>CM024670.1:36723705-39123705 GCA_014182725.1 Eucalyptus brandiana
TAAATACGATTACTAGTAGACTCGGTCTACGAAAGCATCGAAAAAAGTAAGAAGATCAATACCATATGTGTAAAAGAAATAGGACGAGAAACCATGAGTGTGTAAAAAACTACATGGCAATAAGAATTTGTGCTTTCTAGTGGGATCCAGGGTCAACGGATTTTTGAAGTACGATTGACTTGATTTATCTCGGTTTATGTAAGCATTAGAAAAGGTAAAAAAAAAAATAATAAATCAAATTTTTAAACAAATTTAGGGAATGAGATCAAAAGGGTGTAGGTGGAAGTAGATGATCACTTAAAGTTATATCATGTGGTAATTTTAAAAGTTGAAAAATTTTATGAGATCGCTGCTAATTGTTTTAAAAATCTAAATTGTTAGATGAATACGTGATTTTATATTTATTATTTTAACACTTCCTCTTACGCTTAGTCTAGTATTTTTTGTCTAATACTAAGAGTAGGAATTTATTTGGGAAGGGAAATGGAGCTTGGAAAGATTCGAACTCAGGATCTTTAGCTCTGATACCATCTTGATGTTTAGAGTTAGAGAGAAAACAACAACAAAGTATTTATGATGACTCAACTACAATTAGGGTTGAATGATTTGTATTTATATGAGCGGTTAATTACAAAAAGGGTGCCGATAGAAATATAATTATAGAAATACCCTATAATTGATATAAAATACACATTAATACTCCTCCTCAATTTGAAGTAGGTGTAACAACTGAGAGATTGGATCTCAATAACGTGTGATGCAGACTAGGTAGTCCCTTAGTTAAGATATCTACCAACTGATCTGCTATAGACACATAGTGAACATGTAGATCGCCAAATCAACTCGTTCTCAAACAAAATGGTAATCCAACTCAATATGTTTGGTGTGAGGATGAAACATAGGGTTGATAACAAGATAGGTGATAGAGATGTTGTCACAATAAAGGGGACCCCGAGCTCACGAAGTAAGTGACGAATCCGAATAGTCTTAGCAGTATAGTGAGCAATAGCACGATACTTAGCCTCTGTCTAGAACGGGCTACAGTTAACAACACAAATTAGCTACGGATTATAAAGTTCTTTGTTGCTTTTTTGTGCGCGTTAAATGTGTGGAGTAATGACTTCAAGCATATTCCAAAGGACGATTGAATTAATGGATGTGAGTAGTGTCAACAATGACAAAGGATGAACTAGAATATGAAAACAGAATATGGTAGTAGAATAGATGAGAGCATATGCAGATCCATGTCGTTAGCTACTTAGCTCTACTTTGTAAGAACATTCTCCGCTATGACATACTCGATTGCCATTAACCCTCCATGGTAATAACTATCACCCAAGGGGCTGAAAGCATGTACATCAAACGCTGCATCTTGTGCTATGAGTTCATGTTCGAGATTAATGTTTTTATTTTATGAGCTTACTACTTTTCATAGATATTCTGGGTTTACTAGATGCACACCGTTACTTTTTTTCCCGCATCAATACTAGAAAGTTTTGAAAGAACATTCATATGTTACTAATAGGTGATTGGTGGTTGCGGTCAAGTTTTGATACTACAGGGACTAACTAGAACTCAGATCAACGCCTTATAGTTGTACGGTGGCGCATACTTTTGTATGCCATGTGGTCCATGTAACTGTTTTTGCTTATATAAGCAGGTGGTTATATGGTTTCCAGCGGTACCTCTCAGGCCTTTCGCTGTTAGATTGAAAAATCACAGCCGTCTATATTAAGAGATCCGTTGAAGTTGAAATCTATTATATTTCGATTCAATGGTGAAATATTATATGGGCATAATACTTTTCGAAAACCATTGAATCATCTCATATAGATGATGTATTTTGCAATTAATTTTTTTTTTTAACTTTAACTATATCCATTTCAATGGCAATAGTGTAACCAATAACTCACATGGCCCGCGGACACTTATATAACTTTTTGACTATAGAAGTCACGTTTGCCACTGTTCATTTGGTAATTGCTTTATTTCTAAAATAGTAAAATTTTTGATTACTTGTGGTTTCCATTTCATGGTTTCACATTGAAAAATGTCAAAAAAGTCTTAAACTTTTTGCATTCGTGCCGATTTAGTCTTAAATATTTCATTAGTGCCAATTTAGTTATAAGTCTTTAGATTTGATGCCAATTAAGTCTTTTTGGCTAATTTTGGTCGGATTTTGTTAACATATATAGTTAGTTGATATAGCATAGCTAACGTTGATTGGCATGGATAACTTTTAATAATATTTTAATATTTTTTTTCGAATTTTTTTATTTTTCTATTTTTTTTCTCCTTCTCCTCCTCCTTTCTTGTGCCAATGGCTAGACCTTAGTGACCAACCAAAGGTGACGCCTGACAAGGCTTGAGCCCTTGCCAAAGGTTGCGAGGGCAGCCTCGCTCTAGGCAAGCAAGGGTCAAGCCTCGCTAGCCATAGGTGAGGCCTAACTTCATTAGCCATTAGCAAAGCTTGAGCCCTTGACAGAAGTCGTGAGGTCACACCTACGAGGGCTCAAGTCCTCGCCAATGGCAAGGTGAGGGCAAGCCTCGCAACCCCTAGCGAGGGCTCGAGCCTCACCAGTGGCCAATAAGGCTCACCAGTCATCGCCAAGAGGAGAAGGAAAATAAGAAAAATAAAATAAAGATGCAAAAAAATATTAAAACATTATTAAAAATTGTCAATCTTAGTGCCATGCCACATCAACCGATCGACATCCACATTAGCATAATTGTGTCAAAATTAGCCCAAATGACTGAATTGGCACAAAGTCAAAAAGTTTAAGTCTAAAATTAACATCAAATCAAAAGGTTTATGACTAAATTAGCATCAATAAAAGGTTTATGACTAAATTGAGGTCGATTGGAAACTAAATGTGTAACGATTCAGGCCCCACTGTGTAATATTGTCCGCTTTGGACACTAAGTCCTCACGGCTTTAAAACATGTTTGCAGGGGTAGAGGCACGGACTCACCGCCATCCCTCTCCCAAGCCAAATATTGTCCTCTTTGGGCCCCGCACTGGTGTGAATGAACCGCCATTCCAGTCGGTGACCCTCAAGGCTTTGTTCTCAACATAACGGAAGTATACGTGAAACGCGTTACACAGATTAGAGGGATTCAAGTCTTTATAAACCAGCCCAGGACTCCCTCCTAAGAGATGTGGGACTAGAGAGGGACCCTTTCCCCTTCCCCTTCCCTGCGCACGTCCGAGGACCAAGGCACGGATGCACTACCATCCCTCCTTCCCGTGCACCATCGCTTGGGCTGTCACACTCACAGACTTACCTTGGCCTCAGTTCCAACCTGCAATTCAAGGTTAAACATAGATATTCAAACAATTCACGACATCCGATCAAGACGGCCAATCGACTAAGTCGATTACCTCGATCGACCTCTCTCTAGGTCATTCCCACTCATACCACGATTTCCCAGTGGTGTACTCATTCACTAAATCACATGTATTTCTCGGGCGTCGTTTTCACCAATGACATACCGATCACCGACACCGTGCGTTCTTTAAGGCGCCGTTTTCACCAGTGATATCCTCGATCACCGAACCACGCGTCCTTTTAGGGCGCCGTTTTCGCCAAGGTGACATCGGCAATAGACAACATCGTGAGTTCTTTAAGGCGTCGTTTTCACCAGTGATATTTCCTTAATCACCGAACCACGTTTGTCTATAAGTCATTCACGTGCGTTCTTTAAGGCGCCGTTTTCGCCAGTGATATTTTTAATCACCGAACCACGTATGTCCAATAATATCGTACCTGATTGGTCTCAACCAATAATGTTCTCAGTTAGCTCTCACCATTCTCCCTACTATATAGCCCATCAACGTACTGGCGCTATATACCCATGCTCGGCCATTACCAATCAAATACTCTATAACAAACAATTTAGAACAATTCCTCAAATTTCACAATTTAAATCAATTCCATAAAAATTAATGCTCAATTAAATAAACGGACTGCACCACGACAATCAGCATGAAATTCTGGTCACCGGCCATCCTGGTTGAATTTCCAAAAAATAATTAATTAAATAATTAATTTCGAAAAATAAATAAATAAATATTAAAAATCCAATTTAGGCCCATATTGCCTTATTGGAGCCCAAACGGGTCGGGAAAAATCCGAGATGCATTCAATAAATAACCGAACCTTTCTACTTGCTAATAACTAGGTCTAACCACCTAACATGCATCATTAAGTCACTAAATTAATTGTTCTAACCTAATCTAACCACCTAATTGCACTTAATTAAATCTAACCAACCCTAAGCATAATTAGAAAACTAATAAAACATTAGTGAGTAAAACTCACTTGCACTAAACAAAGGCCGGAACACCGAGACGACGACGCAACGGCGGCCGAACTTGGGCCGGGCCAAGAACTTCGCAAGCCCGAAGAAACTCTGGGTTTGGGCCGGCTGAAAAACTTGTGCTGAGCTTGAACTTGGGCTTGAAACAAAGCTGAATTGGGCCTGCCTTTCAAACAACTTGGGCTGAAGCTTGGGTCAAAATTTGCTGGGCTTCGATTCTAATTGATGATGGGCTGAGTTTCCTTGGGCTGATGGGCCAACCAAGAAGCAACAAAGCTGCCGATGGGCCTCCGGACTGCAAGACTAATGTTGCTGAAATCTACGGCAGCTGGACTCCACGACGTTGAAGGCTGAGGTCGCTCGGTGGAAGGCACGTGCGGGTGGAAGAACGAAGAGGCTGAAGCTGCAGACGTTGGCGTGGAGTTGCTGAGGAAGAAAACCTTCGGTCAACAAACGGTGAGGAGACACGGTTTGATTGGCAGATGCGGTGGGGCTTCGCGTGGTCAGCTTGGTGGGGGGATTTCTTGCTGGAGTTTTGACCGAGAGAAGCAAGGTGGCGCGTGGCATCCGTTGGTGAATTTGCCGGCTTCGGGAGACCCTGCTACTGGCGACAAGAAGTAGTGGAGATGGGATGCTGCTTCGGCCAAAGATGGCTCCGTTGGTTGACTACCGAAGACACCTGGACGAGGATGGCAGCGAGAGAGGGAGACGTGGGCTTCGTTGGCTTGCGGGGTCAACCAAATTGCACCAGTTGAAGACTTCTGAGGGAATTGACCGTGGAAGACAAAGTGTAGTGGAGCAGGGGCGTGCGGTCTTCAAAACAACAAATTGAGAGAAAGACCATCGTAGCTCATCCACCGAAAATGAAAGAAAAAGGCTGGTGGAAAGAGAGCTCGCGCGAAGAAAGGGGGACCGGATGAGGCGTGCGACTGAAGCTTTTGGGGAGGAAAAGATCAAAGTCCAAAATATCTCCCACATTTAATGCTTGGTCTCCATTTTAGCTTTCAACCTTATCTTTTAGCCTCTAATACTTTCTATCAACTTAAATTCCACCAACTAATCCAAAATGAAGTCAAAAAAATGCTGTCCAAGATAATTCCGAATTTAACTTAGATTAGGCTTCATTCCTCACTTAATTCCCCAAATTGAGGCCCGATTCCACGAAGAAAAATCTCAAATGATTTTCTATAAATCCCCGACACACAAAGCGCGCCCGAAGTCAAATTTTCCATTAATTTAGCCCGTCTGTATTTTCGTTGATTTTCCGCAACATCCGAAACGGTTTTCCGTAAAAATTCCTGAATCTCCGAAAAAAAATCTTTTGAGACTGAGTTGACGTTCCTAAAATAACTCGTGACACCACAGAACTTTCAATTTCTGAAATCGAACTTGAATTGGCGGTTAATTTTCATTCGGCGCGTTTTTAGCGTAACCTAGACTATTGGGTAGTTTTTAGAACTTTTTAAGGCAAATGACCTGTGGTCGATTTTCTTCGAGCCACTATGAACCCACTCGACTCAATGGCAACTCTTGATTGTTGTAAAAATCTCGAGATTCAATTACGGACATAGTCTAAAACAATAAGAAAATCGATCGCCCAGTGTCGGCCGACGAATTTTCTAATTCGGTGGTGTCACCCACAATTAGTCACATATCTCTATCGATCCAGTCTATCTCTGATTTCAAATCGATTTTTAACTGTGCCGTAGTGACCTCTAAAGATGGACACGGTCGAAGCCGACATGCGATCGAGTTCTCAAGTTTATTGCCTTAAAATTCCTTAATCATTTCCCCATAGTCTAGTTATCTCGAGAGTGATCGGCTCTGAGAATAACCCTATATGTGCGTTAATGAAATGCCCGATTTATTCAGTAGAAGACAGGGTTGAAGAATCTGGATGTCACAACACTGAGTTCTCACAGTTTTACAACGCGTTTGCAGGGGTAGAGGTGCGGACTCACCGCCATCCCTCTCCCAAGCCAAATATTGTCCTAATATTATCCTCTTTGGGCCCTGCACTAAGGCAAACAAAACTGCCACTCCAGTTGGCGATCTCAAGGCTTTGTTCTTAGCACAGCGGAAGTATGTGTGAAATGCGTTACACATATTAGAGGGACCAAAGTCTTTATAAACCAGCCCAGGACTCCCCTCCTAAGCGATGTGGGACTAAAGAGGGACCCCTTCCCCTTCCTTGCATACGTCCAAGGATCGAGGCATGGGTTGGATCCCTCTAATCTGTGTAACTCTTTTTAAAGCCGTGAGAACTCAGTGTCCAAGTGAACAATATTACACAGTGGGGCCCGAGTCGTTACAAATAGTATTAGAGCCGACTCTTTGACCGCGTGTGGGGCCACAACGAGGACGTTGTGCTCCTAAGGGGTGGAGAGTGCGACAGCCCAAGCGGCGGTGCACGAGGAGGAGGGATGGTGGTGCGTCCGCGCCTCAGTCCTCGGATGTGCGCAGAGAAGGGGAATGGTTCCCTCTCTAGTCGCACATCGCTTAGGGGGGAGTCCCGGGTTGGTTTATAAAGACTTGGGTCCCTCTAATATGTGTAATGTGTTTTAAAACCGTGAGGACGTAGTATCCAAAGCGGACAATATTACACAGTGGGGCCCGGATCATTACATGATGCCTCCACATCAATAGGATGCCATTCACAGGATGTGTTATATCAGAACGATGCCCGAAAGGATGCCCAACAAGAGTTCGGATGCCATGCTCAATGGAATGAGATAATGTCCCGGGGGCTTTTGAAAGAGCCATAGGGTTTCGGTTATGTGTGATTAATAATTGGACTCGAAATAGCATGGTAGTATGGAATATGATGTGATTTTCAAGTGTTAAACGTGTGTGAAGTATTTGGTTGCTATGTGCATACTCTGGAAGTCGTTTTATGGCTCGCACATGTTTAACATGGACTCTAGGATGTATGAGACACGTGCATGAGTTAATTGTCATTTTTAGTGACTTAGAAGGCACGTGCATGCCATGATCGTTATTGTTCATAAAGTGAGAGGCATGTGGATGTTTTGAACGTTGTTTTTTGAGTCTCAAAGGCTTTGATAATGTCGCGGATGCTAATATTTGACACGTGTGAATATTTTGGCTATTATTTGCACTATTTGTGACACGTGTGGATTTGTATGCCTTTGTTTAGAACTTGAAGGACTTAGGTTGAGGATAGGTTCCATCATATATATAGTTAAGGCAAAGCTTAGACTTTGTTATTAATATGCTATCGACATGTTTGGGTTGGGAAATCATAAGACTCCGATATGAGGCATCCACCTATACGAGGTTTAGAATTTATATTTATTGAGTTTTAACTCATTTGTCATTAATTCAATTTTTCAGAACCTGAGGTATGAGTCTACGGCTCTCGTGTTTCGGACTTCCTGTGCATATGGAAGTTATGGTGCTAGACGTCAAGGACACTACTATTGATATCCTCTTCCAATGTCATGCCACGACTATGTGGGTGGATGAGAGTGTGGGGTATTTGGTCCTCCATCTATTCGCAGCCTAGTTTGCCTGGGTCGACGGGGATTTCTACAGTCCTATGTGTGGGTTTGACGGTCCACCCAAGGACACTAACGGGTCGGTGCTGCCCCCTCCTGATGGCACCATGGACGACCTCGAGTCTGACCACGACTACGACCCAAAGCCCGAGCCGTCGTCGTGAGGACACCAACGATTAATGAGAACAATTTTTGGTAGTTGTCCTTGTAGAAAAAGCTACAACTAATCCTCCCTCCTTTTTGTATCTTTTTGAGTGGGGATGAATAGTTCGGAATAGCCGCAAAGTTGGGCTTGTAAATTGTAATCGTTCCACATAAATAAATAAAACATGGAAGTTATGCAGTATGTATATGCGTGTTATTCCTTACCACACATAGTACGACAACGCCTCCTAAGACTTCACAAATTAATCTCGAGGAGGAGGATGTCACATGCCCACAGCGAGAGAAGGGCCCGGGGCATGACAAAATTAGCCAAACACGAAAACAATTGCTAGTACAATTGTAGTGGTGAGCTTTCTCAATTTATCTCTACCATTTAATGCAAGATTGGTGATATGTCTAAACTAGAGATTCGACATTTGTGTGGCTGGATCTGAAAAATGTTAGAATCTACGATACGTGGAGATCATACATTTGTGGTCAAAATCTGCAGAAAATTAGAACCAGTGCTATGACAACATCAGACATTCGTGGTAAGAATCTGAAAAATATCTAAACCAAACTTTTTGAGTACTGTACAAGGATAATGTAATTAGCCTTCTTTTTATTTCTAGGTGCTTCTTATTACAATGCACGAATAATGTCGAAGAGATATGTGTACGGACGTTCTTATTTTCACTGTGAATCGTTTTGATTCATTTTTACCTATATACGTGTTCTGTTTTTCGAAACAAAATCCCGAAACTAACGTCATAGAAAATGGGAAGCTTAACAATATTCCCTTGTAAACTCCGACGTATGAGCTTAGCTAAGCTCCAATCCAATTGATTTTGGAAGCTCCTCTGTCTCCCGGTACCCCTGCATAGACAAATGTCAGAGCTTCACTAACCCTCCAAGAAAGCATAGAAGTTCACTGATGGTCTCGTTCATATAGATAAGCTAACCTTATAAATAATGCACCACTCATTAGAATCGTAAAACGGCTTTGTTCCAAAATGAAATATCTAGATCCTTCAAACAATGATAACAAAATGCAATTATGGAGAATTTTATTCCACGGCTAACAAATCCATTCCCTTCAGCTTGACGACCAACCAAAAGAAGGCTTTAGGAGTTGACATCCAATAATTTCTTCTCTCTTAAAACCTCTTTAATAACCAATTCAGCTACTTCTTCTGGGCTGCAACGATGCACAAGTGAAATACAATTCATTTTTGTTGGACAGACAGAAAATAGAAGGATATTAAAATGACAATCTAATTATTGATTTGATGTTTCAAACAATCGTAACCTGAAGATCTTTAAACTCATTAAACAAAAGAAAAGAAAAACAACAAAAAAGTAAACGATGAAGATCAGTGACCGTACTGCTAGTCAGCTCTGTCCAACCATACAGTTCATCTGGATATGATAAATTTTAGGGATCTACTTCTTATTCCATAGGACAAGAATTTCATGGGGTGCACAACTATTTATATG
Organism: Eucalyptus brandiana; assembly: GCA_014182725.1. Lineage (NCBI taxonomy): Eukaryota > Viridiplantae > Streptophyta > Magnoliopsida > Myrtales > Myrtaceae > Eucalyptus > Eucalyptus brandiana. The sequence goes on from CM024670.1 coordinate 36,733,185, forward strand.
CGGAGGGGTTGCATTGGAGTAATACGAAACTCTCTATATTGGTAAAGTTCAATTGAATGACTTGTTCACCTCATAATTTAGTGGCAAAATAGCAGCATTACCTGTTGGTTTTCACAACGAATCCCACCATATCTGCGACCTTAATTAGGGCCTCTTCCCATTCCTTCACTTCCTTGTGATCAAAATTTTCCCGGTGCTTGTCTAGGGCACTTCTGTACAAATTGGTTTTGAGCTTAATGTCATCAATCTCCACATAATAGAAAATGGGGATGATTCTTCTTCTTTCCCCTTCTGAGTTTGATGTGCATTTTATCATGTAGGCAAGTTCCCGAAGACACCATTGACTGGAAGCATAGTTTTCAGAAAAGACGGGTATGTAGAAAGTAGAGTCATCAAGTGCTTGTTGAATCTGTTCCCCAATTCCTTCACCGGACCTCAATTCCTCATCATCCCTATATACAGAAATTCGATTACGTATAATACGATGGTGAAGGGAATCGACAATGCTAAAACGAGTGTCTGGTCCCCTAAAACTTAGGAACACATCATACATAGGTAATCTGTGGCAAATCCAGGTTGGTCTCGAGACATCCAACAATCTTTCCATGATAGTGCGGCCACGGCTATCCAAGACCCAGCTTTTTAAGCCCTCGATGCCCCTAATGTCTCCTAAATTTGGACAAGCTTCTAGCTCTAGATGTTGTAGCTCAGCCAACTTGGATAAGTTGGGCAACCTTCGCAATAGAGCACAAGTGGAAAGACGGAGGTACTGCAAAGATTTCAATTCTGACAGACCTTGGATATCAACTAGCCTACTCAAGCCATTCAGTTCCAAGCGCTCTAGACTCTCCAAGAGTGACAGATCCGATACCTCCGTGAGGAATTCACATCTACATATGTTCAGTTCCCTCAAATGTTTTAGGTCTGGAAAGACAGGTAACTTTGATATTGGACATTCATATAAATGCAGAACTTTCAAATTTCTTGAGTTGGAAAAATCTGGCAATTGAGTAATTCCCTTGAGTCTCAAGGCCGACAAATGATGAGGAAGCCGATAGGTCGGTTGCACTTTCGCCAAAGCTGCTTGAATTTTTGCTCGATCCTCCTCCCAAGTCGAGTGAGGTTCCGTGCTCAAAGTACTTAATCTATATAATTCCAAATTTTTCAGAGAGGCGACGCTTGAGGGGTCAGGGACAAAAGAGAAGTCCACAGCTTGAACTGTAAGGAATTGTAAGCTTGATGGAAAAGTGGGCACTTGCTGAAGCTTAATTGAACCTACTTCAAGTCTTTCGAGATGGGAGAGACAACTTATCACCGGAGGCAATCTAGAAACAGAAGTATATGATAAGTCTAAAATCCTCAAATAAGATAGCTTCCCAATTTCCTCCAAGTTTTCATCCGTCAGATTCCAGCATTTCCTGGCATCCAACTCTTGAAGCATCTCCACTTCTCCAATACGACTAGGAAACTTCTCTATCTTTGTGTAACCTATTTTCATTACCTTTAGTTTCTTTAAGTTTCCGATAGAATCGGGTAGTAGAACTATTCCTGACTTTGATACATCCAATTCCTCCAAATTTTTTAACTCCCCAATAGAGCATGGAAGCTTGTTTATCCCCACACACCCTCGTAAAGATAAGTATTCAAGTTTCACTAACCCTCCAATTGAATCTGGAAGTTGGCAGATCTGAGGGTGCTTATCTAATATAAAACTCGTCAAAGATTTCAGATTGCCCAATGTGCTTGGAAGCTTCAAGGGTAGAAAATTTTTGGGCATGACAATTTGCGTCAAAGATTGGAGAGAACCGACTTCTTCAGGCAACTCCACAAGAGAACTACACCCTTTGATATTAAAATTTTTTAGTTGTTGAAGCTTCCGAATGGAGGGGTCAATTGTGATTAATTTGGGACACCGAGCAAGTACTAACGTCTCCAAAGACATGAAATTAGAGAAGTTGGGTGTCCTCGTCAACTCTGTGCAACCCGTTAAATCCAGAACTTCTAATTTTTTTGTTATCTGCAGGAATAGAAAAGATAAAATTACAAAACACATCGATCATCCTAACTTCTAAATATATCTGATAGGAAAGTAATCATTCTTAATTTTATAATTAAATTTACTCCTGCGATTAATTGCAAATAACGCATCTAGGTTGGTTCTTAAAATTCGGTCAGGGAAAACAGAATAATCTTCCGTTCATGGTAAATATGTACTGTCATTGTAATGGTAACTTACTAAGGCTCTTTCTATAAATTGGCTCTCATATCTTAGTGGTGTAAATAGTAAGTTACTGGTGAAATTCATAACCTACTAGAAATTTACAGTGATAAAACAAATATGTTGTTCGTAAAATACTACTTGTGACCAACATTACCAGTAAAGTATGTAAGCAATAAATTCATACTTTACAAACAGAAAACTGTGCTCATTTGTAAAATTGAACGACTGTTTATTATCTATTAGGTCATTTAAACCTGGTAAATCGAATATTTCGTTAGTCAATTATTTCATTTGTATGTTAGTGAAAAAAAAAAAGAACTTGGTACCTAGTAAAATGGAAACTAAGGTCATAAACTAACCATTTGTCGTGGAAAATAGTACCTTGTTTGTAAGTTAGAACCATTAAACGATGTTATTAATAAAGTATCTAAACCAATCTTTCTTATAAATGAAGGGCTTGTAATATCTAAAAGCAAACGGTAATCTACCATTTGGTCTAATGATGGTAAAATCGTCATTTTGTTGGTAACTTACTAATGGTTGACCAGACTAATAAGTTGTCAGTCAGTTCTTACTTCCCAACGATATTTTAAAATTACTATTGATTTATTCAAATTATACCATAAACAAGCAAGTTCCATCTCGGCAATGAACTCAAAGAAATCTGCTTGCAAATGCCCCTTAAACTTTAAATTTTCCAATTGTTGAAAGATGTTACTCATCGAGTCTATCAATTATACAAGATTGAGGCACTTCTATATATCCTACACTGGTGCATTTTCACGACATGGAGTCGTAATTAAGTAAAAAACAAAACATCATGAAGCGTCTTGAAAGAAATTTACGATGTTACAGCATTTACTCGTAATCTGGTCTTAAGAGTATCGTAGTAAAAAGTACAGTCGAAGGTTTTACCATTGAAACGCCAAAGTCTGCTCTTCCCTTCTTAAAAAAGGAAAAGGCCGTTAAATCTTCAGCCAAAAAAGGTCTTTAGTCTACTGCCCAATTGCCTCTTTCTTTTCGAAAATGTTTAGTGTCGATTTCTCTTCATTCTTTAATTGGATTAACTATTAAATAAACGACTATAACAAACCATAAAACATCCAAATAACTGTATGCACTTACATTAACACAGCATCTTTATATTTTCTAACTTAACCTCTTAAATAACAAACTCCAAAGCAAGTAAATTTCGAATTCCTCAAACCAAGGCGACGACGGATGCTTTGGTAAAATAGTGGACTGTTGAGCACAACTGATATTATTTGCAAATACAGAGTTTTTGCATATCATATTTATTTATCGTTTGATTAATAAAGCAGTCGACAGTGAATGGATGAAATATAGAGCAACTATGATTTTCTGCTCGGAATATTATTTACTAGAATGATACGCTGATGCCATGTGACTATAGCTTCCTCTGCTTTATTTTTAAATGCATTTAGCATGTTGTTCTTGGTTCCAGATCCGGAAGAGCACACAAGTAATGATTGAATGATCCGTCAAGATAGAATGAAGGTGAATTTTTTCAAGCCTTTCGTACCTGGATTTGGCTCCACCCACCCCAGTCATCTTCGATTTTGCTCCTTGAAAGGTCTAGCACGACCAAACTAGCAAAATGAAAATTTACCGCGTGAAATTCTTTATGAGTAATTTCCCAAGAAAGCCATCTTAGGTCTGAAAGAAGATTCTTAAAGTTGCCACAAAAATCAACGCCTTTCACTCGAAGGAACTGTAGATATGGTAGAGCAGTTAATTCTTCAGGTGCAATGTTGCGGCTGCAGCCATTAGAGGTCAGGCTTAGTGCTTTCACATCTTCATTTATCTGGCAACAAAGTCTCAAGATTAACTGAGAGAACAGCACTAAACAATCTTACAGAACTATAAAGAAGGGAAGCGTGTAAACACTGGTAAATAAATTTCCCCAACAGGGAACCTACGATAGCACATGACTTTTCCCAGCAAGTAGACTTATATGTATTCATTCACGCAATTAATGAAAATTTTCAGCTTCTGTTTAAGATATCTTATAAATCATTTCTCCACTTTCCCCTTTTGTACTTTTCAAGAAATAGAAGCATATCCCTTACAATCCTCGTAGTTATTGTTTTCTCTGCAATTGTATTGGAAGTAATTTAAAAAATTTCTTCGTAAGTTAAATTTCTTCTGAGCTTTATGGGATGGTGAAATGGTCCTCTGTTAGAATTTCCAGAAAACTATTTTCTATCCTACAATATGTGAAAACCAAAGCTAACTATTACGCAATCTATCTGGTCTCTCTCCACCGATTTACAAGACCTTTTGACCCAACTGTTTGAGAGAGAGCTATCTCACTCACAAGACAAATGGAAAGTAAACAAAGCTAACTGTAAAATAAAAGAACATATTCAACAAGTTTCTCATTCCAAATAAAAATTGTGTGACATAATCCTTCATATTACCTCTTTCCTCTCCAGTAGTTTTATAGCATCCCCATGAATCCACACCCTACTAAATTTGCGAGGATATTCTTCAAGGATGATGTACCTTCCCAAATCTCGAACTTGGTCATGCATCCAAAACTTATTATCTCTAATTTTCATCAAGGATCGTAGGAGGAGGACCCCAATTGCACTATGAGGATAGTATTTACAGTCTTCCCACATGATAACTGGATATGTTTGGTCCTCGTTAGTGAAAAAGCAAGCAATATCCAGAAATACTTCCTTTTCCCCATTCTCCAATCCATCATAACTTACCTTTAACGCATCTCGGACATCCTTAAAAGGACCTTTATCTAACTTCTCTAATGTCTCTTCCCATAACTTTATTTTATTACCAAGTGGCTCCAGGGCAATACCTTTGCGAAAAAGAAATGAGCCTATCACATTGACAGCCAAAGGAAGCCTGGCCACTTTATTAACAATATTCTCTGAAAGATCAGAATAACCTTCTATAGGAAAGTCACTTCTAAAAGCACACTTACAAAACAACTGAAGTGCTTTTTCAAATTCCATTTCATGAACCTCATAATCCAAAATTTCTTCAAGGATACTTCTGTCCCTGGTTGTGATAATGATCCTGCTCCCAGGACCAAACCAATTAGAATTTCTGGTTCCGGCTAGCTTTACAAGTTGCTCGTTCTCGTATAGATTATCAAGAACAATGAGGACTTTTTTAGTATGACATACTTTCTTGATCCAATTCATCCCACCTCTAGTGTCTTTAATTTGGTCAGTAATCATAGGACCAACAAAACATGATAATAACCTTTTCTGCAAGTTTATAAGATCATGTTGTGATGATGCTTGACTCCCGTCCAGTTTTGATGATGCAAGAACGTCGTCAAGGAAACAAACTTCTTCAAAGTGAGACGATAATTTGTTGAACACAACCTTTGCAAGTGTTGTTTTACCAATACCACCCAATCCATGTATCCCAAGAAAACTTACACTGTGAGAGTCAAGATCCAACCGTTCTATTATGGCTTTTACCTGACGATGATCTACAATTAAATAGTCAGGCACATCCACAAGTTTGCTGCTAAGTTTCCGCAAAACCTCTTTAACAATTAATTCAATTTGTTCTCCGTGGCTGCAGCAAAGAAGGAATAGACTGTTTCATTAACAGGCTAGAAAGAAGAGGGTAATAATAACGTCCATCGGCATGGGACCATATGGTTAAATAGGTAAATTAAGCGTATAAGTTTATACGTAAGTGGAAAATTAATGGAATTATGTCACTGTCAATTTGACGAATTTGAGACGTTTTAACGATTCAAAATTCAATGTGAACGAGATATTTTTGATGAAATGAACAAATAAGATTTATAAATCTGGAGAAGGAATTTTATTTTTTTTTTGGTAGAAAGGGTAATAAATATATTAAGAAAAGGCAAATGTACAAACAATCCCGATACCAAAACTTACACTCATGAAGAGAATCAACCTGAGTGAAAGGATGCCAGAATGTAAAAGGAAACAATCGCCGCTGAAGACAAAGTCACACAAAACAAAACAAGCACGGCAAACAGACAGCTGGCAAGAAGGAGAAGGAAATTGTTATTAATGCTTGAATTGACTAACTAAATTAAAGCAGCAACATAATATCGAAAAGCTATAGAGGTTGAATTCGAAGATAAAACAAACATAAATTTGTGGCTCCAGCTTAGCAGGAAAGATTTTGCCCGAGTCAAATGGAAAAATTACTAATATCTGCAAAATATATGCAGTCAAATGGCACTGCAAGGAAAAAATTTAATTTCAACCGAGATCTCTCATTTAGTAAAAAAAAAAAAAACATGCAAGAACATAGTGATAGTAAACGTGTAGGGGCCTTCAACAAGACTACCCGTTCTTTGTTTACGCCAACAAAAAAATTCTAATCATTAAGGCCAAGACTATTCTCTCCAACGCTACTTTGTACGGTTTGTCTATTACTTTTATGAAAAATCAAACATTGACCTATAAATCGAGAATAATACTTTTGTGATTCGTAATTAAAGCCCAATATCACGGGTTCACGACACGAGTTCCAATACTAGTATAATTAAAAAAAAATAGGTAGTTGAAGATTATAAAAGGAAAATTCCCACAAACAACAGACGAAAAAAAAGAAAGAGTCAAAATTGAAATTTCGAAGGAAAAACTTTCATCCCATCCCATACATGTAAATAATTTGCTCTTTAACCATAAAAATTGAGGAAATTTACCGTTTGCCTTTAAGATCCCATCCCTTGATACGCGCGACCACTGCAAGGGCTCTTCTCCACCGCTGCACTTCTTTGGCCAGAAACCTCCTCCTGAATTTGCCAATCGCTTGTCTATACAAGTTGGTTCTGAGCTTCACATCATCAGTCTCCACATCATAGAAAATGGGGAGGATCTCTTTCTTTCCATCTGGTGCTGAGTAGCATTCTACCATGTGAGCAACCTCAAGAAGACATGATGAACTAGAGGCGAAATTCCTAGAGAAAATGGGTATGTAGATTCGAGTCTTATTGAGTGCATTCAAAAGTGCTCCACTGATTTGTTCACCCGCTTGGAGTTCTTCGCTGTCCAAGAAAACGTGGATTCCTGCACTTTTCATTCTGTGAAAAAGGCAATCAGTGAAGGTTTGGCGCGTATCTGGTCCCCTAAAGCACAAGAACACATCGTACTCGTCTTCTGACTCAGTTTCCATACTCAGGAATGCCTCCATGCTTCTCTTCCTATTGAGTTTGGCCATTGGTGCCAGAACCCTACCAGACTACAACCTAATGAAACTTGAAAATAGGAAATCAATCAAACAAGCACAAACAATTGCATCAAACATTGCTCGTTCATACATATCTGTCAAAATATGTATATATACTCAGCAGTTATATAAACTTTTAAGTCACGTAGATTTCGTACCTACAGTCCACCAAGCGGAGTGAAGTTCATACGGTGATTAAAGCTGTGCTTCAGTGGAGTCCAATTCCATCCGAGCCTCTACGCTGCATTCACCAACATCTGCACTACGGCGTGTAAAACTAGCTAAATGCGACAGGATTTAGGGAAAGAAGATCGACAAACCCTTCTTAAGGACAGGTGATTTAGGCTCTGCAATTGCTCTCAATGTCATTGTGAAGAAAACATCAAGAAACGTGGGCAGGATGAAGATGAATTTCTGAGAAGGAGAGGAACGACAGGAGTATATAAAAGCAAAATTGAGAAAAAAAATGTTTAAGAGTTTGTCGCTTTACACTATAAAATGAAATTTTTAGTATTTCCAGAGAAGATTCTTTTTGAGCGTTGAATAAAGTGCGCGTGCCAAGGAGTAATCAGAGTTTCCATACTTCATGTTCCGTTAACATTATTTTTTGGAAAACGCTAGGGAAAATAATGACATTAAGACTTTTAGGCAGCTGGTCAAACTTTTCCTTTCTATGTGGTATGATGTTGATGAATGCGGCGTAGAGGATTGGATGGACTCCATCGAAGCGCCGCTTTAATCGAATTTGACGACCGGGGTCTTAAAAAAAACTCAGAATCCAAGTAATTACCTGCAAGAAACCTCCTTCTGCTTCTACCTTAGAGAGACCATAACAGGCCAGTTAAGTTCATGCCAAGTTATCACCTAACCGAGTCAATGTCATCAGATTTCTAGTTTTCGATGCGTCAAAATGTGGAACAATTGTTCTATGCAAGTTTTTCTTTAAATACGATGTTATATTTCAAAATCCGTGAGGGCCTAAATTTTGACTGGCGACTTATCCGACATTTTACCAACGGTTTTATAATAGTAATAACAGTTATTTAGCATGTAACATGACTGTAAAGTATCAACATTTTTATGGAAGTGTCATCAATTATTTGATCATTCCAAATTATTGTCAATTACAATATGTCGCTTATTGAAATATTAAGGTTACCAACTTTTGTAGAAAATTACCAACTTTGATTTGAGTCCATTTACCAAGTTTTATTTGATTGTTTCAAAATTAGCAATTGTTCCAAGACTTACCAATATTTATTTACTACAACCACTATAGTATCAAAGTTACCAAGTCTTACAGCAAATATTAATTGAAGTAATTTAACAATTTTTCACTGATTAAGTTTTCAAATAGTTTTAGCTTTACTAGCTCTTATTTGATTGAATTATCAACATTTATTCCATTGTTTCCAAACCACAACTTTTTGAAAATGATTTTCTGACATTTATTTGCAGATGTTATCTGCATGTTAAAGTTACAAGCTCTTATAAAAATTACCAATTTTTACTTGATTCCACTTACCAATATTAATTTGATTGTTTTAGAGTACTAACTTTTTCAATAAATTATCAAATTTATTTTGGAGCTAACAAATGAGTTAGGGTTAACATTTCTTTTCTACCATAGTATGGCATATTTAATATTTTGTCCACATCAATGTCTACGCAGTATCTGAATTTTCTAATGTATAATTAATAAGGCCCCACAAATCTCGAAAACATAAATTAATGTAATGTATATGCACAATAAGCTTGATAATTGTTTTTTTTTAATAAGTTATACTCTACTCCTACTAACTCTTACTCTTAGATTTTTGTCATACTTTCTTGTAAAGCGTGGAAGTCAAAACCTACACTTAAATATAATCATTCCCACCCCAATTTTTATTTTTATTTTGAAAATGTGGATATTCGAACTCTCTACCTCATCATTTCCATGTGAAAAAGGTGTTAACAAATCCAGTTTCTAAATGGTATATTTAGTAAGAAGATTCTAAACGTAACAAGTAATGATAATAGACAGAGCAAATGGCGGTGAATTTAATAATGATAATCGACCAGAAATGACAGCCTGTTTCTTCGGTGTCCGGGTCCATCCCCACGTGCTTTTAGGTCTTGCGAACTCATCGGACATTGTTTTGTACTCCCCAAAGTGTTGCTTCTCTCTCAATAAAATCCATTCATAAATTTTTATCAATATGCCCCTATTATGTTGAATTAAAGGGGAAATAAAAGAGTTGAAAGAACAATGATGACATCTAATTTTGCTCGTAGTTCAAGATGTTCCAGGGGAAAGGAAAGAACTACCTTATTGGGTTCTGTTCATCGAGTTCTTGCAAGTAATTAATGTGATTGATATTTGATGGCATCAAAGGGGCATCAATTATTTCAAAGCCGAACGTCAAAATGTACATTTATCAAATACTTATCTTTTTCATTTTATTTTATTTTATTTTAGATAGTATCATGGTGACGGGATTATAAAGAGATTAAGAGGTACAATAAAAAAAATTATCAATTTATATTTTTGTTGGGCGGGCTTTTATAGCGAAAACACACCCATATCAAACGACTGTTAATAATAAACATTCATATATTATTTATCCATTTAGCATGTGTATGTGGAGATTCTACCTTTTTCATCGTCACTAGCAAAAAAAAAAATCACTCACGGAGTGAGTATGTACAAAACAAGGAAAAGAACCTAACAAAGTAGAAGATGGATTTAGATTAATGCAGGAGTACAAATACAAATGGGAATGAGACGAAAGCAGGTTAGGCAAAGCTCTCGCTGCCAGCCAGCGACCTCCCGGGGAAGGTGTGAGGTTCGGTGTGGGAGACAAACTCTATGTTTGGATGCCGAACCTTCATATTTTTTTTATTTATTTATTACATGATGCAATTAGCAATGATTAATATTTAATTGAGGGCTCCTTGTCAAACCCATATTCTCTGTGACTACTCAGGCATCCCAGCTGTCCAATAGCATCACCTAACTTTCTCATCACTGATGATTATGTTGGTTGTTTGTTTATAAAACAAACGAAAAGTACTTTTCTTTGTCCCACATAGGAAAGTTTGGAGGAGATTGGCTAATTTATAAGTGTGAGCACAAATAATTACTTGATTATTAGTTGCACTTTGCACATTTCACATATGCGGTTTAATTAGCTCTAACCCCTTTATTTTTATTTTATTTATTATAGTTATCTTATTAATCTTTGTTAGTTGAAGGGTTGTTTTTTGCTTATTAAGTAATTTTGGAAATTATAAAATTCGGAATTTTATTTTTAAAAAAATTATATTTTTATTATTCCGAATTTTATATGTGTCTCTTTGAGACAACCTTTGAAATTATATTTATTCAGTTAGTGACCTTTCATGAAGAGTTGCATTTGTTTATTTTGCAGATTTTCCCAAATGGTTGCCTTTGTTCATTTTGCAACTACTTTTGAAGAGATTTCTTTGTTCACTTTGTAGCCTCACACAAAGAGTTACCTATATCTTTAAGACCGATCTTTATATTTATATGTCGTTTTGGCATGAATGAGAATTGAGTCATTTCTTAGTATTCTTTCCAAAACTACAGCCATCATTTCAATTGTTTTCTAGAGAGACCTTAGAGAAATACTAAAATTACTATATAATATTCTCATTAGAGACTTTATTATATCCTAAAGAAAATTTGCTAGTAACCATTAGCAATATTGTGGGGCAAATAAATCTTTAAAGAAAGTGATATCACGCCAAAGTTCGACTTGATTGCTCTATCTAGTTCGACGTCATATGTGACATCCTCAATTTGGACCCCTATCTCGGACATGAGGAATGGACTGAGGATCAATGCGTCAATAACAAGAATGGACCGTGACTTGATCTTAGGGATTGTTCACAAGCCAACTTGTGACATCCTAGATTTTTCACTTCTGCTTTCAATTAAATTAATTGGGCATTTCATCGACGTGCCTATAAGGTTGTTCTCAGAGCTAATCACTCTCGAGAAAACTAGACTATCTAGGGAAGCCATTAAGGAATTTTAATGCAATAGACTTAAGAATTCGATCAGGAATCGGCTACTCGACCATGCTCATCTTTAGAGGCCATTATGGCACAATTAAATATCGATCAGGGATCAAAGATAGGTCAGTTTGACTGAGATGTGTGGTTAAATGAGAGTGACTCCACTAAATTGGAAAATTCTCGTCGGTTAGCACTAAACTGATTTTTCTATCGTTTTGGTACCCTATGTCTATATTTGAATTCTCGAGATTTTCACGATAACCGAGAGTCACCAATGTGTCGAGTGGATTCATTATGGCTCAAAGAAAATCAACCACTGGTCATTTGCAGTAAAAATTTCTAAAAGCTACCCGGTAGCCTAGGTCACGCTAAAATCGCGCCAAATTGAAATTAACCACGAATTTGAATCCAATTTCAAAAATTGAAAGTTTTGTTATGTCACAAATCATTTAAGAACGTCAACTTAGTCTCGAAGATTTTTCGCAAACCGAGACTTTTTGGGAAAAAAATTCGAGGTAGGGTCTTTTTTTTTTCTAGAAAATGTCAAGGACTGCTTTTGATCACGAAATTGGGGAGGAAGTGGGTTGTATTAGTGAGGAAAAATGCCAAGATGATCGATTATGGGTTGATTGAATTTTTAGAAGCTAAGTTGGGATAATTCAAAGAGAGATTAAAGTCCAATTGAAGGGAAATCTTGTGAAATTCGTAGCCCCCCACCACCTATGACTTATGGACCATTTCAAGTGTTCTAGAAGAGGCCTTGGTGGCTGAATTGAGGCCTTGGAACATAGCTGGTGATGGAGAATGGTCTTGGGGGACCAATTAAGAGAAAAAGAGACCAAGTAGGCCCCCTTGGTTCCCTCATCTCCTCCCTCTCTCCCTCAAGGCTGCCGTTGCCCCTTCTCATCCCTCCTCCTAGCCATTTCGCTTCCATCAGCCAATAGAGAAGCTGTCGACGCTGTTTGCAGCCGTCCGTCGCCGTTCGCCGGCCCGCCTCGCATGCGCGCTGTCGCGCCTTGTCCGCATGACCCCGACACTCCAACCGTCTGTCCCTGCTTCTAAGCCACCGTCTCGTGCCTTGTTGAACTCAACTAGAGCCGTCCAGCCGCTGGAGCCTCCACCGCCCCCGCCTGGACCGGTTCAACCCATCTCAGCCTGTCTCCACCTCAAGCGAGCCTCAACCCAGCCGTTTTAGCCACCGAACAGTAGCTGAAGAAGTGGGTTTCCAGCAGCGGTTTTGGCCAGTTTTGGCCTGCTTCCCGACCCCGAAAGCCAAGCCCGCTTTGGAGAAGAACGAGCCCCGTCACGTTCCCGTCAAATTGAACTGAGTGGTTTGATAAACAAGTGAGTTTAACTTACTAATCCTCGCTTAGTAGGATAATAATGTTTAAGGGTTGATTAGTTTAAACTAAGCTAGGATTAGGTGATTAGTTAGATTTGATTAGTGAATTTAATTAATTACCAATGCATGTTGGATGGATAGTTAGCGCAATTAGGGTCTAGACAAGCTCTCGTATTTATCTAGAGTGATTCGAAAATTTTCCGAGTCCGTCTCGGCGTTTAATTAGGCTTTACGGGCCTAAGCCGCTATTTATTGCATTCATTAATTAATTTTGGTAATTATTTATTTATTTATTTATTTTTCAAAAATTAGACTTGGATAGCCGGTAACCAAAATTTTATGCTGATTGTGATGGTGTGATATGTTTATTTAATTGAGCTCGAATTTGTTCTCGATTTTGTGTGATTTGTATTTTAGGAGTTTATTCCTAAATTTATTTAATTTCAGTAATTAAATGAAAAATTACCGTGCGTCGCTTTACAATACTAAAAATGAGTTTATGGATCGGTGAAATTAGTGGGATTTTCAAGTGTGAAAATATTATATTTTGGCTAAGGCCAACCATGTACCCACACACGATAATTTTTATCGGGTATGATAAAAATGGTGATTTGATCAGCTTTGGGCGAGCAATAATTTATCAGCTTTAGGTAAGCATTATTAGTATACTATATTGGCATAGGGGTCCTAATATATCAGCTTTGGGCGAACAATATATTATATTATCAGCTTTGAGTGGGCTATACTATTTATCTTCAGCTTAAAGTGAGCAATCCTGATTTGATAGGACTTTATAGATAGTATTGAGTATACCGACCAAGGGAAAGTCGTGATGACATGTAATCGACTGAGTCAATTGATCAATGATTTGATCTGATGTTATGAGTTGATTGGTTGATATGATTTGAGGCATCTGCGAGTTGTATTGACTGACAAGAAGAAACTAAGGTCAAGGTAAGTCCTCTGACTCGTGTTTGCACATAGATAGCCCTCAGGGCGTATTTTCTTCCTAGTCGAGTCTTAGGGGGTAGAACTCGCTAAGATGTCGTTTCACCCCATTGTGGAACAACATTTCAGGTCCTTAAATGGCCGCTCCTGAGTTTTTTGGACGACCCAAGAGTGTTACAAAGCAGACATCATATATTCCGATGAATTAGAGCCCTAGGGGTTGGGACTACGAGTTGATAAGGTCCATAGTCTGGGTCAATGCGGGTCTCACCCATAAGGTGCCCTATCGATACAGGTCGTGGTACCGCCGGGTTCGAGATAGCCAGAGAGAGGGTCCTATTCCGAAGTCTAAGATTCCTCTGTACGCTTTGGAAGTCGCTTTTCGAAAGGGCACAGCTGATCCTCCTTCAGGCTCGATAATAGATGCAGTAGATCCGACTCTTGCAATACCAGAGTCCCCGGTGCAATCTACTGAAGGCTCCAGTTAGAGCGTAGAAAAAGGAGAGATCGAGGATGATGATGACCTGGAGTAGATCGGAAACCTCCACCCCTACTTGTAGCTTTGTTTTTGAACTAGCATGAGTAGAACTTGACTCTAATAGTTTGTATCGTACTATATACATTATGGTGCGCAATATATATATATATATATATATATATGTGTGTGTGTGTGTGTGTGTGTGTGTGTGTGTGTGTGGTTGTTTTAGGTTCAAAATTTATGGTCCTACTTTCCCATCCCATTATTTTATTGTCTGGGGATTATTTATATACTTCCGTATGTGTATTAAGATGAATGAGTCGGCGATACGTCATAGGACGTCACTATTTAATTGACTAGTGAGGGATGGGCACACGCTTGAGAATCGAGGCGTGACATCCCCGTTTAAGTGGTATTAGAGCATGGTTTAAGATTGGAGTGATAAGATGTGATGATCCTTGGGATAGTAGTAGGAATGGCCTTTAATTTCATGCTAGTGCATGTTTGTGATAGCTGATTGGTAGAATTAATTACTTGTGTGGATTACTCAGCTTCTAATCGATATGGAATTGGAAGCAAGTTTTTGTAAAGAACTGTTGAGATGAGCGATCAGGAGCAGAAGACTCCTAGAAAGAGTACCGTCAGGGCCGTAACTCGGGGTAAGATGCCGACTAGGGTCGCCAAGGAGGTCGAGGTAAAGTGCCAGCTTAGGCTAGCGCGAGTGGAGTGGCACCACCTCCTATTGGTGCTGGGGTAGCAACCCCTAGAGATCCCAGAATCGAGGGGATCATGCAGGCACTTAAGGCCATGAAAGATGTGATAGGATAGCAGGCACAGAATCAAGCCGTTGTTGCTGCCGCCGCTGCTACTACTGCTGTTGTCGCTGCCGCTGAGGCCACACCCGTTGCCATACCTGCTGAAGTTCAGCTTGAGAATGTAGTGATGCAGAGAGAGAGCCGATACACAGGTTAGTGGAGCAGTTCTTGAAGCTAAAACCGCCAAGGTTCACGGGTACTAGAGACCCCGAGGCCACGTCTTTTTGGATCCAAGATCTAGAGAAGGCCTTTGCACTCTTGATGTGCACCAAGGCAGAAAAACTAACCCTGGCAGTCTATCAGTTGCAGGGTAATGCCAATACCTAATGGAGAGCCGCCAAAGAGACTATTTTTCTAGGAGGAGTGGTCCCGCTGTGGGATGCCTTCCTCAGGGCGTTCAATGAACAGTATTTCTCGAGGAGTGCCAGAAAGCATAAAATGGAAGAGTTTCAGCGTCTTTGTCAGGGAACAATGACTGTTGACCAGTATGGGGTCAAATTCACGGAGCTTTCTCAATATTTTCCGAGGCTGATTGAAGATCTCGAAGAGAAGCCTCGAAGGTTCAAGAACGGCCTTTGACAAGAGTTAAAGCAGCTGCCGATGCCGTTCGATTTCATTGATTATTGAGAAATTTACCGTCGAGCATAGCTGCTTGAAAAAAGCCCGAGCAAGCAAGTCAACTCGTCTGGATCGAGGTTTAGTTCACATCGAGAAGGGATTCGCTATGGGAAGAGGCCTATGACTGGAGGTAGATTTCAAGTTCCGCCCAATAGGAATGGTGGAATTGGAAAATTAGGGCTGAGTATAATGGCCTATGTCGCTTCTGTGGAAGGCAACATGGTACAGCTCCGTGTCCTCGAAGACCGGGTGTTTGTTTTGGATGTAGCCAACAGGGTCACATGATCAGAGATTGTCCTAACAGGCCAAGAAGACAACCGCAGTTGTCGCCACTGCCACCTATGGGTCAGATCAGGGGGTACACACCTCAGAACGTGCCGCAAGGAGGATAGCTCAGATGTCACGCCCCAATCCTCGAGCATGCACCCATCCCTCACCTTGGTTGATTTATAGCAACATCCCAAGACGCATCGCCAACCCTTTTTATTTTAATACGCATGCGGAAGCATATAATAATAATCCCCAGACAATAAAACAATGGGATAAAAAAGTAGGACTAAAAACTCGAACCTGAAAACCAACACACTTATATACATATATAACAACTCAGTCATATACATATATAAGCCACACTAGAAAGTCGGTTTCTACTCAAACAGGTTCAACAGAAACAAGTCATCAGACAAGAGTGGGGTCTCAATCCTCATTAGAATCATACTCCAGATCATCATCGGGATCCTCCTCCGACTCTTCTTCAAGTTCCTCCTCAGGCTCCTCTAGGTACCCCTCCTCCTCGACGATCTCTCCTTCTCCCATGCTCCAGCTGAAGTCTACTACCGATGGCTCTAGAGAGTCAGGATCCTCACCCAACTTAGGGTCCTTCCCATCAACCACCGATTCGTCCTTATGGTTTGTTGTACCCTCACCAAAAGTAGCTTCTAGAACGAACTGAGGTACATCAGACTCCGGCACAGGACCCTCCCTTCGCCCGTCATGGTAGTAACGATACCACAACTGGTACTTATGGGGTTTCCCTATCAGGCTCATTCACATCAACCCAGATGGTAGACTCCACATCAACATATTCTAATCCCTCAGGATAGGGATGTATCGGGAAGTGATGTCCTATCTCGGTGATCTCTTCAGCTATACCAAAATGCATGGGAGGACGAAGAGGTGGAAATGATGCCATCTAGGGATCTGAAATGTTGTCCCACACGGGGTGAGACTACGTCTCAGCAAGTTCTACCCCTTAAGACCCGATTAGGAAGCCAATACACTCTAGAGGCTGCCTAAGCACAACACGAGTCAGAGGACTTACATTGACCTCAGTTCCTTCCTGTAAGTCATATATATCATATATACAAAAACCACATCAATTCACAGCATCAGATCGAATCATTAATCAATCGACTTAGTCGATTACATGTCATCACGACATTCCCCTAGTCGGTACATTTAATATTATCTATAAATTCCGACCTTAGTCTAGGACTACTCACCTAAAGCTAAAAATAGATAGTATAGTTCACCCAAAGCTGATAATATAGCACAATATATATATGCTCGCTCAAAGTTGAATGATTAGGGCCCCCAGGCCATCATATTATACTATATATGCTCGCCCAAAACTGATAATACATGCTCACCCAAAGCTGATAAATTAGGGCCCTCAGGCCAAGATAGTATATCATTTTCATCACATAACAATTCATCATTTTTATCATACTCGATAAAAATAACCATGTGTGGATACACGGTCGGCCTTAGCCAAAATATCATAATTTCACCCTTAAACAACCCACCAGTCCAACAACCCATTACATATTTTTGGTGTTGTAAACCCACGCCCGTTAAATTTCCAATCAATTACCAAAATTGATTAATTTAGGAATAAAATCCTAAAATAATAATTAATTCAATTCAACATGATTTAGCACTCAAATAAATAAACAGATTGCACCACAATAATCATCATAAAATTCCGGTCGTCGGCTATCCCAGCCTAATTTCCGGAAAATAATTAATTAAGTAAATAGTTACGAAAAATATTAAATAAATGCAATAAATCCAATTTAGGCCCGTAATGCCTAATTGACGCCGAAACGGACCCGAAAATTCCCGAGATTCGTTCAATAAGTACTAGGGACTATCCATTAGCTAATAGTACTAACCAATTGCCTAACATGTATTGATAAAGCACTAATTTAATTACTCTACCTCTAATATATCCACCTAATCCCCACCTTCTCAGGGAAGGATGAGGTGGGGACGCGTAAGTTTCCGGAGTGGGTTTCGACTCCCACGTCCTGCAAGAGGTAGGACAAAAGTCTGAGAGTGAGTGTAGAGTAGGAATAGAGTAGGATTGACCAAAAAAATCATACTTAATTAAATCTAAACAACCTTTAAACATCATTAGCCTACTTAGTAGGGATTAGTGAGAAAAACTCACTTGATTAACGAACGGGTCAAATCAAATTGACAGGAACGTCGCAGGGGACGATTCTTCTCAAAGCGGGCCTAGGTTTCGAGGTCAGGAAGCACCTCAAAACGGGCCAAACCTGAGCTAGAATACCCACAATTTCAGCTTTGTTTTGAGCTGAAATAAAAAGAAACAAAGCGGGTTATGGCGAAACAAGATCGGTGGAGGCGACTAGGGTGTTAGGCGGGTTGAACGGTGGCTCCAGCGAGCTTCCACAACCACTCACAGCGGCTGGACAGCCACCTGGGTGCTCAGACAGAGGCGGACAAGGCTACTAGACGGCGTGGGGAAGGTGGAGACGCGCAAGCAACGACGGTCCACAGCGTGCACGCGGGGAGGGCGAATGGAGGACGCAAGCAGCAATCCGGCGATGGTGGCTTCGTGCAGCATGGACGGTAGCTTCTCTTTGGCTGCTAATGTGCGAAAATGAAGGGGATGGGGGGGAATGGTGGTCGGTTGGCTTGGAGAAGAAGAGAGAGCAAGAGGGGGCCATCATGGTCAAGTTTTTCCAATTTCTTCTCTCCTTTGACCATCCATGGCCAAGGCTTCCTTCCTTGGCTATCCTTAAGCCACCAATGCACACTCACAACCTTTGAAATGGTCCAATTTGGCTAGCCTTGGGGAGCTACGAAATTCAAACATTTCTTCTTCAATTAGAATTGTTTTCTCACTCAATTCATCATAATTCGGCCTCAATAAATTCATTCAACCCACCATCGATCATCTCAGCATTTTTCCTCACCCATACAATCCACTTGCTTCTTAAATTTGCAATAAAAAACGGTCCCTACCTTTTTCTTAACAAAAATGGTCTTATGCCGACTTTTCTCAAAAAGTCTCGGGTTTCGGAAAAATTTTCTGAGACCGAGTCGATGTTCCTAGAATTTATTGTGATATGATAGAATCTTCAATTTCTGAAATCGGACTTAATTTCACGGTTAATTTCACTAAGGCGCGTTTTTAGCGTAACCTAGACTATCAAGTAGTTTTCAGAAATTTTTAGTGCAAATGACCCATAGTCGATTTTCTTTGAGCCACAATAAACTCACTCGACACATTGGTGACTCTCGGTTGTCATGAAAATCTCAAGGATTCAAATACGAAAATAGGGTACCAAAACGATAGAGAAATCAGTCTAGTGCCAACCGACGAAATTTTTCAATTTAGTGGTATCACCACGATTAGCCACACATCTCAGTCGATCTCAAATTGATTTTTTTAACTGTGCCATAATGGCATCTAAAGATGAACACGGTCGAGAAGTCGATTTCCGGTCGAATCGTCACATTTATTGCTTTAAAATTCCTTAATGACTTCCTTAGATAGGCTAGTTATCTCGAGAGTGATTAGTTCTGAGAATAACCCTATAGGCGCGTCGATGAAATGCCTAATTTATTCAATAGAAAACAGAAGTGAAAATCCAAGATGTCACAACTCTTCCTCTCTTATAAAAATTTCGTCCTTGAAATTTAAACCATTACAAAACTTCATCAAAAAGATGGGGGTACAACTGTCTCATCGACTCTTCAATCTCCCATGTTGCTCCTTCACTACCGTGGTGTTGCTAAACCACTTTGACTAACGAGATGGTCTTTGTACACAGAACTTGCTCTTTTCAATTCATTATCTGAACCGGACTTTCAATGTATGACACACGGTCATCCACGTCCAATTCCTCGAAATTGAGCACGTGGGTCCGGTTAGGCTCAACACGTGAAAGACGTCGTGTACTTGTGCTAATCTCGGCGGCAATGCAAGACGATATACTAGGTTCCCAATTCTCTCAAGAATCTCAAACGGACCTACGTACCTCGGACTCAGTTTTCCTTTCTTTCCAAAGCGCAAAGTTCCCTTCATTGGTAACACCTTTAGAAAAAACGTGATCACCAACTTGGAATTCCAAAGACCTCTGGTCCTTATCTGCGTAGCTTTTCTGTTTGCTCTAAGATGTCTTTAATCTGCCTCTGATCACTGCCACGGCATCCACTAACTGCTGGACCAACTCTGGGCCTATGTTCTTCCTTTCCCCAACTTCATCCCAACACACTGGTGTCCTGCACACTCTGCCATACAACGCTTCAAAAGGAGCCATCTTGATGCTCTGCTAATAACTGTTGTTGTAGGCAAATTCCACCAGGTGTAGCTGATCTTTCCAACTTCCTTTAAAGTCTAGCACACAAGCTCTCAGCATGTCCTCGAGAGTTTGAATTGTCCTCTTAGACTGACTATCTGTCTGAGGATGATATGTCGTACTGTACTAAAACTTAGTACCCAAGGCACTCTGTAAGCTCTTCCAAAAAGCGGCAGTAAATCTCGGGTCTCTATCCGAAGTTATCGTAACCGACACTCCATGCATACGAACCACTTAACGCACGTACAGATCTGTGTACCTATCCAAACTGAGGTCCCTTTCGAACTGCAATGAAGTGAGCCGACTTCGTCAGTCTGTCGACTACCACCCAAATCGAATCATTTCCTCTTTGACTCCTTGGTAGTCCGGTCACGAAATCCATCGTGATATGCTCTCATTTCCATTCTGGGATCTCAAGAGGTTGCAGAAGTCCTCCCGGCTTACAATGCTGAGCTTTGACCTATTGACACGTCAGACACTTGGCGACATGTTTGGCGATGTCTGCCTTCATACTTGACCACAAATAGTATTGACGCAGATTCTGATACATCTTGGTACTACCAGGATAAATGATGTAACTGCTACGATGTGCTTCAAATAAATTATCCTCTCTAAGCTCCACATCGCCAGGTACAACCAGACGTCCTCGGAACCTTAGTGTTCCTTCATCAGAAATCTGAAAGTCAGCCTTTCTTTTCTTAGTGTCCTCTTGTAGAATCTTCTGTACATCTAGATCTGTCGATTGGAGTAACTTGATTCTAATATGGACATCCGATTCAATTTTGAGGGTGGCCATAAGACTTGAAATGTGGCCTACCTCAAATTTGAACATCGAATCTCGAGTTCTCTCGATTAAGTTCCACTCCTTAATTAATATGTGAGCAACTGAAGACTTTCGACTCAAAGCATCGGCGACCTTGTTTGCCTTTCCTGAGTGATATAGAATATCACAGTTGCAGTCCTTCAGCAATTCCATCCATTGGTGCTGTCTCTTGTTCAACTCCTTCTGAGAAAATAGATACTTGAGACTTTGATAGTCCGAGAAGATTTGGAATTTTTCTCCGCACAAGTAATGTCTCCAAATCTTCAAGGCAAAGATAATCGCCGTGAATTCTAAGTCATGCGTCGGATAGTTCTACTCATAAAGTCTCAGCTGATTAGAGGCATATGCAACAACCCTACCATGTTGCATCAGCACACAACTCGACCAGATAGAATGGTCAGCACAAGTGCGGTAATCGGCTTTTCCTTAAGCTCTTGAAAACTACACTCGCACTTATCTGACCACATAAATTTCTCATCTTTCTTAAGGAGTCTTGTCAAAGGCGATGCCAAAGCTGAAAATTCTTCCACAAACCATCTATAGTAACCAGCCTAACCGAAAAAACTTATGATTTCTATCATTATAGTCGGTCTCGACCAATTAATCACCGCTTCAATCTTGCTCGGGTCCACAAAGATTCATTCGCCTGAAATCATGTGACCTAAGAAAGTAACACGAGTCAACAAAAACTCACACTAAACTTAGCGTACAACTGATGGACTCTTAGTGTCTACAGCACTAGCCTCAAATGACTCTCATGCTCTTCATCACTTCTCAAATATACTAGAATTTCATCGATGAACACAATCACAAACTGATCTAGGTATTCTTTGAATATTCGGTTCATCAAATCTATGAAGGCAGCAGGAGCATTCGTCAACTCGAATAGCATCACTGTGAACTCATAGTGACCATATCGAGTATGAAATGTTGACTTAGGAACATCTTCCTTCTTGATTCTCAATTGATGATATCCTGTCTTCAAGTCGATCTTTGAAAATATCGACACTCCTTGCAATTGATCAAACCAATCATTGATCCTCGGCAATGGATATTTGTTCTTGATCGTTACCTGATTGAGTTGCCGATAGTCGATGCACAGGTGCAACAATCCATCTTTCTTCTTTACAAACAGAACTGGTGCTCCCCAAGGTGATGCACTAAGACGAATGAATCCCTTATCCAATAGTTCTTGCATATGCACATTCAGTTCATTTATCTCAGATAACGCCATCTAGTAAGGAGCTTTAGAAATTAGCTCTGTCCCGGGTGCTAATTCAATCACAATTTCTATCTTTTTCTTTGACGACGGGCCTGACAATTCCTGTGGAAATACATCCGGAAATTCTTGAACTACTATGATATCCTCAATCTTCGGTTCCTCCATTATCTTATCTATGACCGTCATCAAGTAACCTTGGCAACCTCCGTCTATCAAACGGGTTGCCTATAAGCAACGAGATTAGGGTAATCGAGAGTACTTCTCGACTCCTTGTAAACTCGAAACTTTCACATATTACCTGGTTAAACTGGGTTACTTTACGACAACAGTCATCACTACGGGAGGCTCCTTGAGCCAACTCATTTTGTATAAGACGTCAAAATTATACGCAAGCAATTGGTCAAGTACAACTCTAGTTAGTGATTCCCATTCTACAGCTTTAATACAACAAACTGAAGTTCCACGAACTTAACCAAAACTCTACTGCGCTACTCTGATAAAACTATCCCAAAAACATTCTTCCTCTGATCGGTGCATGGTCTTTTCCATTCCCGGCACTTTCACCATCCTAGTGGCGTCCCACCTGCGGTAGCGGTGTCTATGCTCCCTTGGACTTACACTAACAATCCCTCCTTGATGGCTGTGCTGGCCACATCTATAGCACACTCTCGTTACACTAGGACACTGGACTGATCCATGCTTCTTTCTACAAATTCGACACACAACTAGTGAGTCATCTATCTCTTGTCGGATGGCAGCAGGCACTCTTTCTTGCACCGGGGTCTGTTCCAAATACCCCCACTATGTATTCTGCGACGCATTCTCTATGATTGTTCCATCGACCTTTATGGGACAGTTTCTGACCAGGTGACCATGTCGATCACACTCAGAACAAGCACCCGTCCTAAAGTGGCACGATGTCGATCCATATTGCCTTTCGCAACACACGACATTTTGAGTCTGTGCTGACTTGTCTCTCCCACCCTTCATGTTGGGCAAAATAGAATACCTTTTCTGGTCATAGGCTCCTTCCCAAACTAGTTTCCATCTCTACTGGATCTCTACCTCAACTCAGATGCAACGGCTCACTCCCAGATCATATCTTCACACTGGACCTCAGCAGGTGTGGCAACAACGGCAGTTACGGCACTGACGGCGGTAGTGACAGCGGCAGCTCAGTCTTGAGCTTGCTGGCTCAACCAATTCTAAGGACATTAGCGCCTGAACAATCCCGTCGAACCTAGGATCGCTCGGTGCTGCTACACTAGTACCGACCTACAATAGTACTCTTACACTCATGCTAGCCTGAGCCAATCCTCTACCACAACTGCCTCAGGCACCGATCCATGTCGATGTTCCACCCCGAGTCACAGAGGTTACAATCCTCTTACTATGAGTCCTCAACTCCCAATCACTCATGCTACAAGATCTTTATAGAAACCCATTTTCTAATTCTAATACCATATTAGAATTTGAGTGACCCACACAAACAAGCTACCAATCAGTAATCAATCACATACACCAGCATGAAATAAAGGCCATTCCTACTAACTATCCAATGCCTCATCGCACCTTATCACTCCATCTATTGACCTCGCTCTGATACCACTTAAACGAGGATGTCACACCCCGATCCTCGAGCACACACCCATCCCTCACCTTGGTCGATTTATAGCAACGTCCCAAGACACATCGCAGACCCTTTTCATTTTAATACGCATACGGAAGCATATAATAATAATCCCCAAACAATAAAGCAATGGGATAGAAAAGTAGGACTAAAAACTCGAACTTGAAAATCAACACACTTATATACATATATAACAATTCAGTCATATGTATACATATACAAGCCACACTAGAAAGTTGGTTTCTACTCAAACAGGTTCAACAGAAACAAGTCATCAGACAGGAGTGGGGTCTCAATCCCCATCAAGATCATACTCCGAATCATCCTCGAGATCCTCCTCCAACTACTCTTTAGGTTCTTCTTCAGGTTCCTCCTCAGGCTCCTCTGGGTACTCCTACTCCTCTGGGTACTCCTCCTCCTCAACGATCTCTCATTCTTTTATGCTCCAGCTGGAGTCTACTACCGATGGCTCTGAAGAGTCAAAATCCTCACCCAACTTAGGGTCCTTCACATCAACCACCAATTCGTCCTTATGGTCTGCTGTACCCTCACCAAAAGCAGTTTCTAGGATGAACTAAGGCACATCAGACTCCGACACATGACCCTCCCTTCGCCCGTCATGGTAGTAACAATACCACGACCGATACTTATAAGGTACCCTATTGGGCTCGTTCACATCAACCTAGACAGTGGACTCCACTAGAAAATATTCTAATCCTTCAGGTGGGGATGTATCGAGAAGTGATGTCCTATCTCAATGATCTCTTCAGGTATACCAAAATGCATGGAAGGACGAGGAGGTGGAGGTGCTGCCATATAGGGACCTGAAATGTTGTCTCACAATGGGGTGAGATTACATCTCAACAAGTTCTACCCCCTAAGACTCGATTAGGAAGCCAATACACTCTAGAGGCTGCCTAAGCACAACACGAGTCAAAAAACTTACCTTGGCGTTAGTTCCTTCCTACAAGTCAATTATATCAGATATACAGGAACCACATCAATTCACAACATTAGATCAAATCATTGATCAATCAACCTAGTCGATTACATGTCACCACGACCTTCCCCTGGTCAGTACATTTAATACTATCTATAAAGTCCGACCTTAGTCTAGGACTTCTCACTCAAAGCTGAAAATAGATAGTATAGATCGCCCAAAGCTGATAATATAGTATACTGTATATATGCTCGCCCAAAGCTGAATGATTAGGGCTCCCAGGCCATCATAGTATACTATATATGCTCGCCCAAAGCTAATAATACATGCTCACCCAAAGCTGATAATACATGTTCACCCAAAGCTGATAGATTATGGCCCTCAGGCCAAGATAGTATACCATTTTCATCACATAACAATTCATCATTTTTATCATACCCGATAAAAATAGCAATGTGTGGGTACACGGTCGGCCTTAGCCAAAATATCATAATTTCACCCTTGAACAACCCACCAGTTCAACAGCCCATTACATATTTTTGGCGTTGTAAACCCACACCTGGTAAATTTCCAATCAATTACCAAAATTGATTAATTTATGAATAAAATCCTAAAATCATAATTAATTCAATTCAGCACGATTTAGCACTCAAATAAATAAATAGACTGCACCACAATAATCAAAATAAAATTCTGGTCGTCGGCTATCCTAGCATAATTTCTGGAAAATAATTAATTAATTAATTAATTACGAAAAATATTAAATAAATCCAATTTAGGCCCATAATGCCTAATTGACGCCGAAACGCACCCGAAAAATTCCCGAGATTCGTTCAATAAATACTAGGGACTATCCACTAGCTAATAGTACTAACCAATTGCCTAACATGCATTGATAAGGCACTAATTTAATTACTCTACTCTAATCTATCCACCTAATCACAGTTAATTAAATCTAAACAACTGCTAAGCATCATTAGCCTACTAAGTAGGGATTACTGAGCAAAACTCACTTGATTAACGAATAGGTTGGATCAAACCGACAGGAACATCGCGGGGGGACGATTCTTCTCAAAGCAGGCCTAGATTTCAAGGTCGGGAAGCACCTCAAAACGGGCCAAACCTGAGCTGGAATACCCATAATCTTAGCTTATGTTTTGAGCTGAAACAAAAGGAAACAAAGCGAGTTATGGCGAAACAAGACCGGTAGAGGCAGCTAGAGTGTTAGGCGGGTTGAACAACGGCTCCGGCGGGCTTCCACAGCCACTCACGGCGGCTGGACAGCCACCTGGGTGCTCAGACAGAGGTGGACAAGGCTGCTAGAGGGCATGGGGGAGGTGGAAACGTGCAAGCAGTGACAGTCCACGGTGTGTGCACGGCGAGGGCGAACGGCGGAGGCGAGCAGCGATCCGGCGATGGTGGCTTCGTGCGGTGTGGACGGCAACTTTTCCTTGGCTACTGGTGTGCGAAAATGAAGGGGATGGAGGGGGAATGGTGGCCGGTTGGCTTAGAGAAGAAGAGTGAGCAAAAGGGGGCCACCATGGCCAAGTTTTTCCAATTTCTTCTCTCCTTTGACCATCCATGGCCAAGGCTTCCTTCCTTGGCTATCCTTAAGCCACCAATGCACACTCACAACCTTTGAAATGGTCCAATTTGGCTAGCCTTGGGGGAGCTACGAAATTCAAACATTTCTTCTTCAATTAGAATTGTTTTCTCACTCAATTCATCATAATTCGGCCTCAATAAATTCATTCAACCCACCATCGGCCATCTTAGCATTTTTCCTCACCCATACAATCCACTTGCTTCTCAAATTTGCAATAAAAAACGGTCCCTGCCTTTTTTCTTAACAAAAATGGTCTTATGCTGACTTTTTCCCAAAAAGTCTCGAGTTTCGGAAAAATTTTCTGAGACTGAGTCGATGTTCCTAGAATTTATTATGATATGATAGAATCTTCAATTTCTGAAATCGGACTTAATTTCGCAGTTAATTTCACTAAGACGCGTTTTTAGCATGACCTAAACTATCGAGTAGTTTTCAGAAATTTTTAGTGCAAATGACCCATAGTCAATTTTCTTTGAGCCACAATAAACCCACTCGACACATTAGTGACTCTCGGTTGTCATAAAAATCTCCATGATTCAAATACGAACACAGGGTACCAAAACGATAGAGAAATCAGTCTAGTGCCGGTCCACGAGGATTTTCCAATTTAGTGGTGTCACTCACGATTAGCCACACATCTCAGTCGAACAGACCTATCTCTGATCTCAAATCGATTTTTTTAACTGTACCGTAATGGCCTCTAAAGATGAGTACGGTCGAGAAGTCGATTCCTGGTCAAATTCTCAAGTCTATAGCGACACATCTCAGTCGAACAGACCTATCTCTGATCTCAAATCGATTTTTTTTAACTATGCTGTAATGGCTTCTCCAGATATGCTAGTTATTTCAAGAGTGATTAGCTCTGAGAACAGCCCTATAGGCACATCAATAAAATGCTCGATTTATTCAATAGAAAACAGAAGTGAAAATCTGAGATGTCACATCAGACCCCCAGTTCAAGGCACGGTGTATGTCATCACGCAAGATCAGGCAAAGGCTGCGCCTGACGTGATCACAAGTATGGTTTCGTTGAACAACCACCCTGCTTTATTCGACCCAGGAGCAACTCATTCCTTTATTGCCAAGTAGTAAATTAAGCTGATAAGATTAAGTCATGTGTTATTGGAGTCGGTAGTTAGTATATCTACACCATTGAAGGATAAAGTGATAGCTACTTTGGGTTGTTCTGGTTGTAAGTTAGCGATTGGTGAGCGAGAGGGGAAAATAGACTTGTTAGTCCTAGACATGTATGACTTTGATTTGATCATTAGCATGGACTGGCTCACCAAGTAACAAGCTAAGATGGACTACTATCACAAGGTGATTCAGTTTTACCCGTTAGAGGGTGAGAGCTTCGAGTTTGTCAAAAATCGAGGAGAACCCTCGATTATCTTGATCTTATCGCCAGAGGCAACTCGTTTGTTAGACGAGGGTTGTCAAGGTTATCTGGCAATTGTCGTGGATACAAGAGTTGAGGAGCTGAAGATGGAGACATTGCTGTGATGCAAGAATTTCCAGATGTTTTTCTTAAGTAATTGCCAGGATTACCACTAGAGAGAGAAATTGAGTTCGTGATTGAGTTAGCACCTGGGACAAAGCCAATCTCTAAGGCTCCTTACCGAATAGCGTTATCTGAGTTAAAGGAACTGAAGGTGCAGATGCAAGAGTTATTGGATAAATGATTCATTCATCCTAGTGCATCACCTTGGGGAGCACAGTTCTATTCGTGAAAAAGAAAGATGGTTCATTGCGTTTGTGCATCGACTATCGTTAACTCAATCAGGTGACGATGAAGAACAAGTATCCACTCCCGAGGATCGATGACCTGTTCGATCAGTTACAAGGAGTGTCAATATTTTCAAAGATCGACGTGAGGACAAGATATCATCAACTAAGGATTAGGAAGGAGGACATTCCAAAGTCAACATTCCATACTCGGTATGGTCATTACGAGTTCACAGTGATGCCATTTAGGTTGATGAATGCTCTAGCCACCTTCATGGATCTGATGAACCGAGTGTTCAAGGAATATCTGGATCAGTTTGTGATCGTGTTCATCGATGATATTCTAGTGTATTTAAGAAGTGATGAAGAGCATGAGAGTCATTTGAGATTAGTGCTGCAAACGCTGAGAGTCCATTAGTTGTACGTTAAGTTTAGCAAGTGCGAGTTTTGGTTGACTCGTGTTGCTTTCCTAGGTCACGTGATTTCAGGTAAAGGAATCTCTGTGGACCTGTCCAAGATTGAAGTAGTGATCAACTGGTGGAGACCGACTACCGTGACAGAAATCAGAAGCTTTCTGGGTTTGATAGGTTATTATAGAAGGTTCGTGGAAGGGTTCTCATCATTAGTGTCACCATTGACGAGACTTCTAAAGAAAGAAGAAAAATTCGTGTGGATAGACAAGTGCGAGCGTAGTTTCCAAGAGCTTAAGCAGAAGCTGACTACCACACTTGCACTGACCATTCCATCTGGTCTTGGAGGATACAAGATCTATAGTGATGTGTCGTTCAGAGGGTTGGATTGCGTACTGATGCAACATGGTAAAGTTGTTGCCTACACCTCTTATCAGTTGAGGCCTCATTAACAGAATTACCCAACGTATGACTTAGAACTCGCAGCCATCATTTTCGCGCTGAAGATTTGAAGGCATTATCTATGTGGAGAAAGATTCCAGATCTTCATGGACCATCAAAGTGTCAAGTATATATTCTCTCATAATGAGTTTATATGAAACAGCGCCAATGGATGGAATTTCTGAAGAACTACAACTGTGATATCTTATATCACCCAGGAAAGGTGAATAAGGCCGCCGATGCTTTGAGTTGGAAGTCTTCAATTGCTCACATATTGATTAACGAGTGAAACTTAATCGAGAGAGCTCGAGATTCGATGTTCAAGTTTGAGGTAAGCCACCTTTCGAATCTTATGGCAACCCTCATAATCGAGCCGGATATTCAGATCAGGATCAAGTTACTTCAATCGACAAACCCAAATGTTCAGGAGATTTTGCAAGAGAATACTGATAAGAGGAAGGCTGACTTTCATATTTTTGATGATGGAACATTAGGGTTCCAAGGATGATTGGTTGTAACTGACGATGTGGAGCTTAGAGATGATATTTTATCGGAAGCACATCGTAGCAGTTACAGCATTCATCCTGGCAGTACCAAAATATATCAGAATCTACGTTAACACTATTGGTGGTCAGGTATGAAAGTGGACATCACCAAGTATGTTGCCAAGTGTCTGATGTGTCAGCAGGTCAAAGCTCAGCATTGCAAGTAAGGAGGACTTCCGCAACCGATTGAGATCCCAGAGTGGAAGTGGGAGCATATCACGATGGATTTCGTGACCGAATTACCAAGAACTTAGAGAGGTAATGATTCTATTTGGGTAGTAGTCGACAGGTTGACAAAGTCGACTCACTTCACTGCGGTACGAAAGGACCTCAGTTTGGATAGACACGCAAATTTGTTTGTGCGTCAAGTAGTTCGTCTACATCGAATGCCGGTGATGATAACTTCAGATCGAGACCCGAGATTCACCGCTGCCTTTCGGAAGAGCTTGCAGAGTGCCTTAGATACGAAGGCTGCAGACAAGACGGCATATTATCCTTATACGAATGGCCAGTCTGAGAGGACAGTTCAGACCCTCGAGGACATGCTGCGAGCTTGCGTACTAGATTTCAATGGAAATTAGGAAGAACGGCTTCATCTAGTCAAGTTTGCCTACAACAACAGTTATCAGTAGAGCATTCAGATGGCTCCCTTCGAAGCATTGTATGACAAAATGTGCAAAACGCCAGTGTGTTGGGATAAAGTTGGGGAAAGAAAGATTACAGGCCTAGAGTTGGTTTACTAGTCAGTGGATGCAGTTGCAATGATCATAGGTAGATTAAAGATCGCTTAGAGCCGACAGAAAAGTTACACAGATAAGTGCCGGAGGTCTTTGGAATTTCAAGTTGGTGATCATGTTTTTCTGAAAATGTCACCAATGAGAAGAACTTTGTGTTTTGGCAAGAAGGGAAAACTAAGTCCGAGGTACGTAGGTCCGTTTGAAATTCTTGAGAAAATTGGGACCTTAGCGTATCGTTTTGCGTTGCCGCCGAGATTGGTACAAGTGCACGACATCTTTCATGTGTCGATGTTGAGGAAGTATGAGCCTGACCCGACCCACGTGATTAATTTCGAGGAATTGGATGTGAACAACCATGTGTCATACATTGAAAGCCCGGTTCAGATTGTGGACAGAAAAGAGCAAGTTCTGCGTACAAAACCATCCAATTAGTCAAAGTGGTCTAGCAACACCACGGCACCGAAGGGGTAACCTAGGAGACTCGAAGAATCGATGAGACGTTTTTACCCCCACCTTTTGCTTAAGTACCGTAATGGTTTAAATATCGAGAATGAAATTTTTATAAGAGGGAAAAGTTGTGACATCCTAAATTTTTCACTTCTGCTTTCAATTAAATCAATCGGACATTTCATCGACGTGCCTATAGGGCTGTTCTCAGAGCTGATCACTCTCAAGATAACTAGACTATCCGGTGAAGCCATTAAGGAATTTTAATGCAATAGATTGAGAATTCGACCAAGAATCGGTTACTCGACCGTGCTCATCTTTAGAGGCCATTACGACACAGTTAAAAATCGATCAGTGATCAAAGATAGGTCTATTCAACCGAGATATGTGGTTAAACGTGGGTGACTCCACTAAATTGGAAAATTCTCGTCGGCTGGCACTAGATTGATTTTTCTATCGTTTTGGTACCCTGTGTCCGTATTTGAATCCTCGACATTTTCACGACAACCAAGAGTCACCAATGTGTCAAATGGTTCATTGTGGCTTGAAGAAAATCGACCACGGGTTGTTTGTAGTAAAAATTTCTAAAAGCTACCCGGTAGTTTATATCACGCTAAAATCGCGCCAAATTAAAATTAATCGCGAATTTGAATCCGATTTCGAAATTGAAAATTCTGTCGGGTCACAAATTATTTTAGGAACGTTGACTCAGTCTCAGAAGATTTTTCTACAAACCGAGACTTTTTGAGAAAAAAGTTGAGGTAGGGCCGTTTTTTTTTTTTATCCAGAAAATATCGGAGACCGCTTTTGATTACGAAATTGGGGAGCAAATGGGTTATATTGATGAGGAAAAATGCCAAGATAATCAATGGTGGGTTGATTGAATTTTTAGAAGCCAAATTGGGATAATTCAAAGGGAGATCAAAGTCCAATTGAGGGAAAATCTTGTAAAATTCGTAGCCCCCCACCACCTATGATTTATGGACCATTTCAAGTGTTCTAGAAGAGGCCTTGGTGGCTGAATTGAGGCCTTGGAACACAGCTGGTGGTGGAGAATGGTCTTGGGGGACAAATTGAGAGGAAAAGAAACCAAGTAGGCCCCATTGGTTCCCTCATCTCCTCCCTCTCTCCCTCAAGGCTGCCGTTGACCCCTTCTCATCCCTCATCCTTGCCATTTTCGCTTCCATCAGTCAGCAGAAGCCAGCAGAGAAGCTACTGACGCCGTTAGCAGCTGTCCGTCGTCGTTTGCCATCCCCACCTCGCACGCAAACCGTCATGCCTTGTCTACACAACCCCAATGCTCCAGTGTCCATGCTTCTAGGCCACTAACTCATGCCTTGTTGAACTCAGCCGAAGCTGTCCAGCCGCCGTGAGTAGCTGCCGAAGCCTCTACCGCCCCCGCCTGGATCGGTTCAACCCATCTTAGCCCATCTCCACCTCAAGCGAGCCTCAACCCAGCCGTTTTAGCCATCGAACAGCAGCTGAAGAAGTGGGTTTCCAGCAGCGATTTTGGCCCGTTTTGGCCCGCTTCCCGACCCCGAAAGCCCAGCCCACTTTGGAGAAGATCGAGCCTTGTCGTGTTCCCGTCAAATTGAACCGAGCGGTTCGATAAACAAGTGAGTTTAACTCACTAATTCTCACTTAATATGATAGTGACGCTAAAGGGTTGATTAGTTTAGACTAAGTTAGGATTATGTGGTTAGTTAGATTTGATTAGTGAATTTAATTAATTACCGATGCATATTAGGTGGATAGTTAGTGAAATTAGAGCCTAAACAAGCTCTAGTATTTATCTAGAGTGATTCAAAAATTTTCCGGGTCCGTCTCAGCATTAAATTAGGCTTTACGGGCCTAAGTTGCTATTTATTGCATTTATTGATTAATTTTTGTAATTATTTAATTATTTATTTATTTTTCGATAATTAGACTGGGATAGCTGGTGATCGAAATTTTATACTGATTGTGATGGTGTGATCTGTTTATTTAATTGAGCTCGAATTTGTGCTATTTGGTGTGATTTGTATTTTAGAAATTTATTCCTAAATTTATTTAATTTCAGTAATTAAATGGAAAATTACCAAGCGTCGGTTTACAGCACCAAAAATGAGTTTGTGGATCGGTGAAATTAGTGGGATTTTCAAGTGTGAAAATATTATATTTTGGCTAAGGCTGACCGTGTACCCACACATGATAATTTTTATCGGATATGATAAAAATGGTGATTTGATCAGCTTTGGGTGAGCATTATTAGTATACTATATTAGTCTGGAGGTCCTAATATATCAGCTTTGGGTGAGTAGTATACTATATTATCAATTTTGGGTGAACTATACTATCTATCTTCAGCTTAAGGTGAGCAGTTCTGATTTGATAGGATTTTATAGATAGTATTAAGTATATCGACCAAGGGAAGGTCGTGATGACATGTAATCGACCGAGTCGATTGATTAATGATTTGATCCGATGTTATGAATTGATTGGTTGATGTGATTTGAGGCATCTGCAAGTTGTATTGACTGACAGAAATGAACTGAGGCCAAGGTAAGTCATCTGACTCGTGTTTGCACATAGGCAACCCTTAGGGCGTGTTTTTTTCCTAGTTGAGTCTTAGGGAGTAGAACTTGCTGAGACGTCGTCTCACCCTGTTGTGAGATAACATTTCAGATCCTTAAATGGCCGCTCTTGAGTTTTTTTGATGACCCAAGAGTGTTACAGAGCAGACATCATATATTCCGATGAATTTGGGCCCTAAAGGTTGGGACTACGAGTTGGTAAGGTCCGTAGTCTGGGTCGATGCGGGTCTCACTCATAAGGTGCCCCCATCAATACAGGTCGTGGTACCGCCGGGCTCGAGATGGCCAGAGAGAGGGTCTTATCCCAGAGTCTGAGATTCCTCTGTACGCTCTGGAAGTCGCTTTTGGGAAGGGGACAACTAATCCTCCTCAAGGCTCGATAGTAGATGCAGTAGATCCGACTCTTGCAGTACCAAAGTCCCCTGTGCAATCTGCTGAAGGCTCCAGCTGGAGCATAAAATGAGAGATTGAGGATGATGATGACTCGAAGTAGATCGGAAACCTCCACCCGTGCTTGTAGACTATGTTTTTGAACTAACTTGAGTAGAACCTAACTTTAATAGTTTGTATCATACTATATACATTATGGTGTGCAATGTATATATGTGTGGTTGTTTCAGGTTCAAAATTTATGGTCCTACTTTCCTATTTCATTGTTTTATTGTCTAGGGATTATTTATATGCTTCTGCACGCATATTAAAATAAATGGGTCGGCGATGCGTCCTGGGACGTTGCTATTTAATCGACCAATGAGGGCTGGGCACGCGTTCGAGGATCGAGGCGTGACACAACTAGCTGATGGGGGGCAAGGCAACTTAAGATTGAGGCTACGTTAGACCGGAGCACTTGACCATGAAAAGACCACTCGACCATAAGGATCAATGTGGACAATCATGTGCCATCACAAATCGGTCAATGGATGGGTATGAATCAATTTAGCTTGAGTATATACCAGTCGCGAGTGACCCCCTAGTAGGCAACGGCCCTTAGCCTGACTAAGTGAAGGCCGGCGACCCTTACCAGATCTAAGGGAGGGCCGCAACCCTCGCCCCAGATCTAGGCAAGGCCTTGCGGGCCCTCATCGCTAGTCAACCAAGGTTGTTAGCCCTTGGCTAAGGCCCAATGACCAAGGCCAAGGCCCAATGACCAAGGCCAACTCTCCCCCCACCATTGTCGACCTTCCCGGTGACGGTGGGGAGGCGGCGACGATTGCTTGCACAATCCTCTTTAAATGCATTCTGCAATCTTCTTTTTTAAGTTTTGAATCCAATTTAATTAATATTTATATCAAAATTAAAATCTGAGACAAAAAAAAAATGTCATTTTTTGGCTTCTTTGGCCACATCAAAATACAAAATGATGTTGTTTTCAAGTTATCTACCCATGTCAAAGTACAAAACAATCTTGTTTGAAAAATGTCACCTCGGAATTTTTCGCTACTAGTACTTAAGTAATCTATTTTTCTCTGATTTTGGCACTTAAATATATATTTCCGGATTTTTGGCACTTAGGGTGTCTGACACTTATAAATCCTCTACTTTCATTATCATCTCTCTTTGAAAACACTGAACAATTTTCACAAATTTAAAGCTAAAATTGATTTATTTCTTTCAAAAGCAAACAAAAATGCCATTCAAAATTTTATTCAATTGAAAACACGCCGTTGATGGGAAAGGGAGGTTGATGGCTGCAAACCATCTTCTCTATTGAAAACACACGAAGCTCTTCTACAACTTCTTAAAATCTCACACCACAATCCGTATTGCATACTCACCCACCATCTCCCTACTCTATATAATCTCCTGGTGAAGTTAAACTTTAACTTCCTCTAGAAGTTGGTCTCTAATCTCTCAAAGAAGTTAAGTGAATAGTTTACAACTAAGGCTCGTTTCTTTCGCGAAAAATGATGCGTTTTTGAAAAATGTAGAAAGCCAATTTTTAGAAAATGACAATATTTTTCATTGTTCAACTAAAACTTACAAATAAATTAGAAAATATTTTCCACGGTGCATTCATTTTAATAAAAAAAAAATTCTGAAAAATTATATTTTTTTTTTTTTTAATGTTCTTTCGATTTTTTATTTTTTTTCCTCCTTCGCTTGGTCGTCAACCACAACAACATGCAGCAATTGGCCAAAGTTAATGTAATGTATATGCATGATAAGCTTGATAATTGTTTTTTTCTTAATCAATGCCGCTCTACTCCTACTGTAACTCTTATTTTCAAATTTTTGTCTCACTTTCTTGCAAAGTGTGGAAATCGAAACCCACACTTAAAGGTAATCATACCCACCCCAATCTTTCTTTGAAAATGTGGAAATTTGAACTCCCTACCTCATCCTTCTCATGTGAAAAATGTGGTAGCAAATCCAGTTTATTAATGGTATAGTTAGTAAGAAGATTCTAAACGTAACGAGTAATGATAATAGACAGAGCAAATGGCGGTGAATATAATAATGATAGTTGACCAGAAATCACAGCTTGCTTCTTCGGTTTCCGGCACCATCCCCACGTGCTTTTAGGCCTTACGAACTCATCGGACATTGTTTTGTACTCCCCAAAGTGTTGCTTCTCTCTCAATAAAATCCGTTCATAAATTTTTATCAGTATGCCCCTATTATGTGGAAAATAAAAGAGTTGAAAGAACAATGATGACATCTAATTTTGCTCGTAGTTCAAGATGTTCCAGGCAATTTTAGTTTTAACAGTTCATGGGGAAAGGAAAGAGGTATCTCACCGGGTACTGTTCATCGAGTTCTTGGAAGTAATTAATGTGATTGATATTTGATGGCATCAAAGGGGCATCAAATTATTTCAAAGCCGAACGTCAAAAGGTGCATTTATCAAATACTTTTCTTTTGTCATTTTTTTTATTTTATTTTAGATAGTATCATGGTGACGGGATTAGAAAGAGATTAAGAGGGATGATAAAAAAAAATTATCAATTTATATTTTTGTTGGCTGGGCTTTTATAGTGAAAACACACCCATATCAAA
Organism: Eucalyptus brandiana; assembly: GCA_014182725.1. Classification (NCBI taxonomy): domain Eukaryota; kingdom Viridiplantae; phylum Streptophyta; class Magnoliopsida; order Myrtales; family Myrtaceae; genus Eucalyptus; species Eucalyptus brandiana. The sequence goes on from CM024670.1 coordinate 36,769,553, forward strand.
CGACTGTTAATGATAACCATTCATATATTATTTTTCCATTTAGCATGTGTATGTGGAGATAATTCCTTTTTCATCGTCACTAGCAAAAAAAAAGCACTCACGGAGTGAGTGTGTACAAAACAAGGAAAAGAACCTAAAAAAGTAGAAGATGGATTTAGATTAATGCGGGAGTACAAATACAAATGGGAATGAGACGAAAGCAGGTTAGGCAAAGCTCTCGCAGCGAGCTAGCGGTCTCCCGGGGAAGGTGTGAGGTTCGGTGTGGGAGACAAACTCTATGTTTGGATGCCGAACCTTCATATATATATTTTTTTATTACATGATGCCATTAGCAATGATTAATATTTAATTGAGGGCTCCCTGTCAAACCCATATTCTCTGTGACTCCTCAGGCATCCCAGCTGTCCAATAGCATCACCTAACTTTCTCATCACTGAAAATTATGTTGGTTGTTTGTTTATATAACAAACGAAAGGTACTTTTCTTTGTCACACATAGAAAAGTTTGGAGAAGATGGGCTAATTTATAAGTGTGAGCACGAATAATTACACGATTATTAGTTGCACTTTGCACTTTTCACATCCACGGTTTAATTAGCTCTAACCCATTTATCTTTATTTTATTTCTTATAGTTATCTTATTAATCTTTGTTAGTTGAAAGGTTGTTTTTTGCTTATTAAGTAATTTTGGAAATTATGAAATTCGGAATTTATTATTTTTTTAAAATTATTATTTTTATTATTCCGAATTTTATATGTGTCTCTTCAAGACAACCTTTGAAATTATATTTATTCAGTTAGTGACCTTTCATGAAGAGTTGCATTTGTTTATTTTGCATTTTCCCAAATGGTTGCCTTTGTTCATTTAACAACTTCTTCCGAAGAGATTTCTTTGTTCACTTTGTAGCCTCACACAAAGAGTTACCTATGTTCTTTAAGACCGATCTTTATATTTATATGTCAATTTTTGGCATGAATGAGAATTGAGTCATTTGTTAGTATTCTTTCCAAAACTATAGCCATCATTTCAATTGTTTTTTAAAGAGACCTTAGAAAAATACTAAAATTGCTATCTAATATTTTTATTCGAGACTTTATTATATCCTAAAGAAAATTTGCTAGTAATCATTAGTAATATTGTGGGGCAAATAAATCCTTAAAAAAAGTGATATCATACCTCAAAATCCAGCTTGATTGCTCTATCTAGTTCGACGTCATATGTGACATCCTCGATTTGGACCACTATCTCAAACATGAGGAATGGACGAAGGATCAATGCGTCGATAACGAGAATGGACCATGAACTGATCCTATGGATTGTTCATAAGCCAACTAGCTGATGGGGGGCAAGGCAACTCAAGATCGAGGCTACGTTAAACCATAGCATTTGACCATGAAAAGACCACTTGACCATAAGGATCAATGTGGACGATCATGTGCCATCACAAATCGGTCTATGGATGGGTATGAATCAATTTAGCTTGAGTATATACCAATTGCGGGTGACCCCCCAGTAGGCAACGACCCTTAGCTCGACTAGGCGAAGGCCGGCGACCCTCGCCAAATCTAAGGGAGGGCCGCAACCCTCGCCCCAAATCTAGGCAATGCCTTGTAGGCCCTCATCACTAGTTGGCCAGGGTTTTTGGCCCATAGCTAGGGCCCAATGACCAAGGCTAACTCTCCCCCCACCGTTGTCGGCCTTCCCGGCAGCGGTGGGGAGGCAGCAATGAACGCTTGCATAATCCTCTTTAAATGCATTCTGCAATCTTCTTTTTTAAGTTTTGAATCCAATTTAATTAATATTTATATTAAAATTCAAATCCGAGAAAAAAAAAAACAATGTCGTTTTTTGGCTTATTTGGCCACACCAGCGAACAAAATGATGTTGTTTTCAAGTTATCTAGCCATGTCGAGTGCAAAACAGTCTTGTTGGAAAAATGTCACCTCAAAATTTTTCGCCATTGACACTTAAGTAATCTATTTTTCTTTGATTTTGGCACTTGAATATACATTTTCGGATTTTTGGCACTTAGGGTGTCCAACACTTATAGATCCTCTACTTTCGTTCTCATCTCTCTTTTGAAAACACTGAACAATTTTCACAAATTTAAAGCTAAAACTGGTTTATTTCTTTCAAAAGCAAACAAAAATGCCATTCAAAATTATATTCAATTGAAAACACGCCGTTCATGGGAAAGGGAGGTTGATGGCTACAAACCATCTTCTCTACTGAAAACACACGAAGCTCTTCTGCAACTTCTTAAAATCTCACACTACAATCCGTATTTGCATACTCACCCACCCTCTCTCTGCTCTATATAATCTCCTAGTGAAGTTAAACTTTAACTTCCTCTAGAAGTTGGTCTATAATCTCTCAAAGAAGTTAAGTGAATAGTTTACAACTAAGACTCGTTTGTTTCACAGAAAATGAGGTGTTTTTGAAAAATGTAGAAAGTCAAGTTTTAGAAAATGACAATATTTTCCAAAGTATTCAACTGAAACTTACAAATAAATTAGAAAATATTTTCTGTCATGAATGTGACATCCTGAATTTCTCAACCTGTTTTCTATTGAATTAATCGGGCATTTCGTTGATGCGTTTATAGGGCTATTCTCAAAGCCGATCACTCTTGAGATAACTAGACTGTCTGGGTAAGTAATTAAGAAAATTTAAGGCAATAAACTTGAGAGTTCGATCAAGAATTGGCTTCTCAACCATGCTCATCTTTAGAAGCCATTGTGGCACAGTTAAAAATCAATTTAAGATCAGAGATAGGTCTGTTCGACTGAGATGTATAGCCGATCGTGGGTGACTCCACTAAATTGGAAAATTCTCGTCGATCGACACTAATTTGATTTTACTGTTGTTTTGGTACCCTGTGTCCATAATTGAATCCTCGAGATTTTCACGACAATCGAGAGTCGCCATTGAGTCGAATGGGTTCATAGTAGTTTGAAGAAAATCGATCACGGGTCATTTGCCTTAAAAATTTCTGAAAACACCCGGTAGCCTAGGTCACACTAAAAACGCGTCAAATGGAAATTAACTGCCAATTCAAGTCCGATTTTAGAAATTGAGAGTTCTATCATGTCACAATGAATTCTAGGATCCACGATTCAGTCTCAGAAGATTTTTCTATCAACCGAAACTTTTTGGGAAAAAGTCAGGTTAGGGCCGTTTTCGTTCAGTTGAAGCCGGGGATTAATTTTGATGGTGAAATTGAGAAGCATGGGGGATTCTTGGATAGAGAAAATAATCAATTTGATAATGGAAATATCAATTGATTTTTAGGAGAGTTATTTGAGAGAAATTAAGAAGGAAATTGGATGCGAGAATCGCAAGGGGGGATCAAGTGCTCTAAGTTGAATTTTCTTTGGAAATCATAGAGCTTATTAAAAATAAATTGGGATGAGAATTTTCTATTTTAAGAAATTCTCTTAGCTTTCTTCCCATTTCCCATTTCTTTTCCTTTTTAGCAAAGCATCTTTTCTTTTTCCCCTTTCTCTCTCCCTCTTTCTTTCTTTCTTTCTTTCTTTCTTTTTTTTCTTTCTCTCTCTCTCTCTCTCTTTTTTCTCTTTTTCCCCTTTTCCCTCTTTGTCGCAACCCGATTTTTCGGGTTCACCACCTAAAACTAGGTTAATGGATTACTAAGTCCTTAAGCTTAGCTCGGGCTCTCCCAAGCCCATAACAATTCGCGACTTAGGTTTGAATTCTTAACATGCAAATAATTTTAATCAGGAGTCGCCACTAATCTATTTTTGGTAGGTCGATTAGAAACCCAAGTAAAGTAACCGGAGATTTACTTTACTCCTACGAACCGAGAGATTTATGAGTTCGGGGACTTGATTACACCGTACTATCCTAGTGCCCTTTCGGTACCTTTTTATTTCATTTTCAAAAAAAATGTTTAGCAATTGAATTGATTTTAATTTAACTTCCTAACATGTGAGGTGATCATACATGTGCGCATACCACCAATTTAACACTCAAGAAAGCAACTAAATAATGCAGGACTTACCTCAAAGTAACGAAAGCATCTGCATTGTTAAATAAGAATTCACATCAGCAACCCTAGATATGATTTCTAATTAACACGTAATTTCAATTTTTGTTTTCACTTTATTTAATGAAAATGATGACTTATGCAATGCATGTCACTATTCTAACATGAAATAATATGTTAACATGACCAAAATTGTATGTCATAAATAAGCATGCAATTTATCCTAAAGCATGAGATGAATTCATTCTAATTCTTTTATATTTTCCATGAAATTTGAAATTAAAGAAATGCAACAATTAAATATGCAATCTAAATTAATCAAATGACCTAATTCTAATGACAGGTAATGTGATGCAATGACATACTAAAATGACACGCAACATACAATTTAGTATGCGAGTTATATGTCACGCGACATTTATTAAATGACTTAGTTTAATGACGAGGAAGTTCTAATTAAATGAACTTAATAAGAACTAAATGACGTGCATTTGATATTTCTATTTAAAAATGCAAAAATGATCTAACTAGATTAAAATTCTATCTAATTTAAACTAAGGATCAAGTCACATTGAATCATAATTTAAACTAAGATATTATCTTAATCTACCATGCAATTTATCTAATATGTGATGACGTGCAAAGAACGCCTTAATTCAACATGATATATGCATGATGATTTTTTTGTGTTTTTTTTTTTTAATTTCGAAATTAAAATTTTCACATGCAATTCAAATAATGATAAAACTAACATCCTAAATGAATGTGCTTTCTTTTCTGGTTTTCTTTTTCATGATTCAAAATAAAGTTTTTATTCTAAATAAAAAAATAAAAACCTTATCCTAATTCAACATTTTTGGATTTTTAAATTTCGAAATAAGATTGCAATTTTAATCTTAAACAAGAAATATTCTAAAGCAAATCTATTCCTCACTCAAATATTTTTTTGATTTTTATTTTACGAAAATAAGATCGACTCAACCAACTTGACGACAGAAATCAAACAAGATAAGATCGATATCCAAAAATTGGCGAACCATATCTCGCGCATGAGATCGGGTTGGCCAATTTTAAATTAAATCGCGAATCGAATCTCGGGCTTGAGATTGGATTGTCGATTTTTGTAAGAAATTGCGAGTCGGATTTCGGGCGCGAAAATCGGACCGTCAATCTCTAGCTTGAGGGACTATTCATGTTGGAATATCAATAATATATTAAGAAACAATTCCACTAAAACATAATATTAAAAGAAAAGGTAAAATAAAAGAAAAGAAATACTACCTAATCAGATTTTCTTTTTGTTTCTTTTTTCTTCCTTCCTTTCCACGCACAGCTGTGGATCTCCAAGGGGAGCTGGCTGATCAGTCCGGCAAAGGGGATCCCGCAAGGGCAGTGGCTGTGGTGGTGGGTAACCGTCAACGGAGGTCACGGTGGTCGGAGCTCCGGCGAAGGGACTCGGTGGCTGGTGATGAAGAAGATTACACCTCTGTGAACAGGGTTTTTGTGGACCGCATAGCTCATTTCCTCTTGATTTGGTGAATCTGGAGTTTCACTCCCTCGCAGATTGGGAACGCATAAATTCCTCAAAGAAACCTACTCCGAATATCGGCCTCCGAATTTACAACTTGCGATTGGTGAGTGATGGATGGGCGGTTCATGGCCAACGGGTCAGAGAATTCGGCACAGCAAAGGGGCTGACCAATGACCTACAAAACAAAACAAAAAAAAACATTCGGCCAGCTCGATCTGGGGACGAGCTCAATAGTGGTGCAGGAATCAGCAAGTGCTCGACGGGGCTTGTTGCCGATGGTGAGAGGTAAGGTGTGGCAGCTGCTCAATCACGGGCTCCACGGCAAGCTTTCTCAATAAAGCATAGGTTCACGGTGGTGCAAGGCTCTACATTGGCCATCGAAGTCAATAAGTTTTCTCAGTGAAGGAGTAGAATCCGAGAGAGAGTCTTCGTGATTGTCTTTCGTTGACCTCCAGAGAAATTGCCTCCCTCTCTATTAGGCTCCACACCTCCCACGACCTCTCTTCCCTGTATGATGGTGTGGTGATGAAGTCTTCCAAGTAAGCGTGCCCTCCTTCTTGTCTTTTCGTTAATGTGCAGAACTTGTCCTTCACTGTTGGCTCCGTGGTGGATGATTCACGGTTGATAAATTTGACGGTGGTTCAACAAAGTGCCCGTGGGTAGCAACCAACGAACTGATCAGCAAAGCAGCGGTAGGCAATGTCACCACAAACCAGGGGGCAGCTCAACGTCGAGGTGGCACGCCTCGGGCAGCAGCAGCGTCACGAGGCAATGGAACTATGTCGGCAAGGGTGGCATCCGATTTGCGGGACTCATGGGGGTCTTGGTCTCGCTGCTGAGGTGGTCACGCGAAGACGCTACAACGAAGATGGAGTCAAGGTCTTGCGGGCAGCGTCGTGGAGAGAGAATATTTCGTTCTCTCTCTTGTGCGTGTCGATCTTCTCGCAGTTTCTTTTTCTGAATTTTTTCCTCCCCCCAGGAGCTCTCCGTACACGGTTGCTTTTATAGAGGGTAAGAGATAAGCTTTCGATTTCCCCTTCAAATCTACATCCGCGATACATTTTCACCAACCGATCACTATTGATAAAAATTCAAGATTACGATAAATATTTTATCGAAATCCAAATCTCACAAAGATAAATTGCAATATCACAATATTTTTCCACAAAATTCATCCCATACCGATAAGGATTCGAGATTAAGATGAGATTTTTAAAAATCCAAATCTTTCAAAACCAAATCGCAATTTCTTTACCCATCTGCCCTATCTAAAAAAGATTTATATCTCGGAAAAAATTTAAAATATTATATTCCCATGAGATAATTTTTAATTATTAAAAACGCGGGCTTGGGCCAACCCGCCGCTCGTGGGCTGATTCATCTAATTTGAATATATCCGCCACCGATGCAAAAATGCGAATAACAAAATAAATGCAACTTAAATCTATATGCTATGCAATTAACATTTTTTTTCAGGAATTAAATTAACCCCTAATTTCTTAATGCGACAAATTACTAAACGGGTAGTCAAAATTTAGGTGTCCACACTCATGCATGAACCCCCTCCACCAACTGCCCCCTGCTGTCTTTCACTTTGCTTCTCTCTCTCTCTCTCTCTCTCTTTTTTTACTTTTGACTAGTCAAACATTCTTACCTCTTCTTCTCACACTTTTATCTCTTCTTCTCTCTCTCTTCTCTCTTCTTTTCTCTCTCCCTCGACACTCTCTCTTCCCCTCTCGTTCGAACGAAGCAAAGATAGCAAAACGTAAGCGGCGGCCACTGTCATTTGAAGATCGGAGCAGCCGTCGTCGCTGCCCACGCTTCGCCGTCCACCGCTCGCCATTCATCTCCTCTTCTCCCTCACCCCTTTTAACGCCATCGAAGCTCCCCCTCTCCTCCTCTCTGTTTCGTGTGAAGCCCCGACGGAAGCAGAAACAGATCAGCAGCCGACACTGCTTGGAGCCGGAGCTGTCATCGTCGCCGATCACTCTTCCTCGCGTGCGCACTCGTGCAGCCGCACGATCACCTGCCCTCTCCACCGTCCAGGCGTCCTCACCGAGCAACCCCAACTCCTGTTCCACCCCTGTCCGCTCGATTCAGCCACCACAGGCCACAATCCGACCACCTTCGACCACCGTGGACCACCGCTCGACCTTGCCAAGCTGCCGCCTACCTTCCCGACCCTTCTCCGCCCCCAACCATCTCATTTCCCCTCTGTTTTGCAGCCAAACCAGCAACCCCGCCGTGTGGGTATCCAGCCGGTTCGTGGTTGGTTTTGGGCCGTTTCCAGGCCCCGAACCTGAGTCGTGCTTTGGGAAGTATCGACCCTCGCACCATCCCCGTCGAATTGATCCGATTTGTGCGCGATTCCGGTGAGTAATCTCACTAATCCTTGCTTAGTAGACTAATGATGCTTAAGGGTTGGTTAGTTTTAATTAATTAGGTTTAGGTGGTTTGATTAATATGGATTAGTGTTTATTAGTCAATTGTGATGCGAATTAAACAAATTAAGTGTGCATTTAGCAAATAGATGTGGTCTACTATTTATTGAAAGTAGCTCGGGATTTTTTCTAACCCTTATCGGGCCTCAATCCCTAAGAATCATTAGCATACTAATAAGGGATTAATGAGCAAAACTCACTTGATTAACGCGCGGGTCGGATCAAACCGACGAGAACGGCGCGGGGGTCGCTTTTCTCCAAAGTGGGCCTAGGTTTCAAGGCTTGGAACCACCTCAAAATGGGCCCGACAACCTCTGTGATACCCACTTCTTGAACTACTGGTCTGGACTGAGAAAGGGGCAGCGATGGACCAGGATGAGTGGAGGAGGCCAAACCGGGGCAAACCGGCAATCGAACGGGCTCCAGCAGGCTTCCACAATCTCTCACGACTACTGGAACGGCAGGATAGAGATGCTGGTCGACGGCCTGGGTGCGCGTAAGCGTAGCAAAGCGTGAGGGCGTGCACGCTCAAGGAGGACGGCAGGGTGGCGTTCCGACAAAGAGCGGTGGTGCGGTGGCTTGCTGCTAGTCTTCCTTGGCTGCTGGTGGCATCACACAACAAGGAGGAATGAAGAGGAGGTCTTAGACGGTGGATGAAGGAGAGAGAGGGAAAGAGGGGAAGGTGGGCCACCATGGCCAATTCTTCCACATGCCTATCTCTCTTGGCCCATCCTTGGCCATGTGTGCATCCTTGGCTCACAATGAGCCACCAAGGCCTCTTCATGGACACTTAACATGGTCCAAAATGCTAGGCCATGGGGGAGCTACGAATTTCCTAGACTTCTCATTCAATTGGCCACTTACCGGTCCTCAAATCAACTCAAATCGACCTCAATAAATTCCGTTATCGAGTCCTCGGTTCAATTGATATTTTTTCTTGTCAATTAATCCATCTTGCATCCCAATTTCGCAATCAAAAACAATCCCCGGCATTTTCTAAACAAAAACGATCATATGCCAACTTTTTCCCAAAAAGTCTCGAATTGCAAAAAAATCTTCTAAGACTGAGTCAACAGATCATAGAATTTATTGTGACATGACAGAATCTTCAATTTCTGAAATCAGACTCGAATTCGCGGTTAATTTCCATTCAGCACGTTTTAGCTTGACCTAAACTACCGGGTAGTTTTCAGAAACTTTTAGTGCAAATGACCCGTGGTCAATTTTCTTCGAGCCACAATAAACCCACTCGACACATTGGCGACTTTTGATTGTCGTGAAAATCTCGAGAATTCAAATACGGACATAGGGTACCAAAATGACAGAAAAATCAATCTAGGGCCGGTCGATGAGAATTTTCCAATTTAGTGGTATCATCCACGATTAGCCACACATCTCAGTCGAACAGACTTATCTCTGATTTCAAATCGATTTTATACTTTGCCGTAATGGCCTCTAAAGATAAGCACGGTCAAGAAGTCAATTCTTGATCGAATTCTCCAATCTATTGCCTTAAAATTCTTAATGGCTTCCCTAATAGTCTAGTTATCTCGAGAGTGATCAGCTCTCAGAACAGCCCTACAGACGCGTCGATTAAATGCCTGATTTACTCAATAAAAAGCAGAACTGAAAATCTGGATGTCACACTGATTCGATTTTTTGTTTTCGGAATAGTTTGATAACGAATTGCGTTTGGTAAAAATTTTGTTCGCAGGAACAAATTTCTATTTTTTTGTTCCGAATTAGATTTGAAACCGAATCAAGAATCAAAAAAAGGTTGATTCTTGTTCCGGAACAAATCTATGAATCAAAATCATATTTCTCTTTTTTACCAATTTCTCTTCTTCTTCTTCATCTACCGCCATCCCGCGGTTGCCGTCCACCGTCCGCTGCCAGTCACCACCGTCCAACGCCAGTCACCGGCAACAGATCCGGTGAGCTCACCTAAGGCTCGCCTGGCCAAGGCGAGGTTTAGCAAGCTCGCCAGGGCGGCCTGCCTGGCTACCAGCCTCGGCGAGGCCGGCCTAGCCACCGGCAAGGCTCGGCCGACGAGGGTCGGCCTCGCCAAGGGCCGGCAACACTGGTGAGGTCGCCGGCCACCGGAAGAAGAAGAAGAACAGGGATAGACAAAGGAAAGAAAGAAAAAAAGGAAAAAAAGGAAAATTTTATTTAAAAATTAAATGAAATTGATTTGGAACAAAATCAATGAGCACGGTTCCAAACACAATTCTATTTCATAATCGAAATTTTGGAAAGTTACTCAATTGCTTAAAATGCTTAGAAATTGTTCCTAGGAACAAAATCAAAAAAATCATTTCTAATCAAAATCTGTTTTCGGGAACAGAATCGTTAACAAACGCGCCCTAAATGACTACAATTTCAATCAGCACTCAATTTGCACAAATTAATAGCCAATTGCATAAACTGAACATACCATTACAATCAGCACGAAATTCCGGTCACCGACTATCCAATCTAATTTTCGAAAAATATTTAATAATTAAATAAATACCAAAATTAATTAAATAATGCAAATTAAATCAATAAATACATACTTAGGCTAGAAATTGCTAATCTAACCACCTATTGACCTAATTAAATTATCCTAACCATTCTAAATATAATGCCACATACTAAATTAACTAATTGCAAGTTCTAACCACCTAATTTACTAATCTAACTAACCTAAATTAATTAAACAAACTAATAACTACCATAATCTAATCTTAATCTAATCAAAACACCCCTTAAACGTCATTAACATCTTAATGAAAGTTTAGTGCATAAACTCACCGGTTTAGCGCAAAAACCGATTCACTGCGATGACGATGCAACAGTGGCTGAAACTCGAGCCTACGGCGACGCCGAGGGGAGCTTGGACTAGGCTAAGAAGCCTTGCAAGCCCACAGCAACTACTGGGCTCGGGGGTTTGTGGACGAAGGAGAGTGAGGTGGCACTTGGATTCGGTGGAACGGCAACAAGAGAGGGAGGAAGTGGAGCTTGTGAGGTCAACTTCGTGAAGGGGATTAGCTGGTGGTTGACTGGTGGAGACGCGTGGACGCGGAAGGGGAGACTCGGTGGAGATGGATGGTGGTCTTCATTAGTGGACGTGAACGGCAAAAAATGAAGGAAAAATGAAAAGAGGGTAGAGGTCAAGCGGCATTGCTTCAATGGGCTTTGATGTCGTGGCAACCGCAAGAAATTCAGTGGAGACGGCAAAGAGATAGAGGAGCTGCAAAGGAAAGGAAAAATGGAAGAAGACAAAAGCGGTCCGATCGTCGAAGAGAAGTCGAACTTCACACGAAAGGAGGAGAAGACAGCGAAGGAGCAATTGGCATAGCTTGCTCGAGAAGCCAAAGAAAAATGGGGAAAAGTCAACAAAATTATCCACTTAATTGAATGATTGGTCCCCCTATTACTTTCTTACAATTTAATCACACAATTAACCATTTTTGTGCCAAAAGTTGCAACCCCTATGCCAACCTCCGAATTTCACCTCTAGAGTTTCAATTTCTTCATCAATTTCCCCAATTTGATATCCAATTTTGCTAAGGAAGAAGCCCACAAAATTTCTACAAGTTCCTTTCACCAAATAGCTCACTAAGGAGGCCAAACATCCACTCAATTTTGCCCCTCCGAATTTCCGTTCTTTTCTGAATCGTCCAAATTGATTTTCCGTAAAAATCCCGAGCTTGCCGAAAATTCTTCGAATGATGAGTCGATGTTCCTCAAATGAATCATGACATGACAGAATTTTCAATTTTTGCAATCGGGTTCAAATTCATGGTTAATTTTAATCAAACGCGATTTTAGCGTAACCTAACCTACTAAGCAACTTTTAGGAATTTTTAGTGCAATTGACCCATGGTCGATTATTTTTTAACCACATTGTGCATCTTCGACTCATTGGCGACTCTCGGTTGTCGTGAAAATCTTGAGATTTCAAATACACGCACATGGTACAGAAATGACAAAAATCAGTCTAGTGCCGTTTGATAGAAATTTTACAATTAGGTGGAATCATCCACATACTAATCGCATACCTCTATCGAATCGACCTATCTCCGGTCTCTGATCAATTTTGACAATGCCATAATAATCCTTGCAGATTAGTACGGTCGAGCCACAATTCCTAGTCAAATTCTCAAGTCTATTGCGTTTAGATTCCTTAATGACTTCACCCGATAAGCTAGTTATCTCGTGAGTGATCAGCTCAGGGAAAAGAACTATAGGCACGTTGATGAAAAGCCCGATTCATTAAATTGAAAATAGAACTGGAAATGCAGGATGTCACAGGCCACCCGCCGCTAGTCACTGATCGCCAACCTTCGGACGTCGAACGCCGGACGCCGAACGCCGAACTCTGGACGTTAGCCGCTGGACATTAGACTCTAACCACCCACCGTTGATCGCCGAACGCCAAACGTCGATCGCCAGACGTCAGACTCTGACCACCAAATATCAGCCGTCAGTGCTCCTAGAAATAAAAAATTTATTCCCTTATCAAACGAATTTTTATTCTAGAAATAGAAATTATGAATCGTTATCAAATGCATTTCTTTGCTGAGAAACTCGTCCATGATATAGAAATTTATTTCTATTCGAAAAAATTTGTCATGCGCACCCTAAGAGTTTGCGTCGGACTTCAACAAGTTGGGCTTTAAGGTTAGCAACTTCTCTTGCCGAGCAAGTCTCGTATCAACTATCACTTCATAGGACTTGAGAAGTTGGTCGGTCAATACCTTTTGTTTCTCAAGTTGAACAAGTTATACTCGGGATCACCTTTCAGATATGGTCAAGGTTTGAAGCTGATCGTAGTTCCCCTTGAGGGTCTTAAAGCAGTGAATGACCCTTGGCATGCTCTATAATATTATCTGGAGATTAGATTAAACATTACCAAAAGTTCAAGTAGCACGTTAAATAAATTAAAAACATTGCGCATTATAATAAAATTCGAGACCACATTGCATATTTGGCCAAAATTCGAGGACCATTTAAATAGTTATCCCAAATAGTTATAGCCCAAATCATTCATGCCATTTATCTTGTCCTTAATAGCTATATTTAGTGCCTTTTTTTTTTCTCTAGGGACCTACCAAAATGACCTTCCCATACAAGGTTAATACCACAAAAAACTCCAACCAGTACACCTATGATAAGTTTACGCAAAGCTAATTTTTTAACTATCAAAAATCTCAAACTTATACATTTTGTGATAAATATACCCATCATTAGTTTCCGTTAAATTAGATTAATACCGTAAAAAACAACAAAACGAACAAACCTATGACAATGAAGGGTCAATTCTTAAATTAATACATCCATCAATTACTACGTATTATCTAACTCAGCAATTTGACAATAAAATTAAACAAAAACTAACGGATAGTAAATTTATCATAATTGTATTAGCTTGGAATTTTTTCTTGGTATTAACCCTTCTATATATGACCTCTTCGTTAAAGTGCCCTTTTGAACAAAGTCAAACTCTTTAGGAATGATTCCTTGCCAGTGTCATTAAAGCTCTTGAACAAAGGATCTTCCACATCAGTAAAGCATTTCATGAGCACCTTAGCAACACTGTCTTGTCATATTTGAACCTAAATTCGAAGATGCGTCATAGTATAAAATAGTGATCGAGATTGTTAAATGTAATCTCACATTTCCTTGATTATGTCGTTATAATGTACCTTATGGCATGCAGTCTCCCTCTACCTAATATAAGTTTTCTAAGCCGGACATTTTGACATTAAGACGTGTTTTAGGGATATGAACAGCCACGTAAATAGAAAATCTAATTCGTGGAAATCTCATAAGATTAATAAGAAAAATAACCCCTCTTTCTATTTATTTTTGTCTTTTTATGGTTATGTCAACGTCGAGAAGGAATAATCCTAAATATAGTTATTCCCACGAATGATATTCGAGGATGCATAATTATCTTTAGTCCAGTTCCAGTCCGTGGCCCTCTTGCTTAATAGAAAACTTCCCTGCCATCAATTCTCCACTTCTTTGAAGTTCATTGTCAATGGTGACAGAGATACTGCCTCAGAAAATTCTTTGTCACATACATCACACTTTTGAGGCATGTATTTGCAATTGCGAGTAATCGTTCGAGTGCTAGCCCACATGTGACTAGGAGTGATCTTTCTATTAAATTTCCCAAGTGACCAAGAATTAAATGATAACAAAGTCGTGAAACGGTCTAGTGATGTGGTTTCGAGTCATCCTGCTCATTGATCAGGTCTAGACCAATCAAGTAGTCATTCTGCAACATAGATAAGCATATTCACTAGTAGTAGCAGCCAACTCTCTGTGCTGACCACCGCCTTAACAGTAGTGATTGAACGTCGAGACAGAAATTGCACGCTCGCTTGCTGCGGCCTGTCGAAATTACTTCTTGTTTTCTCTCTTAAAATTTAAAAAAAAAACCAAAAAATAAGCATGCATACTTTCGAAAGAATTATCAAAAATAACTTTCCTATGGCTATATATCTAATCCATGTATACATGTGGAAAATGTTTGCTTTAAATAAAAGTCAAAGCCTGGAATTCGTAAAATATGAGAATTAAAAAAAAAAAAACTGAAAAAGTCACGAGTGAGAAACGCCAGTGAGCTCAGTTGCCCCATGTAGACCCACTTAGATACCATTGTCCATGATGATCCATAATTGGAATCATTTCTTCTGCAAAAATAAATAATTTAAAAAATATTTTTTTTAAAAATAATCATTTGTATTACTTGAAATAATCAATCAATTATTTTTTATTATCGACAATAATTTATACCTAATTATTTTCGTGAATGATGAAAGTAATTTTCCATTCATTTATTTTTACAAGCGATCATTTTTAGAAAAACTTTCTACAAATCATTCATTTTTTAAACAAACATCTCTTAATTTATAGTTAATTATCGGTTAATTTTTGGACCAAAAAAAGAACTAATAGTTAATTTTGTGTTTTTTCTTTTGGTTTCTCTTTGGCTAATTGGGAGGAGACCCACTCCGCATTGGGTACATGTAATTTCACTAGCGCATTCTCTCAAGACCATCTCTAGGAGTGAAAGACATATGTTTCCGTAATCACTAATTTGTGTATATCCGACGAGGCGACTACCATAACCGATGGGTAGTTTCACAATGAAATGCTCACATGAATAAATGCAGAGTCCTCTAACTGAAAACGTCCAACATCTTGAGAGGTGTTTCAACGGGCACTCCGCTAATCAAAGGTCAGTTGAAACTGTTGGAGTATCGTTCATACTCTCCATTAACAAAATGGCACCGAAGTCTTGCTTCTAGATAAGCAGGCAGGCAAGGGCAGTGCCTCAGAGCTGTCAAAGGGCTTTTATAGTTTAAGACTATATTTTATTGGTAGTTTGGACTTGAGCCCATAAATAGCTAATGAGTGTATATAATATCTTTCTCTTGTAACTGAGGGATGTATCATAGAGGTGCAAAATGCTAATTATAGTGAAATCCCCTGCTAGATAGATGTAGCTCTAGTTTAAGTGCGAACCAAGATATAACATTGCATCTCAAATTCTCTTTCTCCTTTTTGCTCTCTATTTTCTTGTGATTATTCACTGAATCTTACCAAAAAAATGTCTTTGCAATCAAGATAGCCCGCATGTAAATGCTTTGCCAGGAATCCTACAGCTTGGATTGTGGTAAGTTAAAGCAGACAATACCAACCCATATGTTCATCGACATTCAAATAGTTCGTAATGCTACTCTGTAGATTCAGCAATACTCTCTTATCGACATGCTGCTTTGAACTGCGACCAGAATTTACTTTTCCAAGTTGGAAAATGCAGCTCGTGTTCTCGGCGATACAAAGGAGCAAGACGATGAGCATCTTGAAAGAAAGCAAAGAGGAAGGAAAGGAGAACGAAGCTTTTCTGTATTTTCTCATTCTGTTTGTAAATGTACAGATTCCTAAAGATATAGAACTAGGTTTGTACAATTAATGAAAATAAAGAATTCTATGTATCAATATATATAAATCTAGATCTAAATCTAATCCTTAATTGATATACACATAATCAAATCAAATCCAGATCTTCCAAAGGAA
This sequence comes from Eucalyptus brandiana, assembly GCA_014182725.1. Taxonomy (NCBI): domain Eukaryota; kingdom Viridiplantae; phylum Streptophyta; class Magnoliopsida; order Myrtales; family Myrtaceae; genus Eucalyptus; species Eucalyptus brandiana. Next base: position 36,785,604 of record CM024670.1, read on the forward strand.
TGTCGCATATCTTCTAACACTCCCACTCAAGCCGGTGGCTTATAGATGTCCAAGACGCCCAGCTTGCTCAATAGATATGCATGCTGTCGATGACACAAGGGTTTGGTGAAGATGTCTGCTGGCTGCTCTACTGTCCCAATTCCTTCTGTTTCGATTACCCCTTCTTAGATCTTGTCTCGTGTAAAGTGATAATCCACTTCTATGTGCTTAGTTCTCTCGTGCACTATAGGATTTGCTGCCAGTTTGAGAGCCGCATCATTGTCACAATATAATTTCATCGGTCCCTACACTTGTACTCCGAGGTCCTTAAGCAACCCTCGAATCCACACCACCTGACAAGTGGTTTTGGCCATGGCTCGATACTCTGCTTCGACCGAAGACAAAGATACAGTAGGCTGCTTTTTGGTCTTCCATGAGAGGAGTGATTCTCCCAATTTGATGCAATATCCAGTGATCGATCTTCGACTAGTGGGACATGTAGCATAATCAGCATCACAGTATGCCTTCATCTTCATGTCACATTGTTTAGATAGAAGTATTCCCAATCCTGGACACTTCTTCAAATACTTCACAACCTTCAATGCAGCGTCCAAATGAGATCGTTTTGGACTGTGCATGAACTGGCTAAGTGTCTATATTGCATAGGAGATATCAAGTCTAGTCATAGTCAGATATATGATCTTCCCGACAAGTCTTTGATACCCTGATGGATCTCTGAGTATGGGATCATCATTTTGAGATGTGCCCTTATCGTATTTTGTAGTAGTCAACTTAGTGTTCTGCTCAATGGGAATCACGGCTGGTCTGCATCCTAATAAGCCTACTTCGATATGATTTCTAAGACAAACTTTCGCTGACTAAGGGAAATTCCTTGATCAGATCGAGCAATTTCAATTCCAAGAAAATATTTAGGTGCTTCTAAGTCTTTAATGTGAAAGGTAGCATGTAAATAATCCTTGAAATTGTCTATAGCAGCCTTATCATTTCCCATAACAAGAATGTCATCGACATATATCATCAAATAAATGGATGACATATCTTTAGTCCGTGTGAACAAAGCATAGTCATGTTTAGACTGTTGGAAGCCTACTGTTGTAAGAGCATTTGCAAATTTGGCGTACCATTGTCTGGATGCTTGCTTCAATCTGTAAAGGGATTTACAAAGACAACATACTCTATTCTCCCCCTGTCTCCGTAAGCCTTAAGGAATATCCATATAAATTTCTTCATCAAGATCGACGTGCAAGAAAGCATTGTGTACATCCATTTGATGTAGAGTCCAATCATTAATAGCGGCAATAGTCAAAAAAGAACGAACTGTGACATCGATGGCAACCAGAGAAAATGGCTCGTGGTAGTCAAAACCTTCCTTTTGTGTGAATCCTTTAGCTACCAATTGTGCCTTGTATCTTTCAATGGAACCATCAACACGATACTTTATTTTGTAGACCCATTTGCAGCCAATGGGCTTACGATCAGATGGGAGTGGGATAAGATCCCATGTTTTGTTGTCAATTAGTGCCTGAAGTTCTACCTTCATGGCCTGTTGCCATTTTGGGTCAACAGACCCCTCATCGTAACTAGATGGCTCCTTTTCTTTTGATAAGCGACTAATACAACATCTATGTTCCTGTGATAATCTATGAAAGGAAACATAGGATGAGATTGGATACTGAGTACCTGGAGAGTTATGAGTGGCACAAATATAGTCTTTAGTCCAGGTGGGAGGTCGTGTGGTGCGACCGGAACGCCTTGGATGAGTGACTTCCGTATTTGTCTCATTGGGAGGCGGCAACGCAATATCTTGATCTTCCTCAATAGTAGTAGGATCTTCGAGTCTTGTTTCCAAAATATCTTCTGAGCAATTGGGCTTCTCAGCAGGTGTTGATGTTGTTGTTGGAATAAATGAAGTAGTGGGATGAATATTCCTCGACTCTGCTAGTGGTATATAGGTAGGACCTTGAGACATTACTTCATCAGATAAGAGGCCACGGGAAGAGGGTGTCATCCCTGTATTTTCATCTAGAGTTGTCTGCTCAGAAAAAGGAAAGGTGTCTTCATGAAAGATGACATCACGACTTACAAGAAATTCCTGTGTGGAAATGTCAAGAACCCAATACCCTTTCTCTAAATTGGGATATCCCATGAAAATGCATCGCCGGGCACGTGGACTCAGTTTGTCTCTAGGTCCCACTGTTGCGACATAGCAGAGACATCCGAAGACCTTGAGATGCTTTAGGTCTGGTTTCTTCCGAAATAGCAATTCAAATGGAGTTTTCCCTTTAAGTATCCGAGTGGGCATACGGTTAATTAAGTAAGTAGTGTGACCACACAATCTCCCCAATAATCGTCTAGAATTGATGCTTGGAACTTCAAGGCTCGTGCGACTTCGAATAGGTGACGATGTTTTCGTTCGACCACTCCATTTTGTTGTGGCGAATAAACACATGAGCTCTCATGTTGTATGCCATATGTAGTAAATAATAGGGAGCAATCATGACTGAAGAATTCTCTTCCATTATCCGTACGTATCCGCTGAATGGATTTGCCGAACTGATTCTTGGAGAATGCTATAAAACTTTTTAAATGAGAATAAGCCTGATTCTTAGACTGCATCAAGAAAATCCAGGTTGCACGAGAATAATCATCTACTATGGCGAGAGCGAGAAAATAACGAGACCCATCATGATTTATTGTGTAATAAAGCTCCCAAATATCCACATGAATCAAGGAAAAAATCTCACTAGTTCAAGAGCTACCAAATGGAAAGGGCGTACGAGATTGTTTAGCAAGAGGACATATGGGACATTGTGGACATGGAAAGGAGGCACGCCAGACGATGAAGTGAACTTGGGTGTCTTTGGATCGTTGGTGTTCGAAGGGCCTCCTCCATGGCTTTGACTCTATGCTGTACTGCGTAGCGCCACACGCAGAGGGGAAGACACAGAGAATTCGATGCTCTTCTACGGTCGACCTGTATGAGAAGCGTCTCTCCTTTTTATCTCTGCGAAAGAGAGAGGACGCGGTTGGGGGTGGCTGAACGGGTGCCGGTGGTTGGGATCTCAGGCATAGAGAAGACAACAGAATCACATGCATGTGTAATTTTTATTTGTTTTTGTAGCTATAAATTTAAATCCGCAACTTCATTATTTCACATAATGCGCGGTGAAAAGAATAAATCACAATGTAAAAAACTACACGATAATAGAAAACTCATGCTTTCTAGTGGGATTCAGTGCGAATCGACATTGACTTAATATAACAGGCTCGGTCTATGCTGGCATCGGAAAAAGAAATGAAAAGTCAATATTGTGTGTAAAGAAAGAGAACGGGAAACCATCGCCGTGTACAAACTATGCGGCAATGGGAATCTGCATTTTTTAGTGGGAACGAGAACGATCAACTTGATGCAGCAGGCTCGGTTTATGCAAGCATCACAAAAATTTTTAAAAAAAAATCAAAATCAAAAGCATATGTGTAAAGAAAGAGAACGAGAAACCATCACAGTGTAAAAACTATATGGTAATGGGAATTTGTGTTTTCTAGTGGGATCCAGTGTCGACGGATTCTCGAAAAACGATTGACTTGATTTAACTTGTTGCATGTAAGCTTCAGAATAAGTACAAAAAAAAAAAAAATCAAATTTAAACAAATTTAGGGAATGAGATCAAAGGGGTGTAGGTGGAGGAAGATGATCAATTAAAGTTATATCGTGTCGGAAATTTAAAAGATATTCCTGACAGTTATCTCGATCGTTTTTAAAGCCATTATTATTTTTTATTTTTCTTTGCATTAGGCAAAAAGATACGTCAATGATGCCACCTTGATGATGTACATGGACATGGAAAGCTCCACTTCTGATGCGATATTCGGCTTAAAACATAAGCGTTGATAAGCATCGACGAAGCCAAAAAAGGGGATTGCATCTTATCTTTGTGTAGCGTGGCCGGCAACGTAAAAATAGTTTTAAAAAAAAAATTAACACAAATGTTCTGAAACTTTAATCAAATATGTAACGTGGTTCCTAAACTTTAAATTTATTTAATATAATTCCTAAATTTTTTATACATGTTCAATTTAGTCCATAAATTATATAAAAATATTCACTGTTGTCCATGAACTTGAATTAATAGAAGGAAACATTAGATATTTTCATGTGATCTAAGGACTACTAGATTGAACAAATTAAAAGTTTAGGGATCACATTGCACATTAGAATAAAGTTCGAGGACTACATTGCAATTTTGGCCAATGCTTAGGGATTATTTATGTAGTTATCCCAAATAGTTATTGCCCAAATCATTCATGTCATCTGTCTTGTCCTTAATAGCCATTCTTAGTGCACTTTTTCTCTAGGGATCTACCAAAATAACCTTTCTATATAGGGCTAATTCGATGAAAAAAAAAATAATAAACCGGTAATTTGAATTGTGATAAGTTTTTTCCCAAACTAGTTTTTTAACCATCAAAAACTCCCAAACTAGTTCATTTATGATAAATATACCCATCATTAGTTTCCATTAAATTATATTAATATCACAAAAAACCATAAAACTGGTAAATATATGATAAATAGAGAGTAAAATATTAAATTGATACACTTGTAGTTGTTACCTGTCATCCAACTTAGCAATTTAACAATAAATTTAACGAAAACTAGCTGAAGGTAAATTTGTCATAAGTCTACCAATTCATAAATTAATTTTAGGTAAACTTATCATAAGTGTACCGATTTGAGGTTTTTTATGATATTAGCTTTTCTATATATGGCTGCTTTGTTAAAGCACCCTTTGAAGGAAGTCAAAACACTTTGGGAATGCTACCTTGGGAGTGTCGTTGAAGCTCTTGAACAGAGGATCTTCCGCATTGGTAAAACATTTCATGAGCATCTTATGAATCTTAACTGTCTTGTCATAGTTGAACCTAAATTTGAAATTGTGTCATGCTAGTATAAATTAGTACTCGAGATTGTTAAATGTAATCTCACATTGCCTTGATTGCGTGGTTATAATGTACCTTATCGCATGCAATCTCTCTCTACCCAATATAAGTTTTTTAAGCTGGACAATTTGACAAAAATAATTGAGACGCAATTCAGGGATATGGGTAAATAGATAATCTAATTCATGGAAATCTTATTAGACTAATAAGAAAAATGACCCCTCTTTTTAATTATTTATTTATTTTTGTCTTTTTATAGTTACGGCAATATCGAGAAGGAATAATCCTAAATATAATTATTCCCACAGATGATATTCCAGAATTATGTGCATTATAATTATCATTAGTCCAGTTCCAATCCGTGGCCCTCTTGCTTGATAGAAAACTTCCCTGCCATCAATTCTCCACTCCTTTGAAGTTCACTGTCAATGGTAACCGATATACTGCCTCGGAAAATTCTCTGTCACATACAAGTAATCGTTCAGCTGCAAACCCACACGTGACTAGGAGTGATTTTTCTATTAAATTTTCCGAGTGACCAAGAATTAAATGATGACCAGATGAGAAAACTACACACGTCATGAAATGGTCTCCTGATGTGGTCTGGACTCTACCCAATCATTGATCAAGTCTAGACCAAGCATATTCACTAGTAGTAACGGGCAATTCTTTTTGAAAAATAAGTGATGATAGTTTTGGAAAAAAATAAGTTAAAGGATTTGGCCAAATGCTGACCACCGCGCTCGTTTGCTGCGGCTTCTAGGAATTACTTCTTGTTTTCTCTCTTAAAATTTAAAAACCAAAAAATAAGCATGCATACTTTCGAAAAAATTATCAAAAATTAACTTCTCTATGGCTATATAATATAATCTATGTGTACATGTGGAAAACGTTTGCGTTAAAGTCAAAGCCTGGAATTCGTAAAATTTGAGAATTAAAAAAAAAAAAACCTGAAAAAATCACTAGTGAGAAACGCAAAGGAGCTCAATTGCCCCGTTTGGATCCACTTAGACACCATTGTCCATGATGATCTATAATTGGAATCATTACTTCCGCGAAAATAAATGATTTAAAAATATTTCTTTTAAAAAATAATCACTTATATTAAATTAAAACAATTAGTCAATTATTTTTTTATTATCGATAACAATTTATACCTAATTATTTTCATGGACGATGAAAGCGGTTTTCTGTTCATTAATTTTTATGAGCAATACAATTGATCATTTTTAGGAAAACGTTATGCAAATCCTTCATTTTTTAAACAAACGTACTCTTAATCTATAGTTGCTTATCGGTTAATTTCTGGACCCAAAAAAACTAATAGTTGTTGTTTTCTTTTGGTTTCTTTTTGGCTAATTAGGAGGAGACCCACTCCGCATTGGCAACTTCATGTAATTTTACTAGCGCATTCTCTCAAGGCCATCCCCAGGAGTGCAAGACATGTTTCCGTAATCACTAATTTGTGTATATCCGACGAGGCGATTACCATAACCGATGGGTAATTTCACAATGAAATGCTCACATGAATAAATGCATAGTCTTCTAACTAGAAACGTCCCTGCAACATCTTGAGAGGTGTTTCGCCCTGCATTCCGCTAATTGAAAGTCAATTAAAACTGTTGGAGTATAGTTCATATTCTTCATAAACAAAATGGCACTGGGTCTCACTCCCCGATAAGCGTGCAGGGTGGCAAGGGCAGCGCCTCACAACCGCCAGAGGACTTTTATTGTTTAAACTTATATTTTATTAGTAGTTTGAGCTAGAATCCATTAATAGTTAATGAGTATATATAATTTCTTTCTCTTGTAATTAAGGAATGTAACAGAGAGATGCAAAGTGCTAATTACAATGAAATCCTCTTATGGATGTAGCTCTAGTTTAAATGCAAACCAAGATATAACATTGCATCTTGAATTCTCTTTCTCCTTTTTACTCTCTATTTCCTTGTGATTGTGTGCCAAATCTTATCAAAAAATGTCTTTACAATCAAGACAGCCCGCATGTAAATGCTTTGCCAGGAATCCTACAGCTTGGATTGTGGTAAGTTAAACCAGACAGTACCAACCCATATGTTCATCGACAACTTCAAACTGTTCGTAATGCTACTTTGAAACTTATCCAGACAGTACCCAACCCAGATGTTCATCGACAACTTCAAACAGTTCGTAATGCCACTTTGAAACTTACCCAGACAGTACCAACCCATATGTTCATCGACAACTTCAAACAGTTCGTAATGCTACTTTGTAAATTCAGCAATCCTGTCTTATCGAAATGCTGCTTTGAGCTGCGACCAGAATTTGCTTTGCCAAATTGGAAACTGCAGCTCGTATTCTCGGCGATAAAAAGGAGCAAGATGATGAGCATCTTAAACCTTGGGAAAAGTTCAACTAAATGAGGAAATTCCGTGCACGAACTCAAAGATCCGGTGATGCCCGTGTGAGGAAAAGGAAGCAAACTTCTTGCGAGCAGATGGAAAGATGTAGTTCTGGCTTTCAGTTTAATCAGCACAACAAGGCAGAGGAGGAAAAGATTATGCTGATTGAGAAGCATTGATCTTTCAGGCATTGAGGCCGCAAATGGGGAAGCACAACTTCATGTAACGCAATGCAAACTGGAGATAGGAAATCAAAGATAAAACGAGCAAGTGAAATGAAAGTGAAAGAGCAAGTACAAGTTGATGAAAAGCACTCAAATCAGACGCTTGAAAGATTATATACACGAGTATTGCAGCACATAATTCACATCCAAGTGTTTAATGCATCCATATGTTCTAGCACGGATGAACTCAAGGCCTTCCTTGCATCCATGTCGTCGAGCAGGAACGAAAGCTACTCAAATTCCTCAACTTGAGTAGCACATGAACCACCATCCCACAAAGAAACCCGAGCGCTGCGCTCGATCCAACTAGAGAAACCGCTGCGCAGATCAGCATCACGAAAGCCTCCTCCTTCGAATTCATGTCCCTGGCAGCCATGGCCAGCTCAATCCCTGCAAACAGAAGCAGGACACCAAGCACGCCAACAGGGAACTGATCCAACACCTTCACCAGAGAACTCCCGAGGACCAGACCAAGAATCAATTTGGCAGCTCCCAGGATCGCCACGCAGCCGCCGCTCCTGCCCCCAAACTTGTACTGCCCCGCCAGCCCTCCGGCGCCATGGCAGCACGGCATGGCCCCGAACCAGCACCCGACCAGATTCATCAGTCCTACCGTGACCGCGACTGACGCGGTAGAGAACTCCTTCTCGGGGAAGAGATCGTACGACAGCTTGCACACCGCAATAACCGAGTTCAATATCGATAACGGGAGTTGGGGAATTGTGCCTTTAATGAATCCCTCTTTCCAAGCATGCCTTGAAATCTTCACAACTGCTATAGAGGACGGACCAAATTTAATGCTCCTGACCACTTTAGGCTCTCTGATGAAGGCCAGGACAACACCTAGCAGGAAGATAATGAAAGCTGAAGGAAGAGCCCTCATGATCTTCTTCCATTTTCTCTTCCTCGTCGAGCTTTGATCCTCGATGTCGTCTCCCGATTCCCGGTAACTTTCCGTCTCTTCATTCTCTTCACCGCCACCATTGACGACCACAATGAAACAAGCACAAACAATGGCCAGCACCAGGCCATCCAACCCAAGCCAGTGCCTATTCCCAGCGGATTTCGACTTCGAAAAGTCTTGAACTTTCCTGATGTACTTCACAGCAGTCATCGCGAACGACAGCCCTTGCGAGAGCTGAATCCCCCTAACAACAGACAGAGGAATCAGCCTATAAACGAGCTTCATCAGCCCGGTGACCCCCAGGAAGACCAAGATCGCGCCGGTGCAAATCCCTGCCGCCATGATCTCCGGGATGCCGAAGTCAGCAGTCGAGATCCCAGCCGCCGCGATCGACTTCATGGGTTGCACCGGCATCGGGACGCCGTATACGGCGCCGGTGACCATGTTGTAGACGCCGGTGAATATCAGGGTCGTGCCGAGGTTGAGGTCCTTGGCCAGCGTCAAGGCCAGGACTATGGGGATGTACGTGCCTAAGTCGCCCACGGCTCCATTGATCTCACCCCATTTCGAGCGGATGGCCAAGTTGGACCCGAGCTTTTGGAACACGCCGGACGGGAAGGTGAACTTGGTGGGTGCCTGAGGATGGTTGGTGTTCGAAGGGTCGTCCTCCATGGCTTCGACTCGGTGCTGTACTGCGTAGCGCCACGCGCACGGGGGAAGACGCAGAGAATTCGATGCTCTTGTATGGACGCGAGCCAAGCAGCAGCAGCAGCAGCAGCAGCTTGCGTCCTCTGTTTCTGTGGTCGAATCGTATGAAAAGTGTCTCTCCCTTTTATCTCTGCGAGAGAGAGAGAGGACTTTGCTGTTGGAGGTGGCTAAACGCGCGCCGATGGTTGTGGTCTTGGGCATAAAGGTGGCAACAGAAGCAAATGCGATCATTGAATGCGATAGAATATTTAAATGTTGAATCACGCCTCGTCTCTAAGCTTAAGCCGGTCCCACAAAATTTCACTAGATATCTCAGGAGGTCCTCAATCTAGTAATAACGATATAAGGAAGTCTCACTGGATGAATGATGCAATGAACAGAATTGATTACTATTAAAACCATAAAATATGGAAAATTGGGTTAATGGGGATTCATCGTGAGTTTGTGAATTCTTCAAAATGCTATCGACTCAACCTAGCAGGCTTGGTCTATGCAATACTTGCCATAAGTTTATAAAATTTCTAAGGCGCAATTGGCCGTTAGAAAAAGTTAAAAATCAATACCGCACTCCTTCGGGATCGGGATCCTAATACCAGGACCCCCCACTTCAGTGAAATTTTAGCAACAAGAGGATTCGAACCCTCGACCTCTGCGATGAGAGAGAGAACTCACAACAACTACGTTGCCTGTGATTGGGTAAAAACATTCAAAGATTGATGTACTTATTTTCTAAACAACAAATGATTTGAAAGTCATGATCCTAAAAATTGATCACTAGTTATTTAAGGATAAAATTGGTTGTTTCCTAGGATAACCGGCTTCCCAGTCAAATTTGAGTAGTTAATATCCTTATTAGATGAGGTTGCTTCATCTGATGTGCACATTTTTCGAAGATGAATACCCTTTGATTGCAATGCATTTCAAAGATTATTCCACGATCATTTCCGTATTCTCAGTTCCCACCGGCACCGCATAAGCTCATTCGAAGAACATAAGCCTTCATGAAGCTCATTGATGTTATCAAAAGACATGGAATGAACCGATCAAGCGTTGACAAGAATAGGAAAATTTAAAAACAGAAAAACTGTCAGTGGCGTCTCTTCTTGGTGTACATGGCATCAGGAAATTAATTAATGTCGTCCTTACTAGCCATTGTAATTGTCCTTTTCTAAGTGACCTCTCTATGCGGCCCCTTCCTTGGATTGGCCTTTCGGAAACGAAGTCTGAAAAGCACTTTGAAAGGACAGGCATCTTCAATTTCAGCCAGAGCATCTCATCCAACATCTCAAAACCATCTTTTTTTTAACTCCCTGTCGAATATCTAGATATGAAATCGAGTATACATCCTCGATCACGGGAATTAGCAATCAAAATCACCGAATGTCAGCACGCATTGTTTGGATATATGGTTACAACGTATCTTATGCGTACTCCCTCCATTTAAAAAACCTAAATTTTAGGTCGGACATTGAGACACGTTACCGGGAAAAGGACGGAGACGGGAACAGGAGGTCCAGGGCGTGCAAATCTGATTAGATTAACGAGATAAATTACCCTTATTTTAATTTATCTTTTTTTATGTTTTATTCTGTCAACAGAATACTACTGATAGTTCTCGGTACATTGCAACCAACGGATGACATTAGCCAGCCAATGAGATAAAAAGTCACAATCCGTTGATGTCTTACAAGCTTTTGGATTATACCCACGACTGATAATCAAGGCATTACGTGCATTATATTACAATTATGAATAATTCAAAGTTCCAGTCTGTGGCCCTCCTTGCTTGATAGAGAACCCATGTTCATTTGTCAATGATGCGCACAAAAGATAAGGCCTCACAAGATTCTTCGTTACATCACCATTGAGGTATGCATTTGCAATTGCTTATAGTCATCTGGGTGCAACACATATGTGTGACTAGATATGACCTTTGTGTTAAAGTAATAAGCAAATCGACGAGATATTACCCTCTTCATGAAATGATTTCGCGATTTGGTCTTGAGTCTTTAGCCTGCTCATGAATCTGGTCCAAACTAACCCATAAGTTACTGTGCAACGATATTTTTTTTGAGATCCAAATAGATGTGCATACTCACAAGCAACAACAGGCAACTTATACTAGCCTATAAGTTTGAAATAATTTCATGATTCGGTCTTGGGTCCACCTCGCTCGTGAATAAGGTCTAGACTTTATCCATGAGGACACAAATGACAACCATTTTGTTAAAAAAAAAAAAAAAAATATTTTTCTATTTCTATTTCCTATACGAGTTTCTAAGCAAAAATACGCATTTAATAACAACACAAAATTTCTCTCTTGGGTGGTGGTGACGAATGGTGACGATAGACAATGATAGGTGAACGGTGGTCAATGACTGATGGCACCCAACAAACAACAGCCAATGGACCACAACCGGCGGCTGCAGCTAGTGGGCAACGATCAACAGCAAGCGACAACGGATGGGCGACTAGCTATAATAGCAAGGAGGATTGATAAAAAGAGTTTTTATTTTTTATTTATATTCTAAAAATAGAAAAATAGAAAATCTTCACTTATCATTTTCATTTCAATTTAATTCTAGACTAAAAATTTATTCCAAAAATAGAAAAATAAAATTACGTTACCAATAGATTTATGTTTCAAATCTATTCATAAGCACAGAAAAATAGTTCTGATCAGGCATTAGGCAAGTCCTTGGGCCAACCATCATCTTAATTGATAATAATGATGGAATGCCGAATTAGAAATCGTATGCCCATTCACTACAGCTCTTAGATATTGCTACTCGTTTTTTCCTTATAATATTTTTAAAATGAAAAACAAGCGAACAACTTTCCATAAATACCGCGAAAGTAACTTCTAAGTGGCTCTATGTTCAATAATTGTATAGATTTGAAGCGTTCGTGCTGAATAAAAGCCAAAAGGTCGAAGTTGTAAAATTTCGAAAATAATATAAAGTGGAAAAAACACTGATGGGCCTAACTGCCCCATTTAGGCTCACTTAAGGCCTATTTGGCAACTTGCCAAATAATGCTTATTTATGTTCTTTTGTTCCTGGGAGTAGATTTGGAACAAAAATGTATTTGGTAAAATTTTTGTTCTAAAGAACAAATTTCTATTTTTTTTTTGTTCCCGGAAGTAGATTTAAAATAGAATCGAGAAATAAAAAAAAAAAAATTAATTCTTTGTTTCGAGAGACAATTCTAGAATCAAGTCAATCTATTTTTTTCTTTTTCCTCTTCTTTCTTCTTATTCTTCTTCCCTCTCTCTTGTTCTTCAAGTGTTGTCATCGTCGCCATTGCCATCTGTTGTCACTGCCGCCCCCCACCATCCGCCGCCGATCGCCAATGAGCTCGCTGAAGGCTCGCCAAGCCAAGGCAAGGTCCGGCGAGGCCTAGCGAGCTCGCCAAAGGCTTGCCCGGCCTCCCCCGACCACCAGCAAGCCTTGCCCGGATCTAGCGAGGCCAAGCTCACCTAACCGCCGCAGGGCTCGACCTCGCCGGGCCACCGCGAGGTTGACGTGGGCGAGGCCGACCTCGCGATGGCCCCACGAGACTCGGCCAACAAGGCGCGGCCTCGCCGAGAAGGCAGGGTCGCCAGCCCTTGTCTGGCCAGTCGCCAATCCTCCAAGGCTGGCAACCGATGGATATTGAAGAAGAAGAAGAAAAAGAAAAGAAAAGAAGAAAAAGGAGAAAAACAAAAGAAGGAAAAGAAAAAAAAAAAAGTAATAAAATTATTTAAAAAATGATTTGGATTAGAAATTTTCGAATGATACCAAACGCAATTCTATTCCGAAAATTGAAATTTTGGATAGTTACCAAATAGTTTAAAATGTTAAAAATTATTCTCAAGAACATAATAAAAAAGAATAATTTCTGATCAGAAATTATTTTCAGGAATAGAAGTGTTACCAAACGCGCCTGGAGACCCACTTGATCGTAATCAAAAGAACACCGATGGGCCTTTGCGTCCGTGCAATGTCGAGAAAACATTTGGCGATTTAAAGCGCCCGCATTATCTATGATGTAGCGTGCAATTATGTACTCTAAGTATATATATATATATAGAGGTGGAATCAGATAAAAAAAATAAAAACGACCTATTTTCTCTCTCCCTTTTATACCAAACTGCAATCACCTTCGAGCCTAACCTCCACGTCTCCTCAATCGACACATCTAGGTCGACACCATTGCGCGTCCAAGCCAAGCCATTCCTCTGTTGTTCATGCTCGTCCATGGTGGTGCCTCCAGATCAGGCCTAGCCGAACTTTCGAACATGGAGTTGTCATCGCCCGCGATCATGGACGAAATGATGCAATAACCAGAACCGATCACGATGCAGAAACCGCAAGGTATGGAAACTTGTATTAGTGGGATTCATCGGGACTCTGCATTCTTTGAAATGTTATCTTGACCTGAGCTAACAGACTTTAGTCTCTACAATACTTGCCGTGAACTTGTATAATTTTAGACACGCACTTGTCGCAAGCATCGCGAGAAATCAAAATCAATACCGCACGTGTGAAGAAAGAGAACGAGAAAACATTTAAAGAATTAAAATGCATTTATTTCGCAGAAAATAAATGATTGGAAAATTATTTTTCTAAATAAATGATCGCTCGTATTAGTTTAAAAAAAATGAATAAAAAATATTTTAATCTTTGTGAAAATGTCTAGATATAAATGATTGTAGTTTTTAAATTATTTATTTTCTGCAAAATATCTAGAATTTTTAATAATCTTTTAGGGAATGAGATTAAAATTTTAAAGGGTGTAGATTGTGGAAGATAAGGGGAAGATAAGAATATAAAGTCATATCGTTTGTGAGATTTACACGATATACTTAAAAGTTATCATCATCTTTTTTCGAAAAATCATTATTAATGGACATGTATGGTGCCATCTTGATAACGCACGTGGGCAGGCATTTGAATGAAATTGCCTCTGTAAAACTACGAGCTTTTTTTATTTTTTTCGTTTTTCCCACTCGACTCCCTTCATGCACGAACTATTTTTGCACTCTCACTCATGCACTAAATAATAATAGCGAGATTTTGTAAGTGAATATTACTAGGGATGTTATTCAATATTTCATTATTTCTTAGGATAAATGGCTTCCTTGTTAGATTCGAATAGCTAATTCACTTGACGAGTCGGATTACTTCGTCTCATGTGCACATCATTCGAACATGAATACCCTTTGATCGCAACGTATTGCAGAGATTATAAAATGATCGAGTTTCTATTTTGGGCTCCGAATGGCATGGTATATATGCTCATTCGAAGGACATAAGTATTCATAAAGCTCAATGGTTTTGTTTAAGACAAAAGTAGGAAAATTAAAACAGAAAATTGGATCGTTGTCTTTTCTCGGTGTACAATGTACATGGCTGCCATCAGAAAAATAGCTAATGTCGTGCCCTTTTCTAAGCGACCTCTTTATGTGGCTCCTTCCTTAAATTGACATTTTGGAACGAAGTCAAAAAAGCACTTTGAAAGGAAGAGCAACTTCAATGTCAGCACAAGCATCTCATCCAACATTCTTTAAACCATCTTTTTAACTCTGCCTCGAATACCTAGATATAAATTCTAAAATAACACCCAGATTATGTAAATTAGCGATTGAGAAGTAATACCACATCGTTTGAATATATGCATATGGTCCCCTCCATTCAAAAACTTAAACTATGTTAACGGGGATAGGGACAGAGATGGGATCATAAGGTCCAGGTCGTATAACATAAATGATCCTTTTTTTAATTATTTTTGTTGGTTTTGGACGAAAAGAAATTATTTTTTTATTTCCTTTTTTTTTTTTTTTGGTTACTTTCTATATGGTTCTGTCAACATGGAGAGGGAATACTGCTAATAATTCTCAGTGCATTGCAGCCAAGGGTTGACAATTAGCCAGCGAACGAGACAAAAGTTCTCAATCCATCGATGTCTCAAAAGCTTTTTGATTATACCCCACGAATGATATTCGAGGCATTACGTGCATTACATTACAATTTATCATTAACTCAAAGTTCCAGTCTGTGGCCCTCCTTGCTTGATAGAGAACCCAAGTTCATTTGTCAACGATGCACGCAAAAGATATGGCCTCACAAGATTCTTTGTTACATCAGCCTTTTGCAAATTGTCATTCGAGTGCAAACATTCGTCAATGATTTTGTGATTCGGTCTCGAGTCTGATATGCTCATAAATTGAATCAAGACTAGCCTATGAGTTACCATGCAATGGTATTTTTCTAAAATCCAAATAGATGTGCATTCTCACAAGCAGTAGCAACAACTTATACTAGCTTATAAGTTACCATGAAATGATTTCATGATTCAGTTTTGGCCCCCTCCATTCCACTCACGAATCGAGTCTAGACTAGCCCATAAGTCACCACGCGATGGCATTTCCCTAAAGATTCAAATAGATATGTGTATATATAAGCAGTAACGGACAAATCGTTGCGTTAACCGCCGCCTTATATGCTAGTATTAATGAAACGCCGAGATAAAAATCGTATGCTTGTTCGCTGCAACTTTTAGAAATCACATGCCCAGTCACTATAAACTGCTTTTGGAACATACTCTGAAAGGCTCTATATTCAACGATTGTATAAATTAGAAGTGCTCATGCCGAATAAAAGCCAAAGGGCGGAAGTTGTGAAAATTTCGAAAAGAATGAGAAGTGGGGCAATAAAAAAAAAAGGGCACTGATGGGCCTAGCTGCCCCATTTAGGCCCACTTAGCGACCATTGTCCTTGGGCCACTTGACCGCTGCCGAAAGAACACTGGTGGGCCTCTGCGTCCTCCTACTCATTGAATGTCAAGAAATATTCGGTGATTTGAGAGGGCCGCCTTTTTAGTTGTTTTTTTTTTTTTTGTCGGTCCTACTCTATTCCTACTCTACACGTACTCGTACTTTCGCCCGCCTCAGAGCATTTCTTGTAGCGAAACCCACTCCTGAAACTTACGCGTCCCCACCCCATCCCTCCTGAAAAGGTCGGGATTTGAACCCCTCACCTCCCCCTTCCATGTTGGAAGAGTGGCCAGGGCGAATCCCAGTGGTTGCCTTTTTTAATTGTTGACATGGCGTGCATTTATGCAATCAATCAATTATAAATTAACGTACGCACATATATATCGATATGATATAATGAAAAAACAAAAAAATTCGGGCCTAACATCCTTCATCATCCTTGCTTGTCCATGGTCGGCACCTCTAAATCTAGCTTAGCCAAACTTCTAAATTTGGAGCTATCGTTATTCGAAGTCCGAGATATTTATCACATCCATTATAAGTTCAGAATATTTACGATAAAGAAAAGGTAGGATATGGAGTGGCAATTGACATAATTTAAGACATTTTTGTATAGCAATTTACCATTTTCCGATTGTAGGGCCAGAATTATTCCGAGAAAAGGCAAAAAAACACAGAGGAAACAACAAATCCGAAACTTGAAATTTTACAAGAACGCCATCCTTTGCCACCAAGCTTCAAGCTTCAACACAGCTGAAAATCAACCAGACGCCAACCCAGCGGTCTGCATCTTTCTTCCTGCTCGTCTCGCCGCTTCCCATCTCCTTCATCGGGATCGTCTTCACCTCCATCTGCAACGTGAAAACCACCCCGGAACTCCATCGAAAGCTCCAGAGCTACCACCCCTCTTCCGGTTCTGGGTCTTCGGGTTCCCCCGGAGAGAAGCGAGTTCCCATCTCTCTTTGCCAAACTTCGGGCGTGCAGAGGCGGCCCCGTACGGCATCGGATCGAACACGAAGCTGAGATGGGAAAAATGAAGGGCCGCGAGGCTAAGGTACTCACTTACGGTTTTGGGCTCTTGCTCGGGTGTGGTCGTGCGGATCGAATCGTTCGTTTTGAGCTGATGGGTCGTGAAGAAAGCGCTGTTGATTTAGTTGGGGAGTCTTGCGTTTTCGCGGTTGCCGTCGTTTCAATGATGTGCTTGTTTTTTGACGGAAGACTATTTGCTGCTGCCGCCGCCGCGGCGATTAGGGTGGGAAAGAATTGAAATCGAGATCTTCTTGTCTCGCATTTGCGAAAAAAATGATTGGTGCAGAAATGGTCCTAGACAAATGGTGGGTGTAGTTGGTTTCTTCTCGTCGTTTTCGACGTGGGAGATCTCGACTCATTTTGCTTTCGCTTTCCTGGTTGGGATCCTTGAAGTTTGTGTCGTGTTTCTCTTTACGTGGTTTTCTTGTCTGCTGGTCCTGTCTGCGCGGCATTCTGTTAATTGGCTTGTTGAAGTGTAGGTTTGGAAGGAAAGAAAATATGCTTTCTACGTTTTTCTTGTGTCGCCATAACGGATGGTCCATTTATTTACTACTGAACGCTGGGGACTGAAACCGCATGGTTGAGAGTTGAGAGATTCGTGTCATGATACCGTGTTGCCCTTGCTCAGGTGTCCTAAATGAACTGTTTAATTGGTTTTGGCATTCTTAAACTATTTCTTGATATCTTGCTCATCACCTTTTTTATTATTAATCTTATAGAGTTTATGTGCTTTATATGGTAGGCAGCTAGAATGGAGGATATTCTTAATCTTCCGGTTCAAGATCTTCCTTGTGCGGAGTTTTCTGCCTCTCAGTTGAAGTGGGTGAAAATAGTGGGTGGTCGCCAAGGTGGTGATGATGTTGCTCTTGTACCGTTTGCCAGGGTTGAAGACTTTGTCAAAGGAGAATCCAGTAATGCAGAGTGCCCTGCTAGTTTTCGTGTTGAGTCAAGAAGGAGAAGACGAGAGGGGAGTACCAGTAAACCAAGGGTAGATGGCTATCTTGAATACACCCTGTGCGTCACATTATAATTGTGGCTATCTACTGCTTCAGTGCCATTTGCTTTGTATAAGTTGCTCTTTTAGCTCAAGTCCAGCTCAATTTTGGAGTTTGCATGTTGAAAATAATACCACGTTCATGAGACGGATATCCTGCCTGACATTAGTAGACAAAAGTTTTCTCTATAAGTCTTTATGAACCTTAAACGTGTGGGAAAGAAAAATGTAATCTGCTATTCACAGTTAAATTCCAGTTTTGCTCAATCTTACTAGCGGAGAGAAGGATATATTTTCCTTGGTTTAGACAAGGAAGTAGCTTTATCTTTGTCATTCACTAACTTGAAACTCAAGACGTTATTCTTGCTTGCTGTAGATATTGGTGTTCCTATGGTCCTGAAGACTACAGAGACAATGAGTCTGTTGTTGGTGACAGTTTGGGCATCAAGCCTCTTTCCGGAAAGGGGAGCAGGCCTGGAAGACATCACATGATGAGGGGCTGTCTTTGCCACTTCACAGTAAAGCGTCTATACATCCGACCCTCGATTGCTCTGATTATTTATAATCAGCGAAAGCATGTCGATAAAACCGGTGCACCATGTCATGGGTTACTTGATCGCCATGCTGTTGGCACAAGAGCTATGTATGCTCCCCGAATTTCAGAAGAGCTACGCCAGAAAGTGATGTCTATGCTTTATGTTGCAATACCTATAGATGATATAATGCAGCACCACATGGAGCTGGTGCAGAGGCATGGTGGGCCTCTCAACCGTGATGATTTTCTCAGTAGGAACGATGTTCGTAACATGGAAAGGCTTGTTCACAATTCTTCACATGAGTTGAATGAAAATGATGAATGCAGTGTAAAGATATGGGTGCGACGTCATCAGAAGTATGTCTTCTTCTATCAAGAATGCACCGATACAGAACCTTTCATATTGGGTATACAGACAAAGTGGCAGCTTGAACAGATGCTGCATTATGGGCGGAATGGCTCCATTGCTATGCATTCATCCTTTGGCAGTAACAAGCTGAAGGTACCTTCTCTTTCCCCATCAACCAACCACCCATATGAAGGAAAAGGAAAGATAGTCACAACTATTTGAAAATTGAAATTGATGTCAAACATGTTGCCTGAGGATAGAGAGCATGCACTGTTAGCATGTAATAGTCTAGATACATGCATGTGTCCGGTTGATAATGTTGGTCCAGATAAATGTTAGGAATGTGAGAGAATGAAAGTGTCACTTGGGGTGAGGTAATCTTTTCTTTAATTGAATAGTAGATAAGAAGTGGGATGATTGTGGGCATGACTGTAGGCTTCTGGTTTTGCTTTTATATTTCATAAGTAAGTAGCATAGTAATGGCATGATTCAGTTTCTGCATTCTGTGCCTGTGCTTATGCCAATTACTGACTTAATTCAATTCAGGTGTTAGGGTCACCTCTGACATTAGTACAAAAAATTGTAGTATCTATAACTGCTAACCTGTTTCCTTGGACTGGATGGTATCCAAAATCTGTTTTTGAGTTCTGATATCTTTTCTCAACAGTATCCCTTATGCACCTTACTTGCTTTCGACACCTCCCATAGTGCCATTCCAGTTGCCTGGATCATTTCCTCCTCCCTCATCTGTCAAGGTATTCATAAATGGATTGGTCCTCTAGCAGAAAGGATCTACACAAAGGATCCTACATGGCAATTGAGTTCCTTTCTAGTGGATGATTGTTCCTTCAAGGTCTCTCTTATAAGGTAAACCATGTTACAATTTCATTGAGCTATTAGGGATGAGACAGAGAAGTGACAATATGAATGTTGAGCTCATCCTATTTTCAGAGAGGCATTTCGATGTCGAGTACTATTATGCCTCTGGCGTGTTCGCCGTGCTTGGATAAGAAATCTTCTAAAGCGAAGCTGCCACTCTGGTGTACAAAGAGAGATGTTTAGGCTCTTAGGCTCCATCTTGTACTGCACAAGATCAAATGCAGTTGAAGAGTTCATGCAAGTATTTGTTGACCAATGTGCCTTTATGGAGTATTTCAGAGAGCGGTGGTTACCCCGTATAGGTATTGTTAACCAAACTATAATCTAAAATCTAAAGTCATCCTTCTTGAATCTTAATAGGTTGATGGCTTTAAAAGGTATAGTTGATCAGAACTTTCATGCCTTGCAGATGCTTTGATTAATGGCATGAAGTCTTTGCCAACAGCTGGTCCTGAACCCCAGGCTGCAATTGAGTCTTACCACCTGAGATCAAAGTTTAAGCTCTTAGACATTCAATATTGCAATTTATGGCCAAGAGTCGACTGGTTGATCCACATGTTGGCAACTGAATATCACTCTTCATTCTGGTTGGATCAGTATTCTTTAGAGACCGGGTGTTTTGAGAATGTTAGGGACCGAAGTTTCACAAGTAATGCTTGGCATCGGGCCCTCAACATTCTGGATGCCAACGTGATTTTGGACGAGCGAAATCTCCTGCTAGCAAAAGTTCTCTCTGAAGACAGAAGTTCACTATACACAGTGTGGAATCCAGGTTCAGAGTTCTCCCTATGCGACTGCTCCTGGTCAAAGCGCGGAAATCTATGTGAACATGTCATCAAGGTGGCATTCTTGTGCAGAACTCATCAGGTTGCAGGAACATCATTAGGATCCCAAGGTTATAGGCAGGCTATGCTTTCTCTACTGCAGAAACCCCCAGGTGATCCTATCGTCCTTGATCATGCCAATTTACGTGCAACCCAGTTGCATGAGGATATCAACGGCTTGGAAGAGTTGTCTAATAGTGGACTGCTGCAACGTCTTCCTGCTGAAGCAGCTGAAGCAGACTCACAGATGGCTGACTATATTCGGCTTTTTCCACCTCCTTAACTTTGGAATCGTGGAATATCAGATATGCTAATCAAAGCATTTTTATTCAGATGGCAAGGCCTATATTCTGCCGTCTAGCAGACTTGAGAGAGATACCATGGCGTAAGCATGGGAGAGCTTTAAGGCATTATCATTGTGTTTCGGAATCACAGATACTTGGCTTGAGCAGGTACGTTGTCGTTTATATACTTTTAAATGCTGATAAGATGCTGAGGAAGAAGTTATGCAAAAGAAAATTTTGTCAGTTTTTGACAAATTTTTGGCTTCTTTCATCTTTTTTAGGGCATATACCACAAAAAGAAACCCCAAACTATACTCATCGCGACACAAATATTCCAAACTTTTTGTCACCAAAATCCTTAAACTTGCTTACTGTACCCCTAACTTTTTTTTCCTCTAAAAAACCCAAATTTATACATGTGTGACATATATACCCTCTGTTTTAGTTCATATCGGTATAAGTTAAAAATGGGGTTTTATGTGTCGCAATGAACAAGTTTAAGTCTTTTAGTGACATAAAAAAATGTTTTGGGTATTTGTGTCGTAATATACATAGTTTGAGGGTTTTTGTGGTATCAACCCTTATTTTTATTTTAGTAAGTTTGGTTTGTCATATGTCTACTCTTCGGCTTATTCATTTATAAGTCAAGTCATCCCCTCGGACTGCAGAAGCACTTGGGACCCGATGCCCCTTCGCCGATCCGGCTCATGGACAGCGGAGGAGTTGCTCATCCTTTTCCACGGTGCAAGCATCTCCGTCAACTTTTATCTCTTCGCACTCGGCTCGATTCGGCATTCAGGCCCTGCTCGAAGCTAGTGCTAAAGTTGTTGAAAGGCATCGATTGAATTGTCTCGATCCGTGCGAGGCTGGTGGCTTCGGCATCTCCCACAGCTCCGCTGAATAATAGCTTTTCATTGATGCTGCACAGCCATATGTGATATGCTGGAAATGTTATCGTGGATGGATTCTTATCCTTTTTTAGAAGCTTGCTTTTGAAGTTCCAGGCTTCCAGCTAGGGAGGTAGCTTTACTTTTCCGTACGCGATAGGGGAGCCTTTCGTGGAGAATTACAGCACATGACAGTGACAAGTGACATAGGAAATTAATCAAAAGATGGGTGATTTTGATATTGGAAGGCCACGTAAGATGATAAGTACATTATGCTGAGCAATGTGGTTAGGTGGTCGTGTCATATCAGCCGTGCACTCAACACTTAAATTACCTTGCGTGAGCAAGTTGCTAAGTGAATTCAATTCTTCCAATCGGTGATCAATCACGTTAAATGATTAGCATAATCAATTGATGATACTCAAACCAAAAAAAAAAAAAAAAAAAATTGATGATACAAGTGATTCACTCCTAAACAACTTTTCATGGTAGTGATCATACTCATAATTGCCAAATTGAACGATTTAATAAATGCTGGAATACTTGTTAAGCATATTTGATATGAGATTATTTGATTTTTGATATGCATAAAAAAAAAATGGACAATCAACCGTGGGATCCCATGCACCTCATCAACCGTGGGATCCCCGACGACTTGATCAAGCACATCAAGAAGGCTGGGGAGGTGTTCTTCAACCTCCCGATCAAGGAGAAGGAGAAGTATGCCAACAACCAGGGCTCCAGGAAGGTGCGAAAAACAGAGGAAGCATTGTCTAGATCGGGTGTCATTCTTCTGTGTGTGTGTGAGAGAGAGAGAGAGAGAGAGAGAGAGAGAGAGAAGGCCCTAAAAATTGAGTGAAGAGAGACAAATTCTTAAGCAGGAGTTTAGCATTTATTGTCTACCACCAAGCCAAGCCAGCCAAGAACCAACAAGAGGAAAGAGAAACGAAACCTTTCTATTTTCTAGCGAGTCCCACTCATAAGACATGTGTTAATATCTGAGCGGCAGATACGCATCATGTCAGCAGATGACATGGCACGCTGATACTATGGAATATTTTCTCCTCTATCTTATACATAACAAGAACACCAAAGATCCTTCAGAAGTAGTGTGACATGAATATCATAAGTTGTATAGACATGGCAGGTCTATTTGACAAGCAGACAAAGACCTAGGAAGTAGAGACCTACCAACGAGCCAGGCCAACTTGTCACAAATGAGTGGTACTCGATGCTCACTACCTGCACGTTTCATACTCTCTTGCTTGGGATGTCGGCACCAGCAATCGTTAAGCTGCCATTCCTAACTTGTCCACTAAAAGCGAAGGAGATATCCCTGGTGTTACAATTCAACGAACCAATATGTGATTCAAGCATAATTCCATGCTTGGATACAACTGAAATAGGTCAACATCGAACGTTCCCAGCAGAAGCTCGTCATAAAACCTCAGTGGCATACATCATGGTCCAAGACTCCGTCATTCCTAGTTGTGTTTACCTCATAAGAATATAACAAGCATGTACAAGCCAAAGGGAATAACCTACACCACACCTCCAAGTGCTTACAACCCATTCAACATATTATCCATTTTTGTCAGTCAAAAATGACATTTTTCTGCAGAGATGGTTTTGCACCCTCTGCAGAATTCAAGGAACCATCGGAAGCAATCAAAGCAGGAGGGAGGGAAAAGCACAAGAGATGCTGATCTTGGACTGAAATGATGAGTTAACACGAGCAAGAATAAAGAGCGGTATACATTTTCACATGACACTCGAGGAAGAAGCTCATTATCCCTAATGCATGCAAGGAATGCTGGATTCAAAACCTTTGATCCTAGAAAAATATGAACAGAGAGAAGAAGCATCTACTTTTAACTGACTGAATCATGTAAAGACGCTCAAGTTAACTCCCTGTAACCAGAAGGGAAAAGATAAATAAAAAAAAAAAAAACAGTAGCTTGTTCTTGATTTGCTGGGATGCTAATGTGCAAACTCGTGCTTCTTGAAAGTGATTGAAATGCTTCTAGAGCCATTGATCAAATGTGTCGAGTATTGACCATGCACATTACTTGTCTCAACATTGTCATGGAATGCTTGAAAAGTGCCTGCTTCAACTCCTTGACATCGTCATGGGATCTGTATTGAGCAAATAAACCTCGACTTTGGTTCAAACCTGTAGCTCCAACACACCCAGGGATCTTTTCATAAATATCACCAAAGTATATTATCATAACAACCTCATAGTCATTTGCCTCTCAGTGAACCCAATACCCTAGGACATCCTCCATGTTGAGAAACTGACATAATTCTCACCAGGTCTATCCATCTCTTGACTCAAAATGGGAGCAGGTCTGAAAAAGGATATTAGAGTGTTTAGGATTGGGCACCTAATCACGACTTGTTATAGTGACGCTCAAGAAAGTTTTCTCATGCCCGCCCTTTGCTGAATGCACATCATAAGAATCCGTGTCAAAGAATGAAGTGGTGGGCCTCATGGGAGAAAGCCGAAATTGTGTCGATCTCATCACATCTTTTGCGACAGTGTATCCGCTTCAATCTTCCAATGTTTTACAAGCTTGTTAAAGACCTTTCACGTCAGCCAGCAGGAATACTAGTTATATGGAATACTAGTTATCTGAGGGATGTAAATGGAAGTGCAATATGCATGACATTTTAAATAAAAGCTTCACCGAATCATCATTGCAATTTTGGCACGCAAGCACCTAGTACATAATCAATGGATACAAGAGGAGCTCTGATTTGAAACATGCTGTCATCAGCATTTGCATCAGCCAAAGAGTAAGGGGTGGATTTGTCGTCTGATGATGTCATCAGAAAACTCAAGAAGAGTTGTTGATGACGGCCTAATATGGTTTGAACTTATCGCACGCTAGGCTTTCATGCTTGGAGGATCAGAGTAAATCTTCACTTGAATATTTAATTTGCAAGAATCAGTTTCTTCAGCAATAAGAACTTGATTTCTATCTTTCTAGATATAAGCCTAACTAGTACATGACAATTGCTATGCTTGGAAATGGGCATCCAATTGTCCAGATAGCTCCTGAAGAAAGCATGATTCATGATGCTTGCATTAATAGAAGTGAATCAAAGCAAATGTGAGCTTCAAGTATCACACACAAGGTTTGGCCGTGTTTATCCATCTCCTCCTAGTCTGATCCTCCCTGTTAAACCACCATCACTCTCTGCTCATAAAGGCACTTACCTTTCACAGATAAGACGCATAAGCCAGTTCATTTCTGATGACCAATGATAATTAGCTCTGGCCATCTCAATCTGATCTCTACCCATCACTTCATTATGCATATGCATATGCCATTTTGGGGGGTTCTCGGTAAAATCAGTTTATACTTCGTTTAATCTTCGTTTCTGGTTTTGACGTTGGCAACAAAAGTGCAAATTTTCTGAGTGCAAATGGCAAGGAGAACGGCTTTGCTTACTCTAAAGAAAAACCTAAGTGAAATTGCATATGCATTCTAAAGCAAGTACAAAAAGTAAAGGGGCAGCACCTCAGTTCACATGTCTCTATCAACTCTTCTACATGCAGAATCAATCTATCGTACGAGTAAATGTAACAGCAACTGACTCATCTCTAAAGTGAAACAAGGCTCTCTACAACAGTGACCCAATTGCAACTCCTTGGTAGGGAAAGATTTGCGAATTGTCCTGTGGTTGGATTCCAGGAAACTTGTCCGTTATCAGCTGTTAACATCAGAAGCTCGCCATTTCTCGTGAAACCATCAACTTTGGATACTTGTCCACTATACTCAAAAGAATACAGCTCAGTCCAAGACTCAGGCACACCGTAATCCCTCATAACCCAAATGGAACAAATGGAAAACGGTTCAGGATGCCCAAATGCCTCCCCACGAACAGTGCACACAGCCAGCAAGTCATTCAATACTGACAAAACTGCTTGTGAACTGACATTAAAGACATGCAAAAACTCTTCCGATGGAACCATTTCATCAAACACCTCACTGGCGATATCGAACGAGAGTATTGATCCAGTGTACTTGGAAAAAAACCAGTGCAGATTCCCATTCAAAAAGACCGCGGGTTCGGTGCCATTTAAAGTAGGAACTTCAGAATCCAAACTTCTCCAGGAATCTGTACTGAGTGAATAAATCTGGGCTCGAGTCTCTGAACCTTCAGAATTATCAACCCGGAGAATACTCACAATCTTGTGATCATTAGACCTAGCGTCAAAGCCAAACCCTAGAGCTTCCATAGTCATCTCTATGGGAAATTCACTCTCCGGATCGGATCGTGGAATCGCCTTGTGCTTTCTGGTGAATAAATTCCACACGTATATTGACTCGTCAGGGTCACTTGCGGCATCTTCCATGCCGATCAAACCATTGCAAGAACCGAAAAAGGCGTAATGGTCGAGAGGACTAGCAAGCGGGAAATCGATTTGGGACATGGAAGCCCGAGCAAGAGACTCACCAGAGAGCAGAGAGCACAGTCTGTCCTCAGGATCGTCCCAATCTAGATACGTGAGATGCCAAGCATGGAGAGCGGAGTGGTTCAGGTGGAGGGCCACGAAACGAGAGCTGTCGATGGTGGATCGCCACGACCGGCAAACGCACCTGAATCGGAGGAGAGATCTCACCGGCAATCGCTTCAGGATCTGGTCGAAGACGACGTCGTCAGGGAGCTTCGGGAGGTGATCGACGTCGGAGGCGGAGAAACTCATGGTAGCCAGGGGTTGAGAAAGAAGAGCGAACCCGAAGTGCAAATGACTTGGACGAACGCTCGCTATAACACGATGGAGGGTGGAGGCCAGGGCGAGGGAGTAAAGACGAGGCCACGAGCGACGGCGAGCCCGCGACGGCGAGAGATGGCCAGAGAAAGAGCAGAGACTGAGGCGAGGGCCGCCACTCTGTGATGCTGCGATGGATCTGCGACGAGCAGCTGCGAGGGAGGAAGGGCTGGAGGCGAGGCGGTGAACGATTGTGATGAGGATCCACAAAAAGCAAATTAAAAAAATAAAAAAAGGACTTGGCGTGTTGGGGGAGGGAGGGGCAAGTAATAGAAATAAAACGTTAGGAGGTCCTTTAATTCATGATAGAAATTTTCTCATATCAAACTCAAATTTACACATGTGTGATATATATATCTTTTATTTTAATTTTTTTTGGGTAAGGTACCCTCTGTTTTAGTTTATTGGGTATAAATTCGAGATTTTTCATAATACGAAAAAAATTGGATTTTTTTAATAAGAAAAAAATGGGATTTTATGTGTCACAATGAACAAGTTTAAATCTTTTAGTGACATAAAAAAAATTTTTGGATATTTGTATCATGATAGACATAGTTTGAGCATTTTTGTGATATTAACTCTTATCTTTTATCTTTGTAAGTTTGGTTTGTCATATGTCTATTTTTCGGTTCATTCATTTCAAGTCAAGTCATCCCCTCGGACTGCACAAGCAAAGTCATCCCTTCGGACAGCACAAGCACTTGGGACCCGATCCCCCTTCGCCGATCCGGCTCGAGGACAGCGGAGGAGTTGCTCATCCTTTTCCACGGTGCAAGCATCTTCGTCAACTTTTATCTCTTCGCACTCGGCTCGATTCGGCATTCAGGCGGTGCTCGAAGCTAGTGCTAAAGTTGTTGAAAGGCATCGATTGAATTGTCTCAATCCGTGCGAGGCTGGTGGCTTCGGCATCTCCCACAGCTCCGCTGAATAATAGCTTTTGATTGATGCTACACAGCCCATCTGTCGTATGCTGGAAATGTTATCATGGACGGATTCTTATCCTTTTTTAGAAGCTTGCTTTTGAAGTTCCAGGCTTCCAGCTAGGGAGGTAGCTTTACTTTTCCGTACGCGATAGGGGAGCCTTTCGTGGAGAATTACAGCACATGACAGTGACAAGTGACATAGGAAATTAATCAAAAGATGGGTGATTTTGATATTGGAAGACCACGTAAGATGATAAAGTACATTATGCTGAGCAATGTGGTTAGGCGGTCGTGTCATATCAGCCGTGCTCTCAACACTTAAATTACCTTGTGTGAGCAAGTTGCTAAGTGAATTCAATTCTTCTAATTGGCGATTAATCACGTTGAATGATTAGCATAATCAATTGATGATACTCAAACAAAAAGAAAAAACAAAAAATCAATGGTACAAGTGATTCACTCTTAAACAACTTTCCATGGTAGTGATCATACTCATAATTGCCAAATTGAACGATTTAATAAATGCTGGAATACTTGTTAAGCATATTCGATATGAGATCATTTGATTTTTGATATGCATAAAAAAAAATGGTTAATATCATCAAGAATCTTAAATTGATATATTTGTATCTCAAATTCTCTCAAATCATATCATTGCGACAAATTCATTTTCCTTTGGCTTTTGTAATTTGTTAATGTTAAATTACTGAATTTGATGACACGTGATAATTAATAAATATACCAATTTAAAATTTTTTTCTTTGTTTATCATAAGTGTGTTAATTTGTGATTTTTTCGTTCTATTGATTTAATTTAACAGAAATTTATGAATGGTTAATTATCATAAATATATTAATTTAGGATTTTTTATTAAAGTATATTAATTTAAGAATTTTGATAATTTAAAAAAAAAAAAAGAAATAGAAGAATGGTTGCATTTGACGTCTTAAAAATTTATTTGATTGATTGGTTGATTGATAAGTGCCTCGAGTCACATCCCTCTTTTCGCAATTTTTTCCAACCGACCAAAACATTAACACGACAGATCAGCGCAATCAAACGACAGATGCTCCATCTAATCAGCCTCTAAAACGACGACCGTCCACGTCACCGTCAACAGCCTTTTCATCGGTCATAGAAAAAACAAAAAACGAAAATATCTCCAACAGCGATCCTCCCCAGATCACCTCGACACGTGTCGCCTGTCGACGGTACATTCGGCAGCGCCAGCCGGCGTTGCTTTTGCCGATCGTGATAACGGCTTAGCTGTAATCGAGTCAGCAGCCCCACCACTTGATGCCAGCACCCCGCTTTATCCCCTACTCCCTTTCCCACGCCCGAGATCGCAACTGAACGGTCCCGATTGTCCGGAAGCTTCGTCGACGTGGGCCCGGCCAAACGTCAGCCGTCGGATGAGGCATCTAATCCATGTCTGGGGTGATCGCGACCGCAGCTCAGCCTTGCGCCGGAGATATTTCTTGTCGGGGGAGGGCTGATCGAGGGCGCTTACGTGATTTCCGACGCAACCTGGAAATAGAAATACCGCGGAAAGCCGGTGGCCTTTTTTCAAAACAGCTGTCGCTTTCCGACCTATAAAAGCCCAAATCTCGGGCTCCGTTCGGAATCAGCCGAACACATCTCCCTCTCTAGCTCCTCCGTTCGCCGGCGACTCTGCTCCGCTTAGATTTCAATTTCTCTCCGGCGAGCTCCCGCCCCGCCGACGCCGACGCCGGCGTGCCTTGTTGAGAGGAAGCTGAAAGCTAGTCCGAGCCTGCGGAGCTACTACTACTACCTCCTTCCTCCGCGCACCGCGATCGGGAGTCCGGATCAAAAGTTCGTCGTGCTTTAATTTTTTTATTTTTTTTGCTTTTTTCGGTCCCCTGAATCTCGCCTGTGCTGGCTTTGTTTGGATCGCTAGCTCGGTTGTTTCTTTGATCGCGATCTTCTTCTTCTTCTTTTTCTCTGGTTGCTGCGATTTTTGGCTCTGTTCGCGTTAGCCGACGCGTTATGTGCGGTTTCGGGCCTTGTTTGGTCTAGTCCGAGAGGATTTTGATCGGGGAGAGAGCGGAAGTGGTTGTAGGTCTTTGGTTTTCTCTTCGGATTCGTTGAAACGTGTGCGCGCTCCCGGCATCTGTTTATTTCTCGAAATTTTGCTGCTTCGTTCCGATCAGGTCCGCAACAACTACGATGTTTCGAGGTAATGATTGTGAGATGTGGATCATGCGAGTCAAAGAGAGAGAATAACGGCATTTAAGGGGAAGGGACCGCCGCCCGCCGGTTAAATTGTGGTTTATGTTGGTTGCCTGCAGGGTCGATTGGACAATTCGTAAAAGTACCTTACTTCTGTGGAGATATTCTTGTTTTCTTGCGCCACTTTTGGTGCAATATTTGTTCAGATATCTGCAAATTTTGACCTGGACGTGGTGATGTCAGGACCCTATTAGCAGGACTTGATGATCTCCTCATTGATTGTGTAGATTACACGATGATAATTTAATGCCATTTTGTGCCACTTGTGTTTGATTTTGATATTGTTTATAGTTGGTCAAAGGATTTCATTGAGAGCACATAGGCTAGACTGCGTCAACTGAAGTAGAGGAGATGCTTTAGTCGAGATTGGTGAGACAGATTGCAATCACTGAAAGAGCAATTTGAAATTGGAGTTTTCTTCAGTACGGTCCACCGAGTTGTTACATGAATTGGTTAATTTTGGGGATTGCGCTGAGATACCTTTGAAGAGGTTATTCTCCAGGGAGGTGATCTTAAGCAGCTTGTTGTATTTAGGCAATCTGATCTTAAGATTCGTTGGAGAGGATGCGAAAGTTTGCTCCTATAGGATATTCAGTATCTAAACTTACCAAAGAAATTGAGAACTTTGTTAATATTGATAAGATAAGATCCTCGAGACAATTTTGTAAAAGGGGTATAAGAAGGAGATGGTTGCTTGTATTATTTGTTGAACTTTACTTTCTTCTGGATGTGCCAGAAGAGGCTGGTAGTTTCTGGAACTGTGTAAGATTGAGATCTTTTTTCCAAGTTTTAAGAGCTAAAAATGTAATGCCCTGGTTATGGCATCATATATGTTGGACATGTATTGCTGGCACTGCTGCTGTGAACTTTTGCAATGATAGCTAGATCAGGAGTAGCCCCTGCCTCCATTGTCTTGGATGGAGTTGGCTCCGAAAAATTCCCAAGTGTCCAAAGCTAAGGTTGAAAATGAAGGCAGAGCATCCTGTCCTTGTAGCTAATAGGTTAGGCACTTGGAGAATGTGCTGATGTTCAGCGAGTTCCATCATGCCAATGATTACGCAAATGGTTTCGGGGGTCCCCTCTTTTATGGAGGGGAGTTTCTGGATGTTAGGAATACCCACACAAAGTGTTTGTAGTAGAGATCCATGGATTCCTTGTTGAATTACATGGAAGCTATCTTTCTCCTTTCATTAGACTCGCAATGGAATCGTGTAGGTGGAAAATCTGAGACCGCGCGATGGGAGTTTACATTCCTTTGTTATCTCTTAATGTTCGGCGCGGTGCTAACAGTATATAAAATTGCACCACTATTAGGCTAGCAAAAAATCACTATATAAACTTACTATCTGTTGATAGTTAAATTTTCGGTTAGGATTGTGCCATTCTCATTGCCTATGTAGGTTGTCAAGTACTCATGAACCTTTCTTGCTAGGGTACTGAATTCAAACGAACTTCGCATTGTTCCTTGTGATTAGGTGCTATTCCATGTTCCAAAACCTTCTTGAGCTTGTCAAAGTCAAACTCCATGGAGATTCGATTCTGTAATCTGGGTGGTTTTTCAAGAAGCTCCTTGCTTGAGGAGCTTCACCTTGTTCCCAGCATTCTTCCAGGGTTTTTTTCCCCTCTTGGTATTGGTGCGGCATTCAATTTTAGATGTAAAAGTGAGAAGATTTTGGTCAGATGAGCTAAATTACGATGGAAGAGGGCTGATGATTCGACATTGGAAGAAATGTTACTCGCTAGATATTTGTCCTCAATGGAAAGTTTCTGCAAAGTTGCAGATTGAGGTAGGGATGTCCTTGAAGGACAGTCGCGCCACAACTATTCCTATATTTCCCTAATTTCATTTTTAAGGGACCAATTGATCAAGTGATTTATGCCTTTACATTAGGTTGGCGTGTCCATTGATCGTGTTCAGTGTAATTGGATTTGGCCCCAGCCTCCCAGGTTCCTGAGAGGAATGGAGTACTAAAACAGTGCATTTGTTATTCGTTGAAGTGGGAGGCTCTGGAAATCATCCTTGCTGCGTATATATTGTATGGATCGTTCTAGCCTCTAGCTTGTATCTGTTGGAGTGTTGCGGATTGGAGCCATCAAACTTTCTTTGGATGTGATCTCTTCTAGCTGATTTCAATCCTTCTTCCAGGAGGAGAGCAATAACATTATACGGCATTGCTTGGCTTGATTGGGTCAATGACGTGCCTTAATGTCATTGGAGCATTGCTAAATTCTTCCTTGATGCAGGTACCTGGCAACCTTCTTGAAGATACAAGATCCAGGGAAAATATATATAATGGGGGAACTGACTGTAGAGCATTCTGAAGATCAGAAATTTGAGTCAAAGAGCTTAGGGACCTTGGAGACCATCATATGTGAAGATAAGAATAGTGAGAAAGCTGATAAATGCACGCCACAATTAGACGGCAAATGCATGCCCAGTGTTTTTCCAGAAGATGTTGGAAAAGTGAATGATCTCCTAGAGAAGGGATGCTCACTGTTTGGGTATGTTCTGAATCTGTTCATTGATGATGTTTTAATACCGTTGTACTGCTTCGACCAAATAAATAAATATATAAATACCATTATCCTGTTAATTTTATGTGCTTTGCTTGCAGATGTTCACATTATCGGCGAAGGTGCCACATCAGAGCTCCATGTTGTAATGAAATCTATGATTGCCGTCATTGTCATAACGAGGCAAAAGTGAGCCTTCTCTTATATATGTTTTTATGATTTTCAAATTATGCTTGACGTTTTTACAGCTTCTAGTTGCTTGTGGGATGGGGAATTTGCATGATTTATTTTGAAGTATCAAGACCTGATAAAGGCTAATTTCTTTTGATTCTTTTTTCATATAGAATTCCAAAATAAATGACACAGATTATATATAACTAGATGAAAGAATTGGCGAAATGAATGATGATTTACTTGTGAGATACAATTTTTTAGGCAGTGAAGAATTTGGTTTCTCTTTGCAGTTACTTTCAATTCAGTTTTGGTCTTCTGGCTACTTTATTCTTTGAATCTTTGTATAGCTAATGGGCATCTAGGGTAAGTGTTCATCCGTGGTCATCTTCGGAGTTAACTCTTGATTATATTTTGATGTCTTGATTCTGTTAATATAGGTTGTATCTGATAGTTACTTTGTCATTTTCAGATGAGGAGCCTTTTTCCTTTGCTTAGATTTCTGGGATTGGACTTTTTGATTTGTTTAAGCATTGGTTTTTGTCATTGTGTCTACATCTGACCTAGAGATCATCTAAACTGTTAATCTATGCAATCGTGGAAGTTTCTCCAGAGTAGGTGACTGCTGTACTGGAAAGATACAGAACTATTTGCATTGGGGAGAATCAAATGGTTCAAAAGCTTAAGCTTTATGCTTTTTCCTGTTTTCTTTGTTGGAAATTAGAACTTCTGTCTCTGGTCTTGGTGTGATGAGTGCTACTTGCTATCTTAAGAAAGAGTCGCCATTATGCAGCTTTGAAGTGACCATTTGGTTTTATATTGAATGTGGGCTTGTCTGTGTATTCAATTTTTCTTTTCGTCACAACTGTATATCTGACTTTAAATGCATATTGATTTTCAGGATAGTATCGATGTGGATCAGAAAGAGAGACATGACATGCCACGCCATGAAGTCAGTCAGGTAAATAATCTCTCTTGGAAGATCTTATCTTGTTCGGGGTGATTGATTTAATTGTGGAGTGAACATTGGATGAACATTTTGTTCTTTATTCTTGCCAACTCCGCAGGTGATATGTTCCCTTTGTGGCACTGAACAACAGGTGAGAATGATAACTATTATCTTGCCCCTAGTTTTCCCACTTGGATAATCTTATTTTGAGGAAGGGAATTTCCAATGTTTATGTTAGCTGCAATCAATGCAGGTCCAGCAGTTCTGTATAAATTGTGGTGTGTGCATGGGGAAATACTTCTGTGCGACGTGCAAGTTGTTTGACGATGATGTAAGTAGCTTATCTTCCCTCTGATACATATATTTTCGATTTGACTCGATGAATTCTCTTTCCTGGAATGAATTTTGTGGTGTGGTGGCTCCCTCCTCCATACATATCTACTAAAAATTGCGTTCAACCATAGATTGCAAGCAAGGACATTCTGTCAGGTCCTGCATCCACTTGCATTTCAGGGACCTTTGTACGTCATTAATAGTATAGCTTCAATAATTGTCAAATGAGATGAATGTACATGTCTGTCAAACTATGTTGTTGTCACATGCTGTCTATTTTAACTTGGAAGAAGCTTACAGCTCTCTTTTATTGCAGACATCCAAAAAGCAATACCACTGCAGTGGATGTGGAATATGCAGGTATTGCTTATGTTCTCGATCATTTCTTTGACAATTTTGTTATTCGGCAATGTCTTAAGAGTTCCTTGTTGAAGGTCTTATGTTATGGATTAGCAAATGAAATTTAGAATTAGCATGCTGCTGCTTCTTTTGTCACCTCACCTTGAAGTTAACTTTTTTTTTTTTTCCTTTTCTGAGTCAATTTTTGAGTTAATATGAGTAAGATCTTCTCACTACTTTATGACATTATGAGTTTGGAATACATTCAGATCTGTTGCTTATTTCTTTTCCAGTCCATTCCCAGTATGATGCTGCTTGACTGTTTTCTTCTACCTCTCCTTGTCATATTATTGTTCTCTGCCTTTTGTCCGGTTTATTGTGTCATTTTTGGAGAGGTCTTTAAGGTTATGGTTCTCTGATTGAGCTTTCTTACTTTCCTGTGCAGAACTGGGGGCAGCGAAAATTTTTTCCACTGCTACAAATGTGGTAAGTAAGCCCTTTCTATTGTCAGCCTTGGATTGATATTACATATTGGGTGGTTAAGGGAAGACTGATTTGTGTTTTAATCTTCACTTATGTTTTAGGTTGCTGTTACTCTATTTTGCTCAAGAACAGCCACTCCTGTATTGAAGGAGCAATGCATCATGATTGCCCTGTCTGTTTTGAGGTGAAGATTTAATTTGGTTCTGCATAATTCGGATTCTTTTCTATTTTTATTTTCTCATCTTTTGATTGAAGAATGGATTGGCTGAATTATATTGGGCTAAGATAAACTTCAGTGTTACTTGTCATGGAGATTTACTTGAGTCAAATTTGCAAATGGGATGGCATCCTTTGTTCTCGGTGCTTCATGAGTAACCAAATGGTGATTTGCAGTATTTATTCGACTCGAGGCACGATGTGACTGTTATGCCATGTGGACACACGATTCACCAGGACTGCTTAAAGGAGATGAGAGATCATTCTCAGTAAGCCCTCAAAATATCTATTGTTTGCTCTTGGAGCTTTCACTGAAATCCCTTGGCTGTTATTTGGACTTCTCACGAATGTGGTCTATCATATGCTGAATACATCGCAGATATGCTTGCCCCCTTTGTTCGAAGTCCGCTTATGATATGTCAAAGGTCTGGGAGAAATACGATCTGGAGGTTGCTGGAACACCGATGCCAGAGGCTTACCAGAATAAAATGGTAAAATCATATATCGCCCATCATATATCGCCCCTTGTCATCATCCTGACCCTGGGAAAATCATACTTTGTGCTCACCTTACATGTCCATGTGCATCGTCCCTTTTCTGGTGGGAACGGTTGTTCTTTAGTTTTGGATATCGAGAATGTAATACGGATTGCTGCATGACAGGTGTGGATTCTTTGCAACGACTGTGGGAAAAACGCTCAGGTGCAATTCCATGTAGTGGCTCAGAAGTGCTTGAACTGCAATTCCTACAATACTCGCCAGACGAGGGGCTGAGCTTTCTCCTAAGGAGTGTCCCCGGACAACTTTGATGGATTTGAAGCCACAGCGCATCCCCAAAGTGGCATCCCAACATTGACTCGATGCATCATGGCTTTCTCCAGGTCCGATGTGTACGCGAAAGGAGTTGGAAATTCATGGTGATTGCATTGAGCGAGCAGCGCTTACGCTGCGATTTGTACGTCTTCAAATAAGTAGGCATATGGGGCTTTGGCAGATTGCCTATCGGGATGTCTATTTATCTTTCAGTCGTAGCTAGAGGCTATCCTTTTGTTTATTTTTTTGTTTTTGGTCAGTAGAGGCGATCCTGTTTCGATGGGCTGCATTTGAAGTGGGTTTCCCCAGAAATAATTCTTATGTGGATCGATTCGTCGATGTCAACTATTCTTTCAATGGTCATTCATAAATTCCAGTTGCGTGTCCCGCTACTTTAGGAATCTCTTCCCTTTTGCTGGTATTCCGTGTGATTCAAGAAGCTGTTGCGGCTTATGATGTGCAACTAGTGCTGACTGCAATTTCATTCTGCTTTAGTTTTATACGTGGCCTCGTGCATTTTTTTACTCGGCTTGTCAAAGCAGCCTGGTGCTTCTTGTCGAGCCTGTCGAGGTCTAACACCCTTTTCTGAAACAATGGATCCGCGGCCGCATTGGTGTCGTCTAGCCAAGTAGCCAACGCTAATCAAGGTTGTGTCTTCCCTTTGTTTTATTGGTGATGGTTCGCTCTGTGAAGGGAGCACCTTACAGTGGACAAGCCATGAGCACTGCACAGGCTTAAAAAGATGGAACATGCTCTGTTTGTCTGAAGGAAAGCTCCGCTTGGGTTTTAAACTTGTACAAGCAATTCGTGAGGTCATAATCGAAAGCATTCCTTGAAAGCCTTGAAGCATTATAAAATTAAGGTGATCTCCATCGAGGGAGATAGTGAAAGCATTCCTTGCTTCTTTAACCTGCATGTCATGCGCTCTCTCATGCCTCTGGACAAAACACTATCATGGAAAAGACCATATGACCCTAAGATTTGCCGTTGTCTGGGCCGTGGTCCCGGCCTATGTAACACCGACACGGACACGTATTACGACATAATACTTCAACATATCATTTCTCAGAAAATATAGAATACTGACACGTTTTAAAACACTCTATTAAATATATATTTTTATAAATATATACAAAAATAAATAAATAATAAAAAAGAGCATATAATTAATTTATAATAAAAACATTAATACAACATTTGTTAATAACATGCATTGTTTTAATTGGACGGAGATTGAACGAGAAATTAAAAAATTACAAATGTAAAAGAGTAAACTTGAAGGAACGTGTCTTTTTTTTTTTACACTTATGGAGATTAGTGAGATTTCTTATAATCTCAGACAGAATTCAGAGTTCCCAATAAAGACTAGCTCGAAGCTCTTCTGCAAAACAAGGTTCGAAAAAAATGAAAATCCAAGATAAGAACTCTCGAAGTACAACCAAAGGAAAAGGAAATCACTAAATTCGTCATGGAAAATGTGAGAGATAATTCACAAGCTAATGACATAGACTAAAAGAGATGACTAGCAGGTGACGCCTACGAAAGGCAAAAAGAAGCAAAAAAAAAAAAAATCATAATTTTAAGTCTGCTTTCACGAATCTATGAATCATATAAATACTGGGTCTTTTCTGCTTCATCCTTTCAATCTTTCTAACCACGAACCAACTACCCACAATTGGGTCATGAAATCACTAATATCAAACTAGCAAAAAGATGGAATTTCCTAACCGAATCTTATTCCGAAACTAATGAAACTACTTAAATTCCAAGTTCTGATCGAATCTAACTCTTCACGGAAAACGTCAACCATGTCCGACATTTTTCCCTAGATGCAACCACGTAACGACATGAGATCTCCTAGAAAGAGCCACCAGACAACATAATTAGATAAGTTTGCACACGACAAGCAACCCTCCAAGAAAATTCAAGACTCCAATCGGCCGAATCAAGCTACAAAAAGTGTATGGAAATGCACCTACTGAAGGTAAGGTCGGGGTGAGTTGCTTTGGGGCGGAGGCAGCTGCGATAGCTAGTGGGGCAGGCCACGGGGGTGATGGAGCGGTGCTGGCGAGAAGAGGGGCATTCGATCATCTCTAATGGGAAGGTCAAAACTCATAAGTGAGAAACTTGAGAGTGAAAAATTTATTCTTTTCCATTTATTTTTATTATTTTTATCATTTTTTCATATATTTATATTTTGACCCCTTAAGTATTGAAAATTTTTAAAATTGGCCCCATGCATGTTGAAATCACGTGTCGGAATTTCAAACTTATGTGTCAGAACGTATCGAAAAAAGTTGATCACGTGTCAGTCTGACCGCATGTCGAAACATATTGGAGCATATCGGACACGTATTGGAGTATTAAACACAACATAAAAGTTTATGAGAGTATTACTCAGGTCCCAATAGCCAGCAAGAGAGAGAGAGAGAGAGAGAGAGAGGCATTGGAGAGGGATACGCGAATGGTGGTGTTTCAAGTGATTTGAGAACTCAAGTTGATGGTTTTGAGTCATTGGCAAGTATGAAATTCACACTCGTGGATGGTAAATAAAGGCATGATGAATATTAACTAAACTCAGGTGCAAAGTGCCGTCCAAAATCAAAATCCAAGCTGCAAAATTATACTTGTACGGAAACAAAGTTAGCGAAAGTGGTCTCCAATTGAGGAAAGTGAGCTTCGTACCTTATCCTCCATCGATATCACTTCGCAACGAGCTCCCCTCCCATCCACTAGAAAAATGTCACGTGCGCTTCTTGTCTGAAAAAAACCGTTCTTTCCGACTCCGATGTTTCC
Organism: Eucalyptus brandiana; assembly: GCA_014182725.1. Classification (NCBI taxonomy): domain Eukaryota; kingdom Viridiplantae; phylum Streptophyta; class Magnoliopsida; order Myrtales; family Myrtaceae; genus Eucalyptus; species Eucalyptus brandiana. The sequence continues at coordinate 36,823,869 of CM024670.1, forward strand.
CGTAAAGGAAAGCAGAGCCGATCGGCGGCGGAGGCGGCGGTTGTTCGATGGCCGTTGCTTCTCCCGCCGCGGTCCCTCCTCTCCGCCGGCAATCCCGAACGCCGGCCGAACGTCGGAGCTCGACCGGTCCCGCGAGATCGCAGAACCTCATCTCCCTGATAAGCTCGTGCTCGAGCGTCGAAGACTTCGCGCCGATCCACGCTCGCCTGATCACCACCGGCTCCATCCGCGACCCCCTCGTCGCCCGCCGCCTCCTCGGCTTCTTCGTCTCCGTCGACGGCCTCGGCCACTGCCGCCGCGTCCTGAGCGGGACCCATCTGTCGGAGACGGCGCTGTGGAACGACTACATGCAGGACCGGCTTCGGGACGACTCGCCGGGGGACGTGCTGGCGTCCTACCGCCGCATGGTCGGTGCAGGGGTGGCGCTGGACATGTCGACTTTCCACTTCTTGATCAGCGCGGCCTCGAGGGTTGTGGCGGTTGAAGACGTCGGCGAAGTCCACGGGCGGATGCTGAAGTCCGGGTTGGGGTTTAGCGATTCTCTGAGGAAGAATTTGATGGGTGCGTATGCGAAGGCCGGGAGATTGCGGGAAGTGTGCCAGCTGTTTAGCGAGTTTCCTGAACGAGATGTGGTGGCTTGGAATACGATGATATCTTGTTATGTTAGAATTGGAATGTTCAGAGAATCCTTGGATTCGTTCGGGCGGATGTTGGGCGATGGGGTCGAGCCGGATGAGGTCACTATGGTCAGCTTGGTTTCGGCGTGCGCGAAGATGAGGGATTTGGAGATGGGCGAGAAGATGCACTCGTACATCGATGAGAATGGTATGGAGATCAAGGGGTCTTTGTTGAACTGTTTGGCTGATATGTACATGAAATGTGGGGAGATGGAGAAGGCGCGCGAGGTTTTGGGCGGTAGCGAAGCCGAGAACGATGTTGTTTCGTGGACAACGCTGCTATGCGGATATGTGAAAGCCGATCGGATGGATGAAGCTGAGAAGCTGTTTGACAGGATGACAGAGAGGAACTTGATTTCTTGGACAACGATGACGTCGGCCTATGTTCAGGCCGGTCGATATCTGGAAAGTCTCGAGTTGTTTGTTGAAATGATGCTCGACGATGTGATGCCTGATGAGGTTGCACTCGTTACCGCTCTCACCGCTTGCGTTAATATGGATGGTTATGACATTGGAAGATCCATCCACGGCTTCCTTGTGAAACACGGAATGACTGTCGAGGGAATGCTTGGGAATTCTCTACTTAGCTTGTACGCAAAATTTGGTCGGTTGGATGATGCCTACTCCATTTTTCAGCACTTGCCCTGTAAAACCGCTGTCTCTTGGAACTCGATGTTGGATGGGTTCTGCAGGGCTGGGGATGTCGACAAGGCGAGAGGTTTCTTCGATGAGATCCCTGAGAAGGATTTGATTTCTTGGAACACCATGATCGGTTGCTATACTAGATCTCGCTCGGCTCAAGAGTCGTTCGAGCTGTTCCACCAGATGCAGGGTTCAGACATAAAACCGGATAAAATCACTTTAGCCAATATGCTCTCTACCTGTGCTAGCGTCGGGGCACTGAGTCATGGCACCTGGATCCATTTGTATATACAAAAGAAACAAATTCGATTGGATCACGTTCTGGGAACTGCTCTAGTAGACATGTATGGGAAATGTGGGAGTGTCGAAAAAGCAACAGAAGTGTTTTCGAAAATTACAGATAAAAATGTACGTCTATGGACGGCAATGATAGGAGCATATGCTATGGAGGGACAAGCGCAGAAGGCGGTGGACCTGTTCTCGAAGATGGAAGCAACAGGAATAAAGCCTGACCAGGTCACTTTCATAGCTCTTCTGTCTGCTTGTAGCCATGGAGGTCTGATAGATGAAGGATACAAGTACTTCCACAAGATGAAAAATGAATACAGAATTGAACCCGGGATTCAGCATTATGGATGCATGGTAGATCTCCTCAGTCGTTTTGGACGCTTAAAAGAGGCTCTAGAACTTATTCATTCCATGCCGGTGGAAGCAGATACTATTATTTGGAGCTCATTCATGAGGGCCTGCGAAACCCACCAGAATGTCGAATTAACAGAGTATGCACACAAACGTCTCGTTGAGATCAACCCTACAAACGATGCAGCTCATGTTCTTCTTTCGAAGATATATGCAAGGGCCGGAAGGTGGGATGATGCGAGTTTGGCCAGAACAAAGCTACACGAACTGGGGATTCGAAAGCATCCAGGCTGTAGCTTGATAGAACAAAATGGTACCGTCCATGAATTCAGAGCCGAGGACCTCTCGAACTCTCAATCACCAGAAATCTATTCCATGTTAGGTGAGATCGAGGAGAGATTACAGAAAGAGCGACATGAAACTTCGAGTCATCACAGTGAGAGGTTGGCAGTGGCGTTCGGGCTAATAAGCAGCAAGAATAGTACCATCCGAATAGTTAATAACCTTCGGATCTGTGGAGACTGTCATTCCTTCATGAAGTTCGTATCCTTTACGTATGAGAGAGAGATTATACTGCGGGATAATTACAGATTCCATCGGTTTAGTGCTGGGCAATGTTCTTGTAGAGAATACTGGTAATTTGACACTACTTCCAAGTTAATAACAGTTCTATCTGCTTGTTGTTCAGTTGCAGAAAAATAAGCAAACAGAATTGCTGTCATAATATGTTCCCCTGGAAGATAAGCAAGGACTATTTCATCAAATGAATTGGGTCAATTTACTCAAATGGGTCGGAACAGAAGATGAACTTATAGGCCGACATCCATCAAGCTAGGCAGAGAACACCATTTGGTCTAAAGGATACTCATCATGAGATGAGCTTTTGAGCATGAACTTCTTTCAGATATGCAAACTAGCACCTCACCGTACCCGTGTTAGTAGAAGTTAAAAACTCATTCAGGAGATCATCACCGGTTCCTTTACATATGCTCCCACGTAACAGGCTTGGCTCCTTAACCGTCTGAAATTTCTAGTACCAAATGGGATTTACCTTGAAGAAGATACGAGTGTATTCTCAAGTTCTCCAAGTGCACTCAAGTTACCCTCGCTTTCATTACCGACAATAAAGTCACTTTCACTCAAGTTCCACTGGTTTCTAGAGGCTCTTCTAGCAAAAATCAGATAGTCAAAAGAAAAACAACAGTCAGTAACATGTGAAACACATTTCACATGGCTAAAGATCGCTGCAGGACTTGAATTCCCGACATAATCTTAAGACAGGATCTCAGTCGGCTGTTGACTAGGTAAGTCCAGCATATGCCATCTTAATCAACATCAGGGAACAAAAGATGGTGGACGGTAATCAACATCAGACAAGACCAGGAATTTAGAGCACATGGTCTTACAATAGCAACTTGATACTATTATGAAAAAGCACTTTAGTCGGCCGCCATTACAGGAAAAGTTTACCCCGGAAGAAAAATGTAGGGGATATAGATGGGGAGCCATAAAAATCAGCTAACACCCATTTCATATGCCAAATAATTATGTAATATAATATGAGTTATCATCGCATATAATACGGTCATGTCTCTTCCAAAAAGCCAAAAAATGCTGTAGAAGATAATTGCCACCACCAAGACCATGAAAGCTGAATCCCTTTTCGGTGAAGAGAGAAATGTACAAAATTGATCATCCATGGCTGCTAACTGATGCACACAAAAACAGCTCTTTGGTGAACGGACGATCTGGGGCATCTACCTCAGTGATTGTTCCAGCAATCATGGGCATGGTGGCCACAGAGACCACATCACTGGTCACTACGAAGGGAGAAAAGAGCCACTTTGAAAAAGCTTATCTCCACTTTTGGACTTCGGCAACTTATCATAATCTTCCACGGCTTCTTCAATACGATCAGACAAAACCTCCTCTGAACGACATTCCACACTACAGAATGCTTTCTCGCCTCTGCAAGAAGTCAAATCAAGGCACCCATAATGAGCAAACATAGGTACAGTAGAACTATGGTGAGGCCATGAGACGAAGTGCAGTTTATACAGACCTGTATATGTAGATATCTTCACCTTCTGGCAATGGCTTCTTGCACGTGCAACAGAAGCTCAAGAAGTCATCATGAGAATACAAAGCAGGGGTTTCTGAGCTTTTCACTCGAGGCAATACAGTGTCTTCCTCTGTCTCCTCAACAAAATTGCTCAACTCACTTGGGTGACATTTTAAAATGCAGTCACCGTAAATGTGAGTGGTTTTAGAATCAGGACCATGTAAAATCACGCAAGTATAATCCTCAGAGTTTTCTATCTCGCTCGCTGAAAGAGAATCAGTGAACCCTCTGCCAGGATCAACAGACGGAGGAGGGATTGAAGTCGGACTAGTACATGAAACCTTACTTAATTTTGGACTTTCTCTAATCAATCGAGGACGATAACTCGTTATTGTGCAAGAATCGAGTGAGCTAGACCGGATTTTGCCCAAAGGGTCAGGTTCTTCAGGGCCATCTGCAATTTCAAAAACGACACCGGTGCTGCTCGAGTGGAGTGGAGATTTGGCACGGGCGTAACGAGAGAATGTGTAATCTTTAGGTAGGGACTTCGGTGACTTGACCGAACTAATGCTGGTCTCAATATTATGATTCTTAACCCTGATATTAGGTCCAAAAATTATGTTTCCAGTATGAAATGACCGGAGAGCCCGGCCGGATAAGTTTCCCTTGTCATTAAGAGAATCTATAATGCTTAAGCCTACTTTGCTACAGTCCCAGCTTTTTCGCTGCCCGGCACAAGGCGATCGAGGGGACCTCATGGGGTTACTCAGATATGGGAACAGCATAAAATCAAGAGGAGATGTGGGGCTTCTAACCGAATCAGCATCGGCTAAGCCCTTCGGATTCAAACCCGCAAAAAGACCAGGGACGCTGGAAAGGGAATTGCTCCTACGATTCTGCCTTCTAAGAGCAGATTGCAAACCAGAACGCAAGTTAGAATCTGATTTCGCCATTGGACCCGCTTCCTTCTGCACTGACACGGTCCTCTTCATCAGCATTGCGTCAAGATCTCAAAAGCTTCCCTCCAGTAAACAGAAGCGAGCAGCTTTACCTGCATCAGGCCAACAAATTTTCAAGGGAACAACTCAACGATGAAGAGAGAAAAATAGGTCTTTCAAAAACCCACAACCCATTGATAAGCTGCATTACCCAGAACAGAAGCGATCAACGATCCATCAAGTTCGATACAGAAATCAAAATTTCTGCAGATACAGCAAAAGCACAGTCGGCGAACACGCGCATTGCGTGCTTGCCCAGCACACACGGGAGCGAAACGATCATAAAAATCGCCTCATCGTCGTCCTCGCTCGCTTATTATAAAATACCAAACACCCACTCCCGATCGTGTCGACAACCAGTCTAAAAAGAAAACAAAAATCAGGAAAAAGGAGCGAACTTTGATATTGCTTACACAACCCAGCAGGCGACGTCAATGGCCCCGTCCGATGACACGAGAGAACAGTGGTGCGAAAGTCGAGGGAAACACTGTGCGCGCGGGTGAGCTTTATTCTCTGCAACCCGCAATAGGGAATAGACCCATAAAGATGAGACAAAGCAAAAAGCTCAAAAATTGCATCGCAAGAGTCAGAGAAAGCGAGCCGGGGAGCCACGGAATCGACTCGAAAGAAGGCAAAAGGGGTCGGAGGGGATGGAGAATCGAAGGAACTCACTTGGGTTCTCTTCTCTCTCTCTCTTTCTCCCTCTCTCTCTCTTTCTCCCTCTCTCTTTCGGGAAACTTCAAAGCGACCCCGTCGTTTGCTAGCGTTTCTTTCAGCAGAGGAGAGAGACCCTCCAATGCAAAAGCTGGGAATGCGGTGAATTGAAGAGGGGCCAGGCCTGCTTTCTATGTAGTATGCGCGATGCTTGCCCAACACTCCTCTCCACTCTCTCTCCTCTCTCTCTCTCTCTCTCTCCAATATGCCTCAAAATCAGAGCTTCAATGAGCTTCTGGTGCACTCTTCAGTTCTTCACAGTACCCACTAACCCCTCAACCCCCTCCCTCCCTCTCTCTCTCTCTCTCTAGTTTGTACGTCTCATTCTCTCCCTCTCTCTCTCTCTCTCTCTCTCTCTCATTCTCTCTCTCTTGTCTTGTACTGTAAGATGGGAAGGGGGGAAGACATAAATACACAGCAAGGTGACCGTATCCGTCCGAGGGCATTTTCGTGATTTCGCCGCGCTTTCCTCCCACTTTCCTTCCTTTGTTTCCCTGTCAGAATCGCCTCCTAACCAGGGATTTTTTTTATCATGGAGAGCTGTAAAAAAAAAAAAAAAAAAGTGATCTTTTTTTTAAGTCTGTAAAATGCTGATAAAAAAAAAATCAGGATGGATAATTATTACTTCTGGTCGCTTCAGGTAAGGTTCATCCCCGAAGTCTTGAAACCTGTGATCAATAATATATTTAAACCCAAAGTCCAGTAAAAAAGAACTATTTATTTATATAGCATGATCAAAATAAAAAGTCGGTTGAGTGTGATTTTCTTTCTCCCTTACTTTTACTTTTCAATATTTTAGTGGGTTGATTTTTATTTAATAATATTCAAAACCCGAAATCAGCCGACATTAATGCAAAGGTCATTTGAAATTATTAAAAATATCTTCGTGATGCGCTTCTTTAACATTGAAATCGAGAATATATCTTCGAAAGATCTTGTGCTCTTTAATGTGATTATGTTTACCGGTTCTATTAATCCACGTAAATTCTCAATTCTCCTTGATTTACTATGTTTAGGATGTTCTACAATATTTGTGCAAAGCTTATTTACATTGCTCTTTTTCTTTTTTGTAATTCTTCACGTATATCGGCTTTTTGTATGCAAAGTTCCAATTCCATTTTAACCCTACTTTTCCTTTAATTTTCCTACATGTGCACCCTTAGTTCTCCTTTCCATCTCTCTCTTTGGTTTTCAACGAGGAATAAAGGTGATAAAACTCAGCAATAATGGGTGCCCTAATTCTTCACCATGGCCAATTAGCATGCCTCATCCCATGCCATGTCGACTTTTCCATTCACATATAATAATCAAACTTTCACAAAATACGCATCAAATTAAGAGATAAATCCAAATAAAAACGAGTAATCCATATTAAATTTAGAATAAACCTTATTTTAACTACTTGAATCCGAGCGTATATTTTTTTTGTTGCCTACTCTTTCGCGTAAAGGGTATTGTTAAATTACTATATCGAGACACTTGCCAAACATACTTTATTTCGAACAATTCAATTTTTAAATGCATCATGTCGGAGTAATCAATAAGTTAACAAACGCCGATAGGGTGCTATTCAATGAATCTTTTTTAACAGTAAGAAAAGGGGAATTGTGTAATGACAATCATGTGTCCTTTCGTTGCTTCCTTAGATGAAGCACATGGGAGTATTGATGGATCATGTCGATGCAATGAATACAAAGTGCAACAGCAGCAGCCTAATTGGACCCCATGCAATCACCTAATGGGATTCCCTTTAATCATTTCCAAACTTTTCCTTTGGCAAGCCTCTCATCAAAGGCCTTCAAAATTTGTGAGTTTTTGACTAAAAGCTGGAAAAGTTTGGGATTGTAGGGAATGATTCCAGCACAAGTAGAGAACGAAGATGGTACGTGAATCATGACAATTTATGTTACCCTTGGATCTGGTTGAGCAATCCCAGAAAAAAAAAAAAAGGAGGAGGAAGCCAAATATTTCATTGAGCTCTTTTGTGTAAATGGGAGCAAATTTGCTAGTACAAATGCACTCGGTCCACATTGAAATTTTGAATGCTACCTACTTCGTAAAAATTTGTAAAACATTCAAGACTTCAAAACATTCGGGACTTTACCTGCAAGTCAAGCGCCATATAATTAGGGATGTCATTTTTACTTTATTACAGCCTTTCGAGAATAGACTGAGTTAAGTAGAAATGGAGGCCCCATTGTTTCCTAGACATGAATTTGGTATAGCACATTTATGGTTTAAAGTACCAATCGATCTCTACATGCGAAAAAAGATGGGTCCCATCAAAATAATCATAAGAAGAATGCTACACCGAGTTAAAAATAAAGGAGAACGAAGCTAAATTTATAAAAACAGATCTATGGAATTAGTATAATAAATACTATGTTGGACCACAAGCGGGTATATACTCAAATGGGCAATATTCAATAATCACTTGCAAACCCACACGTTATTTAGTAAATCAATTTACAATAAATCAATTTGTAAACTGATTTTAGTAAACTTGGTATTTTCAATTATAATCACCATGGAATTTTTTATTTTTTATTTTTTATTTTTGTCTTTTGGGCTTTTCTGGTAAGCCCCAACGGATGGTTTAGAGCCCAAGTTTCCGTACTGCACCGACTGTTGCGACTGCATCCTCTCATTGGTCCGTCCTTCTTTTGTCGTTTTCCGGTGCGACAGTTAACGCGCTGCGTGAAATCCGACGGTGGATATGAAATGATTCCTCCGGGCCGTACCCGTAATCGACGGTCCTCTTTCTTCCCCGCTTCCGTACTTTTGAATTTTTTTCTGGTCGGCTAGTACTTTTGAATTGCAGGGCAAGTAATTTGGACTGTACCTGAAAAGGTGCAAGCGACGGTAAACGGCTCGGGTCAAGAGAACAAAAGCGATCGTACCAACAAATTAAAAAAAAACAAAAAACAAAAAAGAGAGAGAGAGGAAAAACAGGGATTTCTCGTAATTAAAGATGAAGAAGACATTTTAAAGAATTTCAGGACAGATTTATTTTTTTCTGATTTAAACAACATATGTTCAAAAAAGGTAAATTATATCTGCCATGCCATCAATAATCAAAAAGCTTGACAAATAGGACACAAATCAAGGTACCTATGTCGAATTATTGATGGGCAAGGGGTCTAGACCTAGGTACGATCGGGGCTAGAATTGTCGAATCGACTTCTATGCCTATTCATGTTGAACTAGTCGCTGTAGTGGTCATCAAGTCCTCGGTCAATTGGGTTACGAATTATGATAGGATGTGATATCTGCATCATATGAGTTCTTTGATCGAATGAGGAGGGTCACGAGATAGCTAAGGTCCTAACTTATTTACAAGAAAGCTAGAATGCCTCAATACTCGATTTACTTGAACCGACACATGCTAGATGTCCAATTGTGGCACCGAGAATTTGGGGCAAAGTAAGATGCTCAGCATAAAGGGAGGGCTCTTTTCACCTATTGTCGGCATAGTTTTTTCTCTACAAAAATCGCAAAACCCGTATCTGCATGAAAAAGTTACCAAGCGCATAAAATTGGCTCAATGTCATGCCAACATACCAATTTATTTTCTCGTCGGTAGTGATTCGGAGATTTTGATAACATAAAAAAAGAATTTGGATTATTGGTAGTATTGTGGACAAAGTTAAGAGTTTTTAATGTTATTAATCCTCTTATTTAACAATAGAAACATGTTAAATAATGTATCATTGACACTTGTTAAATCACATTAATTGTACTTTTTGAAAATTTTAAAATTTATTATTTGATTGTTCTGTGAAGATGTGCAATATTTTTTTTTTTCCCAACCGGGGTAAAACGAGCTCAAATTTCTCCCAAATCACTCGCGTTCGAGAAAACCGACGTGGCTGGTTTTTAAGTAAATCAAGGTCTGGAAACCGACGAAGCCTGAAGAGCACCGCGGTCGCAGGTAAAAGACGCCGAGTAAATGACATCTTACATCGTACCAATCCAACGTAAACAAACAAATATCGAAAAACGACAATTCTAGGATTAAATAAAGAAATATTTCTTTCTTTCTTTGTTTGTTTTATTTTATTTATATTACAAGCTCTGCATTCGATCCCCCACAAGTACCGATATATTCCCACCGTGTGCTGCGTGCGTGCGGGGAATTATTGATTCCCCGAAGGATTAACAAATTTTAATTTTTTCTTTTTCGGCGTTAGGGGCCGATTAGCCTTGCACATGGTAATTAAGCTTACCGTGTCTTTTTATCAATTTTTATGGGAAATGACAGAAACTTACTTTGTTACTTTTCTGAATTGAATGGTTGGAATGATCGTATTTGTTGTCGCCTCTGTTCATTGCCAGGGTCGTACTTTAGTTACTTATTTAAGGGTAAATAACAAATGGTTCCTAACTTCGACTTATCTAATGTCTTGTCTTTGAATTTTCATGATATGTTTAGTAACAATTTTGTTTCCGTGAACAATTTCTGCTCATAAATATATATTTTTTTTTATTTGTATTCCCTTGATAAGTTTCGAATAAGAAGAATGCATTTAGTAACTACATAAAATTTATATTCCCACAATAAAAAAATAATAAAGATGCGTTTGATACGACCCTAAAATTTCTACTCCCAATTCTTTTATTTAATTAAAAAGAGACTTAACATTTCATATTTGGATAAAACTAGACTTTTGTAATGATTTAATCAATTGAGACATTCTAAAGTGACCTAAGAAAATCCAACATAATTTTATTTAATGAAAAAGAGCCTTAACATTTTATATTTGGATAAAACTAAACTTTTGTAATGATTTAATCGATCGAGATATTCTAAAATGATCGAAGAAAATCAACATAATTTTATTTTATCTTTTGTAATGATCTAATTGATCAAGATATTCTAAAATGACCTAAGAAAATCCAACATAATAGTTAGTTAGAGATGAATGGTTGGAAATGGCAATAAAAAGTCCCATTAGTTTATAACTCACAATATGAAAAGGTTGATAGTAAATCTTTGAGCATTACAATAAACAAGTGTATAAATCTTTTGAGAATAAGAGCAAATGTTGATTAGAGTCATCAAGTTTTCACCACCTAGCATTGTTCTTGAAAAAAAAAAAAGGCATTCAAAAATCATATAGTAAAGCCCTAAAGTTTATTCAAATTTGAAGCCAATTTTCATCAAAATATTTTTCACATTTTTCATGCTAAACTAATTATAAACTAGAATTGACATTAAAATATAGTAAAACTACTCAAAATCTAATTTCTAATTTTTTTCCTAAATTTTTTTTGAAATTTTATTGCAAAAAATGGGGATTCGGATCGGGTCAAAAGATCAAACCTTGTGTTGATTATGTAAAGACAAGGTTATGTTGAGCTTGTTTTTTTAAAATGACCTTATTTCTCTTTTTGTTCTCGGGAATAAAGAAGTAAGTTTTTTTTTTTGTTATAAATCTATTCTCTGACCACTAATCTCTTTCGGGGATTAGAAAATTAGCTGATATTATCAAATGAATCTCTATTCATTTTCTGTTCTAGGGGAAAAAATAACAGAAAAATAGAGAAATATAAATGTTACCGAACAAGTCTTAATTTGTTTAATGTGCCCTGAACTTTTGGTAATGATAATGTTCAATAATGTCCCTCCATTAATTCAAATCAAGATTAATTTTGAATATTTTTATATAGTTCATGGACTAAATTAAACACATACAAAAAATTCATGGGCCGTATTAGACAAATTATAAGTTTAGGATCAATATTGCACATTGAGTTAAGGTTCAATGACCATATTGAATAAATTTAAAGTTCAAGAACCATGTTCCACATTTGACCAAAATCCAATCATCATTTGTGTAATTATTTCTATTAAATACCCAACGGTCAACATGACAAGTTAGAATGACTTGTAAACTGTTTATAGCAATGGCTATGCGAATCGAATTCATGTGAGTTTAGTATAGCCAGATCTTTAGCTAAAATGGATTTTTTGCTAGGTTAATCAGTATTTTCATCAAAATTGCATCGTCAACCATATACCTATGGCCGAAATTCATTCTTTGATTTTATTAAGAGGAGATAAGATCTGTGGTGATTTCGAATAGGAGTTGTATCAATGGTACACAAGGAAGAAATATACTTAGGTAAAATCTAATCAAATGATGAAGCCAATGACATAAAAAGCTTTGCCAAAATTTAATGGATGACAAAGTGTGATGACAAAGATATAACTTTGGAATTTAATCAATGATGAAGATTTGAAAACTACAACTAATATGCACAACGAAATTTCATTGACAATGAGATATTTGGAATTACAACTGAAGTACGGGGATTGAAAGATATTTAAATTGGAGGAAAGTAAATATAAATATATTAGGTTCTTTGATTGATTGATTTGTCTTATAAAATGTACGATGTGGCTGTTTATAAACCACATCGATGGTTACATAAAGTAGTTATAATTTTGGAATTCAAATAACAAATAACATCCTAACAGCAGTTACAAGAAATTTTATAATCCACTTATATCTATTATCTAAAACTAATACCCACAAGAAGTTAAAAATTCCTAAACTATTACGTTTTTGTGTCGATTACCCGTTCAATTTCTCAAATCTCGATAAAGGCCCTCATCGATGTTGTCGATATCTTCTTTAGCGAGTTGTCGATTGTTTTGTTCATTGTTGACTAAACTTTATTATCATCGACTAAATCCGATACTTTGGTCGATAATAACAAAGAAATTGATATCTTTTAGTGTCGATAGTCCCGAAATTTAAATGCTATTTTGGGCTAATTTTATTTGGGCTTTCTAACGAGGCTTTGCTATTGTTGGGTTTGGACTTTGGAGTGAAAAAGGATGGAAAGGGAGGCGGTCTCGTTTTCTCTTAGGCCTAACTGAGGATGACGTGGCAATCGGATGAACACGTGTTGCCTAGCAGCGTCCGATGAGACAATTGACATCTCGACTTCTAACGTAGCCCGGGCGTTGTTCCGGACTCCGGGCCCATTTCGCCCCGACCCGATTGGCCTGAGAACGACGTCGCCGCGCATATCCGTGCAGCAGTGCAAAGAGCATGGTCACTCTACCCTGTCCACCGCCGGGAGGTTTGAGATCAATCAAGCTGTCGTCATTGCCCCCACCAAGGTACTAGCGGTCAAGAAATCTCTCGACATGAGATATGTTGGAAATTGACAGTACGACAAGAGTTGTTCATAGGTTCACCATGACTTGAGCGGACATTTTACCACTAGGCCAATCCACCTCGGTGGTTGGTAACGCGAAACTCCAGGTAAATAAGCTATGGGCTCCTCTGATCCCGATTAACATAAAAGACTGATAAGGCGGGACATGAGCCATACTTCCATAAATGGCTCAAACCGACATCATTTTTGAAATAGGATATAGAATCGAACCCATGCGATGCGTTGAATCCGTGCATGCAAATATGTTTCCCAACCACCGAAACAGACTTAGCAATCTTGTTGTGTCATCGAAAACCTGTGAAGTCTTGGTACTTTTAGATTACGTTTGTTAGTCAAGATAAAATTTATCATCTCCTGCATTTGATGTAAGATAAGATAAAATCATACGTAAGAGAGATATAAGCTAGATAAAATAATTCTATTGGAAAATGGGATAAAAATGAATATGATTTCTAACATTTATGATAGCAAAATTATTTTTCTTGAATAACAAACTTATTAAATTAATAAAATTGAAATTATATTTCTATATAAATAACATATGACTTTTAATATAAGAAATTCAAAATAACAAAAAATAATAATTTACTTTTTTAACTTAATCTTGTTTTTATTTATATATTCAAATTTATTCTATTTTATTATATATATATATATATATATATATATATATATATTCAATATATATTCATATATATTTATATTTATTTTATTACATATTTTAGGTACCTTAATTGTGTTGGTACTGTTTATCATTTAATAAAATTTTGTTAGAGAATGATGGAAGAGGAAAAAGAAATTAAAAATTAAAAAAAGAGAAAAATAAAATAAAATAAAGCAAATAAAAAATAAATTAGGCAATGGTATCACGAGAGATTTTTACCATATTCATTTATGAGCTTTTATGATCATTTATATATATATATATTTTTTTTTTACCATATATTTTTTTTTTTTTTTTGGTATTGGAGGAACAGAACTGCAGCCTCGACAACCGCGCCGTAAACCCTCAAGTGACACTTGACTTAGCGGGAGGACCCACCACCCCGAATCACACTTAATACACCTAGTCCTCCCCCGGTTTTGAACCCTTCATCTCTTCGTTGAGGATCGCAGCCTGTTAACCAGCAGGTGGAGCCACCGCTGGCGGTGGTATGATCATTTATATTGATATTGTCATTTATAACAAAAATCGTACCTGATAAGTTGTGAATATATTCAACTTTATTATTATGATTCATAAAGTTAATAAGATATAGCAAAATCGCTAGATATCCTATCATATTCTATTCTTATCTTAGTTAGAAATTCAGACAACAAAACGTAGTCTTAAAATATCGGAAGCTAATTAATAAAGAGATTTGCTCGTGCTCTTCATATTTGAAAATTACTTTACGTTCTTGAATGGAATTCAAGGAAGGCGCAGATGGAGGGAGGTCATACCCAAAGGCCGATAATCAATTAATTATAACCGTCATCTTGATTCCCTAATATCTTTGACGATTTTTTGTGTGCGTAAGTTTCATCTAACTTTTAGTTAATTATATATATCAATATCTAATTATGATTTAAACTCATTTATATTAAAATTAACCGATTTATAAAAGACATTCGAAACTAGGGTTGTGCAACTAGTCTGATTTTGCTCGGGAATGAATTACCCATAGAAACCAAAGGTTCTGATTTCAAATTTTTGGAATCAATACCATGTAAGTAGGTTTTAGGTTATGGGTATGGAATCAACCCACCCAATCAGTAATTGATTAGAACATTTGATGAAGATGATTTATTATTCCAAAATGAGCTTAATTTTTCTATTGCTTTATATTTCCGTTTATTTTGTATCGACATTTTTTTTTTTTTTTTTTGGTAAGGTATTTTGTCTCGACATTCATATACTATTTTTTTAATTTTTTAAAATGAAACGAATAAAAAAAAATCAATTCTCGAATAGATCTTGAAATCGGACCAAAATAAAGTCGATTCTCAGGCAAAGCAGGTTCTACGTTTCGAAAATTGCGAACTAACGTCTATTTGTAACTGGTCCATCCGCAAAAGCATTTGCCCCTGTAGCTGTGGGCCCGCGATTTTCGCACGCAAAGGACTCGCTCGCACCAGAGTGCGCCCGTACAAGCGACCGCACCCGATTCCCGCCCAGCCTCCGCCGTGACAAAACCGGCGGCGAAACTTCGCGGGGAGCGTCCGATCACTCGCGAGCTCTCCGCGAGTCGCTCTCTCGCCTGAGATACAGAACGAACTTCAAGACCAATGGCGACTTCACCGTCTCACGCCGACGCGGACGCCGCTCGCCGCCTCCCTTCTCCGCCGCCGCCGCCGGCAGCTGCCGAATCGCAGCTCGCCTCCCTCGTATACGGTCCTTCGCGCCTCCCTCTCTCCCCTTCTCTTCTCCTCCAGCTCGCGCCTCTCTCTCGCGCGCGCGCGCGCGCGACGTCGATTTCACGCTTCTTGTCCGATGAGTTTTCCGGCCAGCGTTTCGCCGTGCTTTGGAAATGCGGTGGCCGGCCGGTCGCTTGCCGGTCCGTACCGTCGTTTCGCTAGCGATGTCGAGGTAGGCGTGCGTTTGCGTCGCGTCGGACGTGATCGGATTGCGTTTTGATCCTCCGCTTCTTGTCCGATGAGTTTTCCGGCGATGAGCGTTCCGCCGTGTTCGCCGGTCGGTCGATCGCCGGTCCGTACTGTCTTTCGCTAGGGACGTCGAGGTAGGCGCGCGTTTGCGTCGCGTCGTCAATCTGTTTCCGTGCAGTCGCATCGGACGTGATCGGATTGCGTTTCGATCCTGCATCACTTAGCCGGTTCTGTTGACCGTGCGGGATCGTCATGTCGCGAACTAAAATGGTTCCGTCTAGTCGCGGAATATGTTGATTGGCTGATAGATTGTTCGCAGGAAGAAGTTACCGGTTGCAATTTACGTAACTACGTTTGACTCAGCATGCTGAGATGTATCTCGGACAGGATTATGAAATAGACGAAGTTATGGAAAGATATATGTTGTTTTACTTTTGTGTATCATCCTCCAAGGCTCGAAAGTTTACATTTATATGGGTGCCGGTGTTTGTGTGCGATTTGTTGTGATAATAGGAGTGGCATGACGCATGTGGATTGCCTCGTGACTGCATGTGGAGTTCTTTGGTTCTGCCGACCGCTAAACGTAATTGACTTTGATGACTGTTGTATCATGGCTGCAGATATGTCGCAGCAGGTGCAGGCGGCAATGGAAAACATGCTGAAGATGATAAAGTGAGTTCAGATTTCTGTTTGCATTACTTCTATCTACCATGCTGAAACTTAGGCTCCTCTGGATCATGATTGGCATTCAATTCACAGTACTGGCCCATGTTGATTTTTGTTGTGAATTGCTGCAACGGCTCACAAGAAAAGTTTTGTGAATTGGTTAAGATCATCCAATGTCACTTCCCCTTGTGTGCTATGGCCTTTGGGGCTTTTGATTTTATGGTAATTGACATATTTTCATGCTTTTCTTTGTATTGGAGCTTGATCACTTTGCTGAAGACTCAGAAATTGATACTGATGCGTGATGCCTGTTGTATACTATGTCATTGACATTTTTTTTTCCCTAAAGAGAATCTCCAATGCCTCTGCCCTAATAAGTGATTTCCACCATGCATTTGGTATCACTCGTTAAACTCAAGAGTGCTTTCACTATGGGCGTTCATCCATCTTGTATCACAACATCATATATCTGACTAATCAGACATGTAGATAATCCCATCTAATAGTTATATGATGACTATTGTATAGTGAAGCTGATCAAAGCAGTGCTGGAATCATCGAGGATATAGAGAAGTGCAGGAATTCTGCTCTTGAGAGGAAGAAAGGTCTGGAGGAAGAGAAGAAGCAATTCCAAAGAGCTGCTTATGCTGTTATCGACATGCTCAATGTTGGAAATTAAGGCAAGCTTCAAAACTGTATTTATTCCACTCTAATATGCAGGACAAGAAATATACTGAGCTTCTCTAGGTAGTTTGGAAAGAGATGGAACTCATCATTGCATTCACTTGTGGAAAGGATTTACAAGCATTTAAATAACTATTTCATATTTCCATCCTTTGCTAATGGTGAGGATTGTTTAACAAAAGAAGAAATGCCACAACTATTTCATGGTCATCTGCATACGAATCTAAAAGATATACAGATGATCATTCTCTCTCAAGGCATTGAGCTCTTCCACTTTTGCGCCATCAGCCATGACAATTGTGCTTCCTCTCTTGCCAAACTTTTTGTCTGCAACCACCAAATTAAGTAAAACAACACTAAGTCAAATTTGTCATAGAGGGAGGCATTTAGAACTCAAAGGACATAAAGAGAAAAGCGATCTTATGTAACAATCGCTTAACAGACTGTTTGGCTCTGTGTACTACCAAACAAAGAGTAAGAACACACAAAGTTACCCTTATAGCAGCTGGCAGCACATTGTTAGTGATCATCCTCTGTGCAAGCATGTGTGCGGGGATGTGTACTTGTGCTTTTCATGAATTTATATGGACATGTGTGTGCATTTGAAGTGTGAAATATACAGGCGCTTCTGATAATGATTTGAGCAGATTAATTCACTGTAATATGTTGATGGCTCTGCTGTTAAAAGCCATTAAGTTCAACAGAATTTGCATATTTATGTCTTCCATTGCTGTTGCTTGATTTTCTGGGGAACTCTATGTTTCGCATTACATGAAAATGACTTGATTTTCAATAAAAATAGTAGAATATGTTCATAATACCTGCTATTTTGAGAAGGTCTTCTATGGAGTCGGGTAGATGTATCAGTTTCCCTGTCATGTTGCCTTCCAATGTACTTTCATTGGGATGACGGTCGTGTATAATTACCCTTACTGGAAATTTACTTGGTAAAGTAGTGGAGGGTGGCGGTGCTTCTGCGAAATGCACGCATAAGATTTTATGACAGGATAATAAATATAAAGAAAGTGGTTATTCATGTGGCGTGGTCAAAATTATAACTGAGGCTTGGCATGGCTCGCTGATGTGATGAGTAAATATGTCTTGGAGGTGCAAATAAGTTTATTTAGCATAAGAAATGGAAGTAGGGTGTAAGAGTAATAATTGTTTTTTCCACACACCCAATAAAGAACCAATTAAAAGAACATTGGCTCCTGAAAAAGATCTTGGTAGCCAATTTTTCTTTAAGCTAACACTGAACTTAAATATATCACTTTAACGAAGCCCACCATAGGTTGGGTTTCCCTCAGATCCCAACCTTTGGACATAAAACACATTTGGACTCATACAAATCTTACTAAAACTGCTTGTTTTTTTACCAGAAGCTTGTGATTTAGTTTTTGATGCAGCAAGTAGGGGAAAACAGTTTTTAATTGTTGGTACCAAGAATAAAGCAGCTGATTCAGTAGCATGGGCTGCAATAAGGGCTCGATGTCATTATGTTAATAAAAAGTGGCTCGGTGGTATGTTAACAAATTGGTCCACTACAGAAACGAGACTTCATAAGTTCAGGGACTTGAGAACGGAACAAAAGGCGGGGAGACTCAATTGTCTTCCGAAAAGAGATGCAGCTATGTTGAAGAGACAATTATCTCACTTGCAAACATATCTGGGCGGGATTAAATATATGACGGGGTTACCTGATATTGTAATTATCAGGTTCAGATTCAATTACACAAGAAAACTAGTGATGCTGTAGATTGAAATCATAGTAATTAGTAGCTTGCAGAAAACTAAGTTATGAGAGAGAAGATGCAACTGTCTTGCTTGATGTTGGCACTGTGAAAATGCAACTGTATCTATGAAACTTATTTTTACCCATGGTGAATAGATGTAGCATGTAGGCTCTGATTGAAATATCACCCAAACTATCTAATCTTCTTGATCACCAAAGCCCTAAAAGTCACATGCAGTCGGAGGGACTTGGGTCTATAGTACTGTGTTGTTTCGCAATAAGATTGTTTTCTACTGGGGATTCAAGGATCCTGTTAATGTTAAAGAAAGAATATGTTGAACAGGGACTTGAGTGAGCCCTGCCACAGCAGGAAGTTGGTACTTTTGGAGTTTGGTTCTAAGACATGATAACTTGTGGCTATTTCCAGATGGCATAATGCTGATATTATTGTTTTGGGTGAGAGAAGCTACCATTTCCATTTGCATCTCCATTAGCATTGGCAGCATTCTCGAGTTCTTCATTTGATAACATTTGCTGTCAAAGAAGAGAAGAATAACGAGAATATCAATCATCACAACCCCTGTTTTTCCCATTAGCTGCTGGTTTACATTGTAATGGTAATAAATTACGAATGTTCTTTACCATGTATTGCTTGCATTGGCTACTTTTACCTGCTTAAGTGTCCTTTGAATTTCATCGAGGAAACTAAATCTATCAAAATATTGCTTAGTTCAGGAGATGTACCTCTATGTTCACATCGCCCAGAGATTCTGTCAGAAATTCTATTTCCTTTAGCACTTCTGGTTTCAGGCCTTTCAGATACTGATTACGGAAAAGGAAACAAAAGAATAAAATTAACATACACACTGAGTGATTTTTATGTAATGATAAGGAAGAAAGAAGTCAGGATAGCTGACAAACTAGAAACAAATAGGTTTAGTTTAGCCAAAGAAAAGTTCTGATATCAACTGTAAATTGGCAATGTCTGAGGTGGAAATTCTTCTTTTTCTTTTAAATTATAATATTTAACTTTTATGGCATGCTTCGATCTCAAATTTCTGATGGCCCCCTTTTTTTTATTACTTTTGACAATGATTTAGCTGTTATTTCGCTTCAGATTAGTCAAGTGAAAGTAGAAACAATTTTGTGAACCTGAACGAAGTTGGTAATAATTATCTTCCCATCTTTGCTATGTGGCTGCACCAGTTGCTTGAAGTGGTGATGGCTAATCCGGATGACTTGAGAGAGCCTTTTTGTCCTTACTGTAAATGGTTGAGGGATATTAAAAATTACCCCAATCTCTCCCACCATTTCAGAGGAGCCTAATTTTGTCAGAGGTTGCTGCAAAGACATTATATTAAGAAGTTAAGTTACAATATAGAAAGTTTAAGATGTATAGGAGTAAAAAGGTGAAAACTTAGCATATATGTGTATGTGTATATGTGCATATTTCATATGTATGTACAATGTATAATATAGTATCACCAGGAGCTCCAGCAACCATCAAGGGATCAAAATTTAATCTCTTGGGAGTTTCAGCATAAGAAAGATTAACAAATGCAAAAATGGGATATGATATTCCAACTAGATGAACTTTTGCTGATCATACCTGCTCCATTCCATTTTTGTATGCCAAAACATCCTGCAATCCAGGATACTGTTAAGATTTGGCCACATGATTTACTTGCATAATACGGGCAATTAAGGAGAAATTTTACCACTGCTCCCGATACTACTATGTAGAAGTCTGTTGGAATTTCATTTTGCAAGATGATCTCAACCTTAGGTGGAAAATACTCTGCTTTCATCTCAGATACCTGTTGTAAAAAATTCAATGACTTAATTCTAAGGTATTGTCTGTTGAAACAAATGATTGACATCTCGCAGTTGAACTAATTTCTGTGGAAAAGACATTAACATAGTTTACCTGCCTACTCTTTGACCACATTAAAACCACAGAATTTTAGACACTAGGAGAAAATAATGTTGCATTTAGCCCTCAGTTATGGCAAGAGTACCTATTATCTGAGACAGGGTACGCATGAACTTTTAACAAAAATTTTGGGGACAAGAAAAACTGATTAATCTTTTAATGATAGGTCCAGAGATGAAGACCCCCTTGGATTTTTGTGATATATCTACAACTTAGTTCAAACAAGTAAGTTAGTAACCATGCAAACTTAGTCGACAGAAGGAAGGATATTGCTTTACCAGCTGAACAATAAGGTCTTCAGAGACTCCTTTGAATAGGTAGGCATTTTCTACAGTTCTACGGAATAGGTGCTGAGCAATTCCGGATCTGATTGCCTTTGGCAGGTCCTCCAGTACCTCTTCTTGTTGTAGTTCTGCTGTCTTGAACTTGAGTTGCATGTGTGCCAACATTTGCTCTTTTAAACCTTCTGGGAGTCTATTCTTGCTTGCATAGCGCAATATCTCATTTATAGCATCCCTCTGCAAAGTTGTCAGTGTGTGTAGATTGTCAGCTGTACTGCAGGTAATGGCCAGTGAGTGATTTAAATATGGATGACAGGGGTCCTTTTCAAGGACAAGCAAAATCTTCTTCGAATTAATGTCCACTACAGATCCAGGGAACAACATGAGACATTCGTGTTGCAAATTTTCTTTTTGCATTTTGTGCCCTGAAAATGGTTCTCAAGCTCTGCAACCAGCCTTCTGTAATTCAGTGAAGTTAATAAAGTCACCATCTTTTCAATTCATTTTCTTGACCTTTTGTCTTAGAACGGAATATTCCTTGTAAAAAGCTATTAATTTTGGTAAACTACCAGATTTTTTTGAAATTTCTTCATTTAGGCAGTTCTTTGAATTTCATCCTTGGACAATTTTTTGTCGTCATTTTTCATCTGATTTCTTTCTTCACTAATGACTCCACCGAATGGCTAAGTTCATTGAAAAGCATATTCGGAAGACCAAAAGATGACAAAAAGGCAACGAATACTATCTGTAGTTTTTTTCCGGTTCATGCTTTTCTTGTTGAAGTTCTCAAGAGCTGGTGTGCCTGGTGCTTGAGGTGTCAAGACTTAAATGGATACTATCTGACGCAGATTGGGAGCTACATGGACAACCAGCAGTTATGAGAGCAATCACCATGGCAAAGGTCCGAACAGCACTGTGGACGACGAGGTTTGTCATGTTACCAATCAAATATGCGGTGAGGCCAATGTTGAATAACATGTAGACCATATTGAATATTTTCTCTCCTGTGTTCACTGCATGCAAATCTCCATAGCCGACTGTGGTGAGGGTAACAATTGACCAATACATGGAATAAGTATAGCCCAGCCAGACACTCTTATGTTGGAAATCATGAACCTCACTTCCAATCCATGTGTTATCTGGATTTTTATGATGGGTGGCTAGCCAGTAATAGAAACAACCAGCTGAATGAACTGCAAATAGGGTGACCTACAGAGAAAGCCGCCAGGAAGAAAAGTCATCCATATGAATATCCATGTAGAAAGCGGTGGCACCCAAGAAAATACCCATCCTTCTAGGTAGGATATACTTACGCCAATTAGTTTGCAATATCTTGTCCAGAAGTAGGTAAAGCGAGTGTCCTTCTCTAGCCTGAATACACAAAATAGATGACCCACATCGTAACTCTAATCTTTACCAGACTCAGGAGTCAAAACAATAGTGATGTTGATTGCTAGGTGAGAATATCTCATGACAGTTGAATGGATTTTAGCTACAAACGTGAGTGTTAGTGGTACCTTGTGAAGAGTTCACTAACACGCCGGAGTCGCCATAGTCGAAGCAAATTGAGGAAGCCGAAAATGTCACCATTGCGCATTTTTCCGGTAAAGATTCTGTATACTACTTGAAATGGCAGTGTTGAGGCCACATCCAAAGGGAAATAAATTGTCGTGACATACCTAGGATAGAAAAACTTCAATAAGGAACTGAACAATCCATCTAGGAACTGTGTTTTAATAATTGTCTTTCTTTTCTAGTGTTCTGAACATCGTAGACAGACAGACGAGACATGATACCTTGTCATGGAATAGATACCAAGTAAGTGGGGATAACAGTGCCAAAATTGGTGTTTGCCGTTTCCGCAGGGTACTTTGCACAACTTGCATATATTTTAGATTTTGATGTGCTGCAACTTTTTTTTCATCGATTGCTAGACTGTCTTCCTTTTCCTAATCTCTCAGCGTAATGAAGTTTGTTGACTCTGGTACGTTTACTCAATGGTTCGATCAGATATATCATTGGGCTGCATGCTTAGTCCTGGTATTGGTTTTAACTGGTTTTAGGACACGAAACACCATAACGAAAGGGAGGTCCCCTAGTTCGATGGTACACGACAACTTGGCAAAAACTAAGGAAAAGGTACTAGCTTATCAGGTATAGTCACTAGGCTTGTTGGAAATCCTCTCTTACTTGAAAAATTTGCAAATTGTATATATTCCGATATCTAAATCTCCCAAATAAGTTAAACTGTCTAGGTTAGTCAATCAATGTTGTCTCGAGGCCTGAGCTAGGCTTGTTAGATGACAAATTCTACGTTTCTTTCAAGGCTTAGGCCAGCTAAGATATTAGCTAGGTAGCTCATACCCAGGCTGTCCCATACTCTGAAAATAAGTTGGAAAAATGAGGGACCGATCGCCCCTCCGGAAGTTCGAACTGTTCGCTAACCCTCTTGTATTACGAACCCGGTGAAAAATGAAGTCATTGATCTGAAATACGAAAGGTCGAGGACGCGCACCTGATAGCAATCTTCGTGTGGTCATCTACTAGGAGATAAGTCGATTTATCCAAGTAGGCGACGAAGAACGTCAGGATGATGTCCAGAGCGAAAAAGCCATCGACAATCAGATCGACGTACAACAAAGGTCCCGTCGCTACCTTTCTGAAAGCTAGCTCAAAGGGAGATGCCCAGGCTGAGTACACGACCAATATCACAAGAAACGTTTGCCACAACCTGCACATACGGGGATCAGAATAGGATTCCATCTTTCCTCCCAATAGCATCATGTGCTCAGAGTTCTGAGAAAGAAAAAAACATGATAACCAGCCGGCCGGAGAAGGAAAACTCACCGATATCTACGATCGTACGGAGCAATCACGTACTTCTTAAGCTGCAAATGGTTCTCATCAATGACGGTTCCGAAAGCCGGCAGAAGACTGCTAGAAACCGACGCCAAGTTCTTGATCTCGTTGCTGGAGCGCCGTCGGAACAAGAAAGGCAGTGGAGACCTCGAGTTTGACCGAGGCATTTCTCCGCGAGGCTTCGCTTGTTGCGCCTGCTGAAACTTTCAGTGCATCAGGAGAGACGGACAAAAAGGTCCGAAAGCGAAGGGGCGTGCTCTTGCTAGTTTTATAAACGAGCCATATCGTCATCAGCTCGGAGCTACGACAGATTTTCCTGTTCATCCGAGGCGATGGATGTCGATTTAAAAAATAATCTCGCGATAGGTGGAACAGAGCTTTCTCAAAAACCATATAGTATTAAGACTACGATGATACCGCCTCGTGGGTAGGATAGTTTAAGCGTTGGGACACTGATTCAATGGCCATTTCCTGACCTCGAGACACACACTCCAAAGTCAGAAACCTCTTCTAGACATAAACTAGGGAATTCCATGCACGTAGACACCTACCGTCTGATTTTACTTTTCCTCTTCTTGAGTGTTCGGCGGGCTTCAACCAGGGTCGTTTCCAAGTTGTCGTTGCATCTATTTTTCCCATTGTCTACGGCTAATGGGTAGGGATGACTTGAGCTTAATTGTAGACCGTTGAAAAATGCAGAAAGGGATTCCACATCTCGCGCCACTCATGTGGGTCATTGGATCCAGAGCAACATCATAAATAATGCCCGTTGAAAACAGCAGAGATATAATTCTTATATCGACATTCTAATGCCCCATTGAAGAATCCTTTTAATAACTCGGCAAAAGATCTCTCTCTCTCTCTCTCTCTCTCTCTCTCTCTCTCTGTAGCGGTGTGCAAAGGTCAGCTTTTGCATACCGAATCCAAGACTACCTCTCCTATCTGATTAGAGGTCGGACGCTTGGTCAAGATTAGAAATTATGGAAGGAGTAACTTTCTTTGTAGTCTCTCAAGGAAATCGTGTTGAGTGGGGCGGCCGTCCTAGGACGAGGTAACATGCGAAGGAAGAAAGGTACCTAGGCATTGGCACCGAAAGCAACACGGTTTAATAAACCGGAAACTCGACCTCTATGCAGTCTTCCCGAATCACCAAGCGAGGGCGAAAAGGGTTTGTTCAACTCGCTCCCGGAGATCAAAGACGCTTACCGTAGGTTGGGCTGCCGGCGACGAGGACGAGAAGAAGATCGAAGCTGCTCGCAGAACTCGGGAGGTGTGGAGCGTGGACGAGAATAGTGACCTGGATTAAGGAAGAGGTGCGATGTTCCGTTTCTCCACTCGGAAACGACCGAAAGGGAAAGATGATCTTGGCGGAGATTGAGGAATAAATGGAGCGAGCTTCTTGCCATGCCTGTCTCTAATAAATGCTCCGCACGATATCCGTTGACTCCTTCGAAGGATAATATTGAGTATCGCGTGCGAATGAGGGGAAATTTCACTTCCATTATGCAGAAAGTTGACCAAGCTCGGCGGCCTCTCGCACGCGCGTCGCCGCCCGAAAGGTCGTGTTAGAGTGCAGCTCTTTTTTTGCTTGTGTGACCTTGAATTTGGTGCCGTGCCAAAGCCGTCAGCTTGTACTCTTCGAATGGACCTTGCCTTGCCGATTATTGCATTAGCTCGGTTTAGCGAAGGAAATTCTTGATGAAATCTCCAAAATTTAATTGTAGAAATCGATTATCTAGGGGACAACCGAATCCAAAAGAAGCGATGTGCCATGGCCCACAAATGACCGGAGCAAGTAGGTTCTATAAAAAGTCTCCAAGATTTGACATCTAAGACGATATGACTCGCGCACTGAGTTGACTTTATAAAAGAATTAGTATTGTACTTTGACGTATAACATAAGTAAATGATCCAAAGGTTTGCACTCAGCCTAAATGACACACCTCGGTTCCTTTTACTCAAGGAAAGGGAAAGCCTTCATTTTTTTGTTTTTTTTAGGGTCACCGAGGAGGTCGAGTAAAGTGGCTTTGGCAAATTATAAATTTACTATTAATGATATTTTCTGGGGATAAACCCCCAACAAAGTCAGGATGGCCGAGTGGTCTAAGGCGCCAGACTCAAGTTCTGGTCCTCGTGAGAGGGCGTGGGTTCAAATCCCACTTCTGACAAACCTTTTTCGTTTCCTTTGTATTTATTTGCATATGATTTTTCCTTTTCACTCCTCGGTGCCCCAACGGAATGGGCCCATCACTTTTCGTTTTGCAAAAATCCTTGTTTTTTTTATCTTTTTTTGGTCGGTGCAAAGATCCTTGTTTGAGAGTTTTTTTTTTTTTTTTTTGGTCGGTTGTTGTTTGAGAGTTGACTCTTGACATTTTGTATATTTCTTCGCTCTCGTATTTTAATTTTTTTTATTAATTGACAACCTATTTTCTTTTCAAGATATCTAAAATTAAAGTATAAAAGTATGGGATGTCTTTCATTATATTTTCCAATTTGAAGATCCACAAAAGAATTGGAAGTTTTTGAATACTTAAAATTGCCATAACGGTGGTCGATTGAGTGGTCCATAGGTTGTAGGGGAGAGTGTTTCTAGGGTGGGTAGGAATACTCAAAATTGCCATAACGGTGCTTGATTCAGTGGTCCATAGGTCGTAGGGGAGAGTGTTTCTAGGGTGGGTAGGTTTCTAAACTGAGAACCTTCATCGTTTGGATTAATTCCCAGTTTTAGAACCTGGAGCCTATCCTTTGAGTATTATGGTATCTCAAACAATTTGGTCTGATTCAACACCCACAATTAGGAACTGGGCTAATGATAGTTGGTTCCTAAAATTTGGAATAGGAAAATAGACAAGAATTGGCAAGGTAAGGTTGGTCCGATTTTGTTCCAAGATCTACCTTGAAGCGGTGCTCACCCCTAATAAGTTCATGTGCAATCCAAATATTATATTAAATTACTTATGGGAAAATGACACAAATAGTTCTTGAACTTTGAACTATTGTACAATGTAATCCTTTAACTTTTAATTTCTTTAATGTGATTATCAAATTTTTGGTATATATTCAATTTAATTTTTGAACTATATGGAAATTCAATGTCGTCCTCACATTATTAAAGTATCCTATACAACATTAAATATTTTTATATAGTCAAATAACTATATTGAACATCCACTAAAAATTCATGAACTACATCGAACAAATTAAAAATTAATGGATCACATTACATATTTAGCTAAAATTTAGGGATCATATTTAATAAATTAAAAGTTCAAAAACTACATTATACATCATGCCAAAATTTATAGATTATTTGTATCATCATCTCATTACCTAACCTGCCATGGGTTTTACAAACTTAGAAAAATTGTCACTCGACTTAGATTTATCATCGATTTTGTGCTATCCACTTGCAATATAGTGAAACATGGGTGGCGTGCTCGCGCTAAAAGGAAATTATGAGTGGACTAAATCTACCACTTTAAACCGAACAAACCCCAACATGTTAACGTTGGAGACCCCTTCGAAGAGTGAGACAAGGTAATTAGGATTGCAAAATTTGCCGTGGAGAATTAGGGCGCGTTTGGTAACGATTCATTAGGGAACCGATTCGACAAGAAATGATTATTTTTGATTCATTCCCTTAACCGATTCTCGAGTAAAAACACGTGTTTGGAATCGTCTAAAATTTCGATTCGGAATAGAATTGCATTTGATAACGTGTTTATTGATTACGTTCCAAATTATTTTTTTTAATTTTTAAATAATTTTTTCTACTTTTTACTTTCTTTTCTTTTCTTTTCTTTTCCTTTTTCCCTTTTTCCTTTTTTTTTTTTTTCCTTTTTTCCTTTTTTTCCTTTTTTTTTTCCTTTTTCTTTTCTTTTTTTCCTTTTTCTCCTATTTTTCTTCTTCTTCTTATGGTCGGTCGTCGGATCGGCGATCGGCGAACGAGGGCCGCGACCTCACCGGCAGCGTCGCCGCCCTCGGCGAGGCCGGCCTCGTCGGCCAAGCCTCGCCGGTGGACGGCGGGCCTCGCCGGGGCTCGGCGAGGCTTGCCTCGCCACCGCCGGCTAGGCGAGCTCGGCCGGTGGCCGGGCGGGCCTCGCCTCGCCGAGGCCGGGCGAGGCCCGCCCGGCCACCGGTCGCTAGGCGAGCCCGGCCGGTGGCCGGGCGGGCTCGCCCGGCCACAGCGAGGCTCGCCGGTGGGCCGGGCGAGCCTCCGGCGAGCTCGCCGGGCCGGCGGGCGGCGGGCGGCGGTGGGCGGCGGCAGACGGCGGCGGGTGGTGGCGGGCGAGCCTCCGGCGAGCTTGCGGACCTCGCCTTGGCCAGGCGAGCCTCCGGCGACCGGCAGCCGGCGGCGGGCGGTGGCGGACGGCGGCGGACGGCGGCGGGTGATGGCGGGCGACGGTCGTGGGATAGCCGAAAGAAAGAAAATGGGTTTTATTGTGTTGATTCTTTTTCTGATTCTCGGACGTAGAATC
Source organism: Eucalyptus brandiana (assembly GCA_014182725.1). NCBI lineage: Eukaryota > Viridiplantae > Streptophyta > Magnoliopsida > Myrtales > Myrtaceae > Eucalyptus > Eucalyptus brandiana. Next base: position 36,852,011 of record CM024670.1, read on the forward strand.
AATTTTTTTTTTATTCTCAAATCTCCTCCAAAACCGATTCTAACAAAATTGTTCCCTAACAAAAATTTTACCAAACGCAATTCTCGTCCCAAACCGATTCAGGGACAAAATCGGGAATCGGTCACTGTTGTTGAAGCAAGTTGCCAAACAGGGCCTTAGAAACGAGAATTGTTTGATTGTGACAGCAAGAAAATATCCACTTAAGGTGTGCATTTTCCCCTCTCTCTATGTGAAAATGTTTTGCTCAACATAGCGATGGTTCTTGAAAAAAAGACAAAGCACCAACTTTCGCTCAAGAGATAATTTAGCCTCAAATTTCAAGTGTCATAAAAAAGGTCATAAACTTTCTCACAACTTTGACCCCAATTTTGAAGTATTGCATAAAAAGTCATCAACTCTAGTACAATAGACACTTATGGCCAAAATATGCATAAATGGTATCTAAGAGGCAAGCTCAGATTGACATGACAAATGACAAGTGTCATGTCAGCATTCATAATTTTCATAAATAACCAAAACGACATCATTTTTAACGAACAATTAAGGCATCAACTTAGATTAAGAGAGAAGGAGGGTATGCAAATTGGGGTTTTGGGTTTTTCACAACATCAGAGCACATTCATTGAATTCTGCCAAATTACCCACCTTCTAAGTGATTTTATGAGGAACCCTAACCCTTCGACTTAATTCCATATCTCTAATTAGCTAATATTGCGCCGAGCCATGCCATGCCAGCGTCCATTTAGCACCTCAAATGTCACATATGAACATTTCAATAAGAATTTCGACAGTGGCTAAAATTCAGGCCAAAATTATCGGGGTATGGGAAATTATGTCTTGAAATGAAAATCATTGGCCATATTGTAATAAGGTGAATGCTAGTAACCATTTTTTTGTGGAAAATTCGAACTGTCGTGGCCAAAAGAAGAGAACAAAAATAGTGGATGGAGATAGAACGCAAAACCGCACGATTTTCATATCAAATCTGAAGCGATTCCCGAACTCGAGAACTCGCGAACATGGCGACTGCGAACCGAGAATCTCGCCGGAGGAAGATCGTCGATCGCGGCTCCGACCGCCTGGCCCTCATCACCGGCCGCATCCAGTCCCTCCCCGCCGCCGACGAACCATCTCAGCCGCCCGCGCCTCGCGATCCCGACCCGTCATCCCTTCTCCCCCCGGATCAATCCGACGGCGGTACAGGTCCGGAATCCTAGATGGCTCCGCCCTCTGCATCTCCCCTTCGTCGATCTCTTGAGAAATTCCTTGCTTTTTTCCGTCCGGCTTTGCTGGTTTTGAGGGGGGGATTTTTCTTTTTGCGCGAAATGGTTTCGAGGGCTCGGTGACGTTGTTTTAGGATCTGTTTCGGCTGGGAAGGATTGGGGTATGCGTGTGGAGAAGATGTGGGTGTCGGCGAAACGAAGTGCTTTGCATTGGTGCGGATGAATTAGCTTGAAAAGACCTGATTTTGAGTTTTAGGATGAGCGTTCCTGGCCAAGTCCTGGTCTTCATGCGAGGGGATTGTGTTTAGGCGTTGCTGTAGTCAGAAGTAGAAGCCCTAATTCGAGGAATGGTACTGTTTTATATCATTGTTGAAAGCAGAGGCGAATTGTGTTTGATGATTTGAGGACACCAGTTTCATTTTGGTGACAATTCGATTGGCTTGCTAATTGCTAAATGTCCTTGTGGAGTTACTGTGTAGCGTAGCGGCATCGTAAAATGCTTACCGTTTGCCCGTCCTTGGTTTGCTTCCAATCATTTCCCTGTGGATGGGTTTCAGATTTGTATGATGGAGGCATGTGAGTAATTCTAGGATTGGCTCCTACCGTGGTTAAAGAAAGCAATGCGGCAGTGCTTTGAGATATGAAATTGGTTTTATCCTGGAAAACCTTTCTCTTTTATGACTTATACTTTTTGGCATATCGAGTTTTTGGGATGAGCGGGATAAGAGCGTGAGGAAGAGGAAGTGGAAGTATCCTGTTAACAGATTTTAGCATAATTTATCCCACTTTTCTTACTCGTGTGTCTTATTTGCGTGCAGCTTTGTATCGTGGAGAATATCCAGCCTTTGAGACTGAGCTGCCAAAGGATCATCAAAGTGGAGATGCTAGTGAGACCAATGGTTCCCGAGGTAGAGAAAATATGGAGTTCCCGGCAGAGATAAGACAGACAAGCAATGAACACTCAGAGGCTCCGCCGTTGGAGATCAGTGAGAACTCAGAAACTTATTCATCATCGGCCTCGCATCAAAATGCATCTCGTCCTACCATACACGCAGAGCAACCCTCAGTTCCTCAGGCACAGCGTAGCATGTCCATTAGTCCTAATCAAATTAGTTCCGCTATAGATTCTTCAGTTACTACACGCTTACTCTGTTCTATGGTAGTGGGGCTGCTGGTGGTTTTATCAGACATAGGTTTTCCCCTTTTAGGCAACAAGATCATCCGGTCTGTCTTGATGTTAAGGCCTCTTTACCTCGTTCTGCTTACCAACGTGACACTTGTGCTTGCTCCACTTGTTTTGGACAAGCAATCAACCATTGCGAGCACTGTCAGAGGGGAAAATAAGATTCCTTCAGCTAACGGGAGTGATTGGACTGATCAAGTTGGCAATAGCTTGGAGTTAGGTTTTCTGATGATGAAAGTAATGGATGCAGTAGTCATGGATTGCAGTGTCTACTCTGTGGTGGTTGTATGTGGTTTGTCGCTTACACAGATATTCTCTTAAATCCGGATAATCTCATTGGAATGCAAGAGCCATTACTATAGTTGGCTGACTTCAGAGAACATTTTTGCCATCAGCAGCAAAATTTCCTTACTTCTCCTTTTTTTCAGCTTTGTAAGCCTTTGTGGCTGAATAATTGCCCGTATTTTCTGCAGTTTTGGTCCCGTAGACCCATTTATTTATTCTATATGCTCGTTTTTAGATGAAGTTATGTTGTTGTCTGTCTTGTGGAATAGTGAATCCAGCATACATTCCATATTCCGATGTGTATTGGTCTTGTGTTGTGGCTTTGTGATTTAATGCTGCCATTTTTAGGCATTTGACTGAATAAAGCACTTGTACTTTTTGTAACATCATTCAGCTACTTCGTATAACCCTTGCTACTTTGTGACAAATTTGTTGATTGATCCTTTTTGAGGAGAGAATCGTTATTACTATGTTAGGGTGCATTTGATAACCATTTTGTTCTCGGGATCAATTTCTGTTTTATAAATGGTTTTTTCTGATTTTGTTTCTTCGACGAGTTTCTAAGCATTTAAAGTCTTTTGGTAATTTTTTAGAATTTTCATTTCCGGAATAAAAATGTATTTGATACGAACCTCAAATTCTTTTGTAACTTAGAATTTCTTGTAATTTTTAAATAATTTTATTATAATTTTCTCTCTTTTTTTTTTTTTTTTTCTTTTCTTTTTCTTCTTTCTTTAGTCAAGTGCCGGCATCAACCATGGCTGGTGATCTCGTTGAGTGTCGCTGACCCCTGGCAAGGCTTGGCCTCGCCATGGTTGGGCGACGCCGAACACGCAGTGGCCTGGCGAGGTTGCTGGAGCCCGACGGGGTTGATGACCATGGCTAAGGCCGACAACTAACTGAAGGAATAAGAAGTAAAAAAAGAAAAGGCTTGATTTTGGAGTTGATCCAGGAACAAAGAAGCAATTTTCTTTTTTACTTTTTGATTTTGTTTCAAATGTATTCCAAAAGGCAAAAAAGTCATCAAATGGGTTTTTATTCTTTTTGTTTCTGGAGAACAAAAGAATCAAGCGCTATTAGGCATGTTACCAAATAGGCTCTTGAAGAGAAGATTACAAATTGGTGGAAGTTCAAAATAGCTCGAGGAAAATGACTAAATCGAGGAAGGATTTGAGAATACTCTGCTTACGTATCAATCTTTAATGGCTTCTATTCAATAAAGCAGAGTGCACTTCAATATCCATCAACCTTATTCGTCCCCCCTCATAGCTATCTGCACATCCAGGTGTTCGCCAAGACCAGATGGATCAATTCTTCTGTTTGAGGCCTCACATCCGTTTTTTCCTCATTCCGGCCTCCAGTTTACATACGTCAATCCTCAGTTTAAGACATTCAATTGATGTTTGAAATTCAATCTTTTGTGAGATGCATAATGCAACACTGAGAGCATAAGATTAAGTCCTCTTTGCACCACATTCTGCACCCTGCCCTTCAGGTGCTCGTGCTTCGTAACATTCACGAGGAATGTGACTGGATAAGCAGATCACAGCCCCAGAAGGTGACTTGGGAACATTTCTAATGCAGCATGAGCAATGCATTATCTTTCCATCACTAAGTTCAAAAGTGATTTTAGGAGTTCAAGGAACATCAGCTTGAACTCTTCGTAATATTAGGTTCCGCTCCAATTCCAGCAGCTCTATCATCCTATATGCATCTCCTGAAAATGGCTTGGAATTATCGCCCGAAACAAATTCCAGTACCATATTGTCCAACTCAATTGAGCTTCCTCCGGGTGGCTTTTTCAAGTTTCTGTTTCTCATGAGCTTTCTCATTCTCGAAACCCCTTCGCTTTTTCCCAAATCTGCATATAAATTAGCCAGCAATACATAATTCCCTGTGAAATCCGGTTCCAGTTCTATCAGATGCTCCATTGCAGCAATGGCCATCTCAAGATTGCCATGAGTCCTGCAAGAACTTAACAAAGAACCCCATATTTTGGAATCCGGTTTCATTGGCATAGTCTGTACCATATCCATAGCCTGGTCGAGACATCCCGAGCGCCCAAGAAGATCTATCAAGCAGCCATAATGCTCGATATCTGGTTCCAATCCATAGTCTCTCTTCATTGAACAAAATAATTTCAGTCCCCTTTCCACTAGACCAGCATGTGCACATGCTGAGAGGACACCTAGAAATGTGATGCCATTCGGACCAACCCCTGCTCTTTGCATAGCTTGGAACAGTTCGATTGCATCGCGAGCTTTTCCATGATTGGCTAAACTACAAATCATTGTACTCCAAGAAATAACATCTCTCGTCTTCATCTCATTGAACAACTGGCTCGCTTGCTCGATGCAACCGCATTTTGCATACATCTCCATCAGAGCATTACAAATACAAGTCCTGTGGAGAAGCCGATGCTTATCTGCATACATGTGAATCCACTTCCCAACTTCAAGAGCTCCTAGGTGTGCACAAGCTGGCAAGACAGACACGATACTTATCTCATCAGGTTCAACACCAACCGTTTGCATTTGCCTGAAAATTTCCAGGGCATTGATGTAACAGCCGACTTGAGAGTACCCGGAAATCACCGTCGTCCAAGAGATGACAGTCTTGCACGGCATCTCATCGAACAATTCTCTTGCCCTCGTCATCTCTCCCAACCTAACATGCCCAGAAATGAGGCCGTTCCACGAGACGGCATCCCTTTGAGGCATTTCGTCAAACACCTTATACGCATCTTCCAACTTCCCGAACTTGGCGTACATGTCTATCAACGAATTCTCCGTCACCAGCTGCCCTGCCGCCCCGAATTTACACACATGGGCATGCACTTGCGAACCCAGATGTTCACTCCCCAACCCTCCACACGACTTGATCAAGAACGGAAACGTGAACTCGTCGGGCGAAATCTTTCCGTCCTCCAGCATCTCCCTGTACACCGCGAACACAAGACCGTACGCCAAGTTGCGCGCGCAGGCTCTGACGATGGCATTGTACAGGAACACGTTCGGGCCCGCCACGCTCCTGAAGAGCGAAATGGCATAACCGAGGTCGCCGCATCGGTCGCACACGTCGACCATCTTCGTCGCTAGGAAATTGCTCTGCGACAGGGAGCGCCGGACGATGCGGGCGTGGACCCTCTTCAGCTCCGCGACGTTGGCGCAGCTCCGCAGCGCCGGCACGAACAGATCCTCCAGGTTCCTAAGGACGGGATGGCTGATTCCCGGTGGCATTTAGCGACGACCTAAGGCTCCTGGGAATTTGGACATAAGCTTCCTCAAAGTTTCCAAGTAGCTTCCATGATCTCTGTAGGCTTCCAATCTTGTCCGATAGAAGCTACCCTTGCAATGATATAAGTAAGTTCCTGAAATTTAGCACGATACATAACGTGGTTCATTAACTTTTACTTTATTTAATGTGATCTTTAAACTTTAATTATATATGTAATGTCGTCCATGAATTTTTTAATTTATTCAAGGTAATCCATGAATTTTTGGTAAATGTTCAAATTAGTTATTGGACCATATCAAAATATTCAATATTGTCCTAATCTAAGGAGTATTGGAAACAAAGCTATACACTGTTCACTCTTGGTAATTATATTGAAGCATAGAATTGATTGAAATTTAATTTGAATATTTACAAAAAGTTTTTTTTTTTTTTTATGACCCAAGGAATCCTGTAAGCCGACAGCCGGCGGACAAATCTTAAGGTGACGCTAGCGGAGGACCCACAATCCCGACGTTACACTTAAGATCTCAGCCAGCGGGATTTGGACTCTTCTTCTCCTCGCAAAGGATCATGAGAGCCTTATCCAATTGGATCACCGCAGATGGTGATTTTACCAAAAGTTTTTAGATTACATTAAGTAAATTAAAAGTTTAGGAACAATATTATATATTGAGTCAAAATTTATGAACTATATTGAATAAATTAAAAGTTCAGAAATTACGTTACATATTGAATTAAAGAAACATATTGAACAAATTAAAAATTCAAGAATCACATTACATATCGAGTCAAAATTCATAAACCATTTATATCATTTTTCTTAATATAAACTCGGGCATGGCCCATTATTAGTCCTTTTCTCAACCCATCAATTTAAAGTCCACAAGCAGCGACCCTTGTAACGATAGTCTTGTCGAGGTCCTAAGGCTGCGTGACCCACTTACGCGAGCCGAGAACATGCGTCACTTGCAAGCTAAATTTCGATCCCCGGCGAAGACTATGGCGGGGTCCAAAATACGGGCCCGCGCCGTGGCGCGACCGGCGCGGGTAGCAACATAATGAGCTCACCATGACTCCATTTGAGAACATGCAAAAAACAATAAAAAATTTGGACCAACCACCACCACGACCGCTCTCATACCAGCGAAATTTAACGTCCTCCGCCCGCTGTTTTCCTTCGCATCTCTCTCTCTAAGTCTCTCTCTGTGGTCTCTTTCTCTCTCTAGAAAAAGAGCCTGTGAAGCCCACGCGACCACCACGAGCTCCGGTAGAGAGAGAGAGAGAGAGAGAGGGATGCAGAGCCTGCAGGAGAAGGCGGCGCAATGGAGCGGCGTTGACCAGGAGGACGCCTTCGCCATCGACGGCACCAACCTCTTCGAGAAGCTCGGCCTCCCCACCTTCGTCAATCTCTCCACCAATTTCTACACCAGGTCGCTTCTCTGCACATGTCCGAGGGGAAAAATTTCGTTTCTTTTTGATCTTGTCGTGGAGAACGCGTGTTTTTGTGCTTGCCCATTTGTTCGATCGCGCTGTTTATGTTGGTGCTGCTCAGTGGAGTTCGTGGGTGTTGCTCTGATGATGGCGGATGATCGGTCTGATGCTCCCCGCGATGTCTTTTCGGAGGGTGGAGCTTGGACGTGTTCTTTTTAGTTGTATATCTTGATGAACTGGCGCTTCTTATGGGTCAATTGAGATTGTTGAAAACAAAAAATGATGACAAGATCCTGGCTTTTGATGATTGAGAATGTGATTGACTAGTTTGGAAGAGTAAGATGCACTTCGGACCATCGGGTTCGTTAGTTTTTTCGTGCTTTCGTTAGATATGGCCTTGCTCGATTTTTCTGAGTTAGGAAGTGGGCTTGTTTGAGTCATGATTAGGAGGGCCCGAAAGGAAAAGATTATCTTGTAAGTTGTAATACAGAAGCTTGTTGATCTGAGGTCTGTTGCTGTGTGGTCTGGTGGATCAGGGTGTACGACGATGAAGAAGAGTGGTTTCGGTCGATCTTCGCGAATTCAAAGAAGGAAGAAGCGATTCAAAACCAATATGAATTCTTTGTGCAAAGAATGGGCGGTCCACCACTGTATTCCCAGAGGAAAGGTATTTTTCCTGCTTTCCTATTAGTGTCGGGTAGCGATTCGCATTTCCACTTGAGGCTACCAAGATGTGGTGATGTCCATCGTAAAGGTCTGTAGAATAATTTGAACGTGTCGGTACAGCTATCAGATGAGATTACGTGTCTACACAATTAGAAGTCGTAGTGGCTTCCAGCTTTGAAAGTCAAGGCTTCAAGAAACAAGTAGAGATTTTACTAAAGTCATGTCTAACCTCTCCTCCTATGATTCATGTCTATATGTACCAAGCCTTTTGTAGCATTTTCTGTTTCTGAAGAGTTTGATGTAGTTGTGTCTGATTTACATTGAGCATCTTTGACATGGTTGGGACAAGTCTCGTTTCTCTGAAGCTCATTTGGTTTATTCTATTTAGAGAACTCATTCTTTTGATCTGATTTTGTCCCCATTCAGGGATATTGATGACTGAATCCCCATTACTTTAATGACACTAATCTTGGACTACAGCTAAACATGTTTATTTCAAACATTGCTGATTCGGCAGGTCATCCTGCATTAATTGGGCGCCATCGACCCTTTCCAGTCACCCGTCAAGCAGCGGAAAGGTGGTTGCATCACATGCAACAAGCACTAGACAGCGTTGCTGAAATTGACGATGACTCGAAGACTAAGATGATGAACTTTTTCAGGTGAAAAACTTTTGAACGCCCTTTTCTTCTGGATGTTAATCCTCATTTGTAGCAAGACTAAATATATCTTTGTAATGATGCTGATAGGCACACAGCATTCTTTCTTGTGGCTGGCGATGAGTTGAAGAATCAAAACCAACAAGTCCCATGTAAGCACGCAGCCAGCAAACCAGCTGCTGCTTGAAGTTTGGATGATAGAGTACACTCTTCTCCAATTTAGTTAGAAAATTGAGATAATAATCATCTCCAATGTAGCAGAACCAGATAGGACTGTAATAGAAGTATGCTTAAAGCTCATTTATCAATATTATTGGGTCTAGAAAGTTGAAAGAGCTTTCGCTGTCTTTGTCAACAGACAGAAAAGGTCTTGCAGAATGAATTGTGTTTATCAGGTCGATCTCTCATTTAAACAGCGGTCACTTTTTCAGACAGATTTATTTCAGTTCTGCAGCATTTCTGTCGTAGCCTTCTGGAGTAAAAACGTTTGGGAGGTGAAAAAATGGTGGATAGATTTTACATGAAAGAGGTCAAGAGGAAGATCTGTCTCACAGTTAGTTGCTGTAAATATGGGGGAAAAGAGTCAAGCTACTTGCAAGTGGCTCGGGCTTGGCTCGATGATTATTTGGTATCAGCTTGTCTAATTTCAAGCTGAGCTCGAGCTTGAGTTCATCTATAACATAATCATAATCAAGCAGAGTCAAGTCGAGCCCAAATATCTCAATTTTTTAGTCAAATGGGGCTTGAGCAGGAATTTTATTACTCAGTTGAGCTCGAGTAGAGTTTGGAGCACCAAGTTTGCTAGTCGAGTCAAGCTCGAGCTTAACGGTGTGTCGACTCGATCGCACACCCGACTGTGAATGCCACAAAAGTATTCAAGTTGTGATGAAGATACTCTAGTGACCTTGCAATTGGCACATATTGTTTCTTCTATGGGTCAGATCAATTAACTATTGCAGCCATCCCAGAAATTATGGGGAAAACATGAACTTTCTTCTTCTTCTTCTTCTTCTTTCCTTTTGAAGTATAAATGGATGACAAGCGGAATGAATCACTTTGTCATTTGGCTAAAAGTCTTAGGAATATATTTATAATGTTCTCATATTTTACTTTAGACTTTTGATGATTGAACTTAAAATAGACCGCATGGAGGGTTTTGTTCAGCTATAGATCTTTCACTTCTAATGTTAACTTCATGACTATTTTATCCTAAATACTCAAAATTTTGGAAACATCTAAATAAAATTGACACTTTCGTGCCATCATTTTTTCATAATTTTTAAATTTTTAAATATTTTGCGACGATTTTGTTTGGACGAGTGCTACAGGAATTTCAACTGTTGGACTATGGGATTGCTCAAAGCGGTCCACAGGGCCCATCCAAATGGTGACAAAGCCTATCCGGATTGTTAACTAAGCCCATCAGAAAAAGTCACATTGCTCAATTTGTCCGCAAACTCAAAGTCCAAAACCAAAGACATTTAACCATGAGATTGTTCAAGATAACAACCAAAGCCAATAGGCTAATCATGTAATCATATGTCTAGATCTAGTGAGAACTCTTAACACTTGATGATAGCCTAGTCCTAATTGTTCTTAGCACTTGGTTCCAGTGATTAATGTTCAAAATCATGTATACTCCGAAAGTGATTAATCACGCAATTGACAATCTTATTTCTCAATAACAACGATATTTTGGGAAAATTAGTCATATTTTGGGTAAATTAATTGGCTACTTATTTTTCTTTAATATTGGGTTTATTACTGTTGACTATCCACTATGATTTCACCAAAAAAAAATTGTATAAAATCAAGCTACATCAGCACTCCATCATGAATGCTTTATTTTTGTTTTGTTCTTTTTTTTTTTTTTTGGAGGGGGGAGGGGTGGGGCAAAATACATGACCGTTGATTTCGACAATCATCATGGGTCATGATTTCGACAATCATCATGGGTCATGGTACCCTGAGATTTCATTTTCAGCAGTTTTCTATGCTTATCCCTTTTTCTCAAGTTATTGTGAGTCTAGTTAGGTGAAAACTTGTGCCTGTGGAATTCCTCATGCAACAGACGAAAATATGAGTAAAGCATTTGAATTTTCCCCAGGACATTGAAACGTGCCCCAACCATCTACCTCCCATCTGTCTAACCCTGCAAAACACAGTCTTAACTTTGTTGCCCCCAACCCAGATTCTTTTCTTGCGTACGTTGTTGTCTTCCACTCGCCAATAAAGCACCTCCCTCTCTCTCTCTCTCTCTCTCTCTCTCTCTCTCTAACTTTCACATGATCTTTAGTTACTTTTGGCTAAAGGGTTGCAGAAAAGGTGGGGACATTCCAGCCGTTTGTTCTTGTCTTGAGTAAATTGCTTTGCCTAGAGATCGCAAAAATTCACCCGAGACGTGCCTATTTTCACGCACATGCCAAAAGAGAGAGCGCGCCTCCCTTTTTGTTGCTTTTCAAAGCACGAGATGCCATCTTGAAACGAGGCTTGCAGTGTGTTTTTTTTTAATCTGAGCCAACCGAATTTCAATGGCTTTGAATTGTCAATGATGGGAACTCTTGACCTGTGCAATCGAACCCTTCAAGAAAACCAATCACATGGATAGCTCGTGTCCTTCTCATTTCCTTGCAGCACACCGAATATATTCCGCGTCCGACATTCGTTGATGGCATCATTGGAACGCTTGCTAAGCATTCTGAATAAAGAATAATTCAATATTTTAAAGCGTTTTCTGTTCATTATTTCATTGTAATTTTTCTAGTATCATGATCGGAGAATTTTTTCTAAATTTCATGAAGCAAATTATGACCGCCGATAGGATTTACTACCACGTGCATCTTTCATTGACTGGAAATTTGAAAGCACTCCCTTCTCCATTAAACTGTTTCTTCGTCTTCTCAAATTCTTTATGCCCATGATTGATACAGGTTTTCCTTCTGTAGTGAACGGCATCTTTTTGTCTACTATTTGATTTATCATTCTGAGGACAAGTAAAAAGCGATAGCTGCAAGGACAGAGAGAAAGGCAAGTGAAAGAAGAAAAGAATAGCCAGACCCATTGCATGAATTATAATACAGTTGAAGAGGGACTCAAGACCCAATCCTGCAAACAAGGTTACATACACAGCAGCTAAGCTAATTGACCCATTGGAACAGCCTCAATCCATATCTACCAACATTATCTTCTTCGGATCGATCCTCGACCATGGATCGGCGAACCGAGCGGAGAATGACCGAGAGAGATTATCGGGCTCAGCACAATCGATTCCTTCATCGAAATTCTGAGAGTATTCATCAGGATCATAAGAACCCTTGATTTTGTTGTTGTTAATAGAACTGGAGACCTTCTTGTCCCTCTTGAATCTTCTCCAAAATAGTTGCCACCCTTGATGTATTTTCTCATGCTGACCATGACTAGGCTTGTTGCTGTTGTTGCTGTTGCCGTTCCTCCCCAAGTGGATGACCTCCATCCTTGGCTCCCGCCACTTCTTGATGCCCATCTGTTTCCCGAGAGAGAAGATGAAACCAGCAGATCGTGAAGCGCAGAATGAGCTTGAACTAAAGATGCGGGTTTAAGTAGGTGCGCACGTAACATGACTCAATGATGTTAGCTTTGGTGTATTTAATGAATTTAAAAGGGACGTGTGTGTGTGTATTCAGCATTTTGACTTGATACCACCTGGTTAGGCGGCTGTAGGATCCGAGGAATGAAAAGTAGCCCGGCCGTCGAGATTGAGCCGCGTTTGAGAAACGGCCAGACTAACAAATCTTAGCATCATATCGGCAAACTCTAGGGGTGACAATTTCAACAAAGGACTGAGACGTCTCGTTTAATTCTGAGGACGTGGTCCTGATTGGTAGGAATGGATATCTCATGGCGGCCATGCTAGACAAAGGAAGTGAACTCAGGCTTGGCTGACGGAGCATCTCCAAGTGAACTGGTCATATACACAATTGACAAGAAGATACCAATATACTACCATCGCTTTGACAAAAGAACAGAGGAAAAGGCAAAACGGATCGATGTTCAACGGATGATTCATATAGGATCAAGTCGACTAATTTGTAGACCCGGGCAATGGACCATCAGTACGTGCCTGTGTGTCGTTACGGAGATACACGGTTTGAAACGAAGAATGAAGTTCGAGTGACAGAACCGAAGTCATCTAGATTTCATTGATTCAAATTGAGACTAGCCCTTGCGTAATGAGCTTTGAGAGAGTAAATCTAATTTACCTCCTGGTCCCAAAACCAGCAGGACCAAGTTGGGGGCTTTGATGAGGTCAAGGTCCCATGGCCGACCCCCAAGCATCCAAAAAGTCTGCAAAAATTTAATAAAGACAACCGCCGAAAGGTCAATTTTGCCAGCCACCTCTCTCTCTCTCTCTCTCTCTCTCTCTCTCTCTCTCTTCATAGCTCATGAGACCCCTCTCAGAGTCAAAACCAACCCTACCACGAACTGCTCAGCATGCGGAGATGTGAAACTGTGCGTAATGCAAAAGGTGGTGGGATAAGGAATGCCACTAACCATCCACCAGAGAAGGAAAGGTAATTTTCTCTTCATTGGCCACTAAAGGTGCTGTAGAAATCAATCCCTGAAGTGCCTCGCCTGAACGAAATGAACCGAAAGTAGTAACCTTTGCTTTTGGATTTGATTAATCCCCCTAACTGAACAAGAACTGTTCCAATTTTCCAATTAGAAACGTTCCTTCTCATCTTGGTTTTCTGATCCTTTTTCGAGTGTCAGAGATTACACCAAAGAACAACTTCCAAATGGGTACACCCATGGTTTCTGATTTCTCAAGGCAAGGACACATGAACATTACTGGCGTACAAAAAGTCATTCCCAAAATTTCGCTGTTGGGCCTTCACGGCAAAGGCCCGTGAGACCCCAAATCGGCGTAAGTCAACAAGGGCAGGTTCTGCCGGATCATCGGTCACCAGAAAAAATAAATGAATAAATAAATAAATAAAATCCCAGAATTGATTAGATTCCCAAATGTACAGGGCCTAAGGTATGGAGGCACGTGATTAGGGGCTATAGGTCTAGGCTTTTTGGATACTTGGTGATCCTTGTCACTTTGTAAGGACTGTATGAGGACTGAGGAGTACTCTTGCCTGGCCTTTTCTGTCATGCAACTTCATTTCCCAAATGCCCCAGAGATTGTACACACTACTACAATAATGAATAATAAGTTTCATCATGACCATGCGAGGACACTGCAATGCATTTTTAGGAGCACCGCACCAGCTTCGACCTAAAAAGGCTTAAGGCATTCGGAATACTCTAAGCATACGTGCTTGCTATTCTGAAATTAACTCATGAAGACGGCAAATACTAATATACCTGGGCGTTCACTTCAAAATTACCACACCATCCATCTGAGCATGTGCATGTTCGTGTGGGAGGTGACGGTCGGATATTAACAGATTAAAACAACCAAGGCTGTATGGAAATATGTGCGTAGCGATATATTAAGGATGATCGCCTACTAAGGTTCACGATCTTAGACACTTCTCCCAATGAAACAGGTGTTACCATTCTAGGAGGCAGGCCTGTTTGATCTCTGCGACTGTGTTATGAACCTCAAATTTCCATAAGCTTCTGCACAGTGTTGTGCATAGGCTGCCATAGCTCGGAAGAGCTCGGGCAAGCGATTCTTGAGATTCCCCAGTGACTTCTCTCTGACCTGAATACACAGTCTTTGGTGAGCTTCAACATCATCTTCCAACTTCTTATACAAGCTTTCGACCACCGCTTGCCGCTCTATCACCACAGGGTCATGATGGGTTGCATCTTCTGTTCTAGTTTCGTCGGGCACCCTTCGGTGCTCGTATTTCTGGTACCAATCCTCAAATGCCTGTTTCTTGCGCAAGTACTCTCTTCTAGTCTCCTCACACTTGTCTTTCAGTTTCATCTCCTCTTCCTGATGTGCCATGATGGTGTGTATTACAGCAGCAAATGCAAAAATAGCAGACTTAGCAAGCTCGTCAGGAAGCTTTTCAAGGTAGTCATGCCACGAGACTATCAGAGCTTGGATTGGAGGATTCTGGGCCCTGGGTGGAGATGAGATTTTTTCTTTAAAGCTACTCTCAATGGGAATAAGATTTAACTTTAACCAGCTGTGTAAAGCTTGGATGTATTGTTTCTGATGGGTAATGAGCTTGTCAAATTGTAATTGCCACTCAAGAACATATTTATGAAGTTGGTCTGTGCGGTCATAGTGATGCTTAGTTGTTTCCTTGGGAGCATTTGAGCTGTCCAGGGACATCAGGTCTCTAACAATAGACTCCTGCTTATCATGATGCATGCGCATTCTTTCCCACATATTCGCCATCCTAAATTTCAAATAAAGATACCCAATCATGATAAAATCCATTCCAAGGTAGTCCAAACAGAAAATTAACAAATAAGATGACAACATCTGCAATTGACAAGGTTCGATTAAACTTGCAATAAGCACAAGTCAGCATTCACTTGAGAAAGATAAAATCAAACCGGACCAAAATTTCAAAACTTCCACCAGCAGAAAGGAGCAGACAGATCAATATAGATGAACTGAAGTCACTTCATAAAGATATGAGAAGGGACGTTTTCAGAAAGGAGAACTCCGACTTTTAGAGAAAAACAAGAGCTGGTGCAGTACAGGTCCTAGCTCCTAGTTATAAGAGGAACAGTCTGAAGCAGAAGGCCTATAAAAGATGAAAGCATATGGATATATTGAAACAGAACAAACAGAACAATTGTATATTCTCTCAGTTTCCAGGTATAGGAACTTACCCATCGACAAGTTGCGCAAGCTTTGGGTACAGCTGTTTGTCCCTTATGTGGTTTATTTCTGAAGCAGTTGAATCCATGGACTGCATGTCAACTATGTATGTTGTATGCAAATGACTTACAGCTGCTTTTGTTTTCTCCAGGGATTCACCACTAGCACCACGTTTCTTCTGCTTGTTTAGCAAAGCCACCTTTTTCTGATACTCTAGCTTCATGTGCTCACCTTGCTATCAATGCGTAAACACAGAAAGATTATTCATAGTACAAAAGTTTAACATGCATCAAAACACAAAGGAGCAGCTTATTCAAAACTCAAAGGTCACATCAATTTCTATTTTGACTTATGGCATATCTCCGGTCCTTTCAGCAGCAAATCTACGAACATGATCAAGAGCTTACTTATTGAGAGAAACTTTCAGAATTTTATTTCATTTGATTACCCCAGAGGCTTAATTTATCCCACATTAGCAACTGAACCAAAATAAACTAAAATGGCGATCAAGAAATGAAAATGCACATGCATATAATCAGATTGCCAAATCTCTGGGACAGAATGAAGGACTGCATACCTTCACTTCTTCGTAGAGCTTTTTCTCCCATGCTAATAGCTTATCCAAAACTGTGGCATGAGTTTCATATTCATCTGTATCAAGATCATCCTTAACACTGTCACCATTGGGTATACCACCTCTGAATGACTTATTCCATGTGATGACACGCATGACCCTTGCAGAATGATCGATGTGACCTGTGTCATTTGAAGCCTATCAGATTGATGACAAAATTATGCTATGTCCACCACCAAAACTAAGATATTCAATTAGAAATGAAAGCATATCCCACATGTTCTTTTAAGTTTAGCAATTTCAATGCCAGTAATGAAGAATAGATCATAGAGAATTCATAACAAACAACCTTTCTATGAACACATTTCCTTATTAGAGGAACACCTTAGGTAACCAAGGAAGAAGTCCCTTTGGAAGTTCTAAATCACTTGAGAAAACAAATCTCTACTCAAGAAACATACTTGATCGCTAACACTTCCAGTTACAGAATCTAAATCGATACTATCTCCTTCTTCTAGCAGTGCATCTCTAAGGATGCTACCCTTCTTCCCCCTTATCAATTTTAACTGAAAATGTCTAGAGCAACATCTTTCAAGCTCAGGGCTAATCCCTTAATCAGCATTATTAGCACCATCATCTTAACATGAACAGTATCTAGTGCTCCACAAGAAGCCAGCTCGCGCACTTTATAACTATGTTGTGCTCTCCTTACTTGCAAAAGAGAAACATCACCACAAGCTGAGGAAAGCCCGAGATTATCTAATATCCCCAGTGTGGAAAAGCATTTTCATGATAAACGATTTGCTTTTAACTACGAACGAGTGTCTCTTCCACAACTCAACATGAATTACTTCACAATCGGGTTGATACTAAATCCGACATATCTCTTGAGAAAGAGGCGAAAGCCACGAGTCACTGGAAAGAGTAGGTGGAATCTAGAATTACACAAAGAGCTAGACCACATTCAGCGCCACATTTGTGTAGAGACACATAGGAGAAAGATCGATTAACACCCAAGTACAGAGAAGGCACAGATATCTCCGTGGAACAATCTTCCACACACAAGTTTCTGCAAATAAACCCAGATGTACAGACAGAAATAGTCGAAAGAGAAAGGCGCAGGAAATTACTTCGAGCGTCGGCGAAATTCGAGTGGTAATGCAACCGTGTTGCCTCGAGCATTTTCGAGACCTCCTGTGCGCTCTCGGAAGCCTTGAGGAACAGATCGTCAATGTCGTTCAGCACCTTCATCAGACTGACCCCATTTCCAGCCTTGCCCGCTTTCCGGCCTAATTCCGCAGGAGCAGTACTTGAATGCTGGATCTGCACATTCCCCACATCCTTCACGCCGCTCTCCTCCACCGCCGCAGCCGCCGCTACTTTCGTCTCCACCACCTTCTCCGGCGTCTTCGGTTCGACCTCCATGACCCCATTTCCATTTGGCCCATTGCCCATTTCTCCAAATCCGATGCCTTCGCTCTCGACGTTCCCGTTATCAATCTCCTCTTCATCGTTCAGACTCGAAGCTGGAAGGTCCACATTGAAGAAGTAATCCCACGCCATACCCGTACCCGGCACTGGCGGGACGGCATTGCTCAGCGAAGCACTCCCCGGAGGAACGGCGGCGGTATTTCTCGCCCTCGGCGGCTGACGAGGCGGCCGCCGAAGACTCTGCATCTTCTCCTCCTCCTCTTCTTCTTCTTCTTCTTCCTCACGGGCCCCGCCCTCGTCTTCCACCAACTCGTCTTCCTCCGGAATCGCGGCCGACTCTTTCCTCGCGATAGGGTTCCGCCTCGGCTCCGGCAAGCTGGTGGCCCTCTTGAGCGGGCTCGGGCTGGGGGAGAAGTTCGGCGGCGGAGGAGGGGGCGGCATGAGGCTGTCCATCGGCGGCAGCGGCGGAGGAGGCGGCGGCGGCGGGGGCGGCGGAGGCGGGGCGGCGTCCAGCGGCGCCGCCTGGCTGCGGAGGGCGTGGTCGAAGCTCTCCTCGGCCTCGCCGTGGCCGTAGTCGCCGAGCGCGGCGCCGGTGTTCTTGAGGGCCATGGCGTACCCGGTGTGCCCCGCCGCGAAGGCGTTCCTCGCCGCCACCGCGTCCTTCATGAAGTTCCTCCGCTCCTTGCAGCGCGCCACCGACTCCTCGTTGTCGATCTTCGACTGCGCGCACCCCATTTCCTTCCCTCACTCCCCCACAGAACTCGCCGGAAGCCTCGACGGGAGGCGAAACCGGCCGCTACCCAGTCGCTCGGATCGGCAAGGCTCCTCGCGTGCGTTACCGGGTCTCACCAACTTCACGCAGATTTCACTTCACGCGAAGAGAGAGAAAGAGAGAGAGAGAGAGAGAGAGGAGGACAGAGCTTTGGACAGAGCAGCAAGCAGGGTGGCAGCGTTTCAGAGAGCGAGATAGAGATAGAGAGAGAGAGGAGGGGTGGGGCGGTGTTTGGGAACGGGGACACGGCCATGTGAGTACGTGCGGAGCGGTGCGGAGCGTGCTGCTCCTGCTGCTCCTCGTCGGGGTGTCCGTTTGTCCTTTGTCCGAGATGTGAATTAGCGGCAACGGTCACATTTCTCGAGGCGTTCTCGACGACGTCGTCCGTCCCGTCGCGGGCCGTTCGAAAAGGCGAGGAGGTTGGGAGCGACGTCGACAGGAGGGGGGAGGGAGGAATCCGTTAGGACTTAGGAGGAGGGGTAGGTTGATGGGTCGCTGTTGCGCTCTACTACCCGCACCGAACAGCGGCTTGTTTATCATTAACTTTTTTTTTTTTTTTTTTTGGTCCTTTTTAAACGAAGGGGAAGAGTTTGGAATCTGATGATAAAATGAGTTTGATGATCTAGATTTGAATTCCGATAAAACAATATATATTTCTATTACGGGTATTTGGTGGCATTCTCCAAATCTGCTAAATCTGGATTCATCCGGATACAATATATATAAGAAATCCGACAAAAGATGTGGGACAAACTCGAATTGGATATAAAATTTTAGAAGTTAACAATTCACATGTACTGTTTTTTACCACATGTACTGGAAAAAATCCACCTAATGCCACGCTCACCGTCTCAGGCATTTCTCACCAACGGCCCCCCCACACCACCACTCGAGTGGCCATTCATTGTGATGTTCCCTCGCTCCAACGTCTAGAATATCCTCATGCGACGCTCTTGCTCACAGGCTTATTTGAGAGATTAGATCTCAACACCTCGTCCGTTGCTCCCTCTCTTTCTCAAGTCGGTTTCTAGCATTTCCTCCATCACCGAATCATTTCTCGGTTCCTCTCTCTACTTCACCTCTGATTACTCATTCTCGGTCTTCATTGTAGCACGATCTCTCTCTTGGTGAACTACGGACTAAGCATTCATCGAGTGTTCGCCGCCCTCCTCCATTTTGCTCCGTAGCTCAAGTGTCAAGCTATGTAGCACCGACACGACACGACACGACACGACACGACACGCCGACACGTCATTTCTTAAAAATAGAGAACTTCGACACGTTCCGACACGTTATATATTAAATATATTTTTATATATAAATACATTAATAATAATAATAATAATAATAATAGTCTAGAATTAATTTATGCAAAAATATTAAGTAATATCATTCATTATTTTAATTTGTTACAATAATACATCAAACTTAGAGGAAAAAAACATTGTTTAAAGAAAAATACTGAAATGATATTTTTAAATTTATTTATTTATCATATATAGCATTTTTTTATTACTTCTTTCATAGCAAAAGACTTTTAAAAAAGCTAAAACAATTATAAAAAACAAAACTGAAAAAAAAAAAATGACCTCATGCGTGTATATTTATAGCAATTGTATTACTTCTTTTATTACTTCTTTGGTGTATATTTATATTTTGACCCCTCAAGTATTAGAAATTTTTAAAATTGACCCCGTGCGTGTCGGAATTGCGTGTCGAAATTCTAGACTCGCGTGTCGGAGCGTGTCGGAGAGAGTTGACCACGTGTCGGATTTTTCGACACTCGTTGACCGCGTGTCGGGACGTGTCGGAGCGTGTCGGACACGTGTCGGAGTGTCGGACACGACACGAAAGCTTCCGGAGAGTGTCCGTGCTACATAGGTGTCAAGTTTCACCTACTGTTCATTAGGAACACCCTCTATCCCATACCGCCCAGGATAGTGTTTCCACAAGCGATATGAGTAGATTGGCAAGTGTCCAGCTCAAATCTATGAAAATCAATCCCCACAATGACACTGTGGTGCAAAATCTCCTCCTCCGGTGGCACAACCCATAGGAAGTGCTTCCCGCTATTCACAAGATTGTACCAAAACTTCATGAGGTTGTGTCAATTGAAAATTGTTAAGCTCCTGAGGTCAATTTCTCATAGACTACTTGTTGACACAATAGTTAAAGAGTGTTTTGAGTCATCATGTACACGAGGAGCCCGCGATTGACAGATAAGCTGACATTAATAGCAGGCCTAATTCCGCGGTAAAAGAGCTCTCGAGTTGGAATTTTCAAATATTTTCAAATAGGAAGGATTAGATTTTTATTTTACGATGAAGAATTTTCAAAGGTTTTAAATTTTATCTTAGATTGCACTAAACATATGATAGAACAATTCGAATGATTTCAAATCTCCTTTTATCCTATTCTATAACAAATTGAGAATCATTTGCTCAAACCCATCAACTGTCCTTCACATCTCCTTGCCCTAGGAAGGCTCATTAGAAGGGTATGCAATAATAACATTTAGGATGCATTTGTACAATGGAAAACTTAAAATTTAGAAATATTTTTTCGAAAAATGAATAGTTATATCGCTTAGAGAAATTAATTAATGGAAAATGTTTTCCATTATCGGCAATAACTTATACCTAGTTGATTTCATGATTGATGAAAATATTATCAATTCATTTATTTTTGTAAGCAATGCAATTAACTATTTTTTAGAAAATGTTTTTTAAATCTCGTGTCTTCTATGAAATATATGCATCCTTAATCAAGAATAATTAAAAAGTCTTTCTATGCACTATAGTAACAAAATGAAGAATGAAAATGGACAAAAGTACCATTACAAAATTTGCAGGGTGCTCTGCTGGCAACTCACCCTTGCTGATTTGTATGAATGAAATAATTGAGCATGGATAAACTGACTTCCATCGACGGGTCTTTTCGGAAAAAGTGAGACAATCAATCCGTTTTACCAATTTTCAAGTAATTTTGATTACTAATTATTTGCTTTAATGGCCCACTGATATCTTTTAAATTTGTCTCTGTCAGTTAAAAAACCCGTAATTAAAATTAATTAACTTCTAATAATTTTAGTGTCGCTTTCAAACTTAAAAAGTTACTATACCCGTGCGAATTTTAAAGTAACTTTTCCTTTTCCTAGAACTTTAGTACCTTTTAAAGCAAAAAGAAGTTTATCAAGGGCATGTCTGTTTGTGCTTTTTTTTTAAAGGAAAAGAAGAGAATATTTTACTTTTCTATCAAAATTTAAAATATCATCCAAATTTCAAAAGATTAGCAAAAAAATTATATATAAATCTATAAATTGATATTAATATATTGCGAAACCTCTAGCTGCTTTGGAATAAAAAGGACATTAAAATGCGTTCGAAGGAAGATTTATATTGATAATAAAAATAAAAGTCTATTTGGGCATGCCTTAAGTTGGCGAACCACAAGTCGTGTTTGACAATTTTTTTTTTTTTTTTTGCAAAGAGCTTTTGGGTTTAATTTTTCTATTTATTTATTAAAATTTATAAAATTCTTCACTAATTCTAATGAAGGGCTAAGGTCACAGGTGAGAAAGAGGTTGTGAGGGTTGCATGACCCTAGGTGATGAGGCCTGCGATCACGCAACCATGCTGACCTCTCGCTAGCTCTTCGCTAGTCCAATCTGGCCTCATCGGCCACACTCGCTCAAAGAAGATGAACAATAATAACGAGGGACAAAATCAAAAAATTTGAAAAATTAGCAGGAGGAGCTTTGAAAGAAAAAAACTGATTTCATCATTCGGCCAAATGCTGAAAGTGCAAAATTGATCCTTTCCATTATTGGCCAAAAGAGCCTTAGGAAGACTTGTGAAGCACCCCAACATTTTCCAAGGAGTTTTGAAAGCCGAAAACTCATTAAGAAAGTTGGATCAAATTGTGGCCTCATGTTTAATAATTTCTATTTTTTAATAGACATTGAAATAACTTTCAATAAATTCATATGCAAGTAACTTGTTTTACAAATTGGGAACTTTTCGAGTTTGTGTTACTATCGATAAATTGGCCCGCGGATCTAAATCTATTCGGCAGGAGCCACCCCATTGATTGACAACTTTGGATTAGAATAGAAAGTCATTTTGTGTGCGTCGTATTCACGTCGATTGTTCGTATCATTTGTGTAGTTGGCAAGAAGTTTGAAATCATTATTGTCAAATTAATTTCGAGCATGTGTGTTACATTCATCAAGAATCTGATAAGCCCTATTCCAAATTTCGATAATAATAATAAATAAAAAAACTAGGAGAAACTAGAAATAGTACAAAATCCAAGGGCACGACAGCAAAAAAAAGATTTCCCCACTCTTTTGAATTTTGCCGAACCCTCCAGTCTCTGCTCTCTCTCTCGCTCTCCTATTCCATCGCCCAACTGAAACTGCAACAGTCGCAGCGCTCGACGCTCGCTTGCGCGCGGCGGAAGGTCTGGAGCACCCGAGCGGGCGCCGTTTCGAGGATCTCCCTCCGTCCGGATTCGATGATTCCTCAGGTCGGCGAGGTCGCGTGTCCGCGTTCGGCGATGGCGTCCGGTTCGCCTCGGGATCGCATGGACCGGGCATTCGTTGTTGTTCCTTCTCGCGACGTGTTTGAATCGGAGTAGGATGCAGAAGAAGCATTGGATCGGATTTGCAGAAGGTTTTCGCGCAGTTCAGTTTTTCATAGAGAAATGGACAATGGGTAGGGGTAGCTGCTCTTGGTGTTTTCCACTGAGGAACCGCGTTTTCTTCTTTTCCCTCTTTCTCAATACCCAGTTGGCTTGGGATTCGTCCAAAGCTTGCATGGCGTTTGGCCGAATCGTTTTGCTTTCTTGGGTACTCCATTTTGAGGAGAATTTTATTCAAGAAAGGAGTTTTCATCATATTGAATCCAAATTTTGTTGATACTTAGGTGCGTTTGACGTAACTTTATAAGAAGACCCATAAGGCTCTATTTGGTGGTAATTCGAGTTCAGATAACAATAATAAATTATCTTATTTGGTGTTAAGTGACATTCTCTAAACCAAATAAATTTGGATTCATCCAGATAAAATGCAAACAAGAAATCCGGTATATAGTGGGCATAAATCCGGATTGGATATACCATTTTAAAAATTAACTTAACAATTTACACATACCGGAAAACTCCACCTCATACGAGACTCATTGTTCTTGGTATTTCTCACCAGTGATGCCCCACCACCACTCCGAAGTGGTCATCCATTGTGATGTTCCCTCCTTCCAATGTCTCGAGTATCCTAGCATGGTGCCTTTACTCATGGCTTATTTGGAAGATTAGGGTTCACCACCTCATTCGTTGCTCCCTCTCTTTCTTAGTTGGGTTCTAGCATTTCCTCAATCACCGGATCATTTCTCAGTTCCTCTCTCTACTTTACCTTTAATTACTCATTCTTGGTCTTCATTGTAGCACGATCTCTCTCTGGGTGGACTAGGGACTAAGCATTCATTGAGTATTTGTCGCCATTTGTCGCCCTCCTCCATTTCATTCTATAGCTTGTGTGTTGAATTCCACCTACTGTGCATTAGGAACACCCTGTCCCATACCGCCCAGGAAAGTGTTTCCGCGAGTGATATGAGTAGATTGGCAAGTGGCAATCTATGAAAAAGTGAAAATCAATCCCCGCAATGACACTGTGGTTCAAAACCTCCTCTTACAAGGCCATCCCACAATGCACCCCTTCTCTGTTTGTCAACTCCTTAGCTCCTCTCGATGGTGCTGCCACTTCCTTCGACAATAGAGTCCAGCCTTACAACGCATAGGAAGTTGCCTCCCACTATTCACAAGATCGTACCGAAACTTCATGGGGTTGTGTGTATTGATAATTGTTAAGCACTCCTGAGGTCAATTTCTTAGAGACTGACTACTTGTTGACATATAATAGTCCAGAGAGTTTAAGTCATCGTGTACACCGAGGAGCCTGTTGGAGCTGGAATTTTCAAATATTTTCAAGCAAGAAGGATTTTGAAAGATTTTTAACCTTATTTTATGTGGCAGAATTTTCAAAGATTTCAAATTTTGTCTTAGATTGCACCTAACATGTTATAGGATATTTGTTATCCTCCGAATGATTTCAAATCTTCTTTTATCCTGTTCAATCTCAAATCGAGAATCACTTGCTCAAACCCATCCACTGTCCTTCACATCTTCTTAGCTTAGGAAGGCTCAAACATTTTTCAAAAAATGTATAGTTATATCGCTTAGAGAAATTAATTAACGGAAAAGGTTTTCCATTGTTGACAATAATTAATACATAGTTTTTGTAATTGATGAAAATATTATTAATTAATTTGTTTTTGTAAACGATGCGATTAACTATTTTTTGAAAACGTTTTTGAAATGTTGAGTCTTTTATGAAATAAATGCATCCTCAATCAAGAATAATTAAAAAGTCTTTCTATGCACTATAGTACCAAAACGAAGAATGAAAATCGACAAAATTGCGTACTATTACAAAATTTGAGGACCTAAGCATGTCCTCAAACTGCTTCTGTTCTCGGAGTCAACCCCAACAGTAAAATGGGGTAATGATAATCGCGGGGTCCGGACCACCCTTAATTCGGGTCCCCCAGTCTTGATTCCCGTGAAGCCCTTCTCCTAGCATACTAGGCTGGGTTCAGGAAGGGTGCTCTGCTGGCGACTCACCCTTTTTGATTTGTATGAGTGAAATACTGAGCATGGATAAACTGACTTCCATCGACGGCACTTTTCGAAAAAAGCGAAGCAATCATTATGTTTTACCAATTTTCAAGTAATTTTGATTGCTAATGAGTTACTTCAATGGCCCACTACTATCTTTTAAATTTGTCTTTGTCAATCAAAAAAATTAAATAGCCATAATTAAAATTAATTAATTGTTAATAATTTTAGCGTCGCGTTCAAACTCAAAAAGTCACTAAACCTGTGCGAATTTTAAAGTAACTTTTCCTTTTCTTATAACTTTAGTATCTTTTAAAGCAAAAAGAAGTTTATCAGGGGCATGTCCGTTTGTGCTTGTTTTAAAGGAAAAAGAAGAAGAATATTTTACTTTTCTATCAAAATGTAAAATATCATACAAATTTCGAAAGATTAGCAAAAAAAAAAATTATATGTAAATCTATAATTTGATATTAATATATTAAGAAACCTCTAGCTGCTTTGAAATAAAAAGGAAATTAAAATGCATCCGGAGGAAGATTTATATTGATAAAATAAATAAAAGTCTATTTGGGCATGCCTTAAGTTGGTGAACCATAAGTAGCATTTGATGAACCCGAGCAAGTCCTTAAACTGCTTATGAGGGAAACGGAGGGAAAACCTCCCTAGGGAGAGTGACCCCTTATGTCCCTCCCAGGCCGGGATCCAGGCCTGGATAAAGATTCCGGCCCCATTGGCTGACCCAGCCACTCCTTTACGGGAGACGGCAGCCACGTCTGATCCCCGCGACGCCTTCCCCCAAGGAAACTTGGGGCGTGGTACAGGGAAATGATGGCGCCAGTTGAAAGACTGGGTGGTCGGAGGAAGATTTATATTGATAAAAATAAATAAAGTCTATTTGGGCATGCCTTAAGTTGGTGAACCATAAGTAGCGTTTGACAATTTTTCTTTTGGCGAAGGCTTTTGGGTTAATTTTATTTATTTATTTATTAAAATTTATCAAACTCATCGCTAGTTTTGGCATAGGGCTAAGACCACTGGTGAGCCAAATTTGTTGTTGGTTGTTGTTGTTGCCTAAGGTTGTGTGGCTCTTGACGAGGGTTGCGTGACCCCAATCGACAAGGCTTGAGGTCGCACAACCACACTGACCCCTCACTGGCCTAATCTAATCTCATTGACCGCCCTCACTTGAAGAGGATGAACAATAATAAGGGGCAAAATTGAAAAATCAAAAAATTAGTGAGGGTAACTTTGAAAGAAAAAAACTAGTTTGGCCAAATCTTTGAAAGACCAAAGTTGGTCCCTTTCAACATCTGGCCGAAAGCACCTTGGGAAGGCTTGTGAACCACCCCAACATTTTCCAAGGAATTTTGAAAATTGAAAGCCCATTGAGAAAGTTGAATTTGTTTAATAATTTCTATTTTTTAATAGATATTGAAATGACTTTTAATAAATTCAAATGCGAGTAATTTGTTTTACAAATTGGGAACTTTTCTAGTTTGGTTACTATCGATAAATCGGCCCACATACCTAAATCCCTTTGGCAGGAACTGCCCACTCGATTAACAAGTTTGGATTAGAGTAGAAATTCATATTGTGTGTGTCATATTTGCGTCAATTATTTGCATCATTTATGTGTAGTTGCCAAGAAGTTTGAAATCATTATCGTCAAATTAGTTTCGCGCATGTGTGGCACTTTGGTCAAGAATCTTATGAGTCCTATTCTAAAGTTCGATAAAAAAAAGCTAGGAGAAACTAGAAATAGTACAAAATCCAAGGGCACAACAGCAAAAAAAGATTTGCCTCACTCTTTTGAATTTTGCCGAACCCTCCGTCTCTCCTCTCTCTCTATCTCTCCTGTTCCATCACCTGCAACAGTCGCAGCGCTCGGCTTTCGCTTGCTCGCGGCGGAAGGTCTGGAGCACCCGAGCGGCGCCGTTTCAAGGATCTCCCGCCGTCCGGATTCGAGGGTTCCTCAGGCCGGCGAGGTCGCGTGTCCGCGTGCGGCGATGGCGTCCGGTTCGCCTCGGGATCGCATAGACCAGGTATTCGTTGCTGTTCCTTCTCGCGAGGTGTTTGAATCGGGGTAGGATGCAGACGAAGCATTCGATTGAATTTGCAGAAATTTTTCGCGCAGTTCAGTTTTTTATAGAGAAATGGACAATGGGTAGCTGCTCTTGGCGTTTTCCACTGAGGAAAGGCGTTTTATTTTTCTCTCTCTGTTTTTCCGCAGCTGCGTAGAGAGCATTTGAAATTATCCAGTTGGCTTGGGATTCATCCCAAGCTTATGTGGCATTTGGCTGAATCGTTTTGCTTTCTTGGGTACTCCATTTTGAGGAGAATTTCATTCAAGAAAGGACTTCTCATCATATTGAATCCAAATTTTGTTTATGAGCATCATCCACGCGTGCCTATCCCATAAAAGAGTCGAATTGCGGAAAAGGGGGCAAAAAAAAGGTTTGGTTTGGTGCATCATGCCATTTCTGCTCCGAGAGAATTGGTTATAGAAATTAAAAGGATCTTTAAAACATGTCAAACCGGCTAAAATCACAATGTCAAGAAAGCATTGCAAATTATTATTTTGTTCTTTTTGACATTGGTTGAGACGGTACTTATAGTTCTTGGCAAGTATGCTATGAGACTTGAACTCACCCCATACAGGGAATAATAAGCAATTCAATTTGTTGTGTGGAGAGCTTAAAATGACACGATTTGCGGTTGTTGTTGCTTCAACAGTTTTTTGCCTCGAAGAAAAGGAAATCCTCCTCTCCTCATCCAAAATCACAGAGGGCCGAAAATAATGAGGTAGCCCCTCTTGGAGGGTCGCCTAGTGCAAAAGGCACCTTAGACAACTACTTGAGGACCTCTCAGGAAGGTGGTTGTGTTGCCAAGCCCTTGCATATGGTTAGTGATTATTCATCAGGGGGTCATGGTTCAGTTAAGCGGAATCTGTTGCAGAATGCGGAGAAAAACTTGAAGCCTGAAAATAAGCAAGTACAGTTATCTGCTGAACTGCCTAAGGCCGAGGAAGCTGCTCAGAAGGAAGCATCTCACAGTTCATCTGAGCTGGAGCATGCTGTGGCTGATGCTACTACAAAAGATTGCCTCTTGCCTGCAAATGGCACAGAAAACTCGGAACTTAAACAGTTTGCCAATGATTTCTTGTCATTATACTGCAGGTAACGGCATGTTTATGGATAGACCAATCTTTTTCTTGGTCCATCTTTAATACTCTGATGATTAGGAATTTTACAAAGTTTCATCTCATTCTGGATTTTAGAAACACGGTGTCATTCTTGTTTGCCACAAGTTTACATTTCCCTCCCGTTGAAGTGTTCGTTTGGACATTTAGTTCTGTTGATTAGAAATTTCAGCAAAATTTTCTTCTGTTCTGGTGCATCAGGACAGGTATTTTAATTTTCTTTTTCCCTTTTTACTCCTCCTGAAATTTCTGTGCTTATACACAGTGAAATCCAATCAAGGTTACCAGCAGATGGAATTTCTAATGTTAAGAGACGCGATAACCCATCTTTACTTGATAAGGAATCACAGAGATCCAATAAGAGGCTTCAAATGACTGGTCAATCACAAGTAGCTGATGATTGCAGTTTCCACAAAGGAAAGGCTACGTTAGAAAGGGTTCCATGTTCAGTTTCTGAAACCAGGAAACATGCATGCGATTCTTTTAAAGAGGTAACAATAAACTCAATTTGAAAGACATCTTTTCAACAACCATTGCTTGTTCATGTCTTCAATTTGATAGGAACCTGTTGTGGACAATCTCATTGAGCTTCAAGCAAGCTCAAAGAAATGCAAACAAGCACCTCCATCAACTGTAGGTGTGATTGGGTGCTCCACGCCTGTCTCACTTGTTGTAATTCCCTCTGCCAATAAGACCCCTAGTTCAACATCTGGAAGCTCTATGTTTTCCCCTGGCGAAGCATTTTGGAGTGAAGCAATTAAGCTTGCTGATGGTTTTTGTGCTCCTGCAAATCATTCTATTTCTGAAGCTTTTAAGGAAGATCACCTTGCGGAAAAAGTCTGTCGACTGGACAGATCAGATCATGAGGAGAACAAGGGAACACTACATGATAGGAGCAACAGAGTCTACTGTAAGAATACTATTACATCAGAATCAGTAGAGAAGCACACACCAGGCTCTGTGAAAAAAGTCTCCCCTTTGCCAGTCAAGCATTTTGACTTTTCTTGCGAGGACAAGAACTTGGATAAAGTCATTGTCAATCGTTCTGATCCACAGTCTTCGACAGCTGTAACCTGCAGGGATGACAATCAGCCTGATTGTGAATCTGTAGGTCCGAAAGGTCTTCGGAGTACAAGTACGTTAGCTCGCTGTAGCAATGGACAGAAGACAGAAGAGATTTGTAAGGATCAACCAATGGATCCATCGTACACATTAATGAAAAGAAAAGCAGATTTATTTAGTCAAGATGACAGCTCCAAATTTGATTCGCCAATGTATCCTCTGAAGGATTTGTCTGCTGATCATCGAAATGGTGAAGCTTGTACTCCAAGTAGTATGCACAACAAAGATATTCTTGACGTTAGCAATTGGCTTCCTCCTGCAATAAGCAGCTTATATAGGAAGAAAGGAATACTCAGGCTATACCAGTGGCAGGTATCTTCGCAACACATGCCATCCTTAGCTTGCTATGGCAGTGGTGTTATGGATGAATTGATTTTGCCATTTAGATCTGGACTAGATTTTGCGTATGTGGGGCATAGTTGAGTGTCAGCATCGTCTATAATCTACCATCCTAATTGAATTTGACTTTCCTGATGTGATATATGGCGTGCAGACCAATTAGACATAAGGATATTATTTCAATGAGTTGCTGTTGGGGATGCTGTGTATATTATGTTAAGGCTTTTTTTGGGCAGGGAGGTTCTTTATTATTTTTTTTTTTTGACAGAGAGAGGTTGCATATTTTATGGACTATATAAGCTCAATGGCTCACAATAGCACGAGATACGCAACTGACAAATGGTTGCTTGGCCAAAATCTTAGTTGGAGCAAAAGGCTTGGTTTTAATTCTGAGTGGTTTTCTCGTTGTGATGTTGGGAAAAGTCTAAGTTATTTTGTCACATTAATTGGGGCAATAACTAAACTTTTGTTAGCATATGTTTGATTTGTGCTGGTTGCTAAAGAGATTAGTGGGTTAAGGACTGTATTGCTCAAACTGATTAATCTGCTATAGTGCTATCTTTCTGTTTATGGAGGAAAAATATGCTTTCGCTTTCTTTTTCAGGTTGACTGCCTTCAGGTTGAAGGCGTGTTGCAGAGAAAGAATCTTGTGTATTGTGCATCTACGAGGTATTGATTCAGAATAAGCTGCTGTCTTGCTTGTTAAACTTGGAAGCTTTTCTTAAAATGATACACACATATGATTGCGTGTCTTATGTGAATTTAATGTGTATTTAGATAGCATTTCATGTGTACTTCAATTACATCGGCATGTTACATGAGGATGCAATGTTGTCCTGTTACAATTTGTATAGACTATGGCATTTGATTGGCTGTTGAAAATGCCAATTGTCAGATAAAGGTTAAAATTTTGACTTTGTGACTGGTGAACTATGGCTAATTGTGTCCATTGACAGAAAATGTCTGATGTGGCCCTCGTCTATATTTTATTGTACAACACACATGCACACATGCGGTGAAGTTTGGTTTGCATGATCATGCGAGAGAGCAACATGCTATATTCAAAAGCCCAACTTCCTTCAGTGGTCAATTCCATTGTCTTTCATGTTTCTATATGTATTTGACTTCTCTCTCTTTCCTATCTATCTAATATTAAAAAAGGCTTTTCATTTTACTTTGCTGGATAGAAGACCTTCATTTCCTCCAAGCGTGATGAGATAAACAGCATAACTGATTGGGGCCACTTTTATTTGCACTGTATTGATATAGACAAAAAGCACAGCTTACTATAGGAGCTTTATCCTTAAATAAGTTTGAGAGGTGTGACCTTGTTAGACTGGCAATGCATTAACTTAAGCTTGTGAACATGCTTTACATATGTAATATTTTCTCTCTCCGTGTTAATATGTTCCTTCTTCTAGAGAGGATTGGCTAAGCAGATAGTTTAATTTCTATGACTCAATGTAGTGCTAGACCTTTATTAAGTAAGGAAGGAAGGAACATCTAAGGAAGGAAGGAACATCTACTCTTGTTAGGCATTCAACATTTTTCTCATACCTCCATAATATTGCTGATCAATGTTTCCTTTTGGAACAGTGCTGGTAAAAGTTTTGTCGCTGAAATTTTGATGTTGCGAAGAGTCTTGTCAACTGGGAAAATCGCACTACTAGTTCTTCCTTATGTTTCTATTTGTACAGAGAAGGTACTTATTCTCGGTTCTTTCTTCTATTATTCTTGTTTTTATTTTCCCTTCTTTTTCTTTTCTTTATTATTCTCTATACTGAGCTTTTGTTGATTATGTTTGCGTAGGCAGAACACCTTGAAGCCCTTTTGGAACCACTAGGTAAGCATGTGCGAAGTTACTATGGAAGTCAAGGTGGTGGAACACTTCCTAAGGACACTTCAGTGGCTGTCTGCACTATAGAAAAGGCGAATTCCTTGATAAATAGGCTGCTGGAGGAGGGTCGTCTATCAGAAATTGGAATTGTGGTTATAGATGAACTGCATATGGTGTGTGCCAGTTTGATTGTTAAGTTGGAATACCTGGATAAAAATCTTCTGTAGTATATACATATATTGGACGTCTTTTGTCCATCTTTTAGAGGTCCTTTTTCCCTTCTGGATTCTTAAATTGGTGCTGTAACATTGACAGGTTGGTGACCAAAGCAGGGGTTATCTTTTGGAACTTATGTTGACAAAGCTCCGCTATGCTGCTGGTGAAGGCAACTCTGACTCAAGCAGCGGAGAAAGCTCAAATACTAGCAGTGGTAAAGCTGACCCTGCTCGCGGATTGCAAATTGTGGGTATGAGTGCGACTATGCCAAATGTGGCAGCAGTTGCCGATTGGCTTCAGGTAAGCAGAATTGAGCTCCCTCAGCCTTTCTGTTGTCCAATTAGCTGACTTAATTAGAATGAAGCCTTGCTTCATTTGTCAGGCCCTTGGTCTTTATTACCATGACAGACACGACTGATGGCGATGCTAAGAATTACTTCAAGTCAGTTATTAATTTGTGGCTCTGCCGTTGGTTCAATTGCCTGACACAAATCTGGTGGCAGAGAAAGCCTAGGACTGGTGAACATTAGTCAATTTAGAATTCTTAGCTAGCATTTGTACATTTTTATACAATATATATTGTTTGTGAATCATAGGGGTCATATTCCTGTTACTAGCAATGGAGTTAGATAGAGAGTTATTTATTACCCTTCTAAGAGTATATGGCATTATTTCCTCCCTTTTTTGTTGCATTTACATGTATGGACTGTTTCTAAATGCAAGTGCATCTGTTTTGTTGATGATGTGCTGCTGCAAAAATTTAAGAATTTCAATTTTGCACACTAGCAGTTTAGCCCAATAAGGAAGTAGCCGTTTATGTCCATGTTGTTGATTGTCTTGGCTCTTGTTTCACAAATATCAGTTTTGGAAATTTGTCTTCAGGCTGCATTATACCAGACGGACTTTCGACCAGTTCCGTTGGAGGAATTTATTAAGGTACGGAATACCATTTATAACAAGAAGATGGACATAATCAGAACAATTTCAAAAGCAGCTGAGCTTGGTGGTAAAGATCCAGATCACATTGTAGAACTTTGCAATGAGGTTGGAAAATACTTGCTTCCCCTTCTACTTAACATGTACATGCATAGGGAATGAACTTGATAAGATGGATTGTGAACATATTTCAGGTTGTTCAAGAAGGTCATTCAGTCTTAATATTTTGCTCAAGTCGTAAAGGCTGTGAATCAACTGCAAGACATGTCGCCAAGTTTCTGCAGAAGTTCTCTGTCAATCTTCAGAATTCTGATGGGTTTACTGATGTTGCTTCCGCTATAGATGCCTTGAGAAGGAGCCCTGCTGGATTGGACCCTATATTAGAAGAGACTCTTCCTTCTGGTGTTGCTTACCACCATGCTGGCCTTACGGTATGTTTGCATACTCTTCCTTTTCTATTGTTGTGATAATTGCACTGTTCTATGGCTGAGAATGCTTAATGGCTATGCTATATAAAGGTTGAAGAAAGAGAGATAGTTGAGACCTGTTACCGGAGAGGCCTTCTGCGTGTCTTGACTGCCACATCTACCTTAGCTGCTGGCGTCAACCTTCCAGCCAGGAGGGTCATTTTCCGGCAACCCAGAATTGGCCGTGATTTTATTGATGGGACTAGGTACAAGCAGATGGCCGGTCGAGCTGGTCGGACTGGTATAGATACCAAGGGTGAAAGTGTATGGTGTTCCTTTTTAATCGCATCTCTATATTCGAAATATAAATATATTGAATTTCTATTAGTTTATACTTGAAGTATTTAATTCATGGCTTTTGTGGTTTACGTTTTGCACAATGACATACCGTGGCCCGTAATTTTTTTTCAAGAAGCCTTTTCTATCTCTCAAGTAAATAGTGCCTTTGTCGTCTTAATTCAAGAAAATTTTATCTCTGATAGAAATATTTACATTTGTGCAGATCCTTATCTGCAGATCGGAAGAGGTTAAAAGAATTGTTGCCCTTCTGAATGAAAGCTGTCCACCATTGAGCTCTTGTCTATCTGAGGACAAAAATGGAATGACTCATGCAATCTTAGAAGTTGTTGCTGGTGGGATAGTTCAAACTGCTAATGATATCAATCGATATGTCAGGTGTACCCTTCTCAATTCTACAAAACCATTTCAAGAAGTGGTTAAATCAGCACAGGATTCTCTCCGATGGTTGTGTCACAAAAAGTTTCTTGAATGGAATGAGGAAACCAAGTTATACAGTACAACTCCTCTTGGGCGTGCTGCTTTTGGAAGTTCTCTCTCACCAGATGACTCACTGGTAAAGCTTTTGCTTCTTGATCACATTAGTCACATTTTCAGTTGATGCATCAGTCTTGAAAAGTTCTATAGATTTAGGTACTCATACTTTGGATGAGGGAATGATGGATGGACTGCTATTACAATGTACTTCATGGAATGTAATGACTGCTTGTTTCACAGATTGTACTGGAGGATCTTTCCAGAGCTAGAGAAGGATTTGTGCTTGCATCTGATCTACATTTAGTTTATTTAGTTACCCCAACCAATGTTGATGTTGAGCCAGATTGGGAACTTTACTATCAGAGGTTCATGGAATTGTCTGCTCTGGATCAGGTACTTGTTATCATTTTAACTAGTTCTTGGCAGTTGGCATTAAATATTAGTCTGTTGCATAGAGATCTCTTGGCTTGTGTTTGGAGGTTATATGACTGAGGCTTTGGGCCTCTACTGGTGTTTGGGGCAAGATAGTGGCAAGTGTTTATTAGTTTACCCAAGATCCTTATCATAGTTTGTTCAGCCCATGCATATTTAGTTTATTTGTTCTGGGAGATTTCAAATATTTTAGTTATTTTATGTGGATAACTCACTCTTTTTTGGCAGAATAAATGGTGTTTTATGATGCGGATAAGGTTGAATATGAGTGTTTTTTACCTTTGGTCCCTATATTCATATATGTAAATCAAATAGGGAAGGCAAGGAAAATGTACCTATAACAATTTAAGTTATTGATTATGATAAATCGGATTGCCTTTTTAGACTTCTCTTCCTCCAGTTACCTCAACGTCCATCATAAGAAGTGTTATTTGTGTAATGAAGCTTGATGGCTTTCTGATAGCTGGAATTGATATTCTGCAAATGCATAGGCACATATGGCCAGAGGGCCATAATTCCTTCCTTTCACCTGCATATTCCCATTATGCTTTCAGCAACATCTGTGAAAGTTGGTTTTTTATACTCTTGTGCATAATTATTCTGCAATCAAAGATCTGTGCATGCATTTAACTTACCTTAAAATGTGTGAGGTGCAGTCAGTTGGGAATCGAGTTGGAGTGTCTGAACCCTTCTTGATGCGTATGGCACATGGTGCTCCTATGCGCACCGTAGGCAGATGGAGGGATAATACAAAAGGATCACACTGTAAATTGCAAAAGCAGTCCGGAATCTCAAACAACCATGTGCCTCCAGATGAGAAAGCATTTCGAGTGTGTAAACGATTTTATGTTGCTCTCATTTTGGCAAGATTAGTGCAGGTATAGATCTTGTGCTTGCCTTCTCTCAGTATCATGACATGTTTCAACCTGTAATTCATACTTATCCTTTCAAGCACTGTGATGACTATCATTCGAGGACTGGTAAATAGTTGAGGAGTCTTTGCCTTTAGAAGTTGCCGAAAGTGAATGCTAGTGATTGCAGCATATCTGAGGATATAAAACAGCTAATGCAATGGTCCTGCCTTACTGTATAACCTTGAAGCACAATGTGCTCCAAGGACCAGCCGGCCGTACTCTGTTAATTCAATATGAAGTCATGTGTTTGATTTTTGTCCCCATTTCATGAGTATGCTCGTATTAACATGTTGACATACTTCAGTGCTCATTCATAATTTAGATAATGATCTTGGAGATAGACACGACTGTGATTTATCAGGTAAAGATGATTTGTTTTCTTTATAGTTGCTTACTGTGCTGTTAGTACCATGTGCACCTGAAACATTATGAAACTTTCTAGTAATACCTGTTTAACACGTGGTTGATAGTGTATAAGCCAACAGCACACGTGCAGTTTCCATCAATAGTCTGATTGCATTTTGTATGTAATATGCGATTCACTGTGCACAAGTGCTTAGACGTTGAAGCTTTAAATAATGATCTAAGTCTTGTGGTAAAGGAAGCTCCTGTGGCTGAAGTTTGTGAAGCGTATAAAGTGGCCCGAGGAATGGTTCAAGCTTTACAAGAAAATGCAGGTCGATTTGCTTCAATGGTTTCTGTATTCTGTGAGCGGCTTGGATGGCATGATCTAGAGGGCTTGGTTGGCAAGTTCCAAAATCGTGTGTCCTTTGGAGTGAGAGCAGAGATTGTAGAGCTTACAAACATCCCATATGTTAAGGCAAGTATACATCATGTTGGCAAGTACTTTTCTCATGATGGTCAATGGTGGAATGCCTCTGCCAGTTTCAATTAATCCTGGTTTTGACAACTGTTTCCAACTTTAGGGATCTCGAGCTAGAGCACTGTATAAAGCTGGCCTGCGTACACCTTTAGCAATTGCAGAGGCTTCCACTTCTGAAATAGTAAAAGCTCTGTTTGAATATTCTTCATGGGCTGCTGAAGGTAAGAATTTGGATAATTATGGACTTCTTTTAGATGGGTTGGACAATGAAGCTATGCTTCCTCTAGAAAATTTGGGTTGATCATAGAATGAAAGGTGCATCACTGCACGCGCACAACATTTACCTTGTTTGATGAAGTCTCTGTTTGAATATTTATTATGGGCCGCTGGATTTGATTTGGATGTTCATCGCTTTTGCATAATTAGGTCACGAAAATGAGTTGATGCATGCAACCTGTGTGCTAATCATCAAATGAAAGATACAAAGCATAGTGATTGAACCTCATTCTCTACTTGTTACATTGCCATTTGCTTTTAGCCTTGAAAAAAATGTTCTGATGCAACTGCTACAAATTATGGGGTTTGCCTGTGCCATGGATGTGCAGGAAGTTAGGATCGCTGTGTCCTTTTAAACTCTCAGTCCATGTTAGAGAGAGTGAAAAGAGAGAGGCGAAATGAAGGAGGGAAAGAAAGGGAGGAATTATTGTTTTATCTCTTTCTAAAAAGGAGAGAAAATTTGAAGGGAAGGACTAGAGAGAAAACTTCCGGGGGCCAAATGAAACTCTTTCCCATCTTTGGAATAAAAGTGGAGGGATTGAGGAGCTCTATTTTAAACAATCCAATTGTACCTATGAAAATGTGAAATGCCAGCACACAATTTTTTCTAATCTCTCAAATATTGTCTGGATAGATACATTATCGCTGATATGTGATTGAGTCTTTACTGATGGAAAATTGCAATTTGACTATTATATATATTTAGGGTTATGTGCAAGTTTAGTTGCTCATATACTTGGTATTTTTTTCCCGTGTGCATCCTTCCTTGAATATTTATAAGTGAAAATGTGAACCATCACACAAAGGAATAGTGCAAA
This sequence comes from Eucalyptus brandiana, assembly GCA_014182725.1. Classification (NCBI taxonomy): domain Eukaryota; kingdom Viridiplantae; phylum Streptophyta; class Magnoliopsida; order Myrtales; family Myrtaceae; genus Eucalyptus; species Eucalyptus brandiana. Next base: position 36,889,069 of record CM024670.1, read on the forward strand.
TAGAAAAATCCTCTGAATGCACATAGAGCAAGCTTGCTTGTTGGAGTGGAAGAGGAGAGGACTGATGCTTCTATGAATATAGCATCGCGGCATTCATCTGCTTTGGGCTTATGTACTTTATCATGTGATGAAACGTACAGCATGATTAATGTAGTTAATCTCTTTTATTCTGTTTGATTCTTGTTTTCTTTTTGAAAGTCAAATGTTGTGTTTGTTGTGGACAAAAATATCCCGCTTTATATATTGTAGATAATTGGACTTCTCTTTCTGTTTGTTAGTGTTGATTGTATCTATTATAAATGAACAGAAAGCTCAGCACAAAGGCGCTTACAATTAGGAGTTGCTAAAAAAATAAAGAATGGGGCACGCAAGATTGTTCTAGATAAAGCTGAGGAGGCAAGAATTGCTGCCTTCTCTGCCTTCCAGTCTCTTGGGTTAGACATCACGCAATTTTCTCGACCTGTGCCGACTATGATGGGAGATCACATGGGACAAGGGCACATGAGAATGTCCTCTGGGGTAAAAAGCACTAATAATACGTCAGGTGTGAAATCTGTGGAGCATGTTTTGCCTGTGGCAATTGTTGGGGAGAGCAAGAAACCTGATACAGTTGCAGAAACTCATAGGGAGATGTTGGAGACAAAGTCATTTGTGGGATCTAATGCTTCAGAGACTGTGATGTTAACTAGTGGACTTGCAAATTATCATGCTGCTAATTTGCCTCCCTTCCCGGCTGAAAAGCCTGTAGCAGTTGGTGATGAGCCTAATAATGCAACCATTTGTGGAAAAGATGCTGATACAACTCCCTCCATACTAGTAGAGAGTTGTGGTGACAAAAACCAAAATTCTGTTGGAACTGATGCTCATGTTGATCATGGTGTTCAGATACCGACAAGCAGCATGCAAAATAAAGATTGCTCAGATAAAGGCCCTGTTACTGCAGCTAATACTCCAGGTGGAATTGATGCTTTCTTGGATCTTTGGGATGCTACCAACGAATTTTATTTTGATATCCACTATGCTAAACGGAAAGAGGTGAATTCTGTGGCGCAATTCGAGATATGTGGTTTAGCAGTATGTTGGGAAAATTCACCAGTATACTATGTTAATCTTCCCAAGTGTCTAATGAGGACCATTGAGACAAAAAGCAGTTACTTATCAACATCATCTACTGCAAATGAAAGTTCACTTCAGCATGCTTGGTTGGAAAGCATCAAAATACGGTGGAATAGGATCTGTGGTATAATGGGAAAAAGATCTGTCCGAAAATTTACGTGGAATTTGAAAGTTCAGATTCAGGTTTTCAGGAATTCTGCAGTTTCTGTACAGAGAATTGGTCGTCCATATCTTGCAGGGAAAGATATGGGTCCTGAAATTATAGATAACTCATACTTGGTGTTGCCACCTGTTGATGTGAATGATGGAATTGATATTTGTGTTGTAGCATGGATTTTGTGGCCTGATGAGGAGAGAAGCTCTTGTCCAAACCTGGAAAAGGTAGTAAGAGGACCCATTTTCACATTATTGAGCTTTGTATCCTGTAGGACTTCTAATACCAGAGATATAGTATAAATACCAACGTAATGATTTTTTTCATCTTGCCCCAGGAAAGCTCTCTTTGAGACTGCTGAAATATGTCATGAGATCTCTTGTATGGATTTTTATTTTAAAAAATTCACATATGAAGTTGTTTTGATTGTAAAACAGGAAGTCAAGAAAAGGTTACCAAGTGAGGTGGCCGCAGCTGCTCATCGTTGTGGCAGATGGAAGAATCAAATGAGAAAATCTGCACATGATGGTTGCTGTCGACGGGTGGCGCAGACGAGATCACTACGCTCTGTTCTGTGGAAATTACTTATTGATGAAGAACTGTTTGAACCACTTATGATGATTGAAGTTCCACTGGTAAGTTTTGTATTGCATCATGCATGAATGCTCAAGATAAAATGTAGATTTGCAACTTAAGACTTAAAAAATATCATAGTCTAGATGGCTAAAAGAAAGGTGTAAGGACAAAGCAGCCAATTGCGTTGCTAAGTGCTTACATTATGACAACAAGAAATTGAGGCGAATTACATTCATCAAGGAGTGAAGTTGGGAAGGGATGGTAATCTATGGTTGGGTAGCCCAATAACTTGATTAAAATAAAACCTAAGATTAAACATTTGATGATTGTTTAAATGGGTTGCTGCCTGCTTTTAGCTTGGTTTGATTAAGTCATAATATTGAATGCCAGATATGTTGGTTCTCCATTGTTTTCTATGTGTTACTCCTAAATTGATGTTTCTTTAGAGCTTAAGCTTGTTGAGTGGTGTCTTTCTTGGGATGAAGAGTTATCTGTGGCAATGATTCTCATCTCACTAGTTGCAACAATCTTCTTTGGATCTTTTGACACTCGTTTGATGCTTGTGTTTTCAGGTTAAAGTTCTTGCGGACATGGAGCTCTGGGGAATAGGTGTTGATCTGGAGGGGTGCCTTCAGGCACATAATATTTTGGGGCAAAAGTTAAGGCATCTTGAGAAGGAAGCTTATAGACTGGCTGGGGTTACATTCTCACTCTATGCAGCTGCAGATATTGCAAATGTCCTCTATAGACATCTAAAATTGCCTGTACCCGAAGTAAGTGGGAAAGGAAAACAACATCCAAGTACGGACAAGCACTGTTTGGATTTATTAAGGTATTACAATGGAAAAAAATTACCTTTGCTTTCTTTCATATCTATCTGATCTTGAAATTGTGTGGAGAATTATACTTTACTTTGTTTTATGTTTTTTTATGTACTACTAGGGTCATTAGCTATAGTGAAGACATATTTTTGCATTGTACTGGTGGTGTAGTATACCACTTATAGGATGTGGTTACTAGTCCTCTGCTTGCATTGCTGATGACTTGCTCTTCCAATCTTTGACTCTCATTCCATATTTAGTTAATGTGATGCTTGGGTGCATTATTAAAGTTTTCCTTCAGACTGTCTTATAAGTATTCTAGTGTGGTGCTGAACAATTACATGATAGAATGAATATTGATTTACTCAGGAATGAGCATGCTATTATTCCCATCATCAAAGAGCATAGAACGTTGGCGAAGCTTCGGAACTGTACGCTTGGATCAATTTGTTCCCTTTCCAAGCTTTCTACAAGTACTCAGAAGTACACACTCCATGGCCACTGGTTACAGACGTCAACAGCAACTGGACGGTTATCAATGGAAGAGCCTAATCTTCAGGTCTGGGTTTTGTTTTGGCTTAATCTTTATTTCGCTCATATCATGATAATCTTTTTTCTTGTTGGATGGGGACATTGATCAAAACTAAATTGGGCAGTGTGTTGAGCATGTGGTTGAATTCAAGATGAATACAGATAAGACTGCAGTTGAAGATGGTGCAGATCATCACAGAATCAATGCTCGAGAGTTCATCATCCCGACTCAGGTATTGCGTATTAAGCTAAGTTCATGTAAGGTGCTTTCATCATGGTTAGATAGATGTATCTTTCTCTATGCATCATAGCACTACTTCCATATCTCCAAAGCAGATTCCGTCTTGAAAATTGTTGTTTTCATAATTACTAATTTTGTACATTGAAGAAAATATTTGAATGGATGCTGTAATTTCGATGTCGATAACCATGGTAATACAAATGTTGAATGTATTTTGGCATACTTTACATTAAAAAGTCATCAAATGATGCAAACTCCATGTATAATCTTTAACTTTGTTTACCTTCGTCACAACAAGCTGTATGCTAAAACAAATTTGAAAAGGTTTCCCTGATTTGGATATGAATTTTTCTCGATACAACTATGCATGGGACCCTATTCTAGTAATTTTACTTGGTAGAGGTATTATGGTGATATTATTGCTAGTGGTATAGTACATACCAAACCTGTGACTTTAAAGTTCGAATAGGTTTCTATGACTGGAGCAGTGTGGTTATAGAACTGGAACATAGACCATTGTGCAGGCTGTAGAATGTCTTTGCAACGTTGGAGGATTGAAATGGTGTTTTTGGGGGGGAGGGGATGGGGTGGGTTAGCTTTCACAACGCACAGCTCAAAAGAGATTTCCTTGTGGTTGTTCATGAATCATGTTCTTTGGGTTGGTGGCAGTTTATTTCCTTGTTTGTGTGTACTATGTGCAGGGGTGTCTGCACATGTATTTCTGTGCGTGCTAGGATTAGCCTTAGTGGGTTGAGCATCCTGGAATTTTTCCGTGAATCTTTTTTTGGGGTTAACAATGGGTTTCGCAGCCGAGAAAACAGCTCTCTTACGTATATTACCGGGATTTCTTTTTCAGGAGAACTGGTTGCTATTAACAGCAGATTATTCTCAGATTGAACTACGGTTGATGGCACATTTCTCTGAAGACGCTTTTCTGATTGAACTGCTGAGCAAGCCTGATGGGGATGTCTTTAAAATGATATCAGCTCGATGGACGGGGAAGACACTAGATGCTGTTAGCTCCCAGGAACGTGATCAAACAAAACGTATGGTCTACGGCATTATTTATGGAATGGGTGCTAAGACCTTAGCTGAGCAATTGGATTGCACCCCTGATGAAGCCACAGAAAAAATTCAAAGCTTTAAAGCTAGCTTTCCTGGTGTTGCTTCTTGGCTTCGTGAGGCAGTCTCATCTTGCCGTCAGAAAGGGTAGTGATACCTTGCTTCTCTCCTGTTTGTTTCACATGACCCCGTCTTTGTTCTTAAGTTAGTAAAATCAAGATAGGCAATAAATCAACAACTACAGTGTTTATAATTGGAATTTGGATCCAATGTCTACACTTTCTAGCTGGTTTTACATTTAACTTAGAAGCTTCCGTTTTTTTCATTATTTATTATTTAGTTATTCTTTTTTATTTTCCTTTTTTATTTTATTGGGCTGGGGGTTGGGGATTATGGAGATGAAAAAGAGAAAAGGCCATTAAGATTGCTAGACTTGAGCATGGTTTTAGCTCGACATATTAGGGTGCGTTTAGTAAGTATTTTTGTTTCTGGGAACAATTTCTGCTCAAAAATGGTTTTTTCTTGTTCTGTTCTTTGGATGGGTTTTTAAGCATTCGAAGGCGTTTGGTAACTGCACAAAATTTCTATTCCAGGAATATAAGTGCATTTGGTATAACTCTCATTTTTTTTTTTTTTTTTGTGACTTAGAATTTTTTAAAAAATTTATAATAATTTTATTACATTTTTCTCTCTCTCTTTTTTTTTTTTTTTTTCTTTTCTTCTTCTTCTTCTTCTTCTTCCTCTAGACTGTTGCTAGCCTTCGGCAAGGCCAAGCCTTGTTGGCTCGGGCCTCGCCTAGCTACCGGTTGTGAGGCCACCGGCTCTCATCTGGCCGGTCATCGGTCATTGCCAAGGCTGGCGACCGGCTAGAGGAAGAAGAAGGAAAAGAAGAAAAGAAAAGAGAAAAGAAGAAAAAGACTTGATTCAAGAATTGTTTCCGGGAACAAAGAAGCAACTTTTTGTTTATTTATTGATTCTGTTCCAAATATACTATTGGGAACAAATTTCTTCCTAGAAACAAAAACGTTACCAAACGGATTTTTTTTTTGGGAACAAAAAAATAAAAATAGGCACTATTTGGCACATTACCAAATAAACCCTTAACCTTTATATTGGTAAACAAATGTCACTAGGCAGTCTTCAGCAATGAACTTATTATACCTTGCATCCCATTTCAAAAAATGTGTATTCGATTGGTAATTGTAATTTCAGGAAAAGTAAAATGGTTCCTTTGTGGATTTAATGTCTCCACCCCACTGACCAGTAGATGTAATGATACTCACCTTGATATTTTTCTGAAGTTTGAAACCTTTGGTTGGTAAGGTGAACCATATACTTTCTGAACTATGGTTTACTTTAGGTATGTGGAGACTTTGAAGGGAAGAAAACGTTTCCTGTCAAAAATAAAATTTGGAAATAGCAAAGAAAAATCAAAGGCTCAGAGGCAAGCTGTAAATTCAATTTGTCAGGTATAGCATACTACCCCTCTCTACACATTAATTTCTTTTTCATTGTAATGGTGGAAAGAAGCATTCATATAATGGTTTCTCACTGTCTTTTCATTCAATTTGTCAGGTAAAGAATCTATTCTTTTTCTTCCTCTGTCTATCTGCTCTTTTCCCCCTTCTAATATGAAACTGTTCTGGTTCTCGGACAATTTTCTTACTCTAGGGATCTGCGGCTGACATAATCAAGATAGCAATGATGAATATTCACTCAGTAATACGTGGAGTTGAATTTGACTCTAGCTTTCTGCCTGAGACGAATTTTCACATGCTGAAGGGCCAGTGTCGAATTCTGTTGCAGGTTTTTTTATCTGTTTATATGTTCATATTTTTTCTTAAAGCTTGAGTTGCATTTCATCTGTATTTGGAGGATAAATGTGACTGACCTGAGATGAGTGAGTGACAATTCTGTGGTCATAACATTAATACTGGCTGTGAGTTACCTAGCTTCACTTGCTTGATTAACCTAATCCACAAACTTGTATGGAAAGTCAGTATTCATTTATAATACGCCTTAAAAGTTTTTATAACAACGTTGTAATCACTTTTATCTTTTCTCTTTCAGAGAAAGATGTTAAATGCAGTTTGTCTATTAATAATTATGGAGTATGGACAATTCTGATGTTGGAAGCGAGCTTTGACTATCTATCTTTTTTAGAAAATATATTGAGCTTATTACATATGAACTATCAAGTTTTGACATCAAAGCGTAAGAATGTGAGCAATAAAACAAATTGTGAGTCCAATTAAATCTGAAAAGGATAGGCTACACTAAAGGTATTTGGGCTTTGTCAAGATCTTTCTTTTCTCTTCTCTTCCGACGCCAAGATAAGATAATTTGAGGTTTGAGGAAACAATGGAAGGACATGCTACTGACTGAATTTTGAAAGTTTGGACTGTTCTTCATTCCTTAAACTTTCTTACTCTGATTCATTCGTGCTACTGACTAAAACAAATTGTTGAGTCTTCGCTCTGTTTCTTCTCTAGCATATACTGTAAGTCATGATACATGGAGTTTTAGTTAATCATGAATGTTGCTTTTCAGGTCCATGATGAATTAGTTCTTGAAGTCGATCCTACTGTTCTAAAGGATGCTGCGCTACTGCTGCAAAGGAGCATGGAAAATGCTGTCTCACTTCAAGGTAATCTGTTTCTTTATGTTTGATAAATTATTAGTTTGAAAAACAAATCAGGATCCTGTGCTCTCTGCTGGTTCTTATTTTTAAGTAGATTTGCCAATGCCATACATTTTTGCCCGTTTTGATTTATTATTATTTTATGTTCCATTCTTCAGTTCCTTTGAATGTCAAATTGAAAGTTGGGAGAACTTGGGGTTCCTTGGAGCCTTTTTGTACAGAAAATCCAGACCAAGTTGTAGTCGGTGGTTCTTAGGTAACTAAAGATCTTTTTTTTTTTTTTGGTAAATTAAGAATATATTGAGCTTTAACCAAAACTATACAAAAACAGACCGGCACCAAAACTTGCACTCATAATGACAGACAAGTCAGAATGAGTGGGAGGGTGTTGTCCACAAAGAAACAGCCACCAAGCAAGGTAGCAAAATAACCAAGTAGGACAAAAGCCTAAACAGCGGCAACAAGAGAAAAGGCAGCTCGGACCAGGCAACCAGAAGCGAGGAACGCAGAATCCGAACAGCAGCAACACGGAGAAGAGAGGCCCGGATGGCAGCTAGCGAAAGTCGCCTGGTAACAAAAGATCTTTATTGTCTATCTACTTCAATAAATTGATCAATAAGGCTTCTTAGGTAACAAAAGATCTCTGTTGTCTATCTACTTCAATAAATTTATCAATAAGGCAAAACTTTCCACTATCAGCTTCTATCTGTTCAAGAAATGTCTGGACATTCTGACATTGGACAAGAATGAGACGTAGGTCAATGTCTCTAAGTACAAGACCTGCTTATTTGGGAGCACCATGAATGCTCCAGTGGGGAAAGTTGGCTCATAGGCCAGGCATATCGTTCTTTCCATCATCAGAGAGGCCCATTAAGACAGTCCTTCTGGGGTTAACAAATTCCTCCTTCAAAGTAGGCAAGTTCAGGAGCTACCACTGGAGAATATGCTGTCCTCAGCTAAATGCATGGGGTGCATCTAGAATGAAGATTGGTGGTTAATTCTGCATTGGGATGCTTCTCCAAATTGCATGATTCTAAATGTCCTGGCAAGTTGGTTATGGGTTGTAAGGATGCCAATTTGCAGAGTGACTAGAATTCCAGTGAGGTAATGAGCAGTTCATGATAGCCTATATTTTTGAGCTTTTGCCCACTTATATATAAGAAATTGCTATTAATATGATACACTCCCTCTGTAACGCACGTGCAACCTAATTCTTTATTCATTGAGTTTGTGGGAATGACACCTTAGCAAATAGCATCAATTGATCAAAGGAAGGACTGGAACTAGAAAGAAAGACGTTTACACCAATGATTAGTTGGCTTAGAGAAAGCCTGGTTTTACTCAACTAGAGAGCTACGCGTCACTCTGGATTAATATGGATTTGTCGTCTTTTGCCCTTGCCACTTGGGGCTGTCAACTATAGAATTTTATCCTAAAGACATTTGCATCGTTCTCATCGTTAAGCAGGATAGAAGCGGAAGCTGATTTCATTTGCATGTCCTTTTAGGCATCATTTGTCATGGAGAAAAATAGTGGTGCTTTGTGGATGGCCTAGCAGAGGAGTTGACGTGTGAAGAACTTTAGATTGAGCTCTGTCTCTGAATCTACATGCAGGTTTGCTTCCGTCAATCTTCTTTTGTTTGCCAGTATGGGAAGCGCAGTTTGATTGCCTGCAGTTTTCCGTAACTTGGTTTGACAAGCCATTAGAATCCAGAAATGATTAACAACCCCACTCGAACAAAAGTTTAAAAGGGAAGGAAAAAAATAAATTAACGAATGAAGGAAAAGAGAACATAATTTTGCCTCCAGGTACTCCTGTTTTATATATGAAAGTTGGATCCTGGGAGTGCATTCTAATCACATGTGATGATTATGTAACTTGATCCAAATATTGTGAGCTAGCGAAAATGTCCTTTTGTCAGTCAAAAAACATCTTTTGTGGATAGCAATGCTTCACTGGATTTGTGGCAAGAAAAGACGGGAATCAAAATGTACGTATCTGGCGAGAATAGTTTGACCTTATGATGGGATGTGGGTCAGAAGAGGCTGCTAAAGACTTGATGTGGATTGAGACCATAACATTTCTAACACTTGGATGTCACGTGAAACTTGACGCAAGATATACCATAGTTATCAGAGAAAACCCACTATTTGACCCTATTTGCTCGGATGTTTGGTTGTTTTTGTTGTTGTAAAACTCAGCAGCTATGAGAGAACACCCACTTTCAAACTCTAATGGAGGTTTCTCCCATTGCAGTGTGCTTCATTTGAGACTACTTCTGACGATGCCTTTCAAAGGATTTACAATCGGCTTGCGTGGCTTATAATATATCCGGGAAGTGGACTTCACTGCGTCGCTGGAGGTACCGGACATGGAAATGTTCAGCTTAGGTGGAGCATATGAGGAACTGGAATTTGAGGCAAATACGGCTGCGCATGACAACACTTAGGCTGCGCGTGATAAAATTTCTGTTTCTTAATTTGTCTGCATTTCTCGTTCCCCTAATGTGTTTGGATGTAAACCGTTTGTAACGCATTTGATTTATTATTTCAAAAGCATTTCTATTCCGTAAATAGATTTGAAGAAGAAAATCGAAGCTAAAATTTTTAGCTTTCGGTTTACAAATAGAAATTGAGAAATCAATTTCTCAAAATCAATTTCTCGTTTCGAAATTTTGTCACGCGCACCCTTATTGGTCGGGGAAGAGTTTTTTTTTTTTCGAAATAATTTTTTTCTATTTCTATTTCGGGTATCAATTTTTGAGTAAATGAACCCTTTGATAATTACACAAAATTTCTACTCTTGGAATAAAAAAAAAGAATAGAAATGCGTTTGGTAACGCAATGATTCTTTTTTGTATTTATTCGTTTTTTATTCTTACTCACGGATCGCTAACTCGCTAACTCGTCACTGTTGCTTGCCACCGCTTGCCACCGCCGCCGCACGTCGCCCGCCGGCCGCCGATCGTCACCGCGACCGCCGCCGCATAGCTCATTGGCCGCCACCTCCCGCCTCCCATCTGCCACCGGCGGCGGGCGGCGACCGGTGACTAGCGATCGGTGGTGGTGACGGTGGTGGCGGCCGACGAATGGTGAACGGCGACCGGGCCGGTGGCGGTTGGCGATTGGCGGTGGCGGCGGTGGCGCGCGCGACGGCGGCGGCGGCGATGGTGGTGGCAGGTGGTTGGAGGTAGCCACGGCAAGAGAGAGGAATAAAAGAAAAATAAAAAAGAAAATTGGCTTATTTTTAGAAATTGTTAAAGAACAAGAAGTAACTTTTTTTCGCTTCTCATTTCTGCTCCAAATCTATTCCCGGGTTAACTTTTTATTCCGAGAAATAGAAAAACAACTTGGCGTTACTAAATTCTGTTCTTTGTTCCGGAGAATAAAAGAACAGAAATTTAGAGAAATAGAAACTTTACCATGCGCTGCCTACTTCATTGGGTTTCTTCATCTAATACCTAATGTTCTTCCTCCTAATTTTTCCACTTTTCTCGGAAGGTTCACTCTCGTTATGCTCCATTCAGGATTGTTAATGGTGCAGCAGATGCAAAGTCTCTATCGGATGCATGCTTTAATGTTCTCATCCCAAACCACTTGGCCATGACTGCTGTGATCTTCTGGTACAGGCATTTGTGCTTTTCCCTTTGTTTCCGTTTCTCATAAATGAAGGTACTCATTGACATGTGCATAAGCAAAAGGAAGCGTACGATGAACATGCTGCCCTTCAAGAGGGGGGGCCACTGACCTGAGTTCCATGCCCGAGTTGGGTGTAATTTGTAGCTAAGTTGTTCAAGCTGTCATGGAGTCGTTCGGTGAAATTTGTTAGCGCTTGGCATTTCTCTTATTGCCCTTGGGAATCAACGGAAGTGATGACCTTTTCCGAATTGCAGGAATAGTTGTTCCTGGAAAATTGGAGCTTTGTATGCGTGTCTCCTTGTCTCATGTTTGTCCCAAATGGTATGAGAGTACTTTAAGTCGAGATGGTCAGGAAAATGTCTGGAAATATCTTCGATTATTCTCAGACTAATTTCTTGTGAGCAAACAACGTACATCTTCAATTGCTTTTTGGCACAAAGATGAGGAGGTTTCCTTGACATCGACCAGAAATGTCAATAAATTGGTGTGTCGAATTGAAAATGTGATGAAATACACAATATCAAACATTAAATGAAAATGCCACACCGATTTGCAATTGCATTTACAAAGTTTTAGCATATTCAACAAAGAAAGCGATTATAGCAGAGTACCCTGTGGCCAAGAGAACGAGGCAACAAGCATCTTCTTGGAGAGATGTACATGACCGTAAATTGCTGCAAATGTATACAATTTTTTCAAATACAAACAAAAGACTGTTTCCTTTCCAAAATTGTATCATCGGTAATTTCTGTATCCGATTAGACAATGGCATTTTATTTTACTTCAGTCAGTTCCATCCCGAGTAATTTATTTGGAGAAGCTTCATTCTTGAGCTAGGCCTTAGGAAGAGTTATAGTAGGGAAGAAGTCAAGCTAAGCAGAATTTTGAGGTTGCGGATCATCAATGAGGATGATTAGAGATGAATTATTCTCATGAAGGCCGAGCCATATGAGTTCCTAATTTCTTAAAAATAACATCTAGGAAGATCCTAATAAGGAGTAATCATCACTTATCTCCAATCACTAATTTTTCGATGAATTGGAACATCACAAGGACACATGGATGGGGCCTCAGGCATCTTGTCATTAGGCAATGAGGTGATAGCCAAAAAATGCAAGTGTAAGCTATCCAAGTTTGTGTGCTAAGTTGCACTACTTGGGAGAAAATATTGGATGGTCCTGGAGCGCCTAGTCAGCGTGGTCTTCGGCCATTCATAAAGTGCCATGTGGAGGCATGGGTCCGCTAGCCATCTTCTACACAAACGTAGGCTTCTTTCCTCTCTCTCCTCTCCCTAGCCCTCTTCCCTCTCTTCCCTAGCCTACACGCTACCCTCTGCCTCTTCTCTCTCTCTCCTATGCAATGCATTTACTCTTTATTCTCATAGGAAGGAAAGGGGAGCAAATCCTTTCCCTTCCCTCTCTGGAGAACTTGACGCTTTCAAAATTTTGAATTCCAAATTCTCTGTCCTGCTCGTTGTTGCTCCAGAGCTTGTCAAGCGGCCGTTTCTCCGTGATTGCTGACGAAGCACATTAAAGCCGCCCTTGCTCGGCACTCGCTCGCTTCTCTCTCCTTGTTCGTTGCTCCTCCAGTGTTCGTCAAGCGACTGTTCTTTGCCGTCTCCGACGAAGCACATTTGTTATTTTGTAATGCGTTAATTTTTAATAGCATTTTTTTTCTTGCATTAGCTTTGGTCCACTCTTTAGGGCCGTAATTGTTGGTCACTTGGGGCATGCATGTTTGTGTTTCTTTTTCTTGTTCATGAACAGATTTTCTGTTTTTTTGTTTCCGAGAACAAAAAAAAAAAACGAAAATGCGTTTGTTTGCGTTTTTTGTTTAAATTTTTTTTTTTTTTTGTTTCGGGAACAAAATTAGAACAGAAATAAAAAAAAAAAAGTTAATTTTTTTGTTTCAAAAACACTTTTGAAAAACAAATTTTCTCTCCTTTCTTTTTTTCTTCTTCTTTTCTTCTTCCTTTTTTTGGCCGGTCGCCGACCTCGACCATGGCCGGTGACCGGCCGTTGAGGGCCGGAGGGTCGCCGGCAGCCGACAAGGCCGAGCATCGCCGATGGCCGGGCGAGCTTGGCCTCGTTGGATCCGGGCGAGCCCGAGCTCGCCTAGCCAAGGCGAGGCCAAGCCTCACCCAGCCACGGCGAGGCCGGCGAGCCTCGCCTAGGGCCGGCAAGCCTCATCGTGGCTAGGCGAGGCCATCGGCCCTCGTTGGCCGGTCGTTGGCCATGGCCGAGGCCGGCGACCGGCCAAAAGAAGAAAAAAAAAAAGAAAGAAAAAGAAAAGAAAAATATTAAAAAATTAAAAAAATATAAATTTACCAAACGTGTTTCTATTCATTTTTTTATTTATTTCCGAAACAAGTTTACCAAACGCGTCTTTTTGGTCAAAAATTGTTACTCGGAACAGAAATAATTTTTTCTATTTCTGTTCCCTGGAACAATTTTTTAACAAAAACACAAACAAATGCACCCTTGGTTGATGCGAAATGCTTAACATTTGTCATTGCTTGCTGTATGTTTAACATTTTTATTTCTTCACAAACAAGTGGTTTGAGAGGTTTGTGGTAAACAAATATGTTGGAAATTCACCACCGCCCGCGGTGGCCGCGCTGGTGAAGAGCCTGATACTCCATACGCAAAGGGGGAGAGGTTCGAAACTTCGTGGACGCAATGCTTCAATGCATAACGCACAATTTAACCACGCTCGGGGGTCAGCGGTGGGGCCCAACGCCTCAGGGTTTACACTCCACCGTGAAGCGGCGTGCGGAGGTTCCTAGGTACCAAAAAAAAAAAAAATGTTGGAAATTCAAAGCTTAGTTCATTCTCCATATTATGTACTGCTCAAGCGTGCGCTAATTTGAGGAGAATGTTTGATGTGGAAGTATGTCTAAATTGTGCTAGGAACCATTCATTACTCTTTTCGATCCGCCGCTTCATTGACGATAATTTCATGGACATGAATTTTGGAAACATTCAGCGGCAACCACTCGGCTCCTCCTTCCCATACTTCCGGCACCATGTCGTCATCGCCCTCCCTCTCCTCTTATCCTCCCGCGCCTCCACTCCCGCCTGCCTCCTGCTCTCCTCCTCCCCTCCTTCGTAATTGCTCCCGCCGACATGACGTCGTCCGCCTCATCCTCCACGGAGGCCCCATTGCGGGGGCGGTTGTCCTTGTTGGCCTACGCCAGGACCTGCTCGAGGTTGGTTCGGAGGGCGTTGGCGGTGGCCTCGTTGGCCTGGGCGAGGGCCCTCCAGATCTGGTTCTCCACGCACAGCGACTTTCTGATCTTCTATATCTCCTCCTCATTGGCCGAAGCAGCAACGAGCGCGGAGAGAGAAGCGAGCGAGCGCTGGAGCGGCCGTAATGCGCTTCGTCGGAGACGGAGGGGGAACGGCCGCTTGACGAAGGCCGGAGCAACAATGAGCGCGGAGAGAGAATTTGGGATTCAAAATTTTGAAAGCCGTCGAGTTCTCCAGAGAGGAAAGGGAAAAGGGTTTGCTCCTCTTTCCTTCCTCTGAGAACGAAAGAGTAGGGGTGATCGGTTCCCGGTTCGGTCCGGTTCCAAGGTGGAACCGGACCGGACCGGGAGAATCGGTTCCTAATTTTGGGAACCGTGGACCGGACCGTTGGTCTTAGGACCGAGAACCGGACCGGACCATCGGTTCCGGTCCGGTCCGGTCCGGTCCAAAAGAATTGGCACTTTCTTTTTTCATTAAAGAATTACCATTTACTAAAGAATAATCATGCTCCGAACCGATCAATTAAATTCGGTTTCCAAGCAATCTAATAAAACTACTCACACATGTTTCCACGTGCAAAATATTCAAACTTCACTTGTGTGAATATCAATCATAGTTTATGTGTTTCATGCTTAATTTTAAGCATAAAACCCATGAACAACGTGATTAAAGGTTGTGCTTGGCTTAGGTTTTATAAACAATCTCTCTTATATACTTTGAATGTTTAGTCGATATGAGACTTTTTAAGGCTTGAAGTGCCTTGTCGTTTGCAAGTGAGGGGAGCAAGAGAGAGAGTGTGAGCATGAGGAGAGTTTTTTCTATAAATAAAGAGTAACAACAAGAGTTTTGGTGGTCTCTTGGCCACATAAGAGGTTGTTACCTAAATTACAATTCCGATTGCAATAAGTTTCATATATAATATTCATATATTATATGTGTTTATATATTATATGAATATAAATATATAAAAAAAATTCGGTTCGGTCTGGTCGGTCCGGTCAGTCCGGTTCCCACCTTGGAACCGGGAACCGGGAACCGGACCAACCGGCCGCCGGTTTCAAGATTAGGAACCGGGAACCGGACCGCCGACCATGGGAACCGCCCAAAACCGGCCGGTCCGGTCCGGTCCGGTTCGGTCCGGTCCCGGTTCGGGCGGTTTCCGTTGCACACCCCTACGAAAGAGTAAATGCATTACAGAGGAGAGAGAGAGGAGGAGGTAGGGGTAGCGTGCAGGCGAAGGAAGAGAGGGAAGAAGGCTAGGGAGAGGAGAGAGAGGAAAGAAGCCTAGGTTTGTGCAGAAGATGGCCAGCGGACCCATGCCTCCACGTGGCGCACGCTGACTTGGCGCTCTGCGACCATCCAATATTTTCTCCTTTCTCCACTATTTGGACGTAGATTCCATCCCATATAGTACTATAGATATTCTATGTATAACTCAAATATAAAAGATAGCACGTGAATTGAGCTAAGAGTTTAGATTGTTAGAGAACAATACTGAATATATTTCATAAAGCTAATCCATAGATGTTTGTCGCAAGCCACAAACTGCATGTACTTATTAGTCTGCATAACAAGAAGTACATGTATTGCTCATATGATGAGCTAAAGTGTCTCCATGCGTACTTATGACTTGTGCACCCTCCAACTATAATACAAACCAGGAGAGCGACCACAAGTTCTCACTAACAGTGGAGTCCCTAGTTGTGAAACCACACAATGTGGTCCTCAGGAAGGAAATGGCAAACAGGCACAATCCCTGGCTTAACCTTGAGCACTTGGAAGGCCAAGTGTTTCGGGTTCCATGCCGACGTGTCGGTGTGGCAAGCGGCGATGGCCTTCGCCTCTGTCCCGTCCGCGCCCTTCATTGGGACCATGTAGAACCGAGTGTCTTGAGTCTTGTGGCAGTAGAAGACAGCATATGCATAGTTTTGCTTGTGGCACACCACTGATTCATCTGCTGCAATTCTTCTTACTCCTTCTTTGATGGTGAATTTCTCCAACTGGGTCTCTTTTTTCACCTCTGTAGAGACAGCCTTCAGATTGTTTCCAAGCCTGATGCTGGCGTAGTCAATCATGGACTCCAATGAGGTTGTGCAGTATTTTTCCTCTCCCTTAATGCCTGGTTCTTCACACTCCTTAATAGTGTCCTTCATCATTTCGGCTTCCACTGATCCGGGCGCCACGGAAAAGTGGTCCAGGATATCAGATATCTTGTCAGATGAAAATGGTAGGGTTTTTGCTTCTTCGCGGGGCAAGAAAGTGGCCGAGTTCGAAGTCCTGGTGAAGTGCAAAGACATTGTCGTTCCCGGTTTTAGGTCTTTTTCCAGGAAGAAAAGGGCCACGTTTCGATCGTCACGAAGCTGGGTCTCGGTTGCGGCGTAGTTGTACACGAACGGGCTGGCTCCGGGCTTGACCCCGACATAAACGGGCTTGCCCTTGGGTCCTGTGTGCACGGCGACTCCTCCTTTGCCAACTCCGACGCTGGTCCCCTTTCCGGGCTTCCCCGTGTCGACCCCGACTCCACCATTCCCGACGCCGACTTTGGTTCCGCCGGGCTTTCCCTTGCCGGCATCAACGTTCACTCCACCTGTGCCTACGCCAACTGAGGTGCGCTTGTCTTCCGTGAAGTCTAAAACATCGGTAAGTGGACTTGAGCTCAACTTGTATCAGAGAATAATAAAGATAGATGTACTAAGATTGATCTACATGTGGTCAGCTTGTTTATAAAAGCTCATTTAATACTTTCTTAGAGCAATTATCATCATTGCTCATAAAAAATTGAGAGAGGACGTGCACATCGTGGCAAAGGCCAGCCGAGCCATGCAAATCTACATGGTTAGATTTCATTCATATAAATTGGAACAAGTTATTTATTAGAAATAGGGAAAAAAACTAAAAAGATAAAATAAAAATCAAACTATGCCTATTGTGACACATTTATCATAAATTTTTTCTTATGATGTAAAAAAATCCAAAACTTGTATTTATGTAATACATTTACCCTCCTTCGAAATTCCATTAGATGATATTTCAGCTAAAATAACATCATCTTCATTTTATTAAAGTCATGTGGGCGTCATGTTAATACTATTTGCTTTCTTGCATCCACATAGATAGATTTTCAACGATTTCTATTAATAGAACTTTAATGGAGGGTAAATGTGTTAAATAAATACATATTTATGGTAAATATGTTACGGTAGACATAATTTAGGATTTTTTTTTTATGGCTTTTACCATTAGGAATGAGACTTTTGCTTTAGACAAGCATGAAATGTCATCTTGTCTTATATCTATCAAATAAAAAACTTGGATCTTACCGATTTTAGTTGTCAGATTTTCTGGGAATCCATTGAGAAATTGAAGGTACGTGCTGACATGTGACTTACAAGATCTTACCTCCATGCGTCATGTTTTTAGTTTTGAGTCGGTCAGCTTCTTGACGAATTAAAACTAGATGAGGTGCAGTTTTTACTTGGTTGTGCAAGATATGGTTTCTTTCTTTTCTGAGTTCGAGCACAAACCTGACTGTTGTTGTAGCATGTCCTTGATGGATTTTGGCATTTGCGTGTTGGGTAGCTTTGACTTCCAGTATAGTTCGGGAGTTAAAGCCGCATGGGAAGTCGCCAGAATCACCTGCACCAAATTCCACAAAAAAGGAAAAAAAAAAAAAAAATCCTTTTTAGCTTCTAAAAACTGAAGAATTGTCACCAACATAATGAACTCGCAGCTAAAAATGCAAAAACTGTTGAAGCTCCAAGGGACAAGCCTCATGCATTATACTGAAAGTGAAAGCTCTTGAAAGAAATTACGTACCGTGAGAGAAGCTAGGACACGCAGGAGTATGAACTCCATTGTTGAAGCTCGAAATCTAAAGGAGGATGATTCAGTCAGAGAGAGATAAAGGTTTACGTGGAATAAGAAAGAATTGGAGTTCCAAATTTATAAGGCAGATACAGAGGTGGTGAATTGAAACAAGAGCTTACCCCACAAAACCGACCAACACATCGTGTCACTGAAGAGGCAGGCTTAATCACTTCAACTGTCCCTGGCTTTCGTACAACCAATTATTTGCATCTCGCGGGACAGTTGGAGCATAGAGAGAGAGAGAGAGAGAGAGAGAGAGAGAGAGAGAGAGAGAGCAGCACTATTCATGGTGTTTTATTTTCTGGTCCTTAACCTAACTTTCTAGTTCACCCCTTCAGGCACCTAGAGAAAAAATTATATGCCGAGCAGTTGTGGAGATGGAGAAGTAATGACGAATTCAATCACAGAGATCTTTCATTTTCATCCATTTTCAGATTCATTAATACATAATAACACTTCTCCGTTTAGTGACTCAAACTTGCAAGATTTTTGAGCATTTGTCCCACGAAATTATTAATTTATCTTGTTGATGAAAACGGAGAATTAGTCACTAGAAAATTTCGAATTGATAGATGAGTCTTTGTATGCCTTTTCACATCTTTTAGAATATGAGAATCGAGAGATCACATTCATATATCACATCAATCTTGATTTCATAGCATCAACCTAAATGAAACATGAAAGATCATATATTGGAAATGGGGAGTTGAGAGTTTTTTTTTTTTTTTTGATCAGTCCTACTCTACTCCTACTCTAACTTTTACTTTCAGACTTTTATCTTATCTCCTTGCAGGGTGTAGGAATTGAAATCCACACTTAAAACTAAATCATCCTTATCTCAACCTTCCTTAAAAAGGTGAAGATTCGAATTCCCCATCTTCCCCTTTCATGTTGGAAAAATGGCCATTAAGACAAACCCTAGTGGTTAGGGAGTTGAGAGTTGAGTCTGTGCGTTCTCATTATTCTCTCCATGCATGCAATGATACCAGCATGCATAAGTGACGGACGAGGGCTGAAAAGTCGACAAGGCAATCGAAAAGATGCTCAGCGTCGACCTCACAACTTAGAGAGAGAGAGAGAGAGAGAGAGAGAGAGAGAGAGAGAGAGAGAACAGGCAAACTGGCAAGAAAATCTTTAATTGCATGGACCTACGGATCGATGTTCTCGAAACGAACAACCACCTTATTTATTGGGAATTTGGTTGTGGGTTGAGATGGGTTTGTCAAACATGAACAGAGCTGAGATCATTCTTGATGAAACCTACGCACCATCTTCCTGTTAGAGAGTTATTGCTTCCCACTTGAGTGTTTCTAGAAGTGATGGGTTTCGTTAACCGGTGCCCTGGAATACTTTTTTTTTGTAAAATCAACTTGAAATTACGCTCTCAACCCCTCACATTTTTTTGGCCTCCTGCAAAGATCCGCTAAACAAGCAATGGTTAATGACTTCGAGAGATGGGTTACTCTATCAATTGATCATCGAGTTCTAGCAAAGACAAAATTGATCATCATATTACACACAAGTATCTCAATGTCAATAAACAAAGCATATTGTATCTAAATGGCCTGAATGCCCAAGAAAGAAAAACGACTTATAGTTGGGGAATAACAATATCCTCACTCTTCAAACTGACAAATAGAAAGCACAAACTTTCTGTTGTGGAGCCATCCATTAGCATCGGTCAAAAGGAATTTTATTCAATAAATGACGTGACAAATGATGTTGATATATACAAACAACATGTCATTAGAGCAAAATTAAGAGTAACAACATATATAAAATGACGCATTGTCACGAATTTAAGTTGTTCAACTTCATGACTTTTTTTTTTTTTTTTCAGCCTAGACTTTGTGATTTTAAAATGACATTGCTTTGTACGTATCACCACCCTAATTTTCACTTGAATGATGGGTCATTTATATACATCATTATTGTTGGTCACATTAGCTACTACATAATCTTTGTCTGGACGAAAAAAAAGCAACCAATGGGTATTTAGTCCCATGAACCGAAGTTAGTCTTTTTTTTTTTTTTTTTTTTTTTTTGGGATCAGTTTGATAAGTAAGGGTATTATTGTCAGCACGTCTAAATTCATGCGGATTTTTTTATTAATCTTTTGCGCAATTAGCCATGAACTTTGATTCACTTCAGATTGAGGCAACAATTCAAATCACAGCCTAAATTTAGCAGATTGCCCTAGTCATTTTTTTATTTTTGTCCCATTGTTTCCGTATATAGTTTCGACAGAAATAAATGAGCCATAAATGTTAGGAGAAGCTAGGCATCATAACGTCTAACCACAAAAAGTAAAAGCTTTTACTTAATCTTTATGTCACTCTTCTGCCCACGTGCACCGAGGACCAACGATGAATAGCTTTTCTTTATTATAATCTTTTGCCAATCGTAATTTATACCACAATAATGTGACACATGACATAAACATTACATAAAAGATTTTCTTTTACATGCATGAATTTTCATGCCAACTACTTTTTCCTACATTTATTGTCTCGAAAAGGCATTATACTGTTGTTGGCGTGCCTTTATTATTTTAGGGAATTGGCCGTTTTTGGGTACCAGTGGATAGGCGAACTGGAGGGGTCCAGTTAATTAAAAATTTCTATACGTGCCTGCTTGCCAATATAATTATTAGATTAATTTACAAAATTAGTACATTTTAAAGGGAAAATTCTAAATAATGACCTGAAGTGAATCTATTTTTTCAAATAAGGACCTAAAGTGAAATTTATGTCAAATAAGGATCCAAAGTGATCAAGTTAATCTCTATTGAGGACCTTAGCTCGCCGGTAGACATTTTCTAGCGATTAAAATATGGGCAATTTTGTCAGAAATTTGTGACTAGAAAAAAATGGAAAATTATAAATTAATTAAGTTTAGGTTATTCATTAGATGTTTACGTCTTCTTCTTTCTTCTCCCCCGTTGTTCCTCAACCAAATCGCTGCCCAGTCATCATCATGACTCGATTTTCATCGCTCCTCGCCTTGCTCAACCGGCGGAGAACATGGGTCTCTGCAAACAAAGGAAGAAGAATCTGGTTTTGTTCTTTTTTTTTGAATTTGTGCCTCAACCGGTAAAGAATTTGGGTCTTCGACTTTGTGGAGGATGGGTACAAGGAATGTGGAGAACTTCGGTCTTTTGACTTTACAAAGGATGGGTGCAAGGAATGGGGAGACCGTAGAAAACCTAGGGTTTTTTTGTTTATGTTTTAGGATTTGTTAATTTTCCCCAGATTTTTTTTAAGACAAAATTGCCCAAACTCCGGTCGTCGAAAATGTCACATGCTTGATAGCTGGTGAATATTTGGCTGACCAGCAAGCTTAGGTTCTTATTTGGAATTGATTCAACCACTTTGGGTCCTTATTTGAGACAATTGGTCCACTTTAGGTTTTTATCCGACACAAAGTTTATTTCGGATCCTTATTTGAGAAAATTGATCCACTTCGGGTCCTTATTTGAAATTTTTCCCATTTTAAATATAAGATGAGAGATATTGTACTTGCAAAAAATCAATATGATTTATTGATTTAACACTAAATAAAATGTAAGAAGAAATTTTTTTGTACTAATTCCACTTGACGAAGTAAAGATTTAATAAAGAAAAAAATTGTAGATATAAGGAAAAAAATTGTAGATACAAACTTACGAATTTAATTGAATTTTTAACATGCCTTACTAAATTCATATATCCTAAATTATTTCAGGTTAATCATGTCTCGAAAAATCTAATTGATTTAGCTCCACCATTTGGCCTCGTTTAGCAAGATTACGAGTTCATGTGGAGTTTTTGCGTAAACTAAACTAATATTCTTTTTTAACGGAAAATACAGATAATCTTTTTTAACATTAAAAAAAGCTGAAACAAAAGGGCTTAGGGTGAAGAGGGTTTTCCAAAATGCAAATATCGTTTGGTAAAATTTGCATTTGTAAATGACTTTTATTAAATTAAAAAAAAAAAAAAAAATATTTGTATGTACTTTTTTTGAAGTCCGGCCACCGAATTGTCGGATCTCGGTAATCGGATGGCCAGATTTGGCCCCCGGACGGTCGCCGGGGTTGGGTGACCCCACTAGGCGACCCTCAAGCGGCGATTGTCGATGTATCACCGGCGCACACGACCCCTTGGCCGGCGATTTTCAGCTTCTGTGCAGTGGTTTTTCTCACAGATGAATAGTACCCTCGAAGTGAACAGTAACCGGAACTTGCATTCCGGAAATGCAAGTTCCCAAAGGACCTTTAGACTTGCTTTGGACTAAGGGCCCTTAGGGGCCTTTGGAGATGCAATTGCTTCTTGTCAAAATCACCCAAAAAATCGAACATTTGGCCAAGGGACTTTAGAGTCCCAAAGCCCATTCCCAAAGCTGAACCAAACGGGGTCTTAAAATGCAAATCTCAATTTCACTTGGACTATATATAGATTAGTAGTAGACTTGAAGAGTGATGTTTGGCTGCTAGAGGCCCAACCCATCCGCTTAATTCAACTTGATTAGTATAGGTGGCATATCCAAATAGAGGATTATAGGCTTCATAACCCCACCCCCCCCCCAAAAAAGGAATTTTTTTATTTTTTATAACCAAAAGCAAATTCAAAGATGTATTAGTAATACTAAGATTAAAAAAGCTTGAGTATGAAATGACAACGTACGTTCATCCCGTACTTATAAGCATGAGTTAATAACCTATGATATCACGAACTCTTTTAACTTTGCTTTGATATGCATATTTGAAATCAACATTGAGAGGGTCTAATGAATATGATAACCCAAGATGCTTTGACATTTTCTGACCGCCTACGGATGGGGAAAACCTCTGAAATAGTGCTTCGTCCACATATAACAACTGAGATTTCGAAAATTTTTAGTGATTCGGAGTCAAGTATGTTGCATCTTGATGGCACGTTGGTCTCTCAATCGCCAAATCACCCCACTTGGCGTGTAGTTTATGTGATTAATGTACTCACATATGAAAATGGGGTATTAAATGGAGCAAAACAGCACAAATAAGGTCAATGACAATCAAGAATCCTCGATTGCAGACTTGTCTCACTAATCATAAGGCAAATTGTAGGGGCCTTTTCCAGATCGGGTCAGTCCAATTTGAGGCCCATATACAAATTTGGAGCCCCAGTCCATCCTATCACCCTATTTATAGTAGATTATATATGCCTCGCTTTCTCTAAGGGGCCTAGATTATACCTCACCCAGTTCCTTTATCTTAGCCCCCAATTACATATCGATCAATTTCATGTCTAACGCCGCAGACATGACAGTTCCTTATAGAAATGTAACAGACCCAGACCCTAAGTTCGCTGTAAAAAATCTCGACAACGATGACGATTCTGCAAAAGCAAGTGTGAGTGTCCATATTAACACAATAACTATTCCTCCATATGCAGCCTATATAACTCGAAAAGGGCAACACATTGGCTCATTAGTGTAAACCTCGAGCGACACATAAACCTCGAGCGACATCGATCGAAACGTGTTGGGGGGGCTAGTAGGCTTGCATTTGCAAAGTAAAGGGAGATTTTCTCGAGTTCATTCGATCCATTCAATAATTTCCGGTACGAAAATGTTGTCTTTCCCACTAATACGACTCCTTTTTCTTCTTTAAAACCTTTATTAAGACAGTGGCATGTGTAAGTAAACTTTGGTGGGGGCATCGTGTTCATCCACTCATTTGAATGATTTTCCTTTTTGCCACTCAACCCTTTATTGCTCTGAATTAGTGAAGGGATTAGACGTAATTAGGGATTATTTGGCGCGAATCGATTGGATGGGCGGCTTCGCTTTATTTCTTTTCTGGGTTTCTTACTGGATCGCAACTCGTTTTGGTGGTATGCTTGTGAACAAAACGCAAGACCATGCAATTGGAACTTAAGTCATTGTAGGTCCAAATAATAATTTTCTCAATTCTTTTAACGAAATTTTCTTTTCATAATCGCTTTTGCAGTAGTGACATTACATAAATACAAAAGCAGAGGTTGCCTGAATCCCAACTGCACCTTTTTTTCGTTGTTGAGATTTTACTAAGTCTTCGCATGGCTTAGTGTCGTCCACGCATTGCCATTTTACCATATTTGGTTATTTTAAAAGCAAGTCATTGCTTTGGTTGGAGTAGTACATCAATAATATGAGAACCTTCTTCGCCTACGAATTAAACAATGAATCATTAGTTTTGGCACTAATCCATTAAGTCCCCTTGTGCTTCTCTTCATTAACAACTATATCTACATGACTAGCCATAAATAAAATAAATAATAAAAAAAATAAAGCGAGGGCACTTCATGTACGTACATTCACCTCTATTAAGCGAGGGCAGTCCGAAAGAAAGAATCAACAACAAATTAACTAGCTTCAATTTCCTTGATTCTCATAGAGTTCTTGACATACTTTTAAATGCAATCGATTACCATTTCATCCGAGATGTCATGGTGAAGGGAAAGGTTGTCGTGAGGAAAGTCATGACAGCGTAAAACTCAGCAAACATGATGACAAAACTTGTTTCTTTGGCAAAGCTCAAGCTTTGTTTGAGCTCAATTGGTGTTTGTGGAAGACGAGTGTCCTTCGGGGTATTGGGAGAGCCTGATTGAATGATGAGCACTATAGCTTGATTGCGAACATTGAATGAAGGTGGAGTATTATCAAGTCTTTTTACCTTACTTTCTTATCGAATCTGTCGTTGCGGAATTTGAACTGACGCCCGATATCATGTAATATATGAGAGTTCAGGTGTCCGTCGCTTTGAGAACAAACGCCTTGTATTTGGTTTGATCCGACCAATAGTCCAGAAATCATAAAAGCTTTCTAGCCCGTCTATCATTGGACAGTGAAAGAATGAGTGAGGGGGGCTCTTTAACCGAAAGCAGGAAAGAGAGTAGGAATGGAAGGATAATAAATTGGAAAGTAAGGATGAGCAATTCTAGGGTTGGTCCAAGTTATACCTTTAACCTAAAACTTATACGTAGGAATCGCTTCTCAATTTTGAGAATCTTAAACCTATCATGCTTACTTTGGAATATGGAACTTACTTTGTCATAGGTTTCGGAGTTGGTTTCAAGTTTCACCAATATTCTTAATTGAAATTATAGTAAATCATCACTTCTATTGATTATTATCTTCTGCTACAATTCACTAATTACAACTCATATTTAAACAAATAAAGAATATGAAATATTAATAAAGTAAAAATTTCTATCATAGGTATACCGGAAATGAAAGCTTACACCAGCAGTTTCAAGTTACATTTTCATTATTGGATGCTATGAAATATCACAAGTTTGCACAATGACATAAGATAAGAAAAACACAAAGATTTATTCTGAGTTCTAAATTCCAACCTGCTCTACATATCTTGGAATCATACTCACCCCAACTGGAAAGGCATATTGGAAGAGAGAGAGAGAGAGAAGATTACCGAGTGAGCATATGATTAAGACAAGACATTGAATGGGATCTCTATTTTGAGGGAGAATCCACTTCTATTGAATTGAGGAATGCGTCTGAGTCTTTCGATTTGATATAATAATAATCTATATAAGTCATCATAGCCAAGAGCTGTTAGTGCTTGAAAGGCGGTCCTCTCTTTTCGTTAGCTTTTCTCCTCTAGCACTGAAATGGTTGTAGAAGATTAAAAATGCTGTTGTGCGCCTCATGGCTATGTCATAATAGATTTGAACACTTGCACTAAATAGACTTCTTGATCATTTTTTCTTCTGCAGTACCTCAATGTAATATAAGCGACTTTGTGTCAGGACCTCCTTCCCTTTCACTAGGCTCATTGCCTATTTGTAGTGAATAAGAGAAGGGCTTTTTCTAAAAGTCTTAAGCCATCTTGGTCACCCTCGGCTCACCCATTATTTCATTTTCTTGTATATGGAGCTATGTCGACTTACATAAGTCTCGTCGATGCGGTTTTTTATTTTTTAAGTAAGTTTTCTCTCCTATTTCGAATAGAATATGGATACAAGCTGTTTAGAGGGTCTTTTTATGGTTTTCTAGCAAAACTCGGTGTCTTAGGTGTTGGGAAACAAATGACCGATGGGAGACAAATGACCGATTGATTGTAAATCTGTAACTCTCCAATTGATAGTGACTTTTTTGTGGTTGGCTCTCCCGGTAAAGTAGCTATAGACTCTTAAATCGAATTACGTAAATGTCTAGTGTTTTTTTTTTTTACATTTTCTTGCTAATATATTTGATAACTTCTTATTCTCGCATTTATTGGAATTGCAAGATTTGTGAATTATGGCATTATTTCAGACAATTGTCATTATAATTAGGAACGTTGCAACCCCACAAATTTGGACATAATTAATGAAAAATAAGTAGTAATGCACATACTCGACTTATACTTTAAATGACTCGAAGGAATTGAAGAGACTCACTCCAACCAAATGCTTAGCAAAGAGACTTTATTTGTAGACAAATCCAAGCAAATGATTCGACGAGAACTAGAAACAAGAAGAATGACCAATTATTTTATTTACAAATTTATTACTAATAAAAGATTGCTTGTTAAATAATCCTTGATTAGACGTATATATATATATATATATCTTTCCACACCCTGTACTTGCTTTTCTGTTCCCATTTATAAATCTTGCATCCATATTTATTTTTTACGTGGGATCGACATACTGGGCAACACAAAATAAAATAAAATAAAAGTTTCCCATCGAATAATTCTTTTAAAAATCGGACATATATCAATAAAAACAGAGCCGATGATCGAGCTCTTGGAGTTGGCCCGCCCAAGAGATCGTTGGTAACATCATCTTAAGCTGATCAAAACGATGGCCATACATATCTCCTAGATAAGCAATATGTCATCATTCAAAACATGCCGTGGAACTGCAAATTGATCGTTGCTGACAACACGATATAATTAAAACCGATCGATTTCAATCCTTATATTCTCTTTCGGATCTGAAAAAGGCTTGTGGACAAATGCGCTTTTAAATCATGGGAAAAGCGAAGTACCCCACGACTGTCTAATCAAGCTTTGAACTCGGCCTGATTATGCCAATCATAAAACCGTATTAAGCTCCTGGAAGATTAATTAAAGCAGGCAGAAGGAGAGAGAAAATCGAAGAGTGGAAGGAGGAGCTGACCCACATCCGATTCTATGTCTATAATAGTCGCTTCGTGGAGGGGAGTGGAGGAAATCATAATAAGCCCGATAAAAAGCCAACCTTTTGCCAAATTAAATTAATACAGGCTTGTGGAATTCTGCCTCAAGCTTTTTCAAGGCTTAGAACTTTTAATTTATCTTTAGTTTGTAAAATTAAAAATTGCAAGTTTATAGCCTTCTCATATCTCACCGTCGTTATCAGATAGATCCATCCTACTTGTGCACAATTATGCTTGATGGAACGTGAGTGTTTTGGGTTTGCTTTATATATTTTTTATTTAATTTATTTAAAAAGCTCTTGTTTGAACTTATTTAATAAGTAGTTCGCAATCATGTTAGTGCATATAGACAAAGCCCTTGTGGACAAAACCCATGATCTTAACACAACCTCTCTAAATTCCTTTATGTGAAGTTTCTATTGGGGGAAAAGGAAGAAGAAGAGGCGGAACATGGCATCACGACAAAATTAAAATTAACCGCTTTTCACAATGATAAAAAAGAAAAAAAAATAATCACTTTGATATGCGTGATTTGTATCTCCACTATCATCACTTCCACTCTCTAAAGACACCCAAAAAAATTAAAAGGAGTTTGGAGTGCTATGACAGTGTAGGAAATTAATGAGAAACAGCTAAGAAAAGTTCCTAGTTTTCAGAAATTCTTGGATAATATGCAGAAACACTGGCGGTACATGAGAACAAACTCTATAAAAGGCTTTCAAGATTTGCAAATATAGCTCATTGTGATGTTGATCAGTGGCCAAGAACGATGAGTACCATAGGTGGAACGTCAGCCTTAATGGTAATCGAGTAGAACAACATTTCTGTGAAAATTGTTGATGTATCAATACGGATTTTGAGCTAGTGATATCTAAATCTAAATTCCTATGGTAATTCGGGACTGTTATTTCACACAGCAGTAGTGAAAAATATGTAGTTTGTCCAAGAGGAGGATTCAAACTGTGATTACGGGCATATTTTTTCGAATAACTACATTTATATTCTAGGATAGGTCGATTTCTCCTTTACAACCCTTGAGGTGAAAGAGCTATGATATAATAAGGAAAATTTTCTTTTGTGTTAATATTGAAAAGTAAAAGTACCCACAAAAAGGTTATTCTTTCTTGCTTTCATTTTTCCCGTTGATCACTTCCTTGAGTATGAAGTATAAAGGTGAACATCTCCTTTTTGGACTCCTCAAAGCCCTGCCTTAGTTTTTCTCTGAGGGATTTAAAAGGGTTTGTTTCAAACGATTCTAAACTTCAAGTTGACGTAACTTCCATTAAATTAAATATGTTTCAGTGCTGATGACTTTATATTAGTACTTATAATTCGAGGGTTTCTTTTGTTCTTTCACTCTTTGCTTAGCCATGATTAGACTGCGGCGATTTAATGTAATGTCTAATATATCATATCACTTGTTCCAAAAGATTACTCGAAGTTTATCATATGATTCATGCAATATTACTTTTTGTTTAATTATGTCAAATCAAAGTACATAAGCATAAGAATGTCAACTTAAACATTCTTTTCGGTGCTTCTAACTATGGAAGAGGAGCTTAATTATTTCCGCATGCGAGTGGCAATTTTTCTGTATTGAAAAGGTTAGTCTTAACAACAGTTTATTCACTCATGAACCTTTACCTACTTAAGTGTCAAATAATAGAGTTTTTAAATCCTTTTAAGAAAAACTTTTTTCATGCTTTTTTTTTTTTTTTTTTTGGGCTTAAATTCAAAACATGGAGATACATGGCTCCAAAAGAAAGTAAGGATTGCCTTATAAATCTTAGTTTACCTCCCAAAGTGTGTAATTCATTTTAATACATCATTTCATCATCATTTGTGTGAGAATACTTCGTGTGAATTAAGAGACTGGATAATATGAGAAGTTAGGAAAAGTTAAGGAAGAAAGAACATAATTTGATGAAGAAAGGGTGATCTGTAGGATAATTTAGGTTGGTCAAAAGATAGCATTTCCGAGATAATCCTTATGATTCGCCACTTTTATGAAGAGTTTAGGTTATGAGCAAACTTTATTAAGCACTATAATTAGGGGCCTACTATCCATATTAGCAACTTTTAACTTCGAAATCATATAAAATAATGGTAATTTGTTGACTAAGATAGGCTAGACAATGATTAAGAGAGAAAGCAAATCCCAAGGTTTAGTGGTAAAGACACCCGTGTTAGGAAACCCAATACATTTCAAAACACATGATTTAGATAATTGGATGAGCGTAACTAAAAAGCACTAGGGTTGTTCATGCGAATCATTAGGCTTCATGAGGGGCATGTACAAAATGACTTAAAGATTATCTGAACATATACATACATATATATATCTATATATATATAGAGGCAAAGAATAGTGGCATTAAAAGATGATTTTAAATGATGAAATGAGTGCATGAACCCTTGTAGTGGTACTTTAGCCTTCGAAAAGATATAAGATAAAGTTATCTACATTAAATAATCAAGGTTCTTTGGTAAAGTAGGTTTATGTGATCAAACTAAATAAAGTTGTTTGTAAAAGGATACCACAGATTATGAGATTGATAGGTTGGTAAGACCCGGCCGGAACGATATGGGATCTATTCTACATGGGATGCAATGTCAAGATCTATTCTACATGGGTTCTATTGTTTTCAACAATATTAAGACAGGCACTTCAAATTAAGCAAGGTTACATACATACACATATATATTAAGGTATGTTAATTAAAACATTCATTTGATCTGGAAGTGTTATATTGGTGACAAAACGATATTACCATGAATATTATATAGCCAAATCAAATTGAATGGCCTAGGTTGTACATGATTAAGATTGCAACAACCCTGTTGTAATTGTGATTGCTACGTTCAAGGTTAACAAAAGATGGTTAATGTTAATCATACAACCGAACCTATAATTATATATATATATATATATATATATAGACACAAATAAATGAAAAATAATTTGAAATAAATATCTGGTCAACTAGAGTCTGCATGGCTAAGGAAGCCCAAGTATTTGGCTGATTTGGGCTTCCAACAAATTGACCCTTACAAGGGTCCCATCTATCAAGTTAATTCTCTCTCTTCCATGTCCATATGTGATAGAGGACGTATAAAACTAGCTAAGGCTAGTTCCCAAATGAGAGGGACAAAGGAATGTTACTAAATTTAGGAACCTCCTTTTGGGGTGTCAGCTGCCTACCCTCTTCCCAACCCCTATGCTATTAACCCTCTAATCAAATTTTCTTACTTAATTGTACTGCTTTCGGCTCATCCCCAACATCAATTATTTATTCATGATGCTTCAATCATTTCTTTACAATTTTCCCCCTCCTTTATTAGCTTAGGGCTGCGTATGGAAACAATTGCTTTTTTTTTTTTTGTTCCTGGGAACAAACAAAAAAAAAGTGTTTACTTCTCCGGGAACAATTTTTGAACAAAAGAACGCGTTTGGTAACGTTTGGTCCGGAATAAAAAATGAATAGAAACACGTTTAGTAAATTTTATTCTTTTTTTGTTTCTTTTAATTTTTTAAACATTTTTATTTTATTATTTATTTTTTCCTTTCTTTTTATTTTTCTTTTTTTCGGCCGACACCGGCCTCGGCGACCGGCCGACGAGGCCGGGCAGCCTCGCCCGGCCATGGCGAGGCTCGCCGGCCCTCGGTGAGCTCTCGGCCTCGCCGTGGTTGGGCGAGGCTCGGCCTCGCCGGATCTGGGCGAGCTCGAGCTCGCCCGGCCCATGGCGAGGCTTGGCCTCGCCGGATCCGGGCGAGGCCGAGCTCGCCCGGCCCAAGGCGAGGCTCGGCCTCGCCGGCGCGGCGACGCCGAGCCTCGCCGAGGGCCGGCGACGCTCGGCCTCGCCGAGGGCCGGCGACGCTCGGCCTCGCCGGATCTGGGCGAGGCCGAGCCTCGACGGCCGGCGAAAGAAAAAAAGAAGAAAAAAAAAGAGAAGAAGAAGAGAAAAAGAAGAGAGAGAAGAGAAATGTTTCTTCAAGAAATGTTTTACTGAACAAGAAACAACAAATTGTTGTTTCTTTTTTTTTTTGTTCTTATTTCGTTAAAAACAAAAAAAAAAAAAAAAACGCAATCAAACGCGTTTTTACGTTTTTTGTTCTCCTAACACTTTCCGTACAGAAGTGTTCGGAAACGTTTCTAAGAAACGTTTCCATGCACACCCTTAGTTTCTGACACTTTGTACTTTTTTCTTTAATTTGCATTTCCCTATTGCCCCTTCCGTATTAAATTCATTCCATCTAAGTCTCCACATCACAGACGTTTGGTGCCCAATTCAATTCGAAAATGTTCCTTGACATTAATGCGTAAATTCTTCGAAGATAACCGGTGGAGGACGTTTGCAAAGTTTCGGTTAAGAGTTGCGCAGTCTAATTTATGAGCACGTCATTTTATCGTTTTTGTCGGGTTGGCCTAATAATATCGCAGTCGGGGAACTTTAAATACACGACTTAAACTTTTTTCATGGGCGGCATATCAATATACTTGGTGTTGAGGGAGTGAGAACAAATAATAATGCAACAAAGATCATATTCTGAAATTTAAATTCTGTGAAGGACTACTGGACAATTCTCCACCAAAAATTCAGGCTAACTCCAAGAAAAAGTTGATTCATAAATGTAGCCATGATATCTAAGTCATAAACGTGCTCACGTATACGTGTCCTCTTGAAACCAAGTGGCTAACAAACTTTCAGGAGCATCTTTCAAAGATCAGGACTATAGCATACGGTCCATCTCCTTCACCAAAACATGCCTAATCATTGCTCCAAACTAAATAAAGAAACGGGAAAGAAAAAAGAAAAGAAGAGAGAGAGAGAGAGAGAGAGAGAGAGAGAGAGAGAGAGGCCAATGGCCGATGAAAAGAAGGACCTTGATGGACTGCGCATCTAACAATCGATGGAAAGGAAACTTTGGCTGATGGTTCATTCATTTCATAATATATTTATGAGAATAACGTGCCTTTATCATAGTATGGCATGATACTTACTATGAAACTTTAAGTTCATCAAATCATGCTATGATTAGCATAAGCATTTAGGTGCAATCTCACCATGATGTTGATGCCGAATCTCCGTGACGATGAACCCCAAGTTGGAGAGCATTAGATTAATGTCCCACCAAAGCCAGTCTCCTAGCTAACCTCCATATTATTTCGTTTGATTGTGTGACCTATCTTTTCCCAAATATGTTTCTAACAAGATTTGTTGAATTGGCTTAAGTTTGGAACACCCTAATGTTTGCAGCCATATTTCTGTTGTAAAAAATGGGATTTTCGTTACTTTTTAAGATTATGAACACCTTAATTACTTCAGACAATGTGCCTGGGCGATTTGATGGGGGGCTTTGTGGAGCCAATGGTATTGGGGAACAAAGGTGTCAATATTGAATATCAGAGTCGCATAACTCTGATAACACTCTTACAAGAGAAGTTCTTAGTAAAGGAAATGAATACACTACTTTACTCGCTGAAATTTCTTTTCACTATCCACTATTTGAAATAATTACAAGACTTGCCTATATAGGCATAAAAAAAATGACTTTTGACATATCTTAGATACATGAAAAGACATGTCTAGATACATAGCAATAAAGACACTTTAATATGTGTGCCGAAAAGACTTCCATCGGAAACTGATTAGCATTTCGACCAAAACACGAAGAGTCACGAGCGATGATATCTTTAATACTCTCCCTCATCGACTACTCTCTCTAGGGATAGTCCTCGCCACCATACCAAGCTGAGCTAGGAACTCTTCAAACTTTGCAGCTCCAAGATCTTTGGTGAAGATATTAGCAACTTGATCACCTATCTTGATGTACTTCATCTTGATCTCGCCCTCCAACACTTTCTCTCGCAGAAAGTGATAGTGAACTTCCACATGCTTAGTCCTAACATGGAAAACTGGATTCTTTGCCAAGCTTATAGTGGATAGGTTATCACAATACAATATTGTCGAATAATCTATTAACTGATGAAGATCATCCAATAACTGCATTAGTCACGTGCTCTCCTGAGCTGCTATTGCTGCTACTCTATATTTAGCTTCTGTTGTAGACAAAGATACAGTCAGCTATCTTTTACTGCACCAGGATACTATTGCTAATCCAAGATTAAACAAGTATCCAATAGTTGATTACCGTGTGTGTTGATCTCCAGCATAGTCGGCATCACAATGACTGACCAACTCATTTGATGATTCCTTTTTATACAAAAGCCCAAAATCAAAAGTCTTCTTTACATACTTCAGGATACGCTTGGCTGCATCCGAGTAAGGTAAATTAGACTACCTACCAGTTGCCTATACATAGTTGAATCTTCTGCTCTCAACCTTCTTCAACACATGGCTTTGCTTTCTCATTCAACGAAGTAGATATACGTTTGCAATCAAACATTCTGAATTTTCTCAAGAGATCTTGTACATACTTTTGTTAACATAGGAATAATCCTTCCTTTGTCCTATCAATCTCAAGCCCCAAAAAGTGTTTTAGTTCTCCAAGCTTCTTTATCTGGAACCGCACAGAGAAGTTGGCTCTAATTCAACACATTTCATCTTCATCATCTCCAGTGATGATCTGGAGATGATGAGATCATCCACATAAACCAGCACAGCTGCAACATTTCCATCTTCTGCCTTCACGAATAGGCTCGAGTTTGCTAAAGCTACATTATAATCGTTCTTCAACAAGAATTCCACAATCTTTCCACACCACACTCTCGAGGCTTGTTTCAAGCCATACAACGCTTTCTTTAGCTTGCAGACATATTTTGGATAAATTTTGCTCTTGAAGCCATCCGGTTGCTCTATGTATATCTCTCGCTTGACTTCTTCATGTAGGAAAGCATTCTTTACATCCATCTGCCCACATTCCAGGACTTGCTTGCTGCAAGTGCTAATAGCACTCAAACTGTGGTAACCTTTGCCACTGGGCTAAAGGTCTTGTCATAATCAACCCCATATTTTTGCGAAAATTCTCGAGCCACTAGATGTGCTTTATACCTCTCAATTGACCCGTTTGGTCAAGTTTAAGTTTATAAACCCATTTGCAAAAAATATGACGTACCTCTTTAGGTTTCAGTACCAAGTCCCATGTATCATTCTTTTTTAGTGTGAGGATTTCTTCTTCAATGGCCTTCCTCCATTCTGTACCCTTCAAGGCTTTTTCATATGTTGAAGGCTCGAACATGCCAACATCTTCAGTCAATGCCGCATTGGCATACTTGGGGTTTGGCTTCCTTTGCCTTGTCGATCTCTGAAGTTGAGACTCCTCTTCTTCAAGTTCTTTGACTTGACTTGGTCGAAGTTCTTCTATCGACCTTGGATGCTCACCATATGAACTTGTTGATTTTGGTGATTGTGCTTCGACATCTTTTTCAATAGGCTGATTCTCATCGAATTCTTTCAGCCTTTCTTCGACCTCTTCGTTGAAATGCTATGTATTTGGCAATTCAATAGCTTGAGATGGCCACCAAGATGACATTTTGTCGAACACCACATTCCTTGAAGTATAACAATCCCTATTATAGGGTCGCAGCACTTCCACCCATTTCTTTTGCCATTCTACATGGCTTTTCTCAGACTTGCCATCTTTATTGTCAGCACTGGTTCGCCTCTGGCCCTTGAACCCTCTTTTATCACTGAAGAGGGCACTTTCTTCTTCCTTAATCGAAACCTTAGACATTTGACTATCTAAAGTCTCTTGGTTAGCCAAAATATTCTCTAGATTGGTCAACGTCAGTTGAGTTGCCAATCCATGAGTAACTGTAATAATATTGTTATACTCCAAATTTAACTCGTGAATAATAATTCTTCTCATTCTTGTTTCTGAGATGGCATTAGTAGGATCCAACTTTGAAATTTTGTCACAAATAGACTTAACTTTGGAGAAATACTGACTCACCGTCATATTTTATTGTGACATTGACAGCATCTCGTTCTCCAGCCTTGTAGCTTGGCATCATTTGACCTTGTGAATAATGCTGCCAATTTATCCCACGCCTCCTTGGGAGTTTGCGTGCTCTTAATGTGTAGCAATAAATCATCTTCGACAGTTATAGCAAGAGCGTAAAGAGCCTTACCCACTTTGATATTCCATCTCCTCTGTTCATCATCGTCTCTAGGTGCCGTGGTGTTGCTGCCGCCAACAATATACCACAAATTTTGACCCAACAAATAAAACTGTATTTGGATACTCCAATTATTGTAGTTGGAGTTGTTGAGGTTCTCAATGCCATTCGTCAAATTTGAAACATCCGCCATCTAACTTGAAATAATGCCTGGCACTACTCCAAGAAACCTTGATCCCCGACCAATTAATCACAGTCCCTGACTGTACACCGGCAGAACTTCAACGTATTCCGTTCCTCGACCGCTTGCGCACGAACAATGGTCCTTGACCATCGTCTTCATGAACTACGCTCCGGAAGACTTGACTCACAGTCCCTAATAACCGTGCTCTTGGTCCTAGATAACCTTACTCTCAAAGTTGCACAGCTCCGATAACACTCTCATAAGAGAATCTCTTAATAAAGGAGATGAATACACTACTTTACTCGCTTAATTTTTTTTTTCACTCTCCACTAACGATTACAAGACTTGCCTATATATAGCTTAAAACACGACTCTTGACATACCTTAGATATATGAAAAGACATGTCTAGATACATAGCAATAAGGATACTTTAATATGTGTGCCGAAAAGACTTCCATTGGAAATTGAATAGCCTTTCGACCAAAACACGAAGAGTCACGAGAGATAGGTGTTGATATCTTCAGACAATTCAGACACTGATGGTTACACATCCATGCCTACCCCCTCCTTGTGTTCCTAACATTAGTTCTAGTTGATTTTCCGGTGGACAATCCTTCTGACTAAAAGAAACGAGGGTTAAACAAATGGTTGTAGGATGAAAAAACCCTAAACTCGAGTTCTAAATCCCATTACACGAGAATAATACTCACAGATTTCATATCACTAAATTTTTTCATCGCATAAAATATAAATTACGATTGCTATACATAGACTTGATGGAACTTTTTAGATGAAGTTTGAGATTGCAATCCCTTATGGGGTTTGCTTTGTATGTTAGTTAGGTAGCCGAATGTGATGTTTTGATAACCACTTTGGGACAATATATCACATCCACTTAGATCTGTTTAGGTACGAAAATTTCCTAATTAAACAAATTATTGCACTAGAAAAAGAATCCAGAAGAAGAAGGTAAAGGGGGTACCCCATAATTAATCAAATCTCGCCACCCAGCTTAAACCGACCCTACAAATTCTCCCTCCTTCTCTCCCTCTCTCTCCAAAGAGAGATGGGCAAGAGGACTTGTGAATGTCTTTAAAGTGATGAACAAATGATTGTTGTTTCGCATTTGGGAGTGCATGTATGTAAATTCGTGTGCAAAGTTTTGATTTGATGTCATTAGAGCTTTGTGTTACCCCATCGCTCGTGCACTCATCATCACTCTCCTCCCTCTTTAGCAACTTGGGCTTGGCAAAACTGGCGACATGCGCGGAAGGCATTATCATTTCACTAGATTTTGTGAAGATGGATGATGACGTGAGAATCCCCCTTTTTCTGGTTGGTAAAATCTAATTGACTTGCCTTTTTACTCGGGATCCTAGATATATTTCAAAAATCAATCTTCCATCGTCTCGTTTCTACGAGCTTTGTTTCCGAATATACTAGTTACTCGTTTCTCGTCTTTCCTTTGGTAAGTACTCCGTTTAGCAAACAAGTGAGAGAATGTGTGTGAATGTCAATGATCGGAAGCCGGATTTTGCCAATAGATTATGACTTAGTTGCATGTAAACGAGTTATTTCTTCGTAAGATTTCGAGATATGTGGAAGTACGAGGAAAATCTTATCGAATCTCTGTGAGGATGGAATTGTCAAAATCGCACATCTTTCTTCATCCCAATTTGTTGAATTTTCTTCAAAGTGTGCTCAAAGAAAAAATTAACCCACTTGAGAGAAACATCTTGTCTTTCTCAAACTTTCAATGAAGAGCAGCTCGTGCTCTTGTTACATCCCGTCTTCTCAATTTGTGTCATCGGATCATGCCTTTGAACAAGGCAGTGCTCATCTTCAAGAAGCAACCTTCGCTGCCCCAATCTAACAATCATCTTCATATGGTCCCCCTGATTTTATTCCCTTCATTAATGCCTCGTTTCTTCTGAATCAATCGCGTAGCATCAATCAGAACAAAGAAAATGACGTGCAGAAGGTTTTAGAATTAAGTGAAATTCGTGAAATTGGATGAATAATTGTCATTTTTTGTAATGTTGATTATATGGCAGAATAGGAGAAAACAGGTTCAAATTTGAAGAAGCTGCGATAGAATTCATAGTCTCGATCCCTTTCATTGGTGCTTTCTACCTTTCACTATGTTTGGAAGCTTAGAGAAAGGGTGGGGAAGGAAAATTTGAGTGGAAAATTCTAATTTTTCCTCACTCTCCCTCTCACAAAAATTTCAAAATCTCTCTTAATTTTCATACGAATTTTCGTCATCCTCCCCCCTTCCTTTGATGCTGGTTGCGTTTGGTTCAAGATTTCCAAGAACTTTCACCTAAAAAGCCCATCGGGAAATCTTTGGACCGTTTGGTTCAATTTTTTTGCTAGCTTTCAACTTTCAACTTGCGTTCAAAATGTTGAAAGCCCAAAACTAGTAGAGATTAGCTTTGGGCTTTCAAAGATTTAGCGAAATGCTAAAATTATTTTTTCTCTTCCAAAACTACCCTCACTAATTTTTCATATTTCCGATTTTGCCCCTGTTTATTTTTTTTTTTAATTGAAAAAGGAGGTAGCCCTTCGTTGGACTGGTGAAAGGCTACGGCCGACGGCGGCCATCGGCTAAGGTCGCCCAAGGTCGGGCGACCTCTCGGTGGCCCTCGACTAGGTCACGCGACCCTCGCCAGAGGTCGCCGAAGGTCGCCCGAGGTCGGGCAACCTCAGCTGACGGCCGCCGGTGCCAAATTTGGCTTGCCGGTAGCCATAGCCCTTCGCCGGATCGGCGAAGGGTTTAGTTTAATTTTCAAATATATATATAATTATATACCCATCATAGTCCATTGTGAAAGTTTTCTTTATCAAATACACATTCAACTCAAAGTCCATTTGCAAAATTTTTTTACCAAACACAATTGCATTTCCCCAAGTAGCTTTGGACTTTCAGCATTTGCATTGGACTCAAAGCCCATTGCAAATGCTGAACCAAACGCAACCGCTATCTAACATCCAATATATATATAATTATATACCCATCAAAGTCCATTGCGAAAGTTTTCTTTACCAAACGCACATTCAACTTAAAGTCCATTTGCAAAATTTTTTTACCAAACACAATTGCATTTCCCCAAGTAGCTTTGGGCTTTCAGCATTTGCATTGGACTTAAAGCCCATTGCAAATGCTGAACCAAACGGAGCTG
Source organism: Eucalyptus brandiana (assembly GCA_014182725.1). Lineage (NCBI taxonomy): Eukaryota > Viridiplantae > Streptophyta > Magnoliopsida > Myrtales > Myrtaceae > Eucalyptus > Eucalyptus brandiana. The sequence continues at coordinate 36,927,563 of CM024670.1, forward strand.
CTACCTAACATCCAGTGTATTCGAATTAGTTTTGGCCAGTGTAATAGAGTCTATAAGGCATTATGTGAATTTATATTATCTCTATTTTTCTAACTATCATTCACACACCTCTAAATAACCATTACGTTGAAAAGGGGAAAATTGTTAGAAAAATCATAAACATTTTGTATTGGTGTCAATCCTAAACTTTGACAAAAAAAATAAAAATAAATTTAGTCCTAAAATTTTTAATTATGCCAGTTTAGTCATTTCGATTTATTTTGGCCATATATTGATGATGTGGATGCCGGTTGGCCTACGTGGCACTCCCACTATTGATGAAACAATTTTTAATAATATGATTTTTTTATTTTTTATTTAATTTTTTTCTGATTTTTTCCCAATTCACTACTAAGTTCAACTTATTTTGAATTAAAATTGTCATTTTGTTCAATGTCAACAAAAAAAAATTATGACTAAACAACGTGCAAAGAAGTTGCCGTTTGTGCGACGGAATTATATTCAAAGAATAGTTAGATTCCTATATTTCAAAATGTGAATATATATAATCTTCTGACGCTACTTATGGCAATTATAATTTTTTTTTATCAACAATGAACAAAATCAAAGGGTTTGGACTCATACATGCTTAGCAGAGAAATAACTAATATTATGAGAAATTTATCCTTTTTTTTCCTTTCCCCCTTTTCTTTTTTCTTTTATTTTGCTTTTTTTTTTTAATGACTAGATATATGTATTTTCCTTGTACTTCAATGCTTTCATCAGTGCTATTCCATCATCGATCCGGTGGGATTTTGTGGATGACATCTTGGTAACATTCCACACTTCCATAAGGGGCCTAAGAGCTGTCCGGTCCAACCCATTGCCAACCCTAACTCCTTTCTTTTTACCTAATGAGAAGGGAGGATCACGCTCGCACTCATCTTCTAGATTATCAATGATAACCCCTTTCCAAAACCACTTAAACTATCTTAATCATAGGTTACTTTCTCTAATTTTTAAATAATCTCTTTTCTGTGCAAGAATTGAACTCATTATTCATTTTGGGAAAAAGAAACTCTCACTCCCTCCCTACTTCCTCCCACTCAATTTAAGTTCTCTCTTTCTGCTAGTTCCGCATGACACGTACGATGGCGTTTACAGGAGGGAGTTTGAATGAAAGTATATGTTAGTTGGTTAGTAATGGTTGTCAATAACACTATACAAGAGTACTTGCCTGTCCCCACTTCTATTGTTACCGTCAGAGAGATTTTTTAAGATGCTTACGGACCACAATGCATCCGTTTCATCTAAATCAATTGCTAAATGATAAGTGTAATCGTTTTGAAAAATAATAAGAAAATTCATAACACTTGACACGTGATAATTTACTCAGAGTACATGAAGGAAGGTGACCGGCTAAAAATCTATTACTAGCTTTTGCTTCTCTTCACCCACATCCCGCATCTCTCGCGGAAGAATAAGAGGAAAAATCTTAACTCGATTCTCTTTCGAGCAATAGGAATATAAATACCACGCATCACCATCTCTTTCTCTTCCTCTATCTCTCTCTCTTCTCTCTTCTCTCTCTCTCTCTCTCTTCTCTCTCCTCTCTCTCTCTCTGTTGAATGCTGATTTATTAGTCCCGTAGCCTTCGCTCATTCCTCCGCTTAACCCTCCTTTGAAACGATAAACAGATTTTCATACAAAACTCATATTACTCACAAGTGGATAAGAACCCCGTCTTCCTTCTTCAATATCCACTCCAAATTTCAAGGACTACGTAGCCTCGAATCTCCTTGTTATAGATAAGAGGGTCGATCAGATCATCCAAATTTTATTTTTTTTTTGGTTTTTTCGCTTTCATTGTTCGGCCTTCCAAATCTCAATATCTCTTTGCGGGATACCTAATTACACTCTTCATCATCAACAACACGTTTTTCAGCCAAATGGGTTTTCTTCACCTCTTCTTCTCTCCCTAACAAACTCTACTTTCCGGCAGTTGCACAGCAGAAAGAATTCCACTCCAAACCCATTTTTCTTTTAGACTTTGTATTTGGAGAAACTGTCGTAAGCTGCTGCTGCTGCTGTTGCTGCGGCTAGTGTTTGTTTGATGGACTTCTTAAGAGAGATCGAAGGGAAGCAATTGCACGATCCGCTCCATGCCAACTGGAGAATGAGCAGGCGTTTCGGCGACTGCGAGCAAGTTTCCGGCCCCATAATAGTGGGCGCGGGGCCCTCGGGGCTCGCCGTGGCAGCATGCCTCAAGCAGAGGGGTATCGGGAGCATAATCCTAGAGAGATCCGATTGCATAGCCTCACTATGGCAAAGGAAGACCTACGGCCGCCTCCGGCTCCACCTGCCAAAGCAGTTCTGTGAGCTCCCGATGATGGGGTTCCCCCCGGCATCCCCAACATACCCGGACAAGCGGGAGTTCGTGGAGTACCTCGAGGACTATGCACAGCGCTTCGGCATCCGGCCGCAGTTCAACGAGACGGTGGCGGCGGCAGAGTATGACAGGGCGCTTGGGCGGTGGCGGGTGAGGAGCGTGAGGCCGAAGGAGGGGGAGGAGAAAGAGTACGAGTGCCAGTGGCTGGTGGTGGCGACAGGGGAGAATGCGGAGCCGGTGGTGCCAGAGATAGAGGGGATGGAGGGCTTTGGGGGGCCCATAAAGCACACGAGCATGTATAGCAGCGGGGAGGAGTTCAGAGGGAAGAGGGTGTTGGTGGTCGGATGTGGGAATTCAGGGATGGAGGTGTGTTTGGATTTGTGCAACCACAATGCCATGCCTTCCTTGGTGGTCAGAGACACTGTAAGAGACTCTCACTATTAGACCTCTCTCTCTCTCTCTCTCTCTCTCTCTCTCTCTCTCTCTCTCTCCCCTCTCTGTATGTGGAAACAAGCAAAATCCAATCAAGCCCATACTTTGAGAGATATATTTTAAAGTGGTATGTCTCTTCTAATTTTGGGGTTTCTCGAAGAGAAAAAAGGATCACTAAAACTAGAATCTAGACCTATTTTTTGACACCAGAATCTGATAAGAAAAGGAGGCAAGAAAACGAAAAGGTTAGGTTTCACTCCTCTTCCTCCTCATCCTCCTGCCCATCTTCTTCCTTTTTCATTTGTTTTCCTTAAAGAGCAATCAGATTTGATGGAGAAGGGAGTGTGTTTTTGAGTCCAACCAAGAAAGCCAAAGCTAGATGAGGATTGAGGCTTTTTCTTAATATTTTTGGGGTCAAAAAAGCACCTTTTTTTTGCCCATCTCAGTTTTAATACTCTATCATGAGGTGCTAGGTTCACTCGCGAGGGATGGGCAATGATAGGCAACAGTTTACAATTCAGTGCGCCAGTTGCGTTTCGCTTCAAGTTCCAACAGTTCATGCAAAAACATGTTCATGACCAAGCGCCATAAAAAGCTTAGTTATGTAGGAGAAATTAAACTAGGAAAATAGCATGTTGTTTTATATCTCACTTTCTTGAAATCCTCCAAGCATGCGCAATATTATGTGTCAGGAATTTTGTTTCAGTATGGGATCTTGTAGATCATAATCACACACGCCCTTTTTCTTCCCATGATGTTCTTCGCCCTGTAAAAGAAGCAAACAACATGTAGTCACTCATCGACTTTTGAATCTTTTGGCCCCTCTTTTCAAGTTCCTTTTTGAGCATTTGTTAACATGAATGGAATTTTTATTTATTTATTTTTTTTTTTGGTGGGATGACTGATGACCCTTTGTGCTTTTGTTTCCTTGGTTTTGAATAGGTGCACGTCCTACCACGAGATGTGCTGGGGAAATCGACTTTTGGGTTGTCCATGAGGTTGCTCAAGTGGCTGCCCATGCGCTTTGTCGACCAGCTCTTGCTCCTCGCCGCTCGGGTCATGCTCGGAGACACGGCCCGGCTGGGCCTGAAGCGGCCGAAGGTGGGCCCTCTCGAGCTCAAGAATTTGAACGGCAAGACTCCGGTATTAGATGTCGGGACACTGGCCAAGATCAAAAGTGGAGACATTAAGGTACTTGGAGCCATAATATTTGCATATCACATCACTTTTTCCTCTTGAACCCAACCCCGACCGAGCTACCTCTCTCTCTAGCAAACTAAGATTTGGATGGACCCAATTATATTCTATCGATGAATAGTGATTGGGTCCTATTAATGAATAGGGAAAGATGTTGCGCTTTTCCTGTGGCAAAAACAGTACATAGTTCATACTCCTAGCAAGCTAGTTGTATGCACACCAACAAAAAAAAAAAAAAAAAAAAAAAAAAAACAATGCTATGACCTATGAAAATGCAAAAAAGAAAAAGAAAAAAAAATCCTGGTTCCTTCTGATTCACCATAAACAATTCTATCGCAACGATTTAAAATTTAGTGCTAAGCTATGGATAACATATGTTCCATAGTCATGGACTGTCTGATGGACTTACAAGCTTTTCGATTTGTTCTGAGCAAGATTTTATGTGTTGGGCAATTGATAGAGCTTCTGTATTGGGCCATTGCTGTAGATATATCCCGGAATCAGACGGTTGAAGCCCCACGAAGTAGAGTTTCTTGATGGCAGGACAGAAAAATTCGACGCCATAGTACTAGCGACAGGTTACAAAAGCAATGTGCCTACTTGGCTAAAGGTAACTTGATACCTTCCACTCCCGTTTCCCTAATTTGAATAGACACATTCTGCTTTTTCTTTCCTTTTTTTTTTTTGGCCAATCGAAAAGAGTTCAAAAGATTCAAAAAAAGTGAGACGTGGAATTTGCATTTGTGTAGGAAGGAAGTATGTTCTCGAAGTACGATGGGTTTCCCCGACGGGCCTTTCCAAATGGGTGGAAAGGCGAGTGCGGTCTATACGCCGTCGGGTTCACTCGGCGCGGACTACTCGGCGCGTCGATGGATGCCAGGAGAATAGCGGAGGATATCCAGAGGTGTGGGTAGGAGGAGGAAAAACACAGGATACAAGTTCCTAACTTTCTATTCCCCAAATCATCATGATCATTTTGGTTGCTTTGAGTGTAAAGAAAGGAAAGAAGAGGCTAAGCAGCCGGAATTTGACTTGGGTTTTTGGTTCATAGCTGATTTAATTATTGGAGGGCTTTTCTTTACCGGCACAATCGCTGGTACCAAAGATGGTGCTCCTTCAGTTGAGGAAAAGAGAACGGAAAAGGGGATTAAAGAAGCGTGAAATGAAACCTTTCTTTTCCAACGTGACTCCAGATGCAATGGGGTCAATCGAGAGTGAAATAAAGGGGTTGGTGCAAAAAAAAATGGTGGGGGGGACCTATGTTGTGGTCTCTGCATCTTGTATATTATTACCATTATGACCAATTTTTCTCTAATTAGGTATGACTTTTTCTTTATTTTTTTGTTAGAGGAGGAAGAAGAAGATGGGGGACACCCGCCGGGGGGTGGGTCGAGGGAGGGAGGGAGGGAGGGAGGAGGGAGAGGTGAGGAGGCTGTAGGGTGTTTGGTATTTGGTTGCTGATTGATATGATTGTGAGTTTTGAGATGAGACCATGCATGACTTGCCTAATTTTGCTGTAACCTTTTTGCATATGTTATGTTTCCTGAGTCAAATCAAGAAGTGCCCCAAAATTTTCCCTTTCAAATTGATCTTCAGAGTTTATTTTTTTATGGAAAGAACATTATAATTTCATGCTAATTTTGTAAGGTGCTCGAGACTTTCTTCGAGTACCTAACTATTTTCCGCATGGTAAATACATTGTCGCATTCACCTGAAGCCTGAGAAACTAAGAAAGAAAAGTCAGAGATGCATATTATGTATCTGAACACAAATTCAAAATGCTAATTATTTCGTTTTTTACGTGGCACGTACGGAATGATGGAAAATTCATGAGTTTGGAGAAAAAGTGGCAAGTAGACATGCGCGCGCGCACAATCTTATTGCGGCCATTTGCCCCTAATGAAAAATTAGGCGATGTTAAGCAGTCCCCAACCCGTGTTTTAAATATGATCACCTTTTTTGCCTCGCTGCTTCTAGCAATCATAGACATTTGATTTAAATTGGAATAGGAGGATAGGACCACCCCACCTTTAGTAAAGTGCGCATAATTGCGTCTGAAAATCCTCAGAATCCCATTAATTGCTTATGAAATATCTCCAAAACCTACCAAGCGAAATGACAGAATGATCTCTTCATATCTCATACATCAACCAATAGAATCAAAAAAATTCCCATGGATTCATTTCATTGCACCAAAGAAATAATAATGTATTATGCTTACGAAGAGCATAAAGTTAAGATGAGGCTTATCTGGGTTTTCTATGGGCAGAGTTTTGGGCTCCATCTGGGATTTTAATTACATAAAAATTAATTCTCTAAAAATTAATTCTATCTTTGTCGTGTTCTATATGTGGAGCACTCCAAGCTTGATGAGCGAGAAGTGCCCAGATCATATATTTATATGGTGTGAAGCGACTAAGAATCCTGCGAGAGACACGATGCAATTAAAGCTACCGCACCTTCCCTTTCAAGATTAGCTTTATTTAGGAGTGATTATTTATATATTATTTCGTGCTAATGTCCGGTTAACTTGTAATGGGCACGAGCAGTGCAATCCTCTTCGAATCTTGGTAATCATAATCAGCAACATGGAACCAGAAACCGACCATATCTCAAGAGTGGAAAAGCATGATGTGTTATGGTCAACGTTGTCTAACTTTAAGGATCTTTGAGTGGGATTTGTATAATTACACTGTTCCCCCCTAGACTTGATCACGAATCTACCCATGATTTAAGGGACAAGGGGGGGCTAATTAGACCATCTGTAATTCTAACTTGGGGGCAATTTCTAATTAAGTGATAGATGTCTTGAACAATTCCTTCGAACTCGAAATTGGTATAAAAAGGTTCCTTCGTCATATATCCCTAAAAAGAACTAATGGAAAACCAACACAAGACTTTATGAAGCAGTTGATATGGGGTTTTATTTGAGCATGTCGTGTTATGCTATGCTAGGGGATGGATAATTATATGGATCTAATTGAAAATATTTTTAAAACTGAAAATTGAATGTGGAGATACTTTTTTTTGCTTTCCCCAATGAAATGGCTTGCGGTGATTCTTTTGTAGCTCATACTTTTTGTAATAGGTGACTCTTCGATTTTGTTTGGCCAAACCTAGAGGTAGATAAGTAAACCCATCCTTTTTTTCTTTGGCCACAGTGTTCATGCCATGGATGGGTGACCCTTCAAACTTTGACTGTAGAAAAGGGAAAAGAAAATTTCTTTCATATTTTTATTTTTTCTCTAATTTTTTGAAATCTTCATCATATGAGTAATCGTAGAACTTAAAATGGCCATAAATTGGATGGGGAGAGAGAGGGAGAAACGAGGAAAGGACTTATCTTACCCATCTTACCCATTTTCAAATCAAATGCCAAAGACAATTCCGTGCAAGATTGATTTGATTTTTGCATTATTTTGACAAAAAGTTACTGAAGAGAAACCTTTTGAAATGTGGATGGATCGATTTGCGAATCTACAAGAATTGTGAAGAATCTTTTGTTAATTTTAGATAAAGAAGTACATAACTAGAAATTTGAAGGTACAATAGCTGGAGACAATCATGTCCAGCAATGTAAATACAAGAAAGATAAATTACAGAAAAATGAGGATAAATATATAGATATTGACTTTTGTGATTGATTGTGTCTCTTTTACAAAGGGTACAATGTGGTTAGCTATAACCCATTATCGACAATTACAAACGATTATTAAATTAAAAAAAATCCTATTTCTGTTTTAGAACAAATAACTTCCTAATCTTATTTGCGATTACAAAAAGTCACAACAATACTTATCCACGACAAGCTACAAAATTTCTAAGATAGCGGCACTATACATAACAACGCGGTAGTTACGTTTTTTGCATAGATTGCTTGCTGTAGTCAATTGTCGATACTTTTCAAATTGTTGAATGTTCTTTTTATTGATGACTTTTACTATTCACCAAACTTTATTATCAACTAAATTTGTTATTTGTTGATCATAACTAAAAGTTGGTTATTTTTTATGTCAACATATGCCCCATTTAAAAAGAATTGAATAATCGATTGATCATTCGATTTTTTAAATTAGATAATCAAGGGTCATTGTATACCCCTTGTTATCAGCAAATTTGAATTTTCTGTACTGAATTGCCTCTTGAATTTTTTTTCCTTGACAACAGTACAATTATTTGTGTTATGGCCCCATAAATTGTACCATTTGTAATATTTTTTGTTTACTAAATATTCTTTTCTTGGGATAACATGGCCTTTTACTAATTTTATATGGCCATCTTTTAAGAGTAAATCTAAGTTTTGTCCAATTTATTATTAATGTCGAACGATTGACTTGGAATATCTTTAACCCTAACCATTCTTTTTTCTTTTATTCTTGCAAGCTTTAGGGATTGACGAACATAATGCTCGTTGAGCATCATATTTGCCACAATTATTTCAATATTTTCATTCAGGCTGATTCATAGTCTAACTCATAATTTCCATTGAAACCATGTTTTGTGCAAAGTTTTCAAGTAGCCCTTTATCTTTATTTTTAAGAAACTGCTCATATACTTAGCTACTCTCATTACCAATCAAAATAAAATTGAAAGTCATGGCCTTGTATAATTGAATTTCAATCAATCAAAAGCCGAATTCATGAAATATTTTCCTAAGAGTGAAGCAACACATTTATCCCTTTCTTAAATTGAGCAAAAAAATGATTGACCCACCTGTTATTGTATTGATAAATTCTGACCAAATCAACAATTGATACTTCGGGTATCATTTTATAAAATTGAGAATAGAATTGTCTTTTTGTCTCTAGTTAATTACACGATGTGGTAACTTAATATACTAGGTAAAAGTAGTTTTTGACAAAGACACAGGAAATAATCAAAATTTTGAAAACTCATTTGTTTCTACTTCCCTACACTAGGCTATAAATCAAACAATGTATTTGATGGTCGATTGTTCATCTTCGTCAGTAAAAATGGCAAAGTTGGGCATTTTGAAACTCTTGAATAGGCGGATTATCAATCCATTCGGAATATGGTTTCCTACAAGTATGATAGGACCCTTGTTTAACCCCGGTCCTCGTCAAACTTCTTCAACAATATGTGCCAGATTCAATTGTAGATTTGGTTGACCATCTTGCCCCCTAAGGGAGTGATGCTGGTCTTGCCCAATATTCATATAAGGGGTACTAATGGAGCCACTAGCCTCGCATTTTCAACATTTGACAATTAATCGGCCTATTGATCAATATGATCTCCCTCTACCTAATTGTCTAACTTTTTCCGGTTAGACTTTTTAATACTATATGGTACCAAAGAGAGGTTCTACCCTAAATTTATTTCACATGTGAGTTTTTCGTTTGTCAAATGCACTTGATGATTCTCAATCCAATTTGCATGTAAGAGGCAGTGTCAAGGTATCTCTCATCTTTTGCGTACCGGTTTTTTATGAGTATCATATTCATATATTTTCCGTTCACCTAATGGTTTAAGTTTTTTTAAGTTGGATTTTCTAATATTAAGGTCGCACAAGTTCTCATTCAAAAGTAAAATGAGTCTCCCTCAACTGTAAACCATTATTCTTTCTAGCTCTTCCAACTTCTTCTCTTTGGTAAGTTAAATTTGTTCTATATTTTCCAAAAATTTAAATCTATTTTCTTCAATAGGCCAATTTTCTGAAAACTTATCTTTGGTTGGTTTAAGGATATAACTTTTTCTTCTAATTTTTTGCCATGCTTGTGTAAAGATAAAAGACACCGACACAGATACAAAGATAGAATAGTAGATAAATATTTATTATAAAAACCATTTTCTTATGAGATTATTTGCGATAATCAAGATGAACCTTCAATTGTAAGACCAATTCTAAAAGTAGTTATCTCTTGCGCAGTTGAGAATAGCAAAAATAGAAGAACTATAACCAGTTAAGTAGCTAGGTCTTTTGACCGGGGTCCGGAATCGTAGCAAACATGGAGATCTACGAAGCCCTAAATTGCATCAAGCAGTGAGAAACCTAAGATTGTCGTCGTGATATGGCAAAAGACAAAAAGGCGGATGAAATTGTCTTCTCAAAGATTGGTCAACAACCAAATCAGCAAATACCGGTTTTGACTTGCGTTCGATCGAGAATCCTCTCGTTCACCGCATGCGGATCACAAGTAAAATGAAACTCTCATCACCAACCTTAGATCGAGGAGGTTCAGTTGCCTGTTCTAGCTAGAATCGAGGTTGTTTTATTCTTTTTTTGACTGTAACCTTAGGTTTTAACTAATTCTCAGTCAAACTTTTGACTGCCAATCCAATCTTTATCCCATAAATGGAGGAGTTTCTAGGTCTAAATATCTTGTCAAGGGTAGCTAACTGTTCGACAACGTGCTGCAAATCCTCTATTAACTTCAAAGAGTCTCCCGCTCATTATTACGTGACAAACATTACCACGTCAATCTTTTCTCCCCGCAGGAAAATGGTTGTTCAATGATAAGGGTAAGTTGACTTTTTCTAGGGTAAAATTGGACCAACGGCATTGATCTGATATATGATGTGAAATGAACGCTAGGAGAGAAGAATTAGGCTTTTATGCATGTGAAGTGTGAAATCCCTCTTTTAGGTGGGGAAAGTTTTCAAATTCTACTTTACATATCTAATTTAGGGAGAAATTCAAAGTGAATGTGAAATTTATAGTGTTTCTTCTCTTAACGATATCACAAAACTGCTAAAAATTAATATCTCGCATCGAGATTTTATTGAAGGGGGGCGATAATTGGACTAGACTTATTTGTCAGCCGAAAAAAGAGGCTCCATTCGTTCTTTTCTGATTACAAATCACGACATCACTCATCTGCTTGTTCTAGCAACATTAGAGGATCTCAAAAGCAAAAATTAAGTTATATATTCCGATAAAATCCTGTAAAATTTAAATAAATAAAAAAAACAAAAATCTTAGATGAAAAAGTGGTTTCTAAGATTTAAGCACTGACCTTCGTAACAAAAGTTAAATTGTCAAAAGGTGGGGACCAGAAATGAAAACTGACTTCGTTGCTTTTATGTGCATGAATTTTTCTGTACCACGTGTACCAAAGCTTTGAATGGAGAGCCTGAGGCATGGGGCATGGCTCTTCCCTTCCTGCACGCATACGGAAGATTAGCTAGGGTTACTAAGCAAGTGTGAACTTGGTGGGGTGTTGTTCCGACCACATGGAGAGTTGATGAGAATTTATCAGACGAATCATTGAGCTTCACAATAGGGACACTACACGAGAGAGAGAGAGAGAGAGAGAGAGAGAGAGAGAGAGAGAGAGAGATCAACATCAAAGGGCGTTCTCTCTCCTCTGCGAATTGGTTCCATGGCCCATAAGATCCCAAATGGCCCTTAATGGGGCCCCAAATTATGGGCCTTAATCACAATCAGCAGCATTTGATCATTTCATTCGAAAACCTCACATGCCCGGTACAGAGTGACTTATGTGATCACTGATCATCAAGCGAGGTGGCTCGATGTAGAAGATGCCATGCCATTTATCGTGTCACGAAGGTTGCACCGGAAGCTTAGCATAGTAGGCTCGTGAACCGACATCGATGGGATTGCAATGATATATGTCTTTAAATCTTCTCGAGTCTATTCTTGACGTGGCGAGTCGAGTGATTATCGCTTGAGCCTAATATTTTATACCATTTTAAAGTATCTTTTTGCCTGCCGAAGGTAAGCTAATTAACTTTCCGAATTATTTACTTAAAAGTTAAGACAGGGGACACCTTTAACTAAAGTGGCCCAGCTTGTCTAATGAGCTTTTTTATTTCAAAGTCAATACTCTACACGGTAGGAAAGTTAATGAAAATAAAAAAGGACAAAAATTCATCTGTGGCTTAAAATCTATATTTTCACCGGCCGAAAACGAGAGATAAAATATAGTAGAAAATTTAATATTTCGCCGCAAGCTTAAATGAATAAACACTTATGATTGATGTGCAAAAGATAATCTCAAATACCACTAGCCATTAAAAAGGAGATATATTAAACGCATTTACACCTCTGTCATCTGTCATCTTCACTTTATTTGTCGGAGAAAGTTTAGGATCTTAATATGTGAGGTAACTAGAACAAAATATCTCTAATAGTTTTGATTGGATTTGTTTCTAAATGCAAATCTCGCTTTTTGTCAAAATTCCAATACGAGAAATAATGAAACAGTATTTGCAACTTCACCTGTCAAATTTGTATATTATTCAAATGTCATTAAGGGCCCAATTGGTAACTTTCTTGAGAACAACCATTTTTTGTTTTTTTTGTTTCTCGGAAGAAAAAAAGAACAGAAATCCGTTTGATAAAATTTTTGTTATCGGGAACAAAAATCTATTTTTCTTCTCTTCCCCTTTTTTCTTCTTCCTTTTGGCCAACGACCTCGCCGAAGCGTCGCCAACCCTCGATGATGCCGAGCCACGGCAAGGCTTGGCCTCGCCAGGCCACCTCCAGGTCAGCATCGCCTGGTGGTGGCAATTGAGCCTTTGGCGAGCTCTCTAGACCTCACTTGGCTGGTCATCGGCATCGCCATGGCTGGCAATCGGCTACAAAGAAGGAGGAGGAAGAAGAAAAAAGAAAAAGAAAAAAGAGAAAAATTAATAAAAGTATTAACAAATTAAAAAGAAACAAAAGAATTTAAGAATCCTACCAAATGCATTTCTATCCTAGGAATAGAAATTTGGACAGTTACTAAGTGCGTTCTTTTGCTCAAAAATTGTTCCTGAGAATTAAAAAAAAAAAAATTATTTACGATAAAAAGTATCATAAAAGTTCTAAACATATTGCATTTGTGTCAATTTAATATTTTCAGCTAATTTTGGCCAAATATTGCTAATGTAGATGCCAATTGACTTATGGGCCCATTTGATTCAACTTTGGGGAAATGGCTTTGCATTTCCTCAAGTATCTTTGAGTGAATGGTCATTTTGTAAGTGCAAGTGTGTTTGGAAAAAAATAGTGTATGTTTTGCAAAGCTACTTCAAGGTGAAAAGAAAAATGAAAAAAAAAAAAAGAAAAGGAAGGAGGAGATGCAACTGCAGGGGAAAATCGTGGGGAGCGGCTCGCGGTGGTGGCGCGGTGGCGGTGGTGATGGTGGTGGCGGTTGGGGGGGGGAGGCCGCTTACTTGAGGTCGCCGACCTCAAGCCACGCCCGGGTCGCTCGACCTCGGGTGTGACCCAAGGCGTTGCTTGAGGTCGCGCGGCCTCAAGCGACGCCGCTTGAGGTCGAGCAACCCAAGGCTTCGCCCGAGGTCGTGCGGCCTCGGGTGGCGTCGCCGGGTCGCTTGACCTCGGGCGGCGACGCCCGGGTCGCACGACCCGGAGACGCTTGAGGTCACCCGACCTCGGGCGAGACTTCCTTAGCGGTCAAATCTAGCCGCTCGTGGCTAAGCGCCGCTCTGTCGCGGTGGAGCAAAGCAAGCTCCTTAAAGAAGATGATGAACAGTATTTTTGAGGGTAAAAGGGGAAAACATGATTATCAATAAGGGCAATATTGAAAAGAAAAGAAATCATTAAACCTCCTAATAGCATTCCACAGCATTCCAAATGCTAGCATTTGGCCAAGGACACTTCCAAATGCTGAACCAAACGCCCCTTGGGAATATTGAACCAAACGGGGCCTATGTGGCATAACTAATATCGATTAACAATGACATTGACAACTTTTATTGACATTTAAATATTTTTTGATTATTTATTTATTTATTATTTATCCTTTTTTCTTCCTCTTGCTCTAGCCGATCATTGGACCTCAACAACCAGCCAAAGGCAAAGGCCAACGAGGGAACTCGCCAAATCCGACAAGTTTGTGGCTTGTCATGGCTAGGCGAGGCTCAAGCTCACTAGATTTAAAGAGGTTGGGCCTCGCCTATAGGCAACCTCATTGACCACTAGCAAGGCTTGCTTTGGCTAGTGACAGTGAGGTCATGCCTTGCCCAACCCCTAGCGAGGCTTGAGCCCTCGCCAACAACTACGAGTTTGAAGGTCGGGAGCTCACGGTTTCTGGTGAGGACTCGAGCCTCGCCATAGTTGGGCGAGGCTTGACCCTTGCTAGCCCAACGCGAGGTTCACCTAGCCCTTGGCGAGGCTAACCAAAGGTCAACAAGTGTAGGCTGGTCGACATCCACATCAGCAATATCCAATTTAAATTAGTTGGAATAACTGAATTGATACTAAATCAAGCAGTTTATGGTTAAATTGGCATTAGTGCAAAAGGTTTAAGATTTTTCTGACACATTTCCATTGTATATGGTCTTACTTTTTGTCCCGCGACGAAATGTGAGCTGACTATGGATTTGCATAAAGTGTTATACGTCTTCATGCACGATTTATATCAAAACTCTAGGGAAGGGGCGCAAAAAAAGAATTAGGTAAAATTAGGTTTGATGGATCTTCTCGTGGCCTTCTTTGTTAGTTAATTGACAAACATGTCAAAATTGATCATGGACCCATTCATCAACCCATATTGATGGGTTGAGTTGCTATATGAGCTAGTTGTATTTAGTAAATGAGTCATGAATTAGTTTAGAATGGTAAAACCAAAATAATATGAGTATTAAATAGGTTCATAACTTATTTAGACATAATCCATCTCTGTGATTCTCTCACCTTTACTCGATCTTGTATTTGCTTGCTCTACACTCTCATCTCAATCTAGGTGTGTTGGGTTAAAGTAGACTATGGGTTGGGTTGTTGCATTGCATGAATATATGTCAAAGCAGATTAAATGGGTCAATTTGGATGGGATCGTTTTCGATAGAAGCTAAACCTACTCCATTCGTTTGACGGGTTTAGTGATAACAAGCTTTGGAAAGCAATTTTTTTTTTTTTTTAGTGATAATTGTTAATACTCACAAACCTGAACAAGTTCTCAAAAGGTTTCATCTAGGTTATTGTCTGAACTTCGAAATCACCTAGATGTAAAACTATAAGAGGGTTTCGTCGAATATAGGGCAAGAAGAACATACAATACCAATTGAATGTGTAGGACTTACGAGCACTAACATGTTAAAATAAAGAACATATTCATGGAGTTTGCCGTCCTTATAAATCAGATGGAGCCTCTGCGGTGGTGAGTTTACACGATGCAACCAACAACCAATGATCTACTAAATACCCTTGGTTTCAACATTAAATGAATTAAATGTATAAATGTTCTAAAAATATAAATCGGGTCAGATATAAATTGAATTGTTATATTGCATACAAATAAGTTAGAATTGCTTAAATATATCAATTCAAATTGGATCATTTTCGACGTGATCTAAACCTGACTTATCCGGTAATCAACAAGCTTTGGAAAGCAATTTCTTCTTTTTTTCCTTTCCTTTTCTTAAACGATAATCGTTAACGCTCTCCCCGAGTGGTCCTTATCTTGAGGCGCATCTTCATCCACAGGCTCATAGAGGGGGGAGGGTAGCTGTACTCGCAGGTAACGTACACGTGGTGCACGTGGCCACCAGCAAATCAGGACCATCCATTTAATTTCCATGATGGGGTGGTGGGTATTTCCATTTAATAATAGTAGTGGTCCAACAGGAGAATTGATTAGCTTAGACGGTCTAGATCGATAAATGGGTGGGTGGGTGGGTGGGGGGAGGAGGGACCACTCCCGTTACGTGTGCATCACAGGGTTCTCTTTTATGATTGGCTGGCGCGGGTCAACGTCAGGCGATCGAGCGGTGGGGAAGCTTCTCTGCTCATCTAGACCGTCCAGAATTGATGGGTTTAGGCGGGCTATTAATGACGGGGAAGAGAGAGAGAGAGAAAGTTATTCGCTGGAATGTCTGTCTTTGGGGTTTGATGGTGACCAATGACCATCAGCAGGTGAAGGAAATTGAAAAGGATAGCGCCTAACACCCCAAAATTGCTTAGATGATCAAGATTTATTTTATTTAAAATATGCACATCACGGTACAATCCGGACGGACAGTTCATCCGATTAGATTTCCTCGTCATTTGTGATTTTTAAATATGCGCTTTGCTTTGACAATTTTTTATTGCTAAAAAGATCAAATGAATTATATATATATTAATTTACTTCAGAGTCTTAATTTATTTTGGGCTGAGGGAAGTGGACACAAGGGCTATGT
Source organism: Eucalyptus brandiana (assembly GCA_014182725.1). Classification (NCBI taxonomy): domain Eukaryota; kingdom Viridiplantae; phylum Streptophyta; class Magnoliopsida; order Myrtales; family Myrtaceae; genus Eucalyptus; species Eucalyptus brandiana. The sequence continues at coordinate 36,943,665 of CM024670.1, forward strand.
TGAAACATGCTACGTCAGTTTAGAGTTTATATGCTTTTTATCAAGATGTATATTATATATGTTTAGTTGTCATTTTCTCCACTAATAAGAAGTTAAACTTGTATTAAATTACATGACATAAATTAAGATGTTTATCAAATCCACGGGTAGATCGGATAACGAAAAATTTAGTGAGATGAGTCCATGACTTTATTTTAGGGTGAGGTCTAAACATAATACCTTTTAAGAATTTTCAAATGAGCATTAGGAGATTATAATTTTCTAATTACTGAAATGTACTTTAGATGCTAAATAGTGCTTAATTTGATGGATGACGGCAATTTTCAGTCATCTTACGATGCCAAAAAAGAACGTAATTATTGTAGAAGTATTTGAAAAAGAATGTAGATTATGAATTTGTCTATTTTGCGGAAAATGAATAATTTGAAAAATATATATTCCTCAAATTAATTGCATTTATCCCTTAAAAAAATAAACGAATAAAAAATATTTCCATCGTCCACAAAAATATTCAAATATAAATTATTGCTAATACTGAAAGCATTTTCCATTGGCGTTTAAAAAATATTTTTTAAATCGTTTATTTTTCATTGAACAAATAGAGTATATACTAAATATATTTTTCTATGATGATTATTTTGTTTTCACTACTTCAAAATTTTTTTGGTCGAACTACTCTGACTTTTTTTTTTATTATTATTGTCCTAATCCCGTCCTATACTTATTTTACAAGCGAAAGTGTGTGTTATGTATTGTGTGTAGGTTGCAAAATCTTACTCTCTTACTCACACGTCCCTATCTCAGTCCCCTGAGAATGTCAGGAATCGAACTTCCCCACTCCCTTCTTAAGGGGAAAGGTGGCATCTACAGTATCCCAAGTGGCTGAACTACTTTGACTTGAATTGCTGCGTGAATGGCTCTTCTTATGCCCCAAGCACAACAACACGTGCTACTCGATATTCGCCCTAGTTGCAACCACAAAAAATAGGGAGAAAATTCAAACTCATCAGAACATGTGGCTTACAATCAAGATGAACAGTGATAGTATAAGCATACAATTTCTTCTTGGCTACAAATTGTTGTCTGTAACCATCTAGTGTTAATGAGTCTCTTAGGCTTCAAATCAAGATTATTTATGACGATGTTTAGACCAATTGGTGGACCTAGAAAATTTTAGACTCAGAATCGTGATGAAGTTCCTAACTGAAGTCCGTTGTACACGATCAACACGATATTATGTGGTCACTTTCAATCTCAAATTATCTATTGGCACGTGCCGCCTCGCTAGCACACAAACTATGCACTTGATATGGATTTGATTATATCAGATTGACTAACCTTCGTACAAAGAACACGTGATAGAAGAAGGTACAAACACGAAACTCATATGATGGGATATGAGGAAAATATAAACACTTAACACTTGATCCGTAAGTGATAAATATCCTAAAAAGTTTGCTTTGTCAAACTATGAAACCCCAATATTAAGCATAATCCCAACTAATTTGGCTACAAGCAGAGGTGGCAAAATATGTCATGGACTCATATTTTAACTCAAATTTGTTAAGTTGGATAATATGGGCTGCCCATATTTAAAATATAGATTAAAATGGGTCAAATAAAGCAAAGCTCAATTAGTTATGGGTTCATAAATAACCCAACTCAACCCATGTAAGCAAAGAGCAAATCCCCCGTGCTCGTGTCCGGGTCCCCGACGACCATAAACAGGTAAGCGGCTCCTACGCCTAAGTCAACAATGCCTTGTCTAGACCCAATTCCTCTATGGTTGAGCCCAAGTCTCTTGAGGTCAAGGTTGAAACCCCCAATGACAGTATCTTTGTCCATGGAGGCCAAGCCTAACCCATGACCATCAAGGCTAGCTTTGGTGCCCATGCTAAGGTCTCCAAAATGGCCATGCTAGGGTACTCGGCTACTACACCATCATTGGCACCCGACCCATGCCCATCAAGGCTAGCTTGGGTACCTCAAGGCCAGGGCCATTTCCTCGTCGATTGGGCCCTAGTCCACAAAGGCGAAGCCTAGGTCCTTCAGGCCAAAGCCAAAACCTCAGTGCTCATGCCTAGGTCCTCGGAGGCTTAGCTTATGTCCCTTAAAGTTGAGTCCTAGACCTTGGTGCCTATGCTCAGGTCCCTAATGGCCATGCACAGGTACTCAACTCCCTCACCTAAGCATTGGTGTATAACTCGAGTACAACAAGTAGTGAACCTAGTTCTTGGATGATCGAGCCCAAGTCCGTAGAGGCTAGGACTAAGACCTTGAGGCCCCCATGCCCGAGTCCCTAGTGACCCTATCTAGGTCTGGCTCTCATACCCAAGTCACTAGCACTCGGCTCAAGTCCCTCAATGCCGAGCTCGATCCCTCACTGATTGGGTCCATGGAGGCTAAACCCGGGTTCCTTAATGTAAGGGTTAGGACTTCAATGTCTATACCTAAGTCCCTAGTAGTCATGCTCGAGAACCAAGCTCCATGTCAAGATCATCAGCACCTGGTTAGTTCTTTGTCAGGTGGTCTCACGGTCTCACCATGTCCACAAAAACAAGGCCTTGGTCCCTTGAGGTTAGGCTCAAGCTAGTGTTTGCACCCAAGTCCACAGAAACCAAGCCCGAGCCCTTGTAGGCTACGCCTAGGACCCCAATGCTCATTCTCAGGTCCCTAGTAGCTATGCATGGATAGTTGACTCCCTCACCCAAGTCACTGGCTCTTGACCTTAGAGCATTGAGGCCAAGAGCAATTCCTTGGCCATCGAGCCAAGTCAACAGAGATTGGGCCCAAGCCCCTTGATGCAGAGCTTGAGACCCTAATGGCGTCCCCAGGTCCACAAATGCCAATCCTAGGTCTATCCTCTTTATATATGTAGACACACACTTTTACATGTATCAAGAATCAAACTATAATCTTCCCCGTGAATAAACAACAACATGACCACTTGACCTTTATATGTTTTGTAGTGAATTGGTGTAACTTCCATATTTTATCACAAGTATTCATTTTTACTTGGAAACATAAAATGAGCCAGTTTTTAGAGAACCGAAAACTAAACTGGAACTTATTCTCGAATATAAAGCCTCTTTGTTTTTGTTTGTCAGCTCGACGCTTACATACATATGCATGTTGCTTGTGTCTATGCAAAGTCCTTGCTCATGACTGGACTCGAGAACTTAAGCTCCCTCAGCAACTCGATAAGCCAACCAATGAAGTTGCCCATTCTTCAAGGGCAACAAATTAAGGAGAAAGCTTGCTAAGAATTGGATATTTAGTTGAGCTTCTAAGGAGTGCGCAACAAAAATGTGATACCTTCACCTGGGGAGATATGCAAGAGATAGCTCAAGTCTAAGCTTGTCAATATATTCGGTGGAACTCACCTTCAATTAAGAACTTAAACAAATGAATTATGGGCTAATTAGAATATATTAATTGTTCCACATCATATCAATTTTTCGATGTGGAACTTCTTTAATACAATTCGCATGTATATTATAACAATCTTCCTTTTACATGTGAGCTCTAGTATTAGGTTTGCTTCCCCCCCTAAATCGAGTATCTTTCTGCATTAACTTATTTTAACTTGAATCTCTAACACTCAATTTCATCCCTAGTCTCCTTCTCTAGATCGAACCATGAAGTCTATCATTAGGCCTACGTTGCTACACCACAACGCTCACCTGTTTGAAAACCATGATTGATAACTCTATAATAATAGAGTTATTTTAGCTATTTTAGGCAACAAATATGGTATTTTGTAATGCAATATTCATTAAAAAATATTTGGATTTCATTCTATTTACCCAAATCTTCATTGTTTAAGCAAAGTAATGAGATATGGAGAAAATAAGGAAAATAATGGGCAAAAAGAAGGAAAGGAAAATTATGTGATTTAGGAATTCAAAAAGCGGTGAAAGATGGATACCAAATAAAGAATTATGTGATTTATTCCTTGATTTTATGTGGAAAAAAAAATAAGCAATTGCATTGTATTAGAATTCTTGAATGTATCCTATAAATAGGATAATATAGACAGCTAGGGTTTTATATTTTAGATTGTTTTCATTATTCTGAGAATTTTTTAAGTATTTTGAATAGAAAACAAAAGTGGTGACAGAATCCTTGTTTTTTTATTCAAGATACTGGGTTTGATTTACATTTTTGTTTGTTCTTTTACTATATTCTAAATTTCTTTTATTAGAGCTACGATGTAGTCTAATCATGATGATGTGAATTTTATGATTTTTATACATGCAAGTGATTTTATTCATGTAAGTTATATATTATCATGCTTAATGCTTTTAAGTAACTGGCCACCTCTTGAATGATCTGATGTGTACATTTGAGATTGAGAAGTGATAAGATACAATTACACCTTATAAAATATAATCATGAATTAAACGTGGATAGAGATATTATGTTATTTATGTAACTTTCAGTGATAAAGTGATCCCAAAGACTCATTGTAAGCTGGGAATATTTATAGATTTTAAAGCACTTATGTTTATTTAAATTTACATAGAAATATAGTGGATTAATAAACTGAATATGTATGTTATATCTAGATATAGGATAGTAAATAGATTGGGAAATTCCGCTATCACATGTTTGATATCGTGCTTATATACATTACAATCTAAAATTCATATCTAGTAATTGTGGTAAAATTGGATAGTCTTACATATTTATTTGATTGATTTACTACATTTAGTCTCCAAATTTTGCTTTCACGATTTTGAGTTTTAATTTATGCTCAATTCTATTTTGATTTGTTAGATAAATTTTTAGAATAAATATATTTTTAGTATTTAATTAATTTATTAATCATTAATTTCCATGGGATGATACTCTTTCTCATCATTATATTACTTATTCAAAATGTTCACTTTATCTAGAATTTTACAAATAAGTTTTTGGCGCCATTGTCGGGGATGTCACTCACGTAACAAGCGGGAATACTCACCACTATACTTCAACAAGGGGAGTTTTCTTGTTCCTATTTTTCTTTTTCACATTGAGGACAATGTTTCATTCAAGTTTGGCAAATTCCTCCTTGAGATATTCAACAAACACCGATACACATTGGGAATAGGTTACTAATCAACTATCATCTCTAATATCATTTGTTAGGAGTGCGCAGCAAAAGTCTGATATCTTCACTTAGGGAGATCTCCAAGAGAAAGCCCCAACCTCAACCCATTAATATATCCAATTAAACTCACCAAATGGTGTGTATGGATTGGGTTCAGGTTAGGTATGGATCGCTGAAATTTGAATTTTGTAAAAGTGAGTCAATTTAGGGCCGGGTCATTTTTTATCCATCTGTTTGACGGGTTAGCTACAAGGGATTAATTTTTTTAGCCTCTCTCATATATAGACAAGCACATTTGAAAAAAAAAAAAAAAGCATAAAATAAAATAATGATCATACTCATCAGCACTCCGTGCATTTGACTAGTGAGGTTGCTCATATAGTGCATGCAGCTCATAATTCCAAGCTCATTGCATGCACATATATTCCTTGAGACCCCACCAAGCTCCACGCCCCCTTGGCCTTGGGGAAGTGAGCTTTTCTCCATGTTCTTGAAAGGTGCAAGACAGGCAACCGCGTGCTTCTTCCTGAGAATGACTCTCACCCATCAACAACTTACCTCAACTAAGAATAATATATAAATATATATATATAGAGTAAATATCCAATGGATGCATGCATGCTTGTCACCTGATAAATCTGATTATGCAAGAACTAAGGATAAGAATTATATATATTACAAATCGTTCAAATGAAATGCCAATTACTCTCTGAGTTCAATATCAATTATAAAAATATTAAGTCCGGAGTGCGATGATATTTTCTAGACTCGGTCCAATTGACCAAATCAATCACACAATTTGTTCAGCACTGCACGTTCTTTCCTTGGTACCATCTTTCTAAACTTTAGCCTGAATATAGCAAGAAGATCGGCCGTAGAATGGGTTGATCTACCGTGCGTCCTTCCAATTCGAAGACTTCCTTTCTATCCTTTTCCCTTGTCCCTTTAAACGACAAGCACTTTTCTTCTCTCGTGTAGGAAGTGTTCGAGGACCGCCACTCTCTCTTGATCGCTACAAGACATTTGGATTAATCATTGTATGTCCATTTCCCCACTCCACATGCTCGCTTTAGATTCCAATTCCAGAAGAAAGGTGATTTCGAGTCCAAGATACGTTTTATATCTTCGCGAGAAACAAAGGCGCAAAAGCGTCTTTTTTTCCTCATTTTGTCCGTTTGTCCTTCCCTCGCTTTTGTTACAAACCGCATACGAGCCGTCGAAAGCAGCGTATTAATGTCTTCGTTTCCTCAGCATTTGCTAAAAAACTTGCGTTGTTCCTGTCTTTCTTTATGTCGTAATCGAGCAAATATCATCTTTTCTTCTAGTGTAAGATAGCAAAAAAGAAAAAGCTTGTGAGAAAGAGCTTGATCGACCGCAAAGAATTTTTTTTCGTGTCTTTCCACTCACTAGTGGAGAACTCAACCCGTGTTTATTCCGTTCAATCTAGGTGCGGCGCAAATCATCCTCGTTTGTGGACAGTACCAAGTTGACTGTCAATTCATCTCCTTGAGATCATTGCACGTTGACAGGTTATATTTGCATATCGATCTGCCTCGAATTGTATAAATTGAACGAATTCATCGAGACCATTTCGATAATCTAATTCTGTCAAAAGCAATAACGAAAAGACAAAATTCTCGAATTCGAAAGCGAAAACCACGCTTAAAAGCGGGTTCCCTTCGTCGACAGGAGTCCGCGTGTCACGTCGGCTTGTAACCCTTTACGCTTTTGCCTCATTGGTCGCACTTTTCGAACCCTTTGCTTGGAAGCTCAGCGGCTAGTGGAGTCCAAGGGTAAGGATTCTTTCTCCGATCATAACATCGACACGTTTCGATCGCGTTCCCGACGACCCAAAGGAACAGACTTTAAAGCTTTTTTGCCCCTTTTCTAAACTTTCTGCACAAAAAGTTTGCATGCTTCTTACGGAAACGCGTTTCCATCGACAGATATTGACTTGTGCATCCCGCATGGCTTGCGGTTTCTCCATCAAGTGGCGGGCCTTTAAGAACAAACTTCGTTTGGCGATATCTAAGAACCGGGAGTCGTGTCGGTCATGATGTGTTCGACCTTGACTGGCTCTTCGAATAAGTTACAGTCTGACATGTCACTTATAAACGAATTTTATGTAAACCGATCTGGGATGAAGTCTCAGATCTGGAAATAGATTCCAGGGAACAGGACAGAAGAGAGAAAAAGGAATTTAAAAGGGTCCAATGCACACCGCAAAGGCGTGTAGCAAAAGCCGAAAGTTATCGTGGAGATCTTTGATCATTTAAAGACAACCCAACGCTTCTTTTTCCCTTTTTTTATGTCTGGACTTTGGAATGTAGGGTTTGTCTCATAGATGGAAAGGGCAATCAGATTCCTCTTTTGTAATATGAGAAATACAGTAATTACGCACACAAATTAGCCACTCATGCTAAAGCTATGTAGGATTTGACTTATTAGATGGAAAGGGTAATTAGATTCCCCCATTATGATGTAAGAAATATGCTAATTACGCAGGCAAATTAGCTGCATATGCTAAAAGTTATCGCGTGCTCTGTCGTCTCTATCACTTTTACAACTGGGTCAAGCTGTGTTGCTCTTCATATGGTAAAGGAATCCAGTACTAGATTTAGTCAAACTTGCCTTATTCTGAAAGATCCAGCTGGTTTCGTTTGACTGGATCTAGCTTTGACCTGTTGAACTGGTCAGAAATTAAATAATAATAATAATAAATAAAATAATAAATAAAAGCTAGATCGTAAAGCCCAATAAAACAATGAGGTAATGAGACAAAAGTAAATTGGGAAAATTTTCAAAAGAAAATGCGGTGAGCGTGGATCGAACACGCGACCTTCAGATCTTCAGTCTGACGCTCTCCCAACTGAGCTATCCCCGCGGATGGATTTATAAGTGACTACACTTTAAGTATTACTATCATACTAGCATTCAAATCGTTTTCTATCGACTGTCGGGACAATGATCAGCACTTTCGAGATCGTATTTATCTCGGAATCATGGTTACACATTATCCTTATAGAAATGCTACGGCTACCCATACAACACGATGAGAATCCGAGAAGGAAATTGCCGGATCTGCTCCTACATGAGCAAATTGTTGGAAAAAAGGGTCCAAAATGGCTTTTTTTTTTTTTTAAACCCAATTATTATTATTATTATTATTATTATTATTATTATTATCATTCATCCATTCATTCTAGAATGGCAGGAAAATTTTTAGAATTGCAAAAGAGATCTCTAGAGTTTCTCCAGACCCAAGATCGGTTATGACCCGCTAAGGCCCACAGTGCACAGTGCTGCGGGGCTGATCCAGTGGGTTCGGCTCCTCCTTTGGTAATTAATCGGCCCACGAGTTCAAAATCATCCAGAGAAATTCCAGGGAAATACATAACGGAGGAGTTCTCAAGGGGAGAAATTCCGGAGAAATTCATGAAGAAAATCAGTAGCTATGGACCATACTCCATCATCCCCAATCATCCGTCTTAGGATCTATTTAGTAAGGCTCTTTCGAAGTTTTCCTTTATTTTTTTTCAGGGCGGATCTCGCAAAGCACATGGGATTTGGGACGGAATTGGCCTTTTGTATAATAGATTTAGAACTTTTTGGATCCCGATCTTATCAACAAAATTAAAATGACTTTTTTTGTATTTCCGAATTCGAAGGAATCAAATCCAACAAGGAGCGATGGTTTCTTTCCTATTGTCTCCCGAATCAGAGCCTCGGAGGTAATTCCACTTTCTGTACGATGGGCTTCAGCTAAAGCATGGGTTTCGCACTCAAATGCGGACCAAAGGAATAAAAATAAAGCCCACGTTCGATGTTCTCTTCGAGGCTCAATTTCAATGAGAGGATGAAGCCCCCCATAGGGCATGTACTTCGGCTGGTTTGATGGTTTTCTCTAGGAGGAGTGTGCTGTTGTGCCAACAGATCGAATTCGAATGCACTCCAATTTCGTCCCACGTTGCTTGAGTATGCACAGATGGAGACCGCTCATAAGCTTAAGTCCGCAAAAGGGCGAGGCTGTCTAGACCTCCCATTTAGGGATAATGACATAAATGATAAGGGTGTGTAAAAGAACTGAGAATTGACCAGACAAAATCAGCCCAAAACCGATGATTCCTAGATTCAATTTACTAGAGCCAGTGAGTATCGATATAATTCTTGATTTCAAGTTTGGAACCACTAACCTGAATCGGACTGATACATAGATATACATATATATTTTTATATATAATTTTTTAAAAATGTTTATGTTTTAACTTATCATATCAAAACCCCATTTCCTTCTTCGTCTCTCACCTCACTCATCTTATGGCCTCGATAGCCTCCGACCTCTTTGATCCCTCTCTCTCTCTCTCTCTCTCTTTGTTGCCTCTAACCTTCGACCTCATTGTTTACTTACCTCTTTCAAAGTAGATAGCAAATTTCCAACTTTAGGGATTGAGCCTTCTATTTGATCTCCTTGGTTATGTTTGGTCTTTGCATATATCAAGTTATTTCCTCTACTTAATTTGCTTTCGAGTCTCTGCACAGTGTAGGAGATGTTAAACTTCTAAGTCTCCATTATATGAAGGTTTGGAATTTATAAAAAGGATATTTATCTTCATCATGTTTTCTACCACCATTCCACAACAGTTTTCCTTTGTTGGCTTCTCCAATTTTCCTTTTGTCTTTCATCTTCCCTATAGCTCTTGTCATTAAAATATCTTGAGAGGATAATCTCGCTATTTAGTTTTACTTCCTCGTAATTATTAATAAGAGCACCCGTCGTGACTTTTGACCAGCTACATTCCCGCAATCCAAATGATTCTTCGATATCAACCCATGTCTTTGATGATTTAAGGAGGTCAAGTATGGTGGTGGAACAGATCACAACAAAGAAAGGTGGATTGCTTTGCTTTGGACAAATGAACTACATGAATTATGGGGACATTTCAATTGAATTGGGTGGTCTAGTTTCTACGTGGATCCATGGAACCAAAGGGCGATTTCCGATTCCAAGTTTTTGGAATCGATCCTCAGTAGGTGGTTTCTAATAAATGGTTTATGAATTCTAACCCAATGTACAATGTGATTTTTTGAACTTTTAATTTGTTCATGTAATTCCTATGCTTTCGGTAAATATTCAAATTAATCATTTGACTATATGAAAATATCAAATGTTATCATTCCATTAATGTAAATTCAAAGAGTTCAGGCAACATTAAATATTTTCATATAGTTTAAAGGCTAGTTTGATTTAAGAATCACATTAAACAAATTAAAAGTTCACAAATGATATTATACATTGGATTAAAATTCATAAATCACATTAAACAAATTAAAATTTTATGAACCAAATTTGGTCAAAGTTCATGCACTATTTATATTATTCATAGACACATATATTAGGTTATTTTGCCAAGTTCATCACTTATTTTAAAAAAAAAAAAAAAGAAGAAGAGAAGTCCAATATTAGAAACAAAAAATGTACGCTAAGGTTAGAGAATTCATAAAGAACTGTTTTCAATATGTGCGGACGACTCCAAAGAGAAGAGGTCAATGACGAACAAATTAGCCCTCTTTTTTCTCCTTCAAGAAAAGGGGTACCGATGTTACCTGCCTCTAGATTTTCTGTCATAATGCCTACATTTCATTACAGGTTGTTCTGTGTACGACCCAGACAAAATTTCAAAATTCGAGCTAATCGGAGAAATGACAGACATTCGACCTCGTGACTTTGTTAAAACGAGACGGCACTTTCATGGGCCGGTTATAAATGTCGAAACCTCGGAAGACTCGGGTCAACAGAGTTAGGTGCCATTATCACTCCCGTGAAGCTTACTCAAAGATGACATAAGCTTGGGCTTTTCCCTAGGGGTTTTGTCAGCTTTGTCGTAGCCAGTTAATCACATGCTTAGGCTGCAACTGCCCCTTTGAATCTTTTACGTGTCTTGTCGGATAACGAGCGATTCTCGGACAAAGTGCTTTGTCCCAACGGATAGCGAACGTGACGTGCTTCCCGTCTCATGTATGGCTTCAATTCTGTTCTCGTTTGCTTCGTGCTTTTCCAAAAAGATGAGCGAAAAGTGAGAGGTCACCGGATGATCCACCGCGCATGAGCATCCAAAAGGTTCTGCTTCCGGACAATGCGGCCTCTTTTTGCTTGAATTGATGTGAGATACAAAATTATAGTCGTAAACTTATACGTTCTGATCAAGTAGTGGGTACTCTTTACTTTTGCAAGCCGGTATTCAATAAGAGATAAAATGGATGGGGTGAGCACAAACCCAATGAGAGGGGCTGCTTGATCACAAAGTAACTCTAAAGACATCTTACTAAAAAGGCATTGTGCTGTCTTGGAGTTGTCAAGTAATTTGAGCAGGGAAATTCTCTTTTTTCAAGATGGCTCAATCTCACCAGAAACACATAATAAGTATAAAGTAAAGTAAAGAAATTTATGCCATTGTCAGAATCATGGAATTTCAAAATATATCCATCTAAACTCGAAAACTTAAATCAGCAAGTAATGGATAATTGGTAACACTATAAAGTGTTACGCCACGCGGACGCTTAGAATGGGAACTTTTCTAGCAGGCATGCATAGAAAAAGGAGCACTGCTGCTTTTCGGTCTCAATTGATGACGACGAGGACGAGGCAAGGAGCCGTCAATTTCTATTTGGATGGTAGAGAGAGAGAGAGAAGGGCGGTGGGGAATCACCCACCACGGCGGTCCGGACCACCCAATATTTTCTTGAGGGATGATGGGCGGTGCTACCCCACTCGAGCGGTGGGGAGTTGGAGGAGGATTGTGTACAGTACAGTGGCGTGACCTGGCTTCCACCACCACCCCCGCATACCAGAACATCCCTCCCCTCCCCCTCCCCCTCCCCTCCTCCTCGGCACTGACCAGCGGGACCCACACCATCGCGCCACCTCGAGCTCCCTCACGAGTCAGTCAATCTCCCTCTCTCTTTCTTCCCCCCCGCAATTGTAGCTCCGTGATTAGGAGTGTCTTCTTCTTCTTCTTCTTCTTCTTCTTCCTTCGCCGTCGAACCTGGGGGGGGGGGAGTCGTCATCCCATGTTCGCTCGCGCTTGACTTCACGCGCCCTCGTCCGCGGTCTCTCGCGCTTGACTTCGCGCGTTTTTCCCCCCACTCCTCGGCTCACGCGCGCCATCATCCTCCATGCACGAACTGCCCCGCTCGTGGAAGTGGTAACGGACATGGCCCTCTTCGCTCCCGCGGGCTCCCCGTCCTCCGTCGCAAGCCAGCCTCGGCCGCCGCCAGCGCCGGTGGCGCAGCCGCCGGAAGTCGCCTCGGCCCCCGCCACGACTGCGACGACGGCCTCGCCGCCGCCGCCGCCGCCGCAGCTCGCTCCCCCGCCTGCCCCCGCAATGCCTCCTCCGGCCCCGCCGCCTTCCTCCACCCCGACCCCGACCGCGGCCTCCCCTCCGCCTCCGCCCCCGGCGGCGGCTGCTCCATCCACTCCGCCGCTGCCTCCGCCCGTTCCTCCTCCGTCCCCGGCGAAGCCGAATTCGACCGTGATGCCGCCAGCTCCGCCTCCTAGTTCTGCTGCAGCTCCTCCTCCTGCGTCCGCGCCGCCGCCCGAAGCTCCGACCGCTTCTCCGCCTCCGCCGGAGGTTCCGACCACTCCTGCCACTCCTCGGACAACGCCAACGCCGTCGTTGCCACCTGCGCCCGCAACCCCGTCAAAGTCTTCTTCGCCGCCGGAAACTCCTCCGCCATCGCCAGAGAAGCCGAACGCGCCACCGCCATCCGCGCCAATTCCCGCAACTCCTCCTCCTCCTCCTGAAGAAGCCCGGCCGCCTCCTGCAGAAACTCCAGCACCACCGTCGCCGGCCGATCGTCCGCAATCTCCGGCGACGCCATCACCAGCCCCGCCTGCGAACCGGTCGAGTGATTTTCCGCCGCCGAGCTTGGCTTCACCCGAGCCACCTCCTCGAGCCCCTCCCGTTACGCCTCCTCCGGCTCCGCCAGTGAATTCGACCGCCACACAGCCGGTGGCCGTTGCAGGTCAAGCGGGTCAACCTCCGGAAACGGCGTCTCACGTACCGGCAGGGTTGATCGCTGGGGCAGCCATGGGTGGGGTGGCTTTGATGGTGATGCTCGGGATTCTCTTGTTCGTTTGTTTAAAATGCAAGAGAAAGCAAGGACCCACCGCTGGGAAAGTTGGTTACGGATCGTATTCCTCCTGCGGCAAAGGTGAATTTTATTTGATCTCATCAGCTAAATAATCCGCAGGATTTGATTTAAGCAGTGCTTGTGCATGAGCGAGACCGACCACCGTCTCTGCATTTTCATGGGATTTGTCTGAAATTGATGTATCAGTCTGTGTTCCTGTATGTTGCTGGTGATAAGCTTTCACATTGCAATCTTGTGCCCGCCAACAACTCGGGAGAATCGAGTGCTTGGTTATGTTGATACACGAGAGAATGATGTTTTCTGCTGATGGCTATTGTAGAAAGCAATACTTCAAGTCTTACTTATCCCGCTCGCGCAGAGTGGCTTAGAACTCGACATTATTCAACCGAATTCATAGTTAGGAAATCATGTTAATGAGACATGCTGCGTCTCTACACACCCATGTCATATCAACGACATCATCCTTATATTGGGCAGTTCTTGAAAAGTTGAACTTCTAATTCGTTTTCTGATCCAATTTAACAGCTTGATCTGGGAAGTATATGCTCATTCATTCTACTATTCAGCCATATTTCACCTTATTGAAATCAATTAATCTTTGGTTTGCATTACTAGATGATGTTTGTGCTGCTCCTCCTCAAGGTTTTCAGCATCCAAGCGGGAATGTTCAGCCCCAGTCAAGGGCTCATATCATTGCCGTGCCACCAAAGGCCTTGGCCATTGCCCCACCTAATCTTGTGAGCGGCAATGGAGGTTCCGGTACTGCTAACTGGACGCCCGAGTTACATCCGCCCCTCGTGGCTTCCTTGAGCTTCTCGAGAGGCACTTTCACGTATGGTGAATTAGTCGAAGCGACTAATAGCTTCTCCGACGCAAACCTTCTTGGGGAAGGCGGTTTTGGCTATGTCCACAAGGGAGTCCTTCCAAATGGGAAAGAAATCGCTGTTAAGCAGTTAAGGATTGGAAGCCACCAGGGAGAACGGGAATTTCAAGCCGAGCTTGATATCATCAACCGTGTGCATCACAAACATCTTGTTACGTTGCTTGGATACTGCATAACTGGGGCAGGGAGGTTTCTGGTTTATGAGTTTGTTCCCAACAACACTCTAGAATTTCACTTGCACGGTATGTTCAATTTCTTTGAATGCTTATTGTCATGTTCTGACTCTGCACCAACTTAATTTATATACAAATGAAACCAAGATTATGCCTTGCAGGAAATGGGCGGCCTGTTCTCGATTGGAGAACCCGAGTAAAAATTGCAGTAGGAACCGCAAAAGGACTGGCCTATCTCCAAGAGGACTGTGAGTGTTCTTCTAGATTTGTTACTAATGTTATCCCTTCATCTCTATCTTGATCTGCACGGTCACTGTACATACCTGATCCTATTACAATTGAGTTTGCCTGGAATTGGATATGAAATTTCTGAAAATCAAGCTCTCTCTCTCTCTCTCTCTCTCTCTCTCTCTCTCTCTCTTTTCCAGGTAGCCCAACAATCATTCATCGCGATATAAAGGCAGCCAATATTCTTCTTGACTTTAATTTTGAGGCAAAGGTACAGTTTTTGCAACTGCTTTGTCCAAACCTTTTTGTTTATTCACAAGGATATTTTGCTTGGCCTGTAAAGTTTGAAGTAGATGAGTTTTTACTGACTACTACTTTTTCCTGATGAAATTTTTATCTGCAGGTTTCTGATTTTGGGCTTGCCAAGTTCTTTTCTAATAGTACTGCTAACGTTTCTCATATTTCCACCAGAGTGGTAGGAACTTTTGGGTAAGACCTGCTCTTGTGTTGTATGCTATGCATGGTCATCGAGAGTAATGCTCACAACCCTCATATTTCCATCAATGAAACTTTTGGAGAAATCTCTGTTTCGTATGGCGAAATATGGCTGTACAATTTTGCTTTTATAACCAGTTTTAGTTTTAGATCCATGAGAATGTGATGGCACAACTCGCTTGGACAATTTGGGGCCAAAAATGCCTTATTGGTCTTGCATGTGCCTCCTCTTAGAAGATGGAAAATTTCGATTTTACCTAATAGCACAAGTGCTACTGATTTGCCATACCAGGTGGTTTAATCGAGTGAATAAGCCATGACGTACTCTAGTTCATTTTACTAACTTCTTTCTCGCACTTTCTGATGCAATTATTGTCTGATTGTGCCCTCGTCACTCATCTCTTGGCCAAGTGATGGCTTCCGCTCATTTTTGCCTTCCTCATAATACAACATACTGATAAATTTTCCCAGGTACCTGGCCCCTGAATATGCATCAAGTGGTAAATTGACAGAAAAGTCAGATGTATATTCATTCGGCGTCTTGCTTTTAGAGCTTATCACTGGAAGTCCACCTATTATGAGAACAGAGTCATCGACAGATGAGGGCAAGGGGTTGGTCGAATGGGTTAGTTTGTGTTTCTGATATATGCCCTTCTCATTGTACTTTTCTGCATGAGCGATACATTTGATGAGAGGAATGTCAAGCATTATAGGTGCCGCTAGCTATTTCCATCACTTGATCAAATGGACTTAAGTGGGTCACTTTGATTTCAGGCCAGACCTCTACTTAACCAAGCTAGCGAGACCGGCAAAATGGACAAAATTGTTGATCCAAGATTGCAGAATAATTTTGATTCCAATGAGATGTTGAGCATGATTGGATGTGCCGCTGCTTGTGTGCGTCATTCAGCATGGCTCCGGCCAAGAATGAGCCAGGTAATTACAACTTCACGATTGTTGCTCGACCTGCATGGGGCATAGTCCATCAGCTGGTAGAATCGAACCCCACTTAATCTAGTTGTCACATCACAACGACCTTTTTTGCCCTTCAAGATCTGAGATCATTCAATCCGTCATGACCAATCCAAAATGCTGCAAGACTCGTGCAAAACCCGAGGATCCCATGCTTTATAGCCTTCTAAGAGTAAGAATTTCTCGCAATATGCAACATCCAGTAAGTTCCCTGGCAACATCGAGGTTAATTGTGCTTTTAAGGGGTAAGCTAGTTTTAAGAACATCTGTATTGAGTCACTCCTGAAAGAAGCATGTGCTATCGATTCAAAACATCCTGGCTCTAGTTCACATTGCCATGACTTTCTGGGACATTGCTTGATGTAGTGCCAGCCACCACCAACCATTAGAGCCGTAATAATTTTAGCTACATACGTCTTAGAACAAGTGGCTATAATTAGGGGCAAAAATGGAACTGTGATTGGTAATTGGCAGAATAAATTGCATCAGTTTGCCCTGTTTAATCTTCTGAATCCTGTCAAATGAAATTTCCGAAAGCAGATAGTTCGTGCGTTGGAAGGAGAAGGATCTCTAGCAGATCTAGATGATGGAGTCAGACCAGGTCAAAGCAAAGTTTACAGTTCTTCAGAAATGAGGAAATTCTCTATGATACTGGGGAGTCGTGAAGACGGCAATAGTCGACAAAGTGATAACACCAGTGATTATGGTCTTTACCCTTCTTGTTCAAGCAGTGAAACCCATAGCCGATAAGGCATGTACAGCGAAGACAAAGGGAAGCTTCAAACTTCTTGCCCAACTAAAGTTATCAAAACCTTTTTCTTCTTCTTTTTTTTTCCTCTTCGGATGATCACTCCTGAAATTCCTGTTGAGGAATTGTTTGAAGATCAGACCCCTCGATGATAGATACTTTACTCACCGCTGGTTCTTTCCTAACACCTTTCCGATTTTTGTAACATGTGAAAGTCTTCTCCGTCAAGATGATCTAACAAAGCCTGTATCTACTGCATTCTCATTTATAATGTAAGAGCTCTGAATTCAGCAAATGAGTTCGTTGGTGATCACATTTATACTTCTGCAAATAGGATGATGCATCCAATCAGTTTTCATGCTAATTTATCAGCCAACGGGAGAAACTCTTCAATGGCCGAGCAAGAATTTGCCAGCCGATAAGGACCATTAACTGCACCTTACTGGCAAAGAATGATATCAAATTTACCAGGAGAAAAAGCCTACTTATCAAAAGCCGTAGTGCAACATTCTGAGGTACCATTCAGATTAGAAAGAACATATGCGTGTCATCCCTCCAAATTGAAAGCAGTCCAAACATTGTGTCCTGTAAAGTCTCTATTCTCCCAGGTGCTACGTAATGACTCTAGTGACAAGCTTGGTATCAATATATATATATATATATATATATATATTGAAGAAAGAAACATCAAGATGGAAATATAATTTCCTTTCAACTATAGAAGAAAATCCAACAGCTCGTTTAACTCTTCTAGGAAATTCACTTTTTTTAGCTGATAATTCTCAGCATGTCGTGGAAGTGGAACAACATAACTGCTCTTAGCCTGGAAAAATCGATTCCATCAACCACAATGAGATAAAATAAATGAAGAACAGAGTAAACCAGCAAAGTGCCCTCCAATGAAAGAATTTTGAAAGTTTCACGGAATGACAACAATACATATTATACCAACTTCTCCTCACAACTCTACGATGATTCATTCCCGTCAATCACAAGTTCCAACTCTCAATATACAAGTTGGCATTTCGGATTTTTCTGCTTAACGCCTACGTATCTTTTGAAAGAAGGAACAGGAAAAATGTCTCGAATGGCAATTATCCATCTTTGTCTTTCTCTTTAGTTAATGGTATCAAAGACTTCAACCACTCTTTCCACGGAGCATCCTCTTGTTGCTCCATCCATGACAAGAAGCAGCTATCTAACAAGCAGAAGAAATTGACATAGAGGAGTTGATACCTAACGGGTATAAATCGGAAATTAGCCACTTGAAGAATGGGCCAGAAGGCTCCCTCCAGAATCAGGGCAGGAAGAAAATCCCTCTTGACATCTTCTTTAACTTGAGGTACACTCTTTCCGGCAGATAGACCCATGTATGAGAAGAAGACGAGTAGATCCAATGGCCCAAAGAGGAACCCGTCAATTGCTACTTTGGCAGAGACAAACCGCAAAGAGTTAGGTTGCATTTGAAGTCGCAACCTTATAAACCGGTCCAAGCCTTCATACCTGCATGCAGGTATCATGAGACAAAAGAGAACTTTTATGGCATCTATGCACAATATTCAACTGGAAACGCAACATCATGCGTCTCGCCATGCCAACTTAGGGGGATCGCCCTTTCTCCACTGCCTGGCTCCCAGGAAGCACATCAAAATATAAGCTAATTGACTCTTTAGACAAGTGAATTAAGCTACTCAAGTGAGTACCAGAAATGGCCAACTGGTCCAACGAATCCAAATCCAAACAGGCTGGTAGTTGCCACTCTCCTCCAATTGATCTTCAATTCCTTTTCTTCATCCTGATAGAAAAAGAAAACCCCAGCATTTAGCGATCCTTTGTCTAACAGTCACAAGATGTTGTCTACCCCAATAAATTCATATATCTAGCATTGCGCTCCAGGCCAATATGATTTTTGTCACATCACTGTGTTCTTCGCGGATGACTCCAATTTGCCAAACCTCTGCATATCGCAATGGAGAAGTCACACATACTTCCAGTGATAATAGAAACAGCACCGCAGCAACTTTGCTAGTTGCTGGTCACCTCAATCCTCCCTTACGCACCACAACAACACAACACTCAACAGCCTTTTCCGACATGCGCTATCTCCAGGAGTCACGGATAGCTCAGGCATACTTTCCATTCGCACATGTTGACACGTATGTCGATCAAGATACCACAAAGCCCAACACGTCAACATGAAACGGAACAAACACCAACTTCACCAACAGCAATATACTGTGTGTATGCCCCGGTTAACTCCCAAGAAGGCCATAGTATCTTGGAACCAAATGCAGGGAGAGGTAATACATGCTTGTGCAAGGAATTAATTCATTTATGCACATGGTTACATCCAATTACATTTCCAACGAAAGTAGTGATGAATCCAACTAAAATAGCACAATGATCAAACAATGACCAGATAAATAGCACCCTGGAATGGTATTTGACATGCCCAAGTAGCTCATTGCAGGAGATTAATGGAATGAAATTTTAACCTTTACCCACGACGCCGGGATGGAACATGTGGGAACCCATGTGTGCAAAGGCCATTTCTCGCAAGTTTTCCAAAACACAAGATCAAAACAAACGACCTCGACCACAATTGCAAGGGATCCATAAATAAAAAGTCGTCATTTTTCACGACCAGCGATGATTCACCTGAAGATGATGGTGCCTCTTCTTGGCCGTGGAGTGAGTGATGGCCTGGGCAGCGACGTCGCCGAACCCCCAGATCAGGCCGGAGCTGATGATCTGGGTCTTCACGGGATGATCGCGCAAGCAATTCTGGTACCATTTCCACAGCCTCGACATTTCTCCCTCGAATCAAAGCTAGCTCTACCCAAGAGACAGGATCAAGATCATGATGATGGGTCGCGAGGGGTGATCGCCTATCGATTAGGATCGCACTTTGCAGACGGAATTACGGCCCGGAAGAACATACTCCATCTTCCGTAAATGGTTCGTCTCCGACTTTGAATCCAGGGAAAGTTTTCGTTTCTTCCACGATTCGAGCTCGGCTTTGATTTCGGGGATCGCCACCTCGGATTTGCCAAATCAAGAAATCAGTTTTGAACTTTTGATAGCCCAATGAGAAAGCCCAGTGATAGAGACGAGCCCAAATTTCCCATCGCCGGCGAGATGTCTCGCGTTCGATTCCATGTTCTCATGAACTTTTAGGCTGCATTTAGTGGGATGGATAAAACTCTGGATAAAATAACTTTTATTATATTCGGCATTTAAGCAACATGAAATCCGGATATAGTCCCGATAAAAAAAATCCCATCTAAGGGTAGAATATTTCTGGATAGAATATGTAAAATTTAGAAAAAAAAAAATTTAGAATATTGACAAAAAGCTTCTGCTATCCTGCAACTTTTGCCCTCTCTTCCCGTCATCTCTCTCCCTCTTCTTCTTCGTCTTGTTTCTGCTCTGTTCACCTTCACCACTCCCCCACCACCACATGAAGACAAGAAAGCTATGAAAAATCCCTGAATTCCACTCTACTTCACTCTGAATGGTGATCAAGGTTTTGATTTTGGTCTGGATTTTCCACCCCTACCGAAAAGAAGCTGGGGAGAATCCTCCATACATGGGAGACCCTTCTTGTTGGTGTCTTCAGTTCCTCTTTTTTTTTATTTTTCTCTTTCTCATTTTTACTATTCTTGTCAAGCCCTTCAAAATTTTGGTTTCAAATTGACATCTTGACTTGCTAAAGATGTAATTACCATCAATGAAGGTTGGTGTCGATGGATTTTGAGATGAAGAGACCTTCTCTCATGGTAGCCCGGACACGAGGCGGTTTTGCTCGCCGAATAGGCCATGAGAGAGAGGAGCTTCCTCCTGTTGTTAGCGAAACAGTGAAGACCTGAAGATTGGAGAAGGTACAAAGAGAGAGATTTTGAAGATTTTTAAAGGTTTTTAAAAATATTCTATCCAATTACACCAAACACAGGACATGATTTTTTACAATCCAGAGGATATTGAAAGGAATTCAAATCCTACCTTCTCATATCCTACACTAATTCAAATTCGGACAACCAAATATAACTTTAGAGATTTTCGATGAGCCGATTTGGGAGAACTCCGGCGTGGTTGTACAAAAAATTTCTGACCCAAATGGCGGGTCAGACTGAGACAATGCTTGAGTCAAGATCGAGCATAAAATGCCAATTGATGCTTACCTAGGACAGGTTCAAAGTTCAGGCAAACAACTTCGTTAGCATTTTTTCATTCAATTGAGTTTATTTTACTCTTAGTCCTACCATGTCAAGACTATGTTTTCCCCGTATCAAAGCCTATTCTTACAATGTTTGAGCAACTAATCACATTATTTTCCGATTTTTAAGAATTAAGATTATTTTTACGTTAAAATCAATTGTATAGGTGTCGTTGTATATACTCCACACTTAAAATCAGTTTAAGCGATGCTTTAGTATTAAAAGTAAAATTAAAAATAAATAGCAAGAAAATTAACAAATGAATTTTTTTTAAAGAAAAGTTGTTTTTTTGAACAAATTTTTTAAAGAAAAGTTAGAAAAATATAGTAAATAAGGAATAGTAAAAGCTTGCCAAGGAGAAACCAGAGGGAAGATGGAGGACAGCGTGGGGGCAATATCTCCAAATTCCAGGTCAGCCGCATTCTTTTTCCCTTATCCCTTTTCTCTCGTCCTCAATCTCTTTTCCCATTTGTGGATAATATTTTCTAATGATCGATGGATTTTTCGCATTTCCTTTTTAAATTTCAACGTTTTCTTTTCCCCTTTATATAACAGCGGCCCGATCGGACGATTCTTTCCAAAGTTGCTGGACTTCTTTCCTGACCGCTCCAGACCCGCAAACCAAAAGGGTACGACACTCGACAGTCCTGTTCTTTGTCTTCATCTTTTTCCTCTGCAATTTCTGCGCGCTTGATTTCTTGAATGTCATTGTTCTGGTCGATGTTAAAGGTGGGATTTTTTCTTGGATATTATTCGTGGGTATTAGTTTTTCTTGCTGTTCATTTCGCTTGAGGAGCGGTGAGACTTCAGGCACGAGAGGATCAGATGTTTTGCTGACTTGGGAGCTTAAGCTGCGTTTCTTGGTTCGTGGGTTATTGAAAAGGAGGATCCTTTTTGGGGGGATACTAGACGATCCCTGACTTTGTGTGTACTTCGTGGCAAAAAACTCTGCAACCTTTCGACATTCATGGGTTCTGAAGGGCTTTTTGGATGTGTTTTGTGCTTGGTGTCATGAGGGGTATTGAGACGAGAATGGAAGGGAATGGAATCGCCATTTCCACTCTTATGTTCGATTCCGAGAAACGAATGATGTGAAATTTGCTTTTCTTTAGTTAATGGATTGTACTGAGTTAAGTAAGGCTGTCAAAAGGTAATGAAACATGTATGATTTCCACCTGTTTGAAGACTTGCCCCATTTCGGTACAAACGGGATTGAGCTTCCCATTTGCAATACCTATTCCAGCCCCGAACATTGTGATCAACCATGATTAATGTAGTAAATATCTGCATCACTGCTAATCCTTTTTCCATGCAATTCTGGTACTTCAAGGTTGATAGGCATATATAGGACTGACCATATGGAGGAATCCACCAGACATGGAGCTCTTGTGTTCACAGATGAAGAAGATAAGTTTGGACCTTCCAGCACAAAGAAAGCACCTGCTCAAGAATTACTTACGAAGAAGGTATATCATTTAATCCTGAAAATGGATAATCTTATTCATGGTATTCCAATTTCTTTGGCTTTGTTTAAGAGCTGATGTGCAACCTGTTCTGGTCATTAGATAAGTAGCCGTGGTCGTATCAAGCTGCATGTAATATCTCTTTCAAATTTCATATGTTCGAGATTATCTTCAAGAAAGAACTAGCATTCAGTAGAGCTTAAACCTACAGGTTTCTGACAATATGAAAGAATAACTTAAATAAAAACATAAGCATGATTAAACGTATTGTTTCTCTATTCATATTAAAATATGTATTCTGTTCAGCTTTTCTTTTCTTAAAATTCCTGCTTTTTAATGCAATTATATAGCATTTTACTTCCTTCTATGTTTTTATGTGGAAGGAAAATTATTAAGCTAACAAGGACCATGTTTTGCAGTCTGAAAGTCCCCAGAGTGAAATCTGCTGTTTAGATTGCAAGAACAAAAATAGTTGCCGAACTGTGTGCTCAAGGACAAAAATGATGAACATTCTTGTAGAAAGGGGAAAACCTCAACAAGCTGAGTCCATCTTCAGAAATCTCATTGAAGGAGGGCATAAACCTTCTCTAATATCTTACACGACCCTGCTCGCTGCATTGACTATTCAGAAGCGTTTTGATTCCATACACTCAATCATCATGCAGGTGGAAGAGAATGAAATGAAGCCCGATTCAATCTTTTTCAATGCTGTTATTAATGCTTTCTCAGAATCTGGGAATATGGAGGAGGCAATGGAGGCCTTGCATAAGATGAAGGCGAGTGGAATAAGACCCACTACCAGCACTTATAACACATTAGTCAAAGGGTTTGGCATTTCCGGGAAGCCTGAAGAGTCTATGAAACTTCTGGACCTGATGTCCCAAGAGGGAAAAGTGAAACCTAATGTAAGAACATATAACGTCATAGTCAGAGCATGGTGCAGTAAGAAGAACATCACTGAGGCATGGAATGTAGTTAACAAAATGGTGGCCTCTAATATGCAACCTGATGCTGTTACTTACAACACTATAGCCACCTCATATGCTCAGAACGAAGAGACGGAAAAGGCTGAAGATCTAATCCTAGAGATGCAGAAAAATAACGTGGAGCCAAATGAGAGAACTTGTGGCATCATCATAACTGGTTATTGTAAGGAAGGCAAAATGAAGAAGGCTTTGAGTTTCGCTTACAGGATGAAGGATCTTGGAATGCATCCCAATCTTGTTCTTTTTAATTCTCTAGTCAGAGGCTTTGTCGAAATTATGGACAGAGATGGTGTTGATGAGGTGAGTATAAGCTCATTGGTTTTTTGAAGTCTCTAATCAAATGCTTGTACTACATAATGGCTCCTAGGGGTGATGATATATGCCATACACTCGCATAAAAATTCTGAAAAAGAAAAATTAGTATCTTATTCTAGCTGGTTTTCAAGAAGAGGATCACTGGTCAATTTATTGGACACTAGTTTCTGGAGGAAGTTTCTATTTTGATGAATTTATTTGACAGTAATTTCTGAAGGAAGTTTTGTTTGCGTTTTATGAACTTATTCATTTGCTTTTGGCAGTTCATCATTTCCTACCCTCAATACCATCTCTATGCTTTTTGACTAAAAAATCCATGTCCACACTTTAACGTAGCTTCTTTTTTTGCTTGGTTATCAAATAGACATTATTCATTATTGTCATCAGGACTGTGATATGATGGTAACATTATGGTTATCTGCCAGCTTTTGATTTTTCATGAATCTGGTCTGGCTTTTTCTTTTTTGGTTCCTCCCTGAGGGAAAAGTAGATTTGATCCATAGATGGGCATCATTACAGGTTTTGAAGTTGATGAATAAATTCGGGGTCAAACCAGATGTTGTGACATATAGCACCATCATGAATGCGTGGAGCACGGCAGGATACATGGACAAGTGTGAGGAGATCTTTGATGACATGGTGAAGGCTGGCATACAACCTGATGCACATGCTTATAGCATATTAGCCAAAGGCTATGTCCGTGCAAAAGAACCTGAAAAGGCAGAAAAGCTCTTAATGGCCATTGTCCATTCGGGATTTCGCCCAAACGTGGTCATCTTCACAACCATCATCAGTGGATGGTGCAGTAATGGAGACATGGACCGTGCAACCAGAGTTTTCAACCATATGTGCGAATATGGGATTTGTCCGAACCTGAAAACTTTTGAGACTCTGATTTGGGGTTACAGAGAAGCGAAGCAACCATGGAAAGCAGAGGAAATCCTCCAGATCATGCAAGAGTTTGATGTTCGGCCTGAAAAATCAACTTTCTTGTCGGTTGCAGAAGCTTGGCAATCTACTGGGCTATCCAAAGAGGCGAAGAGAATACTGGGTACTTTCAAAAGCCTAAATTTGGCCAACGCGAGGATATCAGAGGAAGAGAAACCCATGAAGAACTTGGAAAGAATTTATCAGAGGGAAAACGAAGGTGCACGGAATTCTCATGTCTTACAGATACCTGGCATAGCAGGAAGTCATGGCATGGGAACCGTTGCAGCCACGAAAAAGAGCCGAATGCAATCGAGGGAGAAAGAAACATCATTGGAAGGCACGCTGTTCACTACAAGATCTATGTATCTTGCTAATACATGCAAATTCAGGTCACGTTTGCCGGTCATCTGCCAAAAGCAGTTGCGAGTGGGTAACGGGGCGTGTGCCCAGATTGCTCAACCGTGTACAGTGGTTTTCTTAAACTGATTGACAAGAGATGCTCTACCATCTTTTACTGATGTAAGTATGTTAAACTGTTGTCCCTCAAGAAGAAATGCAGAGGAAATTCTCCACTGCTCATGGCTTTGAGCTTTGCTCATGCTGTGCTGCAGCAGTGCAGGTTGACCGCTCTTTTTTTTTTTTTTTTTTTTTTTTTTTTTTTTTGGTTGACCGCTCTTTACTTTGTACCGTTTTAGAATATGACATGGTCAAAGAAATTGTTGGCATGTTACGGCATGGATCTCTCTCTCTCCCTGAGACATGCCCAGGTGGGAAACGAGATGGTACGACCTGAGAACTTGACTTCAGACATCTCTCCTTTTCTTTTCTTTTTTGTCTCGGGACAAGAGGTTTCAATTTCAAAAGGAAATGTCAGTCATTCTTGAAAACGCGTGACTCATGAGCGTAGAGGGAATTTCAGGATAATGGCCATACAATCTAATCATTTGACTTGGGGTGATGTGAAGTCTATTTACTTTTTACCCGAATGTCAAAATGATCTCTCTACTTTATGTTGGTTCAACTTTTTTCTCTTATTGGTTGATATTTTTTTTTATGCATGTGGCGCCACATCAAACAATGTAAAAAGGAAGGGGGAAATTGAAAGAGAGATTGTGGTTGTAGTGGTCTCGAGCTCTACGCTCATGGTGATCATGGCCATTCGCTCAATTTGAGCTTGCCGTGGCTATGGCCACTTGAGCTCTGAGCTCGTGGCAACTATTGGCAACCATGGTGGCAAGATTTTTTAGAGCCAACGAAGCTCAAGGCCACCATGGCCACTCGAGTTTTGAGCTTGTGGAGGCCATGGCCCATTGAGTTTTGAGCCAGGAAGCTCAAGTCGCAGTCATGGCCACTCAATGTACGGTCGTGATTCGTGAATGAATATTTGTCATGGTTTTTGCTTTGTTGTGAGTATCGAATTTTGCTAGTGTTTTGATTTGGAATGAGGTTTGAAGAATGGAGGAGAGAGGGACAACAAACGAAAAAAGAACAGAAAAATTCACATTAGAAATAAGTTATTAACATTAAGGCTAAGTCAGTAAATTCTATCACCGGATGGTCAATAGCACTTTTTAAAAAGATCGATGACTCGTTTTAAAAAAGTACTTAAATAATCTTGAAAGCTAAAAAGAAAATTTGGTTTTGATTTTCAGGCAAAAGTTGGCTCCCAACCTACATGAAGGGACCTCATTTGAATACTGGCGTTGTCCATATCTCTTTATCTTGTTACATATGTCTTTCTTGGTTTAGTCAAAAGGAAGAAATTTCCTTTTATTATGGTGTGGTTTCTGGTTGAGCTAAGTTCCTTCTGGATATTCAGAGAAAACAAGTCCCTCTCTACTCTCTTTGGTATCCCCTCTTTTCGAAAAAGAACCTACTTAGACTTGTAGGGAAAACCCTATAATTATTGTAAAGTTACCAACTAATTAATTAAGAACAAATAAGATGTCCCACCTTCTCCTAATCTAAGGAAGAAATAAAGAAAGACCATGTGTCCAACCAAAAGATGGATTTGGACAAACAACGGGGACGGCATGCGAGAAATAAATTTGGACAAAATCGTTCCAAGATATCAAACTTGAAAGCCTAAATTTATAGGTAAAAAGAAATTATTTATTTATAAAAAGCGTACAAAATTTCGCAGATAAATGATGCGGAATGTTTTAACGGTCTATGTTTATTTCGTGGCATTGTTCTTTTTTTATTTTTAGAAAATTGGAATTGGGATTATAATGGTATCTAGACGCATGAAAGCTATTAATCTTTTCTCCCACTGGATCCTTCAGCACTTTTGACAGCTATCAACATAAAGCCTATCCCCATTTTTGGGACCAACGAATATTTTTGAGCTCCTTTTGTTTGCCAGCACTAAAGAAAGAGTGCCCAGAAAGTGAATATTCATTATTCACCGGCAGCTTTCTATTTCCAGCATCGAACTGGGTTAGACCTCGCGTGCTCTCTTTGACCACTCTATAATAGAAGGGCAAAAAAAAAAAAAAGGTTGGTAATTGAAAATTGAAATACGACTAAATTGCAACCGCTAAAACTAAGAATTGTTTTTGGGGTCATTTGATTTATGCCACATCTGTGTCTTTAAATACAAAAGTTTAGTACGGTCTTGGTAGGGATTTTTTTTTTCTTTAAATAGTTAGATTAAGGTCAAGAAGATTATTGGCATTCACTTGCTTCCCTCGTGGAATGCTTGATTCGAGTGATAGTTACTCCACTTGGTTGACCCATCTCTCAAGAATGAGGTTAGCTAGATGTTCGTCACATTTTCAACAACACATTGACAATTTATGTCTCTTCTTATGAGATGACAGCATCCAATAAAGTGAATTTAGTCAGAGATTCTCTCACTGTGTAATTCGGTTAAACGCAAATGATTACAAAACCATAAAAGTGAACTACCATGCTTTCTAATGTCAAAAAACTTTCATTTCGAGCCCCACAACACCCGCCGTACTCAATTCCAACTCCAATTTGCCTTACCACGAGATGAAAAGCATTTTCACTCCGAATCTCCTAAACACGACGTCAAATCTCCTTATGCTGGATCAGAAAAGGTGATTTGAACAAAGGTGATTTGAAGGTAAAAAAGAGAAGCAAATAGTCGTGTAACTGAGGAGGAAAATGAAATTGTCCCACGCTCATTAGTCTTGACAAGGAGTGTACCATGATGGAGCTCCAGAAGGACGGCCACTATCATGGTTAAGGCCACCGTACAATACAGGAGAGTATATAGATCTAGACAAGATTCCATACTGTCTTCTACCATACGACTTAAACTTCGCTTTGGTATTTTTCTGTCGTATGTACTTCCTACGCCGAGGCATGCCTGCAACCGCATGATTAGAGGCATTGGACGGGACAGAGATCTGAATGGTTTGTCCCTATCAACAGTAGTCAAAAGCTCCCCAAATTGCTGACTTGAAAGAGGTATGATCATCACTGAGCCCCACGTGCCGCTGCTGACCGGTCATCAATCGATTTCAAAGTTATTAAGATTATCAGTTATTTCTTTAAAAATTTCACGATAAAAATATTATCATAATATATTATTTTTAAAATAATTATGTTAAACAAAGGGATGATAAGGAGTGGGTGGCGAATTGGGTTTATTCTAACTATCTCGTCGTTTTGCTCTTTATTTCATCACGTTTTGGCGTCCACTTGCAAAGAAATGCAGCCCCCGGGGAGATGCTGCCATGATTGTCTCGAGCCCCGTCTTATCCTGAAAGCCATGTCCTACTTTCCACAATTATGCCAGCGAGCATATCAAGGACGCTTTTTCAACGTGCTTTATACGAATATGAGTGATGAAGAAGTTACAAAAGTATCATATATATATATCGAAGAATTACCACATCGAAAATTATAATATTTTCTTAGTTAATTCTTAAATAAATGTTTTAAAGACCACGAGTACTCTAATAGTTCGAAATTATTGAAGATAAAGGCAAGTTTCATCAAACTCTAATGTAATGGCACGAGAAATACAATTACAATTTTGATCGTATTGATTGATAATCATATTTTGATCATTTTTCAAACAATTTACTTTTAATTTCATTTAATATCACACTTTGCTCTATCCGAATTTCAAATTCCCGTCTAATTTGACTATGACAATTGGTTGATTCTTTAGACCCTTCTTGAAAAATTTGATCTCTTTTTCAATACATTTCCTATATCACCATGTGAATTAGCAAGAAGTATCGAATTTTTGGGGCGTAAATTCAGCTTCTTCGTCTTCTTTTTTTTTTTTTTTTTTTTTTTTTTTTCACATCTTTCAATTTTCTTGTCTGCCCATTTTTTGGAAGTCTCGCCCCACTAATGCTAGAAAGGTGCATTACTTTACGAGTTCGAGAACATGGTAAGGGGTGCACCACAAAATTAATAAGTAAATAAACAAATAAACAATTAAGATAATGAAGAAGAATTGCATAAATAAAAAAGGAAGATGATGTGAGTCAAATGACTAAGGGCCACGTGTACTTTAATTAAAATAGACATTCAATTACGTCCACTAATCAACATGCTTCGAGAAGACAAAGTACAGCGGCATATTATATTGAAGCCCTCCAATTATCTTTTCTTGCTTTTTTCCAACGTGAGATGTGAGTCATTCATTATAATTGGTGGACGGTTCTATAGGTTGTTTGGGAAGAAACAGAGGGTTTTAATCATATTTCTAGGATGGTTGGTAGGTTTCAGATGCTATAGGTAAGCAGAAGGGATCAATAATTTGATTGTTAGATAACTTGGTTTTAGTAAATTATTGATTCTTGTGTTAATTTACCGATGTTTTATTTGATTGTTACTTATCAACTCTTACACAAAATTACCAACCTTAATTTAGGTTATCATGTTCGGCTCTCCTATAAGATTACCAATTAGTCACAGGCTCTACAGACTGCTTATGAATGTTTATGTTTGATCGATTTTATTTTGACTGCTTTTCTACTAAGTTATCGATTTTTATTGAAATTACTGTCTCTTCTATTGAATTATAACTCTGTTTGAATGGTTCATTAGCATTTTTTCATAATAAAATTGCCAACTACTTTTAGTTCACTAAGTGTTACGTGAAGCTACTTACTTAAGTTTATTTGTTCGATTCCAAATTACTAACTTTTCTAATATCATGTCCATTTTCAAGTTCACGCTATATCCAACCTCCAAATGGCTATAGTATTCCCTAACTTATTGATTACTGAAAATAACCTCAAAAGAAGCAATTATTTAGAATCATTAATGGTAATGGTGAAAGTTAATATACATTGAAAATGGAAAAACCGCACATTGTCATGAAAATTTAAGAATGTCCGCATTAGTCGAAAAAAATGGTATTTTATTCCACCATCTTATTTTTTTTCCATTCATTTTGTAGAAATTTCATTTCCTCTATTTTGCTTACTAATGTGCTCAGGTTGGTTTCTATAAAAGATTTTTTCTAATTAGTTTGAACCTTACTGGTAATCATAGAGTATAATCATAAAGAGTCCACAACTTTAACCGAATAATTTTCCTAAAAGAGATTGAATAGGAGAATTATATATCACAAGAAAATATTAGAGATTGAACTTTAGAGAGACATTTTGAATAAATGTACTTTATTAACATTCTTTCAAATTGCCGATCATCAAATTTGTTCAAGTACTAGAACCTTAGATGATTCTTGTAGAAAAAGTAACAAATATGTAAACTTATGGATTTGAACACAAAAGAAGAAGAGACAACTATTTAGAAAAAAAAGGTTGTAATAATCCGATCTACACTAAAGACATATTTTCTCTATCATCAATTTCACTAGGCTATTGTGGACCATTTAAATTTTAGGGCGTGTCTAAAACGATTTGAGGAGTGGAAATAGCCTAAGCCCCATTCTCGTGAAATTATTAACTTTGTTGATTGCTTCTTCGAATTATTTAATGAGTATCTCAACATATCTCATCTCTTTGTACTAACCTTATTCATGTGTCTAAGAATTGTGAAATTGCCTACTTCATTGATCTATTTCATAAAATATTCTTATGAGTGTCTCGACTTATCTCATCTATTCATGTGAATCGTTAGTAGTGAAGGGACGGGTAGTCAATAGGTACACTGGGCACCGGAGGAAACATTTTTATCTATAAACCCATAAGGTGCATTGCTAATGATTTCACTCGTACAATTGGCCAGCATCCCCCGAACGGGTTAGCGGACCTCGACGATCCCACGAGCGAAACGAACCACAGCAGCCATTCCTCTCGCGCGGGCTTTCGATCGAGAAAGACGGATGACGATCGCGTACGAACCCCATCGCCGCGTTTTCTCGACACTCGCGAAATGCGTCGTGCGTCCGTCCGCGCCGCGCCGCGATGCCGTCGTCATCGTCCGACACGACCACGACACAGCAATCCCACCATTTCCGATTTAAGATTCTACGACAAAACGTCCCCCGTATGGACAGAGAGAAAGAGCCATCGCCAGCTTTTTTCACGATCCTTTCCCCCTTTCCTCTCCTTCTCAAATTCACACGCCTGCATCGTACGCTCCTTTTTCTTTCTTACCCCCACACCAGTTCACTTCACTCCCCGTTTTCCCATCCCCCCGTCTCCCTCTCGCCTTTGGATTCTTGCTCTCGCACTGCGTGCACTCTCTCGGTCGTTTTGCTTTTCGAGCGGATCGCATCACGCCCGTAAAGCTCCCCCGTTTCTTCGCCTTCTTCTTCCTCGTCCTTTTCGTTCTCCTGTCGCTTTCTCTGCTTCCTTTCCTCTCCTTCCCGCCGAGGGAACACCGAGGGAAGCTCTGCCCGTCCTTGTTTCTGCGTCCCTGTAGTGCTCGCCACCTTCAAGTTGCGATTTTTCTGACACCCCAGAGCGCGCTGTTCGATCATCTTTTGCGAGAGTTCTTGTCCGCGAGATGGCTTCGTTTCGAGCCAAATGGGTCACGTGCCGATTGCCTGTGGTTGCGTTCCACCTCTTGCTTGCCTTCTTCTTTGCTTCAGCCCAGAGGAGCTTCAAGCATGAAGTCCCAACGCTCAGTCGATCGGAGCAGGGACCCCTTTCCAACTTCCTTTCGTGGGCTGTGGATTTCCTGTGGCAATCTGACCAGACCGGTTATCAACACGTCTGGCCGGTAAAGGCATCTGTTTTTTACTCGGTCATACTTATGTTAAGCGTGATCTAATATCTTGTCTGGCTTACATAAAATGGGTTTGTCTGCTTCATGTCAATCACTGCTTCATGACTTCTCGAGCTTTGCCGGGTTTCGGGTTCTGAATTTGTTTTGTGCATTCATGGTTTGATCCCATTGGCATTATTTGTGTGGGATCCAGATCTTCTTTAGTCTTGTCTCCCTCTGTAGGTATCTCTGAAATTGTTTAAATAATGGGTTTTGTTCCCCTGAATGCGTCCCTTTGTTTTCTTTACCCGAATGAAGTTAAAAATGAACGACTTTTTTATATATATAAATCTGAACGTTGTTTGTGTTAATTTTTCATCAACAGGAAATGAAATTTGGCTGGCAAATTGTCGTCGGCACTGTAATCGGGTTCTTAGGAGCGGCATTCGGGAGCGTGGGTGGTGTTGGTGGTGGTGGGATTTTTGTTCCCATGCTTAGCCTAATCATGGGGTTCGATCCGAAGTCAGCAACAGCTATTTCAAAATGTATGCACAAGTTAAACTTTTTACAGAACAGTTTTGGTTTCCAAAATACAAAATAAGTTGATAAAATTCTCCAGTTCAGTGGACACTGGTTAATTCACAAGCCTTTTAGCAGATGTTTTAAATCAATGAAGTTGAAAGAGGAGATTGAAACTATAAAAGAAGGAAGGGAAACTGATGTATTTTTTCTTTTGACTGAATTACTTAACATAAAAAGCAGTCGTTCACGTACTCTGGAACTAATATTTAGGAAGTTCCGAGCATGTTTGTTTTTCAGGTATGATAATGGGTGCTGCGGGGTCAACCGTCTACTACAATCTTAAGCTTAAGCATCCCACACTGGATATGCCCATCATAGACTATGACTTGGCACTGCTTATCCAACCGATGCTCATGCTTGGCATAAGCATAGGCGTTGCGTTTAATGTGATATTTGCTGACTGGATGGTCACGGTTTTGCTGATTATTCTCTTCATAGGTAATGTTTGTTGCAAGTTTTGTCAGGTAAAGCACTGTGTTGCCTACAGAACTTACCTGATTCACACATGCAGGCACATCAACTAAGGCGTTCTTTAAGGGGGTTGAAACATGGAACAAAGAAACCATATTGAAGAAGGTAGGTCTGTTATGTTTGTGAAGTAAATTAAATTATGTTGCGTAACTAAAGTGCCACCTCCTAGTTCTGAAAAATTACCACTGTACAACACCTAAAAAGATTGACTAGGGGGTGTGTGAGGCAAAAGTATTCTAATGAAACTTGCTAACATTCTTTGAAAAAGATAGCAGTGTGGATATCATTGCCAGGAATTTGCTGAAAATTATTGCCAACAATTAGTCTTTATTGACATGAATGCCTTCTATGCATGAGGACTCTCTTATCATTTCGACTAATTACTAAAACAGATTATCATTAATTCGACAACATATACTTCTCTTGGAATGAAAACTATTCAATATCTGTTACCTCAGTTTACCATCCCCCTTTCATTGCGTTGACATAACTTGTATGTCGTGTTAAAAATGGCACTTTGATTCTGTTCAAATATGTAGAAACTAAGCAACCATAGTTAAATCTTTGATGAAGTGGGATGTGCAATTCTCTATTGGTCTAAAAACGTACGACAGGTTTTAAACCCCACTTTACCTGGGAGCAAATGCCTCTCGATCTGTTATAACTGCCATAGACAGAAGCTTTTAGTGTGCCTAGTAAAATGAATATTCCTTCAAACTGTGATTGATATGCTTATTTACCTTTGTTTCGAGCTGGATTGCTTGATTTTCTTTTTTACCTTCTTCATGAGTGACCATTACCTTCGTAATGTCACCATCTGATTTTCACATGCTTTTGTTTTCAGGAGGCTGCCAAGCGCTTGGTGTCTGATGGTGTGTCATGATGTTATTTCTTTCATCATGCTGAATTTCAGTTCTCTGCCCTG
Source organism: Eucalyptus brandiana (assembly GCA_014182725.1). NCBI lineage: Eukaryota > Viridiplantae > Streptophyta > Magnoliopsida > Myrtales > Myrtaceae > Eucalyptus > Eucalyptus brandiana. The sequence continues at coordinate 36,977,409 of CM024670.1, forward strand.
CTCTGTGCTCTCTCTTTTGTTCTCTGATTGTCACTTCCCGGCTTTTACTCAGACACTGGAAACCAAGAAGTGGAATACAAGCCTCTTCCTAGTGGCCCAGGCAATGTCTCTCAAAGGAACAGCAGGGAATCGGAGGTTAGTATTGCCTGGTAGTTTGCATGAGACACTGATGAATGCCTAATTTCATTTGGCATGTCATTGCAGGTGACCATTCTCGAAAATGTTTATTGGATGGAACTTGGACTCCTCGTTCTTGTTTGGGTTGCATTTCTTGGAATTCAGATTGCCAAGGTTTCTCTCCCCTTTAGCTTTCTAAAAATTCTGGAAATGCAATAGATCACTCTGTGTCACTTTCCTCTTTCCTGATGTACATGTGTTCATTTTAGTATTTTCTGCTTTTGCTGACAGAATCATACAGCTACCTGTTCAGTTGGCTACTGGGTATTAAACTTATCGCAGGTACTTTTCCCTTTATATATAAATAGTTGAATGTCTGCATGTCTCTTCAGATATTGAGGCTTTGGACTATAGGCGCTGGCACAAGAGGCCAGATTGATCCCAACAATGCACATTCTACCAGTTCCTCTTAGTCAGCGTTTCCACATTTTTTGTGATCATTTGCAGGTCCCGATTTCATTTTCGGTGTCTCTTTATGAGGCAATTAGCTTGTATAAGGGAAGGAGAGTAATTTCATCTAAAGGAGATCATGAAACTACTTTTCGAGTGCATCAGCTTGTGTTTTATTGTGCCTGTGGAGTCCTGGCTGGAATTGTTGGAGGGCTTCTTGGATTAGGTGGAGGATTCATCATGGGTCCACTGTTTTTAGAGCTGGGCGTCCCTCCACAGGTGAGTTCACGGCAAAGGAAGCTATGGCAGTAAAAAAATCGGTGCCCATGAGTGTAACTTTCCTTCTCTTGAATTTTCTTTCATGAAAATCTACCATGTTTATTTTTCTTTCTTTCTTTCTTATTTATTTAATTCTTTTGCGCGGTTGGGATGCACCATTTTCTTTCATGGACGATGCCTATGTGCTTTATCTTTTCTCTGGGTGGTTATATTCTAGTGAAATTGAGTTTGGTACTTTCTCTTTCCTGTGGGTAATTAACTGAAGTCCAGAAAGTTTCTGCTACATCCTGAAGTAAATATATACTTCAGTAGCTCCACCATGTTAGAGAAATGATCGCTTAAAAACTGCTTACAATTTTATGGTACCAGTGAAAAACCTGTCTGTGAGACTGACTTTATCAATTAAGGACGTCTGTTCATGTTACTAGAGACATAAGCCCATGCTTAATTTTTGTTGCCAACCATTTGGTACTCGCAGGTCTCAAGTGCCACAGCCACATTTGCAATGACCTTTTCCTCATCCATGTCTGTCGTGGAGTATTATCTTCTCAATCGCTTTCCTGTTCCTTATGGTAAGTCGATAGATGGCGACTTTGTCATGAATGCATAAAACCATAGGCATTACAATGCTGAACTGATGCATTATCTTCATCTCCACGAAGAACAAAGTAAAAAGTCCTCGAAATTCTCACACGCTGTCAAATATGTTCTGCAGCACTGTACTTTGTTATTGTGGCTACGGTGGCAGCTCTTTTCGGGCAACACATTGTCAGGAAGCTGATCATTGTGTTTGGAAGGGCATCGCTCATCATCTTCGTTCTAGCCTTCATGATATTTGTTAGCGCAATCTCGCTAGGTGAGTACATTAGCTTTTCACGGGTTTCCTTCTTTAGGAGATTATATGCAACTTCTTTACAGCTTTGTTCAAACCCAGTTGGTTTATTACTCTTGAGTTATTAAAAAATTTTATGGAGTGTCTCGGCTTCTGCTTAATAGGTGGGGTTGGCATATCAAACATGGTTGGAAAGATAGAGCGCCACGAGTATATGGGATTCGAGAACCTCTGCAAGTATGGCGGATGACATCTGTGTTCAATCTCTTTCTCTTTGTTGTTGTATGTAATGTATGATACTACTTTCAACCAACTGAAAAATTTGTCTTTGTTTCTTCTCTTCCGAGACAATTTTGTTTTTTCTTCCATTTTTTTTCTCTCCTTTTCATCATCTCAAGAGTTTTTAACATCTCAGTCAATGATGCTTACTAATACTCTGTAATTTGCAATCTCTTTCGGGCAGGACCAACTGGAAATAGATAAATCAGACTTGGGTTTGAATCCTGCAATGTGGACAGACTTTTGAATTTTACTTAAAACAGATTATTCTAAGTTGATTTAGGCTTGCAAACTTACTCAAAAAGCTTTGGAAAGTAAAAGCATCAATGCATGATTTGCCCTATCCTAGGGACATTATCAACCTGGTCTAGAGTGAATAATTGCAACGCAAGTGAATGGTCAATGCGCTACTTTTATCTTGGGCGTGTACATTGATAGAAATTGCTTAGCCCTAAGTTCTTTTTTTTTTTTTCTCGGAGAAAACAAATAACTCATGTTTTTTTTGTTAATATGAGGTGTTTGGCAAATGTTTTTAGGACCCCATTGGCCAAATACTGGTATTGGGAATGCCAAAAGTCCAAAGCAGGTGGGGACTTGTTTTGGGCTTTTAGCATTTTGAAAATGTAAGTTTACATTCACTATTTATCTCACATTCATCGTTCATCTTCCACGATTTGCACCAAGGAGCTGTCAAAGGTCGACAACGGTGTCGCCTGAGGGGTCATGTGTCCTCAGCGACAACTACCTTGGGGTCACCTAACCTAAGTGATGTCGCTGCCTGAGGTTAGGGTGACCTCAGGTGCATCTTGGGCAACCTTAGGCACGTCCCTAGCAATCGCCGCCTGGGTCAGGCGACCAAAGGCATCACCCGAGGTGCCCGACCTCAGGCAAGGCTATCTGGTGGCTAGGAGGTTTGGCTGCCTACTTTTAAGCTCCATGGCCAAATTTGGCCACCTTAATTGACTTTAAAAAAAAAACAAAAAACAAAAGCTCTTTGCAAATGGAAGCTTTATCAAGTGGTATTTAAGCAAAAGTTATTTTCCAATGTTAAGATTTGCCAAACACCATAGCTTTCGAAAAATTTATTTAATCTAAAGATATTTGCATTTTTCTAAAGTCATTTCCTCAAAATCGAACCAAACAGAACTACCATTCTATTAGGCAGTTTTTTACATACTTCAAAAACAATCAACATAAAATGTACCTTATAAAAATGAAAAAAAAAAAAATTACATAATGATAATATGCCCAATGTGAAATTTTATATTTGGACTTTGCGAAAAATAAATAATTTGAAAAGTATTTTTAAAATTATTACTTTTATCGCTTAAAAATAAATAAATGAAAAATATCCAAAAAGTGTTTAGACATAAAATTCTTATTAATAATAAAAATATTTTTATTGATTAGTTATTCTAAATGATACAAACAATTGTTTATAAAAAAAATAAATTGTTTTCTCAATAATTAACTTTTAGATTAGATGAATCTCGTGCGACAATCACATGATTTGAGAGGGAGTGGTACCAACTCACAAACCCCATTGCCTATGCAGCATCAACATTTTTTTTAGGAAGAAATGAGTGCTTCACGGTTCACGTGAACTAAGCCTATGGTAGCGTTTCCCCCTCCTTCACAATCCCCCATGGTAGCTCTCCATTGTCACTCTCGCATCTGCGAGCTCTCTCTACCCCATGGTAGCGTTTCCCCCTCCTTCACAATCCCTAACCCCGTACTCGTGTTTTGATCGCGATTTCCGATCCCCCCAGATCTCTTCCCCCTCGAACCCTAAAAGAGAAAGGAAAAAAAAAAGACTAAAGAATGATGCCATCTCCGATGAAGTGGAAGCATTGCGATCCCATCAGGCAGGAGAGAATGGATTAAAAAGCATCCCTCAGGTGAAGCGCCGATCCACTGATCTCAGTCCTGGTCTCCGCAGAATCTCCACAACTCCGTGAGTCTTCGAACTTTGTCTTGTCTGGGTGAGGAACCCGCGGAGGTAGAGCCAAACTTGAAGTCGGGTGGAATCGTGAATGTTGATCGATTGAGTATCACAGAAACAGTTGATAGTTAGTCACAATGGAGAGCAAAGAAGAAAATGAGTTGAGAATGGCAGCATTATGTAAAAGCCTAGGGTACCTGTGGTCTGAGGAAGATGTAGTTGAAGTGTCTGATGAAATACCTCATCAGAAAAAGGAGGAATGCAGGCGTACTCTATTCGGCAAATTATTTTCCAAACCAAATGTGAACTATCCTGCATTTATAAATACAATGACAAAAGCATGGAAGGCAGAAGGAGTCATCTGCTCGCAAAAGGAACCGGGGCTATTCACTTTTGTATTTCCAACGGAGGAGGAAAAACAGCGAATCTTAAGGAACTCACCTTGGTCATATTCAACCAACCTGCTCGTGCTGCAGCAATGTCTTCCCGAAGTCCCCGAGCATTGTTATGAATTCTCTAAGGCAGCCTTTTGGGTGCGTATTGGAGGAGTCCCCCCTGGTTGGAGAATAGAAAAAGTTTACAATGACCTGGGGAAAAGGTTGGGAAAGGTAATCGAAGTTCAACTGGACACAACAACTCATGTTCAGAATAGAGGAGGTCGAGTTAGAGTTGAAATTGACCTGACATTACCGCTGAAAGCAGGAGCTGTTCTGGATATTGGGAACAAATGCCTCTGGGTGGAGTTTAAATATGAGCGTCTCCCACACTTCTGCTTCTCCTGTGGAAGGATCGGACACTACGCTACTGACTGTCTTCAACTTCCATACGCAACATCACCATGGGCATTGAACAAGAAAGGGTCATATGGACCCTGGTTAAAGGCTGAAACCAGTGATCACAGCCCCTACTGGGATGCTTTCTACGGTAAATTAGAGGAGTTAGTAGTGGAAGAAACTCTACCTGTTCCGTCATCTGAACCAGGGGAGGGGAAATCCCCTGAGCAAGAACCAACTACTGATATGCAACTTGTCGTATGCAGCAAGAAGCGACCCGAAAGCTGTTCAGAACAAATGACACATCCAGCAAAAGTTCCTACAGCAGGAGAAGACAGAGATCGAGGAAAACAGGTTATAAACCCTGAAACTCAAAACCCGCTGTTATTGAAAATTGGTAAAAGTAGTAAGAAGACAATGAAAGTTCAGAAAGCAAAAAAACAGAAATGCATGCCAGAAATATCATCTCTCATCCCAGATGATGTCAATCTAATGGAAACCCCAGTGAATCTGATACAGGAAGGAATAAATTGGGCTTTGGTGGCTAGCCCTAATAAGCCACCACAAAAACCATGAAGATTGTGAGTTGGAATTGTCAGGGGCTGGGTACCTCTTGACAATTCAGGAATTAAGAGCTTTGATAGCTCTCGAAAGGCCCAAATTACTTTTTCTGATGGAGACGAAAAACACAGCTACCAGGGTGGAAAAAATCTGTAAAAAGCTTCCGTTCCAGCAACGATACTTAGTGGAGCCAACGGGAATAGCGGGGGGATTGGCAATTATGTGGCAAGAGGAAGTCAGCCTAAAGGTGCAACACAGTTCTAAACACTTCATTGACGTACAATGCATCGATCCAGAAAGTAAACAGAAAATGCAGATCACCTTTATACACGCATCCACTGATTTTGGAGAGAGGATAGCATTATGGCAACTACTGGGAACCCTTAAACCCCCAGCTTCTACTCCTTGGATCTACATGGGAGATTTCAATGAGATACTATATATATGGGAGAAAGTTGGGAAAAAGGAGGCAGATAACCGAAGAATCGCAGCTTTCAAAAACATGATAAATGATTTATCCCTGATGGATGTCGAGAGCCATGGATGCGTATTCACATGGGCTAATAAAAGGGAGGGACCGAGCTGGTTAAAAAGCGACTTGATCGAGTACTTTGTAATCTAGAGTGGCGAATCACCTTTCATAAAGCAGAAGTACAAGCCCTTCCTGCTATCGGATTAGACCACAGTCCCCTAATTCTTCGACCGTATCCTAAAATACAGAAAAGAAAGAAACAGTTTAAATTGGAAACTTTCTGGACCGAACATGCAGAATATCAGGAAGTCATCCAGTAAGCCTGGGAAGATAAATCAACTCAACAATCTCTATTTCCAGAGAAGTTAGGGAGGGCATCGAAAGAATTAATGAAGTGGAGCAAAGAAAAGTTTGCAAACGCCTATATACAGATCAAAGAGCTTAATCAAGCTTTACAAACAATCACGAATCAAAAAACTCAGCACACAAGCAGACAGAAAGTGCAGCAGATTATCAGCCAAATAGCCACATTGAGAAAACAGGAAGAACACTTCTGGGGAATGAGGTCACGAATCAAATGGTTACATTGGGGAGACCAAAACACCAGATTTTTTCATGCCACAACAATCCAAAGGAGACAAAACAATCGAATTACAATGCTACAATTAGAAGATCAAAGCTGGTGCAGAGAACCAACAAGGATACATCAACACTTCAAAGCTTTTTATGAGAATCTATACAGCTCTGATGGTCCCCGACACTATCAACCGATCCTAGACCAATGTCCCTCACCAATAACAGAGAGGATCAATGAAGCACTAGTGGCTATACCTCTATGGGAAGAAATAAAGGAAACAGTATTCTAGCTGGGAGCTCTCAAGGCTCCAGGCCCAGATGGCTTTCATGGTGTTTTCTATCAACAATCATGGGAAACTATTAAGACTGACCTGTTGAAGCTTGTACAGGAGTTTTTCGAAACTAGTGTTCTTGACCATAGACTTAACCAAACACATATCGTGTTGATCCCAAAAGTCAAAAACCCTAAAACCATCAACCAATACAGACCCATTAGCTTGTGTAACTTCAGCTACAAAGTCATCTCAAAACTATTAGCAAACAGACTCAAGAAATGGCTGCCACTTATCATTGAACCGAGTAGGGAGCTTTTGTCTCGGGAGGCAAATCCAGACAATATCTTCATAGTCCAGGAAGTTCTGCATCAGCTGCGAATAACCAAAAAGAAGACGAAACATCAGGCGATTGTGAAGCTTGATATGCAGAAAGCATACGATCGAATCGAATGGGACTTTGTGAGAGATCTAATGCTGCATATGGGATTTGATGTTAAATGGGTCTCCCTAATCATGCAATGCATAACAACAGTCTCTTTTAACTTAAAGATCAATGGCGAACCAACCTCTCTCTTCCATCCTTCGAGGGGACTCAGACAAGGGGATCCACTCTCACCCTATATCTTCATCCTCAAATCCAATGTCTTAACTTGGATGATGAAGAAAGCATTAGCAGAAGGCACACTCAAAGGCATACAGGTAAATAAACATTGCCCTAAACTATCACATTTGCTGTTTGCCGATGACGTTATATGTTTTCTAGATGGAACCATTACAGAGTGCCAGAACATTCACCTCATACTAAACCAATACTGCTATGCTACGGGACAAGCTATTAATTTGAATAAATCAGGGGTTTATTTCAGTGGGCATTGTCCAGAAGTCTTGAAACACAATTTGGCGATGGAATTGAGAGTCCCTATCCTACAAAAAACAGGAAAATACCTGGGCATACCGACTGAGTGGGGCCAATCCAAGAAAGAGATGTTCTCGTGGATCCTGGCCAGAGTAAACTCTAAGTTAGCAGGATGGAAAGAAAAAATGCTTACAAAGGCAAGTAAGGAGGTGCTAATCAAAAGTGTCGTGCAATCCCTACCTACCTATGCCATGTCCATATTCAAGCTGCCAGTATCGATCTGTCGAGCTATAGAACAACGTATTGCGTCTTTTTGGTGGCAGAATGGTGATGCTAAAAGAGGCCTGCATTGGAAAAGCTGGGAAATGTTAAAAACTCGAAAAGATGCAGGGGGCATGGGGTTTAAGGACCTGATTACCTTTAATCGAGCCATGTTAGGCAAACAAGCCTGGCGTTTAGCTACCTCCCCTCAAGCCCTATGGAGCAGAGTGTTGAAAGGGCTTTATTTTCCCAACGGAGATATCTGGCATGCTTCCAAGGGTAGTCGACCATCATGGGGATGGCAAAGTATCCTGCTCGGCCGCGACACTATAAAGAACAAGATGAAATGGTCAGTAGGAGACGGGACATCTATTCGCATAAAAGAAGATAGATGGTTGTCACAAGGAGTAATTGGTGGGGCAGTAAACCAAACTGAGCCTAAAATTGTGTCTGAACTAATCAATCCAGAATCAAAGGACTGGAACCAGCCACTCATATACCAACTTTATGAAGAAAAAATTGCAAACAAGATCATCGCCATTCCCCTTACCCAGCAACCACAAAAAGATACGATTATATGGACAGGGAACAGCTCAGGACAATATTCGGTCAAGAGCGGCTATAACGAAGTAAGAAAAGCCACCAAAGAATACTGGTCGAATCGGCCCTCCTGCTCTTTCCAACCACCACGCACCTTATGGACACAAATGTGGAGTCTCGATGTGCCCCCAAAAATTCGCTCCTTCCTCTGGAGTATCTGCCAGAACGCCCTCCCGACGAAGGAAAACCTATTCAGAAGGAAAATTGTTAGTGACCCCCGATGCCCTATATGCTGTTTGAGTACAGAAACAACAGAACACTTGCTGTTCTTTTGTAAGTGGACAAAAAAAGTCTGGCAAGACCCACTTTTTGCAACGATCAGGCCAAATAATAGCCTCAAACGCACGGATCAGTGGCTTACAAGTGCCTTTCGAAGAGACAGGAACTCACCTGAGCGAGAGCTGGTCAGTCTGGTTCTGTGGAACATCTGGAAGGCGCGAAACAACCGGATCTTTCGTGCGTAGGAACCCCGACCAGCAGATCTGCTGCTTGTAGCACAAGAACAACAGTACTCGTTCAGCAAGAGCACATCAAACAGAAGAGAGTGATCTCCCAATCGAAGCAAACTTGGTCCGTGGAGGCCTCCGGAAGGGCAAGATCTGAAGATGAACATAGATGCATTGTGGCAACCCAATGATTTTCTCTGCTCTGTCGCCGAAGTGGTACGCGACGCGGATGGAAGGGTGATCGAAGGTTTTGCGACCACAGCTAGGGTTTCCTCCGCAAGTGAAGGGGAAACTCAAGCACTCTTACATGGGATTTCGTATATGCACGAACTCAACTCCAAACACGTGCGGGACTTCGGAAGCCGAACAGGAAAGTGTTTCATTGAAAGCGATTGTTCCGCAGTAGTAGACATGGTTATGGGCCGGGCCGACCCTCCATGGGATCTAAAAGAACTCATTCAGAGATGCAAGAATGGGCTTCAGCAGGACAAGAATATTATGGTGTCCTATAGTCCTCGCCACACAAACGCAGCGGCAGATTGGGTAGCACGGCATCATCGACTAAATGACCTTCCTCGTAATTGGGTCTCTTCTCCCCCTGGCTCTCTATGGAATATTTTATGCGCAGATCTCTCACCTTCGGTGATCTCTCACCTTTGGTGGTTATGGGCCGGGCCGACCCTCCATGGGATCTAAAAGAACTCATTCAGAGATGCAAGAATGGGCTTCAGCAGGACAACAATATTATGGTGTCCTATAGTCCTCGCCACACAAACGCAGCGGCAGATTGGGTAGCACGGCATCATCGACTAAATGACCTTCCTCGTAATTGGGTCTCTTCTCCCCCTGGCTCTCTATGGAATATTTTATGCGCAGATCTCTCACCTTCGGTGGTTTGTAAGACTCCTATTTAATCCAGTAATAGTCATTCCTATGTTGTCCAAAAAAACTAAGCCTATGTGAATTGACTCGTATCGATGGGACGATGGAATGCCTACTTGTCTATCGCTATTGATGGATGCCAATCATGATTCGGTTCTTGATAAGGGCATCTTTTATATTTGATCAACAAATTATGCGAAAAGAGAAAATAAATCAGTGTAAGTTTGATGTGATGAAATGAGTAAGATTCTCGAATTCGGTGATATTTGTAATATTTTCTTGTAAAAATGAGAATTGATACATCATAAATCACAGAATAAAATTTAAATTGGCTTAACTAATCTCACATACTAAACGGTCTACAGAAAGCATGACTTAAAATCTTGAAAAATAAATGCCCTAATTATTATTGGATTTGATAATCTTAAATAAATGCCCTAATTACTATTGGATTTGATATTCTTTTAATGCTCAACACGTTAAATATTCAAGTCTTTAAAGTATGTCTACGCCCAACCAAACGACCATATTCAAATTTTAGTCATCTCTTTGAAAAGTCAACTTGTCCAACTTTTTTTCAACCCAAGTCTTAAAGCTATCTTTCACACTCGAACTCCTTTTTCCACTCGAGCTGTTTTTACGTGGATTTGGCAAAATGGAAAAGTTCGAAATTGAATCATTAATTTGAGGCATCAAAAACCCAATCTAAAACCATAAAAACAAAACGAAAAAGTCTTGTAGGCAAATTTTGCCAAATTCTAGAACTTTTCACCCGCTCAAATCATTATTTTTCGATTTTTGTTGAACATCTTCCATTTGTGTCCTGTCTAATTGAGCACGGAAGAAAAAAGAAGGAAATATCTCTCCATCAAACATGTCAAATATGAAACAAAGCGGGCTATCATCAGTTTAATTATTTTACACGTATTGAAATTGAAACTTCCATATTTGAATTATTCGCTTTAAAAGCAAACAAAAAAAGAAAAAAAAGAAAGAAAGAGGAAATGTTTGTGTGCCGTTGGACTCAAGAAAAGAACATCAAGAGAGAGAAGCTCAGCCCGGAGTAGAGTAGCAACAGGACAAAAAAAAAAAAAGGACCGGAAAAGACTTAAGCGGGGACGGACGGCCCAGATGCGCCGGATCTCCATCATCGCACCCACCGAACGTGTTCGACTTTTAAAGCATAGGGTTTGAATCATCGTAGTCCGCCCCTTCGCGTTTGAATAACCAAGAAGGAGGATCTCTCCTCACGACCGTTTCACTTAAAAAACCAAAAAGAAGAGAGAAAAAAAACTCAAACTCCAACTTTCAAATTCCTCTCTCTCTCTCTCTCTTTCCCCCCCTCTCTCTCTCTCTCTCTCGTTCGCAGAGCAGCAGCAGCATCTGCAGATTCGCTCGCCGTCCCCCGCCGTCCCCCTCCGGCGGTGCTCCGGAGCTGCTCCGCCGGATCTGCAAATGCGCGAGGCGCCTGCTCCGCCGACTCCCCCCCGCCGACGCTCGACGCCGTCCGCACCTCTCGTCGGAGTTCAGCTTGGTAAGCCTCGATCTCGTCTCCGTTTCCATCGGTCGCCGCACGTCGGCGCGGTTTTTTTTTTTTTTTTTTTTTTTTCCCCGGTGATCGGTTCTAGGTTGGAGTCGGTTCGATTCGGATTCGCCGGAATTCGGCCGCTCTTCGCGGAGGTTTCGATTCGGTCGGTCCGATGCTTTCGGTTTGGGAGAAATTCGGAACTCCTTCGATCTTAACGAGTTTAGCTAGAGTTGGAGATTTGGTTTCTCGGTGCTGTACAGCGCTCCATCTTCTACTTAATTGAGCGATTTGGCAAGTTTTTTTGTTTAATTCTAGGGTTCGGATCGTGCGTGTAACTCGTGAGTCGTGAGAAGATCGTCTGCTTATTCATTTCTCTTTCGATTTTAAGCTGCGTAATTAGCATTTCATTATCGGCACTTGCCCGGTGCTTATTTTGCTATTTGTTTGTTTGAATTTGGGGTTTGAAGACGTGGGCCCAAACATCTTGGCGGCCGGTTTATGATGATTTGGAGGTTACATATTGGATACAGTCACAGAGTGGGAATCGGCATATGTAGCATTTCATGCTTATCGAGGAACTATGGAAAGTGAAAGGACAGCATCGGCTCCGTCCGACGGGAGCAGAGATGGTGTACCGAGAGCGCGGCCATTGCATGGGTACTGCATTCGAAACCTTAGTACATACACGTTATGCAAAATGGCTTCAATCAATATGCTTGGTGACTAGGCTGCTACTCAGAACTAGAGACGTGGTTTGGATGGATGAGAGTTCACTTAATGGCATCTTTGAGATGTGATGTGGTATTATTATTTTCTACCTTTGCGAGGAAAAAAATTTATGAAGAAGAATTCTGATTTTTTTCTCATCATTCCCTGCTGCAGTTCTGCTGAGTGTGAAATCAGGCAAAGGCTCTCAATTTCTTAACTCGGTTGTTGCAGTTTCTTATTGCTATTAGTGTGCTCAAGTGCTCAGTTAGTGTTCATGATTTAATTACATTTGATGCTCACCCTCCACAGATTGCGTTACTTTATAATTATTTATAGAAGGTTCAACTGCGTACCATAATGCTAAGCTCTCATTGTACGGTGCTTTTGTTTTTTAGGAGGACTAGTGGGCCAACTAGACGTTCAACAAAGGGACAATGGACAGCCGAAGAGGTAAATGCTTGTACTTTGTTCTACCGTCAAAACTTTCTTTCTGTGTTGAGTAATTCAACTTTAATACTTACTAGGATGTCTGACTAGTTTAGCTGCACTCATGCAAAATGATAGATTAGATGGAACACGGTTTCATTTCATAAAAATGAATTCTCGGCGTGACTTTCTTGATGTTCTGCTGATGGGTTATTCATGGTTATATCCTGGAAAATCATTTTTCACCTTAAGTTTGGTTTATTAACTGATGTTCATCCATTTGCAAGTGGGACAATAGGCTGAGCATTAGATAATGCTATAATAACTTGAGGTTATGTTGTTGTCAGGATGAGATTTTGCGCAAGGCAGTCGAGCGTTTCAAAGGAAAGAATTGGAAAAAGATAGGTATGGTTTTTGATGGTGCAATTTAGCAATGTTTTCATTATCCCAAAGTTGCTGGTTGTTTGTATTATCATATGTAGCTTTTCTTTGAAGGAAAGCAAAATTTTTACTATCAATCATCAAAGTTGAAGTTGTATGAACATGAGCCAGACGAATGCAGAGTCTTCGATGAACATCTGCTTGTCGCTTCTGAATTCTATTCTGAGACAAATATATTTGCTATTTTCTTCTGTAAAAATAGAATTATTATGTTGTAACGATTTCTCGAGCGTAGATTTTGTTTGTGCTGGCCACGTTTGGTTTGTTTTTAACTAATTGTTTTTTTAAATATTCCTTCACTTTAGTTTTCTGGAATTTCTACAACAGTTTCTTGGCTTTGATGAATAATACTGGTTTTGTAGCCGAGTGTTTCAAAGATCGGACTGATGTACAATGTCTACATAGGTGGCAAAAGGTCTTGAATCCTGAACTTGTGAAAGGTCCTTGGTCTAAAGAGGTAATAAATCATTTTTCCTTTATATCCTTTTTCATGTCAAACTTTTTTATAATTCTCATGATTATCATTTTCACCATGTAAATTCACACAGCGTTTCCATAACATCACATGATTACTTGCTTATGTGATATAGGAGGATGAAATCATCGTTGAGTTGGTCAACAAATATGGTCCAAAAAAATGGTCCACGATTGCACAACATTTGCCTGGGCGAATTGGAAAGCAATGTCGAGAAAGGTTTGGCAGAAAGTTTCATGATTTTCTTTTTTGGTCCTCTGTTGCCCTTCTGATGAGAATGTCTAGTCATCATTTCATGTGATGCCATTATACTGAATTATGTTAAAACATCCTTCTCCCTTTGATAAACATTTTGCATTTTCTATGACGAAAGACCCACCTAAAATCTAGCAGTCTCAATCTGAAACCAATTAAAACTAAATTTTTACTTATCTGTCCTCTATATTTTAATTGTTCCGAGACTTGTTTTCCACCTCTGCTCATTTCAGATGCTGATTTGTAAATTGGTTGATCAAAGTGATACTAATTGCCAAAACCAAAATTGCCATGCTTGTCAACTAGTTTTTGTAACAATCCACAAGTATGAAATGGCCACTTGAGCAAAACCACCGAGACTACAGCTTACATGTGTTGTTAAACAGCTAAGAAATCTGGAAGGATGTGCCAAATGAAGGTGATTGCTGTATATTACGGCCATGTCCAGCTTTTTGACATAGGCTGGTCAGGGACTCATATTTAGGCCAGGACACACTGCATGTGGCGACTGAAGAGCTCTTTTAGCCAAGAGAAATGGAGAAAGCTTATGGGTTGTGGAATGAAGAAGAATGAGGAAGTATTAGGGTGAACTGAAGGTGATTTGGGGCTTGAATTTGTAATTGAGTAGAGGGGAAGTCACCAGGACAAAATTGAGTGAAAAGTTGAACTTGAACGACAATTGTTGTGGCTTCTCTAGTAATATTCAAACACTACGTCAGGCAGCCCCTGTTTCTTCTCCTCCTTCAATGAAGTTCGAGTTCTTCTGTGTTGCAACCTCTTGTTGCTAATTGCACACTTCATACCACCATAGAGATACTTTTGATTGTTTTTTATTTTATTTGCTTTTATATTTTGATTGTTCACCCTAATATCCTATACCGGAAGTGTTTATGCCCTCAAGCTTATTGTAAAGGTACTTTGAAGTTTGGGTTAGCCATGCTGAAGTAGATGAGAATCCAAATTGAAATTGAAATTGCTATGTCTGAAATCGCATTCATGTATATATAATGTCAGGTGGCATAATCATCTTAATCCTGCTATAAATAAGGAGGCATGGACCCAAGAAGAGGAGCTGGCCTTAATTCGGGCTCACCAGATCTATGGAAACAGATGGGCAGAGCTGACCAAATTCTTGCCTGGCAGGTTTGTGTCCTTGGTGTTTCTTCATGTTTGTATATATATATTTTTTTTTGGCAGCTTAAGGTGCAACAGGAAATGTTTCTCGTTCTGTGGATAAATTAGAATTATGTTCTTGCATGAACAGGACCGACAATGCTATAAAAAACCATTGGAACAGTTCTGTAAAGAAGAAACTGGACACTTACTTGGCATCAGGTTTACTTGCACAGTTTCCAGCTTTGCCTCAGGTTGGATTCCAGAATCAGCTCGTTGCTTCATCTTCCTCAAGGTTGCAGACCAGTGGAGTCGACACTGGTCCTAAGTGTGGGGTAGAGCCAGAGGAAAATTCAGAATGCAGTCAAAGTTCGACCGTGGGTTGCTCTCAGTCTACTAATGACATGGCTGTAGGCATACCTAAGAATGAAGAGTCTGCCTTGGGAAGAGATCACAACTCCAGTCCAGTTTCCTGTTCAGAGCAGTATTACCCATCTATGGATGATGTCAATCTCGCTATTCCAGATGTACATCCTGAAATATGTGGCTCTTCTAATTTGGTGCATCATGATTTTTCATGTGGCAATGAAACTTCTCTCGAGGATTACAAGTTCAGTGGACATGACCTACCAAATAATTCCTTTTTGGATTTTGGGCCAGAATCATCAGGAGCAAAAACAGAGTCCATAGGTGCCAGTGAGAGCCATGGGGGGCTTAATGTTCCCTTTCAAACTTCTTTGGCACTGATGGTTCCTTCTGTTGGCAGTTTGGGCATAGGAGCTGATCAATTGCATCAGATTTTGATTTCTGATGATGAATGTTGCAGGTTTTTATTTTCAGATGCTATGGCCGAAGAATCTCTATCCTCTGAAAATATTGCCAAGGAATCAATCAGAACTGATGTTGGTGGATGTATAGATGCGCTAATAAGCCAATCATCAAATTTTCAACTATCCGAATCTTCTCAGCTGTATGATCCTTCAGGAGCTGTTGCTGTGGATACTTCATGTGCGCAGCCTTCTAATTCTGCTCCTTTATTGTTCTCGAGTGATGGTGACGCACCAGTATCTGGTAGCAAAACCAGCCAGTATCCCTCTTTTGACCCTCAAGAAGACTTTGAAACTGGCATGCATAGTTGTTTTGTTATTGCAGACAATTCAGCCAATTCTCCTTGTGATAATGGCATGAGCCCCAGTATGCTAGAGCAATTAGAATTGCCACCTGATCAATCGAAATTAGTACCTGTAAATGCTTTTGGTTCAGGATCAGATGTCATGCAAACTACTCCTTCGAAAGCTGGGCCAGGAATTGGAGCATTCAAGCAAGAGCCAGGGTCACTGTGCTACGAGCCCCCACGTTTTCCTAGCTTGGATATTCCTTTTTTCAGCTGTGATCTGATACAACCAACTAATGACATGCAGCAAGAATATAGTCCCCTTGGTATCCGACAGCTGATGATGTCTTCTATCAACTGCATATCCCCGTTTAGGTTATGGGATTCTCCTTCACGTGACAAAAGTCCTGATGCTGTACTGAAAAGTGCTGCCAAAACATTCACGAGTACCCCTTCTATCTTAAAGAAAAGATGTCGCGACTTGTTGTCCCCTTTGTCAGATAGAAGAATTGACAAAAAGCTGGAAAAAGATATAACATCTGACTTGACTAGAGACTTTTCTCGTCTGGATGTCATGTTTGATGAGGCCGACACTCAAAGGGCATATATGCTGTCTCCACTGGTCGGCATGGAAAGGAACTTGATGAACCGTGCTGAAGACAAAGAAAACTCATGTATTGGTTCAGAATGCAGACAGGAAAAGAATGGCAGAAGTGGACTTCCAGGCAATAAAAGTTTAGAGGATGATTGCAGTAGGGACAATTATATGAAAGAAGAGCAACAGACTGTTAATGATGATATTAAAGCTAAAACTGGTGTAGAAGCTGATGCCACAACCGAAAGTGTGAGTTTGTAATTTCACTTTATTTCTTTATTTTTTTGGCGATACATCTGCCCAAGATTCTGCAGCAAGAGAATGCCAGCCAGAATAAGTGAGAGTATGAATCTATCAAGTTATCGACGTCTTGTGTATATTACGCATGGGACAGTCTACAAATTTTTATCCTTCCTATTAGTTTGCTGGTTACTCTTTTACAGAGTTTTACATGCAGCGTCTCATATCATGGATTTAGTAGCACTTCAAATCTCTGTTCTTTCCATGTGGAGCAGTTAGATCAAATTGCAAATTCTTCTCTTTGCTGGAAGTGACTTGGCCGTTTCATTTGTCCTTTTTCTTTCTATTCCTCAGTGACACTTGGCCTGCTCTTATCTTTGCAGGTGCCAGAGCCTCCTGATGTGCTTACCGAACATGACATAAATGACCTCCTGTTGTTTTCTCCTGATCAAACTAGTAACCAAGCTCATAAAGCAACTGGGTCAACAGATGAAACTCCCAGAAGACAGTCCTCTCAAGTCGTGGCACCTTCTTTGACTCATGGAGTTAACTTCGAGTCCTTGTCTGGGAATTCATGCCAACCTCTCAGCTCTCCTGCTAGTGAAGCCAAATGTGGAAGCCACAAGGTCGCTAAATCTACGTTGTCGCTTCCTTCAGGTCCCTTGGAGATCACTGTCGACAATGCTTTGAATGATGCCAGCTTTGAGAACTCAAGCATGTAAGATTGTGCTAAAATATTACAGTACGGGTATTTGTGTTCTCCTAGAAATTGTATGTAGTTCTTTCAGATTGTTATGTTGCTTGAGGTGTTCCTTTGGTATTAAAATGACCTCCATATACTTAAACCGACAGTGGTGAAGTTTGATTATGATTCCAAACTTTATATTAGAATCCGTTGCTTAGGTTCTCCTTGTTTATTTGCTTTTCCTTAGAGGGGATTGATGACTTGATGACATTCTCTTTCAGATTTGGAGGGACTCCATTCAGAAGAATTATTGAATCTCCTTCAGCATGGAAGTCGCCTTGGTTTATAAACTCTTTCCTTCCAGGGCCCAGGATTGGCACTGAAATAACGGTCGAGGTATTGTTGTGTCAATTGTACAGCTAATAACATTGTCCTTGGCACACAATAAGAGAATGATATAACATGATGTCTTTTTCGTCTTCTGGTCTGTTTTCAGGATATAGGGTATTTCATGAGTCCTGGAGACAGAAGTTATGATGCTCTTGGGCTTATGAAACATCTAAGTGAACAAAGTGCTGCTGCATTTGCCACAGCGCAGGAGGTTCTCGGAAATGACACTCCGGAGACAGTATCCAAGAAGAAAAACCTTAATCACCAAAATCCCGACCAAGAAAATTGTAAATCAAAACAGCAGATGGAGAATTGCTCTTCCATGGGTTCAACTCTTCCGGTATGGTTCTCTTCATTCTCGGATAATAAGTTGTTTATATATTTAAGAAAGACCGTGTGTAATTTAAAAAAACCAATCCCATAGACTAAACAGAACTATGAAATTCCCAGTCCGTACGTGTTCTTCTCTTGCACGTGGTGGACATGTAACCTGCTTTCTACATGAAGTCTGTCATTAGATGGCTAACTTATCTGATTAATTGGACTTACGCAGTATTCGGCAATACTCATCGTAGAAAAGAAAGGGGTTTCGGGCATTATTTAGGGTACGCCTACCTCGATAACATCAGGATATAACCGTTCAGCAAATAATTAGGCTTCAATACCAGACGAGGTCAAGACTATTTGTAGGGGAGGGATTGTGCTATTTCTTTAGCCCATTGAATGACCAAAATCATCGTGAACCATGGAATGAACATCAAAATTTGATGATTTATTTTGAAACATCGCAGGTGGAGCGCCGGACGCTCGATTTCAGCGAATGCGGAACCCCCGGAAAACCGAAAGAGAATGGGAAATCCTCCATCCCCATGAGCTTCTCGAGTCCCTCTTCCTATCTGTTGAAAGGTTGCAGATAGGAATGGCTAGGTTCTGAAAGTTGGCCCACCTCTCTGCTTTTTAACTATTCATAAAAATTCATACAGTATATATGGATGCGTTCGTCATGTATCATGTCATTCTATGTAGCATCAAACTGCCAAGTCATAGTGTCGACTGGGAACTCAAATTAAATTATTGGAGACAGGTGCTTGTGCTCCTTCATATTTATGGTGCCTTTCCGTTCGATTTAGAATTTCGTAAAACCTAGGTTGGGCTTGTCTTTACAGAAAAGAACCGGCTGTCTAAAACGATTGAGGGTCATCTACAGGCCAAAGGGCCCCCGGCTGGCCTTAATTTCTGGGCCTCACATTAGGCCCGGCCTAGCCCAATTTTTCTGCCTCAACTTGGGCTTGGCCTAACCGAAGCCTTGGGCCCATAACCAGGATTGGGCCTCCTTGGAAAGCGGGCCTTAACTGGCGCCTGTTCTACTAAAAAACGGAGGACTCGACATCGGCATAAACCGTCCCAGTGACTTAAGCTAAGGCTGGCTCCTAATACAACATTGGGCCTGGAAACTTAGTACAAACCCCTTCGGAATTAACGGGCTCAGCCCAAAACTTGGGCCTTAACATGGGTTTGGAAGACCAATTCTTTGTGCCTACCACTGGGCCCATACCATAATTTGGGCCTTAACGTGGGCCTGGAAACGGAAGACATGTTCTGTCCATTGGGCCTAGAGGCAATTACCTAAATTGGCCCTCTGACCTAAAGCTTTGGGCCGTAACGGTCCATTGGGCTCAGCGAAAATGGGCTGATATGGCCCATTGGGCCTCGCAATTTGGGCCTGGAAGCCCAATTGTTTTGCGCCTTAATATGGGTCCATTGAATTATACACGACTAAGGATCATCTGCAAGGCCTTAAAACAGGCCTGGCCCAATTTTCGGCCTTAAGCTGGGCTCCCGCATCACGGAAGTCTTGGGCTCTGAACTTGGTTCTGGCCCAACTGACTTGAGCCTAAACATGGGCCTGGTCTGGCCCATTAGGCTGTGGTCCGACTGAACTATTTCGGGCCTTAACTTGGGCAATATTGGGCCATGCCAACTATTTCGGGCCTTAACTCTTTGGGCAAGGCCCAGAATTTATGCCATAACGTGGGGAAGATCTACTGTTTGGGCCTTCTCGGCTCATTGATTTTAACCCAACTTTTGGACTCTGAAATTATGGGCCTATAAGTCCACTTCCTTGGGCCTTCTCTTCTCATTGGCCCCATTCTAAATTGGGCCTAGAGGCCCTCTCTTTTGGGATTACGGGCTTATTAACTTGGGCTTTCTCGACCAATTGGGGCTGAGCTGGTCCTGGAAAATGACTCTTGTAATTGGCCTTAACTTAGACTTTCTCAGCCCACTGCATCATAATCTTCACCTTCTAAGCCCAACACCGGGGCCTTTCCTTCCCTACGATTTGGATAGAAATTTCAGGAAGCTCAACCTTCGGTTTTCTTGGGCCTTAAGACGAGATTAAAGTCTGATGATCTTGGGCTGGGTGGTCCACGCCCAACCTTAGACGTTTCACAGACAAAATCCTTTTAAATGGCCATGGCCCATGGCCTCGCCCCCCATTTCGGTACTAAGTTGAGACCCAACCAATAGATCCGACGAAGTTCGTCGCTGTCGCAAAAAACTGGTCTGGGCCTAAAATTTGGTTCGGGTTCAGCCAGGCCCCGGCACATAACGCTTTTTGAATGACAATTTGTACTTAAACACTTCACAACTTGAGGCAAAATTTAGAACGACAGCGATACGGGTTCCCCAATTATTACATAACCATGCGGAAGATAGACCCCCCGTTTATTCTACCAAAATTAATAAAAAAATAAAAAGGGCCTAAATACATTGAGGCAATAATTATTACAACATAACCAAGTAGAAATTAATGCCTAGAACGGGACGGAGAAATGGAGGTAAGACGCTGACATTTTCTAAACAGCACGAGTGACGGCCGCATGTATAGCATCCGCAAGATGAGGGACTGTCTTAGAGCTCAGTCCAGCCATGCTAATTCTCCTGCATAAAAAGAAGCGGCAGCGGCGTGTCATAAGCATTACAATTGCACAATTGATCAAATATACAAATGAAGTTGCAAACAAAGGACAAACATTTGATAAATTTTTTGGAGGCGTGTCCGATGTGGCGACTAGAAAAGCTTATATATGCTCAGTACAAGTGAGAGTTCTCAACTGTTGCAACATGATTTAATAACTAAAATTACCAGTATTCATTCTATTCCGCCTGCGATTCTACAACATGCGCTAAATGAAAGAAAAAATGATCTTTGAAGGAGGAAGAGAGATTCCCAAGATAATTGTAAATATTAAATCGAGTCAATATGAGCCAAATAACCGCATGATGTTAATGGCACAAAAGGACAAGAATTTATTACCCATCAGAAGTCATGTAGATGTGATACTCCTTTGTCATGAAAGCAACTTGCTGCGAGTTCAATCCCGTGAAAGTGAACATTCCAATCTGCTTGATAATGTGGCTCCAATCACCAGGTGTGCCTGACCGAAACATGTATTAATCGACACAGCATGGTAAAAGTCAAATGAGTAGCTACCTAAACGATATGCAATATGCATGCATGACCAAACAGAATGAAGGCAAAGATGCTGCTGCAGTAGAGATTTATCCAACTGACAATTATACATGCGCTGTAAGCTTTTCACCTATTGTAGATTAAAAGCAATAAGCGGAGGTAACCAATTGGGAAACAGACAAAGGGAGAGCATGAAAAATGTTTATTTGTGCAATCGAAGAAAAATGTCCCTAAGCCGCTGGCCTGAAGATGAGAAACAGACAAAGGGAGAGCATGGATAATATTCTTAGAAAAACAGGGTTCTTACCTCTTGCACGCAAGGCATCAAAAAGCTGATGTCGCATACTGATAATACGATCAGCCATTGCTTTCAATTCTATAGTCCATTCATTGTACATCTCCCTGCAAGAGAAGAATTGAAGATCAAACTAAGTAATTGCTTAAATAGCGGCTTAAGCATGAATTCATCAAGCAACGGGCATAGGCTATGGGAAAAAAAGAAAAGAAGAAACAACATCAAGCTGCAAAAGTTTTTTATCTGACCTGTCTCTGAGGATGGCAGCCACAATAGATGCTCCATGAATTGGTGGGTTTGAATACATAGGCCTTACCACGAGCTTTAGCTGACTCTCTACCCTACCGGCCACATCAGCCGTCCTGCAGACCTGGCGAAATTCAATTGTCACAAATAAAACTTCCAGAGGAAAAAGTTTTTCCTCAAAGCGTGATGCAGCAAAAGACCAGAAACTAGTTCTTCAATCATATTTGCACATAATATTTGCGAAAGGAAGAAAATATGATAGGAGTGCCCAATCCACCAACTAAATTAAATGTTGGCAAACAGGGCCATACTAGTGACCAAAAGGAAATCGTCGTTTTCCATTTTAAATTTGACTAATTCACATTAATTCATATTCTAGAAAAGTCCAAAAAATTTCATGACTGGCTTAGATGAACGTAGTCCTTGAATCCAAAAGTCATGAATCATAAGAAAGACCCTATCAAAAGAAGAGGAACGGGCAGTAATCAATAGTGGTAGCATGGATTGAGTCTTACAATGCTCAGGGCTCCAACACGCTCACCATAGAGCCCCATATTCTTTGCATAACTTTGTGCTACAAGGCATTCGCCACCATCAGCCACAAATGAACGAATAGATTGAGCATCTGCATCCAGACTTCCACTTGCAAAACCCTGGACCAAACAAAATGGGTATGACGAAGATTAACTCATCAGTCATCTGCAGCTAATTCGATCCCAGTAAATGGAGCTTCTGTGTAATTCCTGTATCCACTATGCTTCAAGAAGATACCTGATAAGCACTATCAAAGAAAGGTAGCAGTCTTCTCGATCGTATCAACTGCCTGATCTGCTCCCACTGCTGAATAGTCGGATCAACACCAGTTGGATTGTGAGCACATGCATGAAGAAGGACAACAGCTCCCAATGGGGCTGAACCAAGGTCTTCTAGCAGCCCTATGTTTCAGAGACAACATTATTGCATTCATTTAAATTGTCAAATTTGCACTGCACCATCAACAATCATGCATCATTCTTACAAAGGGGGGAAAGCGTGCAACTAAATGTGGGATCATTGGCACTGTTTAGATCTGAGAAATATAAGCTGAGATAGAAAATCACGAGTCACTGCTCCTTACCTTGGAAGTCCAGTCCACGAGTGGAAGGATCATAATAACGATAGTATTTCACAGATAACCCAGCCAGAGTGAAAACTTTCGGGTGGTTCCCCCAGGTTGGTTTGGGTATGTATATTGTGTGCTGCACCACATGGTAGGGATATTTACCATTAGTTTTATTATACAACCACCTACTTAGACCTGCAAAGACAAGGAAATCATCTCATGTAAAACATGCACTGTACCTGATGATAATGCCTTGCCAAAAATTCACCCCCAACTCTTAGTGAGCCAGTGCCTGACAAGCATTGCACTGTTGTGACCCTGTTCTCGCGAATAGCAGGGCTATTCCCAGGGAAATCAAGGAAAAAAAAAAGTCAAACACAAAATGCCACCAATAAAATGTTGTACATAAGAAGATTAATTGCAGGTATTATTTCATGGCCAATCATTTATTACATAAATTTTCTACCTGTCAGCACCAAAAATAAGCTTGGCACTCAATTTGTTAAATTCTACCAATCCAACAATTGGAAGATATTCCTTAACACGTGCCCTGAAACCAGACAAGACAAGTTAGTAAATTTGTATTTAAAGTTACCATCCATCACATCGTCACAAACAAACCTGTCATTTATAAGCTGCTGCTCAGCCCGTCTCACAACATTCAGAACAAGAGGTTTTCCTTCCTGTAGGCATATAGAGCCAAACAAGAAAACAATCCAAAGATTAATGGTTTTTCAGGCCAGAAGGATTAATGAATGCATACTATCCGTGATTGTTTGTTTATAATGCATAGCACAGTAGATACTCACATATTGCTATGAAAATCATAAAGGAAAATACAGTCAGTGAGTACACAAGAATCTGTCTCTAACACTAGGTATGAGCAGCGGGCACACGGCCAGTGGTAAGAGAATTAATTGGGGTGGGAACGTTTAGTTTCAGGTGTGAGGTTCGACCCTCACGCCCCGCAAAGAGGCAAGGTAAAAGTTAGAGAGAGAGAGAGAGAGAGAGAGAGAGTTAGAGTAGTGCAGAAAAAAAGAATATCTTCTCAGAAGCATCATAAGTACAGTATACTACCGACTGAAACAGTGAAATCAAGTTTATTTAAAAAATTACCTCTGTACGATAAGCGCCAACACCCAAATTCAACTTTACAGGACTTGGATCTTTGTTGAATGCAACAGTCACCTATTCATTATACATTAGAATGAAATCATCAGAGATGGAGAACACAAATTACAGCCTTTAAACAGCATTTGCACTGACACACGTTAGCTGACTGAACAAGTTTTACATTAGTCATGATTCAGAAGAAATTAAATGGTAGGTGACACCACTGTAAAGGAAGTTCAATCCCCCCCCCCACCAAAAACAACAAACACTCCATAAATCACATATGAAGCTCTTTCAGCTACCACCATATAGAGAATTTCATCTTCGCAACAGAACAGCCTTCAGCCAAATATAGGAAGTATAATCCTATTTGTCTCCTTCCCAAAAACTCAACTACCAAACAGAGCCACTGTTGAACTCCACAGAATGACGATCACAGTAAGCGATGGCCATTTAGAAAGCAAAAGGATCCAACTCCAAGAGCAGCAGCAAAATTACATCATTACAAATTCATCTCCCTCTGATCTTTTGGTATCACAAGCACATCGAGGCAGCGTACCTTCACACAAACACGTGCAGACACCATACAGCATGACTACTTGAGATACATAGAGATAGATAATGATGCACTTCAACTATGACAATAAAATAAACAGTCGGAACCAGAAGACAAGGAGTAATTAGTAAGAAGACGAGCTTTAAGGATGATCTAGCTAATACGCAACAACCATAGCTCCTTCAACAAGTAACGCCCTCTCTTCATCAAATAGCAAAATCCAAAAGACTGTTGGTTAACTGTCCCATTTCAACGCCACCTTCACCTTTTTTCCCCAGTTCAGCAACAAAAATGCGATAGCCATTTCCTATTTCTCCGAGCAACGGAGCGAAGGAGACAAAGGCCATACTCATTGCGAGCGCGATTGAGAGACACATTCACACAGAAACATCCTAGACCACTATAATTCCCAAACTTAGATAACGACGAACAAGAGTTCCACGACAAGTTCCTGAAATCGCATACGACGACTGGACAACACATACAGATCCGAGCCACTTCAGCTAGCCAGGATACATCATCTTCTCCGACGAAGAAGAAGAGCGGGAAATCAAAACGGATCGCGACCGATCCTCCGTCCCCATCTTCTTCGTCGCTTTTCCACGAAGCAAAACCTAAAACGCCGCTAAACTTACACGGCCTAACGAACATTCTCCCTAGGCTCTGCGCACGGCAGAGATCACCACAGCGACACTACCAGAAACAGCCGACAAAAGAAACGAAAGAAAAATTCACAGAGAGAGAGAGAGAGAGAGAGTTACGCCGAGAATAGGATCTTCAGGAGCGCGAGCGACGTGGCTGAATACGGAGTCGCCGCGGGCGAAGGAGGACGAGGAAGCGAGGGAGCGAGAGACGCCGCCGCCGACGCCGGCGGCGGAGGGGGAGCTCAGGTGGCGAGCGAGCGCGCTCAGCCTGCGATCGCTCGGAGAAGAGGAGGAGGAGGAGTCGCGCGGGTTCATCTTCGGGGATCCGATCGGCGGCGGTGCTGCGGCGGCGTGCGCGATCTCTGGGCGGTTGAGTGGGAGAGGAGGAAAGAGGAAGGAGGAGGAGGAGGCTTGCGTGTTTAAAAGGGAGTTACGCGGCGAGCGAGCGAGCGAGCGAGCGATGGAGGAGGCCCGGGGAGATTTTCGTCATTTAGGCATATTTCCTAATGCGGCGGTCGAGGGTGGGACCCACCTCGAGCACGCATCCCTATTCGGTTAGATTAGATAAGACCTTACTTACTGCCACTTCGTCAGAAATAATTCAAATCCCGATAAGATTTGCGATTTCATTCCACGCTGTATTATGACGTCATTAATCCGTTTGCGGGGTTTCCGGCTGGGTATGCAATATTTTCTCGCTGGGTCTTTCGTTCCTTTGTACGACTTCAAGACGAAATTTTATAGTAAGATCAACAAGTTCTAATTGGATGGAGAGATAAAATAGGTACAGAAAATGAATAAAGTGAAAAATACTCTCCCAAAAAGAAAAGTTCACTTTTATCATTTATGAAAAATGAATGAACAAAAAATATATTTAAAAAGAAAAATTCACTTTTATCATTTATAAAAAATGAATGAACAAAAAATACATTTAATGTACATGAAATTTTTAGTCATAAATTATTGTTGATAAAAAAATATATTTTTTATTGACAAGTTATTTCAAATAAGATAAATAATTTTTTTAGAAATTTTTTCATATTATTTGCCTTTCACAAAGTAAACAAATTAATATTATTTTTTTCGATCACCGTATGAATTCTATCATTTACTTTCAATAAAACAAATGGATCAATTATCATTTTCATTTTAGTCATTACACGAATTCTTCCTAGAAAGCAAACGATTGAAAGGACATTCTATTATCCTTTTAATAGTCCAAAAAAATTGAAATTTAAAAACTATCAATTATGTCGATTTTGAAATAATTAATTAATAAGAAATCATTTTCATTATTGATAATAATCTATACTTAAATATTTTCGTATATGGTGAATATATTTTTTAGTCCATTTATCTTCGTAAATAATACAAACGAGTATTCTTAAGTAAATAAATTTTAAACTATTCATTTTGCAAAATAAACGTACTCTAAAAAGAAATGGGAAGATTAGCAATAAATATAGAAATTACGGATTAAGAATGGATAAGATAGGATCAACTCATCCAAGAGATAAACTTCAATAAATGCTAAACTCGGCACAAGAATCAAGATGAAATATCGCTCTCGCTCTTGGGCATTGGCCGTTTTTGGGACGATAACGATCTCATCTGGACATGAATTTCGACAATGCGATCGTTGTCTAATTCCCCTGTTCAGCCTAAACTGAAGTTTCTTATAGTGTGCATAAGATCAGAAGAGGCAAAAACCCAGAACTCTCATTTTCCTCGTACTGATTCATGTGCTCAAACTAAGGATGTCTCCAAAGAACTTGGAACCTCTCCCCACTGTAGTTCCACCGTATAGGGCGGCCCCCGCCACCGCCGATGACAAGAAGGTTCAGGACGACGTATTGCATGGCCGAGCTGATAAGCATGTGGCTTATGAGAACCCCATTTTCTTGGATTGCGAAACCCGGGTTGAGAATGAGAGCTCGGGTAGCCTCTACGTTGTGGTGTAATCGCAGCGGGACCGATTTCCAAACGTTCTACTCATCTGGGTTGAATGCACAGATCTTCCACGACCTCTAGGACTGCTTCTGAACCTGTGCTGTGGAGGATGAGCTTGCTGCAGATTGATCAGTTCATCTAAAGAAGAAAGAATCAATTGTCATTCATTGATGTCCGGTTAAGTCTGGTCGTGATTGCGGCCTTGAGACGTGATGCGAAGCTTTGGAGCAGGTTCCTACTGTGCAATTCTCCGCATCTTGTGCAAGTTTGTGAATTTTCGATGAGCACCGGTGTGCTGGGCCAGACCAGAAAGGATTGTCTCAAATTACTGACGTCCGGAGTCTGATCGGTCGTCGGTCCCGTACCAACAGCCCAGAGGATTACTGCAAACATGATGACGATGATCTGCGAGACATTGAGAGTGAAGGAGTGAGTTCTAGCGCCAAATGCTCTCTCACTTTCAGATGCGCTAGAGTTACAGATGGTAGGTGGAACGCAGTGCCGAGAAACAATCGGCAAACTCGGAAGTGTAAACCACATTTTTTGACAGTTTGCTCACAAAGATTCTAAATTCATACAGAATGCCAAGAAAGAAAGTTCTTCAAGTGACCAAAATAAAGAGGACCGACATCATAAAAAATGGCAAAAGAACCAGATTTCATCAGGAAACTTGGTCCAAGAGGAGTTGAGAGCACAATGAAGGAGATGGAAACTCCATTTTTTAGTAAGATTTTCTATGCAATACAGCATGGACTCGGCGTACTTGGTCGAGCATGTGATCAATCACTATCTTATCTTTACCTTGTCATACATGAAAGAACAGGAAAAAAAACGGATTTTTATGGTAGCGACCTGCTGTTCTTCAGATCATAAAAGTTAAAAGAAATGATCTCAATGCAGTAAAGATCAAATTAGAGATGATTTTCTGTTTCTGTTTGATATTGTTAAAGATTCATTCTTTTTATATTAACGGTAGATGTTTTCTTTCGAAAATCAGAAACGATGCAAGAGCTTTACAGTCTTTTTATTCAGAGAAGAATCAGTTACCTGTAGCAACAAAATCAGGATTACAATCAGGCGACACATTTTCAAGTGGAAGACCACGAAAACCTTGAACTGCTCATTGTGCTCATCAATATACTCCGCAATTAGCTGTGTATAAAGCCAAAAAAAGAAGAAGAGTTAAACGGGAGCAGGGCCCATCGATCAAAAGCAAAACTAGAATCAGCTTTCAGTGAGATGTGGAAGCTCATGGTTGCGAATCCATGATGAAAGTACAGGAACTAGAATTGAAAAACAGCTTCGAGATACTTCTAGACTTTCAGTTTCCAAAATGGCCAAACTTTATGAACTCAAGCATCAAGGATGTGAAGAACGGACGGACAGTTTCTGGGCATTTCATCAAGAATTTATTTTAGTGTAGCACATCCAACTAGTCATTTGACATGTGAATTGCGAGAGCGGATTGAGGATACCTTACATTCTAGTAAAAGTGAAACTAGCCTCATGGATCATGAAAATTATAATCTGTACTCAACCAAGAATGTCACATAATTAACAGTTATTTCTGCCACAAATGTTTAAGTTTTTCTGTTCCGTCGAACATTCCTCTCGATTTTAGCTTCCACCAAGTCCAAAACCATAACATGTCCAATGAGATTTCCCCCATCTCAGAGATAAGGCAAGAGAAATGCTATTGACAAGGTACTACTAATTGAGCTAGACCACGAAAAGTTTTGAGAGAGCATACCTTTGCCCAATCCATCTTGAAGAATATCAATACCAGAACTGTCGCTTCAAGAAAAAGAAGGGATAACAAAGTGATAATGTACTGAATAATCGGTTGAGGATTACCGTGAGTGAACTACAGAAGAGATCAAATACACAGGACACTTGACACTCAAAGGCCGATAAGAATAACGAGAATAACCAAACTTGACAGAAGTATTAGAGCTTCAATGAAAGTTACTCCGTGAAGGAGAGAGTAAAAAATTCAGAAGGATACAATACACAGAGAAGAATTGCCAATACAATTAGCAACCACATGGCCGAAAAGCGTGCTGAAGCAGACAGCGATACCAATGCCTAAACATGTGTATATAAACCTGTTAAAAGGAAGAACAATCCTCATTGTACAATTTAATAGCATTGAAGAAAAGAACGTTATACAAGAATGAAGCAATGTTCATATTTCTCAGAGTAAGCATTATGTTATAAAGAAAATGAACTTGATTGATGAAAGCTGAGATATCTTTTCGTGATAAAATTTCATTATAGTGCTTCAACCAATGCCGTAAGTTTCAGGTAAAATGAGGACTGCTCTCCAATTTGGTGTTAGGAGCTTTAAAAAAACATGCTAAAAGATTATATGCCGAACTAAGATATAATCTAGCATATTGCCTCATTCATGCCTAAAGATTATGGTATTAGCAGCCACTAAGATACCAATACAGAAGGAAAGGGAACAAAACTCATAGCCCAAGTCTAACATATCATGGTTACAGAAGAAAATTTAACCGGCTATTAAGACGAGAAAACATCAAATTTCATTGAATTTTCTAGAAACTGGAAAGAAGGAATCGAACTAGCTCTGATACACCGACTGACATTTGACGATGACAAACCATCATAAACAATCGATGGGCTTCTTCATTCAAGAGAAGAAGCAACCACGAAATGGAAGAATCCGCAAGCAATGCTGTATGGTAAGCTCTGTAGCAAATTTGGGTAATTTCCGCATCAGCATTCGGAAAGAAACACATCAAGAAGTACTTTTTTTCTTTTCTTTTCCGCTATCTCGAGTGCTTACCATGGCAGAGGCAGGTTGGCGACAGAGGGAAGCAGAGCAACGCCATCGTCCCACATCTTCTGGAGCCAGAGGGAGTATACGATCATGCCGACCCCACAGATGTTCACGATCACATTCATCGCTCTCATCGAGCCGCGAACCCAGCACCTGGCGCACCTCGCCATAAGGCCCCCCGCGAAGCTGCGAAGAAAGACCGAGAGAGAGAGAGAGAGAGAGACCAGCCTCTGCTTGCTATCTCTCTTGAGCTCTCGCCAAGATTTATCAAGCACTCCGTAGCCACGCGAGGCAGGGAGTGAACAGGGGAGGAGCGAGGAGAGGGGCCCAAGAAAATCAAGAATGGGGTAAGCGGGTGGTGGGTGGAGAGGGGGAATTTGGCGAGGGTGGTAAGTGAGCAGGTGGGGGAAGCGGCATGCGCTACTCACTTGGGTCAGCTGGTGAAGTTCTTTTCTGTTCACTCTTCTTCCTTCTTCACTTCTTCCTTCCTCTGTTAATTTATTGTTTCTTTTCCACGCTGGGAGAGACAGAGCTCAGCAGTCAGCGACGCACTGGTGGGGAACCCTTTTGGCCATGAAAACGGAAAAGATCGTCATCGCGGTTTGCACAACAAGTACGAGGGATTTCCTTATGAGGAAGATGCTCTGATTCGGCCGGCCTGCTCGCTGCTTCAAGAAACCCGTCGGCGCATCGTCCAAGGCGATGCCATCAGACGGAGAATCACGTGGGGAGCGAGAGAGACAGGGTCGCACCCGCCCACCTACCGATCAGAACGACCACATTAGGTCCATGTCCCGATCATGAAGGACGACGACTTAGTCTTTTCAACCTGGGAGGATTCTTTTCCCGTCCCCATTTTAGCATTTGTTTATTCGTACGGCGAGAAGGATTTGGAGTGGTCTCTCTCGTTTTGGCCATGAAAGATGCTTTGGCGTTATAATCTATTGGCATCATGCAGCTTTCTGCCTACCATTATCTTATCGAGGAGGGGGGGGGTCCATAGAGTTGAATTTCCGTGCATCCCACCGTTCTTTGTTTCCGGACAAGATTACTTGATTAGGATTCTTCCATAATTTATAATCCTATCACTAAGTTATCTTTTTTCCTACTAACGAAATTTGCATTAATATAAAAAAGTGTACACCGATAACAATAATAATAAAGTATCTTCGCATTTCATTTTTGTGTCATCCTAGTATCTCGAGTTTTGAAAATCTACAATTGATATTTTAAGTTACATCTGACATTTAATCATATCTATGGGCTTGTTATTTTCCTTCTTCCAACATCACCCCTCCCCCACTCCCCTCAACAATTTCAAATCCACCCACGATGAAATCACTTGTCCAAAACCTTAACCCATACGCCCACCCGCCCCTTTGCCCCTCTCCTCCTCAGTGCCAATGATGCTTGCCATGTCGTTGCCATTTGCCACCCCAATTGAGCTGCAACCCATCGACAAGGCAGGCCTCTTGTCCCAGATTTGGCCAAGCTCCGCAGCCATTGAGCCGGATCTGTGGCAAATGAGTCGGTCTTTGGTCAAGTCTAATCATGCCCGTGAAGATTTCATTTGGAGATACAAATTATAAATTTTCAAACCTCAGAATAAATAGACATGAGAATGAAAAGGACAGATGATTTTTCAAATTTCTCCCCGATATACCCATTATTATCCATATATCTTTTGGTACTATACATAGATGTTGAAATTTTTAGCTTCAGAACAGTCTACTTTTACCTAATGCTTTCATCTCGGATGACGGAATACGGAAAGACAAATCATCACGGCTTGTAGCTTGGACTTTCCCTACACAAATGAATGCGATATGATGTACTACCCCAACACGTGTCAAACAGATCCTAGAGCCAACGTAAATGTAAAGAAATAAAAAAAGGTAATTCACGTGCCTCCGCCGACAGAACCTCCAAGAAGTACTTCACAATTATTGGACAGATGGCCGTCGTCGGACGTAACTCCGGTGAACATCAACAGCCGCATATCGAGCGGAAGGGAGCCATCACAATCTTGTCGAAAGTAAAACTTCCTATTTTTTTAACATTCTCTTTTTGGGTCCCGTGAAATCACAGTTTTATCGTTATTGGTAGTGGTGGGTCTCATTTTGGCGGAACTAGTCCAAACGACAATTATTCGACGCGTTCGATGGGTCTCGTCGAATCCTCGACCAGAAGAAAAGATCAAGCGACAAAGAGACGTAAAGGTGAGGCCAATATAATTGAAGCAGCCGTCGTTCAATGATCTTTTTAGCTCCCAGGTAGAATGATCGCCAGCCAAAAGGAGGCAAACAAAAGCAGCGGAACGACGGAAGGGGAATCGATCTTTCCGTCGCTACAGCGGAACCTGCTCCAGCTATAATTTCTTCGAAAAGTAAAGCCGAATATACTACAATCATCACTTCATATAAATGAATTTACGAGAAGGTGATAGACTTTCTCGTTTAGTATGCAATTCTAGCGCTCTCACTCGGACGTTCAATATTTACTTTATTTCCTCCGTCAGTGAATCACCCATTCATAACGCCATCGCTGTTGTCGCATAGCATGTCTTAACCCAAATTGGAGAGCAATCAAACCATCAGCTCATCAGTTTAAACCAAATAGGCTTGGGCTTGAGATGAACTGCTCAAACACGACCAACAAAGGATGCTTAGCATGTCTGTTGTCGCTTTCACAACCCAAAAGAGGACAAGTGACAAAAAACACAAACGCCACAGGAACAGCCAACCCTATCTACATCAATCCTATTCACATATTCATGTTCCTTCCACACGGATGAACCACAATCACACACGAAGGGCCCTCGCCCTATCCGTTGAACATGCAATAATACTCCCACCTGTGCATTACAATGTCAGTGAACCATAACCCATAATGTAAATGCTGTGTAGTTGGCTCCTGCGTTTAGCTACCCATTCTAAGTTTCTGATGTAACAGCAGATAAAAAGGATAACAACTAGCTTGGTCCGCTGTACTGGTAGGAAGCTCATTCATTAATGCCAAAAAAATACATTTTGAAAAAATAATTCTAAAACCCAGTGGGCACACCGACTAAGTGAGGTCTCCATACTTCTCATGTCTTTTAGCACACGGAGACCCAATGCAGTCAAACTAGAAACTACAGAAAAAGGCTGCTCGTAGTGCCAAAAAAATGCCGACCTTCGGGGAAAGATAGCCAGCAGAGGGGACAGAGAAATCAAGAAGACAGTGCGGTTATTCCAGCTTAACTCTGTCCATGTCGTTCATCATGCTTTCAAGCTGTCAGAGAAACAACATATAACCATGAAATACTGTCCACCTACACAACTAAAAATTGTCATGAAGACAAGGTTGGTTACACATACCTTGACAATCTGGCGCAAGAAATAATCTCCATATCTCTTTGCTGGTTTGGATTCAACGACATGAATCATGTCCTGCATTAACATGACATATGAGCCCCCAATCCATAGAAAAGAAATCATTGACAGCATATATCAACCCAAGAAGAGTTTCCCAAGGTATAAATGTGGTTAATTTTTGCCCTATCATCCGCAACCTCAATGCAATATTAAAGAACCTACAATTGATTGTGACACTTCCGACATAAGGCTTGTACTCATATATATTCACAGATATGAGTAGACATTAGTATCTGCTGATTTGGCAAATGCATCCAAAAACTGAAATGTTTTGGATGTTAACTCCAGTGTCACTCTTAATAAGGATAATTTTGCATCATATTGCTAGCCTAAGCAATCTTAACAGTTTCTACAATTAAGCAGAAAGGAATAGCATGTTGTTCCAAAAAATAAATGTCTTGAAGGTAGAATTAAACAAAAAGCCTGTGTGCCGATCAGGAGGAGAACATGACAGCAGAAAGCTGACAGGCTTACATCATCTACGAAGAAATCGATATCGGCATTTGAGATGACCTTTCCATCTGTATCAATAGCATGTGTCTTGTGCTTATATGTGATCAATATAGTTCTGCAGCAGACAAATGCAACGCATAAATAAGCAGTGACAACTATATAGGACAGAGCAAAAACAAGATTTATCTTACTCCTTACCGCAGAGTGGGTTCATCGACTTCCATATAATTTGCAAGCTTCGCAAGTGAGATTGTTGAATACACTTTCAAGAAAGTCCTAACACCTGATAGTAGTTGCTGCTGCTTCACTTCATAAAGGAACAGCTTCAACTGAAGCCTATAGGCATCCTGCAATAATTGATGGGTGGTGCATCAGGCATATAGCAAGTTACCAGTCATGTTGAAAAAGCAGACGAGATTGCACAAAATGCTGCTTTCAAGACAAATACGCACAAAAAAGACAATCAGTATTTCCTAGCCTAGGATTATCGGCATTATGACCAAAGGTAAACATATACGAACGCACATGCAGCCTTGCGCAATGCACACTAAATAGGAGAATAGACATTCTAATGCCATCATTTGTACAGACAGGAATCCATTTCAACCAGCTGAATACCAACACCTCATATCAAGGTACATTTGAGCGCTACCAAAGGAAATGAAATGACAATTGACCTATCCATGCAATCCAGCCTCATATAAATTTTGTCAATGCCATAGACAACCAAACAGATATCAGCTAATTAACTCTCAGCAAGATTAAATGCACTAAAAGCATAATGGAAAGCTCCAAATAACCACTGACTGCTGCTACTCATGAGATAAAGTTAAATGTTACGTACCTGATTGTAGTTGACAAGAGGCTCCTCAAAGCTTGGAGCTGAGGGTGTGATGAACTTAGGACAGGCATATGAGAAAAGCTCATCATAGATGACGAAAGCCTCATCATCATATCTCTGCATTCTGAGCATTTTTTCACCATATTTCTCTCGCAACTGAGAGTTGACAGTCTCGTCAACAAGCTTCACTTGAGGACAAAGTGAAAGACAAAGAGCCAACAAGGCATACATCTGCTCATTCTTCTTGAGTATCTGCTCATACTGTGGGGACTTCTGATGGTATTGCTTTGTCTTATAGATGTATAAGAGGATTTTATTGAACTCTCGAATTGCATCAACGTACCTATTAAAAATTGTGTAAATAGTTGGCTCAAAACAGAGAGACAGTAAAGCTACCAAACAAAATCAAAGATCACAAGAGAAATTTACCTCCGCAGCATAAGATTGGCAAACCCATAGTGATAAATAGTGGCAATGTGGCTTCCAATGACACTAGTATAAACGCCTTGCTGACTAATGTCAATTGGGAGTAAACACTTCAAGCCAGTCTGGTAATCACCTAAGAGACAGTGAACTCGCAGCAATCCCACCATGCTGAAGTAACCGAGCACCTTCAGCACATTGCTCCCACCACCATAATCATAACCGTCAGTGGCAGTGAATTGTTCAAGGCCTTCCTTTTCCTGATCCAAGATCTGAATGATCATAGACTTCTCCACAAGTGCTTCCAAAAAATTGAGCACACCATATACATTCCAAGCCTGCAACAGAGTACTATATTACCGACATATGTAATAAACAGGCAACGGCAGCATTTAATAAATCTGCAGAAACAAAGGCATACTATGAGAACATGAGCTTGCATTTGAGTGTACGCCTTTCAATTGACTTAAGGAGAAACTATCCATTGGTAGAATTAAACTTGAGAATACGCTTCATGGAAGTGGAACCCAGTTTTCACAGTTCACAACAGAACACAAGCGTTTATAAACCCAGCCCTGGTCTTTAGAACCAGTCAGGGAAGCAGTTCACAGGTCAACCACTTCAACTGGTTGAGTTGCAGATCATTAGATGCTGAATTCATCTACTTGTTCATATATTAAAAGCAAAACATGGTGGCGTATGCCGCAGTTGTTGTCTAGTTCAGCAGGTTAAAGACACACTTGCCATAATTGAGAGGTGCAGGTCTTTTGAGTCGCATCTATCAAGCCAGTCACTTGTTTCTAAGACCACAAAAGAGCTTGAAATTAAGTTCTGGTAAAAAATAGAAACAGATAGACTGTAGCTTAGTGTTGGGGCTCCACAATAAAGTGGAAAGCATCCAATCCCGTCTTTTGAAAGCTGCTACTTTATTTTTTTTAAGAGCAAGTCTATATGAACCAATCCAATTGGGCTTCTCCCAGTTGAACTGCCGGTTTGACCAAGTAAACTGCATTTGACCGGTTATTGATCTAAACAATCTATTTGAAAAAATGAACCGGACCATGGAATTCTTCCCAGTTTAGCAACTGATGTAGACTAGTGTCAGAAAAACTGCAGAAAACATGCAAATTAGGAAAGTCCTGAGAGTCATAATGTTTCCCAATTACAATTACCTGATCATACTGCCTCAATAATGCAATCTCCTGCTCAGTCTTGTTCTTCATCTTCGCCCTATACTGGCAGAAGCTCTGAAACTGGTAAACAAACTCATCCACCATGTCCCACAACCACTGGTTTGGCAATTGCATATTCACCACTCCATGCAAGACTACCTGATTTGTGACACCAAAAGAAAAAATCCTGAAACTATCATTCCTCAGGATCAGCTTTATGACAATAAAGATACCAACACCAATAGATACGCATCCACCAATCAACAGTCTTTTGCACATCAAAGACCATAAAATTTTTGACTAGGACAAGAAATCTGCTTTCAAGGGCATGCATAAGTAGTCTGGTGCCCATCATGAACACAAAACCTATGCCTTACAAATAAGAGCAGAATGTGTCCTCCTATATACCCATAATCTGCACCCATTCATAAAGCAAAAGCCCACCAATAAGGACCTCCAAACTACCATTTGTAAGACCAGTGCTGCAATATTCCCAAAAGATGAAAATGTTGTCGCAATTGATAATGACACTCAACTTAACTTGTTAAGGTAATGCAATACGTTATGTATATATATATGCACAAACGCACCAATACATCGTCCCGTTCTTTAAAATCAACCTTTTGAAGCAATAGACTGCGCAATCGATTTAACATCTCTAGCCACAGAAACAAGAAATCCGAAGCCCCTCGTACCTGGAAGAGACTGCAATAATTATCCCACGAATCGATCCGCTGCTTCAGCGTGGGCGAGAGCCTGGCGTACAGGTGCCGGTACCACATCTCGCGGTAGAGCAGGCAGAAGACGTGATCGTTGTCCACGTAGTGCGCGACGGCCTCGACGGACGGCCAGGGCGTGTCCTTGAAGAGCCGGTCGGACAGGGTCTGGAACGAGGTCTCGTACATCTGGTGGATCTCGTACACGTTCTTCTCGCGGATGTGGCGGTAGAGGTGGACGACGAAGGACTTGACGGAGTCGGGCACGAAGTTCGGGTCGTACCCGGCGGCGTCCGCCTGCGACGGCGCCGCCGCCGCCTGGGGCTGCCGGTGACCGTCGTCGTAGCCGCCGGGGGCATCGTCGTACTCGTAGGAGGCGGCCATCGTCGTCGGCGAACGGACGACGAGACGAGCTTCAGCTGCTGCGAGCGCGAGAGAAACAGAGCCGAGGATGGATCTCGGAGAGAGAAAGAGGAAGGGTAGGGTTTAGGGAGGGATGGATCGGAGAAGGAGAAGGAGGAGAAGGAGAGATGGAGATTGGGCTTGTTTTTTGGACCAAAAAGCCCAGATTTTTTTGGGTCAAAGGACCAAAAAGCCCAGCTTGAAAAGTGATAATTATGCTTGACTAGAAACAAACATGGTACGGAACAAAAATACGATTCATGAGGAGAAAATCCGAAATACGACATCACATCGTACGCTAATCAACATACTTTTTTTGGTATTGTACGCTAATCAACATACTTCTTCACTCGTGGATGTAAAAATTTTGCATATGGTGTTATGAGTATTGTTGATAAATGATTACGAGAACTTTTCATCTTGTTTCATATCTTTAGAAGCGATTTAAATCGTTTTCTTGATTTCTTACTTTTAGTGTATGTGAAATTTCTACTATTGTCTTATCTTAAATTTGTTAAATATGTATTGGTATTTATAGTTTGGTTGCACAACACCGCATTGTCGACGGATATGTAATTTGAAATGGTAAATTTGCCTTTTTAGAAAGTACAAAAAAATAGAACAAAAAAATTATCGATTGATAT
Source organism: Eucalyptus brandiana (assembly GCA_014182725.1). Taxonomy (NCBI): domain Eukaryota; kingdom Viridiplantae; phylum Streptophyta; class Magnoliopsida; order Myrtales; family Myrtaceae; genus Eucalyptus; species Eucalyptus brandiana. Next base: position 37,015,231 of record CM024670.1, read on the forward strand.
CGGATTAACCTTACAACTAAATCCAATCTATCGGGTCAATCCAATCCTCGGTCACAGGCTTAATAGGGTTAGTTCTCAGTCCAAAAAATTGAGGATTAATACTGTATAGGTTGATTCTAAGGTTAGGGGTTGATCGATTCAATCCGGACCATGCTCACCTTTAATAAATACTATTGTCATAACATATCAATGCGATAAGCTTGCGCTTAAAACATCTTTCCATGTAAAAAGCAACAAAATAATTACGACATTAATATATGGAACTATTTAGTCACGCTATTTCCAGACAATAGAGTCATTGGCTATTTTGTTCTTAAATTTCCTCAATTTACTTTTGCAACTTCCACTCAATCTGTTGATGCGATATCACTTTAATTTTGCAATTTCCAAAGTTTAGCTCTTCTTGAGATTGGCAGGTGCATTCTTCCAAAGATAACAAATGAAATAACTATACAAATAATTTATGAATATTTAATTTATTCAATATGATAAATTAAATATGATTTCTAAATTTTACCTTAATATGCAATGTTATCCCTTCAACTTTTGGTAAATGTTCAATTTAATCCCTAAAATTTTATATCACTTGATTCAATCTAATTTATGAATTATCTAATCTAGAGACAAATTGAATGTTCAACAAAAGTTTATAGACTACATGAAAAAAATTAGAAATTCAAGAATCACATTACACATTAAGTTAAGTTGATGGATCATATTGAACAAATTAAAAGTTCAAAAAACACATTGTATGTTGAAACAAAATTCAAATACTATTTATGTGATTTTCCTGTCACAAATCAAACCACATGACACAAGGTCATAAACTACACAGCGTTTCATTTTCTGTCACTGAGAAAACTCAAAACGAATTGAGTGCAGAAGCCATCAGGGCAAAGGTGCTTCCTTTACTGCTATACCATGTGAGTACACTGTTACAGAATGTGAGGGCAAAAAATCACTTATTATTCACAAGCTATGAGGATTGCCCGCGGAGTAGGTCATAGCCAGACGTTGGAGACGAGGCCTCAGTTGACCCAGCATTGCCAAAACTTATCTAATCTAAGATGGTGTCAGTTCATCAGTTGCAGATTTGCTTTAAGCAAATCCGAATCCGATAATGCTCTGCAGCGGTCCAGGGTAAAATGCAAATGCTATCGAGTCTGAATCCAGGCACCTCTTCTTTCTGAAGTCACACTCTTTGCCCGCTGAAGTCAGTGAGATTTGGTTGAGGCACTTCCACGTAGCTTTCCGGCTCATCCTCTTCGTCGGAGGACAAGAGGGATGATCCCATCCATGTTTTGAACCCTTCATTGACACGTCTTTCCATGTCGGGAGTGACTTCCAATGGATTAGCTTCGAGCATTTCGAGACCAAGGGTTCGACTACTGTATTCTCCTCCATCGAGGATTATAGCAGCTTTCCTTCTCAGGAAAAAGGCAGTCCCTCCATACAAAATGACGAGCCCCCAAGTTGATATTTCATAGCACCAAAACAGGGGCACCGAACAGCTGCTGCCCAATGTGAGGAGGCTTGAACCCAGAAATATCGCGAGAAGGCCAAATATGATAGCAAAGACGACATTGAGAATAGAAAGACAGCGGACACCACCTGCATATATGAACTAAGAATGTTAAAAACAGTGCACAGTGAGGAAATTTTCTTCTCTTTTAGATTTCACACACCAGGCAGAATCCATTTAAGTTGATTAAGAAGTTTTTCTGAAGTCCCAGACAACAAACAGAGAAAACTTGTAGCAACACAACCACCAAAAGCAAAAAAAAAAAAAAAAAAAAAAAAAAAACCACCCAAAGCAACTGCAAATAGTTGCTGGGTTCTCAATTAGCAGGAGCCAGTGGAGCAAACCGTGTCCACAACATTGAAGACACAGCACTTACCCCTTCTCGAAGCACAGTAGTTATTCTCGACCACTTTCAAGCACCCATGCCTTGTTGGAGCAGAGTAAGCGACGGTGAATCCTGCAGAATACTCAAAACCATGAGATACTGAAAAATGATCGTGTCGTATGCATCTTGATGATCATATTCATACTATAATCAAGATAAAATTGGGACATCTAGCAAGAAGGCACAACATTGGAGATCCCAAAAATGGAGAGCAGACTTGCAACGCACCGATTGGCCAGTGGATATTTAATCAACCATATTCAAAATCACATTTCCATTCACATTTACGCATTTTTAAGTCCAGCTCTATGAATATATAACAACCCAAAAGATACAAGGGCGGAGAAAGGATCGAACTATCAATCCATAATGTGTTAGTGTGATCATCGTTCCTTTGTCAAAGCCCCTGGGCCAACAGGGTGCATTAGCAGCGATAACCAACTAGAGAAACACTTCAGGTACACAGTCCACTCGATATTTTGAAAGGACCATAGAAGGATCGGGCAAAACCACCATGTGCAAAGTTTCAACTTCAACTTGTTCTTTCCCATATTGCTGCACAGAATGCAAGGTAGTCCTACAAGAATTCCCAACAGCATTTTCCATTTTAGCCCATTTCTTCCGATGGCCACGGACGCTCATCCACGATTTTCACTTCCAACCTACCATTCCATTTCTTCCTCAATTATTTTCTGGTCGGCTCTCTACAGTAAAGCATGTTTCGAATACTGATAGACCTTATCCTTCCAAAGACCTCTCATAAGACAACACATGGGTTAAACCTAAAATCAAGTCTCGGCACGTAACTAGGCAACCACTCAATTCACACAGCTCATTTCTTCAGCTCTCCTTCTCTTCCTCACAACCGCCAACTTTCGCAATAACTTCGAGGATAAAACCCGAGCACGGAAAGAGCTCACTCAAGCTCACCTGCAACAAGGTACACGGCGGAGACCGCGAAAATGATCGCCGACGGGACGAACACGACCATCCAATAATAATCCACCGTCTCCGCGTCCGTCAAGTAGAACGCGCCCGGGAGCGCGTCGGCGTCCCCGCCCTTCTCGTCGATCGACAGGGGCAGGACCCTCCGGTCGCTGCAGAACGGCCTCTTCAGGGTGTCGTCCCCGGGGAACACTATCTTCAGGCTGACGATCGTGCACGCCAGGATCAGGCCGCAGACCGCGGAGGTCAGGAGCACCAGGGCGGGCCGCTGGAGCTTCAGCCACGCCTTGTCCTCGTCGCGGAGGCTCTCGTACTCGCGCATCGGCATGAACGCCTGGCGCAGCGCGTCACCGATTATCGCCATTCGGGGGTTCTGCCGGCCCGATCGGGCGAGTCGAATTCCGATTCGAAGCAGGAAGATCGCTCCAATGTTCGAGCTTTCGAGGATCGATGGTCGGTCGGAAATGGAGAAAAGGAAGGAATTTTCCTCGAAGTGGGATTCGATCGGACGATTTGGGAAGATCGGTTGCGGGGCCGGATTGAATTGGGGGAGGAAGCGAGCCCTAATTTTCGAATCGCGGATTTGGGGCCCATGGGGAGAGAGCTCTGGAACAGTGCCTCCATTTTTCTTCTCTCTTTTTCTTTTCCATCTCGGAATGATGACAAAAATAGTCATTAAACTTTTATCTAATATATATCCATATATTTATAATTTATTTAATATGATTAATAAATTTTTAATTTATTCAATAATGAATAAATTGAATATATATAATATCAAGGAATATATTATACATTGCGTTAAAAAAAGTAATCTATGTTCATAAGTCATGATCCGTACAAGTAAGTAATTATATAACATCTATGTCATGAATAAAGCCTTGTGGGACATCGTTCTCTCTATTGCTAGTGTACTTAAGTCTGTTTGGCCTGACTTCTACTTTAAATTTCTTACAACCGACAAATTTTGTGACTTACATAATTCGATTTTCGTCCTTTGTAAAACACATTAAAATTTTTTTATATTATTTGTACGAGTTATATTCAAGGGAATTAAAGTTTGAGTTTACTTTTTATCACCCAATTCTTATCCGATGGGATTGGTACACTCAAACTTTTAATGTGCAATCAAGTCACTTAGCTTAATTGATTTTGCCCTGAGTAATCAATTTCAATTGGATTGATTATTGAGTGATGATGACTCAAACGGCATTTAGGTCGATGGTGATTGGCCAACCACCCTTACTCAATCACCAAAGAGGTTATATGCTTTCACGATGAAGGGGGCAGCACTCTTCATTCCTAATACAACAAACTCTTGTATTTTTACTTTCGATATGATTTGAATTGACATAAAAAGAAAGTCCTAAATATACTTCAAGACATTAGTCCAGCAACGGCGAAATAAAATAATGTTACGGCCTAAACCTTTCCACCAATGTTAATTTTTTTTTTCTATTACTTTGGAAAACTCAAAACGGCGTCCTTTAAAATATGCTTTTTACTAAGCTAAGTGCGTCGTCGAACACTAGTTAATTAACTAGAAAGCGAGCAGCTTTGCACACGCACGCAGAGAATAAAATAAAATAAAATTCCAAAAAAAAAAAAAAGCCAAATTGATTTGTCAAAATGCCGGCCGTTGACGTGGAAGCGTCCCGTGGCGCCGGCGAATTTGTTCCGACGGAGCTCGGGAAATCGTCCCCGTCGCCACCTCCTTGGCTCCACTCGCGCCGCCAGAATCTCTGCCGCCCCCTCGAATCTCGTCGCAGCAGCATCTCTTTTCTCCTCCTCCGCCCATCGATTCCGGCGAGCTTCGTCTTCATCCTCCCCCTTCTCTCTCTTTCTCTCTCTCTCTCTCTCTCCCCCATGGCTTCCCTCACCTTCTCCCCCTCTCGATCCGCCGCGAAGCCCGCCGATCGCGCGCCCGACTCCGGTCCTCGCGCGGCCCTGCTCAAGCTCTCGGTCCCGCGCGCGGCGGCGGTGGCTCGCGGACGGACGGCGATCGTCAGGAGCTGCCAGGGAGCGCAGACTTTAGTTGGTGAGTTCTGTTTCCTTCTCCGGAACGCTGGATCCTCTCCGTTTGACCGTAGACTGCTCTTCTTTGCTCTTTTCGCTCGACCGCGTTTCGTGATTCGATCGGTTTTCGAGTGATGTCGATGCGTTTTGTAGATAACGGCAGTCAACGAGCGTCCGACGTGCCGATCCTGACTTGCTCGGAGGTCAGTTTCGTTCTCTCTCTCTCGTTCGAGTGCTTTTGCCAGTGGCTTGCTGCTTGATCAAAAGGGCCGAAGTCAAAGTAGCTGTTTGGGTTGATGAATTCGTTTCCGGGTCGTGTCTAGGCCGTCGAGAGGCTGCAGGCGAAGCGGCGAGGATGGAAAGGGAAGCAGCAGTATCTCGCCATGTACTCGAGCGTCTTCGGCGGCATCGTGACGGATCCGGCGGCCATGGTGATCCCCATGGACGACCACATGGTTCACAGGGGGCACGGCGTCTTCGACACCGCCGCAATAATGGACGGGTAAGTTCGCATTTCGCCTCCGCAAACTGAAAGCTCATTCCTAGAAGAATGGCATTGTACCGTCGGCATGCGCGTCCGCGATTCGATGTCGGCGCGATTCTTTTCAACTGCTCTCCATGGTTTTTTTCATAATTCTCAGAGTCGTTCATGATGCCGATGCTTGTCGAATGCCTGGCTATAGCAAGTTCGAGATCGAGAAATCATGTTCAAGTCGATTGACTGTCTCTAATTATACAGACGCAGTAGCTGAAATTTAGTTCATAGCTGATTGTAACTCCCTGCGCTTGTCGCAGACATCTCTACGAGCTCGACCAGCACCTCGATCGCATCATAAGATCGGCATCCATGGCCAAGATCAGTCTTCCCTTCGATCGAGAAAGCATCAAGAGAATCCTCATCCGAACCGTGAGCGCTTCCAAGTGTCGAAAAGGGTCTCTGAGGTACTGGCTTTCGGCCGGCCCCGGTGATTTCCAGCTTTCTCCTTCCGGTTGTGCCGAACCCGCTTTGTACGCAATCGTGATTCAGGATCAGTCGCCATTTGATTCGAGCGGCATCAAAGTCGTTACTTCGTCGGTTCCGATAAAGCCTCCTCAGTTCGCCACCATGAAAAGCGTCAACTACCTCCCGAACGTGCTGTCGAAGATGGAAGCCGAAGAAAACGGCGCTTATGCCGCCATATGGTTAGACAACGAAGGATTCATCGCCGAAGGGCCGAACATGAACGTGGCGTTCGTCACGAAGGAGAAGGAACTTGTGATGCCGCATTTCGACAAAATCCTCAGCGGGTGCACCGCGAAAAGGGTCCTGACCATTGCCGAGGCGCTGGTGAACGAGGGCAAACTTCAGGGGATCAAGCTACGGAACGTGACGGTAGACGAAGGAAAAGCAGCAGAAGAGATGATGCTCATCGGCAGCGGAGTTCTCGTCCGCTCCGTCGTCCAGTGGGACGAGCAGGTGATCGGCAACGGTAAGTTTAATAGGCTGCATCAACTCGTCTTAGTAGCATCGCACGCATCAAGTTCACTAGTTTCGTTTCGCATTTTCTCCTTGATAGGTAAAGAAGGTCCCGTGACTCAGTTTCTCTTGAATGCCATCATCGAGGACATGAAATCAGGACCCTCGACGGTCCGTACTCCCGTCCCGTACTGAGTGCCGAGCTGGGCCGAGCCGAGCCGAGCCGAGCCGACTTCTCTTGACGCCATATCATACAATTTGAATGTACAGCTACGCACTTCCGTTGTTGGTCTTGTAGAAGGGCATGCTCATCCTTGTCGATAAAATGTCGAGCTCGAATGTATTATTATTACTAAAGCAACTTCAAAAACGCTGTGAACTAGCGAGAGTTTCTGCCATTTCCTCTCTGTTACACCTTCTTGCGTGAATAAGCAAGCAAATACTCGAATCTACCGCGGTATCCTTTCCAGTCTTGACATCGAAACGTGCGTCTAATGAATTTGACCAGGTCGGATCTCCCCTTCTCAACGTAATCGTTGTTGATCAAAGTTGAAACTTCCTCAAATCCACAAGAAGATATGAAGTTCGTGTTTATAATCTGCTAACGAAAGTGGACCTTTATCATGCGAACTGGCCTAACATAACCCAAGCGTTGCACTTATTAAAGTCACGGACAACGCATGCATAATTTTCGACGATCCTCGGGAAAGGCTAAAGGCAACCTCTGTTGCAAATGAGCAAGTCAACATACCGTCGGCGTATCATCCTCAGTAAGTCGAATCTATCGCACAGTGCATAGATCTTTTCGTATATCTCCGGTATATGGTTTCTGCAGATCACTGGCCCATAATTCTAACCCTGTAACCGTGTTACTTCATTCCGAATCCACACAAAACGAGGGAACTGGACAAGCATGGAATTTCATAAAAGCTAGATAGTTTTCAGAATGACAATTCAATCAAGCATGTGGGATGATTTCAAAATATTTGAGCTCGTCTCTACTCCATAGCTAGTTGTAGAACTTTTCGAGCACTATTCGCTTGATGCACTGACCTTTACGTATGAGTACTCACTATCTCTGATTAACCACATTGTATGCTGCGGTTTCCTTTCACCGCATGGAGGCAAAGAACAGATTTCAATATCAGTGCAATGATATTCCGGCAGTGCAAAAATCAAAGCTTTATCCTTTCATGAGCCACCCATTTACTATGGTTTTAACAAACGATCCCGTGCAATTGAATTCTTTGTTAACCTAGTGGTCTATAGCCTGATAATGAGTTTTCCACCAGAAAGATGTACTGCTCGGGGTCTGTACACTTATGAATCGTGCATGAACTTAAGAAAAATAATTAGCCAAATTTAAATAAAGGAATGTTAATTATGGGGAAAAGGGGAAACTAGGAAAACCACTTCCCAATCGTTAAAACGAATAAAAAAATGATTGAAGCTCTAGTTAGTTTCTGCCAGAGGATATCTATTGGACCTAATAAAATGCTGCATCTACGTAATGAAAAGCCAAAATGTGCCTCATCAGCTGTTTTCTTCAAATCACAACAAATTTTCAATATTGGAGGTTAGATGAGCATTTTCAGTAGCCAATCCCATAGTTAAAGTTGAATTTTCTTTAGAACAGGAGACTCCACTGTCTATCTGAGATTCCACTATAGTTTCTGTAGGAGGAAACTTTACCCCATTGCAGTTAGGGCGATTCTCTGGCTCACTTCCAGCTGTTGTGCAGTCATTTTGGAGTTCCGGCCGTTTTCTTGTCTCAGTTTGAAGCGCTGGACCGAACAATGTGTCTGCAGCATGGTGGAGAGGACATAATCATCCTTTAGAGTAGATTGGTAGGACACAAAATAAGAGTATCTACACTTTGAGGTCAACCACAAATGGTCCTTTTGAACCAGATATTAAAATTTCCAAGTTATCTAACATTAGAGGCATTGTAGAATCTTCTGAGCAAAGCTTCTCAATGACAAATAATAGTCCAAAGAATATCTGTCATAATTGATAGAAATAGTGGACTTCCACAAAATGCCACATTGTAATTACTAAAGAAAGCCAACAACCGTGCCAACAATGCAGAAAGAGATCATCGGCAAGAAAATATTGAGAAAGAGAAGTACATGACCATTAATAGTTGTCTGTATAAGACCCCTTTTGAAAGCAAATGCTTATTTTCATCAAGAGCTAAATGGAGTTGAATATGCCAACACATCATCACGGCAATTTACAGAACAAGCAGCTATCGATTGCAGACTGACTAAAATACTGCAGATTAGGAACAACCCCTAAAGGTTGCAAGGAAGGATATCCAGGTACTTACCTTTACTTCTATGAGTGATGAGATTGTCGAGGAAGTGCAAGAATGTTGTTAGGACAACCTTTTCCTGCTCCACATAGACCCCCCTACGGTCTCCTCCACTATTAAATTTAGCACTAGTGGGACAGGTATGGTCATAAACTCCATTTTCAAGTCTATCTACCATGTGCATAGCATCTTTTTCCTCACACATCAATGCAAGCGTTTCAGGGGAAACTGGCCGATCATTTTGCAAAGCCTCTCCACTGTATGCACAATCAACTGTTCCTTCTCTTTCTGCTAGACTCCTACTCAAGTTGTCATCATTCATGCCTTTCTGAACAGCACTATCCTTTTGACCATGCTCTAATGCTTTAGCAAACAGAGGGAGTGATTCTTCAATGTCTTCCTGTTCTTTCTGCTGATCTGTCCGGGCTTCCTTCTCTAGATAGAGCAACAAGGCCAATTCAGATGACAGAACTATACCAAATCAAAACAACTGAGTCCAACTCATACAAAATAAGGGTGAATAACTAAAAATAAATAAATCTGGCAAAAAAAAACTAAATAAACATCAAAATGTAAAACAACAAACTATGGCACTATGGCATTAAGGCAGGTCCAATTCATGCAACTCTCAATAGATATTCCACAATCAAGTTAAGCAAATATTAAAAAACATAGATAATAATAATAATAATAATAATAATAATAATAATAATAATAATAATAATAATAATAATAATAATAATAATAATAATAATAATAATAATAATAATAATAATAATAATAATAATAATATCCATCATCCTAAGTTTTGATTGCCATCTAAATGAGACAGTCAAAATATACATGTCCAAGAACATATAGAATCATCCAGAGATTTAAGCATTGGCATGTTGAAAGCCTCAAAAGCTCTGATTTAACTAGTAAAGAAAACAAAATTAAACAAATGGCAGCTGTAAAACCTCATACTTATTAATAAGTTTAAACGTGAGATGAAGTTCATAAAAGCAGCCAAATTACAGTTCAATTGCATGTAAAAGTGGAAACCTGCAAATGTAGTCCTAGCTTCGGCAGAGATGGAAACCAGTAATGAGCAGAATTTCTTCATGTCCTCTGGTTGGAGCATGTTTGCCAGCGGAGATCTTCAGCGAAAATCACCAATGCTTGGTTAGATAAAAACAATCACCCTATTCCATAGCATGCTCAATTTCCGACAAACAATGTAGAACCTGTATGTGAATTTGGAAGGTCCTGGAATTGCTGCATTAGCTGGGTAAAATATAGATGTGGATGGGGAAGAAGCCACACCAGCAACATAAGCTCCAGACTTTCTTTCCTAAAGAAATTGCAAGAACTCACCATTACAGGCTAGTGAGAAGAGAGATACCCAATGCAAAGAAAGAGAGTTTGAATCTAAATTCCATCCTGGCAATTGACTGAAATGTTCTTTTTTAAGAGCTTTGTCTTCTTAAGAACTCAAGAAGCATGGAAATGTGTATGATGAGTCACTGTTTCACAAACATGAGCTTTTCAAACAGAATCGAGCATTAAGCCACTATTGCAGATGATCGTAAATTAAATGCTTGTGTGTCTAATGTGAGTGCATGCACAGGCACATGAATTTGGCAGTCAATATCTTTTCTTCAATCTCTCTTTTGTTTCCCACCAATCTTCTTAACAAACTTAGAAATAGCTAAAATAAATTGACAAAGACAAATCCGGTGATAGAGTTGTGCCTCCTCTTTTTCCCATCGTACCCCAGAAGATGTACGGGAAGTCTCTTATGGATGAAAATGGATAAGGACTGGTTTACAGATATCATGTTCCATAGATTCCAACATCCTTGAAGCATACGCTTCTTGTATATTCCGGATAGTTCCAAACACTAATCTAAACCCAAAAAGGAATGTATCAGAATTGCACGAAATAATCATGTGATAGTCTATAACTCATCTTTTCCGATACTAAGCACCTCTATTGCTCCATTCTTTTTCCCCACTAAGCTCCAAGGGTGACAAGGGCATCATAACAAATGTTTATCAAATCAATAACAGGTATATGCTCCACAGTACCATCTATGTGATTTCATTAGATAGCTAAAGTAGTTCGACAAAAAAAAGGGGGGGGGGAATTTTACTGAATGATTGAGCCTTCTCCTTTTCAAATTATCACTGAAAATGCCCACACTGTCCCTTCAACAATACACTATGGTTAAGGACGTGTCTATCAAACCCATGTTTCATAATTTCAACAGTTTTAAAACATACATATCTCACATTGTGTGTGTATGTGTGTGTAAGTGCGCGTAGTTCCAAAGACTATATTTCCCAGTTAGTCTCAATTATGACACGTACATCTTAGAAAAGTATACACAATTATCCAAGCAGAAGTCACTTTGAAATATACTTGTACAGCCGAGGTTGCAAAAGAGAAAAGACCTGCTGATACCGGGCACTAGCTCGGCTGGATCTACCATTACGGGGCATACTGGAAAAATTTTCAAGTTTTATCTTCTTCATAGCTGGAGGGACCCCATACCCTGAGGAACCAACCGCTCCATTGATCGCGGCATTGGCTGCTCGTTGGATGTAGGCCATAGCATCATGGGTACCATGGAAGAGAGTCATTCTTTCTTCACTTCCTTCAAAGTTCTTGCAATCCTTGCATTTACAATTTTCAGAGCACAAAACACCAGCCTGGAAACATTCACAGTATTTCTTGAGGCACCCAGATTTCTTGCACTGACATCCTTTGTTGTGCTTTCCCACCATTTGAATTCCCCCCACATCCTGTGTTTTGTTTTCAACATGTTTATTACCCAGCAAAACTTTTAGATGAAGTAGCTATGTAATCAACACACGGAGACATAATAAAGACAGAGTATTCACAAAAAGACACATACCCCATTATCTTGTAATCCATGAGGACTGGTAGCAATCTTTGGTCTAAACGCCTCCGGATTTCTTTCTAAGATTGCTCTAACAGCAAATTTCCTTGTAGGCTCATTTTCTTCATTATTCTGACAGTTCATGCAGTTGCAACCATCACAATAAACTCCAGCTGAAAAACATTCGCAGTACCTAAAAGCTTCAAGGTCAGTTTCCTCATTGAGAATAATAATGCAGGAGACAAATGAATGCATTGCTCTCACCATCTCTTGACACTACCCAGAACTGATAAAATGAAAATCTGGCTACACATTTGATCAATTTAATCTTTTCTGGCATGAATGCAAGGATACTCTCAGATCCAGAGACTCTACTGTTATGTATCATGGCACAAATATGGATTAAACATAGTAGTGGAAAGAAACAGAGTCCTAATTGTACTATACCACTGCTAGTATCAAAGACACCCGCACGGTGAGCCCCCACACACATAGTATTCATGTTTTCTTGCATCGTGCAGCGGAATTCTCCATGCTCGGAGAGACAACAGAAAGGCATCACCCTAATAAAAGATGTCCAATATATTTGGAGCAGAGTTTGTATATATGGACAAGGATAAGCTTACAGTTTCAGACATCGAGAACTCTTGCAATTACAAAGCTTTGGCTTCGTAGGAGTAAAATATTTTGCTTCGGTAGCAATCTGTGGCCGTGAAATGGGAGATTCTGGCTTGCTGCAATGTAAGTGATTCAATTTAGTTTAGACAGATATAAAAAAATTCCCGAACTTACGATATTATTATGTGCGTGTCTGTGTATGTGGGTGTGGGTATATATACACCCAAACAATGATGACAAAACTCAACTCCATTGCAAAGAGAAACCATTGACACCCAAGATTCAAATTCTCGATCCTTTTTTTTTTCATAGAAATTTCTAACGGATTTGCAACACAAATAATTAGCAGCAAATGACCTCTATTTGTCCATAGAAGTACAGTGATCGTTAAAAGAAACTTTACCCAACTTCCACTGCCGGAACTGGAACCTTATGCAGAGGATGTGTCTGCTGTGTTGACGGAATCACCTGCAGCTGCGGCTGCGGCTGCGGCTGCAAATTCGAATTCAAGATCATTATCCGTGGTGGTGGAGACTGAGCCTGTACTTGCGGCGGTTTCCCTTGCGGCACACAGAACTTCAACTGATACTGAACCTGCGGCGGCTGCAATGGCGGCTGAAGTTGCACCGGCCGGAAAAGACGCGGCTGAATTTGCCGAGGCTGCCACTGAACCGCCTTCTCCGACTGCGATTGTCGCCGCGATTCTGATTCAGACGGCAACCGAAGCTCGAGCTGCGTGCCGAACTGCGGGGGCGGCTGCGGCTGGGCGGGTGGCTCTTGATGCTCCGTCAACGCCACACTCGCCGCCGCCGACGATCTACATATTGCCGTGAAATCCAACTGTCTCGCCGGCTTCTGTGGCGCGAAATCGGACACCGCCTCGCTCTTGTCCATCATTCCGCAATCAGCCTACGCTAGTCCAAACGATTTCCCTCTCGGCCGCTCGATCGAGTCCTCGAGATTACCTCGCACTCCGCAAGACGAAACTCAATTGACGGCGAGCAGATTGAAGGCCACACATACGTCACGGTCGCCAACGACGAACGACGTCACCAATGGCGGGACCGCATTATCTCCGAGATCCGAAGGGCGAGGACGCCGGCGCGAACGGAAGGGACGATTGCCGGAGGTTCGTTCTCTGCCGTAACGGCGACGAAGCAAAACGGCATTGCGAGGGCGACGAGGCGTTACGGTTCGCCGCCGACCGAACGCGTTACCGAAGCTCCGGCGTCGGCGGCGAGCGGCGGACCGTGCGGACGGCGGAGAGGTTTTGGGTTTAGAGAGAGAGAGAGAGAGAGATGTAGAGAGAGAGAGAGAGCTGGGACTGATGGTGCTGCGATTCTGTATCGAAGCTTGCGAGTGCGTGTGTTCATCTCCCTCTAATGGTTTTGAATTTTTTGATCCTGTCGCGATCGGACGGTGAGACTGGCGATGTGGACGATCGTGCGGGTCAGATTGAAATTTCCGATGGACGGGAGAGATCGGGAGCGGAGCGAGGCGAGCGGTGTAGAGCCGTCGGATGAGCTCGGGCTCTTTAGGTTTGCCCTTTTTGCTGGGAAAATGGGTAAAGCGACGGGGGTCGAGTTTGGCGGTAAGGGGTCGGTGGCGTTTTGGCGTGAAGACACGTGTACGGCGGATCTTACGGGAGAATCGAGATGTTCCTGAACGGACGGTCGCAATTTGAAACTCGAACTCCAATTAGGAACAAGACGCTGACCTTTTTTGGCTGGGATTGGAGCTTGAGGCATTTGAAACTGAAATGGCTTTAAATATTGTAAAACAGCTAGCGATTAATTTAATAAATCAAGTTTAAGATTTAATTAAGTGATCTCTTATCATTGAGATGCCCATTACTGAGATAAGAAAAAACTTAAATAATATTTCAAAGAGTTCAAAAATATTTATTTTGGTAAGGAGTTTTTAACGATACCAAAGTAAAGAATTAAGTATGCGTTGATATTTTTTATTTTGTAATCGCAAATTTCATCTAAGTAAAATTGGGTAATTTTAAATTTTTCATAAGGAGTAGAGAAAAAAAATTTCGAATTTTTCTCGAGTTTTTTTGTCTATTATGAGGAAGAAATTTTGAACTTTTTTTTGTCAAAATTATGAAGTTGATAGATTTATCGGTGTCTATTCTAAGAAAGAAATTTTGAACTTTTCTCGTTAGAATTGCAAAGTCAATAGATTCATCGATATCCTTTTGAAAAATCTCGAGGGCATATAAAAAAAAGGTGCTTAGATATAGCTTTTGCATCATCCTTTTCCTTACAAAAGACCTTAAAATCTTGATGTGGCTATAGTAGCTTGAGCAATGTAATTGACAGCTAATCATTTTTGCACGTGATCTACAAGTTAAATGGGAGATGAATGAGTCTTTTGCAGCATCATGACATACTTGACTTTCAAGAACATGGTTTGACTCACGTGTTGTTGTATAGGATTCGTTGAACTTTATATTTAACTACTCTTAGTTAGAAAGAATTGCTTCTCTGATCATAGTTCATCAAAATTTAAACATGAAATTCCTCAGGTTGCCCTTCGCAATAATTCAACTTGTTCATGGAACTTGCTCCATCAGCAAGTTGATGTAGTAATTTGATATGAGCAGCTATGGCAACTTCTTACCCCATCACTAGCTACCCACCGCTTCCATCTCAAAACCCATTTAATTCATCGTCCTTTCACTCTCTATGTTCTTGTGCCGAATTATGCGAGTGGTAATGAATATTATATTTGATGAGTACTTTGAAGACGCTTATTAAATACAATTCACATTCCTAGGTTATGATCACATGTAATGTGATCAACGTGAAAAGCGGTAAAACTTCTTTAGTTAGTTGCTAACATAGTGTGCCTAGGGCACTCTTTCACAAAATGTTATGCACAAATCAGGATAATTATGAATCATTTGTGTGTTAAACAAAATCTAATTCTCCCTCTAGTGCATTGTCCCTGAGTATCTTTGAATGAGTGGAGCTAAGATAGCAGAAGGTGCACTACACCAGTGACTTAAGAACTAAGATGGACAGGGACTAATGCACTTGGTGCATCTAATTCACTACTCCATTAGAGAAACGTGTCCATTCCATACTGTCTAACTTTTTGCCAATCTACATTGAAGGTGATAGAAACTAATCCAGGGGGCATCAAATCGAGGGTACTATACGTTTTGAGTCACCTAAACATTTGATCCAACTGTGAATGGGTAATCAATTTTTTTAGGTCGAAAATGAAACTGACCCTCTTTTAGAATTGTTACTAGCCCCAAAGCCAATATGAAGAAATTGTATTGACTCACCGTTAGATCATCAATATGTTTGTTTCAAATTGATTTTATGGCGGAGCATTTCTACATGTCAATCATCCAACGTGTAAACTATGTTTAGCTGCATTGATAGTGGAGCTAACAAGTAGAAGTCCTTTCTTTTAAGCACGGCCAACTCCTTTAGATTGACTCATGCGTCAGTTCATTGATGTCTTAAATGAAGATTAGCTTAAGGTGTAGGTACCTAATGCAGCTCTTATGGGGTTAGCTACATAAGTTAGTAATAACAAACCGTGTACATTTTAGGAAACATGACGTCTCGTATTTGACATCTACTTAGGGTTAAGGCACCAATTCACGGTGAATTCCCTAATCTCGATGCATCGACGATTTGTCCTTGATTAAACTGGAAAAAGTGGACGTAGTGTGTGGTACGAGAAAGCTAACCCTTGATATAAGTTGACCTTGGTATATTATTCATCCAATGATGATCAAATGCGTCGCCCAAAAGTGTATCAATTGCAAAGGAATGGTGCGTGAGCATACCCCACCATTGGATGAAGAGAGGGGAGTGGTTTAGAGGGCCATTTCCCGTCATATACTTGCGATCTGCAATTGAGTTTCTTTGCTACTACGATTCATACATCATCACTAAGACCATCCACTCCAAGTTTAATTTACACACCATCAATTCAATAGTCGAGCCTTCCTCCTCAAAAAATAAATAAAAAATAAAAACAGAAAGTTTCAAGATCCATCAAGGGCTCGAGGGTTTCTTCCCTCTCCTCCCTCTTATTACATCTTTCTCTTTTTTCTTTCCCCCCAGAAGCACTGAAAGAACGAAATTAGGTTAAAGGTTCAAAGTGTTTAGTGCGAACAAAAGATGCATGGCACGGCATGGACCATGATGAGGATCGTACGAGCTAAAAAGGACCTCTCGGTCCTGGGGACACACCGTCAACCTCGTGGGACACCTCCACACATGTCCGGTTGCCATCATTCGAACATCAGATTCTCCCCTTTTCCTGCTTACTTCCTCCGTCACTAAACGGAGAATGGGGAGATTCCTCAGCTTTTATCAAAGCATCCGCAGCGCTTCATACTCACCCTTCTGCCATCCTCGGACGACTCGCTGATCAAAACGTGATCAGAATATTTCGGGCATGGCCAATCAATAGCAAGCAAACCCACTTTGTTAACCTCGTTAGACCATAAAGTAAAAAATTAAAAACCCCATGAAGGCACCATAATTCTCGCTTAGTATATAAAGAGAGAGTACGGCATCATTTAGGATTCATCCGTTTTGCGAAAGATAAAATAATTTGAAAAATATATTCTTATGAATAATTCCTCATATTCCTTAAAATAATTAGCTAAAGAAAAGTTTTTTTCCTCATTATCAACAACGATTTATATCTAAATATATTTGTAGATGATGAAATATTTTTTTGTTTGTTCGTTTTTGTTGATGATATAATTGACCATTTTTCAAAAAAATGGTATGTTATCTAAATAATTTGTTTTTCGTGAAACAAACAGAACTTGAAAAATAGAAATCCTCGAGCCAAAATCAAATCGAGATGAACCGAAATGAATTGACCATTCGGATAAACTTTCTTTTTCCCAAAATAATATTTCATCTACCGATATGAACATGAGATGTGGTCCTCATGGATGAGCTTTTTGAGCTGTTCGTATACTCTTAATTTTTCCCATATTTTTGGTGTCATACAATTATCGGACCAAAGCAAATTTCTTGAGTAAATGTAATTATTGCTGCTAATTTTAAATAATTCTTTGCACGACTCACCTTGTTTTTTTTTTTTTCCATTGCCATCCATTTAGGGCTTCTCTGCCGACGACCAACCATGCCATCTTTTGTTAATTTTGCAAAACATCAACCCCGTGGCCAGTAGGGTGACATGGGAGAACTTGCAAAAGCGTGCTGAACAAATGGTACGTGGGATCGAGACGCATGAATATCTTCTCTTCCAAGTCTTGTTCGATTAGGTCGAACGAATGAGAGTATGCTCTCACTTGATTAGGTTAAATGCTCGGCTTATAATAAGTTAATTTTGTGAATATGCTCTCCATTTACCACTCTATAAATCCCGTATATTAGAAAATTTTTTAGACCCAAGAACCTTATGGTGTAAATTAATGGTATTTTGAAAAGTAAGAGGCGGTCCCTTATAAAGTCGAGAGAAGGGCCATGTTAAGAGATATCATGTCTGTCTTGGAATTTCATTTGTCTGTACCACATACCTCTTTTAGGATAAGCCCATTTTTTCTCATTACTCATGTAGATACTAGAGCTACTAAATGATGAATAGCTATGGTAAGTTATAGCCCCATCTGTTTAGGTCTTTTTCAGCAAAGGGGCCCGGATCACAAAAGCAAGAGGATTAATGGGTTGTTGTCTCATGCAATCTCTTCACATATCAAATATGATTAAAGCCTAAAGGTACCCTACATCTATTGACATTCTCTTAGGGCACTTTATATTACTAAATTAAGCACATCTAATGACATCTATCAATGTAACGTATTCCGTAACATATAAAAACCCTACAGCTATCTTACCACAAAAGTTTGGATAAAATAATTTTTCCATGGATTTGGATCCTTTGTTAAATTAACAGGTACCCTTTTGAGATCTGACAGAAAAAAAGAAAAAGGGCATCTCTCGAGATCTAATTAAGCTTGAGGACAAAAAAAAAAGAAAAAAAGTAGACAGCTTAACATGGTAGATAAAGCTCCTTTTAGAAGACTCATAATCGAATGGAGAACTTTTGTTTCCTTAACTTACTCGGCGAACCACGCCATTGCTCAAGTGCACTTAAGACAACATCGAATTTTATCTCTAAAACAACCATTTCTCTTAATTTAACAAGGCTTCACGAAAGCCTTTTTTGGCAGTGTATAAACAGTTCAACGTTTGCACCATGGCCCGAGTTTTATCTGATCTATAAAATTGATTGAGTGCCAAATAGGTTTAGGGTTTGTTTATTAAGATGGACTTTCTCAACTTTTGAAAGAAGAAAGAAAAAAGAAAAAAAAGCTCGAGAGTTACACGACTCGTCTAATTTTATGTTCAACTATCATTTACTCATTTTTTTTTTAATCTAT
Source organism: Eucalyptus brandiana (assembly GCA_014182725.1). Taxonomy (NCBI): domain Eukaryota; kingdom Viridiplantae; phylum Streptophyta; class Magnoliopsida; order Myrtales; family Myrtaceae; genus Eucalyptus; species Eucalyptus brandiana. The sequence goes on from CM024670.1 coordinate 37,033,768, forward strand.
TATCCCACATAGAGAAAATTGTGCATTTCATGGATTCAATACCTACCGTACACTACGCTACTACTTGGTATCTCTTTCGAGGACATTCTGCACTCTATTCTTCTCACGTGAAAATACAAAAGGATATAATAATAATAAAAAATTAACAAGCGAATATTTACAAAAAAGCACCCCACTGAGATCAAAGTGAATTTATTAGAATGTGAAACCTTATTGATAGAAAAGAGCTGCTAGAGAATTTACAATGTTGGGCACAAGAACAATAGGGACCTTAAAATCCTGGGACCAGATCATAGAACAATCGACCATGTCACCTCTCTTTGTAAGGGTTTCTTTCCTGTCAACTCGTGCACATTTTCAGGGAAATACGGCCATCGGCAAAGGCCTACACGTTTCTTTTCTTTTCGTTTCCTATTGGTGCAAAGGATTGTTTACAAAAAAGAATAATAATGGTCAAATTGAGTTTATTGGTTAAAGACTTCATCTACATCGAAATTCAACAATAATAAATATTAGAGAATTTTAAAAAAAAAAGTTCTGCTTCCTTTTTTTTTTTCTGGATCGGTCTGCTTCTAATTAAGATGGAGGTAAAGCATTACTTTCAGCCATTACATTTAGAAATGAAAGGGGTCTGTTTCCGAGGCGATGTGAATTTTTGAGTTCTGTCATGTTCAATCAATTCCATAGGACACATCTCAGTGAAAAACTCCCGTACCATTGCTTTCGTGTTTGTTCTTATTCGGCAAATCATTCATTGGCAAGCAGAGATATATTCCTTCCTTACTTATTGTGTTTTACATATATATGCCACCTTATAATATCTCATTCCTGAATTGTTTATACTCCGATTTAATTGCTCATCCTACTCAAAAAGGACCCATAATATGTATGGTAAAAATAATCTAAGAAAAAGATAATTTACACGCTTTGATTCTCTCTTATCCTAAGAAGAGGAAACGCATTATGGAAGTATTTTAATTTGTGACGTAATTTTATTATATATGTGAAACTTATCGTAATGTCATGTCATCGTAATTGTAAGTGAGCTGCAAAGTAGAAGGAGAGAGAGAGAGAGAGAGAGAGAGTAGTGGAGGAAATAGCGATTACTACTTAATGAGAGTGGCTTTAAAAAAATGAGTAAAACTGGGAATTGCATGGCAAAGTTGACAAAACATAATCATCATCGATTATTTTAATAATAAGCAAAGACGACTGAAGACTATAAGAACCAGTGTGTCTTTTCGTTTCTTTTTGCTTTGAACAAGTGAAATTTTTAGTGTGTTTCTGAAGTGAGTTATACTTATTAAAGTTAATCACTTTGTAATTTCGGTAATTAAAGTTAATTAAGCTTGAATTTTTAACATCCGCCTCACATTTTCTCCTCCTCCTTTCTCTCTCACACAAAAAGTCAAAGTCGTTTAAATTTCTCCTACTCTTACAATGAAATGATTTTCTTTTAATCCTATCTTGTCAAAATGAGTCTCTAAAGCTTTTCTTAAGTAACTAAATAAAAATCATCACAATTTGTAATACATAGATTGTTCTCCTGATAAATGAAATCAACATAATTATCATAATCGATCAATTCCCCATTCTTGTTGTACTATTCATTAAAGGTGAGTTCTAAGCAATACGTATATTATATATATATAGATATAAAGACATATATAGGTAAATGGTTAATCTCCTAAATTACACGTGAATCTATTAAATCATGATTAGACACGGATCTGTTGATTCAAGGATTCACTTGTTTGCATGCTTACCTATCAAATAATGTAATTTTTTGTTGTATTTTGTTATAATATGCTACGTTTGATAGTTTCTAAATAATTGAAAGTAAAGTTTGCACTCTTACAAAACAATTATAAATGAAATGACCGATAAATATTTGTAATTCATATTTGAATGTAACTTTTATGTCAATAAAAAATGTGAAATAATATCTTTTTATGCATAGTAATTGTCATATATTCTCAAAATTAAGAGTTCTTTTTCATAGATCATTAAACTAGCTTAATATTTCATATATATTATCTCTTACGAAGTTTATAGATTGTGAACAAATTGCTAATCTTAGATGTGTAACCGAAACTTACAATTCTATTTGATTCTTGATTCATAATTTGTAAATTTAAAATTTTGATTCACGATACTTATCTTAAACAGTTATGACAATTAATGCCTTGGAAATTGAATATTTTCTACCTCAAGCATGTTGCACAAGAGGCTTGGGTACACTCAATACCCTTTATTATTATTATTATTTTATTTTGGGATAAACTAAAAGAAGCCGCGCGTCAAAAATAATTGGTGTTCCTTTTCTATTTCCATTTTAAAAACTCTTGGTAAGCCAAACCACGCACTCCCGCATTGATAGAGGAATTGCCACCGCAAATGGAAATTCGCACGTAAAAAACACATGAGCTCATATTAATAAAAGAATGGAGAGAGACAAATCCGCTAACGACGCTATCATAAATGTCTCACACTCGCCAAAATTTGAGTTACGCCTTAACTTCTTTTTTAACACTTGGAAAATCCCATTTAGCGCTAGCTCTCAATTGATTAGAGTAAGTTTGACAAGCAAGTGAATCAATTATTGCCTTATTAGTTTGGTAAAAAGGAAATGATTATTACCTCATCAAGCGTTTGAGTCTCATCTTAAAAGGGGCTTTCCATATTTCTCTCCAAAAATTATGAAAATTTTAATAACTCATTTTAAAATCTAAAAAATTACAAAAAATTCTAAATTACTATTTTTTTTTTTTTTTGTCAGAATTCTAAATAACTTTAGACGTTCAGCACTTAAATATCTTGAAAGATTTGGATATCCAATATTAGACGAAAGCCCAATTTCAAAGCAATACCAGAAAATATTTATAGAAATTAAAAGTAAAAAATCACCCCAAACAAATCCTTAATTCCCAAAAAATATAAGCTATACTTTTAAACGAAAGTTATCAAACATTTATATCATTAAACTGTAATCTCAAACTAGCAATAGGGAAGTCCAAAAACGACAAGAGAGCTGAAAAGTTACCAGAAACCTACTGCAGAAAGTCGGAAAGTTTCCCTACAAGATCCCAAAATAAAAAACAACCTAGAAGACTTTCTTTTGGTTTTGGATATTTGGGAATACCCCAGTAAGTCCTTTTCCTGCAAGAGCACAATACATTACATAAGGGGATTTTACGTGGCATACCGCGCAATAATATTCATAACCGTGCAACTTATTTATCATAAAAAATACTGGCACTACAATTTTTTTTTAAAAAAAAAAACAGAACCTAAAAACAGAACCCTCTCAATCTATATGTGGGATTCAATCACTTGCAATAATATAGGTAATAAAATATTCTATATTAACTAACCCTGAAAATTCTTTTTTGGTACAAGAGATTAAAAGAGAGAATTACATCAAAAGCTACCGCAATCCTTAGTAGCCAGGCCCTAAAGTCTTCTGCTGACAAAAAATTAATCCCAATTGGCGGAACATTTAGGAATTATACAGTCGAACTAAAGTGATAAGCAAAATTAGCAAGCCAGTTGACACAAGCTTTTCCTTCCTTGCAAGTATGCTGCAAGTCAACTTCCTCTCAACTTCGAATTCTGAATCAGTAGTTAGTTTGGGAGCATTTCATTCATCTAAAACTCTATATTTCTTGTGGGACACACATTATCAATGGGCTCATGCACATTGAACTGCTAAATTGATGAAAGCAATGTCTTTATAGGGAAAGGGTGGGAGGATCAATTATTACAGCTACCCCTCTGATGTGTTTCCATAAGGGTCTTATACTTATTATGCAGTGTACCGTTCGAGGCATAACTAGCTATGCATCTATGACATAAAGGTTTGTGGTTAAACGAGCATATCATCGCGGTGCCCACTAGTCTTTTAGAAACCTTGGAATCTCTTCATGTGAGATATCAAATAGTCAAGGCACGAGCCACGCAAGTCAATGAAAAGTTTGCTCGCGACTTAGCTTTGATTTAGTGACATCACGGATGGCTTGAATTAGTGGCGTCGCAAAAGGTCACATGTGACTAGGACGTTGGATAATTAATGGATGTAATTGTACCTATTAGTTTTTCCTATAAACAGCCTCATTGATCGTAAAACTAGCTAGTCGCTTAACTCCAAGTTTGTCATTGTACTTTCAGAATCATCATTCAAGTTACTCTTTATACAGACCTCTTTTAGCCAAACATGGGAATCAAAGGAATTCAGAATTCCACTACAATTCCAAAGAACATGTTTCCCTGTTCTCAAATTCAGACAAGGCTTCTACAACTCAGCTTCTTTCTCTTCTGAGATGCATGTTCCAGCAACTAGATTTCTTTTGATGTAGAATCCAACAAACAACTTTCAATAATCTTTATTTCGCAATTCGTAACTTATCTAATTGAATTCTTTTGCTCATTAATTTCACATAAAGAATACTGCTAGGTATACTCATATAGATATACAGTAGTAACACATAAGCATGCGATGAGATAGGCCCAATCACGACATAAAATATCAACATGGATGATGATCAAAATATAGATATAAAAAGAAAGATGGGGTTTGCATTCCGCCTAAACCTAAATCTAAATCCATACTCAAGTGCCGGCTAAGGGTTCTCCTACACCCCCCTTCAACCTCTCTTTACCATTTAAAGCTAGGGCTTTTGCGGTCAACCAACCCCGACTCGCCTCGGGACGCCGGGAGCGGCACGCGCCAATCGCGTCCCGCCTTCATGCGAAGGCATCTTCGGACCGGCTCTCCGAGGCCCCGCCGCGGCGCGTGGGGGCGACGCGCGCGGACAGGGAAACATGGGGAGAGAGAGACAGAAACAGAACCGAGGGGACTCTCTCGACGCACCAGCGTTGTCGCTCCCTCCGCCTAGGGTTTTTTTTTCCCCTCTCCTCCCTCTTAGGCAAGAGGGGGTAATGGAAAGTGATAAGATCCGCACAAACCCGCCACGTGTCGCCGCCCCAGTGGCCCTCCCGCCTCGAATCTGTCCCTCCCCACTTCGCAAAACCCTCGCACACCAACACTAAAGGAATTTCTTCTTCTTTCCTCTTTTTTTCTATCGGTTTTTCCGCATTCTTTTATCCTACCGATGCGAGTGGGTTTGTGTGTTTGTGTAGGTAGAGAGAGAAAGGTGTCAAAGAAGTAGAGAGAGAGAGAGAGAGAGAGAGAGAGAGAGAGGTGTCATGTGGCAAGAAACAAGAAAACGTCTCATGACTTTAGGACGAAAAAAAAAGAACTCATTTCTCTCTCTCTCTCTTTCTCAGAGTAAAGAATCGAAAGCCCCGCGCGCACACGCCCGACATCGAAGGCGCTAGGGTTTCTCTCGATCCGCGCGCCCAAATTCCGCGCGGCCTGAGCTCGATCCCTTCTTGAATCAGCCACCGTCCGCTCCGACGCGGGCCACTCCACTCGGGGAGGTCTTCATCCGAGGAGGCCGCGGGCGGGGGATTCCAAGTCGAGTGCGGATAGGGCACAGTTTGACTCGGGCCTCTGAGAGATCGAGGTTCGTTCTTTGAGCTCGAATCGGTGCCTTATCTTCTGGGTCGGGCGGTTCTTGAGTTGGGTCTTTTCTTGATGGGGGATCTGTTTCTATAAATAAAGCTGGCCGCGAGCTGGGTTTCGATTCTTGATTTGCGGGGGGTGCTCGAAATTCGTCTTTTGCTCGTGGAGTGGGGTTTCAACTGTTTTTCTCGATCTGAATCTTTCTCGACTGTCAGGAATATTAACTCTTGGTGGTTTTCTTGATTCGGTTTGATGATTTTTCTTGCTCTTCTAGAGTGGGGGTTCGATTATTGCTGTCACAGTAGCGATTTAGTGAGTAAAATAAACCCTAGGAATCATTTTATTTTTCCGGGTTAATGGGTATAATATAATGGCGTGAATGGTGTCTTTGAGGTGATATCTTAGTGGGTTTATGCTCATAATCAATAACCCAAGGCTTGAATACAACCTTTTCCTTCTTGGTGGGGCCTATGTCCAGTTCATGGGCAAAACCCTAATCTGGCCTTTGTCTTGTAGCTGATATTTCATCGTCACTTCCTCACATCTTAACTTGGTTGGTTCTTTCTGCCTGAGAGATTTTTGTTCGTTCATGGGGTAGAATGTTGCAAGATACAACTTCCTGCTCATTTGCTAGGGTTTCTACTATCATTTTATGAGTATACCCGAGAAAAAAGTTGTTATTTTATGTGCACTTTCCATGTAAGCTCGATTTCTTATGGTTTATACAATGGCATGTTAGCAATAAACTTATAGCATTTTTCTTCTGTTTTGTAATTGCCTGATGTTGCATTTGAGGTTACTGTGTTAATCTGTTCTCTTGAATACTATAATTTACATTGATCCTTTAAAAACTTTTCTAGGATTAGTTGTTTAGTGAGTTTTTGTACGATCATCTGGTTCCTATTGCAATTTAGTTCTATGTATGACATTCAAAATTCTTAAGAATGCACATGGCTTGTCCTAGGCAGCTTGCTTTGAAGTGAAATGATCGCATGACTGCACGAACAGCCAACGTGGCCGCGTTGTCATTCGCATCTCAACATCAATGGAATCATTCACCCAAATCGACTCAATATCAATAGATCTTCTTGGGGTTGCTGGAAAAAGTAATACCAAGTGTGAGCACTTCTCAATCCGGTAAGGTTTAAATTTTCTGCATATATTTAACATTGCTGTTCCTCATATATGCTGCAATTGCTGTGTATATATAAATATATATAAATATAAGTATTATGTATGTATTCCTGCATTATAATCTCTGGTACCAGAATAATTAGTTGCTGGAGGCCTGTGTATGACGCTCCTCGAGCTTCTTCTTTGCTGGATCTAGTCCGCATCTACTAGGCTTCACTCTTTTTGCATCATTCATCCATATTTTATTTGTTCAAATGTGTGAACCAAATGAAAAGTTCAGCTTTGTTCTCATGTTAATGAGTGGCAAAAGTACTGCTGGAAGAATTTATATATATATATATATATATATATATATGTTTGATACATTTGGTGTGGAGACCAATTGTTATCTCTCCAATCTTTCAAAGAATTAGTTTCATTAATTCTTTTTATGACTCCTTACTGGTTTTGCTGGAAATGAAGTGGCCAATGGTAATAAAGATGAACTATGTTGGACTTTACACGTGTCTAATGTAGTTTCCTTGCTACTTCTTGTAATACCTCGCACTATTGTTCCTTAAACATAATCTGACTCATCCTTCCATCAGTAAATATGTTTCTGGGATGCGGCAAAAAGAAAGCAAGCTATGTTGGCCGTTCAAATTGGAGAAAGACACCTCAGAAGTGCCAAAAGACATGCTTCCACCACTAGATGTTCCAAAGTTCAGATGGTGGAGATGCCAAACTTGCGTTCCAGATTTGTGCATTGAATCTACCCCTGCTGAAAAAGTCATTGATAATTCTGTTTTTAAATGCAAATGTGAGAGCACCGGTATCAATCTGTTGAACCAAAGTCAAACTGCAACTGTTGCCTCTGATCTTCGGCAGATAAGGAGTGTAGGCATTGCCAGCACAGGAAAGTCTGATGCTACTATATTACCTCAAGTCAATGGCGGTGATGTTCGAGCTTCATTATATTCTAATGAGAAAAAAGACAAAGAGGATCAAACTTGCATTCTGATCTCCAAAGGTAAATTTTCATATATCTGCGATTCATTTATGTCTGAAAGCTTTGATATTTCTTGATGATAAGTATGGGACCATAATCCAAGTTAGGAACTCTCAATACTTTTGTTTTTCTTTCTACAGAAGTTGGCGTCAGCCAGGGAAAGGGAAAGGATGCTGATGACACAGGTATGTTCATTTCCAATATGGCTACTAACTACAAGTTTAATTACCTACATAAAGTTGACGGTAGATTGGTGCAACATGGCACTCTTTTTACATACGGATGCTGAATCAGTACTTAACCAGCCAAATGGCTATGGGTCTCTTCATTTGTCTATGCTAGACTGTGGAGTTCATGAAGTTTTTGGCCGTGGAAGTTCTTCTGAAATCATCCAATTGGGGAAACAACCATCTAATCCCGATTCTGTGAAGGCAGCCAATGGCTCTGAGTGCGTTGGGGTTGTTTTGATTGATGGGGTGGATGATGCAATGACGGTTCAAGAGAAGAAACATCCTTCAGAAGAACTGGATGAACATGACTGCCCATCGTCTGACAGTGGTGACCTCTCTGAGGATAATTTACATGCTAAAAACGTTAATTTACGCCGTAGAAGAAATCGGAAGGTACGTCTGCTAACTGACTTGTTGGGTAAGGATGAAAGTACGCATCCAGATCAAACCCAGAAAGTAAATGCTCCTTGTCTTGCTACATGCGATGAGTCTGCAAAGATAGGCATAGCATCTGTGACAGATCGCCCTATTGTGGTCCCTGACAATGTTAAAAAGGTTTTCAAGAAAAGGAAGAGAAGTTCGCCTTTTGATCAGGACAGCAAGCAGAAGGATTCTATGACTCCTAGACAGGAAAGCGGGAAAGAAATTGTTTTCAAAGATGGTGCTGGGAATTCCAGTGCTGTTATTGAGTCTCAAATTGAAGACAATGAACTTGCTAGAATGGTTTCACAAACTGTCAGAAAGAATCATTGGGCTAAACACAAGGAGGATGCAGTAATATGTGCAACTGTTAAGAAGAAAAAGAAGAACCATGTTAGTGAAGATATTTTCCACTATAAATCTGGACAGATTGGTACCAAACCAGCTGATGTCATGTTTTCATTTAGACATGAGATATCTGCAAGTGCAGCCAGAGAAACGAACTCTTTCCTTATCCCTGCATCGAAGAATGACAGAAGTTTGCTTTGCAATGACAAGACAAAAGAAAATTGTGGCCAGGTTTCAGTTACTCATCCAATCAGTAACCCCAATCCTTCAGGAGGGATGTTTATGAGGACAGACTCCAGAGTCATGCACTCCGGTCCTCCACCTTTCTGGTTCATACCCACCAGTGATGCTTCTGTAGAAAATAGATCCCATGTTTCTTCCAAAAGCTGTTTACTTCCTCCCAAAGTCGACAAAGCATATGCCACTCCCACTCAATTCGGTTTGGCTTCTTCTTTCAATTGGCCGGAAGGTGCTCGAGAAGATTCGCTTATGCTCAGAAAGCGGGAAGCCAGACCCGTAGAGCCAAAGCGTCCTTCTAGTTGTGGATCTGATGCTTTTCCGGGTAAAGGGGATCGTGATGTCATTAGCAAGGGATCCACCCGTAAGATTGCTAAAGTTCAGATTGAGAAGCAAAGTCACGCCTTGAATTTAGAGAATGCATTTTCTTATATGAAGCCACAAATGGTATGCAATCTTGTCATTAGTTCATAGAGTTACTTGATTTGGATTTTCTAAATGTGCAGTTGTGTGCTCAGTCAATTGTAGTGCTATGCTACCCTCCTCTCCCCTTTGCTGAGATGACTAATTAGAATACTACATCATACCCATCATAAGTCGTGGTCTAGTAGAAAATCTAGGGTTGGGAGTATGACATCATGCCCAAGCTATTACCTTGGATGACACTCTGCATTCTCTCTATGCTGGTGTATGTAGCAAGATTCACATCAATTTCAGAGAAATGCAATGCTTTTCTCATGTATCCTAGCGTCAAGATTTGATTTTTCTTTAATGCATTTGATATGAATGTTAGGCTTGGTCTTACAGTGTTGCATTTCCTCATGTTGGTTGTTCATATATTATGTTTGGATTTTTCTCTTCATCTTGTTACAACTATATGCTTTTGCAAAGTCATTAGATGTTATGAAACACTCGGTATAATTTACATTTGAGCTCTTCTAATATTAGGTGATTTCCTCAGTGATTTTCAGAATTCAACAATTGCTTTTTTGCTTTTACAGCAAGATATTTCTGGGACAAGTAGCAGAGAGAAGGCCACTAAATCTCAGGAGTCCTCTGCAACTATGAAGCAATATCATGACGAAAAATCTGGTAAAGCTTCTGAGCAGACAACTGTAGATGACATACCAATGGAAATTGTTGAACTCATGGCAAAAAATCAATATGAAAGGTATTTAGATGGTGCAGGAAGTAGTAAACTCCTGCCGAGAACAAGTAAGTCAATGGATTCTGGCAGTTCAAGGATTGTCAAGGAATGCAGAAACAGGGAGCTGAACTTATCGCAAAAGGAAAGCATTCCAAAGAGACAAATTCACTCTGGAAATCCTCGAAGTGTTGTCGTCGGAAAAGATTTCAGATCGCCCATGCAAAAGATCGTTCAGAACTCTTCTTGCCCAATCACAAATTATGCAAGTGTTGGCCAAGTAGAAGGTACTCCTAATACTGCAAGGCATGTTATGTTTTCCCAGGACCAAGAAAAGTCAGTTAAGGTCCGAGTATGTGTTACAGATCCTTCGAGGCAGGGTACTATTTTGAATGGCACAATGAACGAGGATATATGTAGAAACAAGCCCTCTGATACTAATTCCGAGCGTTTACAAGCACGTAGCAGAATCCATATTCCTCGACAAGGTGACGAACAGGTTCGTCTGTCGTCATCCATGATACCAACCCACATGCCCTTTGTGTACAGTCTCCCTCCTAACGGGGGACTTCACTCTAACCATATGGATGTACAATCATATCGCCCCAAAACACCACCCAAGGTGGATATGAACTGGAGTCGGGATCCCAGATTATTTAGCTTCAGTGCTACAAACCTTGAGAAGCCAAGTAAGGATTTCCATTTTGATACTTTCAGCAGAACATGTGTGGAGAACCCATATGCATCGAGGCATAAGGGAATCGAGGTTGAAAATGGATATGACACATTTGATTTTCGTTCTAACGAAACTATACCTGCTATGCATTTACTCAGTCTCATGCATGCGGGACCTAGTTCTGGTCAAAACATTGATGTAGGTGGAGATGATAGGTTCTCGAAATATCCTTCCTTTCCATGTGGGTATCATTCAAAGGAAATTCCTGGGCGAGCATTGAGTCTACACAAGCCATCTGATCCATTGAAATGCACATCTTCAGGTTACTGTCCTACAAATTTTCTTCCAGGAAGATACCATGAACATTCTACTGTTCCGATCGTGAGTGCATCTGCTTCCTTTGTTCAACCTGATAAATTTTTTGGGGGGGATAATGAAGGTAATTTGCGTCTCCCTCTCAAGGTCCGTGATAAAGGGAAGAGAAAATGTTCTGATCTAGCTGGACCAACTGGAGGCTCTACATTCTCTAACCCTCTAGCAAGAAGTGCCTATTCAGGAATGAGTAATGGAGGCAATCTCTATCATAAATCAGGGAATTTCTTTGGCATGCCAAATCCTAGGAATTTCTCACTGCACGAGGAAACCTCTGAAAAGGCCGAAATGGACATCCATAATAGAAGTGAAACCATTTGGCCTCCGAGATGCAGTTCCGAGCCCGGAATTTGCACAACTAATCGGAACCCTGCGGACTTTAGCGTGCCAGAAGCAGGAAATATCTACACAATTGGACGTAATGACCTAAAATTTGAAAAGAAAGTCCGATTTCCGAAGAAGTCTGGCCTAGCTAATCTGGATGGTTTGAAAGAAAAGAGTAGCATGAAGCTCACTGCTGGATTTAGAATTCCCCAGCACCAACTTGGTTGAATCCCTCCCAATATTCACAAGGTAGTTCTTCCAAAGTTCAGTGTGTTCTTTAGGTTCAGGCATCCTTATGTTCTCTTCAACCAGCTAGATTTTAAGGCTGCCTTGCCTGCAGTTTCTTGCCATGTTCATGATACTTTTATTAAGTCAAGGTTTTATTTTTCTAGTTCCGACAGGTGAGCATCTTGGTTTTCTTGCTTAGTTGCCGCAAAAAAGAGCATCTTGGACAGGGGTTTTTGGGGCTCTAGTGTACAGAATGTGCAAGCTGATTTGTGGTCCGGAAATTTGCTGTTAGTCCTGACTCCAGATCCATCTCTAAGCTGACTTCATGAAAATACAACCAGGTAAGGCCTGTAAATTTGTGGGAAGTTTGACCCTCTCAGAGTTCTCAAGCTCAAGACTTCAGAGGTTATGCGGTTATAGATGCTTGACTCTATGAGAGTACCTCCATGTTTTGTTTTGTGGTTTACCCTGGCAATGAATTTGTTTAGGAACAATAGCAGGGCATCGACACAACTATTTGGCCGAGTGGGACACATTACAAGTTTGTGCTTTTCTTTTGTTTTTTTTATTTTGTTTATCTTTCATTTCAGCAGTTGTAATAAGGGTGTTTGGCTACGGTGAAAGTGAGGACCTGGAAATGTGGTTCGGTTGAAATAAAGCAAAAGGAAAAAAGCAAAAGGAAAAGCAAACTGAAAACATTATATTTTGGATATGGAATTCGTCAGAATTGCTTGATGTACAAGAAAAACTTAATCGACATGCTTACCATCTTAAGATCAACTTTAGACAGTCAATCAGCTATTTGAGTAGGGATACTATATTTCCAGCTCTATACTCCATTCCACTCGGATACGTAATACTTGTACATTCTCTATAGTGTCCTATTTCCAGTTTAAGCATTGTTCTGATGCAGATATACTCTGACAACGAGCTTGTCTAGATTTGGTTGGCTTGCTTTTTCCATGTAGAGTGGTGTTGGTTGAAGCTTAAAGCATAAATGATATTTAGCTTTCAAGACAATAAGTCTTAGCTATCTTCTCGGTTGAAGATATTGGCTAACGGGATCCATAACCTGTTTGTTGCTTGCTTGTAGGACAATAGGAATAAACACGTCTCGAGTGCGGGACCTATTGAGATTTGCCCATTGTGCTAATGTTGTCCTCCGTCTGAATGACGAAACGATTGCATAAGCTTGATAATTTGCGTGCAAGAACTCAAATGTAGCAATGGAAACCTCAATAGAGATTATGAGAGGTACATGATTTGAACAAATATGGCCTATCTACAGGTTTTGAACGAGACAAACAAAGCGATATGACGTCTTATGCCATTGAAGATTGTGTATACCTACAAACTCTAGCTTCCTGATAAACAAGCCCTGCTTTGCAAAGATAACCTTTTGCTGGACTACAATGCCTGTCTTCTGAGCATATGCACTGTCCTTCTAGGGCACACCCATCACCTTTTGCTGCTTCATTCCGAAACAATATCTCATCTGACCATTCACTTGAGAACAGGTTTTGTGGGTCCAATTGCTTCTTAGCTGCCATGAATTTGCCAAAGTTGGGATACTTGTTTCGGACGTTCAAGAATGCCAAGTTCCTGTTTTTAGCCCAATGCGGCTTGGCCCCATGCTTGAAGAACGCCATTTGCTCCACTTCCTCCCACACGTCTTGATTCAGTCTCGGGGTCGAGGGGTCGTCGGCTCGGTAATAGTTGAAATCCACCACGATCGAGTCCTCGGATTGGCCCAAGTACGCCTTGGAGGCCTTGATGAAACGTATCAGGAACCCATTATAGATATCCACTCCGCAGAAGTTTTTCGGATTCATGTCCCTGAGCTTCTTCACATCTCGAACGAAATCTGCGAATCTTTGGGCAGGGAATATCGCGGTCGACTCGTAAAAAAAGAGCCCGTCGATTCTTGGATCCCAAGCACAAGTAAGGTCAGTTCTCGAGGGAGCTGAGTATAAACACGAACCCGAAGTCTGCATTTTCCCCTGGCGACCGATGACCGGATAGCCGGTGAAGATCAGGCCATTCGTCAAACCGTTGGCGATCAGCTTCTTGTATCCCACCGTGGTAGACGCCAACGCACACTTCCCATCCACGTTCCTCGCATTCTCCAGTAACTTCTCTGCATGCATCAGTTTTCTTCAGTCATTCTGTTTTTGACGAGGATGATATGCCAATGACATGATTTGGAAAACAGTATAAAAGTTAGAGAGAAGAAGGGAAGCATTACCGGTCGCGCGTACGGATTTAGAGACGACAACCGAGTTGGATTGAAATCCTAGGAAGTCATAAAGACCGTCGCCCGATGTGTTCAGGGGGACTCGATTATCGTTTCTGTAGACGGCGGTGTGTTTAGATGGGTACCAAGTGATGTCGGCGAATTCGTACTTCATGGCGTGATCTGTGTATATCTCTTCGATCCGAGCATCGTCCGTGAAATCATAAGTTATGCTTCTCTTGAACCCTTTCTCGAGAGAAAACTTCACCTGAGATAGATTTTATTCTACAACGATTCAGTAACAAGCTAATGAATCAAAATCCTCAGCCACCTCACACTTCTCCTTCACTGTTTCCTTCAGAAAGACATTTTTTCTAGGGACAAAGGTGAAGAAATTTATGATGGCACGGAAGTTCAATGTAGTCATTTTGATCTAAAGCGCGATAAAGGCAATGTTACAGATCGAAAAATTCAAATTTCAAAAACTCAAGATGTACCGAGTGCAACCATTAAATCGACATACCTTGGAGATCACACCCAACATGCCCAAAGAGACTCTAGCAGCATTAAGAAGCTGATCCCGTGCCTCAATCCTGATGACTTTGGCGAAACTTTCCGATTCCTTGGCCGGGACCACGAGACTAATCCCGACCACGTGGTCGTGCACCGCCCCGCCCTTCCCCCACCACGAGCTACCGTGCGCCCCCGTGCTTATCAACCCGGCCACGCTCACACCCTCCCAGTACGGCACGGCCACCATGCTCAGCCCTTGTCCCTCGACTCTGTCGATCAGCTCCCGCAGCGGAACCCCCGCATCGGCCGTGACCACCAGACTGGTCACGTCAATGTCGATACCAGAGGCATAGTTCGCCGTGCTTATCAAGAAGGAGCCGGCGGATCCAGCCCTCCCGGGGCAGGCCAGCTTCGGGATGGTGTGGGAGAACTTGCTCACGACCTTGACGTTCAGCCTGTGGCGGGCCGCGTAGGCCACGGCCGAGCGGAGCTCTTCCTCGGTCGAAGGGTACGTGACATTCTGGACACGGCAGTCCAACCTGTCGTTCCACACGCCGTACGAGTTGCGGAGGATGCAGCCATCGCCGCCATCAGGACCGCTGCACACGACAGGGGAAGGCGGCGGCATGGCAGCAGTTTTGAGCAAGATGGAGTCCATGTGAAGGATGAGAACGAGGAGGAGTGCATGGAGGAGCCATCGAGAGCTGGCCATTGGAGAAAGATCTGAGAGCGTCCTGTTCTCGGAACGCTAGTGATGAGAGGGTCGATCTCGTCTGAATTGAGAAGGCAATGCTTCGAAGACAGACCAAGACAAAAGGGACAGGTTTTCTTGCATTGCATCCGAAGAGACCATGTTTTTTTAATACGTGGGACACCTTTTGAAGGGCTTTCCAGCAGAAAGGAAACGAACAGAAGAGAAACAACGACAGCAACCAATGAACACTAAAAAAATCGAAACTAAATCATGAAATTAAATAAACAAAAGGAAGATGGTAATTTTTTTCCTGCTTTCAGACCGTCAACTTGATTTTTCTTATGAAAGTAGGGGACAAAATCATCTTCTAAACAACGCCACGTCTAGGGATAACTCCAAATGCATCATTAGCCGGCTGTGGAAATTCGTCGGCTGGACAAAATCCAGAACGACATGAGAAAGCTGCCGCCCCGCGACGCACGGACGACGGCATCCCTTTCTCAACTATTCTTGCCTATCGGGGGGATGTAGGGTGACCGATTCTTGGATGATTTCTTAGGCTTAAAATAAGTGAAAGTATGAGAACATTATCTTCAAGAACCGTTGATTATAATGCCTGATAATCATCGAATCTATGCTCTCTGGTCAACGGAAGCTCTAAAACGACGAGCTTTCCTAAATGCGGCCGATTATTCTCAAGGTCAGCGGTAAGTTTTGGAATATATTAGTTACATTGATGCTGCTCTCTTATTGCTGTAATTCAGTTTCTTAAGGCCGCACACGCGAAACAAACTATGACAAAGCCCGACTTTGATGTGATGTAAGAATGTCCGACTGATGAGGAGAGTTTAAACTGATAGGTGAAGGGAGATCACATGTATATAAAAAGTACATAAATTCCGTAAACAAACGATGCGGCATACTTTTAACACTTTGTGTTAATAACTTTCTAAGTGTGGTAATGAATCATGCATTTCATAGAGTCATCCACTTGGTGAAGTCAAATTGACGAAAATGCAGGATCATGAAAGAATCAATATTTATGAAGAAAATTGTCTGAAAGTTTTAAATCTATTGAATCAATGCCATTTTAATCCTAAACTTTTTAAATTCACCAATAAAGTACATAATTCTAATGCAGTTCTTCTACCAAATTGTTGTCAAAAATCGCTTATGTGACTTCGGCCGTCTTACATGGCATGTTGACATGGATGACTTGTGGATTGTTATGTCAACATTTCCGATAGTAATTGGTCAAAAGAATTGCATTAGAATTTCGCGCAAAGATATAATATCGTATTTGCAAAATTAGAAAGTTTAGGCCAAAAATTGAGTAGTGATCACAAGAATTTTTTTTTTTTTTTTTTTGGGTAAAAATCACAAGAAAAATTGTTGGTTTGAAATTCGAAAATTCCCTTATTTAAATGTTGGACGGGTATCTTAAAGGCACTGTTAATGAAATCCTATCAAAATATAATAGAAGGATGTAATTTGTTTTCCGGTAAATTCAGCTGTAAATCTTTGGATGTGAGTTTTTCCTTAATTTAATCAGCTTGAATGGCTTGAATGTCCGAGACATATTTCATCAGTTCGTGGTTAGCATGCCTGAGCGACGCAAATGTTTAAGAATAATGGATTTATTATTAGTAGTAGTTTTAACAATTATGTTGATCTAATTCTGAATTGATGATTCTAGAAGATATGAAGATTTTGTTAGCAAGTGTCCCATACACGAGCACTTTTTAAAGCAACTAATTGAGAAAATTCTGCAAATTTCCAAAATACCAACCATTCTCGTGACGTGTAATTACTGTTTTGGTTAAGGAGTAACTTGAGATGCCCGTTATGACGACACGCGGAACATTATATATGGTGCTAAAAGTGACTTTGCATGTTGCATGTATTAAATTTTAATGAAGGGGGTCCTTTCTTCTTCAAATGAAAGCTTTAAATGTTTTCCAAGAAAATGTAAGAGTTTAGAGAAAGATATATTGAGAATGAGAGTAGTAAAATTGACCTTTGAGAATTTAAAAAAGAAGAAGAACATTTACAAAAATTTAGGATGTTTCTTTTTTTAAAGTATTCTCATAGCTATGATAATAAGTAGTAAAATTAACTATACGAGAATGAAAAAGTAATTGGGTGTCAATAGTTTTATATAAAATCGACTATATTATGCATGATATGTAATATGATGTATTTACAGAAAAAAAATCTGCTTACATGTCTATATAATAATATGAAGAGGTAAAGTCGATTTTCACACTTGCAATTTACTGCACCATAAATAAAATGTTAGAATTAAAATTAATTAACAATTAATGATTACTGTTAAAGAAATGACAAAACGATCGAGTTGAGTTAAATAGAGATAGTTCTTGATAAATTTAATATTTATAAAATATGACGTAGAAGATGTTTGGGAAATATAATGTGAATTTATGTGTGAGGCAAATGAGCCTATAATATTTAATTATTTCCAAATAAAATATATTTTTCAAGTGATTTTATTCTCAGTGATTTTTGGTCAAAATTAATCAAAGAGACTATTCAAGCAAATTGTAAAAAGATTTATGATTAAATTGACATAATTGAAATGTTTAAAATTAAATTAGTCATGACAAAATAAGCTCAAAGACATTTTCTACAATTTCCCCGTAATAAGTGTGGGGATTAGGTTTTATACAAGAAATCTTGCTCTTTCTGGAGCCATGACAGCTGAGGTTTTGACTTTTCTTTTAGTTGACATATATTTTGGGCTCACATGTTACCCGAAGATCACTAAGCTAACCTAATATATAATGGGCGTGGACCAGAGAGCTTATTTATGTAAGAAAGATGGCCTACTTTAATAGGAAAATAATCAATGGCAATACCTTTAATGCTCCACCTTATTTACCAGCAGGAATTCATTGTCTTCTGTCCTCTCTATTTAGTCACAACATTCACCCATCTAACTCCCAGCTCTTGGTTTTGAGCAAATCCCAAAGATAATTTAATGCCCAAATAATTGTGTAAATTGGAGATTTTTGGTGAAATAGACGAAAATGTAATAATACCTACACCCAAATGAAGCGTACAGGCCCCTTATATATGGGGTGAGAAGACAATTAGAATTAATTAGAATTAATTTAATTATATATATGTATAGATTCTCATGTAAAATCACAATGTCACCCACTGAGAATTGCCATGAGGTCATGTTTGTCACCCCGTCGGTCCACTTGATACATGCGGAGAGGTTAATTTGTGTACATTTTCAGTCATTAATCGAATTGAATAATCGGAGTACCTAGTATCATCAAAAAGTATAATACACTTTGCAAATTCTTTACAATTTACAGATCTACTCATCTTTCACAAATTCTAGGAAACTAGCTAATGAAGAAAGAAGGTGCCGTTTGAGTCTTTTCGGAAACTGGTTTGACTGATTGGAGCGTGGGGAAAAATGCACCCTTATTTTAGAATTTAGAGTTTAGGAGATAAGATGTGAGTTGTTCTGAAACTTTTGAGTCACCAATTTGTCTATTGTTTGTTAATATACATTACTAATTTATCTTGCACCAAACATGGGTTTCCTGGGAACTTTGGGTTCACTAAAGAAATTAACAAAGTGGAAGAAAAGGAATTTGTTGCTTTAACCTGAAAGTCTGAAAGCCCAACAAGCCCAATTTGTTTTCATCTTTACCTTGCTTCCCAATCGAATATAGCAATATTTAAATGTCAATTTTATGACCAAAAAATGTCAATTTTGCCATCCAATGCTGATTCCTTTGTTTTTTCACTCCATATTCCATCCGAATTTCGAATCAACTGCATAGTTGGGGTTCAAATAAAACACGCCACATCACCAGTCGAAAAGTGAGAATGTAAAATCTCACCATGAGTTTCAATAGCCGAGCACCTGAAAACGCACGACATTTCATATGTAAAGACCGCCATGATGTGTTTCCTCTTATGAAGTCTTACCATTGAGTAATTACAAGCAGGGCGATTATCAGATTTAAGTATCAGAAGGCGGGTATCATGCGATTCTCGTCAACTACTCTACTCCATAAGTTTTTTTTTTTTTATCTTTTTTATGTATATCAACAGTCGATTTGTAGTTAGTATTGAACCAACAAAATAATATTCAAAATACAAAACTCTCGAAATGCAAAATTTCATCCATCATAATTTATAAAACCTCGCTGGCAGAAACGCTGTGGGAGGGAAAAATCAAAAGTAAAAATTTCTTTGCCCAAAAGACATGATTTGACTCTTGGACCCCCACCACTCCATGTGAATCTGGAGAAAATCTGACACCCAACTCGCAGGGCAAGGAGGGAAGGCTCGTTCCTTCCCATCGATTGACTGGTCTGCCGCAACATGGCCCCCTCCCCGTACAGCATTATCCAGCGGTCGGTACAGAAACCACGTGTGCACGCGACAGTCTTCTATGTTGTAACGTCACGCTACTTGTCGTCGATTCACGTAGCGTGGCGGACTCAAATTTCAAACTCGAAAAAATTGAGGTATAAAGTTGGGAAAAAGGGGTAAATGTTGGATGCATTTTCCTACTTCGATTTCCTTACTCATATTTTCATTTTAACTATATCATAAGTTATAGAAATAACTACCCCTGCTTAGTATACGAATCTTTGTACGAAATGAGTAATTTCTACGCAAGACGGCAGTAATTCGAACCGTTTTCTATTGATAAAAAGAGGGAAAAAGGCTTTTGCTACATTTCCTACGCTACGCTACATTACCACTTTAGCACTCGCATTATATTTCCTTCCCGTCTAGACTCCCACGGCGGCCAGATCGCAGCCGTTCATCCTCCCGCCCGAGTCGTATCCGACGGTCTCCTGGAGCGCCTTCAGCAGCTGGGCCCCCTTCCTCCTCCCCCGGGCGCTGCAGTCCCCCTGCAGCGCCAGCATCACCGCCCGCGCCACCTCCTCCGGCGGCGCCACCCCCGCCGCCTCCCCTTCGCCCCCGCCTGGGCCGGTGCAGAATATCACGGCGAGCACGCCGATCGCGTGCTCCCGCCCGCGGCCCTCCATCCTCCCCATCATCTCCACCATCACGGGGACCGCCAGGGCGTGGGCCCGCACCTCCGCCGCCCCCTCGGCGACCGTGCACATCAGCTCCAGCGCCGCGAGCGCCCTCTCCGCGGCCGTCACCTCCATCTCCATCAGGGACTCCACGACCGCCGCGGCGGCCCCGGCCTCCACCGCCACGCGGCGGTTGCCCTCCGCCAGGCAGAGGGCGAAGAGGATCTTGGTGGCCGACTTGGGGCCCACGCGGGCCTGCATGCAGCTCACGACGGCGCGCATGAGCCCGGGTGGGCAGGCGGGCTCGAGCGGCGGGTTCGGCACCAGGGAGCGCTCCAGGAGCTGGAGGGCCGAGAGCTGGTCCGGGCCGGAGCCGGTGGTCAGCCGGAGCTCGGCCGAGTGGAAGAGGTCCTGGAGGACGGCGGGCGAAACGGGGGCGGAGGCAGCGGCGGCGGCGGCGGTGGAGACGGCGGAGGGGGCGGGGTGGTGGTGGTGGTGGATGGGTGAATTCAGTGGGAACTTCCAGAGGGTGAAGCTCTGGGAAGTGGAGGAAGAGGAGGAAGAGGAGGAGGTCTCGGCTTTCTTGGGAGGGTGGGTGGGGGTGGTGGCGGCGGAGGAGGCGGAGGAGGAGGGGGAGGAGGGGGCGGAGGCGGGGGCGGCGGAGGGGGAGGCGGAGGAGGGGGGGAGGAGGAGGGGGTCGGAAGGGGAGAGAGGGGGGGGGGGAGGGGTGGGGGCGGTGGGGCTGAGGGAGGTTTGGGTGCAGTGGCGGAAGAAGGAGCAAGAGAAGATGGGGCGGGGGGAGGGTTGGGTCTTGAGCTTCTGGGGGTGAGTCTTCATGCTCTTGCTCTGTTCTTTAGTGGCTGAACATGAAGTTCCGACAGAATGAAGAAGTTGGAGAGAGAGAGTCGATGTCGGTAGAGGGGGAGAGTGAGGAAGGAAGTGAGAGGAGTTCTCCAATTAGAGAATAGAGGAGAGGGAGAGGGAGCATTGGCTAACATGACTCCATAGAGAGAGAGACCGTTGCCGTTCCAAGAAATAGAAACGGTTAACGACGTAAATTATACTTGAATTTTGATTTGACGTGTGATATAATCTTTAGATATTAAATTTATTTAATATGATCTTTGAATTTATTTAACGTGATTGGCCTGTTGGTATATATTTAATTTTAATTCAAAAATTATATGAAGATATTTAATATTATTCTTAAATCTAAATTAACAAAAGAATGACATTCAGTATTTCATATAATTTAGTGATTAAATAAAATATATATTACAAGTTCAGGTATCAAACTTTTATGAATATCTCAGAATAATGTTAAATGTTTTTATATAATTTATGATTAAATTGAACATATATAAAAATTCAGGTATCAAATTAAATAGATTATAAATTTATAAATGAGTCAATATTCATAAATTATATTAAATAAATTAGAAATTCAGAAAGTGCGTTATATTTTGGATCAAAATTTAGATATTATTTACATGATTATCCCAAAAAAATCTAAACGAAAGGGCTGTAGAAGAAAAGAGCATGCAGCGGGAAGAGAGAGAGAGAGAGAGAGAGAGAGAGAGAGAGAGAGAGGGAGGAGTGTATACAGGGTCGAGTTAGGCTGAAGAGAGTCAAAGGGTCAGAAGAGGAGGTCCCCACTACTCTCTGCATGCTGGTGGGTCTCTCTGCACGCTGGAACACCCGCGAAAAAGACCACCGTGCGCGTACATTTTTGGTGTTTTGTCAGCAGCTCCAGCTATGTTAGCAGAGTTCATTCATTCGTAGGAAAAAATAAAAATTTGTTGTAAAGGGCACAGAGAAGAAACAGTAAGTCCAGCTCCAGCTCCACGGTCACATGACGAGGTATCGCGCTCTTGACCGGGTCGATGTTGCGTAAGCAAACATCATGTTCTTTCAAGAAAAATATGCAATTTGGAGACTTGCCTTTGATAAACTCGGCCAAGTTTTATATGCCATTAGCTCACACCTCTCTCTCTCTCGTAAAACCAACCGATTACCCTTTCCCACCATCACCAGTTTTCTTCAAATGAAACCCCCTCACCACAATTCAGTAACAAATAACGTGCACCGGAGAGTTCCGAATCGAAGGGACGCGTTAGCTTTCCATTTGGATACCGTTCCAATTACCAATCGCCTTACCCACTGATATCATCTGCAAATTCAGGATTCCATCTTTAGGTTACGATTTCAACGGTGCTCTTACTCCATCCATACGAGATGACTATGGTCTGAGATGAATTCGGATGGCGTGATCATTACTGCTGCGCCCCAAAAGGAAAAAAAGCTCAGAGTACAACTGTCTAACCTGAATTTCGTGTCGGTGACACTAGTATGTCCGTCCAATCAGATGATTTTGGCAAGGGAAAAAACCTTACTGAATCAAGTAGCAAAGTACTCAAACTGATCGTAGTGGAAATTCACAGTTTATATCTATTTTCGGCCAATAGGGAAAAATTCGCTAAGACCATGCTACAAAACTGATAAATGTAAATTACAAATTAGCAGCAGCAGTCTCCTAATGAGATCGGGGAAGAAATTGGAAAAACCCTAGTACAAGTGAAAGGAGAGAATAAATAAGATGGAGACTCCCCTCACCTCCATTTCTCTTGCAAATCTTTCCTCTCGGACCAGATCCATGTTACGAAGATCGCCACAATGAGTGCGGCTATTGTAATGAGAAGTAAAGCGTAGCTGAAGTCCTCAGTGAGTGAATCATAGGTCCTTGATGGTGCAAGCCGGGTGAAAAAGAGATCAACGCCGTATGTAAAGACAAGGGTCGTTGACTCCAGCTTTGCAGGAACCGTTACTATGCCTCGAAGACCTTCAACTTTAAGGGCATGTGTCACATAAGACTGCAGAAAGAGTACTCAGTTAGTCCTCAGGCTCACAGAAATTGTGTAAGAGCGAGGGAAGATATATAAGGGTTCGAAGGACCAGAACTTAGCATCAAGTATGTACTAAACAATGAGGATACTAATACTTCCGGTGCCTAGAATGCCGTCAATATCTAATTTGTAACCCTCCCATTCCTCTCCACCATGCTGACCTCTCTCGAGAATTATACCCTATGCGAAGAAGCTCAAAATTGACCCCAAATAACATGCATGGAAATAAGCAAAGAAGAAAGCCAAAATGATTTAGATGTTAGTTCGTCAGTACATAAGAACATAGCTATACAAACTATTTGATGTCGTCTTCTGTTCATCAAACAAAAAATTGATTTAAACTTTCCAGGAGCTTCATCACTCAGCCCAGTTGCCCTGTGTGAAATTCTGAATCATCACTTTGAGTAGCATGTATCTAGTACCGTACTTTACCACAAGCTGAAGATCGCTGTCCACTATATAACTATTTAATATTTGCTGTTAATTATGTGAAAGTGCATTCTACTCAACAAAGAAAATCAGATATTCAACCTCCAGACGTATTACTCTCTACTTATGCTAATGGTTATGCTCATAATTAATGCAATACATACACAAGAAGAAAGTTTGCTCATTCATGCATCAGAAATAATCAACTATAGTTCAAGACAATAACAGCTAACATACAGCACCTGAGGCATAATTGGCAGAGAATCCGTGAGGGGTATCATTCCTTCTTCTTTCTCAGCTTGTGTAGGATTAACAGTACGGCGAGGATCTAGATATCGCTTATCCAAAGCCAATACCTGAACAGGTACAACAAGCATTTGATACAAAGCCATATAAGTATATTCACCTTCAGATGTGTACATGTGTGAAGACCTTTTAGTGTGGGAAAAGAAAAAAAAAAAAGAAAAAGTTTTTCAGTAACTCTTTTAGCTCACCTGATCACCAATTGTACCGATTAGAAGCTGCTTCGAAGTAATGCCTTTGGCAGTTGATGTTACAGTTATAGCTTTCACTGAGTGAGTAAAAAAGTACGACTGTGATTTTGCTGTAACCTCTGGCCGAGAATACGAAGATACAGGTGAAGTAAGATTATGTTTCCCCACAACTAGCTTCAAAACATCTTTGTTATCCTGTAGCATATATCAGTAAAATATAAAGTTAAGTTCGCATGAGGAACATTAAAATATTTGCACAGAACATGTTCAGGAAATTACCGCCCGAGACTGATCATAAATCTCAACAACTGACATTTCATATCTGTGTGCTCTAAGATTGAAATAGTGGTAGACAACCCAGTTCTCACTAAAAACCTGGAACAAAAAACATACGTAAGGAGCCATATTTTTTAATGATGGAACCAACTAAAAAAAATGACAGAAAGCTTACAGCATGGACTGGAGCTTGTGAGCCTTGATGAGTCATGCGGTGCAATATACGACCAGTAATGGTATCAATAAGATATACTACCAGCCATGACTCCTCGGGGGTAGCTGAGCCAATTTCACCACTACCTTTTGGTGCAGTTGTTGCCAGAAACAGTAGATTTTTTGATATATACTTGTACATCACATCTTGGTCAGTTATTGCCTTTGCTTGAGTGTGAACCACCTAGATAACCCATGTAAAGAAGTCAAATGATAAACAGGCAGCAGCAGAGAACCACCCTCAACAAGAAACAGAGAAAATAAAAAGAAAATGAGCAATAAGGAAGGCTACAGAAAAAGATGGTTAGGAAATGACCAGGTCCAACAGTGGGATATACAATGTGTATGTTTGCATTTCTGTTTCTGCAAACATGTATGCATGACAGCCCCCCTTCCTGGAATAACGCCTAGTTTTTGTTTATGTTTTTGATCAAAGATTACTTGTCAATCAAGTATCGGCAGAAATACAAGGCATAGAAAAATACAGAGTGCCAATGCCTCCACAAATGATATTAACACCAGAGTCATCTTAACAGAATGTGAAAAATAATTCAACCAGCTAAGCTTAAACATATTTTCTTGAGCCAGCCACATATATCAGTTCCCACAACTCCAATAAATAGGGTAAGATATCCACACCAATATTCTTGCTAATTCTCAATTATGAGTAATTAAAGCTGTCATACCTCATTTATTTTATGCGTCCCACTTGCAACAATCTTTTCTGATTCTGCAGGGAGTACAACTGACCATAAGTCTTTGGGATCAAAACAGTATTCATCCTCATCATGACTACAAGAACCCTTAGATACGTGCCCCCTGATGATGCCATTATCAGCTTCAACTGAATACCAGTATATATTCGAGATTTCAGAACGGAAGATACTTAAAGCCTTTGGAGATCTAGGGTACAGGTGGGCTCGCTGGTTAGCATCTACAAGTAAATGAAGACGCTGTTCTGTTGAATCTGTGAATGGCAGAGGAATAACTTGCACTATAGAATGTATAGGAACCAAAGAATCGAGCTCCTCGCCCTTGTAGGCATCAATGAAAGAGAGAAGGCCTGGTGCATCATCACTTGGTCCACACCGACCAACAACGAGAACGGATGGATTCTCATCCATCGCATGATGATGAGGAACCTGCCATGGATAAATACGGAGCCCAGTTGGATAATCACACTTTTCAGATTTACGTAGTGATTGTACCAAGAGAGACCAAACAATTCTTCCATCTCCTGTGTGCAATGCGAAGACTTTGCCAGACCCAGTGAGTACTATGAGCAACTTGCGGAAACCATTGTGGTCTCTGGTCATTTTGCTCTTCTCGGAGCTTTTCAACCTCATGTTTTGTATTGCCACTACATCCTCAGGGCTTGCAAGCATCAAAGTCCCCTTGAGCTTCAGAATGTGCCCCTTTGGGTTTTGGGAGAAACGAAGACCATTAGAGAGAGAATTCACAAAAAGGTATGTTCTCAAGATAATTTGAAAGCCAGCTACCTTTTCTTTCTTTTGAGATAATGCATCAAATGGTCTCTTAACTTTGACCCAATGTGTAATATGGTCCCTGAATGTTTAATTTGTTTAATTTGGTCCCCAAACTTTAGCAAAATGTGCAATGTAGTCTCTGAACTTTTAATTGGCTCAATGTGGTCTACATATTTGATACATGTTTAACTTAGTCCCCAAACTAAGTGAAGATGTTCAATGTTGTCCTTCCATTAATTCAAGCTCAAGGGCAATACTGAACATTTTCACATAATTTAGGGACTAAGTTGCATATATACCAAAACTACAGGAATCGCATTAAACGAATTTAAAGTTCGAGATCCATATTGCACATTAGGCCAAAGTTCAAGGATTATTTGTGTCTTTTTCCCCTTTCCTTTTTCCCCTTTTTGATAAACAAGCAAGCGAAGGAGGAATGCCATAAGGTAGGAATAGAACCCGCGATGGTTTAGGTAAGGAAGGATGACCATTGGGCCGATCCTTGGTTCCTCCATCAAAACCCCCTTTCTATAAAGAGAATCTACAATTAGGGTGCTATTGGGATTCGACTTTTCCGACACAAATTTGCAAATGAGTTTGATATATCTAACAATGGGGCAAAATTTCATCTTTGACATAATATACATACCTTAAGCCATTCGAAGAGACTCTGTTCCACTTTTGATACTGAGACGCCATCTTTCTCCACAGGTAGCTCAGAGGTTGTCACATCTATCACTGATGCAAGGCCATCCTCCCTACACCAAACTATCTCACCCTGTTGGATCAATAATAATGAATGATCTTCCATGACAATTAAGGCCCTAAACCCATAAGACCTGTCTGTCCTAACATAGTTGTTAATGAAGACCTTATGGACCAGACCTCTCTGGTTGTCGATCTTAATGGTCTCCTTCAGCAAATCCATATTCCAGTCATGAATAGGTTTCACGACAATGTGGAGCTTCTGATTTTCATGTCGAGCGAGTGCAATAGCCTGTTGGCTCTCTGATAATGAAACAGCATCACTGAGAGCTGCTGCTTCCTTAATTTTTTCAACCAACTCCACTATACCTCCATCCATCACTTTGGCAAGGACTAGGAACTTATTTGTTTTCAGAGCAAACATATCAGCAAGCTTACAAGGTAATATCTCTACCACCCCATGAGAATCATCAACTAAACTCGAGATCTGTGTCTTTCGGAAGTTGATTTCTCCATCTTGGAAGAGTATTGTTAGTAAAACTGATCTAGTGGCATCCAACGCCACAAGAACATCATCTGAAACTAGCACGGTATCCGCAGAAAGGCCACCAGGAAAATCAACATTTACATGCTTTATCTCGTCTCCCTTTCTGGGGTTGATTTCATATGCATGAAACTGGGAAGATTCGACATATCCCAGAACACGTACGGTCTCCTCTGCAGGAGCCTGGATAACCTGCTGAACCTCTAAGCTGTAAAGAGGAACAGAGAAAGAAAAAAAGATCATCCATTTGTTCAATTCAGTGAAAAGAACATACAGAAAAGACCAATAACCCGAACCTTTTAGCAGCAAAATCCTTTCTCCAAATAATTTCACCATCAATGCTAGAAACAGCATGGAGACACCCTTCGGCAAAAGCAAAAATTAAATTTTCCCTATCAACTCTGAAACTCGTCTGCATAAAAGGGCTCTATATCAGTAATGAACAAAAAAGCATCGGAACAGCATAAGATGAAAGCAGTGACGCTGGGTATATTAACATTAATATTATTATTATAAATTTATGGTTACTAGTATGGCACTCTCTATTTCAGCCAAGTCTAAAGGCATTCACATTACAATGTTATCAATATGACTATTTGGAAGATAGATAGACAGCAACAGGGTTAATATGTGGCACCATAACCTTCTTTGAAAGGGTATGCTAGATAACAGACATATAGACTTTCTGTTTTTTTAAGCATCTTCTTTCATAATGATAATGGCTGAAAAGCCCATAGTACCGTATTGAACATAGCATACCGATAACTAAATTGTAAGCATGAACAGCTTAACTGCAAAGGCAGGTACATCTTTGATTCAAACAGAAAATGAAATAGCAATTGAAGAAGTTAATGGAAATTCTGAAGTGTTAAGATGATAGTCACATACCGGCACGATTAACATTATCTTTGAGGGGTTTGAGCCCTTCAAAATGGACTCCCAAACTAATTGTCCATCAGGAAGATTCCAAGCTCTCAGAATACTTCCACCTGACGATAGGGTAATGACATCTGCCATAGAGAAAAAGAGAGAACTATTGTAAGTACACACTACCATAAAGTGAAGCCAGCAGGCATTACCCTGTAATGGCAAATGGTTGAACACGGGCTATGGACAACAAGAACGAAAAACTGAAATGAAGAGATACATTTGTATCAATAGCAATACAGCTGTCAAAATGATTAGATAAGTAACTTTTGCATGCCATTATCATATTTGAAGAAGGCTACTCTGTCAAACAAGAAACAGGATTCTGCCCTTGAAGTCCAGAAATTTTTTTTCAAGTTCTAGCCACACTAAGGCAGAACTATTTCTATCTAGCAATGGAATCGATGACCCTGCTAACCAGAGTATCCTATGACACGGTGGACTTACCATGGAAAACTACAAGCAGCAAAGAATTATAAACTTCTATGGCATCAGTCAACTTAAGTGATTAGAAAAATAGCTGTTGTTGTTGGCTCCTGAGAATAAGCTCCACAGCAGAAACAGGCTTATTCAACCGCCAAGATCTTTCAAATCACCAGATGTACAGCTCTTATGCTACAACGGCTTGGATAAATAACTAATTTCTTCACTCATGAATTTGATAGAGAAGGACATACTCTTAATTTTAAATAATTTCATGGACAGTTATATGTTTCTACTAGACCAGAATAACTTAATTGACAAAAAGCTAGTTCCCTGAAAAGGAGGAGGAAAACAATTATACCCACTCCACACAACGTGAATGTTAAAGTACACAAATTAAGTTGTTGATACTTCATGGTGCACGATTTCTGATTGAAATGGGTCCTCCTGCTCTTGTTCTCTTTGAATAAATTGCTTTCTTCATTAAAAAGAAATGAAACAATGACTAAGACAAATCTTAACTTACAGAACAATGAATTCATATTACCAGATGTGACATGCTAAACTGCGACACATAACAAAACAAGCAGACGAGCTATGTATAGAAAAATCAGAAAACCCAAAACAAGGAGAAAGTCAGTTAGCTCAAATAAAAATACCACAAGCAGATATAGGAATTGACTTGTCTAGAATGAAGGTTAGAGAACATGATGAAAAAACGACATAAAGGGCAAAAGACATAGCCATTTGTACATTTTCCAAGAGCAATATCAATTCCATCAATGGCATCATCAGCACCGAGAACATGTCTCCAATCTGCAAGCAAACATGTGCAAGAGACATGAGAACACAAAATAAAATCTAAGTAGTAGACCAGAGTAAGGGCGTCAGAACTAGAATTCTTATTGAACAACAGTTGCTCTTCTTTTGTCAATAGAAATTACAAACCGTGTCAAATTACAGATAGCCCCTCCCCATGAATAAATGCTTTTGCATTTTGTCCATGATGAGGAGTACTCACATATATCACCATGGCGGAGATCAAGCGATGCTATGACATTCTGCTCCGTGGACACCACGACGCGCTTTCGACCAGCCTTCTGAGTGTGAAAAACCGCGTGCTTCACTTTCCCAATGTACTTTTGATGCCTAAGGTTATCAATTCGCAAGTAAATTAAATCAAACCAATAAACCAGGTGCTAATCATGTATGGTAAACTGCATAGTTAGACTGCAAACCACTAACAAAGGTATGATAAAACTACGAACTTGCATCCACTTTCGCATCACCTACTCAACGCTGAAAACATCACCAACCACCACTCTCAACTTCGCACATCGAGTTATCAATCAAAAGCCACATCTTCAGCTAGTTTTAACTAAAAAAAAAAATAGTGTCTTGCACATAAAATTCATCAAACGAAGAGCTCAACTCAAAGGATACCTCCCTCTACACTTAACAACACGCTAAAACTTCGGTCAAAACTGCCGTAAAAGTTAGCATCGCAACGTTTCCACGGGTAGACAATGCGAAAACGGCCTGTGATAGGCAAATTGCGAATTCCAAATGTTAGGCATACCGATCAGAACCGACCTCGACACCATCCCAAACCCGACCTAATTCACAGAACCGATTCTAAGCACCCCCCTACGCCGCGGAAATTCGAGTAGCGGAATCTAAGAACCGCGACGGCACGGGGCGGAAGAATCGAGGCGATTTCAAGCAGGCGCGGAAGTCAACGAGCTAGCGCGAGACGAGACGAGGCGGAGGAGGCGGCGGCGATTCGGAGGAATCGAAATCCGCAGATTCCTTACCAGTCCATGAGGCCGACCTGATCTTCGTAGAGCGAGGAGGCGAGATTCGATAACGACAGGAAGAGCAGGACGGAGAGGACGAAGGTCCCGATCGCCGCCATGGCTGCGCTGTGGCGACCTCGCTCGAGCTCTCTCCCTCTCTCTCTCTCTCTCTCTCTTTCTCTCTCTTTTTCTGTGACGAAGGGACGGATCTGAGAAGTCGAGGCGAAGCGCACTGAGGCTTCAGTTAAGGGAGTTAAACGGAAAAGTACAGCTGACACGGTGAAAATTGAAATTATAAACGAGGCCTTGGATTTTGACTGAATATCACTTTCGGCCCCGTGTACTTTTTTTTTTTTAGAACAAAGCCCTGTGTACTTTAAACGAGGTGGGATGTCGTCAAGAAAAGGGTTAATACCTTAAAAACCCCAAACCGATACACTTCGTGACAAATTTACCCCAAACTATTTTTTTTACCGTGAAAACCCCAAACCTGGTAGACTTGTGACAAATTTACCCCGACCGATTATAAAAAACCCTAAACCCAAGACATTTACGACAAATTTACCCCAAACTAATTTATTCGACCGCAAAAAACCCTAAACCTGGTAAATTTGCGACAAATATACCCTATGCTAATTGGATTAATACCACAAAAAAATCATAAAAATTGTAAACTGTGACAAACGGAACGTAAAATCTTAAATTGGTATACTTGGTTAACCGTCACGTGTCATTTAACTTAATAATTTGAGAATAAAATTTAACGAAAACTAATATAGGGTAAATTTGTCACAAGTGTACCGGTTTGGGATAAATTTGTCAAAAGTATACTGGGTTTGGGGTTTTTTGTGGTCAAAAAAATAGTTTGGGGTAAATTTGTCACAAAAGTGTCTGGGTTTGGGGTTTTTTAGGGTATTATCCCTCAAGAAAACGCAACTCCACGAAAGCCGGACGGGGACGAAAACTTAAATGAAATAAATTATATGGTGATTGATGTATGTTTCGATATTTTGGAAAACAATGCAACTTTTAAATTTGTGTTGAAAAATCTATCCCTAACTCAAGCATGGCCGGCATCTCGAGTCCAACCTCTATAGATTTCGACATAGCCTTTGTGGACCCAAGCTTGAGTGTCGAGAAATCGAGCTTGAACATTAAGAATGGATATTAAGATACTTGTACTTAAGTGTAAAGTTCCTGATCCAAACACTAATATTTAGCCATATCTTAAAAAATGAATTTTGATTTTTTAAATTAAAAATTGTTTTTTTCCTAAATTCAAGTATAGATTTTCTATTGTCAATGAATCGTTTTCTCAATACATTCAAATGTCATCTATTCAGTTTATTATAGATGTGGTTTATATTTGAATCCCCATGGATCAAGGGATATTTAATTAGGCAGATGGCATCGCCTTGGTTTCACCGAATTAGTATTATCGAATCATAGGTAACACGGTAAGGGGGACCAATTGGGTAAAATATATTTTAATATATATAAAATAAATTAGAGCTTCCACCATCGAAGAGTCGATATGTCCGAGTGGTTAAGGAGACAGACTCGAAATCTGTTGGGCTTTGCCTGCGCAGGTTCGAATCCTGCTGTCGACGATTCTTTCTTTTATTCTTTTCTCCTTTTCTTGCGAGAATTTTAGCTTTGAAAATCTTTTTAATTCCCTTTTATTTTTTGGGGTTTCAATGCTTATCTTGAGAGCGACAACTACAACTCTCGAGATTGACCGAAGTATTTCTTCTTTTTCTTTTATTTTTACTATTTTTAATCTTTTGATTTCTATTTCTAGCGAGAATTTAAGAAAATCTTTTAACTCCCTTTTAATTTTGGGAAAATTAAAAGATCGACCGACCTCCATGACTTCGGCACAAGACTTTTGCTTCATTCTTGCAGACGAACCCAGCAAAGAATAAGTGCAGCTCACTCCATTCTCTTCCCCCTTTTCTTGGCTTCCGAGCCTTCGCAAATCTCCATTCTTTCTGGCTCTCTACACCAGTCTCGCCGATATGGTACCCAACTTAGACCTCATCCTCGTCGCGCTCCTCTACGGCACGCTCGTCGCCGGCATCCTGATCGCGGTGGTCCTCGTCGTCCTCGCCGGCCTCGTCCTAGGATTCGCCGCAGGGCTGTTCTCGATCATCGCCATGGATTCGTGCGTTGTTTTCCAGCTGTTGTCCTGGCGCTTCGACTTGGTGAAGGCCGACGTCGAGCTGGGCCTGCTCCTTCTTCTCTGCACGGTCCTGCGATGCGGGGTTTCTGCTTCTTCGGCGTCGAAGCCGTGGGTGGAGCGCGGGGTTCGGGCATCGATCCACGCCGCGCGCCGGGCTCGAATCCTTTTCTCGTGAATTCTGGGGACGTATTTCCTCTTCGGAAGTGCATGCATATTGCTTTGCTCGCGTCGAGATAATTTTGTGATCCATTCTTGCTAGTTATTCAAACTTGACCCGTGCCTCCGTTGGGAGGCTCGAGGTTTTTATAGTGGATAGTTTCTTCCGGGAGTGAAAATATCATTATTACGTCATCATATATTTTTATGTTGATCGTGAATGATGTCTGTATACGTGTGTAAAATCCAATTAAAACACATCTTTGTCGGAGATGCTGAAATTAATCCTGCATGTTGTTGGACGGGGAAAATAAATCCTAATTGTTGCTGCAAATGGAGCAAGAAATGTGGCTTTTTTTTAATTATTTTTTTGGGCTGTGATTAGATTGGATATGATGATGTAACTAGATTTAACCAAGAAAATATTGCATGAGATAGACTTTTCATGTTATTATTGAGACAGTCCACTTAACTCATGACAACGGTCTCACCTATGACATTCTTTGAAACACCCTCCCTTCTCTCTCCCCATTTATTATCCATAAGCATTTTATTATCTGTCTCTCTCTCGCATTGTCCTTTTTTGCGACCACTCTACTCCCTCCCTCCTTCAATTTACGATTTAATGTTAAACATAAAGTATCAGGTGGAACCGTGAAAAGATTGGGATATGTGTTAGTGTGCAAATGACTAAAGGATGATTTAAAGGTAATGCTTGAACACAATTAATTAGTGGATCCAGTTGCACCTTACTAGCAAATTTAGTGACAACAAATTTCGTACGCAGATTGTGACATAAATATAGAGAGACAAAGAGGAAGTCAGTGAGAATTAGGGCACCATGGATCTCACTCAACGTGTGCAGAGTGATGGGCTAGGTCCGACTCATAGGTCCAGCACATCTTTAATAAGAATAAAATCAGAAAAGAAAAGAAAAAGAGGGCTGAACGTTTCATAGCAATGGAGAAGCGAGAGTAGCCGCGTTTTCTTGCTGAAAAAGAAAAGAGAGAGCTCTTGTGGCTTTTCCCGAATTGGCTATTTCTCATAAAATTTTGGGTCTTGTTTTTCTACTTCGTATTTAATTTTCGGCACTATATTTACTTGTTTGGGGTTGATAGTACTAGAATATTGTAACTAGTTGCCATTGAGATTGATTTGATATTAGTTCATTGAGTTTGGGGGAAGGTATCAATCCTAGACAGGTTTTATTTTTTTGGTTGGAAGTTTAAGTCCTCAACAATTGATGCTGGCTTTCCCCAACAAAGTGGAATCAAAGCTAGCATTGATGGAGGAAACCATTGGCACCGTGTTTAAGTTAAATGCCTCAACTTATTTTGTTTGGACATCTCAGACTAAAGACATATTGTCTTGTCAAAGTTTATATGAACCCATCACGGGGGATAAAGGTAAAGAAGACAAAGAAGATAAAAAACGGGAGTGAATCAATTAGAAAACAATTGGCTATATTCACAATAGGTTGATCATAATTTTTTATATCATGCTCCTCAAGAAACAAATGTTAATACATTGTGGAAGAAATTGTAAGATGTGTGTAAGAGGGGGATCTCACAAAATAAAGCATTTTTAAGTAAGAGATTTGTAAATTTGAGATACAAGGAATAGAATAACATGTCTGAGCAATCGACTCGACGTTATGATGTTGTAAATTAGTTGAAAATCTAGAAATTGATCTTGGTGATGAGTTGTTGACATGGAATTTTTAAGTTAATTTTTTTTTCTCCTACATAGCTTTTTTTTTAATTATTATTTTCTTCTTCAAAATCTTGTTTAAATTATATTAAAAAAAAAATAAAAGGCAAAAATTTTATTTTAAAAAAAAAATTGAAAAAAATAATGGCAAGGTGTGAGAGGCACTGTCGCCAGCCTTAGGGGAGGGCCCATGTTGCCTAAAACTGGGCGCCCTCACCCTTGTTAGGCTTGGGCGCCCTCTTCCAGAGTTGGCAAGGGCCGACCACCCTTGCCCATAGTCGACGACCTCTGTTGGCTCCTCTAGCAATGGGTGGCAATGCCCCACTAGTGAGCCCTACTCTTTTCCCTTTTTTGAATTTCTTTTTTTAAGTATAATTTTTTAGCATTTTTATTTTTAATCTAATCTAAATAAGATTTGAAGAAGAAATAACAAAAAAAGCCATATGCGAGAGAGAAATTAATTTAAAAATGCTACATATGCATTTTTTGTTGGATAAATTGACAATCTCAATGAAGAATTTGATTGTACTAATTTAATAAGTTTTAGTATTTGATTACACTTTTCGGAAGTTTTAGGACTTAATTGCAATTTCATGACAAATTTATGACTTCTAGTGCACTTTAGCGACAAGTTTTATGTGAATTAAATTTAATAGCCATTGAAAATGGAATATATGGAACTAAATTGAGTCAAATTGATCTAACAAAATTGTCGTGAAATGAATTGATTGAATGTTTATGATCTTGTGATTTATATCATGCATAACATTACTAGAGCCTGACCATTCTCACTTCTTGTTTGATTTCTCTGTTAAGGGAAACTTGTCGCGACCCTCCGAATGAATAACCCCTAAGATGGTTAATGAATTAACAAGCAAGCGTAGGCGATCCCTCTTGTGAGGTGGTGCTAGTAATTGGCCCAAGTTCTCCAAAAGCCTAATTGTAGGGTGATTTCCTTGGTTAATTATGTAATGCTATTTTTAATTTAAGAACGGCCACCAATCTATTAAAGGTTGGTTAGAGGCCAAGTAAAATATGAGAGGTCATTTTGCTTTTGCAAATTAGAGACTTGAGCCTAGGGCCTCGATAGTGCTAGATGTCTATCTAATGCCTAATTTGGTATCTTTTCCTCTTTCTTGAAAACATTTAATCATGCGATCTTTCCAACTTTTAAAATCCAAAGCACACACATCTACGGGCCTGCATGTTTTTATTTCTAGAATCTGTTTATGAATAGATTTTTTGTTTTTTTGTTCCCGGAACACAAAAAGAACAGAAATGAGAAACAAAAAAAAATTGTTTCTTGTTCCAGAAACGATTTTGAAGAAACGATTTTTTGTTTCTTGTTTCTTCTTCTCTCTCTTCTCTTTTCTTCTTCTTTTCTCTTTGGCCGCCGCCGGCCTCGGCCATGGCCGGCGACCGGCCGTCGAGGGCCGGCGACGCCGTCGAGGGTCGACGACCTCGCCGAAGCGTCGCCGGCCCCCGGTGAGGCTGAGCCTCGCCGTGGTTGGGCGAGGTTGAGCCTCGCCTTGGCTGGGCAAGCTCGGTTTCGCCCAGATCCGGCGAGCCTCGCCATGGCCGGGCGAGGCCGCCGGCCCGGCCGGTCGCGGAGGCCGGCGATCGGCCGAAAGAAGAAAAAAAAAAAAGAAAGGAAAAAATGAAAAATAAACTAAAAATATTAAAAAATTAAAGAAACAAAAAAGAATATAAATTTACCAAATGTGTTTCTATTCATTTTTTATTCCCGGAACAAGTTTACCAAACGCATCTTTTTGGTCAAAAATTGTTCCTCGGAATAAAAACACTTTTTTCTATTTCTGTTCCCTAGAACAGTTTTTGAACAGAAACGTTACCAAACGCGCTCTACATGACCACACATAATCAAAGTTGTATAACGCAAGAACATTAACCATCAAAATAATATCATACCAAGTAAAATACTATGATATCAAAAGCAATTGAGGTGCAATAAGAACCCAATATGAGTTGGGCAAAAAATATACATTCTCTTGTTGTTGAACCTTAGAATAGGACTCCCAAGGTTGCTAATAATTAAATTTGCAAATGGCCTAAATTAAGGAGTGCATGTCTCCTAAAGCTAAATGATGATAATAATGATAACGTAATTAGATATCTAAACTATACCAAAAACGTGTTGGATAAATTTAAATTAATAACCATAATGAAAATTCTATAAATATGAGGTGAAAAAGTGAATGTGACTCGGGAATGTTATGGGTCATCCAAAATTGACTGTCCAGCCCATTAGGTGTGCTGAACAGTTAGCTAAATGTGCTCATTTGCCCACTAAACAGTTCCAAATAAACATGGAATCTTGGTGATAGGTGAATGATGATGTGTGATTCCACTAAAATATGAGATTAAACAACGTAAGTGGCAAAAGAAATAAGGTTAATCACATCCAAGGACCAATCCTTGTAACCGGTTGACGCTAGGTCTCAAACTTCACAAACATGACATTTAACATATGAATCGACATTACATCTCAATCTATCAAAAAATATGACATCAACATGAGTAAATGACGAAGAAAAATGAGCTTGACACCCTAAGGCCCTCGGCCAAAGCATGGGGCTAGACACATTTGCAAGATTTTTCAACAAAAAATTAAGGGAAATGGCTAGACAAAGCTAGTAGGGGTCACAGCCAAGCGAGGTGGAAATGGATCGGTTTAACAACAAACTTAAGTCTAACATAACCCAAACATGTCAAATCATATGTACTAGATGCCATAACCGTGTCAATCAATTGGTAGACCAAGGTAGCAAATTTGTAATGCATGCAACGACTATGTGAGCCGCCATACCTCGGCTTTTAATTGTAATCCGAAACTTGTTTATCTTTGGAGAACTAGCTAAAACTTACAATGATAGAGGGACGAAAATGTTTTACCTTGAATTTGTGAAGCAAGGGGTCCTAGGCTCTCACTCAACTCACGATATTTAGCAAAACTGACACAGTTTGCTCTATTAGTTCCCTCAACCTTCACTTGTTACTTAACAATTTTAGGTTCCTCAAATCATAGTTTTTATGGTTTTTCAAGCCTACAAAGAGAGAGAGAGAGAGAGAGAGAGAGAGAGAGAGAGAGAGAGAGAGAGAGAGAGAGAGAGAGAGAGAGAGAGAGAGAGAGAGAGAGAGAGAGAGAGAGAGAGAGAGAGAGAGAGAGAGAGAGAGAGAGAGAGAGAGGAGTATCTTGAATCCCTTGGGATAATTATTCAAAAAGTCCTAAACCTACTTTACAACAGCTAATTTAGTCATAAACTTTTCAATTGTGTTAATTCAGTCCTAAACTTATTGTAAGGCAACCAGTTTAGTCCTAAACTTTTGGATAGCTTGTCAATTTATTTATAAATCTTTTAGCAATTTGCCAATATAATTCTTTTGGATAAGTTTGGTTGGAAATTGCCTAAGGACTATACTGGCAAATCATTAAAAGGTTTAGGATTAAATTGATAAATCGTCAACATATTTAAGACTAAATTTGCATAAGTAAATGGTTTAGGATTGAATTGGTCGTTTTATAATAAGTTCAAGAATTTTTGGACAATTTTTTATGAATCCATTTATATGGTCACTGGCCAAGCCCATCCTTACCCAATGATTTCTAACCAATATACACTGGTTCAAAGCTCTAAAGTGCCTTGGTTTTTGTCCAACATTTCAAGCTTGATCCATTGAGTCTTTGTCACAAAAGCCAGTCAACCAAGTCATGGATTAGGCTTGGGCACACTATGCAGTCACATGGAAATGACGAGTATATAGTCATCGCTCGTCCGTTTTGACTGAAATTTGTAGTGGAGTGAGCTAATATGTAGATTACAGTTATGTAAAATTTTCAGGCCAAATGGACATTAGAAATTCCCACTTTGATGCCTTCAGATCATTGTTTATGGATTGATTGCCTTGTGTAAGGATCAATCGATATGATTGCCTTGTGTAAGGATCAATCGATAACTTCGATTAATGCGGATTTGGGAAACGGTAACTTTTTGGATTAAGCCATGGGCCACATACCATTAGAAGAAGGGCTCATGCCACAAAAAGCAACATATTGGTAGACCGATGCCACATTTACCCCAAATTAATTTTTATATAATAAAAACTTTCAAACTGGTAAATCTGTGTCACATTTATTATAAACTGATTTCTTATATAACAAAAATCCAAACTAATATACTCATGCCATATTTACCTTAAATTGATGCACTCATGCCCCATTTACCAAAAAAAAAAAGAAGAAGAAGCAAATCCATATCTACCACTATTTGGAGTAAATATGGTGCATGTATACCGGTTTGGGATGTGACTGTACTAATTTAGAGTTCTTTTTTATGATACAAAATTAGTTTGGGGGTGAATATGGCACTTATATTAGTTTGGGAGTTTTTTGTGAAACAAAAAATTAGTTTAGGGTAAATGTGTTATGGGTATACTGGTTTAGAGTTTTTGATGGTATTAGCCAATAAAAAGTTAAAGTCAAAGATGTTCATCGCAATACTTAAGCTTGCAAATTTCCAAGTTTGTTTGAGCCTTGAACCAAGTAGGAGAAGCTGCAACAAAATTAAAAAAGAAAAAGGTTTAGTCCTGGTGTGGGTTCGATCTGCCCGTGAGCTCTAGCACATTTGTTGATCAAAGTTTTTGCTGCTGAGTCTAATATGATAACTTAGGATGCTTTATTACTGCGTGCAAAAGAAATGCAATGAGAAATGTAAATGCATGATGACGCTATGTCAGTATTTTTAGTTAGGGGTCGAATTTTGCCATTATTAACATATCGATACTTAATCTTTATGAAATGCATCACTTGACACAGGTCCATGATACTAAGACTACAATGTCCCTAGTTTCTAATTGTAGAGATGTGCTGATAAAAATGTCAATGCAAAATGGCGCGCAATCGCAATTTTTGCTGGGGGTCAAATTTTGTCGTTTGATAGAGAATTTGATCCTTGAAAATCTCAAATGCATGAATAATCTCTTAGAAGAAAATTTAATTATCAAATACTCTTTAAAAAGAAGCTCTAACACCTTGCTTCTGCTTACAAATGTTCTGAACGTTTGTGCGTCCTTGCCCACCTAACACTGTTCTAACAGAGAGCTAGCAACTCAGATTCCCTCACAATATGTTTACATCATATATCCACGTAAAAGTGCAACAAAATATTGCATGTCCATGCTGCTTAATTTGGTGAACACTGAACCCCTGGAAAGATGAATTGATAGTGAAAATGCATTTGAGAATTTTATCTTCCTTCAATCGTAGTAATGGTGATGGTATTCACGGACCCGATGCGTTCTTCTTGTGATGGGACTTTGTGAGCCAGCGAGCGTGAAAATGTATATGTCGGTTGCTTTGGCTGTGAAAGATTGGACTCCCCATTCAACACTTGAACAACGGTCAACATGTTGGGTCTATCTGTGGCATGGTCTTGCGTACAGAGAAGCCCTAACTGAATGCATCTCATCACTTCTGACTCCAAAAATGCATCAGCAATGCTTTCATCCATTAGATCCAATCCTCTGTCTTCACACCACAAGTGCCAAGCCTGTAATAGCTAGTCAATTGTCAGAGTGTTTCAAGGACTATCAATGGTTGGAAACTGAAATGGAGGTGTAGTAGTTCGAAGTTAGATCTTGTTCTTACATAAGCGAGGAGATTGAGATGTTGCCCCGGGTAATCTAAACTTGTGTTCTTCTTGCCGCTGATAATCTCCAATAGCAGTACTCCAAAGCTATAAACATCAGATTTCTCAGAATATATCCCACCCATGGCATACTCTGGAGACATGTAGCCACTGTAGACAAAATAATATAGGTGAAGCATTCTTGAAGTACAGTTCAAACAAAAAAAATCATAGGCTAGAGGATGATGACATGAGAGATGAGAAAATCGGAGGGTCATAAACATCCAACTTGACGAGCATTGTATTCTCATATCTTTTAGCATTTGCATTGCGGCGCTGGTCTATAATTACCTCGGAGTGAGCTAACATATTGGAACCATTGGATGTACATGGAAGAGTTTTCTCGGTAATAGTAAAGCAACAGTTGGGACATGTATGAAGGGAAAGCTGAGCAAATTATATTGCTAATCTACTTTTTAAGGTGATATATTGCCTCATGAGTAAGTACTCCTAATAGTGATGATAGAAAGCTTACCGTGTCCCCACAATTTTGTGAGTATTTACCAAAACTTGAGTGCCTTCAAACATCCGTGACAGCCCAAAATCTGAAATCTTGGGATTCATCTTTTCATCCAAGAGAATGTTGCTCACTTTCAAATCCCGATGTATGACTCTAAGGCAAGAATCGCGGTGGAGGTAAAGCAACCCTCTGGCGACCCCCTGGATAATGTGGAAGCGTACACTCCAACTAAGTTTTGCCTTCTCTTTTGAATCTGAACAAGGTCGCGAACAGAAGAAATATCTAGTTTTAATACCGGATTTTGTTGAAAGTAGGAATAAGTTCTTTAAAGAGTGAGACTAACCAAAGAGGAAGGTGTCCAAGCTCTTGTTGGGCAAGTACTCATACACTAGAATCTTTTCCTCTCCCTCAATGCAGCAACCAAGGAGTCTCACTAGATTTCGGTGTTGAAGTTTGGAAATTAGAAGAATCTCATTCTTGAACTCCGCTATGCCTTGGCTTGAGCTGCTTGAAAGTCTCTTTGTTGCTATCTCCTTACCATCGTTCAGTTTTCCCTGTTTCAAAATGAACAGCACTATCAGTTTTTGGATAATTTCCTTATTTCCCTCAGAGAAGGCTTTTCTTTTACCTTATAAACCGGGCCAAACCCTCCCTGCCCGAGTTTGTTTTTCACGTTGAAGTTGTCTGTTGCGAGGCGTATGCTATCAAAGTCATAAACGACCAATTTTGATGTATCATCTTCCTTCATTTGGTCTTTCCAAGCAGTGTCCCTTAGCAAATCTTCTGATGTAACGAGCCTTGGGATTGTCATTTTCCTAAACTTCCCTGCATTTTACAAATAAAACGAAATCAACTCAAGATAAGCATGAGAACATCAGTAGCAGAGCAGGCTTTTGAAGCTGTGGTTCTACCAATAATTTAAGATTCTTATATTGCAATTAGCGCAAAATCACCCTTAAAACAACAACAAACTGTACATCTTTTATTACCTCCCCACTTTGAAAGACCACAGACTGAAATACCGGCTCCAAATAAGATGATGCCAGAAATAGTACTTAGGATGATGATAAGTTTTGTCCGCGTAGGTACACCTGAACCATAGAAAATATACTATAAGAAGCACTGGAAGTGCAAAACCAAACTTGTATTGATTCAACCATTTCAACCTGTATCAACACCCGCACTCGCATCCACAAGTCGAATAAATAGATCTTCGCCACCCATGGAGAATTGCTGAGTATCTAGGAGGTCTTTACTCCAAGCCATACATCCTATAGCATTCACATAAGAAAAGGCCAAGCACGAGCAGTTTTCTAGGCACCAACTTTGA
This sequence comes from Eucalyptus brandiana, assembly GCA_014182725.1. Taxonomy (NCBI): domain Eukaryota; kingdom Viridiplantae; phylum Streptophyta; class Magnoliopsida; order Myrtales; family Myrtaceae; genus Eucalyptus; species Eucalyptus brandiana. Next base: position 37,075,609 of record CM024670.1, read on the forward strand.
CATCCTTCCGCATTATCTATCAACAAATGATCGGCGGAATCTGGCAATTTTATTTGTCTCATTTGCACGAACTTATCTTTTTCCACAGTTGTTGAAGCTGCTGCGCTTGCAGATTTCTGACAATTCAATTCCATTTTCCTAAGGCACCCTCTGGTCCAGTTTCCTCTGTTCCATTCTTCATCTGATCTAGGTTTAAAACCTTCTAAGCATCTGCACATGAGTGAACTAGACGAATTGCAAACTCCAAAGGGGCCACATATTCCATAAATTTCACAAGGTTTAGTTGGTGTTGGTGCCTCCCAGTATGTCCACCAGACATTGTACCAAAAAACTGACTTTAGAGATCCTTCAGAAGTGATGAAAACATAGTGAAAGAAGGAGTTGTTATTCTTGAGGTAATAATATGAGGTTCCCTGGACATTATCTTGTTTCAGATCGTAGTTTATGTTGGTTATGTTTGGTATTCCAATGAACTTGGTTTTATCCCACTGTCCACTTCTCCAGTAAGGACTTGATCCATTCCAAGTGAAAAGCTGAGGTGCTTTCTCCGATGTCACTCCCACGACAAAGCTTCCGAGTGAGGGATCATCTTCGCCTTTCCAGGAAGTCAAGTTTAGTTTCTTTCCTTTTTTCACATTTACTCCAATCTTCATGTTTGGCAAGAGAGTATCTGTTGGCTCATCAAAGCTTTCCCACATTATATTCTTTTCCCTGTCTTGAAGAACAAAGTTTCCAAAGTCTGAAAGCAGTGCTTCAGAATAATTCGACTTTGCCATGACATTAGTAGACCACACAGTGTTTTGTCGCCCATCAAAAAGCTTCAGATTTCCATCTTCGCCAATTATTAAACTTGCAGATTGATCTGTAGGTCCAAGCGGCTTGTCCCTGTTGGCCACCCAGACAACTTTAGAGGGAGTCATATTCTTGTACTGTATTCCTACGTACTGCTTTGTTGATCCTTTAGGCGTGAAGAACCTGAGCTCAAAGATTTGACTGCTAGAGACAAGGGTTTGGTGCTGAAACAGTGGACTTGATGCAGTTATGCTGTAAATTGTGCTGCTTTGAAGTGCTTGAAGCAGGGAGAAGACAAGCAAAGAACACAAGTGCAGAGTCATTGGAATTATTTGGAATAGATTCAACAAGTATATGCGAAAAAATGCCTTGGGAAATTTCACCTCTTATAAGCATATCAAAATGGATAGACACAGAATTGTGAAAATGACATGATCAGTGCCATAACTTTTGTACCATGAGCAGTGCCATTGGGAAATCGTCTGACGTTGCGCACTTGGGAAATAATGTCATCTAGAGTGTTCATAATCAATATCATTTAGCCATTCCTTGACCCTTGACAAATTAAGGCTAAATTCAACTCAAACCCTAAACCCAAATTAGGTCCAATGGTGGTGAGTCTTTATCCTGCGGGTGCCGCCAAAGGATACCCTTGGAGCGAAGGCGCTAGAGGTGGCATTGTTGCTGATTCTGAAGGGCCACCTCAATGGCAATCCTTCCAAATTGTGGTAATGTAGCTTTCTTCCCGTGGGCATTAAACTGAAATTTCGGATGTGATATTGGAGATTTTCCCTTTGAGGGCCATGGGTAATACCATGTGGAATTTGGTATTCTCTTGAATTGGTTCATCCATATTCAAGATGCTTAGATTTGGGATGGGGTTGATAATTCACAAATTTTGCCGATTGTTTTTTAATCAAAGTAAGGTTACCGCGGAATAATTCACAAATTTTGCCGATTGTTTTTTAATCAAAGTAAGGTTACCGCGGAATTATATTTTCATTTTAGTTACTTTGACAGCTACCCTTCTCTCTTTCTCTTCTTTTTTTTTTTTCCTTTTTATCATTTAACTTGAAAATGACTTGTAGATTATCATACGCTCATCTCAGCAAAAGGCATCATTTGAAAGAGGGAAAATGATACTATACATATCATAACTTTTCAATAAATCGTTTGAGTATCATAATATTTTAAAAGATATTCATTTAAGTGGAGATAAGTGCCAAAAAGTCCTAAACCTTTTGCATTTGTGCCGATTTGGTCCTAAACCTTTTTTTTTAGTGCCGATTCAGTCCTAAACCTTTTTAAGTTGTGCCAATTCAGTCCTTTCCGGCCAATTTCGGCCAGATTTTGCTGATCGGATGCCGGCCGGCTGACGTGGACAATTTTAATAATATTTTAATATTTTAATAATTTTTTTATTATTTATTATTTATATTTTTTTCTTTTTATTTTTCTTTTTGTCTTTTCCTCCGGCCGGTCGCCGACCTCGGCGATCGGCCGAGGCCACCGCCGGCGAGGGCGAGGCCGACCTCGCCGGATCTGGCGAGGTCGAGCCTCGCCGGCCCTCGCCGGCCATGGGCGAGGCTCGCCTCGCCCTCGCCGGATCTCGGCGAGGCGAGGCTCGCCCATGGCCGGATCCGCGAGGCGAGCCTCGCCGGCCCTCGCCGGCCATGGGCGAGGCTCGCCCATGGCCTGATCTCGGCGAGGCGGCCATGGGCGAGGGCCGGCGAGGCTCGCCTCGCCCATGGCCGGCGAGGTTCGACCTCGCCGGATCCGGCGAGGGCGAGGCTCGCCCATGGCCCGATCCGGCGAGGCGGCCATGGGCGAGGCTCGCCCTCGCCGGATCCGGCGAGGTCTAGCCTCGCCGGCCCTCGCCGGCCATGGGCGAGGCTCGCCTCGCCGGATCCGACGAGGGCGAACCTCGCCCGACCTCGCCCATGGCCGGCGAGGGCCGGCGAGGCTCGACCTCGCCAGATCCGGTGAGGTCGGCCTCGCCCTCGCCGGCGGTGGCCTCTGGCCGGTCGCCGGACCTCGGCGACCGGCCGGAGGAAAAAGACAAAAATAAAAAATAAAAAGAAAAAATATAAAAATAAAATAAAATAAAAATATTAAAAATAAAAAATAAAAAAATAAAAAATATTATTTAAAATTGTCCACGCGCGCCGATTAGGCCACGTCAGCCGGCCGGCGTCCAGTCAGCAAAAAATCCGGCTAAAAGGACTGAATTGGCACAACTTAAAAAGGTTTAGGACTGAATCGGCACCAAAAAAAGGTTTAGGACCAAATCGGCACAAATACAAAAGGTTTAGGACTTTTTTGGCACTTATCCCCATTTAAGTGACTAGTAATTTCTTTTGTTGAAAAATTTGAGGTATCATTAATTTGACATAAAATCATGTGACGTGGCTTGTTGGATAAGTAATATCATCAAAAGTGTGCAGAAAGGACGTCATTTAACCCTTTCCTTGCACCAAATTGACAAGCAACTTATTGCTCAAGAAATTGAGATGAAAGACATCGCCATGAGCCCACTGCATACCCTATCCTACAGGGCCCTGAGTGCTGCTGCTTGAGCTCGCAGCCTCAAAGGGAAAATCTCCAATGTCAATACACATAATACCGGTCCATCTCACGAAGAGAAAGCTACGTTACCACAAATCAAAGGAATTTCCATTGCGGCGACCCTTGAAGACTAGTAGTGGCGCCTTCTCCCCAAGGATGTTCTTTGGCGGCACTTGGGGGACAAAGACTGGCCGCTGTTGGACCTAACTTGGGGATAGGGTTAGGATTTGAGTTTGATAAGCCCCCTTCATGAATTTGGGGGAAAAGTACTAAAATAGTTCTAAACATTTTGTATTGGTACCAGGTATCAATTTAGTTCTAAACTTTTCAATTGTACCAATTTAGTCCTAAACCTTTTCACATTGGTACCAATTTAGTCTATCCAGTTAATTTAAGCCGGAAAATGCCGACGTGGCCACCGGCGGTTTTATGCGGCGTCACGTGGATAAATTTTATAATTTTTTATAATTTTTTCAGATTTTTAAAATTATTTATTTCTTTTTTTTTCTCTCTTTTTTTTTTTTCCTTTTCTCCTTACCCTTGGTTGGTGAGGTCGTCTATTGGCCGGTGAGGGCCTCTGTGCCCTCGCCGGCCAAAGGCAAGGGCGCGGCAGCCCTTGCTCGTGGCGGGCGAGGGTGTGGCGGCTCTCACCCGGATCTAGGCGAGGCGCGGCAGCGGGCATCTCGTCTCCTCTAGTTGCGAAGCGTCTCTCCCTTCTTCTCTCAATCAAGCTCAACGGTACTCTCTCTCTCTCTCTCTCTCTCTCTCCCGCCCGCCCGCACGCCCACATGCACGCTTCCTTCCACCCCTTGCCTGGATTTGGGCAGGGGCTGACGCCCTGACCAACCCGTGGCCAGCGATGGTCGGCTGGCCGGCGACCTCGCCAGCCAAGGGATAAGGAGAAAAGAAAAGAAAAAAAAAAAAAAGACAAAAGAAAAAAAGGAAATAAAAAAATAATTTAAAAAATCTGAAAAAATAAAAAAAATTATAAAATTTGTCCACGTGGCGCCACATAAGACCGTCAGTGGCCACGTCAGCAATTTCCAACTTAAATTAGCCGGATGGACTGAATTGGTACCAATGTAAAAATGTTTAAAACTAAAATAGTCAAATTAAAAAATTTAGGACTGAATTGGTAACAATGCAAAAGGTCTAGGGTGATTTTGGTACTTTTCCCTCAATTTGGGGTAAGAAAGGACTAATGACTCATTTCTACACGCTTTTGATATCATTTCCTTGGCCAGCCATATCTGATAATTTTATATTAAATTATTGACATGTTAGAATTTTGACTAGTGATGTCACTTAAGTAAATTTCTTTCAAATTTATGATACTTAAGTAATCAATTAAACATTTATGGCACCGTGTATAAGGATTATGACACTTATGATATTTTCTTCCCTCTTTATTAAAAGGTTCACTCCACTTATTCAAAGTATAAAGTAGGATAAGTAGTTCACTAGAAAAAAAAAATGGACAGATCTTTCCGTTATGACAGAAGACAAAATACAAAAACAAACATGTACCTTTACGTCTGGTCACGGGAGCATGAGGAGAACGAAGGTAGGGCGGCGGAGGCACCAGCGCCGCCATGGCCGAGGCATTGTAAAATGGGTACAGCTCGAACCTCATGCTGCAGCTTGGAGCGAACAACCTCCCACCTTGCTTCCCCTGTGGGAGACCCGCGATTCTTGCCTGGAGGCACGTGTTGCACTCCAACACCGTCAAGTCCGGTGTGCACTGTGCGAGCGTGTACAGCTTCTGCAAACTCGTAAAGTTTGCCTCCGCAACGGCAAGTTTCTTCCCCGACTTGCCGACTGAAGCCCTCGCAGCGATGTCGTCCATGGTCTCTCCCAGGACTAGCATGAACTGGGATGGATTGGTGATGTTCCTGGTGCGGTACGTCTTGAAAGAAGGCACTTGTTCCATGACCGAGTAGATGGACCCATCGGAGTACCTCAACATACACTCATCGTACCAGATCATGGAGACTCGCTGGTTGGGGCATCTTTGGAGTATATCCTGTTTTCCAGTGGCCGCGCAGTCACTGCACGTGGAGATGTCGATGTCGCCGCGGCAGAGGAAGAGCCCGTAGACCTGGTCGGGATGGTTTTGGCCAACAGTAGCATTGGCGAAGCCATCAGCGCCATCGGCGGCAGCAGAGGCGAGGGAAGAGAGGAGGGTGTTGAGGTTGGATTGGTAGGCGGAGTTGGGAGTGAAGAGGGTGGTGTTTGGGCAGTAATGCCGTAGAAACGTGGGTGCTGATTCAGTACCTACAAAATTGATGAAGAAGAAGAGAAGAGAGAGGGAGATGGTGAAGCAAGAACTCATTTTTATGTTGATGAATCCCTTGGTCTTGCTGCACAGGAACGGAATTATGGGAAGAAGAAGAGCCACGGTCTGGCTCTCCTATATATCTTTGTCGTGGGAACTATTTGGAAAATTTAGTACGTGTATTAAACGGAACCTAACCCAGACTAGGGGTGAGCATGGTCCAGATTGGTCCGGGCCACCCCTTAACCCTAGGACCAACCCATACAGTGTCGGTCCTCAATTTTTTTAGGACCGAGGACCGACCCTATTGAGCTGGGACCAAGGACCGGACCGACCCAATGGGTTCGGTCCGGTTCAGGTCAACCCGGACCGATCGATAATTTTTCTCATCTTGTTTTTTATACTCCCTAAAAAAGTAAAACTACAAATTCAAATTACACATTCATCCACAATGCGGCATTGTGTAACTAAACTATAAATACCAATACATATTCAGCAAATTTAAGATGACACAATAATAAAAATTTCGTACCTGCTAACTGCTCATCGAGATATGGGACAAGATAGGGTCCACAATGCGGCGAGCGGGATGTTGCTATTTTTGATTTTGGCAAATTGAAGAACAAAGAAGACATAATGGAAGAGAACGTACTTTGGGGAAGGAAGTCGTGAGGAGATTTACGGCGTAAACTTCACGCCGTTTTGGACATCGCGAGTCCGTGATTGTGAGGAGTCCTTGGTCCTCACAGTGAAGAACGTACTCTGGACTGTGGAGGAGGAGGCCGTGAAGACCTTTACGGCGTAAACTTCATGCCTTTTGGAATTGGATACCGTCTGTCCGTGACTGTGAGCCTGACGAGTCAATAGCTTTAACATCATTTTACTTAGGTTTTTTTTTTTAATAGACATTTTACTTAGGTTTGAATATATAGAAGAATTATAAATAATATAATATAATATAAATTTTACTTAGGTTTGAATATATAAAAGAATTATAAATAATATAATATAATATACATGATTGGTTCAGGGTTGGACCAACCCAAAACTCTTAGGACCGAGGACCAACCCGCATAGTGTCGGTCCTGGAATTTCAGGACCAAGGACTGACCCAATCCCCTTGGGAACCGGACTAGGACCGGCAGGGTTGGGCCGGTCCAAGGTCGGTCCAGGGTCGACCCTAGACCGCTGCTCACCCCTAACCCAGACTGTCAAATCTGTTAAATAATTATGGGGTTAGACATTCAAGCCCCGAATATTTACACCCGTTGGATTGTCAATATATCTTTATGACTAATGTTGAAATGGTTGTAATCCAATGGCTACAAATGCAAGCAAAGTCCAGCCTAGTGGTATCCCAGTCGTAAAGCTAATTAATGGGAAATTGACATGTAACAAATTCTATATATCATAGTACATTCTTAATAATATCGTAGAGAAGTATCAAACTATAGACTCATTCTACTAATGGCATTTGGTAATATTTTTTTTTTCTAAGCTGGGCTTGTTGTTCTTGCTGTTTTTTAATATATATTTGATACAATTAATTAGATTAAGTCTACACAATAACTTATTGTGTATCATGTAGATGATTACTAGACTAGGGGCACCAAAGTGATAGAGCAAAATTATCAAAGAAATGTTGTTTAGTTTGAGTGTCAATATCTATTCCACTGGGAAAGTGCGCCACTTCTATTATGAATTCGCATAGTACCGAGTATAGAATCGCTCAATAGCTCAAGAATTTCTTAGCCCCCAACTACTCCCAAAGTAAATGTACACGTGATATCTCATAATCTCATATAGAGATCTCATTTGGAAATCTCTCAAACATATAAAATTTTAACAATCTTCTTGTTAACTCTAATGTGTGCTCTATCTATACATGATATTTATGTCCTAAACAAGAAACTCATTTTATGAAACCTACTCAAATTAGGAAATCACTCAAACTAAAAAACCGATTTGTAGTAGGAAACTTACTTAAATTGGGTTCCTTGAGACACTCGGAATATTCTAATAAATCTCCACCTTGGATCAATATTTGTAGCTCATTGCACCATCTATTAGGGCATATATGTACCCCACTAAAGACTTTTGCTCATCCAAGTCACTGGTGTTATATGAATCCACGTAGCCTCTAGCCACACTATCATTGTCGTCCCTTCAACACGCTATACCAACATTTGTTTTCCCCTCTAAAGTAAGTAATACTCAATAGATGTATGTCTTACCACATAAGAGAACACCTTGTTGTAGTGAATGCCTTGTCACTAAGTATATCTCTTTGCAACAAATCTTGCCTTATACCTCACTACCTCGACACTAGGAATGCTCTCCTTTCGTTGATAGACTTGTTTGCACTTGACAATCTTCTAGCTATTGGATACTTTGATTAGCTCCTATGTTTGATTGCGATGGAATGATTCCTTCTCGTAGATCATAGTTGCTAGCCACTAAGAATGAGATGAGAGGGAAGAGAGGAGGGCGTTGAGGTTGGATTGGTAGGTGGAGTTGGGAGTGAAGAGGGTGGTGTTTGGGCAGTAGTGCCGTAGAAACGTAGGTGCTAATTCGGTAGCTGCAAAATATATAAAGAAGAAGAGGAGAGAGAGAGAGAGAGAGAGAGAGAGAGAGAGAGAGAGAGAGAGAGAGAGAGAGAGAGAGAGATGGTGAAGCAAGAACTCATTTCTACATTGATGAATCCCTTGGTCTTGCCGCACAGGCACGGAATTAATGGAAGAAGAAGAAGAAGAAGAAGAGGAGCCATAGTCTGCTCTCCTATATATTTTTTTTTGTGGGAACTACCCGGAAGATAAATCTGGTACATAAAAAAAAAAAATTGCCGAAATATCTTTGTTACTGATGTTCAGGTGGTTGTAATCCAATGGCTACAAATGCAAGTAAGGTCTTGCTTAGTGAAATATTCTATTTGTGGGTTGAGTACACTAGAGTGCTAAAACATGTATACGACGTTGATTTTGGTGCCAAAAATTTCCACCGGCTCACTTAAGTGTCGAATTAAAAAAAGAAAAGATCACTTTCGTGCCATCAATGAGAGATTCCGATTAAATTGATTATGTTGCTTTTATATTTATAAAAAATAAGTTGACATGACAAAAATTTTAAAATGCAATCTATGTGGAATGGCATAAATGATGTTGTTTTTCGTACTCCTTAAGAAACAACATTTCGGCATCATATATGGACTACCTTTCAAAAATGACGCTGCATAGCTCTGGCCAAAACGACATCGTTGGAGGGGGACTAAAATTAGGGCATCGATATGTTCTTCCCACATACGAAGCATGCTGCTTGCTCGATGCCCACCATAGCTTGCTCGATCACCCAACGTCGCTTGCCCAATGTCCCTTGGCCACTGTCATAGTTGTGCTGTCATTTGCTGGAACCTACCAAGCTTCTTCTCAGACTTAGCAATTCACAATAACAGTAACACTCACCATCTAATTCACTTTTTGTGGAACAAATGTGAGCGCCGCTAAAACTTCTACCCTCAATTTGCAAGATCGAGCTAATAATTTTGAGGGAAAATCAAGTAGGTGCTCAAATTGCTAGTTAGGTTTTTCAACTTCCAATTCTCAATCAATTTAGGGATTTAAATGGAGTCGTTTTATTTTTTGCATTCTAATTGTACTATTCAACAAGCCATATGGCTTCAAAAATTAAAAAAAAGAAGTGAAACGTTAGATTTTTGGCCAATTAGATCGGAGTTGACATTGAAAAGATCATTTTTCAAATTTTAAAATTTAAGTGATTCAAAATAAACTTTTGGCACTAAAGTGAATGCCATACATAAGTTTTGACACTTTTACTATACTTACGTCTCTATTTGTCATAGTGCATTTTTAATCATATCGTAGAGAAGTATCAGAATATAGACTCGTTCTACTAATGGCAAGTAGGAAGAATTTCTGTTTTTTACACGGGACTCGATTTTCTTACTCTTTTTAAATATATGATGGATGTAATGAATTAGAATAAGTCTATACAATAACTTCTTGTGTATCATGTGGTCTATAGAACCATATGTAAATGATGGATGAGATTTCATACAGATGAATATTAGACGAGGGACACCAAAGCGAAAGCTGAGCAATTTATGGTCAAATATATATGTTATAGGAAACGTGGAATTGAAATTAGCTTCAACAGCACAACTGAAAACTTCAAAGCTGAAATATCGCCTTTTTAGGAAATTTATTAAAAACACATTATTGCAAATCGAAATTCAAGGGTCGAGTTTTGAACCGTGCGGAAGTTCATGAATCTTGTGATTCAAGTCAAAAGCGATAGAGCAAAATTATTAAAAAGATCAATGATGAACAGTAATGACACAAAATATTCATGTGATTTAGTCTGAGTTTCAATATCTATTCTACTGGGAAACCATGCCACTTCCATTATGAATTCGCATACTACTAAGTACACAAGCTCAATAGCTCAAGTATGTCTTCCAAAGCAAATGTACAAGTGTTATATCATAATCTCTTAAAGGCAACTCATTTGGAAAACTAACAAACTTAAAATTTTAACAATCTTCTTGTTTACTCTTATGTGTGTGTCCACCAAATAGAATTCCATCTTTTATATATACATGATATTTATAGGGAAAAGTGCCAAAAAAGTCCTAAACCTTTGGTCTTTGTGTCGATTTAGTCCTAAACCTTTTTTTGGTGCCGATTTAGTCTTAAACCTTTGTACGTTGTGCTAATTCAGTCCTTTCCGGCCAATTTTGGCCGGATTTTGCTGACGGACGCCAATTGGCCGACGTGGCCTAATTGGCGCCGACGTGGACATATTTTAATAATATTTTAATATTTTAATTTTTTTTTTCTTTTTCTTAAATTTTTTTCTTTTTTTCTTTTTCTTTTTTTTTTCCCCTCTTCTTCCTCCGGTCGGTTGCCGGACCTCGGCGATCGGCCAGAGGCGACTGCCGGCCGGCCACCTTGCGGGCGAGGGTCGAGCCTCGCGCTGGGCGGCGAGGCTCGCCCTCGCCGGATCTGGCGAGCCTCGCGCTGGGCGGCAGGCAGGACGCCGTGCTCGACGTTGGGGAGGAACAACGGCAGCTTGCGTCGGGCTCCGGGCGTAAGAACAGTGGCAGATCTGCATCGGGGTAACGGCAGAAGCGAGCTCAGCACGGCAGGGCTCGCGGCTGGTCGACGGGGAGGCAACAGGTGAGGCCGCGGCAGCGACAGGAGGCGTCGGGCGGCGGAGGCCTCACGCGGCTGGGGTCTCCCTCTCTCTTCGGATCTGCCCTCCCCCAGGGCTTTTTTTCTCTCTCACAGTTCGGATCTCGCTCTCGGGCCTCGACCCTCTCCAGCCGGCGAGGCTCGAGGCTCGACCTTCGCCCGCGAGGTGGCTGGGGAGGGCGGCCTTGCCCCGGCCGGCCGTCGCCTCCCGGCCGCCGCCGAGGTCCGGCGACCGGCTGGAGGAAGAAGAGGAGAACAAAAAAAAAAAAAAAAAAAAGATAAAAAGAAAAAGAAAAGAATTAAAAAAAGAAAAAAATTCAAAAATATTAAAATATTATTAAAATGTGTCCATGTCAGCGCCGGTCAGGCCATGTCAGCTGGTCGGCGTCCAGTCAGCAAAATCCGGTCAAAATTGACCGGAAAGGATTGAATTGGCACAACGTATAAAGGTTTATGACTAAATCGGCACCAAAAAAAGGTTTAGGACTAAATCGGCACAAAGACAAAAGGTTTATGACTTTTTTGGCACTTTTCCCGATATTTATATCCAAAAGAAGAAACTCCTTTTAAGAAACCTACACAAAGTAGGAAATCACTCAAACTAAAAAACCTATTTACAGTAGGAAGCTTACTTAAATCGGGTTCCTTGAGAAAATAAAAGAAAATATTCTAATAAATCTCCACCTTGGATTGATATTTGTAGCTAAGTCATAGTACTCATCATCTATGTCAGCTCTCCCAATGCCCCAATGAGCGATCATTCTCTATAGACACTAATTGAGCTCCAACAAGGCTTAAACTTTGCTAGAGGAATGAGCTTTGTCACCATGTTGTCAAGTTCTCCACTGTCACAATCCTTTTCACAACTGCCTTGCCAATTGCCATGAAATCTTGGATAAAATAGTACTTGATGTCAATATGTTTTGTCTGTTCGAGATAAATCAAATTCAAAGTGAGATATATCTCATCTTGGCTGTCACAATGTATGGCAACATTTTTCTGCTTCAACCCAAAGTTCAAGAGCAAATTCTTCAGTCATATCACCTCCTTTGCTATGAAGGTCTATGCATGCACTTTGCATCGGCTGAAGACAAGCCCATATTATCCTATAAGGGATTTTTCCAACTTACTACACCACCTACCAGCGCATATACATATTCTACTTAAGACCTTCACTCATTCAAGTCGCCGGCGTGATCCAAATACATGTAACCCCTAGCCACACTATCATTGTTGTCCCTCCAATACACTATATCAGTGTTTGTTGTCCCCTATAAACATCTTAGGATCCACTTCATAGCTTCTCAATGAGTCTTACCATGATGCTTCATATAATAGTTAACAACATTCCCAACTTGTAAAATATCGGGTCTAGTATATAAGATGGAATGCATAATACTACCCACTACACTAGAGTAAAGAACGTGGGACATATGCTCCTCTTAATCCTTAGTTTGTGATGATAACTTATTAGATAGTTTAGAGTGCACTATTAAAGTCGTACTGACGAATTTTGCCCATTGCATGTTAAACCCACCACAATCTATTCAATATATTGCTTTTGAGAAAGACACAAAAACCATGTAGCCCTATCACGCGAAATCTCCATTGGCTGGTATTTTCCTTGCAGAACCTAAATATTTCATTTCTACTTTTGCTTCAGAAATAATTACAACAACAAAAATTCATAGTGGTTAGACAAGCAAAAGCCCCAAATAAATACTAAAAATCCTAGTCTTAACTTTGATACCAATTGTTGCAAAAATAACATGGAAGCAATAGATCTTGTAATGTAAGTCAAACACAAAAGAGTGAAATTACTAGAGAAATCAATAAGAAACGACAAGGACATTAGAAAATCTTGTGGTTTGGTCCGATTGTAGGTACTTACCTTGTGGGGAGAGCTTGCTATCAAGAAATCCCTTATAAATCCGAAAATACACAATTAACAATCACCTGATTGTTTATTTGTTCCGAGCCCCCAATTACAAAAAAAAAAAAAAAAAAAAAAAAAAAAAAAAAAAAAAAAAAATGTTATCTCACAATTTCTTACGAATAACTTACATAAAAAACTCCCACACATGTAATATTAACATTCTTCTTGTTTGCTCTAGTTTGAGTTAACTGAGTAGAATTCTATCTCCTGTATGCCATGATATTTGAATTCAATATAGAAAACTCCTTTAAAAAATATACTCAAACCAAAAAACCTACTTAAATTAGGAAACTTACTTGAATCGGGTTTCCTTTACAAACTAAAGACATATTCTGGCCTATTTAGTTCAACATTGGAAATGGGCTTTGGGACTCTAAAGTCCCTTGGGCAAAGGAATGGTGTTTTGTTCATTTTATTCTAACCTTGAGGAAATACAATTGCATTTCCAAATGCCTCTAAAGGCCTTTACCCCAAGGTAGTTTTGGAGGTACTTTGAAAAGTATCATTCTTGAAATGCACTAGCGTTGTTTTTTCTTTTAACTTTTCTCTTGCTCAATTTCATAATTCCGGAAATGTCATCGAAAACCCTAACTTGCTGGTGAACGTCTTAAATACTGGCGAAGCTGGTTGGAGGCCATTAAGTTTCGTCGACAAATAGTTTGATTTTTTTTTAATTAGCAAAAGTCATTTACAAAGTGTCATTTTTACTAAGTGGCATTTGGGTTAAAGTTGCTTCCCAATGTGTTTTCAAAATACAATTTATCAAATATTATTTATATTTATGAAAATTCCTTTAGCCCGAATGCACTTACATTTCCCAAAATCGAACCAACGTGGCCTCTAAAGTGAGCACTTAAAATTTGGAAATTGATAGTTTAAATTAAAAAAAAAAAAAAACTATTAGATAGCTTTTGTTTCTTCGAGAAGGTCAGAACAAATTATCACGAGTCAAGACAAATTGGTCAGAGATCATCCTTAAAGTCAAAAACATTGTAGTCCATTTATAAATATGAAAGCGACGGGAGTTGGGGTTAGTTAGGCCATCAATAATCGGGGGACATACGCATAAGATGGACGCAAGTTGCGTTCTTCTTTGGTTTCAACTCGGTGGCTTCTTCTTTGGTTTCAACTCGGTGGCCCGAGGACGATAAGTAAAGATATGTATGCCAATGATGTTGGTGTAGAGAGAGAGAGAGAGAGAGGAGATGCGGATGAAAGTGATTTCGGTAACACCAATAGCTTTGAATTTTCCACAATGGCAACATAATAAGCTGATAGATTAAATGGATAGTGATGACACAGCCTAAGGTTCATATCGGGAAAAGTATTAAAAAAGTCATAAATCTTTTTAATTAGTGCCGATTCAGTTCTTTCTGGCCAATTTTGGCTGAATTTTGTTGATTGGACGTTGGTCGGCTAACGTGGCATGATCGGTGCTGACGTGGACAACTTTTAATAATATTTTCATAGTTTTGAATTTTTTTTTTTTTTTTTATTTTATTTTTCATTTTTCATTTTTTGCTTTCCTCCTCTAGCCGGTCGTCAAACCTCGGCTGCCGGCCAAAGGCAACGGCTAGTGAGGTCGACCTCGCCGGACCTCATCGGCCACCTTGCTAGCGAGGGTGAGCCTCGCCCATGGTTGGCGAGGCTCCACCTCACCAGATCCAGTGAGGGCAAGCCTTGCCAGCATCGCCCGGCCGTGAGGGCAACCTAGCGCAAGGCTAGTGAGGTCGAGCCTCATCGAATCGCGGCTTGGGCGGCGCCGGCGAAGCTCGCCCTCACCGGATCTAGCGAGGTTGAGCCTCGCCGGCCATGGGCAAGGCTCAACCCTTGCTAGATCGGGCGAGGTCGAGGGCGAGCCTCGCCGCCCAGCGTGAGGCCGCCCTCGCGGCCACTAGCGAGGTGGCCGGCGAGGTCGACCCCACCGGCCATTGCCTTTGGCCGATTGCCGAGGTCCGGCGACCGGTTGGAGGAGGGGAAGGAAAAAAAGAAAAAGAAAAAGAAATATAAATATAAAAAAATTCAAAAATATTAAAATATTATTAAAAGTTGTCCACGTTAGTCGCCCGACGTCCAATCGGCAAAATCCGACCAAAATTGGCCGGAAATGACTGAATTGAAACTAAGTAAAAAGGTTTATGACTAAATTGGCACAAATACAAAAGGTTTATGACTTTTTTTAACACTTTTCTTGGTTCATACCCCTCCGAAAGCGCGTTTTGCTCGAGCTACTCATTTTTATATGGGAAAGAAAATGAAATTGATGTTTTTTATTTTTTTTATTTTCTAGGTCACCATGCGACTCTCTGGCCTAATTCTCAAAGGTACTATCCACTTTAATCAATCATAAACCGACTCCATGATTTTGTCTCTAAGAGGCTACTCATCTTGATAGGGTTCTCAACTAGACATGTCTAACATTGGATTTCCGACACTAAACCGTATTGCTCTATCAAAATGCACCGCTTTTGAGTTTGTCCAAATTTAGGCGTGGTTTCATAATTCCAAAAATGCCATCAAAAACCCTAACTTGTTGGTGAAGACCTTAACTACAGGGAAGCCACCACGAGCCTCACTTACGGTAGCCGAGTTCCATTGGCATATAGTTTAATTTTTTTTTTAAATTACCAAAAATTCTTTACAAAGTGTAGTTTTCGTTAAGTGACAATTAGGTCAAAGTTGCTTCCTAATATGTTTTCAAAATATAATTTACCAAACACTATTTATATTTCAAAAAATCCCTTTTGGCCCATAAGTATATGCATTTCCATAAAGCCAAACCAAACAAGGCCTCTAACATAAGCATTTAAAATTTGAAATTTGACATATTTTAGAGTTATAAAACATATGAAAATTGATAGTTTAAATTATGAAAAGCTATTACATAGCTTCTGTTTATAGGGGAAGGTCATAACGGAGTATTACGAGTCAAGTCAAACCGGTCTGAGATGAGATCGTCCCTCCAGTCAAAAGCATAAAAGTCCATTCCGAAATATTAAAGCGAGCCTCTCGCTTTAATATTTCGGAATGAACTTTTATGCTTTTGACTGGAGGGTCTTTGGGGTTGGTCAGGCCATCAATATTCAAGGGACAGACCATTTCAACGTGGAGGTTGGAAGAAGAAAAGTCAAGATATGGATGCCAGTGATGTCGGTGTAGCGAGAGGGAGAGAGATGGGATGAAAATGATTTTGGTGACGCTCATAGCTTTGAATTTTCCATTACGGCAACAGAGTAATCTGATATATTAAATCTGATTCATACGATTTGATGCAACACGGCCCAAGGATCAGTCCCCTCCAAAAATGTTTCAGTCGAGTTACTCTCTTTTATTTAGGAAAGAAAATGAAATTGATGTTTTTTACTAGGTCTTCATGCGACTCTGACTAATTTGCTGGAGGTATCACTCAGTTTAATCCATCATATACCGATTCCACGGTTTAGTGTATAGGACGCTACCCATCTTGATAGGTTTCTCAACTAGACACGTTTTGTCACACGCCGAATCCCAACAGAAAGGAGGAATGACATGGCCATCCTTCCACCCGAAGGAAATAGTCTGTAAACACCCAAATTCAACTTTCAAAAGTTTCCGTCGGTATTGCTCTCATTCTATTGCCCACTAATCGAGGAACGTAAAAAGATTTGGAAAGAGAGGGGTGAGTAACCACAATTTAGCGAGTAGTGCGTATTGCTTCTAAGCAGACAAGCAACCATTACACACACACACACACACACACACACACATGTACATATGAAGCAATACCATAAACTCATAATCCAACACTTTAATATACATATCAAATCATGTATGAGTTGTTTCATTTCAGTAAACTTTATATAAATAAGAAATATTCATTTACATCCATCGTCATAACATAAATATCAATGATCAAGTCCATTGATTAATCTCTATCAAAAATCATGTCAATGGTCCATTTTACCGTCCAAACTCGTACCACATCATATCTCAACAGCCTAGAGGTGGCTCCCACGAGGGTTACATCATCATATAGCACTTAGTCTTTGAGTAGTACAAGGCCTTAGAGGTGGCTCCCACGAGGTTTGTATCACAGTGTAGCACTTAACCTTTGATAAGCACATATCAATGGTATAAGGCCCTAGAGGAGGGGAGGCTCTCACAAAATTAAGTTATCATGTAGCACTTAGTTCTTGACCAACGTATATCAATAGTACAAGACCCTAAAAGTGGCCCTCACAAAATTATGTTATCGTTTGGCACTTAGTCCTTGACCAATCCATATCACAATTAGTTTCATAAATTAAAACATAACCTTTCACAAGTCAATTCTCTCCACAAAAACAATTCAAAATCCGTATCATAAATCGATTTCACATACCGAATCAAATCACATTTCATAAACCATACTTAAGTTAATGCAATTCTTTCACAAAAAGGTTTTGCAAACCCAAAATATATCCCATTTGCCAACTTTGTTCATCAGACAATATAAATATATATTTCACAATACATTTCTTACACCATTTTAAAGCGTCTTTCTCATTAAACTTTTCCCAAATCGTTAAAGAACCATCAATCCGCAGTTTAATTCGTTCCATAAATTAATTCGCAACGTAATTCACACATTTAAACTTTCACGACACCATCCATAACAAGTTTCTCAAACCATCGATCCGCAGTTATGCATCAAATATGCTATGAATATTACTTTTTTCTTTTAGCCAATTCATAATGTGCACATACCTCATACTTCTCATTTTCAAAATATGAATTTACAAATTCAAAGAAGAGATAGCACCACACGCCCCGAACTCCGGGCACGCACACATCCCTCGGCGGTTGATTAAATGCGACGTTCCTAGGACGCATTGCCGATCCCTTTCTTTTTATCTTTCAATTAAGCACATGCAGAAGTGAATTAAACAAATACCCGAACAACCAACAAACATAGGGATAGTCAAACATGCAAATGGCTTTTTCAAAAACCACACTTTATATACATACCGGGTTAACCTAAGGGTTAATATTTACAAGTCTATATCCAAAAAGAAAACCTTAGGCCACCTACTCTTCGGACCCTTCAGCCTCAGGTTCCGGGTTCTTTACGACACCCTCGGGGATGTTGATGTCCATAGGCTGAGCTACTTCCCCATTCTCGGTTTCGATAGTAGGCCTGTCAAAACCCTACAAAGAACCCTTCCAGACCCCGTTGGGCTCGTTAAGGAACCACGCTTTAAAGCGATGAGGCACCAAGTGAGGTAGGTCCTCATTGACCCAAACCGTGGTCACCACTAACTCACGGGTCCAGGTGGTTCCGAGAATAGGAAAACAGGTAGACTTAGACTTCATCTCCCACAGACACCCAAAACAAACATGATGCTAGCACTTCATACTAAGGACCTGAAAACATTTAACCACAACAGGGTGAGATAAATCTCAGTGAATCAAAATCCTAAACCCCGATTAGGACGCAATTCACCTAGAGGCAGCCTAAATAGGCATCACACACAAACTTATCTCGTCTCGACACGTCCCTACACATTAGTGCGTCACATATATCATATGAATACAACAAGCGTATTTAACAAACTAGAACACATCATTTCCATTCACCAAATTTTCAAATGGGCCCCAATTATAAGGTAAAATCGTAATGACACGTTCCATGCCGTGCCACACAATTTTGCCCCATAATCAGGTGCAACTATTGCAACCACTTAGGCGTGTTCTAGTTATTTACGACCCATCGACCACGGTCAACTCAACAGTCGGCGGTCATTTGGCATAACCGAGTGTTGTCCCGCTTTGTCGGGCATGGCAACGTCTACACTTAGACGGCATTCCATAAAGGAGCATTGGCCCAGCCTCCACTGCGACCGGCATCCGTTGACATGGGGCATTCGAACTTAATTAGGCATCGCCTACCCGACTCTCATCGGGTGACGGGTTCCGATAGCGATCACACGCACATCCATACTTGGCCAAGAACACCATACTTTGCACTCAAATACCTCAATTTCAAATAATGGACTTGGCCAATTTTCTTCGTATTAAAAATTCCTGATAAAATAATTGTGTGTGGTTACATATTTAAATCGAACCATTAACCACAGTATGCTCCCAATTTAAAATTCAATGATTTTATATAGTATATAAAAATTTGGCGTCAAAAATCGACACCCGGTATTTTTCTAATTAAATACCCAAAAAATCAATTTTTGCAATAATAATTACCAACTATCACCAAGCACTCAATTGCACATAATAGCAGTCAATTTCACATATAAATTCAACCATGAGAATCAGCGTAAAATTTCACTAAATGGCTATTCGTTACAATTTACGCTAATTATAATTGATTAAATAAATTACAATTAAATTAAATTAATCTAATTTAATTAAACTAACCATGGTTAATTAAACTAACCACAGTTAACTAACCATGGTTAACTAAACTAATCCAAGTTAACTAACTAACCTAGGATAGGCTAACTAAACTAACCACCTAACCAAGCTAGTTATACTAACCAAACTAACCTAACTAGGCTAGTTCATCTAACTAACTAATTAGCACTAATCCTAATTAACCCTAATTAACCACTAAGTGCAATTAACATCATAATATGAGATTAGGGCGTTAACTCACCAAATTAGCACGGCGGCGGGCTCACGGTGACGATGGCACAATGGTGACCAAGACTCGAGGCTACCACGTCTCCAACGGAGGACCGACTGGGGCTGAAAAGGCCAGGTGAAGCCCACGGCCAAGTTGGAAGTTAGGTTCTGGAGCTGTTGGTCGAGGCTACAGCTCGTGAAGGTGGCGATTTTGCTGGTGGTTGCTCAACTGAGCTGAGGCGGATGGCTAGGGGACAGCAGCTGGCTGAGGTTGGACACGGCTGCAGTTGGCTTAGGCGCGAAGCTAGACTGCGAA
Source organism: Eucalyptus brandiana (assembly GCA_014182725.1). Classification (NCBI taxonomy): domain Eukaryota; kingdom Viridiplantae; phylum Streptophyta; class Magnoliopsida; order Myrtales; family Myrtaceae; genus Eucalyptus; species Eucalyptus brandiana. The sequence continues at coordinate 37,095,297 of CM024670.1, forward strand.
CAGACGATCATGGGCAGTTAGTGGCTCGGACGGGGATTGGCAGGGCTGGCAACTGGCTCGGATGGCCGCTAGATGCTGGCATGAGTGGCATGGGGACAACAGCAGGGACGGGCGGATTGGGTAGTGGTTGTGATGTGAAGAAGAAGGAGAAATGATGAAGATGAAGAAGCGGAGGGGTTCAACTGGCTGAGCAGAAAGGAGATGCATGCACAAAGGGGAGGGGGGAGGAGAGGGAAGAAGAAGAAGAAGCCATGAAGGTCAAGGCTTTGGCCAATCCAAGGCCAAGCAAAATATCCCAATAATCATTGTTATGCCCCAAAGTCTTTAGCCACAATGTCAAAGGACCCTCAAATGATTAATTTCCTTCCAATTCTTCACAAAACAATTCATTTTGGTGGCCAAAAGTCCCATGGTAGCAGTCCATAATTTTGCTTAAATTTCCTTTTTGTCGAAATTGATTTTTCCGCAAAATTCCGGGCTCGACGGAAGTTCTCTAAAAGATGAGACGATATCCTAAAAATAAATCGTGACACACTTGAACGTCCAATTCCTGAAATCGAATTCAATTTCATGGTTAAAATCGACCAAACGCGATTTTAGTACAACCTAACCTACCGGGGAGCTTTTAGGGATTTTAGCGCGTTTGAGCTGTGGTCGATAATTTTTTATCTACGTTTGTGCATCTTCGACTCGTAGGTGACTCTCGGTTGTCGTAAAAATCACAAGGTTTCAATTATGTGTCCCGAGTATAAAATCGATAGAAAATTTGGTCATTGCCGTTCGACGTGAATTTCGCAATCACGCATAATCACCTACAATTCAATTACGTGTTTCCGTCGAATCGACCTATATTTGATCACTAATCGATTATATTGGTGTCGTATTGACTCTTGCCGATTATTATGGTCGAGCAGTCGATTTCTGATCGAATTCTCAAGTTTGCCGCATTTATATCCCTTAACAGTTTCATCTAATAAATTAGTTAACTTATGAATGGCCAACTCAGAGAAAAATGACTATAAGCGTGTCGACAAAATGCCCATTTTATATTATCGAGACGGGGTCGAAATTCAGGATATCACATTAAAACCAAGGAAAACACTACCTCAACTATAAGATGGCTTACATACACTTAAACGCTAACAAAACAACTGTTACATGCTAACAAATTGCTCACTTGAAGTGATTATTCAAGTCGTTCGCAACGTGGATCTTAAACATGAAATCCTCAAATTTTGCTTCAACCAAACCGTTGCTCGATAATGACTCTCAACAAATTCTACGGCTCTATGATGCCATAAATCATCATTTTTAAGGGATTCCATAGCTCAGCAACTCAAAAATCGGACTTTGCAGCCCGAATCTCACAAAATTCCAAATGTAAGCCTGAGTCCTGAAATCTACCCCAATTAGACAAATGAAGAATGTGAGCGCTTACTGGAAGTGGCAAGATGAACTAAAAATGGCTTTGCGAGGTCCCTATGGCATTTACCCGTTTCTTTCCCTTTCTTTTTCTCTTTTTCTTCTTTTCCCTTTTCTTGTTTCCCTCTTTTGCACTAGTCAACATTTATTTTCCTTTTTTCCTTTTTTTGACTTGGTCAAAGCCCAAATATTACATGTTTAACATTGGATTTCCGACGGTAAACTATATTGTTCTATCAAAATACACCTCTTATGAGTTTGTTCCAAATTTAGGCTCATTTTAGAAGTCGCTTTTACATGTTTAACGTTGGATTTCCTTTTTTCCTTTTTTTATCCGGCCCCTAATCTAGAAGGCCCTTCTCATGAAGCTTTATGGCTTTGTTTAAAAATTCGGCATTCAACGAAAAGGAAAAGCAACCACGTCTTGATCTCCTTGATATTGGAGATGACATTATCAAAAAATCTCAAGGAGCTCCTCTCCTTGTTAAAGGACCATTAGGATGTAAGTGTCAGTTGTTGCAATGTACATATGAGTTGTCAAAACATATCCATAATGCACTCATCATCCCAAGTGATTGAGTCTTTGTCATTAAGGCATGTATGGGTATCTCGTTCTAATGTTTGCCATGCAATCTCGCAAGTGGTGACTATTGAAAATATGTCTCGAGTTTGAGCCAAAAAAAGGAAAGTTTCCTAATTGAAGTATGTTCCTATTTTGAATAGGTTTCGTAATTGAATGGCTTCGCCAGTTGGAGAAGGTTTCTTATGTTGGATTCAATTCTTGCTATACATAAGAAGTGGATGTTCTTTGTTAAGATTATCAAAGAGGAGCTTCTACTTGTGAATTACACCCTAAAGATATCTAAGAGTCTTGAAGTGCTGTTTTGTTCAGTGAGTGTCATGAGTGCACAATTTGTGCATGACGTCCATAGCTACTGGATGCTTGGCAACAGGTTCGTGCAACGAAACTTATTTGTGAATTACATCCAAGAAAGATCAGTGTTTATAGCCATGAAATCTTTTGGTAAGATTTGTGAATTTCTTTGGGAGATTGAGAGATTATTTTGTTTGTGAATTTTAGGGCTAAACATTGCGTGCATTATTGGGTGTAATTGGAGCTTGGGAAATACTAAGAGTGTTTGAGTGACTCGATTGTGTAATCTCTGTTGTATCACTTGATCTATAATAGAATTCATTGTTGTTTTCCCATGGACATCAATCACTATGACCAAACTATATAAATCTAGTGTCCGATTTATTTTTTTGTTTTTTCTATTTTATTATTTGATCATTCAATTTCCATAATAGTGACATTGACATCGCCCCAATATAGGAATAGCCCGTTGGTGAGGTCAAGCGAGTTTTCTGGCAGTAATGGCAGTGGCAGAGGAGAGGGAAGAGAGGAGGGTGTTGAGATATGTTTCGTAGGTGGAGTTGGGAATGAAGAGGGTGGTGTTTGTGCACTAATGCCCTAAATAAGTTGGTGCAGCTTCAGTAGTGTGAGTGTAAATGCTAAGAAATTTGTAAGAAGAATAAGAAGATGACAGGAGAGGCAAATGGTGATGCAAGAATTCATGTTTTGATGATTGGATGGTTAAGAATAGACATTCAAAAGATGTTTATATACGGTACTGTCAGATTAGAAGTTTGGCTATGTATGGACCACAAGTCTACACGCATATCAACTAGTGTCCATGATGCAGTTGTTACTGGAGGAACGGGGAAAATTTATTACTGGGAAAAATCAAATGATATATCAAGACATGGTAAGACTTTACAAGATGTTGATTATACAAGCCATTTAGGTTGCCCGTGGCTTGTTTGACCAAGAGATTACGTTGAGGAAAAATTAATTCTAATGTCTTAGAGCCCATTTGTCTCAACTTATCAAAAAGTAACCCAAAAAAAATAAGGTTTCTTATAAGAATTTGAAATATTATTCATATGCCATCTTATTGTATGGTGTTCATCTAGTTACGACCATCATCTGATATCCAATCAATTCAATGAACAAGATGTTAAGGTCCATGTACAGAAAATTCACAAAGACTGGATTTGTCATTTATATGGTTGCTATAAAAACCTATGCATGCTCTACTTAGTAATTTATTTATTATCTGACAGCTAAGACAGATCATGAATTCTAATTTCTGCATGAATTAGCAGTACTTATTATACCTAGTTCCCATTGTACTTGAGAGTCATGTCGATGTCAATGTTTGGATGTTGATAGCCACCGTTGTTGACACCTAAATTTTGACAACCCATTTATTTATTGCATAAAAATTAGGGATTAATTTTAACCCCTAAAAAAAAGAAAAATAGAATTGCATAGCATATAATTTTAGTTGCACTTATTTATTTGTTTATCACTTTTGCATTTGATCAGCGGTGGATGAGCTTCAATTTTACAAGTTGACAATTCAGTATTTTTATATAGGATTCATATTATTATTCTAATATTCGGTAAATATATCATATATTCACATGATTTATACATTAAGGCGATATATTTTACTGAAGATTGTAAGTTTAAGGATGAAATATTAAGAGGGAATATTGCACATGGGGCATATCTTGAGTGTTATATTCAATGGTCAAGGTAGATTTCATATGTGAGCTAAAAAGAAAAGAAACAGGAAATAAAGGAAAGTTGGCTTACAAATGCATGATACGCGAGGGTGAGGAAGGAAAAGGAATTTCAATATATATCATAGATGCTCACAGACAGGATTTTGTGCGTCCATTGGAGCAAAAAAAGAAAAAGGTAAGAAATAAATTATAGGCAGGGAAATTTCAGTCACGTCCTTGACCTATAAAAGATGGGCGCACTATAGAAAGGGGGGCGGCAAATCAAAATTTCAGAGCACATAGAGAGATACACGAGTGAACTTCTTGACCCTCGATGAAGTAGCCTCGCCGGACACACCTACTTTGATCGCTGCTGCTATACGACGAGCTGGTACCTCCCCGATTCGCCGCTCTCACTTGCCGTACACTGGAGGTCCGCCGATAATGCCGGTGAACGGGGAACGTGAGAGTTGGGCTTGCACCACGGCCGACGAGAAGAAACAGAAGTCGGAAGAGAACGTGGCTGAAGAAGAAGACCGGTAAGAAATTAATCCGCTGCTCCGGTCAAAAAAGAATCACAATTTGGTCAAATAAATCCAAGCGGTGGATCTGTCTTCTTTTGAATTTCGTCCAGATCCACGAACCCCTTACCTTCTGTCGCCGCCTACCCTCACGCTTTCAGGAGTCTCTGCCAGTCTGATTACATTGGATTCAAATTCGGAAAGCGAATTTTTACATTAGATCTCAACGCCGTCCCCATCCAGACGTGAAGCCGCTGCTCACCTTAGCTCAATGCCAAACCCATATCCTCCCGGTGGCAGTAGACGTCTCGTCCATGCCGTTTGCCGCCTCAGCTTGCCCCAGCGTTGAAGTTCCAGCGAACGCTCGGACTAGCTCTTGCAGTTTTCAGACACGAAGCTTATAATCCCGACGTCACCCCCAGTCCCTGCTATCACCTGTTGCGAAGACGACTGAATTCCTGCTGTTTCGCACTCGTCGTCACTGTTGTGTCGTCCGAGCCGCAACGATACCGCCTGTACCAGTGGCTCGACGACACTGCTGGTGTTGCGTCACACCAAACGCCCCTCAGCACTCTTCGCAGTGAATTGTTTTGTGCCCCTGCAGGTTAAGTGGATAACTCCAAACGGCGGTCGAAGGAGCTTTAGTGAAGATTGTATTAAAATATAATAATTGGAGGCAATTCAAAGAGGGGACGTTACCGACCATAAAAAAAAAAAAGGAGGGGACGTTCAGCAAACAAGAAAAGCAAACAACAAAGTTCACTTGAAGACTCTCAGTTGTGCTCGACAACACCGACGTAGCCTTCACCGAGCCAAGAGCCCTCTCCACCATCAAGTGTCGCAATCCTTTCCCGGTCATGTTTCGAGCCAATTCCGTTGAATTCAAATTTGCCAATATTATTTACGAAATTAGGTAATTATCTTATCTAAATTTGATTTGGATATTTTATTACCTAATATATGTTTGTCAATATCTAACTTGCATATTTCAGCGATAAGTATATCTCCTAAATTAGGGTTTATTCCCCAATTCGCAACTGCACACCGATTTTTTTATTCTGGCTTTAGATGAAATAATTAATCAAGCGGGAATAAAATTGATATTTTGATCTTTAAGGTTTAAGATCAATTTATCGATTTTATTAGCGAGAATATTATCCATTGATTTGAACAATGTGTGATATTTTTGATAATTTTGAATGGCCTGTCTTGTCTTGATTGCTTTATTTATCTTGAAATATGTTTGAGTTAGAATATTGCACGCTTTAGGGTTATTTGCATATTTAGATTAAACATTTTGTTTATCATGAATTTTCGAAATAAAAAAAATAATAAAAAAATAAATTTAGGATGTTAGATTTTTGTTAGCTTAAATTTCATGTTTAATTATTTGACATTTTTTTAATTTCGAAATTAATTAATTTAAAAAAATCATCATGCATGTGTCATATAGAATTATGGCATCCTTTGTACGTCATTGCACATTATGATAAAATTGCATATTTCATTTTAAGTTTAGATTGATTTAGATAGACTCATTTCAGGTTAGAGACTACTAAGTTAAGATAATGATAATGTGTTGGTTTAAATTAAGGTTTAGCCTGACCTAATCCTTAGTATAAGTGGGATAGAATCTTAATCTAGCTAGATAATTTTCACATTTTTCTAATTTCAAATTTCACAAAAAAAATACAAAAAATTTCTTAGGATAAGTTAATTCCATTTTCTAGGATAAATTGCACATTTATTAAGAAAACACAAAAAAGAATGTAATTGCATGTCATATAGAATTAGATTCATGAAATGCATGTTATTTAGTTATTGTGGTTAGGTCCATTTAATTAGAAATTGCATGTCATTAGAATTAAGTCATTTATTTCATATTGCATTGCATATTGCATGATTTTCATTAATTAAGTGAAAATAGATAAAAGAAATTGCGTGTTAGTTAGAAATCGTATCTAGGGTTGTTAATGTGGATTCTAATTTAACATTACAGATACTTTCGTTGCTACTTTCGTTGCTTTGAGGTAAGTTTTGCAATTTATTCATTATTTATCTGGGTGTTAAATTGGTGGTTTGCGCATCCGCATGATTGCCTCATATGTTAGGAAAATAGATTTAAAATCAATTTAAGCTGCCTGCAAAAACATTTTTGAAAATAAAAGAATGATACCGAGAGGGTATTAGAGAAATCTAGTGTAACCAAGTCTCCGTACCCATAGTCTTTGGTTTGTAGGAGTCTCGTTACTTTACTTGGGTTTTTAATCAATCCACCAAAAAATAGAATAGTGGCAACTCCCCTTTGCATGCTAGATATATAAATCTAAGTCGCGAATTGATATGGGCTTGAGAGAGCCCGAGCTAAGTTAAACTCAGTAGTCCATTAACCTAATTTTAGATGGTGTACCCGATATTTAGGTCGCGACAACCGTTCACCATGTTGACATTGTAGAAGTAGTAATATCGTTGGTACAAGAACATTTTGGCATTGAAAGGCTATCCAAGGTGATGTCTCGCCTGACTGAAAAATGCAGTTGTTCCGGCTACGAGAGCACGGCAGGTCCACTTTCAAGAAGAACCACCACATCCGTCAAGAAAGGCTGGTCTATTGGATCTTCTTGCACAAATAAAAGCCCTATTTGAATGGTTCTATGCACATCAGCCAGTGCGAACAATTTTAGCAGGAATGGTTCCATGAATTTAAGATCTTTCCCTTCGTTATAGTTTATTTGTATCAACTTGATATGTCATCTATGTGATTTCAAACCTCTTGCTCAATTGAAACATTGCGATTTTTACAACAACTGAGAGTTGCTTATGAGTCGGAGATGTATAAATGTGGATCGAAATTTATCGACCACAGGTCAAACGGGCTAAAATCCCTAAAAGCTATCCAATATGTTAGGTTGTACTAAAATCACGTTCGGTTGATTTTAACCACGAAATTGAATTCGGTTTTGGGATTTGGACATTCAAGCGTGTCACAATTCATTTATAGGACGTCGTCTCATCTTTTAGAGAAATTTCGACAGGTTCGGAATTTTACGGAAAAAGAAATTTCGGACAAAAAGAAAAAGAAAAAGAAATTCGGATGGGTAGAGAAATTGGACTTTTTCTATCCTAAATAGGCTTATTTTGGGAAATTAAGCTTAGGAAAGTATTTTGGGAGGATGAAATGAGCATAGAGACTTTTTGGGGCTTAGGTAACGATGATTAGGATATTTTCCTTGACTTTCTCTCCCTCTCTCCCTCTCTTTCACGCACAAATCCTCCCTCCCTCAGCAGACCATCTTCTTCTTCTTTCTTCCTCATCTCCTCTTTTCTTGTTCAGCAGCCAGCCCGTTTTCCCTCAAATCTCCCACTCTCCTTCTCTCTTACGTGAATCAGCCCCACTTTCCTTCCCCCTGGTTTTGGTTCTGCGCCCCTTTCATTAAGCTACCGCATATCATTTGCAGCCATCACTCCTCACATCACAGCCACCATCATGTCCCACCAGCAGCTTCACCAACCCACAGTCCAACGTCTAGCCTCTGTCCCCACGCCGTTCAGCCACCGAATGGCCAGCAACCACCGCCCCACACCACCTCACGCCACCGAACGGCCCTTCCATAGAACCCAGCAGCTCCATAACCGCTTGTCCAACCAAGGCTGACCAGCCCCCACCAAGCTTGGCCCAAGCCGAGCCTAGCTCTCTTTGGCCGAGAGCTTGCAAGGCTATTTCCTTCGCCGGTTGAGCTTCGTTGGAGACGCAGCATGTGACATTTTGAATTTTTGACCCGTTTCGATAAAATGAAATGGGCATCTCGTTGACGCACTTATGATTCTTTTTCTCTGAACCGATCACTTACGAGTTAACCAATCTATTGGGTGAAGCCGTTAAGGGATATAACCGCCGTAAAATCTCTAAAAGCTATTCGGTAGGTTAAATTGGACTAAAATCGTGTTCGATCAATTTTAACCACGAAATTGAATTTGGTTTCGGGAATCGGACGTTTGAGCATTTCACGATTCATTTATAGGATATCGTCTCATCTTTCGAAGAAATTCCGTCAAGTTCGGGATTTTTACAGAAAATCACTTCGGATGATTCGAAACGAACGAAAATTCGGATTGGCCAAATTAATGGGGTTTTTGGCCTCCTAACCGAGCTACTTGGTGAAAGGGAATTTTAGAAATTATGTGGGCTTTTTTTTTCAACAAAATTGGATGTCAAATTAAGGAAATTTGAGTAGAAATTGAAGCTTAAATTGAAGTAAATTTGGACCTAGGCTTGGGGGTGCAACATTTGCTATCAAATTGGAATATTTGTGGGAAATTATTGCAAGAAAGTAATTGGGACAAAAGGATATGCTTGTAGGCTTTGGGGGGACCAATTCATGATGAGATTTGAGATAACTGTTGACTTTTCTTCCTTTTTTTCCCATCTTCTTCGACCGTCTTTTTCTTCACGCTTGGACACCAGCTCCCTCCTTCGCCCAATTCTCTCTCTTTGCCAGCGTCTCTCGCGATTTCCACCTCATGCAACTTCTGCTCTCTCTCTCTCTCTCTCTCTCTCTCGCGGATCACCCCACGGCGCTAGCAGCTGCTTCTCCATTCTGCCACCCCCATCATCCGTTGTCTCGTTCATCCCTTCAGTCAACCAACTCCCACCGAGAGCTCCATCGTTGACTGCACGCCTCAAAGCCAGTGAAGCCGCGTGTCCCCCTTCGACTCCAGCAACTTCGGCCACATGCCCGTGTGCTCCATTAGCATGCATCTCCACCGGATTTCCCGGCTCCATGCGGCCACACTTAACCAACGAGCTCTCTCCCCTTTGTTGACTTCGCAAACCGCAAGTCGTCCCCACCGAAGTTGCCCTTCGTTCGCGCGTCTCCACCGAACAGCTGCAAGCCCAGCGGTCCATCTCCACTGAGTCGCAAGCTTCAGCCCGTGCAAGTCAATTCCAGCAGCTCAGCCTCCGCACGGCCCAGACCGCTTGAAGCCGCATCTTCAGCTCATCCACAAGCCCAGCCCGCAAGTCCAGAAGTTGAGCCCCTGTAGCTTGCGAAATCAGCTCGGCCCGTGCGTCTCAGCCCATCCTCAGCCAAGCCCAGTAGTTGCTGTGGGCTTTGCAAGGCTTGTTTGGCCCGGCCCAAGCTTCCCTTGGCGCCACCAAAAGTTCGGGTTTCGACCGTCGTCGCAGTGAACCGGTTTTCCCGTTAAACTGGTGAGTTTATGTACTAAACTCTACTCAGTAGGCTAATGACATTTAAGGGGTGATTAGATTAATTTAAGTGTGATTAGTTTAATTATTAGTTTGTTTAATTAATTTAGGTTAGTTAGATTAGTGATTTAGGTGGTTAGAAATTGTAATTAGTTAGTTTATCATATGGCCTAGTAGTTAGAATGGTTAGGATAATTTAATTAGTTCAATAGGTGGTTAGATTAGAAGTTTTAAGCCTAAGTTTGCATTTATTGAATTAATGTGTATTTATTAAAATAATTTTGGTAATTAATTAATTATTAAATTATTTTTTGGAAATTAGACCGGGATAACCAGTGACCAGAATTTTGTGCTGATTATAATGGTGTGGTTAATTTCTGCAATTAAGTGTGAATTGTGCAAATTGAGTGGAAACTATAATTTTGAGTATTTATTTTAAAATTAAGTAATTTCAATAATTAATTAGAAAATTACCGGGCGTCGGTTTACAACGCCAAAAATGTTTTTATGAACTGCATAAATAGTGAGATTTTCCAAAAGAAAGACATTATATTTTTTGCTCAGACCAACCGTGTACCTACACACGATGATTTTTTTGTCGGGTATTTTTAACATGAAAAAAAAATAGGCTAGGACATGATTTTAATTGAGGAATTTAAATGTGAAGCACATATCCTTGGCCGGGAGTGGATAATCGTGTGATGGTTAAGAGAATTCGTCTCCCACTGTGTGTCGGGTGAACAATGCTTTCATATGGAAAGTTGTCTTGAGGTAGACATGGTCGTGCTCGATGAGGCGAGACGACACCTAACTATGTGACAAATAAATCCACTATGTGACAGATAGATTCACTGTGTTTCAGTTAAATTCGCTATGTGACGGATAAATCCGCTGTGTGACGGTTAGGTCTGCTGTGTGACGGATAAATCCGCTATGTGACAGATTGATCCGCTGGGTGATAGTTAAATATGCTATGTGACGGATAGATCTACTGAATATTAGTTGGATTTGTCGTGTAACGATTAGATTGTGCCTGTGTGGCCGGGATCAATAGAGTGAGTGACTGAATAAGTTAAATGCACCTGATTATGAGACGAAATTGTGTGGCACGGTATGGAACGTGTCATAACGATTTGGTCTCATAATCGGGACCTCTGTGGTAGACTTGATGGATGGAATGATTGACTGTGAAATGCATGATCGACTGAGGTGTGGTGATTAGCGGAGATGTGATTTGAGACATTTCAATTGGTGTGTGAAATTGGCTATATGCATATGGTTGTGATATGAACTGTGCTGACCTATAGGGAGGAGTTGAGATGAGGTAAGTCTCTATGATTGTGTGGTTGTGTGATTAGGACGCTTTAAGCGTATTACCATCCTAATTAGGGTTTAGAGCTTGAACTCGCTGAGATTTATATCTCACTCCGTCATGGGCTTAATTTTTCAGGATCGTAGAGTGGAGGACTTAGAGTCGAGCTGAGGAGATCTGAGGTGTAGGTTAGATATGACAGTTTCTTTGAAGGCATGTTTCATTTGTGAATCTGTTGTCTTACTTAGAAGTCTTCTGGTTTTAAACTTTTGTACTTGACTCAGTGTATTTAAAGGCATGTTTCATTTGTGAATATGTTGTCTTACTTTTCTATCTCGAGATGATTAATGTCAGGGGATTCGTTAATTGCTTTCGCATGTGCAGTAAAATGAAAGGGTTAGTGGCTCGTCTTGGAAAGTTACAAAATTTTTATCAACCATCAGAGGGATGGGCACACGCTCGAGGATCGAGGCGTAACACGATAGGCTCGGGTCTTTATTGCCTTCACGTCGCCATCGCCATGAATCCACCGCCGCCCTAATCCAATGAGTTAACTTCTTAATCTTGATTAAGTTGTTAATTGCGCTTATGGGGTGAGATTAGTGCTAATTAGTTTAGTTAAATTATTATTAAGTAAGATTAGCCTTAATATGTATTAGTGTTATTTGGTTAGATTAGTCTTAAGATGGATTAGTGTTAATCTAGTTGGTTAGATTAGTACTAATGATGGTGATTTAGCTTGGTTTAATGGATTTCTCCCGGATTAGTTTGCTGGATGCTCGCTGTTTTCCATTTTTGTGGAAAAAAACTTGCTACGATTTTGAGGTTGATTCATTCTACATCTTCAGCTACGACACATATTTTACTCAAGATTTTAGGGATTTAAAAGAATGAGATTTCAGGTTTGTCATTTGCAAAACAGAATCTTAGATTATGCTGGAACTGGTAACCTTTTGGTGTTTACAGCATTTTTATTAACTCTTAGGGTTTGATTTTCGAAATAATTCTTTTACAAAAGTTGGTCATCACAACTTGTAATTTAACATAGTCAAATTTCAGATCAAACGGACAACCTTTGGACTTTGGATACAGTTTTTGTAACGGTTTGAGCGATTTACTTCTCTTAATATCAAAATATTTGGGTCAAGGTGTTTTCATGGAAAAATGTTCATTTAGGTGTCTTTTAGAACATATTCAAATTTGAGAATTTTCTAAGCTCGTTTGATTATGTTTCTGGAATTAAAATTGAAGGTTCGCGAGTGGCCCGATTTTTGCCGGTTATGGCTTAGTTGTTCTTGGTATCTTACTTGTTGTGAAATGAATATGTTGTAATTTGGTTGGTGTTTAGCATGCTGAGAACTCATGTGTGATGTCATGAGGTTGATTGCTTTATGTTGGTTGTTTATTACTATTGCAAAATGTAACCTTTTGGGCTATTAAATAGAAAGTAAATGAGGTGTCGGGTCCAAACACCAAAAATTATTTGCTCAACAAAACAATGAGGTTTTAAACTAGGTGCGTGCCAAGTTTGGCGAATTAAGTTTGAGTACGTGGGCACCTACGAATTTATTTCTAAAAGTTTTGAACTAAAAAAGGGGGTTACTAAAGATTGTCTTCAAAAAAGGGTGTTTGGAAAAGAAAATAGAAAATAAATGAGGTGTCGGGTTTGAACACTAAATTTTATGTGCTCAATAAAACGAGGAGGTTTTATATTAGATGCATGCAAAGTTTGGCGGGTTAATTTCAAATACGTGACCCCATACGAATTTATTTCAAAAAGCTTTGAACAAAAAAAAGGGGGTGGATTTGCAAGGTTTATTGTTTTGAAAGGAATTTTGGTATTTTGAGCTAATTGACAGAAGATAAGAAATGGGGTTTGATTGATGACGTGCGCGCATGATCACTAAGTGGAACTTGTCACCCAACGGGAGTTTGGGGATGATAACTGATTTTTGTTGGATGCCCGATGGGGGTTCAGAAGTTGAGTCGTGGTGGAGGCCGGGCCGATATTCCTTTATGGAATGCCGTTTAGGCGGGGAATCTGGACAATGCTGTGGTTGACGGAGCGGTACGATGCCCGGTTATGTCGAATGACCACCGACTTTCAAGTTGGCCGTGGCCGATGAGTCGTAATAACTAGAACACACCTGAATGGTTGTGATAGCTGCGCTCGATTATGAGACAAAATTGTGTGGTACGATATGAGACGTAGGGGTATCAGGAACCGAACTGAACCGAACCGAAAAATTCAATTTTTTCGGTTTGGTTTGTATTCGGTTCGGTTCTCATTAAAAATCAATATTTTTTTATTGGTTAACCAAACCAAACCGAACCACAAACCGATAAAATCAAACCATTAAAAATTTGGTTTTATTCTCTCCTGTCTCCTCCGAGTCCTCTCGTGTCTCACTGTCTCGTCTTGGTCGGCTTGGAGTTGGAGGTGCAATGGCGACGGCGACGGTGATGACGATGGTGACTGTGACGACAACGACGGCAGGGACGGCGATTGCGACGGTGACGGCGACCGATTAAGGGATGGAGCCCCTCTCTTCTGCAACAAAGCTTGTCTCTCCCCTTAATCCCGTCTTCATTGGTCAAGAGGGGGAGAGAGAGGGGGTTGAGCGAGAGTGAGCTTGAGAGAGACAAAGAACAAATCAAGGGAGCGAGGAGCCCGAAAAGGTGATCCGCCGTCAACACCGCCACCAAACAAAACCAGGTAGGTCTTCTTTGCTCATGTATGCTCCGTTTTTGTAGGGCGTCGAACCGGATCTTGTGACTGACCAATTCACACGAGCTCCAATCCTATTGATTCTCCATTGATGTTTCTACGCATGCTAGTATGCTTAGTTTAAAGCCTAGGCTCAAGTCGAGCTTCGATTGAGGCAAAACATTCTCATTTCAATAGTGCATGCCATATGTTCGTGATAATGCCTAAAGGGAGCTGCGTCCTCGTTTGAAGAGGGTCTTTCGAATCAAAACATCTAATTTTTAAAAAAAAATCATAACTTTCGACTTCAGTTCATTTAGTCCGCATTTGTTTGCTTGAGACTTAAGTTTACGGCTATACATATTTGCTGTTTAAAGATAGAATGTGTCAGTTTGTAAATCCATGAGCATTATCCTTTTGCTAGGAAAAGAGTGTGTGCAGATATTGGTGAGAGGAGAAGTTGGCATTGAAGTGGCCGTGAGTTGTGAACAATGGGCTTCGTAGGTTTAATGAGATTTTTGTTTTTGGTTGATTGAGAGAGTTTGGGTTGGTTCAGGCTCAAACAGATTCTAGACCTTAGTTTTAGATGTAAGGGGAGCTCGGCATTCTACTGGTTAACCGAGAGAGAGATCAAAGAGAGAGGAAGCAACCAAGAGAGAGTGAGCTGTGAGTGAGAGGGAGGGAGATCTGAGAGTGAGCTCAAGGTAGAGAGGAATCTAAGGGAGAGGAATGTTGGCTCAACAACGCCTAGTGAAGTCCACTCTTCTCGGTGAGTAACTATAGCCGACGACGCCACACTAACAAAGTAAGCCCATGCCCCCCGTTTGCCTGCCTTGATCAAACCGTCAGAGCAAGGCTTGCTGACCCAGACTTGCTTATGCATGTAAATGAGAAATTCGCTGAGCTTCCTTTGGTTGCTACAAGTAGAGAGCGTTAGGGAAAAGTGAGAAATTTGCTGTTCTTTTTAGTCTTTGGCTGCTAGTCCCTAAGGTCCTGTTTCTTGGAGTATTTTGACTTATTTATACATATTTTATTTACATTGCAGTGAGTTGGTGATGACTTTTCTCCCTCTCATCTCAACTTTTGTTTTTCACTTGGATTTTCACTGTTGACTTTTTGTTTTCTAGTTGGATTCACTCTGTGCATGGTTCTCTTGTCCCGCTCGCTGCCTTTGCTTAATTTTCCACAACTCGATCTTTGTTGATATGATCTTTTGAATCTGACTTGAAGGATTCCGTATTAAAAAATTCTTTCTTTTTTTCAATTGAACAATAGAATTGTCTCTTACAAAATCATCAGAAAAATTATGTTAAGTAATTGTTTAAATTGGATATTATTACTTGGCCATGCTTAAAAAAGGGAATGAAGTACATGATCTAAATTGTAAAATCCTCTGAGCTTGAAGTGCAGTAACATATTGAATTTAGATTATTTTGAGTTGAACAAAAAAATAAAAACCAAAAACCAAAAGTTAAAAACCAATAACCGAAAAGCCGAAATGAACTGAACCAAAATTTTAGTTCGGTTTGTATTCGGTTTGGGTCTCATTTGGTTCGGTTCAGAAGTTTTTTCTAACAGTTCAGTTTGGTTCGGTTTTTAAAAAAATCGAACTGAACCGAACCGTTGATACCCCTAAGTAAGAGTAAAACAGATTTAAATGAGAAGAGGTGATTGCAGTAAGGGTTGGCTTGCAAATCTTAAGGAAGCAATCCTTAAGCGAGCAAAACAAATTAGGGGTGGGACATGTTTGTTGATACGCCGAGACGTCTGTGTCTTTGTTGAAGAAATGGATGGGCATTCAGTTCAATCTCTCATGTGAGATTCAAATATGTGCAAATAGTTAGAGGGTGACTTTACACATAACATTCATTAGCAAGTGTGTCCATTTTTCTATATTTTCTTGTCAATCGAATGGGAATCTCATTGATAAGTGCCATATTTTGTGCAACATGTGTAGTTACATATCATTTGCTAATTCTAGCGGCGTTAATGCATCTTTGGAATAGCCTTTGACTTGAGACATATTCTACTTCAAAACGCTATGTTAGGAATGTTTTAATGTTCTGATCTAAGTTAATTTTATATTTTGAACAAAGACCGTTGTGCTTGGCTACAACTGTATCTAATGTCTTGGATTTTTAATTTTGGTTGCATATAATTAATTTCAGATTTTCCAGTTTTATTTCTATTGAGACTTCAGTCGCCCGGGATCTATTTTCCAGATTTACTGCCTTTTTTTGTGGCACCCCCTCGACGGCCCCTGATCCGTTAGGGTCGTCAACGTTCGCTTACCTTTCACTTTGATATATAACACATCACTCCGATACCATTTCAATTGCAGCGGGTCCATACAACCATGGGGGTTTACATCTTTTTTAGATCGGTCCCTTGCGCAATTCATATAGAGGAAGCACATCCATCAACTCCCTTCCTTATATTCAGAAAACGATGTACACCAACTAAGACATTTATAGGTAAAAGCCAAATACTTTTATTTACTTAAACCTGATGGATATCATCCATCAGTACATCAAAATGCCGTAGTCTTCTATACTCGGCTATACTTCAAAAGATGACTGACATCTTCTCCAACAGTCATATATTTATAGTCTATCGATCAGTGTCGGCGTCCAAAAGTTCCTTCATTTGCTATCCTCCTCCTTGCGGTCATATCCAACCACTTGATCCATCTACCGGTGGTAGTGGCAGCAGAGGTATCTTATCTAGTCTGAAATGTTATTCCCCAAACGGGGTGAGTACAATCACTCAGCAGTAAAGATCTACTAAACTATTCAATGCGTCAAACAGAACAATCAAGGTATCATGAACAAAGCACATATTATTCATGCATTCAAGCATACCTTACCTTGCAGCCATACATATATCACCATACCATATGTGCATACATCATCATGCACTCATCACCAAGCATTCATACATATACCATCATGCCATAGGCGCACATACAACCATGTACTCATCATCAAGCATCCACTCATATATCATGCCTCATGTACACATACCTTCATGTCATAGGTACATATACAACCATGCACTCGTTATTAAGCATTCACACATATACCATGCCTCATGTACACATACCTTCATGTCATAGGTGTATATACAACAATGCACTCGTCATCAAGCATTTATGCATATATCACCATGCCATATGTGCATATACCACCATACACTTATCATCAAGCATTCATGCATATATCACCATGCAATCATGCATATCTTGCCATGCTATCAAGCATACATCACCATGAGATCCATTCATGCCTTCATGATCGCATTTCAATATCAAATAGCATTAATTTACTTTCATAAGTAGATCATGCATCATGCCATATGCATACACCCATGCACATGATTCATTTTCAATTCTTTTTTCTTTTTTCATAAGGATCTCATCAATTTTTCTTTCTAGGGACCAATGTTTGCATCCCACAACTTATCGCTTGCATCCAACCAGGCATCGCGAGGAACCTCCGGGCATGTATTCAAAATACAACCAGGCACCCGGCCCCCCACATTCCGAGCATCTTGCATCCCAACTAGCATCACGAGGCATCCCCCCGGGCACAAACCTCCGGGGCTTCCAGGATTACGTACCAACATACCACCATGAATCCCCCCTCTGGAATTACGTACCGTATACCACCGGGCATCTCGAAACTCCCGAGGACCCTCCGGAATTACGCCACTAGGCCACCGGGCATCCGGCACCCCCACATTCCGGGCATCCTAACACTCTTAAGGCATTATCGGCTCACCCCTAACAGTTTCCTCATTCATCATAATTCATATTCACCAATTTATGTCTCACAATCAACATGGCACATGATGTAATGGCAACAAAGTCAAATTTAACATTTGATTCTATATGCAACGCCAAATATCATCATGTGCTCAGCAAGATTTAATCACCTCAATCAATATAATTTATGAGACTCATCCAAAACAGAATAGTCATAAATTACAGCATTTGAAATTTGCACAATCCAGCTTGCATAGTTTTAGAAAATATTTCCATTAAATACCCAAATGACCTTTAAAAATTATAAAATTCGAACATGTGATAGTCAAGACATAATGGCAGATATTTCATGGAGGACACTGTACCAAAAGACCCTTATATCATGCGGTATAGACCAAACATCACAGCACCATTATCATGACCACTCAACTTGCACAGTTTTCGAAACATTTTCAGTTAAATAGGCAAATGAACTTCAAAAATTATGAAATTTGAATAAATTGCAGGAAAGACATAGAGAAAGATACTTTGTGAAGAATACTTTGCCGAAAGAGCTTCATACAAAATAATATGACCCATGCATTGAAACTGACTAAATCCGAACGTGTCAGATTACACGGTTTTAGAAATATTTCCGATTAAATACCCTAATGATTTTCAAAATTCATGAAATTCGACTATGTTGTAGTCAAGATCCTAAGATAGGTTTTTCATGAAGAAACCAAAGTCAAATTCGTTCTAAGTGATTAAACATAGGCGGATAAAACTTCTGTTTCAATACCGAAATTACCAGATCTGACTACTTCCGAAAAACCACGATTTCACCTACCTATTCTTGTTGGTTTTCTCTAAAATTTTGATATGTTAAAAATCAGGATGTCCTCTACAACTTTTGTTAAGAAATTGAAGTGAAATTTCAACAAGAAGGTTACTTTACAGACAACGAAACCGCTGAAGGTCATCACGACGAATTCCAGATCTAGTCTCTCCAAAGGAAAATCGTTTCACCAAGAAATAGTTGTTCGTTTTATCTCAAATTTCAGTATGTTATTCTTCAAGATGTTCTATACAACTTTCATGAAGAGGTCGAAGTGAAATTCCAAATAAAAAGTCACATGCAACACACGAATTCACCAAGAGGTCAACAAAACAGTTTCCAGATCTAATGTTTTCGTAGAAAAAGGGTTTCACCCCTCAATACTTGTCCATTTTGTCTCAAATTTTAGTATGTTATACTTCAAGATGTTTTCTACAAATTTCATTAAGAGGTCGAAACAAGATTCCAACTAAAAAGTCACATGCAACACACAAACTCGCGGACGGTCGGACTGGTCTTTCCGAAATCAGCATGCATGACCAATGAATCTCTCTTCAAAGCTCCGAAATCTCATCCCATCTGCCACAACCAAGACTTACCATCTACTACACATATACACAGCAATGCAAAGAGTAGGTTTTAGGACTTCACTTGCCTCAAATCAAAGGAAAACACAGCAAGAACGACAGCGGGACTAGGGGGGCTCGACGGCGTCTCCTCTTCTCTTTCTCTCTTTGGACGGTACTCTCTCTCTCTTCTCTCTCTTCTAGTCGAAATCCCCCTCCCCATTTTCCTTTTAGTCAAATTAAAACCCTTGCATGCTCCCATTTTTGCATGGAGGGACACTTGGTTACAAAGGGGCAACACTTGGCAAGCTTTTCTTGCCACTTGGCATCTTTGCCATGCACATGATGGGCCTTCATTTGGCTGGGCTTGAGCCAGCCTTGGTCGACCACTTGATGGGCTCCTTCGGCCGGGCCTCTTGGCCCACTTTAGGCCAACACTCTTGGGCCTAAAGTCCAAACTTAAATGGCCCAAGTTTATTTTTAATAATACATCTTAATCCTCATTTAAATAAATACCTAATTGCATAATAAAATGGCCAAAAGACTTTGTGACATTAATCCATAAAATCAAATCTATAAAGTGCATAGTCAAGAACAAAGTCTTCTTTATCAAATTGTCCTATAGCACCAACCTTGATCATCCATTAACATAAGATGTATTTCTACCCAAATAATTCTTCATTAAAATACTCGGCATTAATCTATTAAAATTCTTTGGTCTAAAGGCCATAACATAAATCAATAACACTTCCATCACCTTTTCATAGGTTGTAATGCATCCAGAGGTTGCCATGAAATTTTGGGATGCCACATTTTTAACGTACTTTGGCAAGTAGAACTAATGGCAAAACTTTGCAACCTCTTTTACATATGTATCTCCTTGTCATTTTTTTTAAAAATTATTTTTTTTAATCTTATGCGTTTCAGCTTATTCATCTGCATAGTGCTTTTAAACAATGATGAGATGTATTTTTGTCCATACATAAGCCTACCAAAAGGTTTAGCGCACACAAGTTTTCATGTGCATATGCTAACGGGATTATAATTTATACCAGAGTGTCAAGCATAATCAATGAATCACTATCAGATGGAGTTCTTCTATAGACACGTTGTGATCATGGTTTCTAATAAAGATCATTTCTCAATGCCTTTGAAAAGTTATTTTCTTTCTTTTTGATGATTAAATTTTGAAATAATTAAAGATCAACAACAAGAAACCGATCCTTAAATTGCTGACATCTTATAAAATCCAATTCTCCCACATTTTGTTCTTGTGGACCACAATCTTCAAAAGTGACTTCTATGTTGCTGCACCGTTCAAGTTTATGGACCTCATTATTCACGCGCTTGTGCATTCTGCTGATATTATTTACGCAGGCGCGCGCGCGCGCACACACACACACACACATATATATATATATATATATATATATATATTTTCTCTATCAAGTTCTTCTCCTCTATTATGGACTTGTGTGGTTGGCCAATATTGGAACGAAAACATTAATATTATATTATTGATATGAATGGGAAAATTACACTAAAAGTCGTAATGTTTGGTCCAAAATACAATCAATTCCTAAATATTAGAAAAAAGTACAAGCATATTCTATATATTTTGAAAAAAAGTGCAATTTTATCCTTTCAACGGGATATTTACCCATTGTATTGATTGATATGCCGGAAATCTAATGTGATATTTTTTTAATAGGAATTGAGAAAATATGGTGTTAAGTGAATGCCACGTCATAAAATAAGTCAATTTATTTTTATTTAAAAAGAAACCAAAAGCATATTCAAATTCATAATGAAGACAACAAAACCAATGACTTGCATGCCGTCAAAACCTATAGAACATATGGTATTTGAAAAAAAATTCTTTCAATTAACTTTAAACTAAACTTGTTGCATTATTGAAATACTAGACAATACTTTCATCTAAAACTTCAAAATTTTAGAATAATTGATAATGATTTCACAAAGTTTTACAAAATTAGGTTTCATAAGATCATGACTCGTGATCTCTCGTGATCTCTCCCTTTCGCTTATTTTCAAATAGTTTTGATCTTTCATATGTTTTCTCTCTTATTTCCTTTTAAGTGCAAATTCCCCATTAATAGCAGTGATATGTCGTAAATCTAAACAGTGATCACATAAATCAAATCTTTTTCATGTGTTAGGAGAAAATTATCAAATCGGTCTTGATCATATTGTATGATTTTTAATTTTGTCATTTTGCACGGAATTCTAATGCAATCCTCCAATCAGTGGCTACCAGTAATTATTGATGTGTCAATCTACGTAGCGAAGGAACTTAAAAGAAAAATTGGAAAATGCTGATATAACCGTGCCGTTAGTTTTGAATAGGAATGGCCATACCTCAGCCACACGTTTTCCATCTTCGAAATGGGAGAATTACTCAGCAGGTTTCCCGTTTTTATTATATAGAAATACATTTTCCAAAACAGGTCACGATCAAATCTGTTGAGAAAATATTCAAACAAGTTTCCGATTGTCTAGAATCATTATAAAAACAAATCGAAGTGATAATATTTAAACAATAAGAAATATAAGAAGAACTCGGTTATAGCTTTTACAATAGTGGATATTATTCTCCGGCCAAAGTATAAGATTATCGTTCCCAAATAAAATAAAATAACATAATAATTAAAAAAAAGGAATGTAATTATATTGTATAATTTGAACTCCCGATCATTGTATGATTTTGTAATGCAATAAGTCAAAACTATAGATAAAGGTTCGTTAATTCTACTTCTTGATTGTAAGAGAGTGAGAGGTATTCATTTCCATTGAATTTTAGTTTACATCTATATATTATCTATATATTTTAGACATATGATGCTTAAGTTTCTCTTCTAATTTTGTTCAGATGGATGGAGTTAATATTAAAAATAGTCTCACTAATAAAAAAAATTGGTAGTGATGAAGACGAGATGAACAATGCAAACAAAGATGATAGTAATGAAAGTGTCAAGACACCATGGAACATGAAATTTTTTTATTCAACTTTTAAATTTAATAGATCTATATAACAACATTGACACTTTCTCTTTAGGAGTGATAATAATGTGCTACTTGTAATTATTCATATTGTGGTAGCTATTTTATCTTTTATTTTTTTCATATTCGAAAAAATTGATTTCATGGATTCTCTTGTAATTTCATGCTTGTAAAAAGGAAACTTAAAAGTATAAAATGGAAAGAAAAATAGAAAACATACGGTCAAAAATTGAAACCGGGAGACCGTAACTTTGCAAAGGGCAGTTATGCTAGCCGCTCTCAAGAAAAAAACCGTCGTAAAAACCGTCGTAAAAACCGTCGTTCTCTCTCTTCCTCTTTCTTTCTCTCCAGTAACTGGCTCCCTTCGTTCAAAGCCGAGAAAAACGAGAGAGAAATGGAGATCTTTTCTAGAGAAGCGATCCGAGAACCTTTCTTCTTTCTTCCTCCTTTGCCGGTCGGACGCCGCCCATCGTCGCTGCAAGGTCATCTCTACCACCGTCGCCGCCGGCGTCGCCTCTTCCGCCGGTTTAAAAGACCCCGTGTCATCACTACAGAGGACTTCCCCCCGTCGCCCTCCCGACGCCGCCGTGTTCTGCCATTCTGAGGCCGTGCGTGCCCTTTGTTTCCGAGACCCCGGGGGATCCCGAGGCGGCGAGATCCAGTTGTGAAGCCTCTTCCGCAGGTTCCGAGTCCGATTCTCTACCCTTACTGCAGCTCAGATATCGAATCCTCTGTTGACGCGATTTATTTGAGTTTGTTTCCCTGATTGCGAGCATCTGGGGTTGGTTGGAATCTGAACTTGAGATAGTTGAAGATCTGCTCGACCATACATTGTTGCCGATGAGAATTAAGATTGCACCTAGGACTTCACTAGATTAACTACTAGTAATAAAAAAAAAAAATTATATGCGTCGGGAGAGTGGGCATTCCTTAATTGTATTCAGGCCGTCTGGAGCGCCACCGTGCCCAGCAACACGGTCACAACAATCGCAGTGTTGGATTTTTGGCATGTCATAGTTTCACCTATATGATTGTCTTGCCGACGCAGCCACGAGGAAGATGAGGAATTGACTTTTTGGCTGAGTGCTTTTTCTTTGGTTTTATTCTTTTGTTTTTTTGGTCGTTGAGGGTTTTTGTCTTGGCTTGATTTATAGGGCCAAACAATCTCAATCCATCCATCCGGCGTGCGGGAGGAGGCTTTTTTATTGGGCTAGTTTCTGGAATCTAACAAATCCTTCCAGCAATAGCCAGCGAAAGAAAGATAATCTTTCTTTCGCTGGCTATTGCTGGAAGGATTTGTTAGATTCCAGAAATTAGCCCAATAGAAAAGCCTATCTTCTCGCGTGTTGATGGTTGCTGTTGCCGATGAACGTGAACGGGGAGGGCAAGACGATCATACGGGGGAAAATAGGATGTGGCAGAAATCCAACTTTATAATTGTTGTCAGCCGTGTTACTCGCGATAGAGGCAGACGGGCTGAATCCACCTCAAGGAATGGTCCACTCTTCCACTGCATATAAGTGATCATTATCGTACGTGTTTGGTCACATCAAATAAGTGAGTCCAATTAGCATAGTCACTCAACATTTAAAGGAGCAAGTGGTGCTAGTGGTAGGTCACAGAAGGAGCAAACTCAAAAATCAAGCAAGTTAGTGGAATTAATTGCAACAGAAAAAGAATGATGAATTGAAAAGAAAGGTATAGGCTAAGAGGACTAAATTAGACTTAATCTAGAATTAAATGATAAGGGCTATTGAGTCCGTATTGACCCTCAAACTCTAATATCCTTAGAAATTGGAAGACTATGTCATCTTTTCACTATTCGCTTTAAATTGCTTGATATGGCTAATGGTGCCTGTGGTGCTTTTCTGTCTTATTACTAGTCATTAGACAAGTTTTGTGGTTCTAGATTGGCAATGCAATGCTTTGTGGAGCTGTACATGCACATTTTAAACATATAATATATCCACTTCTCCAAAAGTTTTGGTTTTGTATGAGATATTATACTTGACAATGGTGTTTTATGGATTGAGTTGCAAGTGCAGGGTGCAGGAATCGAACTTCTAGACCAAATATTAACCGTGGTAGACCATCGATTCAACCACAAATACATCTGCAACTGAGTTTCTATTGTGATGTTTATCCTAATTTTGTTCCTTTTTGATGGTTTTATTAGTGATGGGCTTAAGGCCCGTCCGTCCATGTTGGGCCTAAAAGCCCGGCCCACAGGAATAGGGCCCGTGGATGGAGGGATGTATAAAAGGGATGAGAGAGAGGGAAAACGCACATTTTGGAAATTAGAACATACGTACGTCTCCCTCTCCCCCTCACTCTCTCTCTCTCTCTCCTAAAAAGGAAAACAGTAAGGCTCCGGTAACGTTTTTCTTCCCTTCAACCACGATTTGGCGTTATCGGATTAAACAGGGCCAAATTCTCTTCCTCTTATCGGCGTCGGTGTTTAATTTGTGGCTAACAAGGTATGCTCGAATCCGTGGTGTGCTTTAGGATCGGTGATACGTGATTTTCCCGGGCTTGTCTTCCGCATTCGTTTTAGGGGTTCGATTTAGTGTCGAATCCGGTTTTTGGGAATCCGTTAATCCCAACATTGGTATCAGAGCCCTAGTTCATGTTTTCCCGACCCCTTTCATGTTTTTTGATTGATTTTTCGCGAAAATAATCGGCCGACACGGATCGGGGCGCAAAATCCCGACACCTGAGCACTGTTCGTCCATTTTTCCGAGTTTCTGTAAGTCGAAATCAATTTCTGAAAGTATAAGGTGAAAGGGCTCGTCGGGACGAGTCCGTCGACATGTCGTGCGCCGTTGGGCGACGCCGGACGCGCCCACACGTGCGGCTAGAAGCCGCTGCACGTGGGCGCGATGCGCCCACACGTGCGGCCAGAAGCCGCTGCGCGTGGGCGCGACGCACCCGAAGCACTGGCTCGGCCAACGCGTGCACCACACGCACCGGTCGACGAACCGGCACGTGTGCGTCGCCGCCGCGGCGAACCGGCACGCGTCGGTCGGTGAACCGACGCGTGCCGACGTCATCGTGATGTCACGGTAACCGCCGGGATGACGTCATTAGTGACGTCATCGCCGACGACCGTTGGCCGACCGGTCACCGGCCGGCGACCCGACCTGACCCAACCTGCATGGAAGCCTGGCTTATGCCGCGCACGTGTCGACTGACGTCTGCGTGACGTCAGCCCGTGCACGCGCGCGGCACGTGCCGGTCGGTTCGTCCGACCTGGCCCAATGGGTCCGACCGGTCCGACCACCGTTGACCGACGACCGTTGACTGTTGACCGACGACCGTGACCGTTGACTGTTGACCCAAAAAAAAAAAAGAAGAAGGAAGGAGGAAAAGAATGTGGTTCTTTTTCAATTAAGTCTATGTGGATTATATGTGATCATTTATTTGTTCTGTATTTGTTGTAGGAACAATGCCTCCCCTGAGGTTGAGCACACCTATTCGCGCAATTACCGATGAACAAAAGGAAATGCTGTCTAAGTTGATAGCTGAGCTGACTGATCATCGATGGGAGAGTGGTGACTTAATTGATCACATCCTTAAAGTCAACGAGAAAATTCAAAAGGTCATATGGAATGGTCGTCCTATGCCACAGTCAGAGATTGTGCGATTTTTCAAGAACACCCTTCTACCTGAATGGCAAGGAGTGTTGAATCGCATATGTGATGTCAATAGAGCTGCTTCATATAAGAAAATTGTGATGGATTTTATAAATGAATATTACTGGATTGTTACAAGGGAAAAGATCAAGAAATTGAACAAAAGAGGATCTTTTCCAGTTCGTATGTTGAGTTGGTGTTAGATGTATATTGACTGATCTTTGTTAAGTGTGCTTTGTAGACATCTTATATAATATTTACTACCTGATTATTGTTGATGTAGCAACCGATATGTTAGTTGTATTATGTGAAAGCATTATTGTTTTATTGGATGTCAATTATTATTTGCTTTCTGTTATTATTGGTTGCTGTGGGTAGTTATAGAAGTTTTTGTAGCTTCATAGAATTTATTTTGCATAAGACAATTATATTAATGATAATTTTAAGTTAGGATTTTTGGAGGATGATTGGAAACATAGTGACCTTTTGATTTTGAAGCCTTACTTGAAATTATTCATTAATATGATGGGTCTATGCAAAAGGGATGCATAAATGATAGGCATTAATAATTCGTGCATATATGTCTGATGTGTTCAGATCAATGGGTTCAGCCACAAAGAGCGTAGTTGCCGAGCTGAACAAAGGTGAAAAGCTCAATGGTGACAACTATGAAATATGGCACATGAAAATCCAATATGTGCTGGAAGAGCAAGAGGCAGTAGAAGCTTTTAACCTAACCATGGTAGAACTTGAAGAAGGAAACACTGCACAGCACAAGAGAGATAAGAAAGCTTTTGCTGCATGTAAAAGAAAGAACTCCCTTGCTCGCATTACGTTGCTGAGCAGCATGGACAATGACGTCATGCGAGAGTTTAGGCGTTTTGACAATGCCAAGGAAATGTGGAAAGCATTTGCAGCAAGATTTGGTCATACTTCGTGACCAGACTGAGGCAGCTCACTATTAGGTTTGACTCTTATAAGAAGCCTCATGGTCAGACCATGAAGCAACATCTTAGAAATATGTCAAACATGATAAATGAGCTGAAAGATGCTGGCCATGTCCTGACAGATGAGCAGCAAGTGCAAGCAGTAATTCGTTCCTTGCCTCAGAGTTGGGAGCATATGAAGGTGCACCTGACCCATAATGATAATATCAAAACCTTTGAGGATGCTATGCGTCATCTTGAGCTGGAAAAGGACCGCCTCTTGGCGGCTAAGCCAGAAGCTGAACTCTATCATGCTAGTTCTAGCTCACATGGAGCTTCGAGCTCCAAGCGCAAACGTCCTAACTGGTTTGATAAAGGGAAAGGCAAGGAAGCAGGTCCTTCATGAAAGAAACCCAAGCTTAACCAACGTGGAAGAGGAAAGCATCCTCGAATGAAGAAGCTTGCAAGGTTGAAGTGTTATAACTGTGATTAGAAGGGTCACTATGCTAGCGACTGTCGTGAGCCAAAGAAGGTAAACACCCATTGTACTTTTCAGAACTTTGCTTTTGTGTTGAGTTCTGTATTCTTAACTGAGTCTAATCCTTTGTGGACTGTAGATTCAGGAGCAACAGACCATGTAGCGAAGGATAGAGGATCTTTCGTGGAATTTCGACGAGTACCAATTAGAACTAAGTGGGTTTATGTGAGAAACAACTCTAGAACTGAAGTGAAAGGAATTGGCACATGCCAACTGAATATGCGTGGTGGACGTACTTTGTTCCTACATGATGTATTGTATGCTCCGAAAATTCGTCGGAATTTAGTATCTGTTTTAGTGTTGGTTAAACTAGGTTTTAATATGAACTTCTATAATAGAGGTGTGGATTTGTTTTTGGATACAAATTACTATGGTTGTGGTTATTTTCTGGATGATTTTATTGTATTAGATATTGAGTATGTTAATGCAAATGTTTGTTATTCCCTTATCACGTCTCCTAATTCATATGATAATGATGTGAATGTGTGGCATGCTAGACCTGGTCACATTGGCCAACAACGTATGAATAGACTAGCCAAAGAAGGCTTGTTGGGCAACATTGAAAAAGTCGATTTGCCCATATGTAAGCATTGCGTAGAAGGGAAAACGACACGGAAACCATTTGGAAAAGGTAAAAGAGCTGAATTTCCTCTGCATTTAATCCATTCTGATGTCTGTGGTCCAATGAATGTGAGAAGAAGGCATGGGGCTGTTTATTTCATCACTTTTATAGATGATTATACTCGATTCGGATATGTCTAATTGATTTTCTACCAAGTTCATAAATCTTTTGAAACAACTTATTGCTTCAGATTTATGAGAAATCAAATAGACATATCCGAATCGAGTATAATCATCTATAAAAGTGATGAAATAAACAGCCCCATGCCTTCCTCCTACATTCATTGGATCACAGACATCAGAATGGATTAAATGCAGAGGAAATTTAGCTCTTTTACCTTTTCCAAATGGTTTCCGTGTCGTTTTCCCTTCTAGGCAATGCTTACATATGGGCAAATCGACTTTTTCAATATTGCCCAACAAGCCTTCTTTGGCTAGTCTATTCATACGTTGTTGGCCAATGTGACCAATCTAGCATGCCACACATTCACATCATTATCATATGAATTAGGAGACGTGATAAGGGAATAACAAACATTTGCATTAACATAGTCAATATCTAATACAATAAAACCATCTAGAAAATAACCACAACCATAGTAATTTGTATTCAAAAACAAATTCACACCTCTATTATAGAAGTTCATATTAAAACCTAGTTTAACCAACACTAAAATAGACACTAAATTCCGACGAATCTCCGGAGCATACAATACATCATGTAGGAACAAAGTGCGTCCATCACGCATATTCAGTTGGCATGTGCCAATTCCTTTCACTTCAGCTCTGGAGTTGTTTCCCACATAAACCCACTTAGTTCCAGTTGGTACTCGTCGAAATTCCACGAAAGATCCTCTATCCTTCGCTATATGGTGTGTCGCTCCTGAATCTACAATCCACAAATGATTAGACTCAGTTAAGAATACAGAACTCGACACAAAAGCAAAGTTCTGAAAAGTACAAGGGGTGTTTACCTTCTTTGGCTCACGACAGTCGCGAGCATAGTGACCCTTCTAGTCACAGTTATAACACTTCACCCTTGCAAGCTTCTTCATTCGAGGACGCTTTCCTCTTCCATGTTGGTTAAGCTTGGGTTTCTTTCTTGAAGGACCTGCTTTCTTGCCTTTCCCTTTATCAAACTAGTTAGGACGTTTGCGCTTGGAGCTCGAAGCTCTATGTGAACTAGAACTAGCATGATAGAGTTCAGCTTCTGGCTTAGCCGCCAAGAGGCGGTCCTCTTCCAGCTCAAGATGACGCATAGCATCCTCAAAGATTTTGATATTATCATTATGGGTCAGGTGCACCTTCATATGCTCCCAACTCTGAGGCAAGGAACGAATCACCGCTTGCACTTGCTGCTCATCTCGTCAGACATGGCCAAAGATCTTTCACCATTTATCATGTTTGACATCTTTCTAAGATGTTGCTTCATGGTCTCGACCATGAGGCTTCTTATAAGAGTCAAACTTAATAGTGAGTCGCCCGCCCGGTCACCGAAGTATGACCAAATCTTGCTGCCAATGCTTCCCACATTTCCTTGGCATTGTCAAAATGCCTAGACTCTCGCATGACGTCATTGTCTATGCTGCTCAGCAACGTAATGCGAGCAATGGAGTTCTTTCTTTTCCATGCAGCAAAAGCTTCCTTATCTCTCTTGTGCTGTGCAGTGTTTCCTTCTTCAGGTTCTACCGTGGTTAGGTTAAGAGCTTTTAGTGCCTCTTGCTCTTCCAGCAAATATTGGATTTTCATGTGCCATATTTCATAGTTGTCACCATTGAGCTTTTCACCTTTGTTTAACTCGGCAACTATGCTCTTTGTGGCTGAAGCCATTGATCTGAACACATCAGACATATATGCATGAATTATTAATGCCTATCATTTATGCATCCCTTTTGCACAGACTCATCATATTAATGAATAATTTCAAGTAAGGCTTAAGAATCAAAAGGTCACTATGTTTCCAATCATCCTCCAAAAATCCTAACTTAAAATTATTATTAATATAATTGTCTTATGCAAAATAAATTCTATGAAGTTACAAAATTTCTATAACTACCCACAGCATGGTAGAAAATCAATTAGACAAGAAAATAAAAACATTGAGATCCGATCGAGGTCGAGAATATTTATCTGATGAGTTCAGAAAATTATGTGATGAAAAAGGAATAGAAAGACAGTTGTCTATTCCATATACTCCTCAACAAAATGATGTTGCGAGAGAAAGAAACGAACCCTACCGGAAATTGTTAGGTCCATGATGGCGCATGCTAACTTACCTATCACTT
Source organism: Eucalyptus brandiana (assembly GCA_014182725.1). NCBI lineage: Eukaryota > Viridiplantae > Streptophyta > Magnoliopsida > Myrtales > Myrtaceae > Eucalyptus > Eucalyptus brandiana. The sequence goes on from CM024670.1 coordinate 37,125,205, forward strand.
TTTGGAGTGATGCATTATTAACTGCTGCCTATATACTTAACCGGGTGCCTTCCAAATCAGTTACTTCCACTCCATATGAGTTATGGACAGGTAGAAAACCGAACTTAAGTTTTCTTAAGCCATGGGGTTGTGCTGCCTATACACATAAGTCCTCTCACAAGTTTGGGAAATTGGGTCCTAGAGGAAAGAAGAGTATTTTCATAAGATATTCGGAACACTCGAAAGGGTATGTGTTCATAGGTGAGCAGGAAAGTGGGAGTATAACTGAATTTGAATCACGAGATGTCACATTCTTAGAGGATGAATTTCCTAAGAAGGGCGAAATGGGAAGATTACTCCCTATTTGAAACCTTGGATCAAGATAATGATATTAGTGGAGTTCGTCCAAGTGGGAGTAATATGAGAAGTGATGAATTGAATTCAACTCATTCTCAATTACACCCACATGATGAGACGACATCATCATTATTTAATCCAAGTGGGAGCATAATGGGGAATGGTATGCAAAGTGTACAATCTCCCATACGGCGAACAAGTTGCCAAAGTATTCCCCGTCGACATTTTGACATTGAAGGGGAAACTTTTATGGTTGCTCCACATGATGAGGATGAGCCAAGAAATATTAATGAGGCTCCGAATTGCCCTAGTAAGGAAAAATGGATTCATGCAATGGAAGAGGAAATTGAGTCAATGAAATCAAACCAAGTTTGGGAACTGGTTGATTTTCCAAAAGGACGCAGAGTTATTGGGAACAAGTGGGTTCTCAAAATAAAGCGAAAGGCTGATGGCTCGATAGAAAGGCATAAGGCTCGCCTTGTGGCGAAAGGGTATAATCAACAGGAAGGAATTGATTATGAAGATACATTTTCTCCTATAGTGAGATTTACCTCGATTCGCATTATTCTGGCAATAGTAGCTAGTATGGATCTTGAGTTACATCAGATGGATGTAAAGACTGCTTTCCTCAATAGAGAATTAGAGGAAGAAATATATATGGAACAACCTGCTGGTTTCATAGTGAAAGGCCAAGAAGAAAAGGTATGTCGACTTTTGAGATCGATATACGGCCTTAAGCAGTCATCGAGACAATGGTATATACGTTTTCATAATGCCATAATGGCATATGATTTTACAATGATTGATGAGGATCATTGTGTATATATCAAAAGATCCAATGATCAATTTGTGATCATATTATTATATGTTGATGATTTACTGATTGCCGGAAGCAATATGGAGTTTGTTAATATTGTCAAAAGTTGGTTGTCTTCCAACTTTGAGATAAAGGATATGGGTGAGGCTATATACATTCTTGGAGTTAAGATTTCAAGAGATCGTTCGAAGAGATCGTTGTCTCTTTTGCAAGAAACATATATAAATAAGGTTCTTGAACGATTTCGTATGCAAGATTGTAAACCCATAGACACTCCTATTGCAAAAGGTGAATGATTGAGCCATAAGTCCAAAGACTCCACAAGAGAAGGAACAAATGAAACATGTTCCTTATGTTAGTGCTGTTGGGAGCTTGATGTACACTATGATGTATACAAGACCCGACATACGTTTTGCAGTTGGAATGGTGAGTAGATACCAATCTAATCCAGGTCTAGCACATTGGAAGGCCGTTAAGAGAATACTGAGGTATCTAAAGGGAACTGCTGATTACAAGTTGAATTACCAAGGAAAGGATCTGCGACTTGAAGGCTATTCAGATGCTGATTGGGGAGGAGATTTAGATGAAAGAAAATCTATCTCTGGATTTACTTTCTTACTGAACAATGGCGCCATATCATGGAGCAGTAAAAAGCAAACGTGTATAGCCTTGTCCACGATGGAAGTTGACTTCGTGGTATTATTAGCAGCGGTACAAGAAGGAGTTTGGCTTAAGAGATTTTTGTATCATTTAGGTGTTATTGAGAAAGCTGCAAATCCATTATTGGTTAACTGTGATAGCCAAGCAGCTATAGCGTACACCAAAGATCCAAAATATCATGGCAAGACCAAACTTATAGATACCAAGTATAACTTTGTCAAAGATATGGTTGCACGAAAGGATGTGAACTTACAGTACATATCTACACATAGAATGGTAGCAGATCCTATGACAAAGCCAATACCTAGAGATATGTTTTGTGGTCATGTAAAATCTCTAGGATTGCGTAGAGTCTGATGTACTGAATTGTAATTTCTCTGAGTTATTCACATTTATAAACTAGTGTTGTTTCATTATTAATGCCTATGAATCTTTGTATGATATTTATGCATCTTAATGCTCAGTGCATTATTTTAAGTTAAGGAAGTATGTCGGACAGATAAAAGATTAGCCTACTCACACGGGTAATCGCCTCTATTTACTGTGTGATAAATAGAGATGAAACTGTTTTTAAGCTTATTATCTAAGTGATAATCGAGAGCTCAAGCTTAAAAATATATTTGTCGCCTTAACTGGGTGTTAAGATGATGACATAATATTTACTATGTCCGAAAGTAAAATAACCCACATATTTTACTTTATCTGTCTATGATGCCAGATGTGAGTTCTGATGAATTTTTGTGAACTCAAGTTAGACATTGGGTATGTCTGAACTATCATCTGTACGGTATTGAAAGGTATAGACATACGTTCCATGGGAAATGAGTTAATACCGTAATACATATTTCATACTACGTATGCATTAGCCGACCAATAAGAGTGGCAACAGTTTGATCTCAACTTTTATGCCGTGTGAGACTCTTGAGGAAATGAGTTCCTCAGTTTCAGTGCCCTCATGACTTTTACTTATTCTCAAGATTTCTATTTAGTATTTCCTATCTTAGGATGTTGCCAATGGTCATGAGTTGATTCGATCTAATGGGACATTTCTAGAAAAGTAAGCTGAACTGAAATTGAGAGTTTGAAGGAAAGAGGAAGATCGAATTTGGAGAATCACATTGTAGTTTTGTGTTCACTGATCGATCAATTATAATTGTCTTTGTGATCATTATAATTGTTAATACAATATATATATATATATATATATATATATAAATATATCATTGTTTAAAAGAGATCAAGAGAGATATAAATGTGATTGATCGATCTAGGGTACCGCATACTAAATCTACTCGAGTGTGACGCCCATTATGAGCTGCTATATATTCCTAACGTATATATAGCAACGAGCTCTCAAAGTATCTTTGGTCGCACGGATTATTCACCTGGTATGAATGTTAAAGAGAGGTAAAGAGAATCCTGTTCGGCTCACCATGTGCGAGTGGGAGATGATGGTTTTATTAGTGATGGGCTTAAGGCCCGTCCGCCCATGTTGGGCCTAAAAGCCCGGCCCACAGGAATAGGGCTCGTGGATGGAGGGATGTATAAAAGGGATGAGAGAGAGGGAAAATGCACATTTTGGAAATTAGAACATACGTACGTCTCCCTCTCCCCCTCACACTCTCTCTCTCTCTCTCTCTCTCTCCTAAAAAGGAAAACAGTAAGGCTCCGGCAACGTTTTTCTTTCCTTCAACCACGATTTGGCGTCATCGGATCGAACAAGACCAAATTCTCTTCCTCTTATCAACGTCGGTGTTTAATCTGTGGCTAACAAGGTACGCTCGAATCCGTGGTGTGCTTTAGGATCGGTGATACGTGATTTTCCCGGGCTTGTCTTCCGCATTCGTTTTAGGGGTTCGATTTAGTGTCGAATCCGGTTTTTGGGAATCCGTTAATCCCAACACTTTTGCCAGCAATTCCCAGATTTTCAACTCTTGCTTTTGCAGAGTTAAAATGTGTGAGATGTGTTTATTTCTGCCGTTCCTCTTCCATTGTTGATGAGGTTAGTACATTCTTCCTCGGTCTATGGAAAATGAAGTAATGGCTTTCTTGCGTATTTAATTGTTCTAAAAGCGCTCCTGTGATGCTCTTCAGGATGAAACTGAAACAAATCAAGCTACCCTTTGTCCAGGAGGAAAGCACAAGCTCATTTGGGATGAGGAAATTGGTTTGATTTGCCTCTTCTATAATCAGATGCTGCTCGAGATAAAATATGTCTTGCCACCATTTCAACCATTTTTCGTAAGTTCTGTTGGTTTACCAAGTACTGGGGCTGTTCATGTTACATCCCATTTTCAAAATACCGTCTGCACTTCACAGTTGGACTAGTTATGTTATCGACTGTCACTTCCATAGATTAACTGTTTCACTCACCGCCATCCTCAATGTATGTCTATGCACTAGAACCTGGTCCTGATCTTTTTTTTCCCTTTTAGTATAATAGTAACGTACATGCTTTGAACTACACCTCCAGCGCATTCGTGACTATGTTATCTACTCTGAATTTTTTTAAGACCGGGACATCACATGAGAAGTGCCTTCTTTTATTTCCTCCACTCTTAATACTCTATGTGCACATCTCTATTTACTGTACTTTTTGAACTTATTAACGACTACCCATCCCACTTCGATGTCTTGATCTTTCTCCTACTGTTTTATGATTTCGCTAGCCATTACTAAGAAGGTGTTTGAAAAATGGTATATGTAATAAAGTCTCATCATTGTGCATATTTTATATATAAACAAGCTCATTACGTCATGCTTCCAAGCTCACTTCTTGAAGCACCTATCAAATTTGAATTGTGTTATATAGTATATATGCCAACTTTTATATGTCTTGCTAGTGCACGTAACATTTTTCTTACTTTATCGAACGATCCCGCATGACAAACACGTTTCTCCAACCAACTTAGGCATGTCAAGTTTAGGGGATAGGTATTTTGGCTGCAGCAAAGTTGTTCATGACTATGGCAAGTTCATAGCTGAGATGGAAAGAGTAGTGTTCAGGATGGTCTGCGAGGGCTACGATGTCGAGAATTGTTATGATCGATTCCAGCTCGTACCTCCTATGATTCTTGAAGTCCAAGAAATCTGAAGGTGTGGAGGTCAGTGTGAAGTTTGAACCCAGCCTGTCACACGGACAAGAACTTTTTGTCCTACTTGCACCAGAACAACATTAATAGCTTGGATGTGAGGACCAAAGATGGCGAGTGGTTCATTTCTTAGCCCTCGGCTTCAACTTTCATGGTCATTGCCGGTGAAGCATGTGTGGTGAATCACTTATTTGCTTGAAAATTCTTAGTATTAGTTTGCGCTAGTTCATTGAAATCATTTGCAATTTTGTGGGGTTCATTCTTGATTAGGCATGGAGCAATGAAAGGATCAAGGCTTGTGACCACCGAGTGATGGTTACCGGAAAGAATCAAGTGAGATAGTCTCTTGCGGCATTCTCATACGTCATAGGGATGATCGAAACGCCAGAGGAATTCACTGATGAAGCACACCCTCAGCATTACAAGCCCTTCATTTACATGAACTTCCTTTGCCACGATGACTCTGTCAATGGCCGCATGAAGGGCGAGAGCCTCATCAACTCCTTCTGCGGAGCTCAGGCCAATTAGCCCTTATGATTAAATCAGAATGAATTGATTATATGCTCTTTATGTTAAATAAGATGAGATTTGGGGAGATTGTTGTCTCTCAATCTTCTTTGTTCTGTTTTCTAAAATAAAGAGGTATGCGAAGGTCGAAGGTGATTGACGATGGAAATGGATTTGGTCAGTAAAATTCATTGACCATACAATATTTTTGGGGAATTAGTAAGAAATGTTCGTCTCATTGGCCTTAGCTTATTCACTCTTACTCAGGCCAGGCCACTTTAGGAAAATGAAGTCTACCGATTTGGAACTACCTTGGACACTATGTTATTTTCATTTAGCGAGAGAGAATTTTGTGATCAATTCTTGCTAGTTATTCAAACTGGACTCGTGCCACTGTCGGGAGGCTTAAGGTTTTTATAGCAGATAGTCTCTTCTGGGCGTGACAATATTATTATGACGTCATCATATATTTTTATGTAGAGCTGGGAGCTCAATAGACCCAAAAGGAAGTTAGCTCATTCTCCATTTTTGCGAGTAATGTGGTCTAAATATACTTATAATGTAATACTGTTGTAACATTTTGCTAGTTTGTTTCAAGAAACTATGAGAAAAAAACAGCTTATTCAGTCATAAGATGAATGGTATCCAACAGGGTGAATGGTTCCAAATTTTGTACAGATTCCACTTGGAACTTGGAACCTGTTCCAATGAATAGGTTTCTCATCTTTTGGAACCTGTAACCTATCTTGTATACCCCAGAATCTGGAACTTATCCCATCACAAGTTTCAAGATCTACCTAGGTTCTACCTATAAAACAATTGTAATGAATTGAAATATTTAATGACTATCACTTGTTGTTACAATTCATTGACCATAAAGACACATGGAATATATGGATATTAATAAAGTAAAAGTCTTAGTTATAAAATGGAAACTTAAACTAGTGCTTCCTAGTTATATATTCATCATCGAACAGTATGAAATATCACAAAATTGCACGAAGACATGAACTAATAAAACATTAAATTTTTGTTCTAGGTTCTAGGTTACATGTTATATGTTTCAAATTCCTCCAATTAAGAACTTAGAACTTACTCTTTTAAATAAGTTCATCATTTTTCGGAACTTGGAACCTATCTTGCATATTTTGGAACCTGGAACCTATAAGCTTTCATCAGTTCGGTTCTTAGGTTCCAAGTTATACCTTGGATCCATGCTCACCCTTAGTATCCAATATTTCAATCCTCATCATCACTACTTTCATAGTTTTGACATAAAGATTGGAGTGCAATGCTCAGACTAGAGGTTGGACCAGCTTTCTTTACCACAGCATTTCTCTTAAAGGAAGAATTGAACAATAGTCTACTCTAACTTCAATCCCGTGAACCCACATAATTTCCCGTTAAATATAACAATGAGCTCGCATTGACGATTGACTGAAATAAGATGCCATTACTTTTTGTGCTTTTGAAAGCTATCGGTTTGATTTTGATTTGCGGTGAATCGAGCAAAGATTTTTACCGTGGAAGGAACCAATAGCTACCGAAGTTTGATTGGACACAAATTTGTCTCTCGAAAACTCCAAATCTTCCAATTGCTATGAGAAAGAGCTAAGTGCTCTCTCAATTTTCTGATTTTCATTTTTCGATTCAGTCAATGGCATTGATCCTTTGCCTTTTTTGGAACTTCCAACGATTTGTTCATTGATTTTTCTTCTCCATAGGTCTCTCAACAAAGAGAGCCATAACCAAAAAGCGCCATTCATAGAGAGCAAGGTGATTCATCACCCACACACTGATCCGACAAAAAAGCTCTTGAGCGTCGGAAGTAGTTAAATTTTGGTTGAAACTTCATCTCTAGTGTTGATACACAATGACGACGAATTCTTGTTCATTCTCTTGTCAGTTTGATGACCGATGGTAATAAGGATTCCTCCTCTTGAAGGGAAACTCTTCAAACTCCGTTTTCGTCACCTATTAGCAAAGCTGAGTCCGTAAATTTTAGCTACTACAACACGTGGAACCCGGCCATGATTTAGCATCGATCGAGGAATTGAGCTTGTTATTATGATTGTTGTGGTCGTCTAGTTTCGAAAAGCTGCTCCACGATTGCTTTTAGATCAATAATACGAAGGTTTCCTCTCTAAATTTTAGCTACAGGGTTGTTGTTTCGTAATTTAACAGTGAGGTCATGTGACATTATTTGTGGAGCATTGTGTCGGGCTACATTCCACACTATATTTCTTACTAGCTTCTCGTTATCTTTTAGTGCTCTCGTTTCTATTTCTTTATGTCATTTTCTTGATTATATTTCTCTTATTTTGTTTAACCTAGTTGGATGGTTAGGATCTATCAGAATAAGCATAAAAACGTTGCTTGGTACCTACTGGACGATAACTTTCGGACCCATAATTGGATAAAATAATGTATTGGACACATAATTGAGAAACGATTAAGTTTAGAAACCACAAGAGCATTAGATGAATGACTAGTCCAATTAAGTTCTTATTTTGAGATATCTAGTTATATGGAAAGTGAAATATACTCTTGTGTCTCACTTAATTCCTACTCATATCCAATGAACTAGTTATCACTCATTCACATGATAGAATTTTCAAAAATTAATCAATTAAAATGAATTTTCTAATGTGTAAGGATTTGGAAGAACCCACCCTGATTGAGGACCGTTGGTCCTCAACTCAACATTATCCTTAAATCCCTCTTCCTACTTCCAGGAGGATCTCCACAAGACATAGCACATAAATAGGAGAGTTCCGATTTTTTTTTTTTTTTTTTTTTTTTTTGGCTAGAATCATGTTCATCCCATTAAAAGATTAAAACCTTTCAACCACCTTGTTCATAAAAATAATAAACATTTGACCTTTCTAGCAATTTAAGCACGTCACGCATTTAATCAAACTTAAGTATTGTAATTTATATCAACACGGCAAGGTTATGTACATTTAGACACATGCATGTATGTTTAATTTAGCTTTTTTTTTACCTTTTGAGTAATAATTTGAGGTATCAATTTAGGATCTTTTGCGCATGATACTGGTATTTATGTGCCTAATTCGCGTACACCGTTGGATGAGTAGGCTCTTCGAAGAGGGACCCGCATGATCCAACGGTGGACAAGGGATCGGGCGCGCACGATACGAAACCGAAATTTCAGTCGTCTTCTTCCTCCTCAATTTTACCGCCACGACGCCCCGTCCTCGTCCACTTGTTGCTCCGCAGCCGGGAACGCCGCCCGCACACGGCACCGGAAGCTCCGGAACGACCGCGGATTCTCCGGCACCGCCGCCGCCGCCGCGTCTTCTCTCCGGCCGATCGCACTCCTCGACCGGCCTCCGATGGAAGCGAGCTCCGTCGCGCTCTGCGAGGTCCACCGTTTCGCGCCAAAGCACGGCCCGCGGGCGTTGACCAGCCCTAGTTTCAGCCGGAGCCGATGCCGGTCGCCGGGACGGGGCTCGCTCAAGCTCGGACCGCGGAGGGGCTCCAGAGGAGTCGCCCTCGCGTCTGCTTCCGCTGGCGATGCTTACGGTTCGTCAACGATCGATCGGAGGGAGGCGGAAGGCGGCGACAAGAAGGCGGCTTCGTCTGCGCCTTCGTCTCCCTCCGCGAGTCCCGTTTACGTGCCCACGCCGCCGAATCGGGAGTCGCGAACTCCTCACAGCGGGTAAATCGCGTGCGTCAGTTTCTTCTGTGGTTGCATTTCGGGATTGAAGTTGTAGTTGGGAGTGTAGGGTACTTGATTGCGCTCAGGGAGATTCGGTAAAATCTGGCTGACGTTTTTTTCTGCTTTAGATGCTGCGTTTGATTGAAGTAGCATCTCGATGTCGTAGATATCGTAGTATGCTTTTGCTTTCTCTATCTCAATCGTTTGATAATCGGAGAGCATCTCTTACTGTCTTAGAGCTCCGGTATATTGGTTTTCAGGATTTTCGCGAATGTATTTTATTACTTCATAAGCATTGCTTTGTCGAGATGCTGTTTGATGAATCTGTCACTTGTTGAATTAGGTACCATTTTGACAGAAGTAGTCGGAAATTTTTTGAAGGATGGTACTTTAAAGTGTCTATTCCTGAGAGTAGACAGAGCTTCTGCTTCATGTACTCTGTGGAAAATCCTGCATTTCCCAAGAAGCTGAGTGCTTTGGAAGTGGCACAGTATGGGCCTCGATATACTGGTGTTGGTGCACAAATTCTTGGTGCTGATGACAAGTATATTTGCCAATTCTCTGAGGAATCTGCCAACTTTTGGGGAAGTAAGGCTTTGACGTTTTGTACAGTAATACTTGATATGAAGTATGTGCAAATAGTGTACGCTTACCCATCAAAAGCAGTAATTTTGCAGTTGACTTTGTCAAGATCTGTCTTTGAAGTAGATGCTCTTAAAACAGAGACATCTTATACTCAGTAAAGAGTGGAAATTGGTGAGGTAGTAAACTGTGCTTTTTTCAGCTACTAGATGGGGAGCTATTTAAGCTCTCATCATGGTTTTTGGATAAATAATAGTGTGATTTATGGTTTACTATAGGAAACAACCTTGGCCATTACAATATATATTTCTGTCAATCGGATATTATCCAAAGCGAATTCTGTTGTGATAACCCATAACTCACCTAGGTAGAGCCCATCGGACATTCTCTTAGCCTGTAAATTTGGGGTCTTTTGCAGAAAATCTGGCTATGATCTCCTGCCGCCTTAACATATAGTCAAAACCCATGCGCAATAACGTGTGAGCAGCACTCTGCTTGAACTGGCCGTTAGCTTCTTAATAACACACAAAGTACGTGAATACTTGAGGAAAGGAATCACACTTTGGACCTTTGCTGTTGGTTCAAGGATAATCCCATGCTTGGCTTTTCCACCTAGGAAGACAAAGATTATAATTTTAAGTTGTCTTTCTTTAAATTTGGATTTTCTGTATCTCACACATGGTCTGTGTGCACTGTCATCTATTATATCTCATTGTCTTCTTTGAACAATTGCTGTTATTTTTATTCCGTTATATTTCAGGTCTATTCTAATTCTCTGTTTGGGATTGTCTTATTTTTTTGGGTTGAATTGATTATCTTCTTAACTCTTCAGGCAATCAAGTCATGTGTCATACAAACTGTTTTCTAATGGCTTGCTTTCAATGCTCAGGTAGGCATGAGCTTATATTGGGGAATACTTTTATGGCTGAAAAAGATGCAAAGCCTCCGAACAAGGAGGTTCCTCCTCAGGTAATTTTTTGTCATTGTGGTTCATTGATTTTGCAGAACTTCTATCATTTGTGATTTATTCTCGCTTTGAGGTTTTATGACAAGTTAAAAGACGACGTCAGTACTTTCTTCCTTATTTGGTGTTCTTTTCCTCCAATTAAGTTGAAGGTCAGATTATCATATTGACTTTGCCATTGTACTATGACTTTTTAGTCTTGTAGGAGGTTCCCGCTAAATTAATTTTCTCAAGTTTGCAAAAGTTTAATTAATTCTTTTAACACTCGCTTAATCTGTAGCTACAACTGAAAAGAGGATGCTGGAAGTAAATTTTTTTGTCTCATCTTTCTTTTACCTTTTCTCTTTTCAATTATTTATTTCACTTTTGTTATTAATTTGATTAGAAGGCCACTTGTAGATACAAAAAAAGAAACAAGAATGAGAAAAGAAAAAAAAAAGGATGAATGTCAAGTGGACCATCTCTTATCTTTGCCCTTTTTTCTCTATTTCTCTAATATTGTCTTCTGTCTAGCTCCCCTCTTTTCTGGCTCTGATGAGTGATGATCCTAGAGAAAAATTGCTGATGACAAGTTGAGTGAAATGGATGTATTCATAATATGTAGGGCTCTTAATATTTTCGCTTTGCACAGGAATTTAATAAAAGGGTAGCGGAAGGTTTTCAAGTCAGCCCACTTTGGCATCAAGGTTTCATACGAGATGATGGCAGGTTGTTATCATGCTTTTCCCATTTTGTCTTGATGTTTCCTGGTTTAATTCCAGCTGCTTGTTAGATCTTCCAACATGCATGGCCACAATACCCTCATATGGCGCAGAATACATTTTACATTTTTGGAGTTCCCAAACAGAATTCCCATGAGCTTTCCATCATTCTGGCCATTGATAGCTAGTGGTGGTTATAGCTATCTGTAAGGGATGGAGGAATTATAGAATGATCAAAGGAAATGGCTAGCCTATGGTTGTAGCAGTTTTGTAATATTCCATGTTCTATATAGCAATTTGTTCTCAACTTATTTCATTGGTATCTTTCTATGCTTTTACTGATGTAGGTCTATTGTTCAAAAACAAAAAGAAAATTGAGGGGTTCAATCTGCTAGATAGTCCTTTAGTCTCCCTTCTTTATTAGTTTCGCTGTTTACCTAATATCTGTCTTTCTCACAGGACCTAGATTCTAATGACAGGTCAGACTACGTGGAAACTGTGAAAACTGCACGTTGGGAGTATAGTACCCGCCCTGTCTATGGATGGGGCAATGTTGGATCAAAACAGAAGTCAACCGCGGGTTGGTTAGCAGCTTTTCCTGTATTCGAACCCCATTGGCAAATTTGCATGGCAGGCGGGCTGTCAACTGGTTAGAATCTACTCTCTTACCTTTTAAAGTTGATTTGTTTGATAGATTGGCCCATTCTCTGATGTTGTCTTTTGTTTTAATAAATGTTTAAACTCAAGTGTCGGTTTAATGCTTTTCTGTTTATACTGACTGAATCAGAAGTCATGTTTTGTGGCTATATCCATCCATCCTATCCTTAATTTAGGACTCTCAAATCTGTAGCTTCAACAATGAGGGATTGTCATGTTAAACTCTTGTCAGAAAGGAACAGGCTTTATATGTACCTTGACTATGAATCTGATTCAAGAACCATTTCTTTTCTGATAGGCATATGGAAAGTTGTAGGAACAGTGTTGAGTAACAGAACCAGCAAGTTTAGAAAGAGCTTTTACTTTCTGTTGTTCTGACAAAACACAATTTCCTAATTTAATCATCGGTGGTTGATCTTTTAAGTAGAAGGATCGATAACTATGACAAAGAAGAGCTTCTAGAAACTTAATGATAAAAAGTCAAATGGATGTGATTATCATGCTATCCTCATTATATGTTTATTTCAATTTTTTAACTTGTTCATGGTGTGGAAGCAGTTCCTTGTCATAAAAATCTGAACCCTTCCTTGGTTATTAGAGGGATATATGAATGGTTGAACAATCTTTTGACTGTGCATAATGTGATTCTTTATCCATGGGACGTTCTTCATTATGTTGCACTATAAACTGTAACTAACTATAGCAATCAAATAGTTCTCTTTTCTGCATATATTATTTTAATTTTGCATGTAGTAGCGTTGGAATGGTAGATTCATTTATAATATGTTACTTTTTCCGTGATCTCCCCTGGCTCATAAGCATGTCATAGCACTTAATCTGATTTGGCTATTTCCGATTAAAAAAAAATAAAATGATTTGGCTATTATTTTAGTATGTGTTTGGAATGTGTTCAGTATTCTCAGGCTTTTCACTTATATTTTCCTTCAAACCTTTCCTTTTGTATTTCTAGGTTGGATAGAATGGGAAGGAGAAAGATTTGAGTTCCAAGACGCGCCCTCTTATTCAGAAAAGAATTGGGGTGGGGCCTTCCCAAGGAAGTGGTTTTGGGTAAGTGTTGCACATCCTCCTTTTGACTGGAGCCAAAAAGAGAGGAGAGGTCAGCTCATTTAGTTGATTATTTTCCTGTCTCAGTTGCACAGATGGACTATATAGGTAAGTAAGGCTTAGGCTGTATTTTCCTAATTAGGGAACTGGCTTTGGGAGCCTCCCTCTTTTCTTATGAAGTTTACAGCTGCAAGGAAAAACAAGATGCAGAAAGAATATCTGCTGGCAGTTGTATGTCAATAAATAGCGCTGTAGAAACTCTCTTGGTGATAAAACTAACTTCCTCATTTAGCTAATTGGCAGTATTGATTTGAATTAAACTAATATTGTAAGCTTCTAATTAGGGGCCTTCCATCTTGCTTAGGCTTTGACTAGATGCTGCTTCTTATCCTAGCACTGAAGTGATGTCATCATGTGGTCTTCGTAATTGTTTTAATTTGGAGCTTCTTTTATTGGCCTCTTAATACAGGTTCAATGTAACGTCTTTGAAGGTGCAAAAGGAGAAGTTGCTCTGACGGCTGCTGGTGGTTTGAGACAGCTACCTGGACTAACCGAGACATTTGAAAATGCTGCGCTAGTACTTTTCTCCTAAAATCTGGAATCTGTTTAAATGTCTGTATGGTTAATTAGAAAAAAAAGAAAATAAAAAAGAAAGAGGAGGAATCTTTGACTATAATGAAAATAACAAAGAACAGCAGTCTTGGGAAAATGGACCTGATAAATGTGTTACTCTAATGGCCTTTTAGTTGGTAAAAGATCAGGGGATGCTGTTAGCAATAAACCCATGGTAATGGCATGTTTCAATCCCTTAGATTCTATTTTCACTATAGCTTTCTTGGATCTACACATAGGAGAGTTGGGATGGTGATGGCAAAATTTGGTATTATCAATGCCCATTTTCTCCTTTAAGTGTTGTCCCACAATATGTTTTTGGATATGGGTTCTGTTAGGGAGTTAACTTCAAAATGAGAGATCTTTACTAATGATGTATCATCTTCTTTATCCGGTTGCAGATTGGAGTTCACTATGATGGGGTTTTCTATGAATTTGTGCCTTGGAATAGTGTTGTCAGCTGGGAAGTTGCTCCATGGGGCTCCTGGTACATGGAAGCAGATAATGAGACTCACAAGGTAAATATAGCTTTCTGTTATAGCTTATGCAATTGTAAAGCAGAGTCTCTCGCCACAGCCATGACTAAGCCATTTAAGAGGGCCAATGATGTGTTGAAGGCTGCTATAGTTTTCATCACGTAAAGTCCTAAATTTATGCAGAAATTGCTTTGTATTGTCTGGCTGCACAAGCCTGTTTAACAGTATGTGCATGTCGTAAATGGGCTTTAGACCTTCTTGGCAAAAACAAAGTATCTGATTTTGATCAGTAAAGTAAAGTGAGCAGAATTTGTTGATTCTTTGCAGGTTGTAGTGGAGGCAACAACAAAGGATCATGGTACGACATTGCGTGCTCCGACTTCAGAGGCTGGCCTTGCTCCAGCTTGCAATGATACTTGTTTTGGTGATCTAAAGCTGCAGATATGGGAACGGAGATACGATGGAAGTAAGGGGAAGGTATGTTTCATATTTTGGGCTGATCATCCTAAACTGAAGTAGCAATGGAGTTAACCTTTTACTTTGTTCTATAAAATGAATTTTGCATCATTAGCTGATTCTAGAACCTCCTCTTATTTGAAAGCCTCCAACACCAATACTTATGGGCAGTTATGTGCAAAATTTTTTGTTTAGCTGAAATATATAATGGAAGTGTCATAAGAGATTTTTTGGCACTGCAGTATGGAAAGGATCAAAGATAAATCCTGTTGTATATTAGTTAAGTACTTTATTCAAGTAATATGTCTTGCAATTTCATTATCCTAAGAGTTAACGGGGCTAGGGCTCTCTTCCTCCTATTTGATGGCCTCGCTATGGGAAAATAAGAGATGTTAATGTATGAACTCTTGGCAATAACTGTTGGTAGGGTCCTTGTTTTGGGTGTGCTTTTTACCAACTCGGTAAGGCAAAGAGCAAAAAAAACGCCCAGAAAATGACATTTGTCTGAGTTCAATGTCCGGCAGAAAAGTAAGTTATGCCAAACTATGGGGAAAATGAAAATCTGGGACCAATTCAATTAAAATCAATGGTTTAGATGGTCATACTAATCATATCTATATTCCCTTGCTTAAAATTTCTTAATGTCAACTTCAGGCATTCCAGCTCTTGTTCTGGTACCATATGGTTTGTTATCTTTTCTCTAAGTCGGAAGATATGATCTGCAGTTGATCTTGGACGTGACAAGCAATATGGCGGCGGTGGAAATTGGAGGAGGGCCGTGGTTCAACACTTGGAAAGGCAAGACCTCCACGCCGGAACTTCTGAGTCGTGCTTTACGCGTCCCCGTTGATGTCGATGGGTTTTTCGGTTTGGCTCCATTCCTCAAACCCCCTGGTCTATAGTTGATGGCTTCTCTTCACTCTGTGGAGCAAACTGATCAATGAATGCCGTTGAGGTTCGCAGGAAGAGCTGTCACAAACTTCTCGCTTTTAAGGAGAGCATTTTCTACAATTTGGAAGGACAGGTTGAGATTAAAGACAATCGATAAACAATACTTCTCTAGACTTTCCTGTCATTATTGTTATGCAGCACCATCTGAAATAATACACATAGGCAACTTCTTTCTCGGGTCTTTTACCTGGCCCACTGTCTTTTACTCGACACCGTTGGAGATTGTTGAGACTCGTCGGCGAAGATTAATTGATGCCGTGGAAAGGGTGGGGCCTCAAGATGGATTAGATTTGAGTGGTGCCGGCGCTGGTTTTAGCAGTTCCACAGTGGTGCAACTGTGATGGGGGAATTCGCACATGGAATTCGTTGCTTAATATGTGCTCAGATGCCCACGTGCGCGGCTTAAGACCTCTGGTCCCGATTCAAGCTTTTATTGCTGGGTACGCCATGTCCTATTCAATCTGCTGGAGACATGATTCGATTAGTGGCGAATCCATCGCCGATGGCAGCCCAAGGAAATCGGAGTTGTCCTCCCTTTAGGGAAGCTTATGATTCAGTGCGGTGATTTTTGGACTTTGTTTGTTTCGGAGAAAATAAATGATTTGAAAAATATTTTCTTAAAAATAATCACTTATAATGCTTGGAATAATTAAGTATGAAAAATATTTTTATTATCAACGACAGTTTATATTTAAACATTTTTATGGATGATGAAATTTTTTTATTTATCTATTTTGGTAAGTGATTCAAGCAATCACCTCCAAGAAAATCATTCAATTTTTTGCTAAAAAACGGAACTCTGAAGTGCGTTGCTTTTCCTAGCTTTTACCGTGTAAGGAAGCCCCATCCTTCGAAGGTTCGATTCTTGTCTCTCAATGGAGTGGAGTTTCTCTAAGTTCGGTTAACCCTCGCGTGCAGCGAGAGAATAAAGAGCGAGAGCTTCGTTTCTTACTTTATTGTCTCTCCAGTCTTTGCATAACAACCTTACCGTTTCATTCCTTATAATATTTTTCAAGCATACAAATTTCTGTTGATTAATCTATGAACGATCTGGATTTGTCCATTTGAGCAATCAGATGACCTGTTCATGTGACCCCTCGCTGCATTTCACTAGTCTTTTAGTTTGTAGCCCTAACATCTACTCAAGCTTATATCGAGTTGGTTCTTGGAATGTTAGATGGACATAATCCCGGCATGCAATTCCCTTTCCATCCCTGACCACTTCTGAGAACTGCGGCCAGCTTTGCCAACTCAGAGACCTTAAGATATTTCTCTGATCCAG
Source organism: Eucalyptus brandiana (assembly GCA_014182725.1). Taxonomy (NCBI): domain Eukaryota; kingdom Viridiplantae; phylum Streptophyta; class Magnoliopsida; order Myrtales; family Myrtaceae; genus Eucalyptus; species Eucalyptus brandiana. The sequence goes on from CM024670.1 coordinate 37,142,045, forward strand.
GTTTTCCTTCCATGTTCTCTATCAGGATTTATCTCCTCCAAAAAGAGAGGGGAGGTCAGCTCATTTAGTTGAGAACTGTTCCTGTTTCCATTGCATAGATGGACCGTGTGCGTAAGTTAGGCTTAGGCTTCATTTTCCTAATCATGGAACTGCTTTGGGAGCATCCCTCTTATGAAATTTATAGCCGCAAGGAGAAAAAAGACGCAGAAAAAAAATGTCTGCTAGCCAGTTGTATGAACATAAATAGTGCTGTATAAACTCTCTTGGTGATAAAACTCGATTCCTCACTGAGCTAATTGACAAATTGGATCTGCGTTCACTAATATTCTAAGCTTCTAAAAAATGGGGCCTTCCATCTGAGGCTTTGACTAGATGCTGCTGCTTATCCTGGCACTGAAGTGATGACATCGTGCCATTGTCGTTTGGGCCTGCCTAATTGTTTTGATTTGGAGCTTCTTTCATTCGCCTATTGCAATGATATGTTTTTAGATATGGGTGTTGTTTAGGAGTCAACTTCAAATGAGGGATTTGTTCTCCTGATGTATCATCCTTCTATCTCCTGGGGCAGGTTGGTGTTCACTATGATGGGATTATCTATGAATTTGCGCCATGGAATGGTGTTGTCATTGGGACGTTGCTTTATGGGGTGTCTGGTATATGGAGTCAGAAAATGAGACGCATGGTTTCCTGTTATAACTTTAACATAACGGTAATGGAGAGTGCCTCGCCACAACTGTGACTAAGCCACTTAAGAGGGCAGAAGGTGTGTAAATTGCTGCTATTGCTACCTCTATATGTTCTAGCTTTCATCCAACGCGAAGTTGTATACCTCATGCGGAAATTTGTTTGTATTCTCCAGTAGCACAATGCTGTTTAACAGTATGTGCATATGTTGTAAATAGGATTTAGTCCTCAGCAAGAACAAAGTATGTGATTTTGATCAGTAAAGTGAAGTGAGCAGAATTTGTTGATTCTTTGCAGGTTGTAGTGGAGGCAACAATCAAGGATCCTGGTACAACATTGGGTGCTCCGACTGCAGAGGCTGGCCTTGCTCCAGCTTGTAATGATACTTGTTTTGGTGATCTAAAACTGCACATACAGGAATGAAGATACGATGGAATCAAGGGAAGGTGAGTTCCATAATTTGGACCGATTATCCTCTACTGCGGGTGTTTAACTTTTTAATTTGTGCTAGAAGATGAATGTGGCATCACTAACTGGTTCTGGAACCTCCTCTCATATGGAAGCCTCCAACACCAATAGTTATGGACAGTTAACTATAAATTTTGCATCTCTGCAAAATTTCTTGTTTAACCAAAATATATCATAGAAGTGGCACAAGATATTCCTCAGCATTGCAGTATGAAAAGGATCAAAGACAAAAATCCTCTTGTATTAGTTAAGGACTTTATCCAAGTAACGTGTCTTGCTAAGAGTTAGCAGGGCTAGGGCTGTCATCCCTCCCATTTGATGGCCTTGTTTCAGGTTTTAGACATTACCAACTTGGTAAGGTGAAGAGCCATGAAAACCTCTAATAAATGGCATTTGTCTGAGTTCAATGTCCAGCAGAAAGAAGTATGCCCAAGAATGGGCATATTGATCATTCCTACCTTCCTTGCATAAAGTCATTGTCAACTTCAGGCATTCCACCTCTCGATCACGTATCATTCCTACCTTTCCTTGCAGTCATTGTATTAGAAAGGTAAGACCTCCACTCTAGAGCTTCTGAGTTGTGCTTTAAGGTTCCTGTTCATATTGATGGGTTTTGCGGTTTGGCTCCTTTCCTCAAACCTTCGGTCTATAGTTGATGGCTCCTATTTACTCCGAGGTTGTCCGGAAGAGCTGTTAGTAACATTTTCACATGTATAGAGAGGTCTAATTCAGGACGGGTTGAGGAAGACATTATTTGTAAAAACAGTAGCTCTCTAGACCTTCCTCTCATTGTGGTCTCCAGGCACCGTATCACTGAAATGACGCCCATGGAAAACTTCTTTCCCGGGTCTTTTACCTGACACATGGGTCATAACATAGCTACATCGCGACACAAGGATGATTACTGCACGATTTTTGTCATGAAGCACCGATGGTGATTAATCGGTCTTGTGAAAAACCGATCCTTCCGAACAGACGGGGCCACAGACCGGATCAAATTTGAGTGGCGCCGTGGCTGCTTTAGGTGGGTCTGCATAGTACAAACATAATGGGGATTGGCATCTTTTGCACGGCGGAAACTGGTGGATAGGAATCTCTTTCCAGTGGGACCAAGCTCGCGGTTAAAGCCCTCTCATGGTCCCAACTCAAGCTTTTATTGCAGAATACGCCATCTGCTATTCACCTAGTGGAGACATTATCGATTGATAATGTTTGGGACGAAGCTTGAAGGGAGTGAAAGGATACCATTAGAGTCCTTTCCTTACAAAGCTTGAAGGGAGTGAAAGGACATCAGAGGCCTATCCCCCTTTTAGTTAACGTCCACCTTAGTTGCTTTGATTCACAGTATTTGTTACTAGGTTATTGGTCTAAAAGAAAATAAAACGGAAAACATGGCGGGTAGGCTTCCCGTCCTGATCCGTGGTCACTCTCGCCACGCAGGAATCTCTCCTTTCAAAGGGGGATTTGTGATCGACATCGGAGTTCCCTTTGGATTAATCCACATTCCAAAGAAAATCAAGACTGGCCTTCCTTCTTTCCTTCCCCATTTCTCCGATCCATGTCTAACAGCCGTACCGTTTCTTTCCTAACGATTAATTTTTAAGCATACAGGATTCCTCCCATACAATAATAATGGCAGAGATCGAAGAATTAATCTACAAAATCAATTTGTGGACGATGTGGATTCCTCCTTTTCAGCAATCAGATATGACCTGTTCATCTAAACACTTGCTATATGTCAAAGTTATTTTGCAGACTAATCTGATAGTTTGTAGCGCTAACAACATGGAGTGGTTCTTGAAATGTTAGAAAGATGTAAGAAGGGAATCCAATTCACTTTCCATCCCCGACCAGTTTCCGAGAACTGCGGCCAGCTTTGCGAAAAGTGGAGGAATCAAAAGTTGAACGGCGACAAAAGTTGTGTGATCAAATCTTCCATTCACTTCAGCCTTTACCAGCATATGTACTAAGGACTATCTGGGTTTCCCTTCCATATTCTCCACCAGGATTGTTCAATTCTCTCTGATTGCACCGACTAGTTATATATGTATGCGTTAGATTGTATTTTCTTTTCCTTGAAAGTACCCTAAAAAATGTCATAGTTGAGCTTTCGTGTTTTCCTTCCTCTTGGATTGGAGGGAGGGTTATGATTAAAGGTTTACAAGTATAAACATCATCCGCATTTATATTTAAATATATTTGAGTGTTCATTTCGTATAAGCCCCGATCGGATGTATGATTTGCGGTGAGCAATGAAGGTATATGTCACAATACTCTATGCCTCTCAATTCCCATTTTTTAACCATGTGCAACATAAGGTTCTGATCTCCCGTCGGTTGCCTTTCACGTGGTTCGTTGGTGAATGAAGTCATGAAAGGTATCCTACAATTGCTCCTCTTCAAGGGTTCATTTTTCTAATAGCAATAATTTAGAACCTCCGATCAAAGTTTCTTATACAACTGCATAATTTAAACAGGTCGGCCTTCCTTCCATAAATAAATCCTTCGCTCTATCGCCACTTCACCAGAAACGCGTCAAAACACTTGCAAAACTCACAGGAAACAAAAAAGACAAAGCAAGGAAAAGCCCGGCACCATCAGACGGCAAGCAAGCAGTACGATGTGAAAACCAAATGAAACACGTGCATGATGATTTACGGGCTTATTGTTTAGACAATCGCGGACGGATGTCGTTAAAATACTGCCGAGAGCTTATGACAAAAATCTTATGACAACTGCATAATCGGTTCCACGTGGCCATCGCATCGTTACGCATGCTTTTGTCCGTCACCTCATCGGTAAAATCTCAAGTCTATCCATATTGGTCCCCACGTCCTGATCGTCCTTTCCCCCGTCTAGTTGCAGTGTTCAGAGATGCGGCAATTAGCTAATCCACGTAGAACGGTTCTCTTACGTTCTATATATATATATAAAGCTGCTGGATTCTCAAGCAGTCAGGACCCTCAAAGCTGGATTCTCAAGCAGTCAGGACCCTCAAAGCTTTGATCCATTTTCTCCGAGAACTCAACAAGTCCATATAGAGAACCAAATGGCGGTTGCTCACTGGCTGGTTCTTTTTGTTGCGGTAATTGTGGTGAGCAATATGCGGGATGTGAATGGCGCGTTACCAGCAGCGACCTTGGAAGCAATAGCTAAAGCTAACGTGAACGGCCCTTACATCGGCATCGTGATTCCCAACCTTTTCGAGATGGGTCCACTTCTTAATTCATCGAGCTACAGCGCTGCTGAAATTATAGATTTCCCAGGTAACAAGTGCATTTTGTCTTAACTTATAGAGTTCCCTAGAAAATATGGAAAATGCTTTCTTGGTCGGACTTAAACATGGACTCTTTGTTTACCAATATGAATTGTGGATCGGTCATGAGAGTGATCAGTTTCCAATCTGCTCCGATTCTATCTAGGAATTGAGAATTGCATCGGGAGGATCGATTTTCAATTTTGGGATCAAGAACTGGATTGGATGGTCCTAGGACCAAGGTCCAGTCCCATGGAACCGATCATTTAGCAAAAACAATAAATAATTAAAAAAAATACTAGAGTTGTTACTATTTTTTTAGGGTTTATTGCTATTTTTAAGAAATTAAAAAATATAGATTTTTTAAAAAAAGAGTGAGTCCAGTCCGGTCCGGTCCTCCCCTCGGAATCAGGAACCGGATCGATAATCACTAGTTCCATTTTTATGGAACAGGGAACCAGACCGATCCTTTTGGGAACTAGATCAAATTAGTCGGTTTGGTCCGATCCGGGCAATTCTTGGTTTGGGCGGTCCGACATGCTCACCTCTAATTGGTCAATGATCATGAGCCTTGAAGGAACAATGTTAGACATATCAAGAGTTTGACAAAGTTCTTTGACTATTGTCAATTAGTAAGTACAGTTTCATTGAGGTCCCGTTTGTCTCGTGGAAAACGTGATATTGGAAAAATACTTTTTGGGAAGTCTTCTTTTAGGAAAATGACAATAGTTTTAATTGTTTGTTGAAAGTTGAAAATGAGTTGGAAAATATTTTTTGCCGTTTGATGTAAGAAATCTAATTTGATTTTCCAAGGGAAAACTACCAAAATATTTGAATTTATTTTTCTTTTTTTCCCTTTCTTCATTGGCCGATCATCAGCCGCATGTGAGGACCAAGTTCACCCAAGGCCGATGATGCTTGAGCTTGCCAAATTCTAACTAGTCGAGCTTTGCCAACCTTGGGCGAGGCTTTACCTCGCCAGATTTGGCAAGCTCAAGCCCCACTAGATCTGGAGCTTCGAGCTCACTAGAGGTCGGCGAGGCTCGAGCCTTGCAAGAGGTTGGTGAGCTTGAGCCTTGCTGGCCTTGGGTGAGCTTGTTCCTTGCTTGTGCTGGTTGGTGGCCGCATCGTGGCTGGCAACTGACTTAAGCGCCAATATCTAGTTATATTTTAAAAAATATTTTTCAATTTTTTATAGAAAAAATCATTTTCTTGAATCCAAGCGTAGGTTTCCCATCAATTCATTTTCTTAAGTGAATCAATGTGATTCACAAATTTTGTGTAAGCATTTTGCATAAGATTGGTTTTTTTTTTTTTTTTTTTTTTTTCATAGATATCATTAGTTAATTAATAACTCTTAATGACGTGTGGGAAAAAAGTAGACCCTGCCCGCAAGTTTTTTAGGGCATGTGTGGCCACAAAATTTCACCGAAAACGAAGTAACAGGGAAGGATTGAAGCAAAGAGATGTAGATTGACAATGAATTGTAAAATGGTTAGTTTCCCTAATAACGTTCAGGAAATAATCTTTCACTTTATCCCTGACACTTCTCCATCCCTTGACGGACTCCAAGGCAGAAGATTTCGATTCGGGACAGTCGAAGAGAGGAAAGTCATACTGGTCATGACAGGACTGAGCGTGGTATGTGTCCTGCTACTGTTTTCTTCAAAATCTTGTGCTCGTCTTGTCAAATTTTCAAAATATATTTCGACAACGGCTTAATTTGGTTGCGACTAACGCGCTCGTGCGTCGTGATATTGAGGGAAAGTACGTATGAACTGGTGCAGATAAACGCAGCCATCACCACGCAGCTTCTGCTGAGCTTCTTCGATGTGGAGGGAGTAATTCATTACGGAATTGCTGGGAATGCTAACCCTGATTTGCACATCGGAGACGTCGCTATTCCCCAGTATTGGGCACATACCGGTCTTTGGAATTGGCAGGTTTTCCACTTATCAACCCGATTTTTAGATTCATCCACCCAATTCTTCGATGTGAAGGGAGTAACTTGACTTTTCTTTTTGTTTGCCTTGAAATTGTGGGGGAAACTCTACAGTGGTTCTCGAAGTACATGAGAAAGAAACTGTCAATGCGATTCGTTATTCTTCGTTTTTTCCTCCTAAGTTGCAAGTGGTTTTATTAGATTGACATTTTTATGGAGATGTTCACACTTAGGAGAGAGACTGGTTTTTTTCTTTTTTTACTCTATTACCTACATAAGCCTACCGTGCACGCTTTTATATTCTAAGAAAATAATAGCAATGGGGTGGCTTTCATAACATGCGTGTACTAGGGAAAATTATCCAAAGATATTTAAAGTTATTGTGCGGCTGTCAGTTGAGTTCAGAACTTTTTGATTATGCAATTAACACTAAATCTTTTGACAGTTTTCAAATGTGGTCCATTCAGTCAATTGTAACTGTAAATTATTGATATAGATCTCAACTGTCTTATATGGTATGACTAGTGCAAACATGTATGTTTTTTGCTTTTAATTTTTTAATTTTTTTCCTTTTCCCCTATGGCCTGTTTAAGTGATGGTCTGCGACTATCCCTTGCCCAAATCTAAGTGAGCATAGCCCTTGCCTATGGTTGTTGCCGGTCATTGTCAAGATTGGCTGTAGGCAAAAGAAAAGAAACAAAAAGACCAAAAAAAATATAAAAAATAAGTAAAGACAAGAAAAAGGAAAAAATAAAACAATTCAAAATTGTTAAATTTTTTTAAAGATGTCCACGTTTGCACTAATTGTGTCCCATAGATGGTCGATGCTAATTAGATCATCACGTCAGCGATTTCCGGATAAAACTGGCCGGAAGGATTACATTGAAAAACATAAATAAGATTTATGATTAAATTAATCAAATTAAAAAGTTCATAATTGAATTGGCCGCATTGCAATAAGTTGAGGGCTTTTTGGATAATTTTTCTCACATAACCTACACAGGTCCAACCAAAGTATGTAAACATACAAAATATATGTTACTATGACTAGTGCGATATTAACAAGAATACATCAAATCGATGACATTTCAAGAAAGAAGGGTCTTACAGGAAAAACTATTCTTTAGCGTGTTTTTTATGGCGACGGTCTGGTACAATAGTTGTTTTTCTTTTTGTCACTTGACTTTAGTCATTTATAATATATTTATCGTTTCTTTATAAACAATGGTTGTACTTTATTCGGTCATCCACACTGATAAAGATCAATACAATGGTGTGCGAACAGAGATACGGACAGGGTCCAGAAGATGAACTCGCATTGGAATCAAGCGGAGACTACACGAGAACGCTTGGGTACTTGAGGTTTGCGAATTACACTACAAACGTCACGGGTTGTGCTTCACACGACAATCTCTTGAACAACATATGGTATCAACCAGAGGAAGTGTTTCCCATCACTGGAACTCCTGAGGAAAGACAGCACGAGTTTTGGGTCCCCGTCGGTTCCACCTACTTTGCAGTGGCCAAGAAGCTTGAGGTACTATTGCTCGATGCTTTCTAGGGTTTGCTGTCGTATCTATACATGTTGGGAAAACTTTACCGATACTGATTTAGAAGGTGAATATATGGCGAATCTCAGAGAAAAGTGTGCCGGGACCTCTAGGGCTTTCGGAAGAGTTTTACTCAACCAAAAGAAGTCAGATGAGATCAATACATGGAAAGGCACTATTTACATGAAGGGTAACTAAATGACTTTAGCAAAAATATCATTCTTGCGTATCACTTGAATAACACCGCTTTAGATATTTTGAACCATTATTTGGAAAGTATCACGGTCGTGTGGAGTTTCATGAGTCAATACTTCAATAGAGAGAAATTTTGGCCATCTTTCCTGTCTATCCAAATTAATCATTTATGATGAAGGTTCTAATTCACGCATATTTTTGATGTATGTCACTCCTTAGGGCCTGAAATTGGAATCTTGCGTGAACGCGACCACGTGCTTGAACTACACGCCAAGTGTAAGCACCGTTGAAAGAGGCGTCAGTGCCAGCATCTACCTTGACAACAGCGCTTACCGGAGCTTCATCTACGACAAGTTCAATGTGAGCCCTGTGGACATGGAGAGCGCATCGGTCGCCCTAATCTGTTACCAGCAGAATACGTCTTTCATCGCCATCAGGGCGCTCTCTGACTTGGCCGGCGGTGGGTCTGCCGAGTCGAACGAGGCCGACACTTTCGTTGACCTCGCCTCGGACAATGCGGTGACGGTCGTGGTGGAGTTTATAAAGCAGCTTTCCTCCAGTACTCTCTAATGGCAAGATTGGCAACCTAATATAATATTCTATTGTCAATAAAAAATGCAATGATCCATTGCGTTTGTGTCTATTTGTGTAGCAACATGAACCCTGATGGGCCTTGGACCTTGGCATAGCTGGGGAAGAAACTTCAGCAGTGACCGACTGCCTCAAAAATTTCCCATATCATTTTCCTTACTTCAAATCCTCCCATAGTAATAAAAGATCAAAGTCACGAGGGTTTGATGATTTGAAATGCTTTCCTCACACTTATCTTTGATTGAATTATACACTGGATATTCATAGATTTGACTTTACTCAATTATGTTCGAGATTGGACTCAAAATCAAGAACCAAAGGTAACATATAGGTCTACTCCAACATGAACTGTGTGTCGGTCTAGTAAAATAGAAGGTAGTGTCTAACTTTATTTAAATCTTAATATTAACAACATTTCCTTATTTCTATTGAAAGTAAGAAAGAACATTTCATTATTCAAGCTAAATCCATGAAAAAAGAAAGTCAGATCTTATTTTGACATTGTTGGTGAGTTTGTTTAAACTTTTCAGGTCCAAGTATTATTGGGCCTGGACTCTTCTTCTCCTTTTTTATTTATTTCTTTTACAGATATTTTGCTAGAACTTATTAAAAAACCAGGCAGGCCGAATGGAAGTCGTGGGCCTAGCTAGGGGTCGTTCCAATCATATAGTGAGAGATAAAGGTCGGAATATTATGATGGGTTAGGCCCATTAAGTTAGAGATGAATTGCCTAATTTACGGAGCAAAAGTCCAAAAAGCAGTTGGTCAAATGCTTCAAGGAAGCAAGTCATGAACATTTTGGCAGCATTATCAACCACCATTCACCGATACCACACCGTTGTAAATGCTGCATGTCAAATGGTCTATAGTCTCAACTATTTAAATTGCAACATTTAGAGAATCATTCATCAAAATCTCATCAGTTGACTTGATTATTCATAAATTAGAGGTGTTAAAATGGGTCACTTTAAGATAGTTAAATGGGTTTCACAATTAAATGTTTAAGATAGGTGGGTCTTAAGTGGGTTTTTAAATGGGTTGGGTTGAAAACTCATTTTCAACAAAAACATTATAATCTCTTCATTCCCTCTTTAACTTTATAATTTTTTTTTTTAAAAAATCGAAATTATAATTTTTTTCTTTTTCTTTTTTCTTTCTCCTTCCTCCTTCCGGCCGCCGGCACGGCAATGGCCGGCATGCACTCAGCGAGCCTTGAGCTCGCCGGATCTGGCGAGGTAGAGGCCTCACCGACGCCCGGCGAGGCTCGAGCCTCACCGATCCGGCGAGACTCCGTGTCGCCGGCGTCGGCAAGGCTCAAGCCTCACCGGTTCCGATGAGGGGCGAGCTTGAGGCTAGCTAGATCCGGCGAGACTCGAGCTTGCCGGCGTCGGGCGAGGCTCGAGCCTCGCCGATCCGGTGAGCCTCGAGCTTGTCGGCATCGGACAAGCTCGAGCTCGCCCGATCCGGCGAGCCTCGAGCTCGCCGACGCCGGTGAGCTCGAGGCTCGCTTGGTGGGCCGCCCGCCGTCGTCGTCGTGGCCGACGGCCGACCAAAGAAGAAGAAGAAGGAGAAGAAAAAAAAGAAAAAGAAAAAAAAAAAAAGAAAATTATATTTTAAAAATAAAATAAAAATAATTAAAATTTTAATTTTTTAAAAATAATAATTAAATTTCGATTTTTTTAAAATAATTATTTTAAAATTTATAAAAATTATCCATTAAATTTGTGTTGTATAATACTATTTTAGCAATACAATTTAAAAAAATAATATATATAAAAGCTTGGAAGTATTTTAATAATATAATCTTTAAAAAAAAAAACATAGGAATAAGTTTTTCTAAATTTGGTTAAATATGAAAATATTTTATTAATATGAGTTGGGTCGGGTCGGGTATGGGTTGGGTATGGGATGGGTCGGGTTTGGGTCGAAAAATATACACTAAGCATAAATGGGTTATAAATTGGTTAATGGGTCAATTTGGGTCGGACCATTAATGACCCGACCCAAATCCGTCATGGCCCACCCGTTTAACAGCTCTACCATAAATTAAAAGTTATCCCACAATATATATCCATTCGTGATAACGTTAGATATATGGATACGGCAAAGTTCATGTGGTTAGGCCTGATCCATCAACAGTTCACCGACTTTAAAGATTTGTACAACATATGTATCAAATTCACATGAATTGATACTCGAAGTCAATCACAACTCATATCATGCCAATAAATCCATAATTTTAGCAAATTGAAAGGTGGCAACTTTCCTCCTTTGATAAATCCTCCGTTGTGTTGCCCACTTCACCGAGTACGAAACACGCGCATGATAAATTGACAAAAAGTTCACCAGAAACACGTCCGCTATCAAAACTCACAAGAAATTAAAAGAGCGAGAGCTTCCTTTCTTTCTTTATTGTCTCCCCAGTCTTTGCATAACAACCTTACCGTTTCATTCCTTATAATATTTTTCAAGCATACAAATTGCCGTTGATTAATCTATGAACGATCTGGATTCCTCCATTTGAGCAATCAGATGACCTGTTCATGTAAACCCTCGCTGCATTTCATTAGTCTTATAGTTTGTAGCCCTAACATCTACTCAAGCCTATATCCATTTCGTTCTTGGATGTTAGACAGACATAATCCCGGCATGCAATTCCCTTTCCATCCCTAACCACTTCTGAGAACTGCGGCCAGCTTTGCCAACTCGGAGACCTTAAGATATTTCTCTGATCCAGGTTTTCCTTCCATGTTCTCTATCAGGATTTATCTCCTCCAAAAAGAGAGGGGAGATCAGCTCATTTAGTTGAGAATTGTTCCTGTTTCCATTGCATAGATGGACCATGTGCGTAAGTTAGGCTTAGGCTTCATTTTCCTAATCATGGAACTGCTTTGGGAGCATCCCTCTTATGAAATTTATAGCCGCAAGGAGAAAAAAGACGCAGAAAAAAAATCTGCTAGCCAGTTGTATGAACATAAATAGTGCTGTATAAAGTCTCTTGGTGATAAAACTCTCTTCCTCACTGAGCTAATTGACAAAATAGATTTGCGTTCACTAATATTCTAAGCTTCTAAAAAAGGGGGGCCTTCCATCTGAGGCTTTGACTAGATGCTGCTGCTTATCCTGGCACTGAAGTGATGACATCGTGCCATTGTCGTTTGGGCCTGCCTAATTGTTTTGATTTGGAGCTTCTTTCATTCGCCTATTGCAATGATATGTTTTTAGATATGGGTGTTGTTTGGGAGTCAACTCCAAATGAGAGATTTGTTCTCCTGATGTATCATCCTTCTATCTCCTGGTGCAGGTTGAAGTTCACTATGATGGGATTATCTATGAATTTGCGCCTTGGAATGGTGGTCATTGGGAAGTTGCTTTATGGGGTCTGGTATATGGAGTCGGAAAATGAGACGCATAGTTTCCTGTTATAACTTTAACATAATGTTAATGGAGAGTCCCTCGCCACAACTGTGACTAAGCCACTTAAGAGGGCAGAAGGTATGTGGCTTGCTGCTATTGCTACCTCTATATGTTCTAGCTTTCATCCAACGTGAAGTTGTATGCCTCATGCAGAAATTTGTTTGTATTTGCCAGTAGCACAATGCTGTTTAACAGTATGTGCGTATGTTGTAAATAGGATTTAGTCCTTCTCAGCAAGAACAAAGTATGTGATTTTGATCAGTAAAGTGAAGTGAGCAGAATTTGTTGATTCTTTGCAGGTTGTAGTGGAGGCAACAATCAAGGATCCTGGTACAACATTGCGTGCTCCGACTGCAGAGGCTGGCCTTGCTCCAGCTTGTAATGATACTTGTTTTGGTGATCTAAAACTGCACATACAGGAATGAAGATACAATGGAATCGAGGGAAGGCGAGTTCCATAATTTGGACCGATTATCCTCTACTGTGGGTGTTTAACTTTTTAATTTGTGCTAGAAGATGAATGTGGCATCACCAACTGGTTCTGGAACCTCCTCTCATATGGAAACCTCCAACAGCAATAGTTATGGACAGTCAACTGTAAATTTTGCATCTCTGCAAAATTTCTTGTTTAACCAATATATATCATAGAAGTGGCGCAAGATATTCCTCAGCATTGCAGTACGAAAAGGATCAAAGACAAAAATCCTCTTGTATTACTTAAGGACTTTATCCAAGTAACGTGTCTTGCTAAGAGTTAGCAGGGCTAGGGTTGTCATCCCTCCCATTTGATGGCCTTGTTTCGGGTTTTGGACATTACCAACATGCTAAGGCGAAGAGCGATGGAAACCTCCGGTAAATGGCATTTGTCTGAGTTCAATGTCCAGCAGAAAGAAGTATGCCCAAGAATGGGCATATTGATCATTCCTACCTTTCCTTGCATAAAGTCATTGTCAACTTCAGGCATTCCACCTCTCGATCACGTATCATTCCTACCTTTCCTTGCAGTCACTGTATTAGAAAGGTAAGACCTCCACGCTGGAGCTTCTGAGTTGTGTTTTGAGGTTCCTGTTCATATTGATGGGTTTTGCGGTTTGGCTCCTTTCCTCAAACCTTCGGTCTATAGTTGATGGCTCCTATTTACTCCGAGGTTTTCCGGAAGAGCTGTTAGTAACTTTTTCACATGTATAGAGGTCTAATTCACGACGGGTTGAGGAAGACATTATTTGTAAAAACAGTAGCTCTCTAGACCTTCCTCTCATTGTGGTCTCCAGGTACTGTATCACTGAAATGACGTCCATGGAAAACTTCTTTCCCGTGTCTTTTACCTGATACATGGGTCATAACATAGCTACATCGCGACACAAGGACGATTCCTGCACGATTTTTGTCACGGAGCACCGATGGGGATTAATCGATCCTGTGGAAAATCGATCCGTCCAAACAGACGGGGCCACGGACCGGATCAAATTTGAGTGACGCCTGAGAAGATGTTGCATTCATACAGAAGATTCAACAATGTCGAAGCTTCTGTTATAGAAGAATTGAAGAACACAGAAATAAGAAAGTATAGATGTAGGGATTGAGATTGATCAATGAAAATCTCTGTATATACTCTTCTGTATTTGATCTCAATGTGCTTCAAGATCTTTACATCAATTGAAAGAAAAGCTCTCTGTATTCATATCTATCTCTTACTCTCTCTCTAGCTTCTATGCAGTAACTGGAAGAATGAAATTCTCAAGAAGACTTCCTTCTCTCTCTTACTCCTCTGTTTCTCATTACGAAGCTTTATATGGAAGGAGAAGACTATTAACCGAAACAACTAACTTCTATTTTTACTTTTTGTAACTAACCACCGACTTCATGTATCTTCATAATCCGCATCCGTGATCCTTGTTTATCCTCTTTGACTGCTTTTCCATCGTTGATCTTCAACTTCATTACTCTTGATCTTGACCATTCATTTCTATTGATTTTCTTCTTGTTTTATCAGCCTTCGCAGGATCCTCTGTTTTAATATGAGCACTTGTTTCAGCAGCACCATCTGTAGTCGCTGCTCTCTCAGCACCATCTGCTCTCTGGGGATATATGTTCTTAACATTCTCCCTCAAATTGGGAATGGATGCAAGTCCCAATTTGGTGCGGAGTTGGCAATGTGTAAAGTGTGAGAGGGATTTGGTGAAAATGTCAGCAACTTGGGAATTGCTAGGGACATTACCGAACGGTGAGTGATCCTGAAGAGACTTTTTCTCTAACAAAGTGAAAGTCAATTTCAATATGCTTTGTTCGAGCATGCAATATAGGATTAGCAGTGAGAGCTATAGCTGATTTATTGTCACAAAAGAGATGGGTAGGGGAGTGAAGAGCACAGCCTATGTCTCGTAAGACAAAGCCGATCCAAGTGAGTTCTGCAGATGTGGAAGCAAGTGCACGGTACTCAGCTTCTGTAGAGGATCTGCTGACTGTGGACTGCTTCTTGGCTCCCCAAGAGATAAGATTGGAACCAATGTAAGTACAAAATCCTGTAGTTGATCTCCGTGTTTCTGTACACCCTGCCCAATCTCGCATCCGAAAACCATATAAATGCAATGAACTCTGTGAGTGAATGAATAAACCAAGATTGATGGTGCCTTTGATATATCTGAGTACCCTTTTAAGTCGAGCAAGATCTGCCACAGTTGGTGTCTGTAATTTCTGACACAGTATGTTGGTAGCATAGGCTATGTCAGGACGAGTTAAAGTTAGATATTGAAGGGCACCTACTAAGCTACGGTATTCAGTAGGATTGGTCGAGTAACAGTCTTGTTGCATAATGATCTCGTTTTAAAGACAGAGGAGTGGCAATTGGTTTACTTTCAGACATGTATGCTCGATGAAGAAGATCACTGGCATATTTTGTTTGACACAGAAACAAATGATCCGAATTTTGCTTGACTTCGATACCAAGAAAATAATGTAGAGGTCCAAGATCTTTCATGTGAAATTTGAGGCTAAGAGACTGAATAAAAGTAGATAGTATTTGGGAAGAACTACCGGTTAGAACAATGTCATCGACATATAAAAGTAGAAGAATAGTATGCTGTTGTTGATGATATATGAATAGAGAGGGATCTGTCGAACTATAGAGGAATCCATATTCGAGTAGAAAGTTACTGAATTTATCAAACCATGCTCGAGGGGCTTGTCGAAGACCATAGAGTGATTTCTTGAGTGAACACACATGATAAGGTTTCTGTGAATCTTGAAATCCAGGAGGCTGTTCCATGTAAACTGTTTCATTAAGAGTACCATGTAAAAAGGCGTTTTTAACATCCAGTTGATGTATAGGCCACTGTCTCATTTTTGCTATAGACAGAACAATTCTGATTGTGGCATGCTTGATTACTGGACTAAAAGTCTCAGTGAAATCGATGCCTTCTTCTTGATGGAATCCCTTAGCAACTAAACGTGCTTTCAACCTTTCAAGACTACCATCAGATGCAAGTTTTGTTTTGAAGACCCACTTGCAGCCTATTATATTCATATGATCGCTCGAGGGACCAAATCCCAAGTTTTATTTTGATATAATGCCTCCATTTCTTCTGTCATTGCTTTACGCCAGCCTTCGTGTGCTAATGCTGATTTAATTGTTTTTGGTTCAGAAGGGACTTTATATACAGCAAGACATGCATACCTGGGATTCGGTTTGACAATTTCAGATTTTGATCGTGTCTGCATTGAATGATTAGAGGTAATCCTTTGAGTTTCATGAGGAGTGACTTGCTCAGATCTACTGGTCGTAGTATTGGATTGTGTTGTGTTAGTATTGTCTGTGTCTTGATTCTGTTCTGGTGAAGTTTCAGCACCATATGTATCCATTGTGGAAGTGTCCTGTCTTGATTGATCAGCATAAGGAATAAAGGACTGTTGAGGACTCTGAGGGTTGATGACAATATTGTTCTTATCAAGTTGCTGATGAGCTGTATGATGAGCTGTATGAGGATCATTATAGAGTACATTAGAGACTGCTTCTCTATTTGCTGAGTCTGTTAACTGAACTTCTTTTACCCATGTTTGATATAATGTTGTGAGAGATGCATACTTTGTCAAGCACCATTTAGTGAATGGGAAGAACTTCTCATCAAACTTTACATTTCTACTGATATAGATTCGATCTGTTGAAGGCACTAGACATCTGTAGCCTTTATGATGATCACTATAACCAATGAATACACAGGTGAGGGATCTTGGATCAAACTTATGCTGAGCATAGGGTCACAAACATGGATAACAAGCACAACCAAATACTCTGAGATGATCATAGGTTGGCTCTTGATGATATAGTTTCCTATGTGGTGATTGCATGTCCAATTTTGGTGTTGGAAGAAGATTGATAACATAATTGGCTGTAGTAAATGCATCAACCCAATACTTCAGTGGAATTCTGCCATGATATAACATGGCAAGACCTAATTCAACAATATGCCGATGTTTCCTCTCGGATATCCCGTTCTGTGCTAGTGTATAAGGACAAGAGAGATTTTGTTTTATTCCACAGTTTTGCAAGTGAGCTTTAAACTTGTAGCTGATAAATTCTCCTCCTCCATCACACTGAAAGACTTTGATCTTTGATTCAAACTGATTTTCTACTTGCTTTTGAAACATAACAAAGATCTTATAGAAGTCTGATTTCAACTTTAATGGATATATCCAGCTGTATCGAGAGAAATTATCCACAAACAGAACATAGTATTTGAAACTTTGAAATGAATTCACAGGTGATGGCCCCCATATATCACAGTGGATTTTCTGTAAGGGCATGTTTGTGACAGATTCAGAGGATGGAAAAGGTAAAGCTGCATTCTTAGCATTTTGACAACTACTACAAACACTCAACATCTTATTGCTACACTGAATGTGTTTTTGGTTCTGTAAATGCTTCAAAAATATTCAGATTGGTGTGAGCTAGTCTTTGATGCCATGTGTCTTCTTCTACTGCCCTGTGTCTTTGTGCTAGAAGGGCTTGTGTTGCTTGTAAATTCACTTGATATAATCCTTTAGTTTTCCTTCCGAGCAGCAAGGTTGTGTTGGTCCAATTGTCCTTTACATATACACCAAATTTGTCAAAGACAAATGAGCATGGATAATCGTTTGTTAATTTGGATACTGATAACAGATTTTTCTTTATGTCGTGGACAATTAGAACATCATTCAAAGGCAATAGGCTTTCTTCGCATGCAACAATGTGTTACCAGTATGTGTAATCGACAAGTGTGATTCATCACCAATCATGACAGTATCAAGTCCTGTATATTCAGAGGAGTTTTGAAGCATACCAGGATTAGCTGAAATGTGTGCAGTTGCATCGGTATCAGGATACCACTCGCTACCTTTAGTATCTTCAAGATGTATGGCTGCTAAGGCTGTTGGTATTTCTTCAACCTGATACGAATTGTCAAATCTGTACCAGCAGTGCAGAGCATCATGGCCAGGTTTCTTGCAGATTTGACACTCTAATTTTATATTGTTAACTGGTTTCTCATCTTGCTCATTCTTGGAAAAAGTTAGATTTGAAGGATAGGATTTTATTTCTTGGTATCTCTCGTGATGGACCAAAGATAGGGACGAAATCCGAAGTGAAACCAGCTTTGAGAAGAATTGTAATAAGGTTTAGTCCTCGATTCTCTTGCATATAGCCGATATTGCTAAACCTCGTAACCCGAGTTGTCTCCGTGGTATCTCGAATCCACGACCTCTCGTTGTTAAAAGATCGTCCTCTTCCATAACCTGCGGTTTCCTCCGTAATTACCTCGTTGAGCAACAAAGCTTGAATTTTGAGAAATGTATCCTCTATCGCAGTTTCTTTGAACCGATCTTGAGGATATCTTTGCCCAAAGTAAGCCATATTGGGATTAAATTGTGTTCTAGAGTAGTTCTCAGCCTTGACTCGAACCTTTCTAGTTGTGCAATTACTTCATCATACTCCGGTTGAGGCTTTAAACAGTATATTGTTGTTCGAAAATTTTCATACTCAGCTCCTAATCCTTCCAGTACACCAAATAGTTTGGTTATATCATCTACTGGTTTCCCGATAGCATTTAACTGATCACATATTGTCTTGTATTCTCGAAGATAGACTAGCAGATCTCGATCATGTTTTTGACAGACCTTGAAGTTTCCCCCTCAATTCAAACTCTCTTGCTGCTGATTTTTGTGTGAATCGATTCAAGAGTGTCCGCCACACTTCATAAGATGTTTCTAAGCCAATTATCAAGCCTAGTATATTCTCGCCATACAGCACCACTTATCCATGAGGATACTAGCTGATCTGTTTTTATCCATCGATATTCTGGATTTATAACCTCGCCAACACATCCAACTATATTCTCGCAGCATTCGAGTAGGTGGTGTAACATCACCATTAACAAAGCCAAAGAGTTCTTGGCTTTTCGTAAACCTACAGATCCGAGCTTGCCATAAAAGAAAGTTGTCTTCGGCAAGTTTTATGGTGACAAAGTTCGAAATATTCACATGTATAGGGAAAGGATACTTCGATGCTCTTATTGCCATTGCTATACTCTTTCAATTATGGATGAATCAAGGTAGCAACTTTGTCTATGAAAAGCTTAACTGAGTTACCGTGATACAGTAATCTGTATGGCTTCAGATTCTTCTTGCTCGATCAATCAGTTAGCTACTGAGTGAATCCTTCTGGCTAAGGTGATCGACTTCGCTCTGATACCATGAGAAGATGTTGCATTCATACAGAAGATTCAACAATGTCGAAGCTTCTGTTATAGAAGAATTGAAGAACACAGAAATAAGAAAGTATAGATGTAGGGATTGAGATTGATCAATGAAAATCTCTCGTATATACTCTTCGTATTTGATCTCAATGTGCTTCAAGATCTTTACATCAATTGAAAGAAAAGCTCTCGTATTCATATCTATCTCTTACTCTCTCTCTAGCTTCTATGCAAAGAATCGGAAGAATGAAATTCTCAAGAAGACTTCCTTCTCTCTCTTACTCCTCTCGTTTCTCATTACGAAGCTTTATATGGAAGGAGAAGACTATTAACCGAAACAACTAACTTCTATTTTTACTTTTTGTAACTAACCACCGACTTCATGTATCTTCATAATCCGCATCCGTGATCCTTGTTTATCCTCTTTGATCGCTTTTCCATCGTTGATCTTCAACTTCATTACTCTTGATCTTGACCATTCATTTCTATTGATTTTCTTCTTGTTTTATCAGCCTTCAGAGATCCTCTCGTTTTTTTAATATGAGCACTTGTTTCAGCAGCACCATCTGTAGTCTCTGCTCTCTTAGCACCATCTGCTCTCTGGGGATATATGTTCTTAACAACGCCGCGGCTGGTTGGGTCTGCATAGTACAACAATAATGGGGATTGGCATCTTTTGCACGGCGGAAACTGGTGGTTAGGAATCTCTTTCCAGAGGGACCAAGCTCGCAGTTAAAGGCCTCTCATGGTCCCAACTCAAGCTTTTATTGCAGAGTACGCCATCTGCCATTCACATGGTGGAGACATTATCGATTGATAATGTTCGGGACAAAGCTTGGAGGGAGTGAAAGGATGCCATTAGAGTCCTTTCCTTACAAAGCTTGAAGGGAGTGAAAGGACATCAAGGCCTTTCCTTCTTTTAGTTGACGTCCACCTTAGTTTTTTTTGATTCACAGTATTTGTTACCAATAGAGCTGTTAAATAGGTGGGTTGGGTCGGGTCATTAATGGGTCGACCCAAATTGACCCATTAACCAATTTATGAGCAATTTATGTCTAATGTAAATTTTTCGACCCATACCCAACCCGACCAATATTAATAAAATATTTTCATATTTAACCAAATTTAGAAAAACTTATTTTTATGTTTTTTTTTAAAGATTATATTACTAAAAACTTCCAAGCAATACAAATCTAATCAATAATTTTTCAATTTTTTATAATCTTTCAAAAAAATTATTTCTTATATAAATATTTTAAAAATAAAATATTTTTATACATTGGACAATTTTTATAATTTTTAAAAATAATTATTTTAAAAAATCGAATTTTAATTATTTTTATTTTTATTTTTAAATATAACTTTTAATTTTTAAATTTTATTTTCTTTTAATTTTTTCTTTTTTGTTCTTCTTCTTTGGCCGGTGGCCGGCCACGCGAACCTCAAGCTTGCCCGGTTCGGCCGATGCCGGCAAGCTTGCGGCTCGCTAGATCCAGTGAGCTCGAGTCTCGCCAAATCGGCAAGGCTCTAGATTCGGCGAGCTTGAGGCTCGCTGGCGTCGGGTGAACTCGAGGCTCACCGGCGAGCTCGAGGCTTACTTGGCTGGTCGCCGGCCATCGCCATGCCGGCGACCGGAGGAAGAAGAAAGAAAAAAAAAAAGGAAAGAAAAAAAGAAAAGGAAAGAAAAAAAAAAAAAAGAAAAGAAAATTATAATAATTATAATTATAATTTTGGTTTTTATAAAAAGAAATTGTAAAGTTAAAGAGATGGGAGAGAGATGGTGAGGTTTTGAGTGAAAATAAATGGGTTCATTTTTAATGGGTTGATAAATGGGTCATAACTGGGCCAGTTCTCTAACCCATTTAAAACTCATATATCTTAGTCTTGACTCATTAAAACCCATTATGGGTGCTTTATGAAAGAAAGCTTGACCCATTAATGACCCATTTAATCATAAATGGGTCCATAAATGGGTTGTGCAACCCATTTAACACCTCTAGCTTACCAGGTTATTGGTCTCAAAGAAAAATAAAGGGGAAAACACGGTGGGTAGGCTTCCTGTCCTGATCCGTGGTCTCCCTCGCCATGCGGGAATCTCTTCTTTCATAGGGGGGATTTGTGATCGACATCGGAGTTCCCTTGGGATTAATCCACATTCCAAAGAAAATCAAGACTGGCCTTCCTTCCTTCTTTTCCCATTTCTCCGATCCATGCCTAACAGCCGTACCGTTTCTTTCCTAACGATTAATTTTTAAGCATACAGGATTCCTTCCATACAATGATAATGGCGGAGATCGATGAATTAATTTACAAAATCAGTTTGTGGACGATGTGGATTCCTCCTTTTCAGCAATAAGATATGACCTGTTCATCTAAACACTTGCTATATGTCAAAGTTATTTTGCAGACTAATCTTATAGTTCGTAGCGCTAACGACATGGAGTGGTTCTTGAAATGTTAAAAAGATGTATGTGGGGAATCCAATTCACTTTACGAGAACTGCGGCCAGCTTTGCGAAAAGTGGAGAAATTCAAAGTTGAACAGCGACAAAAGTTGTGTGATCAAATCTTCCATTCACTTCAGCCTTTACCAACATATGTACTAAGGATTATCCGGGTTTCCCTTCCATATTCTCCACCAAAATTTGTGTTAGATTGTATTTTCTTTTCCTTGAAAGTACCCTAAACAATGTCATAGTGGAGCTTTAATTTTTTCACGACACAATCGTGTTTTCCTTCATCTCGGATTGAAGGGAGTGTTTTGATTAAAAGGTTACAAGTATAAACATCACCCGCATTTATATTTAGATATATTTGAGTGTCCATTTCATATAGCCCTTGATCGGATGTATGGTTTGCGGTGAGCAATGAAGGTATAGGTCACAATATTCTATGCCTCTCAATTCCCCTTTTTTAACCATTTGCAACATAAGGTTCTGATCTCCCGCCGGACGCCTTTCACGTGGTTCGCTGGTGAATGAAGTCATGAAACATATCCTACAATCGCTTCTCTTCAAGGGTTCATTTTTCTAATAGCAATAATTTAGAACCTCCGATTGAAGTTTCTTATGCAACTGCATAATTTAAACACGTCGGCCTTTCTTCCATAGATAAATCCTTCGCTCTGTCGCCACTTCACCAAGCATGAAACTCGTGCATGATAAACCGACAAAAACTTCACGAGAAACGCGTCAAAACAATAGCAAAACTCACAGGAAAGAAAAAAAAAAAGACAAAACAAGGAAAAGCCCGGCGCTACCAGACGGCAAGCAAGCATCACGATGCGAAAACCAAAAGAAACACGTGCATGATGATTTACCGGCTTATTTTTTAGACGATCTCGGACGGATATCGTTAAAATACTGCCGAGAGCTTATAACAAAAAGCATATTCTCCCGCATATTTCTTGCAATCGTTTCCACGTGGCCATCGATCATTACGCATCCTTTTGTCCGTCACCTCATAAATAAAATCTCAAGTCTATCCATATTGGTTCCCACGTGCTGATCCGCATGGAACGGTTCTCTTATGTTCTATATATATAAAGCTGCTGGATTGTCAAGCATCCAAGACCCTCAAAGATTAAATCCATTTTCTCCAAGAACTCAGCAAGTCCATAGAGAGAAGCAAATGGCGGTTGCTCGCTGGCTGGTTCTTTTTGTTACGATAATCATGGTGAGCAATGCGCGGGATGCGAATGGCGCGTTACCAGCAACGACCCTGGAAGCGATAGCAAAAGCTAATGCGAACGGCCCTTACATTGGCATCGTGATCCCTAACCTTTTCGAGATGGGTCCACTTCTTAATTCGTCGAGCTACAGTGCTGCTGAAATCATAGATTTCTCAGGTAAAAATTGCATTTTGTCTTGACTTATAGAGTTCCTTAGAAAACATGGAAAATGCTTTCTTGGTTGGACTTGGACTTGGACATGGACTCTTTGTTTACCAATATGAATGTGTGGATCGGTAATGGGGGTGATCGGTTTTCGGTCCAGTCCGATTCTATCTAGGAATCAAGAACTGGATCGGGAGAATTGGTTCCCAATTTTGGGACTAGAAACTGGACCAGACGGTCCCAGGACCAAAATCAGGTTCCATGGAACCGATCATTTAGCAAAAAAAAAAAAAAAAAATAATTTACTAAATACTAGAATTGTTATTATTTTTAGGGTTTATTGTTATTTTTAAGAAACTAAAAATATATTTAAAAAAAAAAGTCGGTCCGGTTTGATTCGAGTCCTCTCTTGGGCCGGGAATCGGATCGACAATCATTAATTCCATTTTTATGGAACTAGGAATTAGATTGATCATTCCGGGAATTAGATCAAATCTGCCGGTTTGGTTCAATCCGGACCAAAGGCTTTAGCCCCACTAGATCTGGAGCTTCAAGCTCACTAGAGGTCGGTGAGGCTCGAGCCTTGCAAGAGGTTGGTGAGCTTGAGCCTTGTTGGCCTTGGGTGAGCTTGTTCCTTGCATGTGCTAGTTGGTGGCCGCATCGTGGCTGGCAACTGACTTAAGTGCCAATATCTAGTTATATTTTAAAAAATATTTTTCAATTTTTTATAGAAAAAATCATTTTCTTGAATCCAGGCGTAGGTTTTCCATCAATTCATTTTCTTAAGTGAATCAAAGTGATTCACAAATTTTGTGTAAGCATTTTGCATAAGATTGGTTTTTTTTTTTTTTTTCATAGATATCATTAGTTAATTAATAACTCTTAATGACGTGTGGGAAAAAAGTAGACGCTGCCCGCAAGTTTTTTAGGGCATGTGTGGCCACAAAATTTCACCGAAAACGAAGTAACAAGGAAGGATTGAAGCAAAGAGATGTAGATTGACAATGAATTGTAAAATGGTTAGTTTCCCTAATAACGTTCAGGAAATGATCTTTCACTTTATCCCTGACACTTCTCCATCCCTTGACGGACTCCAAGGCAGAAGATTTCGATTCGGGACAGTCGAAGAGAGGAAAGTCATACTGGTCATGACAGGACTGAGTGTGGTATGTGTCCTGCTACTGTTTTCTTCAAAATCTTGTGCTCGTCTTGTCAAATTTTCAAAATATATTTCGACAACGGCTTAATTTGGTTGCGACTAACGCGCTCGTGCGTCGTGATATTGAGGGAAAGTACGTATGAACTGGTGCAGATAAACGCAGCCATCACCACGCAGCTTCTGCTGAGCTTCTTCGATGTGGAGGGAGTAGTTCATTACGGAATTGCTGGGAATGCTAACCCCGATTTGCACATCGGAGACGTCGCTATTCCCCAGTATTGGGCACATACCGGTCTTTGGAATTGGCAGGTTATCGACTTATCAACCCGATTTTTAGATTCATCCACCCAATTCTTCGATGTGAACTTTGTGAAGGGAGTAACTTGACTTTTTTTTTTCTTTGCCTTGAAATTATGGGGGAAACTCTACAGTGGTTCTCGAAGTACATAAGAAAGAAACCGTCAATGCGATTCGATTCTTTGTTTTTTCCTCCTAAGTTGCAAGTGGTTTTATTAGATTGACATTTTTATGGAGATGTTCACACTTAGGAGAGAGACTGGTTTTTTTTTTGTTTTTTTCTATTACGTACATAAGCCTACCATGCACGCTTTTATATTCTAAGAAAATAATAGCAATGGGGTGGCTTTCATAACATGCGTGTACTAGGGAAAATTATCCGAAAATATTTAAAGTTATCGTGTGGCGATTAGTTGAGTCCAGAACTTTTTGATTATGCAATTAACACTAAATCTTTTGACAATTTTCAAATGTGGTCCATTCAATCAATTGTAATTGCAAATTATTGATATAGATCACAACCGTCCTATATGATATGGCTAGTGCAAACATGTATGTGTTTTGCTTTTCATTTTTTTTAAAAAAAAATTTCCATTTCCCCTATGGCCTGTTTCAGTGATGGTCCGCGACTATCCCTTGCCCAGATCTAAGTGAGCATAGCCCTTGTCTATGGTTGCTGCCGGTCATTTTCAAGATTGGCGGTAGGCAAAAAGGAAAAGAAACAAAAAGACAAAAAAAAAAAAAAGACAAGAAAAAGGAAAAAAGAAAACAATTCAAAATTGTTAAATTTATTTTAAAGATGTCAACGTTTGCACTGGTTGTGTCACATAAATGGTTGGTGCTAATTGGTCGGTACTTTATTCGGTCATCTACACTGATAAATATCAATACAATGGTGTGCACACAGAGATACGGGCAGGGTCCAGAAGATGAACTTGCATTGGAATCAAGCGGAGACTACACGAGAACGCTTGGGTACTTGAGGTTTGCGAATTACACTACAAATGTCACGGGTTGTGCTTCACACGACAATCTCTTGAACAACATATGGTATCAACCGGAGGAAGTGTTTCCCGTCACTGGAACTCCTGAGGAAAGACAGCACGAGTTTTGGGTCCCCGTCGGTTCCACCTACTTTGCGGTGGCCAAGAAGCTTGAGGTACTACTGCTCGATGCTTTCTAGGATTTGCTGTCGTATCTATATATGTTGGGAAAACTTTACTAGAACTGATTTATAAAGTGAATATATGGCGAATCTCAGGAGAAAGTGTGCCGGGACCTCTAGGGCTTTCGGAAGAGTTTTACTCAACCAAAAGAAAGTCAGATGAGATCAGTACATGGAAAGGCATTATTTACATGAAGAGTAACTAAATGACTTTAGCAAAAATATCATTCTTGCTTATCACTTGGATAACACTGTTTTAGATATTTCGAACCATTATTTGGAAAGTATCATGACCGTGTGGAGTTTCATGAGTCAATACTTCAATAGAGAGAAATCTTGGCCACCTTTCTTGTCTATCCAAATTAATCATTTATGATGAAGGGTCTAATTCACACATATTTTTGATGTATGTCACTCCTTAGGGCTTGGAATTGGAATCTTGCGTGAACGCGACCACGTGCTTGAACTACACGCCGAGTGTAAGCACCGTTGAAAGAGGCGTCAGTGCCAGCATCTACCTTGACAACAGCGCCTACCGGAGCTTCATCTACGACAAGTTCAATGCGAGCCCTGTGGACATGGAGAGCGCATCGGTCGCCCTAATCTGTTACCAGCAGAATACGCCTTTCATCGCCATCAGGGCGCTCTCTGACTTGGCCGGCGGTGGGTCTGCCGAGTCGAACGAGGCCGACACTTTCGTTGACCTCGCCTCGGACAATGCGGTGACGGTCGTGGTGGAGTTTATAAAGCAGCTTTCCTCCAGAAACTCTCTCTAATGGCAAGATTGGCAGCCTAATATAATATTCTATTGTCAATAATAATGCAATGATCCATTGCGTTTGTGTCTATTTGCGTAGCAACATGAACCCTGATGGGCCTTGGACCTTGGCATAGCT
Source organism: Eucalyptus brandiana (assembly GCA_014182725.1). Taxonomy (NCBI): domain Eukaryota; kingdom Viridiplantae; phylum Streptophyta; class Magnoliopsida; order Myrtales; family Myrtaceae; genus Eucalyptus; species Eucalyptus brandiana. The sequence goes on from CM024670.1 coordinate 37,168,223, forward strand.
GGGGAAGAAACTTTAGCAGTGACCGACTGCCTCAAAAATTTCCCATATCATTTTCCTTACTATAAATCCTCCCATAGTAATAAAGGATCAAAGTCACAAGGGTTTGATTGATACTCAAAGTCAATCACAACTCATATCATGCCAATAAATTCATAATTTTAGCAAATTGAAAGGTGGCCACTTTCCTCCTTTGATAAATCCTCCGTTGTGTTGCCCACTTCACCGAGTACGAAACACGCACATGATAAACTGACAAAAACTTCACCAGAAACACGTCGAAACACTATCTAAACTCACAAGAAATTAAAAAAGGCAAACGAAGGAAAAGCTCAGCACTATCAGACAGCAGGCAGTTTGATGGGAAAACCCAATGAAACGCCTGCATGTTGCCTGTTGCCCTACTTCACCGGGCACGAAACACGTGCATGATGATTTACGGGTCTAATTTAAGACAGTCTCGGACGGGGAAATACTGCCAAAAGCTTATAACAAAAAGCTGATTCTACCGCATATTTTTTGCAGTTGATTTTAGGGTCAACATGATTCAAGAGTAAAACTTAAAATTTAAGAATTGGACTAGTGAGAACCTGTCTAGTTCTACATTCAATATATGCAGGGTAAGTTTTTTTTTTTTTTGGTAAAGATATATGCAGGGTAAGTTTTAGGTTTCAAAAATTGAAAAATTTGTTTTAACGGGTAAATTTTATGTTCTAAGTTGGTGGAACCTGGAACTTGGAATTTATAACTTACAATCTAGAATTTGAAACAAGTTTTTGGATTTTTCTTGATCTATGCTTTTGTGCAATCTTGCATTATTCCACATTGTTTGATAATGAATGTATAATTTAGAACTACTAACTTGAATTTTCATTTTATGATTGAAATTTTTAATTTGTTAATGTTTCATATTTTTTTTTTTGTCTAAATATAAGTTATAGTAAGTGAATTGTAACAACAAGCAGTAGTCATTAAATGTTATAATTCACTCTAATCGTTCAATTAATAATACAAGTGAAATATGGGTAGACCGTTGAACCTATGATAGGGTATATTTCAGGTTCCAGGCTATATAGGGTAGGTTTCATATTTCAAAAAATGAGGAATCTGGAATTACTTACCTCTATTTAATTCTACGTAGTCATCGCATCATTACACAAGTTTTTGTCCATCATCTAATCACTAAAATCTCAAGTCTATCGGTATGTGTCCCCACGTCCTGATCTTCATTTCCCTCATGTAGTTGCTGACTTCAGAGATACCGCATTCATTCCACGTGCAGTATATACACACAAATATTGCAATCATCTGATCCACATATAATAGTTCTCCTATGTTCTATACATATGAAGCTGCTGGATTCTCAAGGCATTCAAGACCCTCAAAGCTTTGATCCATTATCTCCGCCTGTTCTCTTCCTCCAAGAACTCAAGGAGTCCATATGACGACGCGAATGGCGGTTGCTCACTGGCTGGTTCTTTTCGTTACGGCTATTATGGTGAGCAATGCCCGAGATGCGAATGGCACATGACCAGCTGCGACCTTAAAAGCAATTGCGAAAGCTAACGGGAATGGCCCTTACATTGGCATCGTGATTCTTAACATTTACGAGGTGGGTCCGCTTCTTAATTCATCAAGCGACAACGCTGTTGAAATCATAGATTTCACATGTAACAACTGTCTTATGTCTTGACTTGCAGAGTTTCCTAGATAACATGTAAAATGCTTTCTTGGTCGGACTTGGACATGAACTCTTCCTTTTCCTTCTTGCTTGGCCAATCATTAGCCACAAAAAAAAAAGGAAGGAGCTCACCCAAGGCCGCCGAGGCTCAAGCTTGCCAGCTTCCGAGTAGCTGAGCCTTAGCTAAATCTGGCAAAGTTGAGCTTTTTAAGGTCAGTGAGGCTTGAGCCACGCAAAAGGTTGATGAGTTCTCGATGGCGAGCTTCGAGCTCGAGCCCGTCCCTCACCTGTGGCCGGTTGCTAGCCCTCACCATGGTTGCTAACTAGCCAAAGAAGAAGGAAAAAAATAGAAAAGAAAAAGAAAAAGAAAAGAAAAAAAAAAGATTAAAATTAATTTTTTTTTAAAAGAACATTTTAATAAGAATGAACGTTTTACAATCTTAAGTATGACCTTAAAAGGATTCATCTCTTGTTACGTCTGAATCTCGGGATCCCTGAGACATAAAACAATAGATGCTGTGTCAATTAGAGGTGTGAGGAGAGGAGGTATTGGCACGTTTAAACAAGGAATACATCCTGGCAACCTGTCCCATAGGATGGGGACATGCGTAAGATTCATTAACTAAGGTCTCGAGCTTGAATGTTGAAGATTTGGGCACGGCCTTTGTGGACTAGAACTGAGTGTCGGGGACTCGAACACTGCTTTTATGTACCTAGGATTGATGCCGGGCTTTGGGCCTAGCCTTGATGGACCTGGGTATGGGTGTCGGGGCTTGGGCCTACCCTCAATAGACTCGAGCTCGAGCCAGGGTGTTGGAAACATGGTCCTAAATGCCAAAGATTAGAGAATTAGCATTGGGGTTTTGTGTTCAAATGTAGAGTTTTGGATTTAAGTGTTGTTATTTAGTCATATTTTGAAAAATATTTTTAAAATTTTCAAAGAGGAAATCATTTTGTTGAATTTAATCATAAATTTTCTGTTGACTCATTTTCTTAAGTGAACCAAATAGCAAAAAATGAGGAAAATTTATTCCGCGAAACAAACAAAGTCTAAATACTTTAATTTGTGTAGCATTTTGCATACCATTAGTTAATTAATAACTCCTTATGATACGTGGGAAAAAGTAGACGCTGCCCGCAAATTTTTTCGGGCATGTGTGGCCACAAAATTTCACTGAAAATGCCGTAACAAGGAAAGGATTGGAGCAAGGAGAAGTAGATTGACAATGAAGTGTAAAATGGTTAGTTTCCTTAATAACGTTTAGGAAATAATCCGTCACTTCATCCCTAACATCTCTCCATCCCTTGACGGACTCCAAGGTAGAAGATTTCGATTCGGGAAAGTCGAAGAGAAGAAAGTCATACTGGTCATGACAGGACTGAGCGTGATATGTATCCCTCTACCCCTTTTGTTTTCCTCTGAATTTTCTTATATTTGGTGCCCTTTTTGTAAAAATTTTCAAAATATCTTTCAACGAAGGCAAAATTTGGTTGCGTCTAACGCGCTTGTGCGTCGCGATATCGAGGGAAAGTACGTGTGAACTGGTGCAGATAAACACAGCCATCACCACGCAGCTTCTGCTGAGCTTCTTCGATGTGGAGGGAGTGATTCATTACGGAATTGCTGGGAATGCAAACACTGCTTTGCACGTGTCGGAGACGTCGCTACTCCCCAGTATTGGGCGCATACGGGTCTTTGGAATTGGCAGGTCTTCGACTTATCAACCCAATTTTTAGTTTTTATCGAAATCTGACAAGAATGGTTAAAAAATTGTATGATTCGAAGAAGATCATTTTATCTATATATATATTTTGGCCTTGAAATCGCGGGGGAGACTCTAGAGTCGTTCTCAAAGTAAATGAGAATGAAAACTTCGATGCGTTTCGTCATTCTTTGTTTTTGCCTCTTAAGTTGAAAGGGGTTTTTATTGGATTGGCTTTTTTATGGAGATGGTCCCACTTAGAGAGAGAATGGCTCTTAAATACGTACATAAGCCTACCATGCACTATTGTGGTGCTAGTGACGAAGGTACAAAAGGTAGGGCACTCTAGCACGCTCTTGGCTATACTCTAAGAAAATAGTAGCAGGAGGGTGGCTTTCATACCATGTGCATAGCGGGGCAAATTGTCCAAAATGCTTTAGGCCTATAGTGTAATGGTCATTTGAGTCCCAAATTTTTTAATTTGATCAATTTAATCTTTAATTTTTTGAAGATTCTTCAATATAGTCCATTAGGCCCATTTCAGTTGGAAATTGCTAATTTAGACCTCAGCCATTTTATAGGCTGATTGCCGGCCATCAAGACTGGATATAGGAGAAGAGGAAAAGAAACATAAAAAAAAAAAAAAAAAAAAAAAAAATAAAGAAAGAGATCCAGAATATTTGTTTATCCTTTTGTGACCTAGTCATGTGTAAAGTATTTCATCGTTTCCCTATTGTTGCGACCTGATTTTTGGGTGCATTGCCTAAGTTTAGGCTATTGGACTACTAAGTTTTTAAACTTAGTTCAGGCTCTCCCAAACCCATACCAATTCGCAACTTAAGGTTCAATATTTAGCGTGCAAATGAATTTTAACTAGAAGTCGCCACTAATCAGTTTATGGTAGATCGATTAGACACCTAAGTAAAATAATTTAAGAATTATTTTACTTATATAAACTAGAGACTAAGGGTACGGGGACTTGGTTATACTAGATTTCTCTAATGCCCTTTTGGTACCATTCTTTTTATTTTCAAAAATGTTTTTGCAAGCATCTTGAATTTATTTTAACCTAAATTACCATCATGCAATATGATGACCACACGGGTGCTCAATCATTATTAAATACTCAATGAATCAAACAAATTGCATCAAAATAAAATAAACACACAAAGCAAACAATTTTTTTGGGTTTTCTTTTATCTCGAAATTAAAACATGCACTTTAACTACATGACTTAATGTTACTAACAAACTATTTCTAATTAAATGGACCTAATATGCAAACTAATTGACATGCACCTAATATTTTTGTATTTTTTTATTTGAATTTCGGAATTAATAAAAACCTTAGTTAAATTATCTAAAAATGAATAATTTTCTAATATATTTTAGGGATTAATTTGACTTAAACCCTATCCTATCTTAGAAAATTATTTTTTTAAAGAAAAATGAGATTATCTAAATGTGCAGTCATTTTAAAATCAATCTTAATCTATTCCAAAAATTATCTAAAAATGCAATCCTAGAAATGTAATCCTAAAAATGCAACCCTAATTTACTAAACCTACACATTCCCATGCAAGATTTAATCTTTTGATTTTTTTTTTTTTTTTCTGATTTTTTTAATTTTTAAAAGATAAGTAATTATTAAATAAATATTAAATCTAAGCCATCAACAAAATAAAGAATTAAAATAATCGAAAAAATAACATGTTGTCTCACAAATCAAATTAACGATTATCATAACCCTAATTATCACGACAAAGAAATCAAAATAATTAAAAATCGATCGAAGTCTTATGGATCAAATTAATAATTATAATGATTTAATAATTAAAATTCTACCAACAATCCAAAAATTAACATAATTAAAAAAAAATAATCCGATGTCTCTCGGATTAAATTAATAATTACATTAATTCCCGGACAAAATCCTAGCGGATAATGCCTACAAGATTCATGAGTATTGACATCCAATGTTCCAATTTAAATAACTAAACTTAAAAATATAAACAAAATAAAGTAAATAAAAAAACTACCTAATTTGCTTTTCTTTTTTTACTTCTTCCAAGCAAAGCTTGGCAGCTGGTTCGAGGCTCCGGCGAGGGGAGTCGCCGGCGAGAAACTCCGGCGAGGAGCTCGAAGCGGAGGTGCGGCGGTGGTGCAGCAACGCGGGCGAGGGTTCTATTAAAGAGACAAGACAAAGATTAAAAACACATAACAAAGAAGCTGATAAAAGCGAGAGGAGCCGAGCAAAGTGAAGATGATAAAGAAGGGAAAGATGAGTTGCAACTACGGTGAACAAGGCAGTGAACAAACCAAAGCGAGCAAACTCAAAGTGAAGCTGAAAGATGAGCTAGCAAGCTATAAAGAAATTGAAGAAACAAAAGCTGAGCTGGTGATCCGTAGAAAAGCTGAGCTGGCAATCCTTGTGAAGAATCCGACTATACAAGAGGTTAAAACCAGGAACAGAAGTTGATCAAGCTTCTGAAGAAGCTGCACGTGTGCCAAGATTAATCATTCTATTACTAAAGTTGTTAATTCTGTTTTTGAGCTTTAGTATAAAAAGGGATTGAAGAAAACTATTGTTGAGAGGATATACATTCTTCTGAAAACTCAAATCTTTGTTCTCTGAATTCTCTCTCTCTCTCTGTTCTTCTCAAGTTCTCTCTGTATCTTCGTTCTTCTTCATATAGTAATACTTTGTAAGATTGAACAAGAAGAAAGGTGAAATGCAATGTTCAACTGATGTATTGCAATTGATTGTTTAGCAGCTACAGAATACAGAATTCTCTCATATACAGGTTATCTTCTAGATTTTGTTTCTTCTCATGGTATCAGAGCATTTCCTGGGAGTTCTAGATCTATGTTTGTATTACTGAAAGTTTGTATGAAAGATCACATGAGCAAGACATTACGAAGATCTTGTTGATTCTTAGTAAGCTGATCTTCGAAGTTTACTTGATTGTTTCTTCGCATCTTCGAAGTTTTCTGAAGATATAGTATGGCAACAAGATTGCAGAAGTATCCTTTTCCTATTCATGTGAATATAGCCAACTTTGTTACAATCAAGTTGAATGAAGAGAATTTTCTATTATGGCAAGCGCAATTTAGCAGGTTTTTGAAAAGTCAAGATCTGATTGGCTTTATTAATGGTGAAACATTACCACCTGCTCAAATGATGCAAACTGAGATTGGGGAAGTGATGAATCCTGATCACCTGGATTGGATAAAAATTGATCAGCTAATCTCATCATGGATAAGTGGTGCAGTATAAGAGAATATTCTAAGTTTGATAATTGGCTTAGAAACTTCATTCGAGGTGTGGCACGCTCTTATAAACCGGTTTACTCAAAAGTCTGTAGCGAAAGAATTTGAGTTAAGAGGAAAATTACAGGCTTGTAGGAAGAGAGATAGACCATTGAGTGAATATCTTCGAGAATTTAAAACTATCTGTGATCAATTGAATGTGATTGGAAAGCCTATTGATGATATAACCAGGATGTTTGGGATACTTGAAGGGTTAGGTTCTGAATATGAAACTTTTAGAACAATCATGTACTGTCTCAAACCCCAGCCAGAGTATGATGAGGTTATCTCTCAACTTGAGAGATTTGAAACTAGATTGCAAACATATTCTGTGAACCAATACAATACTAACCTGGCATATTATGGACAAAGAAAGACTGAAACGGGTCTACAGAGGTTTAATTCCAGAAGTCAAGGAGAAAGTATTCAAGGAGGATACAACTCTGGTAGAGAACAGTTTATTAATAGAAGAGGTCGTGGAAATAATTTTACTGGAACAGGAAGGAATCAACAAAGCAGAATGAATACTCTGAACCTAACAAAGCAAGATCAAGTCAATAAGGATAACTGGTCTAACTATGGACAAGGGTTTAGACCTTACACAAACTCCTCAGAGATATCAAGGTGTCAGATCCTATCCACCACAAGGTTCAAATGGTGATAAGCATGTACAGAATACAAAGCCAATGAATAATGGTCCTCTGGAATGTCAAATCTGTAGAAGATCAGGTCATACAGCACTTAGATGTTGGTATCGCTTTGATAATTCATATCAAGCAGATGAAATACCAACTGCATTGGCAGCCATGCATATTGAAGAACCGTATGGCTCAGAATGGTATCCAGACACAGGGGCTACATCACACATTCTTTGCGAAACTGGTATGATTCGAAACTATGCTGCATATAGTGGTAATGATACAATTATGATAGGAGATGGGTCCCGTTTTATCAATCTTATGTATTGGTAATGGAACTTTAAATACAACAACTAGCATATTACCACTAAATGATGTTTTAATAGTTCCTGCAATCAAGAAGAATCTCCTTTCTGTATCAAAATTAACAGATGACTATCCATGTTCTTTTATATTTGACAAACATGGGGTGTATATGAAGGACAATTACAATCATACAATAGTGAAGCTAGGAAGGAAAATCAAGGGGCTGTATCGAGTGGAATCTAGAGCAACAGAAGCTTTCTTCACTTAGACTCAACATGAAGTAGGAGAAGATGTCTGGCATCAAAGACTTGCTCATACCAGTTTAAAAACAGTAAAGATTCTGCAAAGTCAACATCTAATCCAATGTAATTCGAAAGCTCCAAGTATTTGTAGCAGCTGTCAAATTGCTAAGAGCTCAGCTTTGCCCTTTCCACTCTCAGACTATATCTCTAATGTTCCCCTAGAAAAGATACATTGTGATGTATGGGGACCATCACCAATTTCATCTGTTCAGAAATTTCATTACTATGTCATCTATGTGGATGATTTTTCTCGATATAGCTGGATATATCCAATGAGACAGAAGTCAGAAGTGTATGATGTGTTTGTGATGTTTCAAAGACTAGTAGAGAATCAACTTGATCACAAGATCAAAGTGTTTTAGAGTGATGGAGGAGGAGAGTTCACTAGCATCAAATTTCAGAATCATCTACAACAGTGTGGGATTAAGCATAACATTTCTTGTCCTTATACACCAGAACAAAATGGTGTCTCCGAGAGAAAGCATCGACATGTGGTTGAATTAGACATAGCAATGCTGTATCATGCAAGAGTACCATTAAAATACTGGGTAGATGCCTTCATGACAGCAGTCTATGTAATCAATTTGCTTCCCACAACAAAACTGCATATGAACTCGCCTCACTATAAGCTGTACAAACATAAACCAAATTATGCTCATCTGCGAGTTTTTGGATCAGCTTGTTATCCTTGTCTCAGATCCTATACAAAGCATAAATTTGATCCAAGATCTCTCACATGTATATTTCTTGGATACAGTGAGAAACATAAAGGCTACAGGTGTCTTTTGCCTACTAATGGACATGTCTATATTAGTAGACATGTAGTTTTTGATGAAAAAGTATTTCCCTTTACTCGAAAAAATACTGCTGAGTATCAACAGGGATCTGAACTATACAAGCAATGGATAAGAGGACTAGCATCTACTATATCCAATACTACAAAACAGATTCAGTCACAAGCCAATAAATTGATTGAACCTTTGCAGAATACTGGATCAAGTCAAATCACTCCAGAAATACAGAACAGTGGGATCGGCATAATAAATCCTGCAGTTATACCACAAATAAACATAGTACCTGATGCTGAGCTACAGATCACTCCTGATAATGCATTCAGTAATGTTGAAACATCTCAGATATCTCCAAATATTGAAGAACAAGTGTATACCAATCAAGAATCTGCCTCGACATCACATGTTAATACAGAACAAGCACAAATCAATTATGTATCAGGAAGTACACAAGGTACATTATCTACTCATCCTATGCAGACTAGACTAAGATCTGGGATTATTAAAGCAAATCCCAAATATGCATGTCTGGTTGAATATCAAGTTCCTGTTGAACCAAAGTCAATAAAGTCTGCATTAGCACACACAGGATGGTGTCAAGCAATGCAAGAAGAAATGGATGCTTTGTATCAAAATAAAACCTGGGAGTTAGTTCCTAGAACTGATCAAATGAATGTAATTGGTTGCAAATGGGTGTTTAAAACAAAGCTTGCACCAGATGGGAGTTTAGATAGACTGAAAGCTTGACTTGTAGCCAAAGGTTTTCATCAAGAAGGTCTTGACTTCACAGAAACCTATAGTCCTATAGTGAAGCATGCTACAATTCGAATAATTCTCTCAGTAGCAATGATAAAACAGTGGCCAATTCATCAGCTAGATGTTAAAAATGCTTTCTTACATGGTAACTTGAGTGAAACAGCTTATATGGAACAACCACCAGGTTTTAAAGAATCACAGAGACCTCATCATGTTTGTCTCCTCAGAAAATCCCTCTATGGACTTCGACAAGCTCCTCGATCTTGGTTTGATAAGTTCAGCAGTTTCTTACTAGAATATGGATTCTTTTGTAGCTCAACTGATCCCTCATTGTTCATCCTACATACTAGAAAAGAAACAATCCTCTTACTACTGTATGTTGATGATATCATTCTAACTGGAAGCTCATCTCAAATACTCTCTCATCTCATTACTGCTCTAAGTCTTCAGTTTCATATGAAGGATCTTGGTCCCCTACATTATTTCCTTGGCATTGAAGGTAAGCGTACTCCTGAACATTTGTTCCTTTGCCAAGCTAAATATGCTATAAATCTTCTCACCCGAGCCCATATGCTCGAGTCTAAACCAATTTCAACTCCTCTTTCATTAAGACCAACTATTTTGATAAATGACTCTATGGCTTTGTCCAATCCTGCTGAGTATAGGAGCCTAGTTGGTGGTCTTCAATACCTCACATTAACTCGACTAGACATTGCCTATGCCACAAATCTACTCTGCCAGAAAATGCAGAAACCTACCATTGCAGACCTCCATAGATTGAAGAGGGTACTGAGATATGTTAAAGGTACAATCAGATTTGGATTATTCATTCATTCACAAAGCACTATGCATCTCTATGGATTCTCGGATGCAGACTGGGCTGGATGTGCTGAAACCAGAAGATCAACGACTGGATTTTGCACATACCTTAGCTCCAATCTTATCTCCTGGGTAGCAAAGAAACAGCCAACAGTTAGTAGATCCTCTACAGAGGCTGAGTATCGTACTCTTGCATCAACCACTGCTGATCTCACTTGGATCAGCTTTGTCTTACGAGACATAGGTTGTTCTCTTACTCCTCATATTTATCTATGCTGTGACAATAAATCAGCTATCTCACTCACTGTTAATCCCGTCTTATATGCTCGAACAAAACATATTGAAGTAGATTTTCATTTTGTTCGAGAAAAGGTATCTTCTGGGTCATTACATGTAAGATATATTCCGAGTCATTGCCAACTTGCTGATATCTTTACAAAACCCTTATCACGAGTAGCACATTTTCATCTGCGAGTCAAATTGGGAATCTGTGCTATCCCCATTCCCAATTTGAGGGGGGATGTTAAAGAGACAAAACAAAGATTAAAAACACAGAACAAAGAAGCTGATAAAAGCAGAGGAGCTGAGCAAAGTGAAGATGATAAAGAAGGGAAAGATGAGTTGCAGCTACAGCTGAACAAGGCAGCTGAACAAACCAAAGCAGAGCAAACTCGAAGTGAAGCTGAAAGATGAGCTGGCAAGCTATAAAGAAATTGAATAAACAAAAGCTGAGCTGGTGATCCGTAGAAAAGCTGAGCTAGCAATCCTTATGAAGAATCCGACTATACAAGAGATTAAAACCAGGAACAGAAGTTGATCAATCTTCTGAAGAAGCTGCACGTGTGCCAAGATTAATTATTTTGTTACTAAAGTTGTTAATTCTTTTTGAGCTTTTGTATAAAAAGGGATTGAAGAAAACTATTGTTGAGAGGATATACATTCTTCTGAAAACTCGAATCTCTGTTCTCTGAATTTTCTCTCTCTCTGTTCTTCTCAAGTTCTCTTTGTATCTTCGTTCTTCTTCATATAGTAATACTTTGTAAGATTGAACAAGAAGAAAGGTGAAATGAAATGTTCAACTGATGTATTGCAATTGATTGTTCAGCAGCTACAGAATACAGAATTCTCTCATATATAGGTTATCTTCTAGATTATGTTTCTTCTTAGGTTCCGGCGAGATGAGACAGCGATGGCTTTCGCGGGTCCGGCTCTAGTGGAGGCACGTCAACTAGCTCGGGACCTACTGGCGTCGGGGGCAGATCTGCTGGGCGTCGGAGCAGGAGCGTTGGGTCGCGGCTGTTGGCGTCGAAAACAGAGGTAGCAACAGCGACGGTGGACGCGCGGATGATCGAGCGAGTGGAGCGACGACTCGGCTGCACGGGCGGTGACCAACAAGGCGTGGATAGCAACGTCGAGGGCACGTCGAGGCAGGAGCACGGTGGAATGGCAGATCTTGGACCGGCGGTGACTAGCAGATCGCGAACAGGGTTGCGAGGACACCGGCAGCTGGCGAAGACGGACAGGATGGTGAGCCGTGTGGAGGGTCAGCAACGACGGTAAAGAACGGTAGCGTCGCGGTGGTCTTCGGCTCAGTTGCGGCAAGCGACAGCGAGCGAGATCGGTGAGATAGCAACAAGCGTCGGCGAGGCAGCAACAACAGGTGGAGACATTGTCAAGCGTTGGGTTGACAAAGGTGGCGCAGCGGTCAGCAGCGGGAAATCGCAAACGGAAACCGGCGGTGGGGAGGGCGGCAACGGCGCGCGCGCGCCTGACTTGAGCGACGAAAGGCTCACTGAAGAAGAAGCACAGTAAATTTGCTTTTTACTGTGTCTTCTCTCTCCTTTGCTGCTTCTGTTTTCTTTTTACTTTTTCCTTTTCTTACGTCTCTTCACTTTTCTGCAGAAGCCGAAACCTTTTGCTCCTGACTTTTCTTCTCTAGAATTCTTTTCCTTTTCGTTGTTTCTTCTCTTCTCGAAAACCCATGGACGGCAAGCTCTCTCTCTTCCTTTTTCTAGAAAACCGAGAGAAAAAGCTTCATTCGACATGAAAAAAAACTCAATGTGGCCGTGTATTTCTATCATCTGGCCACCCCAATATTCTAAGGCTTCACACTCTCTATTTATTGAGGGAAAATTCAACAAACAAGTGAAGATATCCCAATATTCACTCAACTTCTCAACAAAAAAGTAGTTTTAAAATCACACGACTGTTGAATTTTTTGAATTCAAAATTTTTTCAAAATTTCCCTCTATAATCAAAGATTATCTTCTATTTCTAAAAAATGAGTTTAAATTAGGTATCAACACCTATGAGAAATTGTTATACATTACGCAGTCATCCACACAGATAAGATCAACACAATGGTGTGCACACAGAGATATGGGCAAGGTCCAGAAGATTATCTCACATTGGAATTCAACGGAGACTCCACGAGAAAGCTTGGGCACTTGAGGTTTGCATATTACACTATAAACATGACGGCCTGCGCTTCGCACGACAATCTCTTGAACAACATATGGTATCAACTGGAGGAAGTGTTTCCCGTCACTAGAACTTCTGAGGGAAGACAACACTAGTTCTAGGTCCCCGTTGGTTCCGCCTACTTTGCAATGGCCAAGAAGCTTGAGGTACTCCTGCTCGATGCTTTCTAGGGTTTGCTGTCGTATCTATACACGTTGGAAAAACTTTACCGATACTGATTTATAGAGCGAATATATGGCAAATCTTAGGAAAAAGGGTGTTCTGAGATCTCTAGGGTTTTCGGACGAGTTTTACTCAACCAAAGAAATCCAGATGAGATCAATACATGGAAAGACATTATTTACATGGAGAGTAACTAAATGACTTCAGCAAAAATATCAATCTTGCTATTACTTGAATAATACCGCTTCAAATACTTCGAACCGTTATTTGGAAATTATTATGATCATGGAGTTTCATGAGTCAATACTTCATTTTGTGATGAAGAGCAGATAGGGGTATTTCTAAAATTTGAAAAGAGACAAATTTTGGCCACCTTTCTTGTCAATCCAAATTTATTATTTATGATGAAGGGTCTGATTTGAGCATATTCTTTTTTATATATGTTGCTCGCTAGGGCTTGAAATTGAAAACTTGCGTGAACGTGACCACTTGCTTAAACTACACGCCAAGTGTAAGCACCGTCAAAAGAGGCGTCAGTGCCGGTATCTACCTTGACAATGTTGCTTACCGGAGCTTCATCTACGGCAAGTTCAATGCACACCCCGTGGACATGGAGAGCACGTCGGTTACCCGGGAAAAGTGCCAAAAAAGTCATAAACTTTTTGTTATTGTGTCGATTTAGTTCTAAACCTTTTTTTTTGTGCCGATTTAGTCCTAAACATTTTTAAGTTGTGCCAATTCAGTCCTTTCTGGCCAATTTGGCCGGATTTTGCTGATTGGTCGCTGGCCGGCTGACGTGGACAACTTTTTACTAATATTTTAATATTTTTGAATTTGCTTATTTTTATTTTTATTTTTATTTTTATTTTTATTTTTATTTTTATTTTTAATTCTGCTCTTCTTCCTCCAGGCCCGATTGCCAGACCTCGGTGACCGGCCAGAGGCGACGGTCGGCGAGGTTGAGGTCGACCTCACCGGCCACCTCGCCAGTGGCCGCGAGGGCGGCCTCGTGCGGGGTGGGCGAGCCTCGCCCGCCCCGCGCGAGGCTGCCCTCGAGGCCTAAGGGGCGAGGGCGAGCCGCGCTAGCTCACCAGATATGGTGGCGGGTCGGCGAGCAGTGGTGGACGGCATCGGGCGGCAGCATTGCGGCGGTGGTCTCACGTGGCCAGGGTTTCCTCGGCTTGGCCGGGAGAGGACTCTCTCTCTCTTTCTTTCTCAATCTCTCTCTCTCTCTCTCTCTCTCTCTCTCTCTCAGGTCCCGCCCAAATCGAACGCCCTCAGATCTCGAACCAAATCCTTGAAGACCGCGAGCTCCGGCCTGGTCCGACCAACGCAAGGCACAAAAAAAGACCGAGGCCTACTGGAGCTTCGGCGCTTGAAACCAGGCGCGACCGTAGGTCGACGGCCGTGGCTCAGGTGCGATGGCCGGCGGTCTACCCCCTCCGACTCTCTCCCCCTGCTCAAACCCCCTCACTCGCCAGATCCGGCAAGTTGGCGGGGCTCGCTCTCGCCAAATCCGACGAGGGTGAGCCTCGCCGGCCATGGGCGGGCAAGGCTCGACCCTCGCCAGATCCGGCGAGGGTGAGCCTCGCCGCCTTGCGCGAGGTCGCCCCCGCGGCCACTGGCAAGGTGGCCGGTTGCCGAGGTGCGGCGATCGGCTGGAGGAAGAAGAGCGAGAATAAAAAAATATAAAAAATAAAAATAAAAATAAAAATAAAATCAAAAATATTAAAATATTAGTAAAAGTTGTCCATGTCAGCCGGCCGACGTTCAATCAGCAAAATCCGGCCAAGGACTGAATTGGCACAACTTAAAAAGGTTTAGGACTAAATCGGCACAATGACAAAAGGTTTAGGACTTTTTTGGCACTTTTCCCTCGGTTGCCCTAATCTGTTACCAGCAGAATACGTCTTTCATCACCATTAGGGCGCTCTCCGACTTGGCCAGCGGCGGGTCCACCGAGTTGAATGAGGCCGACACTTTCAGTGACCTCGCCGCAGACAATGCGGTCACGGCCGTCGTGGAGTTTATAAAGCAGCTTTCCTCTAGCATGCTCTAATGGCAAGATTGGCCGCCTAATATAATCTCCTATTGTCAATAATAATGCAATGATCGATTGCGTTTGTGTCTGTTTGTGTAGCGACATGAACCCTAATGAGCCTTGGACTTTGGCATAGCTGGGGAAGAAACTTCACCGGTGACCAGCTGCCTGAAAAATTTCCCATATTATTTTCCTAACTTTAAATCCTCTCATAGTAATAAAAGATCAAAGTCACGAGGGTTTGACGATTCCAAATACTTTCCTCACACTTAACTTTGGTTGAATTATACACCAAATATTCATAGATTTGACTTTACTCAATCATGTTCGAGATTGGACTCAAAGTCAAAAACCAAAGGTAACATTTAGGTCTACTTAAGCACGGACTGTATGTCAGTCTACTTAAAGAGAAGATAGTACCTAACTTTATTTAAATCTTGATATAAACAACGTTTCTTTATTTCTATTGGG
This sequence comes from Eucalyptus brandiana, assembly GCA_014182725.1. Classification (NCBI taxonomy): domain Eukaryota; kingdom Viridiplantae; phylum Streptophyta; class Magnoliopsida; order Myrtales; family Myrtaceae; genus Eucalyptus; species Eucalyptus brandiana. The sequence continues at coordinate 37,183,679 of CM024670.1, forward strand.
AAAAAAAAAAAGAACATTTTATCCATGAAAAAAGAAAGTCAGATCTTATGTAATTTTGTCATTTTCGTTGAGTTTGTTTGAACTTTTCAGGTCCAAGTATTATTGGGTCTGGACTCTTCTTCTTCTCCTCCTTTTATTTCATTTATGGATTTTTTGCTAGAACTTATTCAAAAACCAGGCAGGCTCAATGGAAGTCGTGGGCCTATAGGTAGGGCTCTTTCCAATCATAGAGCGAGAGATAAGGTCAGAATATCATGATGGGTTAGGCCCATTCAATTAGAGATGAATGGCCTAATTTACAGTGCAAGAGTCCGAAAAGCAGTTGGTCAAGTGCTTTTAGAAAGCTAACTCATGAACATTTTGGCAGTATTATTAACCACCATTCACCAATACCACACCATAATGCTGCTGCATTTCAAATGGTCTCAACTTCTAAATTGCAACATTTTGAGGATTGCTCAAAATTATTAGATCAGATGACTAAATTATTTACAACTGAAAGTTACCCACAACATGTATCCACCCATAATCATCGGTGCATATATCAAATATTTGGATCCAGGAAAGTTCATGTGGTTAGGCCTAATCCATCAACAGTTCAGTAACTTTAAAGATTTATACGACATATGTATCAAATTCACATGAATTGATACTCAAAACCAATCACAACTTTTATTGTCTCGACAAACTCATAACTTTAGCAAATTGAAAGGTCGCAACTGTCAGCGGCTTATTTTCTTAAGGACCAAAAATGAAAAAAAATGTCAACCCCATCTGGGTCCATAATATATCCTACCTACAAAGTTCCTTCTATTAATGTAGGGGAATCTTTTGCAGTGGCATGTGTGGCACAGCTAAGCTCTTCAGTCTGTTCACTGACTCGCGAAAAGAGATTCATTTTTCCCCAGCTTCAATTATTGCTCCACGGGCAATGGGGAGTCATCATGAACAAGATGACAAATTCATCAATTGCCCCTCCCTACCTCTTTTCAATAATGCAAATTTAGTGCCCGTCATTTTTGGCCCCACTACCGTACGTTCTTCCAGCAGTTGGAGGCTCTGATGAAAGCAAGATATCTCCTTGGAATACATGCGGATGCTTTGACATGAATAAAAGGGCGAAGAAAGAAAAGAAAAGAGATTGAGCTCAAAAGGGTCGATGGAATAATTGTCTGAATCAGCGAGGAACATGAGGTCTCGTCCTCACAAATCTTCAAGGCCATGACAAGAATTGCCCGGTCTTTGATCGGAGCTGGAGAACCAGGTTTGTCTCGATGTCCGATGCTCGATTGGCGATTCCCCATTTCTCTTTATATGTTTAACTTAAATGGGTGACTGGCTTTATGTATAATCATGGTCAATATTTTCTCTATGCAAAGTTGAATCTGGGTCTTGAACCTATAAAGTATTGGATTGATTGATTGAGGTTTTCACTATTTTAAAGTCAAAGAAACACAGGCAAAAGCATAGTGAAAAGGGTACGATGAGGAAGACGGCACCAAACTCCACACTGGGAAACACTCTCATAGCCGTAATAAATAAAGAAAAAGAAGCTTTAACATAAATAATAAATGTAAAGTAACCTAATCGAGTGGATTAAGACAATTCTTTTAAGCAGCCAAGGAGCGGGTAGCACTTGCATCTCGGCTTTTGCGTTGGTGGGTGGATCAATGTGTATTATGAACCTTTTGAACAGATGGAGGTCGAATAAAGACAATATATATTATCGAGAGCAACTTCTACTCGGGAATCACCTCGTTAGTGACAAATAGGCCCCACTGCCTGGACATTGGCTTTGGTCGTGTAACCGGTGTTGGAAGTAAAATTCTAGAAGCACATTATAAGTTTAATGTATTATTCGGATTGATCAATGGTAGGTGGATTATCTTCTCATTCTTGAATTTGGATCAAGTCATTTCTGCACTTTTATTTAGGCCACTTTCTTGGGCAGTTTATATTCGTTGATAACTCCTCGGACAATGTAAGGGGTAATGATATTTTCGGGAAAAGTACCAAAAAAGTCCTAAATCTATTGCATAGATACCAATTTAGTTCTAAACTTATCAATTAAACCAATTTAGTCCTAAACCTTTTACTATTGATATCAATTAAGTCCATCCGACCAATTTTAGCCAGCCGACGCTGACGTGGACGTTGGCCGGATGTTGTCGTGGCAATTTTTAGGATTTTTTAATTATTTTTTTCGAATTTTTTATTAATTTTTTATTACTTTTTTTCTTTTCTTTTTCCTTTTTTTTTTTTTTTGTCATCTTCCTTGCGTTGGCCGGTGAGCTGTGGGTGAGGCTGGCCTCACCCAGATCGGTCGCCGGCGAGGCGGCTTCGCTCGGATCGAGGTGAGGCCAGCCTCACCTCACCCGCGTGGTCTTGGGCGAGGCCGAGTGGCCCTTGCCAACTGCCGGCGAGTGTCGCGGCCCTCGCCCGGGCCGCGGGCGAGGTGGCTTAGCCCGATCCGGGCGAGGCCGAGCGAGGGCCCTCGGCCTCGCCCGGGGCCACAGGGCGAGGCCGGCCTCGCCCGGATCCGGGAGAAGCCTCCTCACCGGCGGCCCTAGCAGAGGATGGGCGAGGGCCACGACCCTTGCCGGCGGTAGGCGAGGGCTTCGCAGCCCTCGCCGGCCACCGCTAGGAAGAAGACAAAAAAAAAAAAAAAAAAAAATTAATAAATCGAAAAATAATTAAAAATCATAAAAATTTCCACATCGCATTCGGCCACCAGCCTATGTCCACGTCGGTGTCGGCCGGCCAAAATTGGTCGGATGAACTGAATTGGTACCAATAGTAAAAGGTTTAGGACTGAATTTGTCCAATTAAAAAGTTTATGGCTGAATTTGTATTAATACAATAGGTTTAAGACTTTTTTGATACTTTTCCCTGAGATTTTCTTTAGAATCTTATTGATAAGTGTCTCAAGAGCACTTAAAAAGTGTAATAAATGTTACGTCTACACGATGAAGTCGAAGTAATGGAAACTACAATTTTTTCTTTGTTAGTTGCTTTGCGAGTGCTTCGACAAATTTATTTTCTTTACAGCTTTCTTTGATTTCTCAGTAGAATAATTTTCTCAAACTTCCTACTAGATCCCATATACAGTAATCTGCCTCTTCAGTCCATTAAAAGGCAAAATATTCACGCCGAGATCACAATAATAACTTTCCTTTATCTATTTTCTCGAGGATCTGACTTGTTGCATAAGTTTCAATTTGAATTTCGATATTATTTTTTATCCTTAAAAAAAGTATTAATATTTATCGCATAGAAAGATCCAAATTATTATTAAACCAAAAAAAAAAGAAAAAAAGGAAAGAAGTGGGAAGAGATGGGAAAATTATAATAATATTATTCCGTTGTTCACGTGATTTCCTTACAGAGATAATGCACATGCAATTGCAGGCATGCCGTCATAATTCTTGGCTCATGAACGAAAGGAAACTCTACGAGCGTTATAAAATGGGGTGTCATTGTACTTGAAAAGGCCAGTACTCCTTTGAATGTTTCCGGGAGGCCTCTTATCCTTACCGTCCTTCTAAACGAGAGAGAGAGAGAGAGAGAGAGAGAGGTCTTCATCCTCGCAACCGGCTGCAAAAATGGCGAAAATCGCACTGGGAAACAGCCGTGAGGCCACTGAGCCGGACTGCCTCAAGGCCCTTGTCATCGAGTTCGTCGCCACCTTCCTTTTCGTCTTCGCCGGAGTTGGATCTGCCATGGCCGCCGGTAATACCTCTCCGTCGTCTTGATAAAAGAATTGATGGTTATTGTCGTCTTAGTAATCATAGAGCACGTCTTATCATGATGATGTCAATAACAAGATTTTGCATTTAGTTTAGAGTTTGAACTTCAGAATTCTGGGAATATATTTCTCTCTCTGGTCATGACATTAGGGTTAGACCGTATAAATAACAAGAATTTTGGTGAATCTATATGATCAGAGAGGCTAGCGTCAGATGCTTTCGTGGGGCTGTTTGGCGTGGCTATGGCGCATGCGCTTGTGGTGGCCGTGATGATATCCGCCGGCCACATCTCCGGCGGCCACCTCAACCCTGCTGTCACACTCGGCCTCCTTTTCGGCGGTCACATCACCGTCGTCCGATCGATCCTGTATATGATCGACCAGTTGCTTGCCTCCGCTGCAGCTTCTTTTCTTTTGCAGTATCTCACTGGAGGACTGGTAAGACATTCGCTCTTCAGCCTAGTCTTTTCAGGCACGAACGAAAAGATCAAATACCCAATTATCGCATACGGTAGATCACAGAGTACGCAGTACACTAAGAGCTAAAGTCTTTTAGATAGCAAGATTATATGTACAATAGATCGATCTTTATCCGTGTTCAAGCAATCTGAGATTCTATTACTGCACTAGCTTCGCCAAGCATAGTGTATTATCATCTGTTTTTTTCCGTAACATTCGCAAAGTTAATGATCTAATCAATTTTTTAATGACACTTTTGCGAAGGAGCTTCACGTTGTAGCACGTTTTCTCTGAAATGGGACGTTAATTCTTTTCTTAAACTAAAAGATAGAGAGAGAAAAGTAAGAAAAAGACAATCAAATGATGGGTCTCCGAGCTGTATATTCTTGTCCTCACTTCACATTTTTTACAAAACTTTATGACTTCTTTTTCTTGTGCAGGCTACACCAGTACATACCCTTGCAAGTGGAATGACCTACCTCCAAGGGATAATATGGGAGATTGTCCTGACGTTTTCCCTGCTGTTCGCCGTCTACGCCACCATCGTGGACCCCAGGAAGAGCTCACAGGGGGCCCAAGGCCCGATCCTTGTTGGGCTTGTCGTCGGTGCCAACATCCTGGCCGGCGGAGCCTTCTCCGGGGCCTCGATGAACCCGGCCCGCTCCTTCGGGCCTGCCCTGGCGAGCTGGGATTGGACCGACCACTGGGTCTACTGGGTCGGACCCCTCGTTGGTGGTGGCCTTGCCGGGTTGGTTTACGAGAACTTCTTCATCTGCCGATCTCACGATCTCCTTCCGACCGCTTAGCCTTTCTAATTCTAAGTGATGTTTGTAATCGGACGTATGTATGGTGGGCTCTGAATATTACTCTGGTAGTCCAACCCAGTCTATGTAAAAATCCCGTGTTGCTATGCTGCTGAATGAAAGTTATGTCGTGAAATCCATTTGCAATCAGCTATTCGTTTGGCCGAAAGAAGACTTTGGTTAAGATAAGAAAAATACCTAACATTCCCCATTGATATTAACACAGACTATTTTTGTTAACAGATATTGTTTCTACGTACAATGCCATGGGCTTCGATGAAAATGAAAACCCATCATAGACGTACCAACATGGGCTTAATGAATAATTAGATAAAAAGCAGCATAAGATGGGAGACAGAAGAAAATGAAGGATGAGAAATGATAAGGAGAAAGTAGAGGGAAGTTTTTATTTTTTATAAATCTTTTCTAAGCAAAGTAATTAAAAAGAAACTATTATTTTCTTTTCTTTTTTTTTGGGTTTGTGGTCATGGCGAAAATTACTTTAGGAACCAGCCGAGAGGTCTGGCCAAACTATATTAAGGCCATTGGCACGTTAGAGCACCTTGCCAGCTTCCTCTTTGTCTTCACTATGGTCGTATCCGATGTGATTGTCGGTACAATATGGCATCTGATAGCACACTTAATTGTACATGAACAATATGACCCTTCTTTGGAATCTCCCCTTTTCGCCAATTACCCTAGCCAAATAGTATCACTTCATACATGAATAAGGGTAATTTCTTTTTTTTTTGGTTTTAAATCTTAATTAAGATTAACTTCCTGTTGATTGAGATTAAGCTTCTCTCTCGAAGGCTATTAATTTCCAGTGTCGGTCTCCTTTTGGAGTCGAAAAGGTCTTGGCAATATTTTCTAAAAAGTCCAAAACTTATTACTTTTTTTATCAATTCAATTTTAAACTTTTCAATTTTGCCATTTGAGTCTTAAATCTTTTCACATTTTATTAATTGAGTTCATTTGGTCAATTTTAGCCAAAATCATTGACGTGGACATTAGTCATTCTACGTGATATGATCTATACTAATGTGGATAATTTAAAATAATATTTTAATTTTTTTTCAAATTTTAATTTTTTCCTTTTCTTCTCATTTCCTTCTTTCCCCCTTTTCTCTTCTTTAATTTTTGTTTTCTTTTTCCCTTTTTCCCTCAGTTGTTCTTTTCCCCTTTTTCTTCTTCTTCTTCTTCTTTTTTCTTTTTTTTTAAATAAATTATTTCCTTTTATTTTTGTAACTTAAATTTGAACGAAGAATGAATGCATTCCAAAATTGTGTAATGCGAATTGGGTGAAGGAATGTGAAGTTTTATAAATGCCACTTTTCACAGTAGTGCTATATATTTGACATCCATAGTGGGGTTTCTTTCATTGTTAATGCAGGCTACTGCAAGGTTTTAGTAATTACAAGCTCATATTAATTAAGACTTTACAATATAATGTACTTATTGGATTTATGTGTTAGTTTAATAAGGTCCTGCCTATTTTAGAGCTTATTGTATAGAGAATGGGGGAAAAAAAGAAGTGGGTCATTCGTGACATGAATATGGGTTTTTGCTTCTATGCTCTCAAGAATCTCACATCTACCGCAATGCTCTTTTTGAGATAGATTCAAGCCCTGGAGGGTACAGACAAAGCTTTTAATAAGTACTATGCGGTTGGAGCTCTCGATGTTGTTAGTTGTGAAGGGACCTTAAGTTAGGTTAAGAAACTCAATCTCATAAAAATTAGGTTAGGTTTATAAACTCAATCTCATTAGGCCAATGTTAGCTTTTGGTCATCAAACTTTTAGGGCCTGTTTGTTTGTGTTCTTTTTTTGTTCCTCACAACACAATTTCCGTTCTTTTGTTCCGAGAAACAAAAAAAGAACATAAATGCGTTTGTTTACGTTTTTGTTTCCGAGAACAAATTTGGAATAGAAATACAAAACTTATTTCTTTTTTTTTCTTTTTTCTTTTTCTTTTTTCTTTTTTCTTTAGCCAGTGACCTCGCCGGAGCGTCACCAGCCCCCGGCAAGGCTCGGCCTGGCCTTGGCTGGGTGAGCTCGAGCTCGCCTAGATCCATCAAGGCCGAGCCTCACTGGCCCACCTCCAAGACGGCATCACCTGGTTGTGGCCCAGCGAGGTCGAGTCTCGCACAGCAATGGCAAGGCTCGACCTCCCTAGCCGGTGTGAGGCCGGGCCTCGCCAAGCCAAGGCCAGGCCGACCTCACGTCACTTGGGCGAGGCTGAGCCTCGTTGGGGCCAGGCTAGCCTTCGACAAGCTCGCTAGAGCCTCGCCGAGCTAGGGCAAGGCTTGGCGAGGCTCGGCCTCACCAGATCTGGGTGAGGCTGAGCCTCCCCGGTGGCCTGGCGAGGCTCGTTGGGGCCAGGCTGACCTCCGGCGAGCTTGTCGGACGTCGCCTAGCCGGTCGCCGGCCACGGCGGTGGCCAACAACCGGCCAAAGAAAAAAAGAAAAAGAAAATAATGAAAAATAATGAAAAATAAAATAAAAATATTAAAAATTAAAAGAAATAAAAAATTATCTAAGTTTATCAAACGTGTTTTACTTTTTTTTTTATTCAAGAAACATAAATTTTGTGCAATTACCAAACGCGTTCTTTTGTTCAAAAATTGTTCCCCAGAACAGAAATTCTATTTTTGTTCATTAAAACAATTTTTGAATAGAAACATTACCAAATGCACTTTAATTGCCGGTGGAAGTGATGGAAGTTAGATTTTGTAAACTATATGAAAATGAAATAGATAACCTCAGGTACTAACATAACAGTGATATTAGTTGAGTGACGCATTATTATTATTATTACCATTGTGTTGATTAATGGCTCGAAGTTAATTTTAATTGCAAGGAAACCCGACCCTTAGTAGGAAAGTCCAATTTGAACTCCTTGTCAACAGGATCGCCGGTGATGCGTAGAAAGGCAATCAATTCCCCTTAAGATTTCTTTCCCTTATCAAAGTTAAAGTCTCCACGTGGGCGTCAAAGAAGATCTCATGGTTTTCTAGGTATAAATATCCAGTGGTCAATTTTGATATCTAGCGCATTGTGAGTGCGCTTTCGATATGCGTGAACTTCGCGAGAGATACAGAAAGCATGGAGAGCCATCATCCAAGAGAGTTCAAAATTGACGAGCAATTTTAATAATATTTTTTGCTAATTATAATAGAACTACTTTCTTCGATCTCTTTTCATGGAGTAGGTATATTGCTGAATCACATAATTATGCTGTGTTTAGATTTTATTTCTGTATTTCATTTCTTGCTCAAGTGGTTTCATTTGGTCATGCCTCCGCGTTAGTCGTGTCGAATCATCTTTATTATTGATCAGACTGATCAAGTATTGGTCAACTTAGGTTAACTACAAAGACCTACTAAGATGTTGCAATCTGAGCCCATCGTCAGACATCTCTTTGGGAACCAGAAAAATGATTGGATTATGGACCCTATTTGATCCAAGTAAATTGGTTTGAATGTTAGTTATGAATGTTCTTAATGATAAACAAGCACGGCAGACGTAACATAAGCACAAGAATCATTACATATTACAAACATCAGATGCAGTCACTCTGCAAAAAGTCAACTTCAATGATGTATATGTGTGCAAGAATATATTACCATCTTGTAATCTCATGTCTTAAGGCACGCGATTTCCTATTGCCGTTCTTTGTCAGACAGTGACAAAAACTTAATTATCTCGAAAGCTATGAAATTGTCGGATCTCTCTTTTCTAATGTTGCATGGACCGCCTATTGCATCACCTAATTTTGTCTTGTTTGAAACTTGCATTTGTGTTATCAAGTCGGTTCTAGGCCTGGCCGTCTTGGTCAAAAACGAAACTTTAGTCTATTTGCAACTATAGCGTTTAAATATAACAAGAAAATGATGAAAAAAAACCATCATATTCCATTTTCATGTGCAGAAGTACAGCCCAGGAATAGTATCTAGTTGGAGGTTTTCATGATAATGTAACATTTGGGATTTTGGTAGAAATGCAAAATATAGATAATCTAAGAAACCATGTGCAGTTTATAGCTTGAATTTCAGGATGATCTGATGTATGAGTCACAAATGCTTAATAATGCATAACATCTGACAAATTTTGGCAATAAGAAATTACAAAATATTTTCGACGTTGGATCTGTGAGCTTTCTCCTCTGCCTCTCGCGAGTCTCTTTCTTGACCAGCGAACCATTGAACCGTCCGGCGTACCATCGGCAACCAAAGCCGTCTCATTCTCTCTTCCCTTCCATTATTATTTCCTAGAACTTCTCTGTTTCTGTGATTCGAACTGAATGCGAACCTTGAAAGGTTGACGATTTCAGACATGGATCGTTTCTCAGTAGGATTGTTCATCAGCTTTGATGAATTCTCTCCAGGATTGGCAAGCACGTTGCTTGAACTAGCGGTTGTACTAACCTTGGACTGAAACAACCTCTTCCTCTCCATGTCGTTTTTAATCTTGGACAAGTTTTTGTTTGCCGTAAATTCGCCATTGAATTTTCCGCTCTGAGATTCTGAGTCTGCGAATCTGCTGCTTGAAAAGACATTAATCATTTCGGAGTTCAAGAAGAGCAAGTCTGAAGAATTGACGTCGCTCCACCGGTTCTTGGTAACTACATCAGAGACGATGATCTTGTGCTTGAACTTGTGGAGTAGCTTCTGATCGCTCCCACAGTCTCCACTCTCCTCATTCAGGCATTCTTCTCCATAATTCAGTTCCCTTTCTGAATATCGGAAGCTGATTCTGTCGCTGTATCGAGACGACCCGTGGTGGTTGTCTGCTTCTCTCTGCACGCTGAGCTCAAGATTTGCATCCTCCAACAAATTCGAGGGAATACGCTGCGGGAATCTCAGGCTCAACGAATGAGCGAAGCTTGCGAGGTCCCCAGGATTGAACTTGTATCGGCAGAGCGGGCAGCTAGAGTGGCTCTTGAGCCACTGGTCTATGCAGTTCGAGTGGAACGCATGCTTGCACCGCGGCAACAGGCGTAGGGTCTCCGAGTCCTCGAATCTGTTGATGCAGACTGCACACTCCAGGCCTTCTTTAGAGCCCCTCAGCGAGGAGAACCTGAAGAGAGGGAGCGAGTCGATGGCCTTCTGGTCGATCCCGGAGAACCGGGGCATCGACTCACTTAGGACTGGGTCGTTCTGGCTGTCGAGAAACGAAGGACCGGGCGGGGCTCGGTGACAGAATTTTGCATACGCGAGGACGAGGAATGTTAGAGAAAACATCATAGCAAGTATACCGACGATGACTACCATGCTAGGATGTACAGGATGGATCACAGCTGGGTCAGGGTCAGAGCTTGTTCTGTCTTGGGCTCTGGCATGTTGCAACAAGAGAAAAATACCCAAAGAAGCTCCCAAGTTTTTCTTCATGGAAGTTGTGTTTTTCTTGGATGTTCCTCTGTTTCAGCTTCAGAAAATTAGAGCATATGCACGGAATCTAATTAGATCCCAGTTTATGCTCAAAAGTAGCTATTATAGGTATGAATTTTGTCATGTACGGCTCAGTTTAATTAATTAATTTATTTATTGGTCTCATTAGTTTTGTAGTTCATGCCATGTCTTGATTCGTCGTCCTTTTTCCATCTAACTTTTGGTATGCACTTGAACAGGGCTTTTGGAAAATGCAATTTTTGTCCTAAGTAGAGAACCTGAAGTTCCTTAACCTTTTAGGATTCTGGCCTTCTTTGATTTGTTTCTACATGATTTAAAACATTTTGTATTTCTCAATTGATTGGTGGTCAAATACAATACCCAAGACTCTTGTCGTTGAAAGATGCCCACAGGTTAAGCATTTAAATGCCAACAAGAGATGATAATGCTTTAGTCCTTATCAGCGGTCTAATACATCTCTTAGGCTCTTGACAAAACAAGGTTAAAATAACGATAAGAAATTACAAAGAAAAAACAAAGAAATTTATTATTCAATGTCTCTGGAAATGGATGACGCATGTAATGGATGCTCCCTTCACGACATCTCGACTGTTTTAAATCAATCATATTTAGGTCACGTCAAATGTATATAAATCTCAATGTTGGTAAATGTATCTCATGTTTTATAAGCAACTCGACATTGACAGGCATTTATTAGAAAAAAGAAGAAGCAAATGATAAAAATTAAAGTATTTATTTATCGGTAGTTTTTGTGGGAATTTACATATGTAAAAGGAAAAATAAACTTTTATTATCTAAGAACACACACACACGAATAAACTCAATAAAAGGAACATAATATTGATGTTCAAACTTTGATATAAAGGAGACAATACAATACTTGGCAAAACTTTTAAAGGAGAATATTAAGAATCGAATGAGGTGTAATACACATCGGAACTATGTTCAGTATGCATTTTCATCCTTGTTCAAATCATAAGATGAAATTGACAATATTTTAGACAAATGAAAGAAAATGAACTTTCAAGTCTCTACAAGATTTTTAAGTGGCTAAATTGATTTGTGTCGACACTTAAATTTTGGCTAAATATTTAGAATTAAAATTGCATAAAAAAATTAGGGATCAAGTTAGCCTTAACAAAAAATATTTTTTGCATCACCTCGGTATTAATATCATTTGCATCTACTAAGTTGTATTTTCTATTTTATTTTCCGTTAGCTTATCCTATTTGCAAATATCTACAAAAAAAAAAAAAAAAAAAAAAAGCCCACGGGGGCTAGGCCTTCGTGCTCAGTCCCCCTTCTTCCTCTTTTCCCCCAAGCGGGCCCAAGGCCCAGCCTTATTTCCCCCTTCGGCCCGGTCCGGCCTCCCTCGTTCCTTCTTTCCTCTTCCCTGGAACTCGCGCGCAGGACACCCTACCGAGGCAGAACAGGGTAGACCGACGAGGGAGGGGGCGCCCCATCAATGCCGCCGGACGGTGCAGCGTGAAATCCGGCGAGAAACTCGGACTGATGGGACGCTTTTTTAATACGGAGCAGGCCTTCGCGGCTGAGGGGATGCCGGTTCGGCCGCACCGAGGCCGGTCGGCGCGCCGAGGACCGGCGGCCGGACCATCTCCGTCAACCGGCCTCCTTGGCCTATAAATAGGGCATTTGAGAGCCAAGGAAAGGGGCACAAAAACGCAGCGAGCTCAGAGGACTTCCCCGGAAAGACATCAGGGGAGGCCCGAGAGTGAGCACACGAAGAGAGAAGCTTGAGATCTGAGGGAGAGGGAGCTCGAGCAGAGACTGAGAGTGAGTGACAAGGTGAAGTCGCCGGTTGCCAGCATGCCTTGTTCCCGTACACGAACGAGGCGGACAGACGCAGCCGGATGTATCGAGCTCGTCTGCCGTCCGACGTCTTCGAGCCAGGTAGGGAACGCCGTCGACGGCCCCCGCCTTTTCTTTCCTTTCCTTTGGTTCTCCGTTTCGGGCCCGCCGGACGGGGGTACCGTTGCCCGGGCCGAGCGAGGCCCGACCTCATTTCTGTGCAAAATGCGGTCGCAAGGTTTCGGGTGTCGTCGGCGTTGAATCACGGTCTGAATTCGAGTTCGTTGTCCTCATATCTAACCCCCATCTGCCGATGTACCCGATGTGTTTGATGAAATGCCCAGTCGAGATGGTGAGCGTTCATTGGATTGGAAAAAAAAAGAAAAATAAGTAAATTTTTTAAAGAAAAAGGTGGAGTACCAAAAATGAGCTGGGAATTTCAGAATATTCAAGAAACGAAGAAAGTCCTTGCACATTTATAGATTCAGATTATGTTTGCTTAGATTTTCTATGTAAGGGGAGTTAAAACTCACTTGGACAAGAGTCGCCACCCAACCATCATCCTCGTCCCCACTACCATTGAACTTACGATAGTCCATTTTCGATGTTTGCTCCAACATTTCTACCCAATCACCGATCCAAGAATGACAATTCTAGAAGTAAAAATTCAATGAGTTGCGTAAGGATTAAAATTTGATCACCCAAAGAAGAAATTCAAGTGGTGAGTTTTAAGAACGTGATGGTCTGTGTGGGTAAATATAATCAATCACATATAATTGTGAAGATTATCATTAGTCTTAGTATTTCGAGACTGATTATAATGGTTTCTTGTCATGCATCTCTATATAGACAAAAAAGGAATGGCAATCGCTTGTGCTGGTGAAGATAATGTTAGAAGTTGGAAATACTATTAATTTGGGAAAAAAAAAAAAAGATTTGTGATGATAAGTTACATATGGAGTTTCCAATGGATCATCGTTCTAAAACTATTCAAATCTTCATATACATGTAAATTTCTATAGGTATTAAACTTTTAAGATTTTCTTTTTCTCGCAAGCACAAGCGAACTGCCATTTTGTTAATGTGTATACATGGGTAGATTGTTTTGTGCCTAAAAATGTGGAGTTCCTTTTCTGTGCTAGCTTGGTAAATTTTACTTAGTGTAAGTAAATCCACAATAGATTGAATCTGGCTACAATAATGCACAATTCACTTGGACTAAACAAAATACCAAATCGATTTTATAAAATCCACAGTTCTAGGACGCCAAAAAGTCTTTTTACAGCATGATTTTATAGCTCAACAACATTCAGAATTAACCCAGCAACTCATATCCGGCACAATCTTAAATTACAGTTTCACATAGAAATTTTTCTTCGATTAAAAGAATCAAGGTTTGGAATTCTTCATAAGCACTTCGAAGAGACGTTAATTCAGCATATTGAGATGTCCAATTGTTGAAGTTCTTGCCATTCGTTTCTAGGTCTTCTCGTTGATTAAGAATTGATTTTTGGGAAATGTCCATCCTGGTTGAATTTTAGTCAATTCTCCTTGCCCAAACAAGGCCAAGATATTCATATGACTAGGATTAAGCATTTAAAACATCAACAATGTTGGTTCGACATGTTGAGATATCTAATTGTTTAAGTTCTTGCCATTTGTTTCCGATTCTTCTTGTTGATTAAGCATTGATTTTTGGGAAATGTCCATTTTGGTTGAGTTTTAGTCAATTTTCGCACCCCAAACAAGACCATGATATCCATATGACTAGGATTAAGCATTTTTTTTTTTTCCGGTCAGTGGATTGAGCATTTAAAACATTAAAGATTTTGATTCGGCGTGTTGAGATGTCCAATTGTTGAAGTTCTTCCCATTTGTTTACGGGTCTTCTTGTTGATTAAGGATTGATTTTTGCGAAATGTCCATTTTGGTTGAGTTCTAGTCAATTCTCCTTCCCCAAACAAGACTGCGATATTTATATGACTAGGATTAAAAATTTAAAAAATCGACGATGATGATTCGGCATGTTGAGATGCCCAATTGTTAAAGTTCTTGCCATTAGTTTCCGCGTCTTCTTGTTGATTAAGCATTGATTGTTGAGAAATGTCCAATTTGGTTGAGTTTTAGTCAATTCTCCTTCCCCAGACAAGACCTCGATATTCATATGACTAGCTTAAGCATTTGAAACATCAACTGATGTCTACTTGACTCAGCTGAATTTGCTCTTGATGCTGATTGGTAACCACTAATTGTTCTGATTATGCACTGCACACGTCCTTCTTCGAAACTGCCTATTACTAGATTAAAGCAAATTGGCACGCAACAATCATTTCTGAGAAACTTATCTGCATCAAAACATAAAATATATTGCTCCAATCTCATGAGGCAGATGACGGCATTGAGCTGATATTCCTTCATCAATTAGATTAGGGGTAATTTATTGTGGTAATTTCTTGCACCATCTGCAGATTTTGCAAATTCATATGTAAAACGAGCTTGGTGGTATCATTAAAGAAATGTCGAGTGAGCGCTGTAACTAGTACAAGGGATTAGTTAACAATGGGCGAGCAAGTGATAATCTTCACTTTGATCTATCTTTGCCGGTTTTTCAGGCGGTCCTGTTTAAAATCCTGATTTAGAAGGCAGAACTGATGACATAATAATCACGAGAACAGGTTCAAAGCTACAAGTAATATGATGGTCCTACTCCGCGTATGCTCATCAGTGCAACAACCTCCACCATATGCAAGCTATCAAGAGGAGAGGAACACGAAGAATTAAGATCATCCTATTAAAAGAGAATCCTTCAAGCCAACTTTTCCCGCAACTCCTACGTTTAGATGGTCAAACGATAATGCTCTTAAAGGAACTGCAAGAATTAGACACACAGACTGATCGGATATGCCCAAGCTGACCATATCTCCATCCCAGCTTCTGTATAAATAGACGCTCCCGTTAGTCGCCAAACACAAATCTCATCATTTCCAATATACTCGAATCCGCATTCTAGAATAACACCACCAATGGCTTTCGTTCATCTCCTCTGCCTAATCTTCTTGCTTTCCAGTGTGCAGTTTTGTCTTGCCAATGGCCAATCATCTCCAACTCGATCACAGACCAGTGACTTACAAACCTACATTGTCCACGTGACTCCCCCTGATGGCCAGCGCCTTTCTGAGTCGAAGGATCTCGAATCCTGGTATTACTCGTTTTTGCCCACAAATTCTACCACCTCAAGGAACGAGAGGCGCCTGCTTTACTCTTACCAGAATGTGATGACCGGCTTTGCAGCAAGGCTGAGTCCTGATGAAGTCGCCACAATGCAGGATAAGCCTGGATTTGTGGCAGCTCACCCTGAGCAAATATATAGCCTCCAGACAACGCACAGCCCCCAGTTTTTGGGCTTGCCACTGAATCAGGGATCTTCCAATAGTTCCACCATGGGAAAAGGAATAATCATTGGAATCATGGATACTGGTGTAACCCCGGACCATCCTTCATTCAGTGGAGATGGAATGCCGCCCCCGCCAGCCAAATGGAAAGGGAGGTGTGACTTCAAGCCTTCCCAATGTAATAACAAGTTAATAGGTGCCAAGACCTTCGACAGCTCGGCTAAGAAAAATGTGACCATGCCTCCGATTGACGATGACGGACATGGCACTCACACGGCCAGCACTGCAGCTGGCGCTTCTGTGCAACAAGCCAATACGCTCCGGATGGCTGAAGGCACGGCAGTTGGCATGGCTCCATATGCTCACTTGGCGATCTATAAAGTGTGCTCTACATATTGTTTTCTGGGCGACATACTTGCTGGACTTGATGCAGCCCTCGCAGATGGCGTTGACGTAATCTCCGTCTCGATTGGAGGTGGCTCTGCTCCATTTTATATGGATGGCATCACGGTAGCCACTTTTGCAGCCGTTCAGAGAGGTATCTTCGTGAGCTGCTCTGCTGGGAATTCCGGTCCTTTGTCAGGCTTGCTATCGAACGAGGCTCCATGGATTCTCACCGTCGGGGCGAGCACCATCGATAGAAACATTGTCTCGAATGTAAAACTCGGAATTGGAGAGGAATATGAAGGTGAGACAATATATCAACCCTCCTTTCCTTCAACTTTACTGCCACTTGTGTATCCTGGAATCGATGGTACGGAAGGGTCCATATACTGTGTCCCCGGACAATTAAAAAGCAGTCAAGTAGAAGGGAAGATTGTCTTGTGTGAAAGAGGGTTCGTCGACCAGTATTTCAAAGCGATTGAGGTGAAAAGAGCCGGTGGGGTCGGTATGATTATGATGAACCAAGAAATCGATGGATTCAGTACCTTGGCCGATGCTTATGTCCTCCCTGCGTCTCATGTTAGCTACTTCGCTGGTAACAAGATCAAAGCCTACATCAATGCGACTAGAACTCCTACTGCTACCATCATGTTCAAAGGAACAGTGTTTGGAAACCCGACCGCTCCTGCACTCACTTCTTTCTCTTCGAGAGGCCCGAGCTTGGTTAGCCCGGGAATTCTAAAGCCAGACATTATTGGTCCTGGCGTGAACATATTAGCAGCATGGCCGTTTCCCATCAGAAATGACACAAAAGCAAAGTATTACTTCAATATAATTTCTGGCACTTCCATGTCTTGCCCCCACCTCAGTGGCATCGCGGCTTTGATAAAGGGCATTCATCCAGACTGGTCTCCAGCAGCAATCAAATCAGCCATCATGACGACAGCTAAGCAACTGAACATCAAGCAAGACCCAATCTTGGACGAAAGGCTTCAACCTGCGGATGTCTTTGCCATCGGAGCAGGCCATGTCGATCCTGTAAAGGCCATCGACCCAGGATTCATTTACGACATTCATCCCGACGATTACATTCCTTATCTCTGTGGTCTGGGATACACCGACAAGCAGGTGGCTACAATTGTTCACAAACCAGTCAAATGTTCGGGAGTATCTAGCATTCCCGAGGGAGAGCTGAACTACCCCTCATTTTCGGTCACCCTCGGACCTCCACAGACTTTTACTAGGACTGTGACTAATGTTGGGACAGACTACTCGCCTTATGTTGTCGCGGTAGTTCCTCCACAGGGTGTGCATGTCACCGTGAAGCCCAACAAACTCAACTTCTCAAAATTGAACCAGAAAGCAACGTATTCAATCACACTCAGCCGTGCCAATCCCACTCAGGAGGTTGCCAAATTCACCCAAGGATTTCTGAGGTGGGATTCCAAGAAGTACTCTGTCAGGAGTCCAATTTCGGTTAAGTTCAATTAAGAAGCAGTTGTGAGCAGAAATAAAGTGATAATTAGCTTGATGGCCGGTACTTTCGTCTGACCGCGGTCCTGTGATTATAAAGAACGTGGATATGTTGTCTAATTTCCCTTTGTCTGTGTAAAAATTAATGGAAACGGATTTCTTACATTACTACTACTTATTAGTGTACTACAAGAAAAGCATAATATTGTCTTCATCTGGACCTAAAAGCGATGTCTACTCAGATAGTTTCCTGTTGATCATCTACATTATCTATCTCTTACATCTAGTAGAGACTCTAGCCCAGTGAGACGATGAAGAAGATAACGGACTCTACGCTCCAACTAGGAATGTTATTCACAATAAATAGGACCATCCTCTCGGTGGAAATTGGGTATTATTTGAGTCTTCAGTTTTGATAAAAAAATTGATGGCTTCTTTCTCAGCAGTTCTTCTAATTGTCCAGTCTCTACCGGTCGTAGTTCATTCTTTATCACCATGATATACCTTCAAATTTGGTAAGTGGGGGAAAGCAACGATGATTGCTGCTGAATCAATCATCAATGGGTACTGATGTGGGCTATCTAGTTAATGTTTGCACTTTAAATTGGCAATTTTTTATCATGGTTATCTGTTCTTGCTAGCAACTTTGCATGATCAAACAAGAGGACAGAATAGTTTACAGCAAAAGAACTTGATAGAGCTATAAGAAAAGAGTTCTTTTCTTAACTCAACTGTAGATTCTAGAAGTTTTGGCCTTCATCCAGTGGCTGGCGACCCTCGTTGGCCATGATGAAACCACCATTTATTATTAGACGAGGCATATTTAATATAACACATGACGAGATCATGCAAGAAATCCGTAGGATTCTCATATACTAGATCATGTTAATGAATGACTATATCCATTAAGAGGCACCCCAAATGCTCGCTTGCGCATGATGCGTGTGAGCAGACACGGGCTTGGACAAAAATTGCAGACAAATTTGACGGTGACCTCTCTCTCTCACATCTCGATTTCTGCTTTTAATAATTTCCTTTTTCCCTTCAAATAAGATAAATACCTATCAAGTATCCTCAACTTGACCAAAATATTTGAAAAGGTACACTTGGGGAGTGTCATGTCATAAAGTTCACTTATAACTCAACATAACCTTTTGAGATGGAATGTCAAATAGGAATCGCATAATTTGTCACAAATATAATACACTAAGCAATTTGAATTTAATTTGAGACGTCATATATACTTGTCAACGAGGTAATATCAAAAGTGTCTCTCTCTAATTTCAATTTGATGATGTCCGCATCATCAAATTGTTGCTAGAAACCAATGCCATACTTAATCTAGAAAGGACGAGTTCCTTTCTTTTTCATGTTGAAAGCGCCAAAATCGCTTGTATATATATTTTCGCCACAAGAAACAAAAAACAGAACCTTGATATCTACGATGAAGAGAGAGCTTTTTACGACACCGAAACATATCCTTCGGTACAAAAAGATCATGTTTACACTGATGAGACTGTTAAACTGTTAAGCTATTGTAAAATAACACATTGGGGACATATAGTAATTTTATCATTCTCAGATATTCAAAAAAGCAAAAATTTGAGGGAAAAGAATTAAAATAGAAAAGAGAGAGAGAGAGGAAGAGACAATAGACCATCTTCATCGATTTTTTTTTTTTGGTCGAAAAAGAACCATATATTAAGCTCGAATCGTAGAATTTACATCAAGTTCAGATAATACAATATCTTGCAAAAAGAGGGGTATCTGAGAAACCCAATTCGGTGGGAGTAAAAAGGCCCGATGGGCCTTTGCAACACAGTCCGCTAAAGTATTGGCTTCTCTATGACAGTGAATCAGTCGAAGGTTAGGGCACCGAAGCTGCATCTTAGGGTTTTGTCAAGGATAGGTCGAAGCTCCCACGGGCGTCCTTCAGGATCACGAATGGCATCCACGAATACCAAGCTGTCCGATTCCACAATGATCCAATCCATCTCGAGACCTTTGTGGAGAAGAAATTTCAGCGCAAAGTTGAAGGCGATCGCCTCGGCTTGCAGGGCAGAGGAAACACGAACAGAGGAGGCAAAACCATCGATCAAATGGCCCGTTGAGTCCCTGCACACCCCAGCCACCGAAGCTGCGTCGGACGACGAAAGGTAAGATGCATCAATGTTAATTTTTATGACTCCAGGGTCTGGTGGGCGCCATCTGTGGTTGAAAAGACGCTGGTTTGGAATAGGGCACGATTTTGAGGAAGTGAAAATACGTCTGGAATGGGCCTCCGCGATCGCCAACTGCACAACTCGTTCAGCATCCGGCTGCTTTTGGCGAAATAGGAAGTCATTATGGGCTTTCCAAATGTGCTAGAGGATAGTCGCAACCGTACCCAGATCCGGTAAGTCATTCTTGCTGTCAACAAACTGGAGTAACCAGCTTTCAATGCGATGCACCTCAGTTGTAGAAATTTTGATAACTAGATCTGGATGCATCCAAACATCGTAGGTCCATGGACATAATAAGAAAAGATGTTCTGGGGTTTCGGGTACATGATGATCACATAGACAACAAGTTGGCTCTGTCAAGATATGTTGCTTATATAAGTTTTCTCTAGTCGCTAATGCATTGCTGCAAATAGACCAGAGAAATGACCTTAATTTTGGCATAGTATGGATTTTCCATATAGCATTCCATAATCTGCGGGGTGGTTGAAAAGAGGATGAGGCCTGTTTAGAATTAGTGTTGTTTTGCTGGGCTCTAAGCTGATTGTAGCAATTCTTGACTGTGAAAAGACCATTCTGCGTTCCTCTCCATATTAGTTTATCCTGGGTGTAGTTAGGGCGAATAGGAATTGATAATATCTCCTCCACTCTTTGATTATCAAAATGCTGAGTTAAAAGAGAAGTATCCCATGAGTTTGAATTAGATAAGATAAAACCTGCAACCCAAACAGGTTCATCCCTAGGAGCAGGACCTCCAATGACACCACTAGGTAACCAGGGATCCTCACGAACTTTAATATGAGTGCCATTACCAACAGACCATAAAACTTTATCTGCAATAGATTCCCGACCTAATAAGATGCTCTGCCAACCCTAAGAGGGTCTAGAACCTTTAGTAGCATGCCAAAAATCCTTGTCTGGAAAATATAAACCTTTGAGAAGCCTGCTATACAATGAATTTGGATTCTGGACTAGACGCCAAGCTTGTTTACCCAGGAGAGCTCTATTAAAAACCATAAGGTCACGAAAATCCTAATCCCCCTTCATCTTTCCTCCTCTTAATACACTCCCAGCTCTTCCAATGGATGCCTTTCTTGCTGTAATCAGACTGCCACTAGAATTTAGCTACTTTTTGATCTATTACTTTACAAATAGCTGCAGGGATTTTGAAAATCAACATGGCGTAGTGGGGTATAGCTTGCACAACAGATTTTATAAGGACCTCTTTGCCCCCTTTTGAAATAAGCTTTTCCTTCCAGTCTTCAAGTTTTGAATGCACTCTACCCATAAGCCAAGAAAACATTTCCCTTTTAGATTTGCCCCAATCTGAAGGAATTCCTAGATATCTTCCTGTTTGATGTAATATAGGAACTCTAAGGGCTCCAAACTAGGCTTTCTTTCAAGGCAATAGGACGACCGAGCTACAAAATAACCCCGATTTATTTCGGTTTATAGCCCGTCCCGTAGCTAGACAAGATTCATTAAGAACAAAGCTAAGTTCGACATTCCATAAGTTTCGCATCAAGGAAAAAAATGGCATCATCAACGAAAAATAAGTGGGAGAGAGGGGGACACCATCGATTAAATTTGATACCTTTAAGATTGCCATTATCCACTGCATTCTTGATAAGAGTTGTTAAAGCATTAGCCATCAGGATGAACAGGTACGGTGATAACGGATCGCCTTGTCTAAGGATCTGGTAGGATGGAAGAACGGTAGAAATTCTCCATTTAATTTGACACTATAAGACACCGTAGAGATACATTGGAATATCCAGCAGACCCATTTAGCATGAAAACTAAGTTTTAGGAGATAATCTCGGAGAAAATCCCATTCAACCCGGTCATAAGCCTTCTGCATGTCTAGTTTCAGCACTGCATGAAATTTTTTTATACGTTTTCTGATTCTAAGCTAATGTAAGACTTCATGAACCACAATGATATTATCCTATATTTGGCAACTGCCAACAAAAGCGGTTTGTTCTGGTGCTATCGACTGTGGCAGCCAGAGTTTAAGTCAGTTTGCAAGAATCTTGAAGATAATCTTATAAATAAAGTTGCAGAGGCTAATAGGACGAAACTGATCTAATCGTTCTGGGTGAGGGATCTTAGGAATTAGGGAAATAGCAGTGCGGTTATACTTCGGTAATAAAATCCCTGTATGAAAGAATTGTTTCACAGCTAATGTTATGTCTTCTTGCAGGATATCCCAATGGGCACGATAAAACTGACCATTCAAGCCATCTGGACCGGGAGCTTTTGTTTCTCCTAATTGGAATACTGCAGTATGAACCTCCTCACAGGTAACTATAGCTGTTAAATGTTCATTCATCTCCTCTGTCACAATCTGATTGCAGAGATTTAATGTTGGGCCATAGTCTCTATGTCCTGAAGATGAATATAACTGCTGAAAATAAGTGAAAGTCATATCTTTAAGAGCAATAGGGTCACGAATCCAGTTTTGCTGATCATCCTAAAGCATTCTGATTTTATTTTGTTGACGTCGTTGAACCGTAGTGGCATGAAAAAGTTTGGTGTTCCTGTCCCCCCATTTAAGCCAATTAACCCGGGATCGCATTGCCCAAAATTTTTCTTCCTGCTGCCATAACTCATGTATTTTAACTTTCAGGTCGGATATCACATCAGTATTTGAGTGAAGATGAGGCTGATTGGTGAGAGACTAAAGCTGATTCTTGAGGTGAGAAAGCTGAGTTTGAGCATTCCTAAACTTGGAGCGACTCCATTTGGATAATGCAATAGAAACAGAGAGTAGTTTTTGAGGAAGTGTCACCTCTCCAAGCTGAGAAGAGGTCCAGGATGCAGCAATAATGGAACGGCATTCGGTATCCTGGAGCCAAAAAGCTTCAAAATAAAAGGATTTTCGCCGTTTATAGCTAGGAAGTGCTTCAGTAGACAAGAGAAGAGGGCTGTGATCAGAGCCAAGGGCTGGAAGGGCAAGGACTTCGGCAAGAGGGTGAGCCAATCTCCAATCCTTTGTGCAAAGCATTCTGTCTAATCTTGCCTTTACCATATCATCACCCTGTCTGTTATTAGACCATGTAAAGGCACATCCTTTGTTGCCAAGGTCTATAAGATAACAGTCATTCATAAGATCACAAAAAGATACCATTCGGTAAGACTCGGCAGGACATTTGCCGACTTTCTCCCAAGGATATAACACTTCATTATAATCCCCTGTACATAACCAAGGGAGCGAGTTGAAATTACTGATGCGTCTTAAAACTGTCCACAGGTGTTGTCGAAGAGGATAGCGAGCAGGAGCATGTAAGCAAGTCAGACGCATAGTAATGCCAGAATCCAGATCAGTACAAATGGAGTCTAGCATATCAAAAGACTGGTAAGTAAATTCAAAGAGACCTTGTTAGTCCAAAAAAGGGCTAAACCTCCTACCAAACCTGCTGGCTCTTGTATATAACCTGCTAAGAAATTAAGTTTTCGTTGAATAGACAAAATCTGCTGAGTCTGGTTTTTTGTTTCCATAAAAAAAACAATATCGGGCTTCTCCTGAGTCACTAAGACCCTGAGCGCTTGAACTGTCAGGGGATTGCCCAACCCTTGACAGTTCCAACATATAAGTCTCATTGTTCACTTGGTGGCTTTTTAGGGCCAGCCACTAGGGCCCAACATGCAGACGTGTCTGCCTCAGAGATAGGAGTGTCCTGTAAAGCGGATTCATCAAACTGCTCCTGTAATTGATGTCGAACTTCATGATGTAGGGCTCGTTTTACCTTCTTGAGAGGTCCGGATCGTGCATTAAGATGTGGGTGTCTAAGCTTCTTTTTCACCTGAGAAGAGCTAGCAACAGGTGGGTGTGCCAAAATTAGTTGCTGATCCAGAGTATTAATATCCTGAGTAGCTTGATTTGTTGTTATGATACTAGGATCTCTAACTGATGTTTCCATAGTGTGTTTACCCTTATTTTTGTGTACTGAAATATTAGGTACAGCATGAATAGATTGTTGCACTGAAGTAGTAGGTACGGCATGAACCGAGTCCGGCACAGGGATAAGTGCAGAAGAACTTTGAGGGGTCTCAGGGATAATCTCTGTATCATAAAAGGTACACCAGAAAGGGCTGTATTCCCGTGCCTCTGCTTTCAACCAAGATCCATATAAGAAACTGATTTCATCTAATTTATTTTCATCACAGGGAAAGGTTTTACAGGCCGTGGCATAGTGTCCGAGTATACCACAGGAATAACAGTAATAAGATAAGCGTTCATATCTAAAATCCAACCAGAAATTTTTTCCTTCAACCTTAAGGAGAAGCCCTGATTTCAGCGGTCTTTGAAGGTCCAATTCCACCCTTGCCCTCATTGCTTTAAGCGGTAGTCCATCTTTATTGGTAATGCTTACTTCAGTGACCTTTCCAATATGACCAGCTGCCCGACGAATAATATTTTCTGTGCAGCGCTCCAAAGGCAAGCCAACTAGTTGGACCCATAACGCACAGGTACTAAAGTCATAACAAGACAGCGGCGTGTTGGCTATCCAAGGTTTCAAGATAAGGAGATGATTACCAAACAACCAAGGTCCGTTATCTATAACTCGTTGTTTGACATCATAAGATTTAAATTTGATAATAAACAGTCCGGAATCACCTTGTGAGAATTCCACTAGCTCAGTGCGCCAAGCCTTTTTTATAGTCGTTTGAAAAGCCTGAAAATTAATTGTGGGATTGTCGAGAAGCTTACCCACCAAAGTTAGCTGACATTCCTCAATTTTGTCACTAGGTACCGCCTCATCACATATCTCAATTGGCTGTTCAGACCAAAGGCGACCCATACGACTGCATAAAGCTGCCAGACGAGCATCATCTGCGGCAGTTAGATGGTCCATTTCAAGAGGATGAAAAAGCTAACAGTGATAGGAAGGCTCAGCAGAAGACCCAGTAACAGAGGATACCAGACATTCGAAACAAGAAGAAAGTAACAGCGAGAGAAGCAACACAATTGAAAGTCGAGTGAATTCAGCAAAATTGTGAGGCCGATGATGACATGCAAAGGAAACAGATGAGGGTAGGGGCCGATAGAACCGAGAATTGAAAGGATGGAGAGGGTTAGAAGGAAATTGGGAGATTAGCTACTGAGATTAGCACATCCGAAGCACTCGGGAAAGAAAACCAGGTAGAAGATGATGAAGAAGAAGGAACTACCATGTCGGTAGAAGCACTCTACAGAGCGTAGAGAGAGAACTACCATTTCCATCGAATTTGCCCCTCTAAAAAAAGACACCCAGCTGTCGTTTGTCGACGCGGATGGATTTTAACTTACTTCGGTTTAAATTAATCTCTCTCTTGCGGAGACATTAGCAAAAAGGGACAGGAGAGAAAAACAGATTGTGGAATCGTAGACATTTTGGGTCATGACCGGCTTGTTTATTTGACAATATTCGCAAAAGGACGAAATATTGGCGGACGAACTCCATTTTCTAACTCTCGAACAAAAATCTATTTGTTCAGTACATTCTAATAACATCAATGTTATTTGATCGAAGAAGTTTCAAAGAGATTAAAGGAGCTATTTATATACGGTTTCATCATACGAAAAAAATCTATCTAAACTTGCCCATATCCACCGTAACATTGTTTGCAAGATAAATATACAATATTCACAAGATATCGAGTTGTTTTGTATTGATAATATTATGAAATATTGATAAAAAGAGTCTCTTAGATTCCAATCTCAAAATGATAATATTCTTCATAGTTCTTGTCCTGAAACTTACCAACAAAATGGTCAAGCAGGCCGTAAACGTAGGCATACCTAGACATTATATGCACTCTTCAAATTTTAGCCTTTTGTCTAGAACAACTCCAAGACAGAGAAGGTAGTGCAATATGCTTTCAAAGTAGTAAATCGAATCTTATCAGGCAACAACTCCAAGACAACTTCCTGAGGACAAGATAAAGAATATTTTTGGATAAGTGAAGCTTGCACAAATTTAAAGTCACTGGGAAATGCCACGAGAAATTACAAACACAAGCGTATGTTCGCGACATTTTGCAAATATTCAAATATCAAAATCCTCGTCACATTATGACTTAAATAATGCTGATTGATCATAGTTAAAATGCCATGAGAAATTACAAACACAAGCGTATGATCGCGACATCCCGCAAATATTCAAATATCAAAATCCGCATCACATTATGGCTTAAATAATGCTGATTGATCATAGTTAGTATGTATAGAGGATAAAATGTCATTAACGAACTAACTTGTCTCCTTGTGCATACCATGCGGATTTCCTATCAAATGATACTGATGGGCAAAATCTGAAGTACAATACCAGTGACAAGCGTATTACAAGCTTCCTTTACTTTGTTGATGTGACCAAACTGAAGTCACATAGATGGGTGCGAAGTGTTTCAAAATCACATTAGGAATAGATTAACCTTATATTTTGGAGGCTATGAGACATATATACATAATGCATTTTAATGTTATTAAGTGGTGTATCTCAACAATGGCAAACTGGCGTGTATAGTCCACAAATTCTCATGCTATCTCTCTCTTATAAATTGATGTATCCGTTCGTACTTTGATTTTTTTTTTTTTGGGTCAAGATGTACTCTGAAGTTGACAAATTCCAAATTCGATGTATTTTATAGAATGAACCATTCGCAACTCACATACATATATTGCCAAATTCAAATAATTGAAGAGCACATCCAAATATGTCTAGACTTCCATAAACACGCAGAAGTAGACCAAGTACATCCCCATGGCATAATCTTAGCGAGTCATAATTACATAGACATAAGACATGCTAATACTTATCGAGCAAGAGAAACTTAATGATAGCATTAAGTTGTTGACATCTTGTGGCCTAATTATTGTTTATTAGGTGTGGCCATGAAAGTGCCATGAAATCCATATGGCACTCTCTGAGGCAACCTTATCCTCGCCACTGACTCGCCTTCGAAATCCTTCACATCAATTATGTGAACCTGCGAGCATAGAGCATTTCAAACAAATTGATAAATGGCAAGCTGAGTATGTATTAATGCATCCCCATAAACTTTTACTATGGATTTGCTCAAAGAGATTTAACATCATTTGTGAGAATTTGGATTTCATGGTCGTTCATGATCATTTTAAGTTTTTCTTTTCTTAAAAAATAATCATATATAGAAAATGAACTTTCAAGTCTCTACAAAATTTGTATGTAATTAAATTGATTTGTGTTGACAATTAAATTTTGGCTAAATATTTAGGATTAAAATTGTATAGAAAATTATGGATCAATTTGGCCTTAACAAAAAAGATTTTTTGCATCGCCTCGTATTAATATCATTTGCATCTACTAAGTTGTATTTTCTATTTTATTTTCCCTTCTATTATCCTATTTGCAAATATCTATTTTTTTTTTTTTTAAAAGAGAAGCCCACGGGGGCTAGGCCTTCGTGCTCACTCCCCCTTCTTCCTCTTTTCCCCTACGCAGGGCCAAGGCCTAGCCTTATTTCCCTTTTGGTCTGGCCCGGCCTCCCTCCTTCCTTCTTTCCTCTTCCTTGCAACTCTTGCGCAAGACACCCTACCAAGGCAAGATAGGGAAGACCGCCGAGGGAGGGGGCGCCCCATCAATGCCGTCGAATGGAGCAGCGTGAAATTCGGGGAGAAACGTGGATGGATGGGACGCATTTTTAATACGGAGCAGGCCTTCGCGACTGATGGGATGCCGGTTTGGCCGTAGCAAGGCTGGTCGGTGCACCAAGGACCAGCGGCCGGTCCACCTCCGTCAACCTGCCTCCTTGGCCTATAAATAGGGCATTTGAGAGCCGAGGAAAGGGGCACAAAAACGCAGTGAACTCGGAGGACTTCCTCGGAAGGACATTAGGGGAGGCCTGAGAGTGAGCACACGAAGAGAGAAGCTTGGGATCTGAGGGAGAGGGAGCTCGAGCAGAGACTGAGAGTGAGTGACAAGGTGAAGTCGCTGGTCGCCAGCATGCCTTGTTCTAGTCAAAGCTGCGGTAGGTCCTGCTTTTGTTGAGTTGGTGTCGGTTCCCCAAGGATCCTGGCTCGGGAACGAACGAGGCGGACGGACGCAGTGACAAGATTCATGAAAATGGAGAGGAATTTTCTGTATTTTGTATTACTCTGCATATCAATGTACAAGCATATTTGTTGTACAATAAATGAATCAGAAAATATTTACACAATATTAATTTTCCTAAGGTAAATCGTATCTACGATTATCTATGATTTGCTGAATCAATCTTTAGACTAAATCAGATTCCTTCTCCAACACTCCCTCTCAAGCTGGTGGCTTATAAATGTCGAAGGTGCCAAGCTTGCTTAATAGATATCTATGCTGTCTCTGGCATAAGGGCATAGTGAAAATAACTGCAGGTTGTTCCACAGTTGTGATTCCTTGAGTGGCAATGATCCCTTCTTGAATTTTCTCTCGAGTAAAATGACAGTCAACCTCGATGTGCTTTGTTCTTTCATGAAAAACAGGATTTGTAGCCAATTTTAGAGCCGCGTCATTGTCACAGAACAATTCACTTGCACCGTCGACTTGCACACCTAGATCTGAAAGTAACCCCCGAATCCAAACTATTTCGCACACAGTTTTCGCCATGGCTCGATATTCTGATTCAGCTGATGACAATGAAACTGTCAATTGCTTCTTCGTCTTCCATGAAATTAAAGACTTTCCCAGCTTAATACAAAAACTAGTAATGGATCTTCTTGTCATTGGACAAGTGGCATAATCTGTGTCACAATAGGCCGTCATCTTCATGTTGCAGTCACGAGATAACAAAATTCCAAGTCCCGAACATCCTTTCAAATACTTCACAACCTTCAGTGCTGCGTCCATCTGTGATCGCTTTGGATTGTGCATAAATTGACTGAATATTTGTACTACATAACATATATCAAGCCTAGTCATGGTGAGATAAATCAATTTCCCAACGAGTGCTGATAACTTGATGGATCTTTGAGCAATGGATCGTTATTTGGAGAAGGAGAGTTCGCATCATATTCATATGTTGTCAATTTGACATTCTGCTCAATAGGTATAGCAGCTGGCTTGCATCCCGATAATCCTACATCTGATATGATTTCCAAGACAAATTTTCTCTGACTAAGACAAATTCCCTCATTGGATCGAGCTATCTCAATATCAAGAAAATATTTGGGAGGTCTCAAATCCTTAATATAAAAGGTCATATGCAAATATTCCTTGAGTTGCTGAATTGCGAAATCATCATTTCCCATAATAAGTATATCATCGACATAAATCAATAAGTAGATCGATGAAGTACCTTTGGTCCATGTGAACAATGCATAATCATATTTGGAATGTACAAAACCTGCATTTGTGAGTGCTGTAGTAAACTTTGCATACCATTGTCGAGAAGCCCGTTTGAGTCCATAAAGGGATTTGCGAAGACGACATACTCGAGACTCCCCTTGTCTACGTAATTCCGGTGGAAGTTCCATGTAAATTTCTTCATCTACATATCCATGAAGAAAGGCATTGTTCACATCCATTTGATGTAAGTTCCAATTACGCATTGCAGCAATAGATAGAAAAGAACGAACGGTCACTTCTTTAGCAACAGGAGAAAATGTCTCATGATAATCAAAACCTTTACATTGCGTAAATCCTTTAGCGACCAATCGAGCTTTGTATCACTCAATAGAACCATCTGCCTTATATTTTATTTTGTAGACCCATTTGCAATTGATGGGTTTTCTGTGAGAAGGTAGGGGAACAACATCCCAAGTATCATTTGCTGTAAGAGTAGCTAATTCTTCCTTCATAGCTTTTTGCCATCGAATATCACGCACTGCTTCCTGATAGGAAGATGATTCTTGTTCTTCAAATATTCTACTGATGCAGCATGTGTGCTCTAGCGATAATTTACTGAAGGAAACATAAGAGGACACTGGATATTGCGTACCTGGTGTTTCCAAGGTTGGACAAATATAGTCTTTTGTCCATGTTGGAGGTCGCACCTCTCGTCGCGAGCGCCTAGGCATTGGAACGAGTGTTTGTTCAACAATTGGTGATGAGAAGAACCCATTATCATTTTACGGAGGTGATGAAATGGTGGATTGATTCATCACAGGGGAGTAATCCGAAGATCCAGCAGGTAAAACAAGAGATTCGACGAGTGCCGCTACAGGGCATGATCCAGAGCATGACTCGATCCGGCAACCCAAAAATACTATGGCTGCATAGATATATCCTCCACTGATAAGAATTGTCAATGATTCGATGTTGATATTGATGACTCATGTGCAGATGCCATCTTCTGGAAAAGGGAATACATCTTCATGGAAGATAACATCTCGGCTAACAAAGAAGCAACCTATAGATATCTCCATAATGCGATAACCCTTCTACAAAGCTGGATATCCCATAAAGATGCATTGAAGAGCACAAGGATCCATTTTATTATGACGTTTCATATTTGTCATATAGCAAAGACAGCCAAATACCCAAAAATGATCAATCGTCGGTTCTTTGCCAAAAAGCATTCCAAAAGGGGTGCGTCCTTCTAATATTCTAGTTGGCATGCGATTAATTAAATAGGCTGCCATGACCACACAATCTTCCTAAAAAGATTGAGGAATGGAAGCTTGATATTTTAGTGCTCAGGCAACTTCTAAAAGATGTCGATGTTTACGTTCGACAACACCATTCTGTTGGGGAGTGTATGCACAAGAACTCTCATGGAGTATTCCTTGAGATGATAGAAATGATTGACATTCATGGGAGAAAAATTCACTGCCATTATCTGTTCGAATCCTTTGAACACCTTTATTGAACTGATTTTTGATCATGGACAAGAATTTCGACAAATGTGAAATATCCAAGTAGCACGAGAGTAATAATCAACTATGGTGAGAAAATAGCGGGATCCATCACGGTGTGGTGTATGGTAAGGTCCCCAAATATCCATATGAATTTATGAGAAGACACTGATGGCACGAGAGTTGCTATCTTGAAATGTTGCTCATGTTTGTTTGGCCAAAGGGCATATCTTACAATCAGGACTAGGAAAACGAGCACTATGACCAAGACGCTTATGAGAAAAGGAAATTTTATTTCTAGAGATAGCATTACAAGATATGGATAAATTAGAATTTCCAGAAAGATTGACCCAAAAATAGAGCCCCCAAGCCCATCAGTTTCCTAGTCAAAAGGTCCTGAAAGGAACAATTTTCAAAATTGAAATTGGCTTGACAATGATTGTCCTCACAAAATTTGGAAACTGATATGAGATTAAATTCAAACTCAGGATTGTACAGCACATTTCTTAGGACAATATTTTTGCTAAGGTATACCATCCCAATTTTTCTGACATCAGTGATAGTTCCGTTTGGAAGATGAACATATATAGAGGATTTAGGCTTTGTGTGGACATCATAAAATAGACATTCATTGCAAACTATGTGGTCACTGGCGCCGGTATCAATAATCCATGCATTAACTAAAATATTCTTAGTGTCCTATAATGAAGTACCTGAAAAATTGGCACTCTTGTCAACTGCCCTCAACTGATTTAGTGCCTTCATAATTTGCTCATACTGATCTTGGGTAAGTGGCTGGTGAGCTGGATTATTTCCATGTGCAGATACCAGATAAGTTGAAAATTCTTTCCCTTTCTTCTCTTTGTCAGTAGGCTTACCATGCAATTTCTAACATGTTTCAATAGTATGATGCGGACGCCGGCAATATTCACAATACTTACCCTTGAATTTAGAATTTTGTCCTCCCCCCCTATATAATTCAGCACCATAGGGTAGCGAAAAGGGGCTGTCAGATCCGTGTGATCGATGCTGATCTGGATTGTCAAATCGCACAACATAAGAGCCATCAGATCCATGTGGGTGGCGTTGATCATGGCCGTCGGATCACGCAGCATAAGGGCCATCGGATGCTCTTCCACACCTGTAATCTCCACCGTCAATTCGGAAAGCATGGGCACTGTCCGATCCCTGCTTCTGATCTTGACCGTTGGATCAGTAAGTTCTAGGGTTCCCAAAGAAGTCTTCTTCTTCCTCTCCTCCTTCTGTTGCTTGGGCGTTTCCTCCCGAATGTGACCTAGAGCTACTTCCTCGTTGTGACGCGCAAAAAACACCATGGGAGCGGCCCAAGTTTTTCCTAGCCGCTGTAAGCACAATGCTCTCTCCTCCCCTCTCTTGTCTGGTGGTCGCAAGGCGTTGGTTTTCTTCTTGGACAGCAAGTTGAAAAATGCAACCAAGCGGCGGCACCGGCTCCATGGTGAGGATCTGTGAGCGGAAAGGTATCCAACTATCATTTAGGGCTAATAGGAAGCGAGTTACTTTCTCCCTTTCCTTAATCTCTCTGTATTGCCTGATTGTTGTCTCTGGGCCTTTGAGCTGCTCCTCTGCGGCTTTGAGCTCGTTCCAAAGGGCTAATAGGTAGTTGAAGCAAGCAGTAACCGAGAGGTTCCCTTGCTTTAGTTCCGCGAGGGCTTGGGTCAAAGAGAAAACCTTAACCCGATCAAGTTTCCCATACATTTCTCTAATGTTTTCCCACATCATTTTTGCATATTCTGTAGGAGGAAGTCCGACGGCGACCTTTGCCGTCACACAGTTCTCGATCCAGGTTCGTACCAAGTGGTTGCACCTCTACCAGTGGCGTTGCATGCGGTCGTCGGCCGGAAGAGGGATGGATCCATCAATGAATCTATCCTTGTCTTTTGTAACGAGAGCCCGACGGAAGTCCCTTGCCCATGTCGAGTAATAGTCTGGTCTAGCAAGTTGAAGCATGATTAACTTCAATTTCGGGCTGTTAGCTGGTGAAGTATAAAGCGGGTCGCCGGGTTTTAGACGATCGACGATGTTCGGAAAAGAGAGCGGAATGAACCCAAGTGGAAAATTTGGGTAAGAGTTAGCAGAAGGGTTTGACGGCATTCCACCCGGAATGAATTCGGGTCTTTGACCCGAGGAGGCGAAATATGGATCTCCAGTTGGGTTCAGCTATTGTTGTGGAGCCCACTGTTGGCTGAGTCCGGGAGT
Source organism: Eucalyptus brandiana (assembly GCA_014182725.1). NCBI lineage: Eukaryota > Viridiplantae > Streptophyta > Magnoliopsida > Myrtales > Myrtaceae > Eucalyptus > Eucalyptus brandiana. Next base: position 37,216,397 of record CM024670.1, read on the forward strand.
CCATTGATTGGTTCCGGCAGTGCATGACCCTTGAACAAGAACCCATGGCATGCACGACCATTGGATTGTAGCTGGGAACTGGCTCGTGATTGGAGCCACTGGGTGTTGAGCAGTTTGCTCAACTTCTTCAGAGACCTGGTCAGATGTGGATGTGGGTAGAATTTCTTTGCCGTCTAGATTCTGCATGTTGGGTGTAGCATTGAATTCCTTTCGATATGCTGATTTTGTTTTGCAGGTATTGATTTGCAGCAATAAACCAGAAAAAAATCGAAGGCAATAAAAAATACGCAAGGCGGATCAAGAACAGAGCTTTGACCCTTTTTTGAGATGATGAAAAAAAGAAGAAGAATTCTCACTCAATGTGTCAATTTGTTTTGCAAGCAAAGTGTTGCAACAACAAAGTTGAAAAACAACTGAGGGCAATTTGACGATTTTGCGGAAGCTATATCATAATCGAATGCTTTGATACCATGACAAGATTTATGAAAATGGAGAGGAATTTTCAGTATTCAGTATTACTCTGCATATCAATGTACAGGTATATTTGTAGTACAATAAATTATTTGCTGAATCAATCTTTAGACTAAATCAGATTCCTTCTCCAACATGCAGCTAGATCTATCTAGCTCGTCCACCGTCCGACGTCTTTGAGCTAGGTAGGGAACCCCTTCGACGCCCCCCCTTTCTTTCCTTTCCTTTTGTTCTCTGTTTCGGCCCCGCCGGATGGGGCTACCGTTGCCCAGGTCAAGCGAGTCTCAACCTCATTTATGTGCGAAATGCGGTCGCAAGGTTTCAGGTGTTGTTAGCTTTGAATCGTGGCCTGAATTCGAGCTCGTTGTCTTCATCTCTAACCCCCATCTGCCGATGCACCCTATGTGTTTGATGAAATGCCCGGTTGAGATGTATGCATTCATTCTTTGTTTCCCATCCATTCTTGGTGTTCGCGGTTTGTCGAATATGTTTTGGTAGATTTCCACATACATCTTTTGCTCGATCTGCCTCGTTTCATGGTTTTTATCGGCATGCATCATGGTTTCACTAGCGGTTGGTTCTTGGCCGGCGAGGTTAGAGTGTGGTGGTGGTGGCTGGGCGTGGCTCCCTCGTTCTTAAGCCTTTTGCTGGATCCCAATCGGGCCGGCACGCAGGTCCGCCAACCAGGGTCAGTTTTTGTTTTTATTGTTATTATAATTAAAAATCTGATTTTTTTCTTCTAAAAATCAGAAAAATCCAAAAAAATTTACATTTTTTTAAAAAAATCAGAAAAAGCTCAAAAGATGGTTTTCATTCTTCAAAAATAAATGAAAAATCTTTGAAAATTTTAAAAAAACCTCATGGTTTAAACAAAATTATTTATTGAAATGGTATTAATGGATTAACTAGTGTAATCAAGTCATTGATCTTACTTATTTTTTTGATTGTATAGGAGTAAATATTTATCCTAATATCTTACTTGAATTTTTAATTAATCCATCTCAAATTAATTAGTAGTGACTCATATTTAAAATTAATTTGCAAGTAAAAAATACTTGGACCAAAAGTCACGAATTAGTGAACTTGGGAGAGTTCGGGGTAAGCCTAACATTTAGCGAGCTATTTGCATCTACACGTGCCCACTTGTAGGGTGCCGGAAGGGAGGTTGCAACAAGCTGAAAGATAGATTGATATTTCATTTATTCTACTATCTCTATCAATAATTAGATAGTTCTAACAAAATTGCTAAAATATATTAATCGAACTGCTAAAATAGAAACATGTGCGTGAGATCGCAAAGGAAAGCATTTATAGTAGTTATTAGTTAGGAACAAAAGTAGTGGATAACAAATTGGGTTTAGGATCCTCTAAAGGTGGAGTTGAAATAAAAATCGCCAGAAGAAGGGATGGTGTTAAAACAAAACTCAATGGAATATGGAGACCTTGGACATAGGAGGAGAAAATTATCCAAAAATTCTTAAATCTATTGTATGACAGTGAATTTAATTTGAAACTTTTCACTTTGACCAATTTAGCCACAATCATTTTAAGGATTTGCCAATGTAATTCTTTTGATTAATTTTGACTGAAAATCATTAACAAAGCAATCAATTCAGCGACAACCATTTTACATGTTATGGTTAGCACTAATATAGATAATTTTGCAATTATTTTATTAATTCTATTATTATTATTATTATTATTATTATTATTATTATTATTATTATTATTATTATTATTATTATTATTATTATTATTATTATTATTATTATTCTTGTTGTTGTTGTTGTTGTTGTTGTCGTCGTTGTTGTATATCCCTCCACCAATTGCTGGCCTTGTGGCCTCATCTAGATCTGATGAGACGAGGACCACAATGCAAGACAGCAAGGCAAGGTAAGGCGAGGTGACATGAGGTGAAGTGACATGAAGTGAGACACCCTTGCCTAGATCGAGTGAAGGTTGTGATGTCCACTAGATCTAGGCGAGGTTGGTGACCTCCACCAATCACAGCAATGGTTGGTGAAGGGAAATTGGTAAAAAAAAAAAAGTTGTAGGAATGAAAGGAAAAAAAAATTAAATTACAAAAATGTCTACATCAGTATTGGCTATACCATGTAAGATTGGTTGACGTCAACATCATCAATTTTCGATTAAATCGGCTGGTAATATTATATTGGTATATAGTCAAAATGTTTAGAAGTAAATTTGCCAAATTGGAAATTTTTGGAATAAATCATTCACTAACAATAGGTCTAGGATTTTTCGGACAATTATCCTATTTTATCCAGCTCACATGGCTTACACCTGAGAATGGTTGTCGAGATATTCCATGTTTTTTGACTGTGAGGTTTATATGTTTTTTGCATATGTGTGGTCTCCTTTTACCTATTAATTTAAGTTTTTGGATTATTTAATAACATTAAATAGAATATGTGCCATTTCAATGAGTGATTGTGTGCTCTTATATACATGTGACCTCCCTTCATTTGGGTTAAATTTTCTAATAGTCAAGATGGAAAGAGCATTTGATATACACCCAAAACATTTCGTGTCCAGATCAATTATCTTGCTCATCTTAATTTTCTTACTTATTTTTCGCTTGCCTCACTTTCCCTCATTTTAATATTGAACTCTAGTACTTTCCTCCATTAAGTTTAATCTAATCTATAGTACTTTTTTATTGTTCTATTTTCCGCACATTAGTTTATTGCGATCTACCAAAGCTCATTTTTTGTCCTTGATGCTGGAATTTGGGATTTCAATGTACCTCTCATTCCATATATGGATCTCTACTAACTGTGCAGCACATTTTAGGACAAGCATTTCTCATATTTTCTAAGTGTCAATCCTTGTGTTTATTATGATTCAGCTTTTGAGAATTGAAATCATTCCGATGGGCCGACAGAAGAGAGAAATGCTGTGTGTAGATACTAGTCAACAAAATCATTTAGGTATAGATTGGTTTTAATAACGAAAATATTTCAATTCTTTTTTAACCAGATAAACTCGATTAAAATGAGGAAACCTATTTTCAAAGTCACTGATTTTCCATGAAATAGACAACTGCTGAGGCTTCTTGGGGGTGCGCATGACAAAATTTCTGGAACAGAAATTAATTTTTCAATTTCTATTTCAGAAATTGAAAAGTTAAAAATTTTAACTTCTGATTTCTTTTTCAAATCTATTTATGGAATATAAATTTGTTCCAGAAATAGAAAAATCAAATTGTGTTACCAAACGAATTTCTGTTCCAAACCTGTTCCGGGGAATAGAGAAACAGAGAAATAGAGAAGTATAAATTTTATCATGCGTGCCTTTGTTTTCCCAAACATCATGGTTCATTAAATTTTGATTTTACTCATTGCAAAACATTCGAAACCCTTCGATTCGGATGTAATATATTTTTAAATATTTTTCTCAGTTTCAACTCTTTTCCTAAAAAAGAGATGAATCTTTCTGATCGATACAAGTACACAAGACGCATCATTTTCTCCCTAAAAGATGGTCTGACATATATCCAAAGAGCCATGGATTTTCACTTTTTGGGATGGCCAAAAATGCAAGATAAGGTGCGTGTATGAGGTACCCGTCCAATTAATTCTAAATTTATTTACAAATATCCATTCCCTCTCAAATTTTTTAATTTTATCAATTTAATTTTAAACATTTATACGAAATTTTAATGTATTCATTCCAATAAATGCTTAGAACCAAAGTGTTGACACCTAAATTTTGGCGACTCATTTAGACATTTATCGTATTAAAAATTAGGGGTTAATTTTATCCCTAAAAAAATAAAATCACATGGCATATAGTTTAGGAACATTTTTGTTTATTTTATTGGACCGACGGTGAGTGCAAAATTTTTTACATATTTCATTGGGATTTTCATATATTTAGGCAATATACACCGAGTGATGTATTTTTGATGGAAAGGAAATTCTCGAATGAAATATTGGAAAAAAAACACACAAAATATTGCACGTGGTGGAATGATATATTCAATAGTATTTTGCAAAAACAAAATTGGCAATGAAATATACCGCAAAGATACATTCTTTTGGGTGTATAAAAGAGTTCCGTACGGTGGGAAAAGGTGGGTTCTTTTCCGTCGGTAAAAAAGAGAGAATAAGGTGAAAAGTGAGTGGAGAGAGGAAAAAGAAAAAAGAAAAAAAAAGTAGCCGAAACCCTAATCAGCTACTGTTCATCTTCCCCGAAGAGCAGCCGGCGCCGCTGCTGCTCACCGCCGCCGGCCTCCGTCCGCGAGTGCCTGCACCAGTCCGCCCGAAGCCGCGACGCTGCCCCGGCACGTGAAGCTTGCGCCCCCCCGACGTTCCGCCGCATCATCTTCGTCCACGAGCCCCGGCGCCCGGCTCGCGCCCCGTCGCCGATTTGCTGCATCAACCTCGATCCGCCGCACCGGAGTTGCTCCCCGACGTTGTTGCTCCGGATCGGCCCGCCTCGCCCCGCATCCGCCTCGCCGGAACGCGTCGGGCCCCCGCTCCGCCCGCGACACCGCCCCGCCGGTCTCACCGTGCCGCCCGACGCCGCCTTCGCCTCGCCCGTGCTCGAGGTCTCCCTGCCCGTGACCCCGTGCTTCGCCCGCGTCGCCTCGTTTCCGCTGATCCCTGCCGCTCGGAGTCCCGACGCCACCAGATCCGGCGCCCCGCAGGACACCCCTCGCCGGACCCACCAGCTTTATTTTTCTCTTTTTCTTTTTCAGGGAAAAAGAAAAGAAAAAGGGGGAAAGTAAAAGAAAATTTAGGTATTTTCTTTATTTTATTTTATTTATTTATTATTTTTGCTACTTTTATTTTATCTTTTTAGTGTAATTGTTCCTTTAATGTGAAATTGAAATTCCATGATATGAAATTGCCTTGAAATTAGTGATTGTCGAGTCCGATTTTCGAGCTCGAAATCCGACTCGCAATTACTTAAAATTGCCAATCCGATCTCCCGCTCGAGATCCGATTCGTGATTTATGTGAAATTGGCCAACCCGATCTCATGCTCGAGATATGGTTCGTCGATTTGGGTATCAATATGGCTTGATTTGCTGTGGTGTTACTTAAATTAGTTTTCTTTAAAAAAAAAATCAAAAATGTAGTTTTAGGGTTTGCATGCTCATAATAGGTATTTTATTTCGAATTTTCAAAAAAAAAAAAAATCAAATCAATTAATTTAGGTTGCTAGTTTTCTTTAAAACTTGGATTGCATGTTTAATTATTTGGCAATTATTAATTTCGAAACTTAAAAAAAAGGGAAAAAAAGGAAAAACATAAAAAATCATCATGCATAATTCATGTAGAATTAGAGTACATTTTGCACGTCATTGCATATTAGGATAGAAATTGCACTTAAGTTAATTTAAATAATTTCTTAATTTACTATAGGTTTAGGTATTTTATTAAATAGATTGCATTTTAGGATTATCTAGGTTAAGATAATATTTTAGTTTAAATTAGGATGTGGCTCAACCTAATTCCTAATATAAATTAAATAGGATCTTAATCTAATTAGGTAATTTTCACATTTCACCTAATTTCGAATTTCATGAAAAATACAAAAAATGCCATAGGTTGATTTGGTTTTATTATTTAGGATAAAAAAATGCATTCTTTTAGGAAAAAGAAAAATTGTCATATGCACGTTATTAGGGTTAGATTCATTGAGATGCATGTCATTTAGTATTTTTGCTAGGCCCATTTAATTAGAAATTACATGTCATTGGAATTAGGTCATTTAGTTAATATTGCATTGCATATTGCATGATTTTCATTAATTAAGTGAAAACAAAACAAAAATTGTGTGTTAATTAGAAACCATATCTAGGGTTGTTGATGTGGATTTTAATTTAACATTGCAGATGCTTTCGTTACTTTGAGGTAAGTCCTGCAATTTATTTTCTGCTTTACTTGGGTGTTAAATTGGTGGATTGCGCACCCGCATGATTGCCTCACATGTTAGGGAAATAATTTTAAAATCAATTCAAGCTGCCTGCCAAACATTTTTCGAAATAAAAGAGAAAGGTACCAAAAGGGCGTTAGAGAAATCTAGCGTAACCAAATCCCCGAACTCATAAATCTCTGGTTCGTAGGAGTAAAGTAAATCTCCCGTTACTTTGCTTGGGTTTCTAATCGACCCACCAAAAATAGATTAGTGGCGACTCCTAGTTAAAAATCAATTGCATGTTAAGAACTTGAACCTAAAGTCGCGAATTGGTATGGGCTTGGGAGAGCCCGAGTTAAGTCCAGGCTTAACAATCCATTAGCCAAACCCTAGGTGGATCACACTCCTGAAAAAATTTGGTCGCGACACAAAGAATACCATGTCAATTACAGTAGATATACTATCTCACAATAGGCGAACCTCTGTTCAAACCTTTAAGGGACTGCCTATTAACTATTAATTACTCGGAAATTTGGATCAGAGCATAGGGATGCTCAAAGATGTCAAGATAGTAATATCTCTAATTTAGTAGAATCGCATTTCTTAGATGATTCTACTAGACTGGAGAAGAAAAATTGTTTAGAGAGATATGGAGATAATTTGCTTCAAGAGACTCTACCCCAAACATTACATCCTCTTTATTTTTTATAGGCACACACTTTACTTCAAGAGACTCTACCCCAAACATTACATCCTCTTTATTTTTTATAGGCATTAATAGGTTGCAACAAATAAAGACCAAGCTCACGGGTCTTGGAACACATAGAGGTTTCGGGATTCGTAGTCGGAATTATTCTAGATGATATGAACAGTGACTGTAAATAGTAATTTCCCTAGCATATTGTTATAGTACTTTGTTACATTGACCCATGCTACAGTAACTCTTGTTATAGGTCTATCTACCATCTTGAGAGTTAGAGTCATAGTTTGAATCATCAAAGTTATGTCTTGCTAGCTATTCCTCCTCATAGCATTGTTCCATTCCAATATCATCAAGAGGACTGTTGGTATTATGAGAGGATCCCTTTTGTGAGATCAGGGTATTCCACATACTTTGACTGCTTGAAGCAGGTTCTTCTTCATGAATCTTGGAGGGTCTTGAAGTATCAGCAGGCATGACTGGCTAGGGCTAGTTTATTGTTTAGGCATAATGGGAGATTGTGCTGGGATCCATTTCGAGATATAAGGACAAAGGTCCTTGATCATAGGGATCTTGACAAAAGAACCTCCCTATGGGGCATAGAATGCTTGAGCATAGGATTCCTGAGAGGATTGTGCGGGATCATCCATGTCTACCATTTCTTGTTCTTGTGATGGAGGTGTTCTTACGTGATTCTATGCTTAATTGAATTCCTCAAGTGCTTGTCTGGCTTCAAAGACAAGACCATAGTGGTCCCATGGGATAGGTGTAAAGTAGTCTCATACTTCTTCAAGAACGGTTTGATTTTCTTGGCATATGACTTTTTGCAGTTCTCCGTAGTTGTATTTGACAAATCCAATGTGGTTAGGAAATGATCTGTAAATATGGGCTTCTTGATGATGTGATAGAGGCTTATAGGTGGTGGTCTCTATTCCTTCCAGTGCCTTGGTAAGAGTACTATTATGTGGCACAAAAGTCCATGGTAGGCCAAAAAACACAACTTTATGTGTTTTTTGTTTTGACTGGGGGAGTAGTTCTCAGTTCTTATAGAAAGAGGCATTCTAGTAAATAGGAGGATAAAACCAATTAAGCACAATCATGAGGTTCGTGTCGCTTTCACTCTCTTTATCATGCTAAAGCATAATCAGTTTGGTTAACTTGACAATAAATTTTCTGGTGGGAAACTCAATGGCTATTGAGTACTATTGGTTAAGTACTAAAACAATTATCGAACATGATCAGGGAAATCATCTTCTTTCCAGATTAATGGATAAATAAAGGGGTACTTTGAATTTAATCTAAAAGGATAAAAAATTAAGCCTCCATGGAATCTGAATAGATCTATGTGGCGTTGCCACGTGAGGTTATCAAGATTTTTTTTGTGAGGCCATCGTTTTGGATTTCATAAGGATATTCCAGGCTTGACCAATTTTGTATTCTTTCAACTTGTACTTTTCTTTTTTAGGAAACGCATGCCTAAAAATGTACATGTTGATTTCTGATGGTGCCTTTGGTTAGGAAAGAAAATCAGCAAGAACATTTTTCTTTCCTCCAATATGCTTGGTTTCAAAAGAATATTTTGAAAACCATTTAGTCCATCGAAGTAGCTAAGAATGGGAATCTACTTCTGTTTGAATTTGGTCATCTGGGGAAAAAATGTCATATCTAATTCCACTAGGAAATTATGGCCAATAAGATGGCATTCAAACTTTCTTATTCCATTTTTTACTATTAATGTTTTATTGAAAGTAGAATGATAATATATTTTAACCTGAGAAAACTTTCCACTCTTGTAGGCGTAAAGGTTTCGCCTACTTTCAATTTCTTCAAACAATATGGCTACCCAATATTTGTGACTAGCATCGATGTGACATCCCAATTTCCAATTCTATTTTCAACAAATTAAGACGGGCATTTCGTTGGCACGCATATAGTTCATTTCCTTGAGTCAGCCACTCATGTGAAAACTAGTCTATCAAGTGAAGCCGTTAAGAAATTCTAATGCATCAGACTCGAGAATTTGATCAGGAAACGACCTTTCGACCGAGCTAATCTGCAAAGGTCATTACGGCACAATTAAAAATTGATTAAAGACCAGAGATAGGTCGACTCGACAGAGGCATGTGATTGAGTGTGGATGATTCCACCAGATCGCACAATTCTTGTCGATTGACACTAGACCGACTTTTCTATCGATTGGGTACCCTGTATCCGTATTTGAAACCTTGAAATTACCCCGACAACCAAAAGTTACAAATGTTTCAAAGATGTACATTATGGCTTGAGATGATCAACCACAGGTCAAATGCATGAAAATTTCTAAAGGCTACCCGGTAGGTTGGGCCGCGCTAGTATCGTGCCAAAGTGAAATTAACCGTGAAATTGAGATCGAATTCAGAAATTGGAAGTCAGGGTGTGTCGCAAATCATTTTAGCAATATTAACTCATCTTTAGAAGATTTTTCATGTAATCAGAATTTTTCAGCAATTAAATCAGAGAATGGCTAATTTGGCTCGAGAAATTAATAGGCCCGCCCTTGGTCATGCTTTTGGGACTTAAGTTGGTTCTATAGACAAGTGAATATGTGAATTGAAGTGTGGTGACGTTGGATTAATTTTATGGACTTCAATTTGATTCAATTGGAAGAGAATCAAGTGGAATTGAAGAATTTGTTGTACAAGAATTCATGCCACGGCGGAGGATGGAATTGGACCCATTGAAGATTGTTGTGGGAGATTTGAAGTTAGTGGAGCATGATGTCATGTCATGGTGGGCCCATTTTGTTGGATTAAAGAAAGAGAAAAAGAAAAGAAATAGCCCCCATCCTTCTCTCTCCTCTCTCCCTCTCTCTTGTCGTCTCTCTCCTCCATCTTCATTGTGCGAAGACCAGAAAAATTTGCAGAGAAGAAGCTGGAGTAGCCATGGCTGTCGCACGTTGCCAGCCGGAGCTCCTCGCCGTCGCAGCTCGCTGCCATTCGACCGCTTGCCCGCTCGCCGGCTCACGCCGCTGCCTTGGCCGCGCCTTCGTCCACCTAAGCCTCCAGCTTGTCATCCGGCGTCCCAGCTGCTACTCGATGTCACTGCACTTCGCTGAAGTCACCATCGCTGTCGCACGTCCTCGCCAGCCACCGCCCGAGCTGCCGCTCCTCTCCCCCGCAGTTCCTCCCCTCGATTAAGCTCGGATTTGCCCTCCTTCGGCCCCAAATCAGCAGCTGCAGAAATGGGTATGGCAGCGGGTGTTTGGACCGTTTTGGTCAGCTTCCCGACCCTGGATGCTTGGCCCGCTTTGGAGAAAGTTGTTCCCCTCGGCGTGTCTGTCGTTTTGGTCCGCTCGGCTCGCTAATCCGGTGAGTTTAGCTCACTAAACCTCGCTTAGAGGGTTAATTATGCTTAGGGGGGTTTAGTTTATGTTAAGTATTATTAGGTTGTTAGTTTAGGTTATTTAAGAATATATTAGATTAAGGTGGTGTTTTAATTTAAAGTATGCTTAATTAAGGGTAAGTAGGTTTATTTAGAATAAGCTTTGATTTGACATAAAGGAATTTACTTTTGAGTTATTTAAATATTTCGAAATTATTAAATAATTTAATAATATCTTATTATTCGAAATTATTAAAATATTATTATTTAATTATTTTCGGAATAAATTTAATTATTTGTTAAATTCCGAAAAATTTTGTCAGGACCCTAAATTCTCAGAATTTCGTGCCGGTCGCTCCCCGTAGTCAGATTTTGAAATTGATGATTGGATATTATAAATTGAGTGTGGATCATGAAAGATAGGGATATTATTATTTAATTAATTTTCGGAATAAATTTAATTATTTAATAAATTCTGAAATTATTTTTGACCCCGATTGCTCAGAATTTCATGCCGATCGCTGCTGTGTATTTAGAATTTAAAATTGATGATTGATTATGACAAATTGAGTGTGACTGCGATAAATAGAGATTCTTTATAAAATCCCAAGTGACAAAATCGATAGGAGATTGGCTGTGAATAACCACCTATTAGAGGTCATGTCCAGTGGGGTCGTGTATTGCCACCTGATAAAGGCCGCGCCCAGTGGGGCTGTGAATTGCCACCTGATAAAGGTCGCGCCCAACCGGACTGTGAATTACCAACTATCAGAGGTCGTGCCCATCGAGCCGGGATCTACCACCTTTTAAAGGTTGTGCCGAGTGGGGCCGTGATGCCATTAATTCTAATTTTACCGAGTGGGGCCGTGATTACTACTAAATGTTAGACTTACCTGTAGGGTCGTGATTGAAGGCAGTGATTGATTTGTTAGAATGACATGTAATTGGCCGAGTCGATTGATCGCTGAGACGATCCAAGTGGTTGAATTGTTATGATAATGTGATTATGCCACAGTTGTTTGGTTATCATAATTGCACGTGGTTAAATTATATAAACTGTGCTAACTGCAAATGAAGACTAATGCGATGTAAGTCTTTTGTGTGATGTGGCTAGGCCACCCGGGGCGTATTTTCTTTCTAATAGGGGTTTAGGGGGTTGAACTTGCTGAGACATTGTCTCATCCCGGTTTGGGGATTACAATTTCAGGTCCCTGGTGGACGGAGCGGCTAGATAGCTTTGTTGGCCTTGAGAAGTTGCAGAGGTGAAGTCATAAGGATTGGAGAACGTGTCCTGCTAGTTGGTTTTAGGATAATTCCCCTTTTGTCGAGCTGGTCTATTTTGTAGACAGTCCAGTGTTGTATTTAAACCATTTGTGTTTGTAAATGAGTATTCGGTATTGCGATTGATTGCCTGCTTTTCTATCCCAAGTTAAATGTAGCCAGGGGATTTGTTTTGCTTCCGCATGCGTAATAATAAATGAATGGGGTCGGCGACACTACCTGGGAATGTCGCATATTTGATCGACCACAGTGGGATGTGCGCGCGCTCGGGGTTTGGGGCGTGACAATCGGTCTAGAGGATTTTCTTCCTAGTTGATAGAATTTGCAATGGAGGAAGATTCTGCATCACTTCTTTTAGTTTTGCAATTGCTTTGGTTTGAATTTTACTTCAATGCGGATGATTTTAATTCCTATGTGCCAAATTTTCACACCCATCATGAATACTTAAAACCAAACTAGAAATCAAATCACCAAAATCCTAAGTAAGATGCTAAAATGAGTTTGTAAAGTGGGGCCATTTGGTATTCTCAATGTAAAATTTTTCTTTGAAGTTAAATAATGATATTTGCAAAAACAACGTAAGTTGTTATTAGACTAAAAAAAATGAGGTTTTTGTTTGTAGTTTCTTTTGTTTTATTCCTCCACTCTTCCCCTAGAATTTCAAAAGCTGCATTAAATTGGCTCTGAGTTCTTACTGCCTATATTTTCGCCAGAATACATGTGACATAGAAAGTTGAAGATTGTCGCGACCTTCCCGAATTTTTTGAAAGGGTGGTGTTATTCGAAAGGGCTAATGGATTACTAAGTCCGAAGACTTGGCACGGACCCTCCCAAGTCCTACCAATCGCGACTTGATGTTAAGAAATTAATCTTTTTAAACATGCAATTATATTCAATTTGGAGCCGCCACTAACCAATTATGGTCGGTTAGAAACCCAAGTAAAGTATGGGAGAATACTTTACCTTTGCGAACCATTCAGATTCAGTAGGTCCGGGGACATGGTTACGCTAGATTAGTCTAACGCCCTTTCGGTACCTTTTATTTTAATTTCAAAAATATTTTGCAGGCAATGTTGATTAATTTTAACCTAAGTTACTAACATGCAAATGGTGGTCATGCAGGTACACAATCAATAACATTAAAAAAGATGCTAATAAAAATGCATGCCCTAAACATAATTTCTAAATGACAAAACACCTAATTTTTCTTTTTTCTTTTTTAAAAAAAATGTTAACTATATGCAATCTTAATCTAACTTAATATGCATGAATTTTGCTTTAATGATATATGAGATGCAATTCATATGGTATGACTTAAACTTATCACTATATGTATGCAATCTAATTTATATAATTCTAAATATGCATGTGCTACGTGATATGGGATGAATGATATGGTATTTCTACATGCATGCTCTTTTATGATTTTATTTTAATGATTCATTTTTTTAATGCATATATGCAACCTATGCTAAATAATGATGATATGAAATGAGATTAATTATGATTAACCTATTAACTAATTAGACCAAATTAAAGTGAATGATATTCTAATTTATTTTAGGAATCAATTTAACTTAAACTATATCTTATCTTAGAAGCTATATAAAGACATGCCAACATTATTTAAAATTAGTCATAGCGAAAATCACCCATCTAAAAGTATAATCTAAAAATTATAATCCTATAAATGCAATTCTAATTTTACTAACCCTAAAAATACAGTCATAATTTACTAAACCTAAATGTTCCAATGCAATATGTACTTTTTTATTTTTTTTTTATTTTTTTAATCTTTCCAAACAATTAATTATTTTAAAAGAATGATGATAAGAATTAAAATAACCGAAAAAATAATCCATTGTCTCACGGATTAAATTAACAATTATTTTAACTCTATAATGATTTAATGATTGAAATTCTAGCAAAATTCCTAAAAATTAAAGTAATTAAAAAATGACCCGACGTCTTACGGGTCAAATTAATAATTACCTTAATTTGGGATAAAACTCCTAATGTCTATAAGGTCTACAAATATTGACATACGATACTACAACTTGAAAAAAAGCTAACATAACATGAAATAAGTAAAAAAATAAAAAATAAAAATATACTACCTAATTTCCTTTTCTTTTTTTCTTTTGTTTTCCCTTTCTTCTTTTTCTTTCCAAGCACGGCTTGTGCTCGTGTGGCTGGTCACCGGCTCCGGTGAAGGGCGGCAACCGTAACGGTGGCGTCACCGTCGATCGGAGGTTGCGGAGGTGCGGAGCTTCGGCGAGGTCCGGCAATTCGGAGGATGGCTCGATGACCGGCGGGTGGAGGGCGGTGGAGGCGCAAGATCGGGCACGGCAAAGCAAAGAATCGTCGGAGGAACAAAGAACTACAAGCGTCTCTCGGTGGCTCGGAGCAAAGACGAGCACGCGGACAAGGCAAGGGTGTGGCTTCGGCGGGCGTCGGGTCGGGGGTAGACTGCGAAATGTAAGCTTCGTCGCGGGCCGGGAGGTGAATCGGCGGACGGGGAGGACACGAGTGGCGGACGGCGTCGGGTGCGAGTCCGGCGTCGCGGGGTTTCACCGGCGGCGAGCTGAGATGCAGATCATGGGTTGAGGTGCGCGGGCGGCCGGTGGTGTCTCAACGTGTTGCTTTGGCGCGCGAGTTGCGGGGCTTCGGGGACAAGCGGAGGCGCGGCGGAGCTTCGTGGGAGGAAAGGGTGCGCGGACGTCGGGGCTCGCGGACGGAGATCGCGGCTACGTCGGCGCGGGGAGGCATTGGGCGGCAACGGGTCACCGGAATCGTGGGTCGGCGCCTAGGTCGTCGTGGGCTTCAAGCAAAATGGCGTGGGTACAGCGGATGCAAAGGTGGATCGGCTTCGATGGAGAAGAAGAACAGCTCCTTCTTCCTTTCTTTTTTTTTTTTAAGTTTTCTCTCTCCTCTGTCTCCAGACGTCCCTTCCCACTTTTTCTTCTATCTCTTCTCTCACTGCTATTTACTTTTTCGTTTGACTTTTCTCCACAGAACCCAAACGGAAGAAGCCCCCTTTCTCTCTCTCACTTTTTCCCTTTCTCTTCAGTTTTCTCTTTTTCACTTTTTTTCTTCTTTCTCTTGCTTTGACGAAGAGAAGCCCCCGCGAAAGGTAAAGAGGAACCCCTATTTATAAAGCGGAAATTCGAGTTTGTTTCGCCGGTGGAGATTTTAGCTCAACCTCTCGCCGGTGGAGATTCTCGCTCAACCTCTCAACAAAGAAACGGCTCCAAAATACTGCCGTTGACTTATTTTGAATTCAAATTTTTTTCAAAATTTTTCTCTAACCTATTTTCCCTCTACAACCAAATGCTATATTATTACTTTCTAAAATATAAATTGAATTTTAAAATAGGTGTCAACAGCTGCCCCTCTTTGAAGGGAAGCTCGTAGTGGTTTCCTTCAAAGATAAATGACACCTAAATTTAAACCATGCAAAATGAATATGCAAATGCTAATTGTAGACCCTTTTTTTTTATAAAAGAAATGGATTCAAATAAATGCAATGTCATGCAATAAAGAATGCCATGTAAATGCAATGATTTGGTCAAGAACATATATTTCAATGTGTCTATGCTCAATGAAATGCAAATGCAAAGTGAATGCAAAATGAATATGGAATGTATATGCAAATGTTAATGGCCTCTTTTTCAAATAAATTTAATTCTTTTTGAAATGCAAGGTCATGCAATAATGCAATGTAAATGCAATGATTTTATTGAGATCATATATTTCTATGTCTCCATGCTTAATGCAATACAAAATGCAAAGAAGAACACGTACCTGTCATACTTATCTGGAGATTCAGAAAAGTATGATTCCCGTGAGACGACAAACATCCGGAAATCTCTTCGATAATTGAAACGCTCAAGGTCTTCGGGGATCCGGAACTCTCATCAAATCCCAAGTACCTGGAATAACCTACCTTCAAGAAGGATATAGTAGTTCTAGACGGTCGATGTTACATGTCCAGGACCCGTATTATTCTACGGTCGCCTAAAATAGTAACATAACTTTACAAAGAGACTGCTTTCCCAGGACCCGCATCATTCTACGGTCACCCAGTATGATAGCATTTGGTTGTGTCTAGGACCCGTACCATTCTACAGTCGCCTAAACGAGAATTTACCTTCCAGAACCCGTACCATTCTACGGTCGCCTGAATAGGGAAATAGGTTTTGTCTAGGACCCGTACCATTCTACGCGCCTAAACGAGATTCAATTTCTAGGACCCGTACCATTCTACGGTCGCCTAAATAGGGAATAGGTATTGTCGAGGACCCGTACCATTCTACGGTCGCCTTGACGGAAAATTGATTTTTCAGACCCGTACCATTCTACGGTCGCCCGAATCAAACGAATCAAGAAAAATCTTTGGGGGATTTGGAACTCTCATCAAATCCCAAGCACTGAAATTGCATCAAGTACTTAAAAATTCTAAACATCCGGAAATCACATCGACGCTCGAAAAGACAAATACTTGGAAGTCACATCAAGCATTTGAGGGTTCAAATACTAGGGTTCACACTAGGCATTTGAAAATATTTTACTAAACATCTGGAAATCACATAAGATGTTTGAAAAGACAAGCACTTGGAAATCACATCAAGTGTTTACAGGTTCAAACATCCGGAACTCAAACTAGACATTTGAAAACATTTTATAAATGGGTACTTGGAATTCTCATCAAGCACCAAGATGACTAAACAAACTCAGGGTTTCAAAGACAATTTTTTGGTCTTTGAGGAAAAATTTAATGAAGGTCCATGCATGATGGCTTTATCAAGCTTCTACCGGAAAAATTTCACAAGGACAATTTTCAGTAAGTTGAATCTCTTGAACATACTAAATGAGACACTTTTGGTGTGAAAAAGGCTTTTTCACTCGCTCTCATTTAGGAGGGGTTATTTGTCCCGACCATTGATGCGGGAATATATCACTCAATCTTATCATCATCTCGTGACAAGAGTTCGAATTTTCTTGCAATCAGTACGACCTTACCAATCTGAGAGGTCTTTGACAATGATTGTAATGTGGGTTTGGTCAATGGCTTAGCAAAAGAGACTCTTTGAGTCAAGGCTATTGACAGAACAATTCTGTAATCATCTCCGGGTTTACAAGTCAGGAACCCTGCGAAATGAGAAAGAAATAATCTTGCTCGCACTTCTTCGAGCAATGCTTAAAACATATGAATTCCTATGTTAATTCAGGTGCCCTAATCTAAAGAGACTTTGTAAGGGACGTAACATAGGCTTGGTTATTGGGTTTGAGAAACGAAATGATCGTTAGGCTCAAAGATGTGTGTAAAGGGTCAAAGTTGGTGATCATCTTGACATTGCCACCAGTTTTCTTCGCCATGGATTGTCTTCTTGACAAATTTCTTTATTGGCTCAAGAGTTTATCACTATTGCCAATGATTATTCAATTGGAGATCTTTTCTCAATAATTTTCTTTGATGATGGGCATCGATCAGGCACACCGCTTTTTTTATGCCCCCCAATTCATCAGTCATTTCTCTCTTCTTTTCACGGGCATTGGCCTTGCTTTTACTAGGCACACTGCTTTTTATGCCCCTTTTGCGCTTATTTTCTTTGGACTCACACAGTCTTCTTTCATCGATATTTTAAACCATGCTATTCGAATGATTGTCTTTCATCTTGCCCCAGTGTGGGGGATGATCACCAACTGGGTTTGACATGAAATGAATTCATAGGCTCAAGTGGGCTATGCAAAGGATATAAGTGTGTAGATAGTGAAAGAAACGCTCTTCGTCATCCTAAGGCACTTAAATTACCACATGAATTTAATGTAATAGCATGACTTGAAGATTGATGCAAGTGAGACCAAGAAAATTTCTATCCATTTCACTCTCCTTTAATGTCAACTTACCTCCATTTGCCCCGATGTGGGGTGGTCCTTGACAGGGGTAGTATGAAAGAAATTCTTCAAGTATTTGGGCTCAAAAGGGTTAAACAATGGATTATCTGTAGTGTTTGAGATAGACAAATGAACTGCCTCTCGTCATTTCAGCTGCCGTACTTCTTGCAAGAAAACTCTTCACCTTGAAACACAAAACGTTTCCATACTCACCTCACACTCACAATGTATAGACAGGGGACTGTGTATGGGATTAGGCTTGCCTTTCACACCTCATTTAGCATGTTTAAGAAATTTGACATCTTTCACTGAATTATCCATTTTGATAAATTTCAAGTGGAATTGACGAATTGCACATCATGGGAAAACATTCTGAAATGATAAAAAGGCAATGCTCTATCGAATCATAAAGTCAAAACTGTTAAGTGTCTCGTGTCTTGCCCCTCTTTGCAAGAGAGCTCATAGAGATTCCTTAAATGTGCGCGGGGGCTGCACCCGAGACATAAAGCGAGATAATCAAAAGAAACAGACAGGGTAAATTAAATGCATGCTGGAAAATTATTTTATTTTGAAAAAAAAAATTTCAAGGGAACATGAAGAAGCCCAGCCTTCAGAATTAGCTCCTTGCCGTTTTCTTTTTGGTAGGATTTCATCACAGGGCTAGTTTGGTGTACTTCAACATGCCCTTAAAACAATGAAAATCTCCATGTATTTTATTGGATGAACAGCAAATTACATTATTGAAATAAGGGAAATCCTAGAATTGAAAATGCAAATATGCAAATATGGAAAGCAATAAAGACTCCTGCGCAGAGGAGTGTGCAAATAATTAAAATTTTCCTACTCATTTTCCTACTCTCGAGCTTTGTCGATTATCTTCAAACAATTCGCCATTCCTTCGAGTGCGTCATCGAGCTCTCAATCTTTGGAGGTGCGGGATCATCTATGCCATCCCATCCATCTGGGATGATATCTCGTGGGTCGGAGTAGGAGCTGGGAGGAGCCGAATACTTTACATAGTAATCGAATTTGCCACTTGGTTGCCCTGTGGTGTCCATAACTTCTGTTTCTTCATGCATCATCTCGAAACATGGTGGGCTCAAAGATCAAAACTGAAAATAACATTCACAAACTTTCCGGGTGGTCGGGAGTGGGTTATTTTGGATGTTCGGCCGTGCATCGCGAAATGAGACCACCTCGGCATCCAAAAGATTTTGGATTTTGTGTCGCAGCGTATAGCAATCGTCAACGAATGCCCCACCTCCCCCATATGATAAGCACATGTCTTGGACGGATCATAATTGGGGAAACGTTCGGGATTAGATCGCTTGGGTTCCTTTGCGAGTAATCCTTTCTTCTGAAGGGTCGGTAAGATCTTAGACACGGGCTTAGGAAGTGGCGTAAATTGACGCTTGGAAAAGTTTTTCTGCTGGCCAAAGAATGGTCGTGCTCCTCCCTGATGGGTGTTCGGGGTAGGGCGAGGTGGTTGCACATAAGTTGCATTAACCTCCATTATAGGTTCCTTATCCTTTTTGGTTGAGACTCTCCCATATAAGCTGGTTTGATCAGATGCCCATCCATCACGCAGTGCTACTTCAATTCGCTCGCCAACAGGGATTAGCTGATTGAATGACTCGGCGGCGATCCCAAAGATTCGATTTCGATACTCGGGGGAGAGTCTTCATGAACAAATCCATCAACTCCTTTTCTGTTGGCTCTGGAGTTATCTGAGCGGCTACGGTCCTCCATCTCGTGACATATGCCTTGAAAGATTCTGTCCTCTTCTTCTCAGTGCGAAGTAAATCTTCTCGAGATGGAGTGACATCAATATTATACTTATATTGCTTGAAGAAGGCATCGGTCAAATCCTCCCAAGTCTCCAAAGATTAATCTTTTCATGATGTACCATTGCGGTGCCGGTCCCCAGTCGCTTGCTTGAAATTGTTGAATCATCAAGGGGATGTTATCAACATATTGGGTCATCCCGACCACATAAGTTTGTAGATGGATCTTCGGGCAAGAGGTGCCATCATACTTTTCAAAGTCCGGCATTTTGAACTTCTTTGGCATCTTGATCTTTGCATAATGGGACAGATCAGGTTGGGTCTTGGCTAAATGAACCCCGCAAATGCTTGAGTTTCTCCTCGATTTTTATCAAGCGTTTTTCCCGCTCGCCTTCGGTACAACCGGCCGTATCACTTGTATCTCCTCATCAACAACAATTTGAGGTGTGTCAGTAATTTTCTCCTTGGAGACATCCTTAGAGCTTGATGGGCCACTTGTGGATATATTCTTGCCTTTATCCTTCGGATCAGCTATGGGAACATGTTGTGGTAACACCACTTCATCTTGCAGAGCTGGTGGGGCAGTGTTTGCCTGGAGAGAATCGATCTGCTTAGAGAGCTGCTCAAGAACATTCAGGACTTGCTTCATCTCCGATTCGAGGGCGGCGATACGAGTTTGTTCAGCAACACGCACTTGTTCGGTGTTATCAGCCATTGTTGCTTTGGAACGAGTACGGATTGGTGATCTCGGATGAGCCGTGTTGTTACCTAAGGGAAAAATACAGTAAGTATTATAACAAATGAGATCGGTCCATGACAATGATCTAATCACCTGATTTTATTCAAGATTTATTTTAAACATTGAACCAAACTTCTTGATAATGAACTAAGAATTGAAATTCAAATCCCTAAACATTAAACTAAAATTTGACAGCACTGAATTGAAATCAAGGTCTCTAAACATTGAATTAAGAAACCAAAATATCTCATTTTATATGCTTTTGTGAGTGGAAATGAATTGCAAATCGGTTTTCCCCATTGCATATAAAACAAGACGGACGACGAAACCTAAGGTCATGGACCGACAAAATTACAAGTAAGTAAATTGTAGTAGTGAGAATTTAAACAACTTACTTTCACCGGTAAGGGATGACAGTCACATAGACACACGCATGAAATGTGAGGCTCGATTTCTATCTAGATGGCTTAACAAAGTGGAGCTAAGAGGATGATCTCGACCGTTGCGCTCGCATTAACGTGTCGTCCCCTAACTCCGGCTCAATCGAATGGAATACCCAATAATCACGCAGTCTCGCGGATATGGACAAACACATTCGACACCATGAAGAACTTTCGGGGAAGAGAAGGTCAACCTCTATATAGCAGTCTCGCTTTAGAGGAAGTATCCTTCTCAACACCATCCTAAGAATCCTATCGCAGCCTAGGTCCGGCAGCAGGTTGTGTGTGCAATAGTGTAGTGCTAAAAACAATGAAACATGCACAACAGTTTAATTGCAAACATCACTTCTATAATTTAAATTCAACGATTCATTCTTAACTCCAACCCGCAAAACAAGGGTTAGCAAAGACTACTCCCCTTATATCTCCCATCTGCAAAAACATTTAACACTTCAATCAGGGACATACCTGGTATCCATGCTGCCAAACAAAATATTTTTTTTTAAAAATGAAACAGGCCTATGTCCACTATGAGTTTTAACTCTGTCCCCAGCGGAGTCGCCAAGCTGTCGCGACCTTCCCGAATTTTTTGAAAGGGTGGTGTTATTCGAAAGGGCTAATGGATTACTAAGTCCGAAAACTTGGCACGGACCCTCCCAAGTCCTACCAATCGCGACTTGATGTTAAGAAATTAATCTTTTTAAACATGCAATTATATTCAATTTGGAGCCGCCACTAACCAATTATGGTCGGTTAGAAACCCAAGTAAAGTATGGGAGAATACTTTACCTTTGCGAACTAGAGATTCAGTAGGTCCGGGGACATGGTTACGCTAGATTAGTCT
Organism: Eucalyptus brandiana; assembly: GCA_014182725.1. Classification (NCBI taxonomy): domain Eukaryota; kingdom Viridiplantae; phylum Streptophyta; class Magnoliopsida; order Myrtales; family Myrtaceae; genus Eucalyptus; species Eucalyptus brandiana. The sequence continues at coordinate 37,237,802 of CM024670.1, forward strand.
AACGCCCTTTCGGTACCTTTTATTTTAATTTCAAAAATATTTTGCAGGCAATGTTGATTAATTTTAACCTAAGTTACTAACATGCAAATGATGGTCATGCAGGTACACAATCAATAACATTAAAAAAGATGCTAATAAAAATGCATGCCCTAAACATAATTTCTAAATGACAAAACACCTAATTTTTCTTTTTTCTTTTTTTAAAAAAATGTTAACTATATGCAATCTTAATCTAACTTAATATGCATGAATTTTGCTTTAATGATATATGAGATGCAATTCATATGGTATGACTTAAACTTATCACTATATGTATGCAATCTAATTTATATAATTCTAAATATGCATGTGCTACGTGATATGGGATGAATGATATGGTATTTCTACATGCATGCTCTTTTATGATTTTATTTTAATGATTCATTTTTTTAATGCATATATGCAACCTATGCTAAATAATGATGATATGAAATGAGATTAATTATGATTAACCTATTAACTAATTAGACCAAATTAAAGTGAATGATATTCTAATTTATTTTAGGAATCAATTTAACTTAAACTATATCTTATCTTAGAAGCTATATAAAGACATGCCAACATTATTTAAAATTAGTCATAGCAAAAATCACCCATCTAAAAGTATAATCTAAAAATTATAATCCTATAAATGCAATTCTAATTTTACTAACCCTAAAAATACAGTCATAATTTACTAAACCTAAATGCTCCAATGCAATATGTACTTTTTTATTTTTTTTTATTTTTTTAATCTTTCCAAACAATTAATTATTTTAAAAGAATGATGATAAGAATTAAAATAACCGAAAAAATAATCCATTGTCTCACGGATTAAATTAACAATTATTTTAACTCTATAATGATTTAATGATTGAAATACTAGCAAAATTCCTAAAAATTAAAGTAATTAAAAAATGACCCGACGTCTTACGGGTCAAATTAATAATTACCTTAATTTGGGATAAAACTCCTAATGTCTATAAGGTCTACAAATATTGACATACGATACTACAACTTGAAAAAAAGCTAACATAACATGAAATAAGTAAAAAAATAAAAAATAAAAATATACTAACTAATTTCCTTTTCTTTTTTTCTTTTGTTTTCCCTTTCTTCTTTTTCTTTCCAAGCACGGCTTGTGCTCGTGTGGCTGGTCACCGGCTCCAGGTGAAGGGCGGCAACCGTAACGGTGGCGTCACCGTCGATCGGAGGTTGCGGAGGTGCGGAGCTTCGGCGAGGTCCGGCAATTCGGAGGATGGCTCGATGACCGGCGGGTGGAGGGCGGTGGAGGCGCAAGATCGGGCACGGCAGCAGCAATCGTCGGAGGAACAAAGAACTACAAGCGTCTCTGGTGGCTCGGAGCAAAGCACGAGCACGCGGACAAGGCAAGGGTGTGGCTTCGGCGGGCGTCGGGTCGGGGTAGACCTGCGAAACAGAAGCTTCGTCGCGGGCCGGGAGGTGAATCGGCGGACAGGGAGGACATGAGCGGCGGACGGCGTCGGGTGCGAGTCCGGCGTCGCGGGGGGTTTCACCGGCGACGAGCTGAGATGCAGATCATGGGTTGAGGTGCGCGGGCGACCGGTGGTGTCTCAACGTGTTGCTGGGCGCGAGTTGCGGGGCTTCGGGGACAAGCGGAGGCGCGGCGGAGCTTCGTGGGAGGAAAGGGTGCGCGGACGTCGGGGCTCGCGGACGGAGATCGCGGCTACGTCGGCGCGGGGAAGGCGTTGGGCGGCAACGGGTCACCGGAATCGTGGGTCGGCGCCTAGGTCGTCGTGGGCTTCAAGCAAAAATGGCGTGGGTACAGGCGGATGCAGTGGATCGGCTTCGATGGAGAAGAAGAACAGCTCCTTCTTCCTTTCTTTTTTTTTTTTTTTTTTTTTAAGTTTTCTCTCTCCTCTGTCTCCAGACGTCCCTTCCCACTTTTTCTTCTATCTTTTCTCTCACTGCTATTTACTTTTTCGTTTGACTTTTCTCCACAGAACCCAAACGGAAGAAGCCCCCCCTTTCTCTCTCTCACTTTTTCCCTTTCTCTTCAGTTTTCTCTTTTTCACTTTTTTTTCTTCTTTCTCTTGCTTTGACGAAGAGAAGCCCCCCGCGAAAGGTAAAGAGGAACCCCTATTTATAAAGCGGAAATTCGAGTTTGTTTCGCCGGTGGAGATTTTAGCTCAACCTCTCGCCGGTGGAGATTCTCGCTCAACCTCTCAACAAAAAACGGCTCCAAAATACCGCCGTTGACTTATTTTGAATTCAAATTTTTTTCAAAATTTTTCTCTAACCTATTTTCCCTCTACAACCAAATGCTATATTATTACTTTCTAAAATATAAATTGAATTTTAAAATAGGTGTCAACAAAGATTGACCCAAAATCTTATTTGCACATCCTTTAAAGATGAGGGTAGTGAATAATATAGGAGCTTAAGCTTTTTTTTAAAAATGGGTCTAAATAGGTGATTGCCTTAATCTAATAGTATGCCCATTGCCCACTAACTGACTTTTTTCTTGTCCCTTTTTTTTAAAAAAAAGCACTCTTAGCCTTACCTAGGAAACACCACGATTTAAAATGTATTAAAATCATGAAAATACATATAAAACCAACAAAACAAAAACATATGCAAAAGGGAGAAAATTTAGGAAGACAATTTGATATGCTAATGATGATCTTCACTGGAAATATATATTTATATTATATCCCTCAGGACAGATTTTTGAGTTGGCTTGGGCACAAGGGTCCCGTGAAATCCATGGGGCACTCTTTGAGGCAATGCAATTTTGGAGACTAGCTCACCTTCAAAATTCTTCCCATCCCTTGCAAAAATAAAATAATGAATTATGACAAGTCACACCTATAATTATGTGCAAAGCTGGGGGGAGAGAGAGTGGGGTTGAGGAGATTTATACTACTGGGAGCTAAAAACAATAACAATTCGATGTAAGCATTCATTGGATTGGAAAAAAAGAAAAATAAGTAAATTTTTTAAAGAAAAAAGTGGAGTAATATTCAAGAAATGGAGAAAGTCCTTGCACATTTATAGATTAAGATTATGTTTGATTAGATTTTCTATGTAAGGGGAGTTAAAAGAATAGATACATAAAACTCACTTGAGTGGCATGAGACTCTTCAATGTGGACAAAAGTTGCCACCCAACCATCATCCTCGTCCTCACCACCATTGAATTTACGATAGTCCATTTTCGCTGTTTGCTCCAACATTTCTACCCAATCACCGATCCAAGAATGACAATTTCGGAACTAAAAATTCAATGAGTTGCGTAAGGATTAAAAATTTGATCACCCATCATCGCATGAAAGAAGAAATTCAAGTGGTGAGTTTTAAGAATGTGACTGTTTTTGTGGGTAAATATAATCAATTAGATACAATTGTGAAGACTATCATTAGTCTTAGTATTTCGAGACTGATTATAATGGTTTCTTGTCATGCATCTCTATATAGACAAAAAAGGAATGGCGGTCACTTGTGTTGGTGAAGATAATGTTAGAAGTTGGAAATACTATTAATTTGGGAAAAAAAAAAGGAGAAGATTTATGATGATAAGTTACATATGGAGTTTCCAATGGATCATCATTCTAAAACTATTCGAATCTTCATATACATGTAAATTTCTATAGGATTTAAACTTTTTAAGATTTTTTTTTCTCATAAGCACAAGCGAACGGCCTTTATTTTGTCAATGTGTATACATGGGCAGATTGTTCAGTGCATAAAAATGCGGAGTTCCTTTTCCGTGCTAGCTTGGTAAATTTTAATAAGTGTAAGTAAATCCACAATGGATTGAATCTGGCTGCAATAATGCACAACAAACTTCGAAATTTCTCTTGGATTAAACAAAATACCAAATCGATTTTATAGCATAATTTTATAGCTCAACAATATTAAGAATTAACCCAGCCATATCCGACACAATCTTAGATTACAGTTTCACAAAGAAATTTTTCTCCGATTAAAAGAATCAAGGTTTGGAATTCTTACTAAGCACTTCAAAGAGACATTGATTCGGCATATTGAGATGTCCAATTGTTGAAGTTCTTGCCATTCGTTTCCAGGTCTTCTCATTGATTAAGAATTGATTTTTGGGAAATGCCCATTTTGGTTGAATTTTAGTCAATTCTCCTTGCCCAAACAAGGCCAAGATATTCAAATGACTAGGATTAAGCATTTAAAACATCAACAACGTTGATTCGGCATGTTGAGATGTCCAATTGTTTAAGTTCTTGCCATTTGTTTCCGGTTCTTCTTGTTGATTAAGCATTGATTTTTGGGAAATGTCCATTTTGGTTGAGTTTTAGTCAATTTTCACACCCCAAACAAGACCATGATATTCATATGACTGGGATTAAGCATTTTTTTTTCGGTTGGTGGATTGAGCATTTAAAACATTAAAGATTTTGATTTGGCATGTTGAGATGTCCAATTGTTGAAGTCCTTCCCATTTGTTTACGGGTCTTCTTGTTGATTAAGGATTGATTTTTGCGATATGTCCATTTTGGTGGAGTTCTAGTCAATTCTCCTTCCCCAAACAAGACTGCTATATTTAAATGACTACGATTAAAAATTTAAAACATCAATGATGATGATTCGGCATGTTGAGATGCCCAATTGTTAAAGTTCTTGCCAGTAGTTTCTGGGTCTTCTTGTTGATTAAGCATTTTTATTGTCGAGAAATGTCCAATTTGGTTGAGTTTTAGTCAATTCTCCTTCCCCAGACAAGACCTCGATATTCACATGACTACACTGATGTCTTCTTGACTCATAGCTGAATTTGCTCTTGATGCTGATTGGTAACAACTAATTGTTCTGATTATGCACTGCACACGTCCTTCTTCGAAACTGCCTATTACTAGATTAAAGCGAATTGGCACGCAACAAGCATATCTGAGAAACTTATCTGCATCAAAACATAAAATATATTGCTCCAATCTCATGAGGCAGATGACGGCACTGAGCTGATATTCCTTCATCAATTAGATTAGGGGTAATTTATTGTGGTAATTTCTAGCACCATCTGCAGATTTTGCTAATTCATATCGAAAACGTGCTTGGCGGTATCATTAAAGAAATGTCAAGTGAGCGCTGTAACTAGTACAAGGGATTAGTTAACAATGGGCGATAAAGTGATAATCTTCACTTTGATCGATCTTTGCCGGTATTTCAGGCCGTTCTGTTTAAAATCCTGATTTAGAAGGCAGAATCTGATGACATAATAATCACGAGAAGTGGTTCAAAGCTACAAGTAATATGATGGTCCTACTCCGCGTACGCTCATCAGTGCAACAACCTCCACCATATGCAAGCTATCAAGAGGAGAGGAACACGAAGAATTAAGATCATCCTATTAAAAGAGAATCCTTCAAGCCAACTTTTCCCGCAACTCCTACGTTTAGATGGTCAAATGATAATGCTCTTAAAGGAACTGCAAGAATTAGACACACAGACTGATCGGATATGCCCAAGCTGACCATATCTCCATCCCAGCTTCTGTATAAATAGACGCTCCCGTTAGTCGCCAAACACAAATCTCATCATTTCCAATATACTCGAATCCGCATTCTAGAATAACACCACCAATGGCTTTCGTTCATCTCCTCTGCCTAATCGTCTTGCTTTCCAGTATGCAGTTTTGTCTTGCCAATGGCCAATCATCTCCAACTCGATCACAGACCAGTGACTTACAGACCTACATTGTCCACGTGACTCCCCATGACGGCCAGCGCCTTTCTGAGTTGAAGGATCTGGAATCCTGGTATTACTCGTTTTTACCCACAAATTCTACCACCTCAAGGAACGAGAGGCGCCTGCTTTACTCTTACCAGAATGTGATGACCGGCTTTGCAGCAAGGCTGAGTCCTGATGAAGTCGCCACAATGCAGGATAAGCCTGGATTTGTGGCAGCTCACCCTGAGCAAATATATAGCCTCCAGACAACGCACAGCCCCCAGTTTTTGGGCTTGCCACTGAATCGGGGATCTTCCAATAGTTCCACCATGGGAAAAGGAATAATCATTGGAATCATGGATACTGGTGTAACCCCGGACCATCCTTCATTCAGTGGAGATGGAATGCCGCCCCCGCCAGCCAAATGGAAAGGGAGGTGTGACTTCAAGCCTTCCCAATGTAATAACAAGTTAATAGGTGCCAAGACCTTCGACAGCTCGGCTAAGAAAAATGTGACCATGCCTCCGACTGACGATGTCGGACATGGCACTCACACGGCCAGCACTGCAGCTGGCGCGTCTGTGCAACAAGCCAATACGCTCAGGATGGCTGAAGGCACGGCAGGTGGCATGGCTCCATATGCTCACTTGGCGATCTATAAAGTGTGCTTTACGACATATTGTTTTCTGGGCGACATACTTGCTGGACTTGATGCGGCCCTCGCAGATGGCGTCGACGTAATCTCCATCTCGCTTGGTGGTGGCTCTGCTCCATTTTATATGGATGGCATCGCGGTAGCCACTTTTGCAGCCGTTCAGAGAGGTATCTTCGTGAGCTGCTCTGCTGGGAATTCCGGTCCTTTGTCAGAGTCGCTATCGAACGACGCTCCATGGATTCTCACCGTCGGGGCGAGCACCATCGATAGAAACATTGTCTCCAATGTAAAACTCGGAAATGCAGCGGAATATGAAGGTGAGACAATATATCAACCCTCCTTCCCCTCAACTTTACTGCCACTTGTGTATCCTGGAATCGATGGTACGAAAGAGTCCACTTACTGTGTCCCCGGACAATTAAAAAGCAGTCAAGTAGAAGGGAAGATTGTCTTGTGTGAAAGAGGGTTCGTCGGCCGGTATTTCAAAGCGATTGAGGTGAAAAGAGCCGGTGGCGTCGGTATGATTATGATGAACCAAGAAATCGATGGATTCAGTACCTTGGCCGATGCTTATGTCCTCCCTGCGTCTCATGTTAGCTACTTCGCTGGTAACAAGATCAAAGCCTACATCAATGCGACTAGAACTCCTACTGCTACCATCATGTTCAAAGGAACAGTGTTTGGAAACCCGACCGCTCCTGCACTCACTTCTTTCTCTTCGAGAGGCCCGAGCTTCGTTAGCCCGGGAATTCTAAAGCCAGACATTATTGGTCCTGGGGTGAACATATTAGCAGCATGGCCATTTCCCATCAGAAATGACACAAAAGCCAAGTATTACTTCAATATTATTTCTGGCACTTCCATGTCTTGCCCCCACCTCAGTGGCATCGCGGCTTTGATAAAGGGCATTCATCCAGACTGGTCTCCAGCAGCAATCAAATCAGCTATCATGACGACGTCTAAGCAGCTGAACATAAAGCAAAATCCAATTTTGGACGAAAGGCTTCAACCTGCGGATGTCTTTGCCATCGGAGCAGGCCATGTCGATCCTGTAAAGGCCATTGACCCAGGATTCATTTACGACATTCATCCCGACGATTACATTCCTTATCTCTGTGGTCTGGGATACACTGACAAGCAGGTGGCTACAATTGTTCACAAACCAGTCAAATGTTCAGGAGTATCTAGCATTCCCGAGGGAGAGCTGAACTACCCCTCATTTTCGGTCAACCTCGGACCTCCACAGACTTTTACTAGGACTGTGACTAATGTTGGAACGGACTATTCGCCTTATGTTGTCACGGTCGTTCCTCCACGGGGTGTGCATGTCACCGTGAAGCCCAACAAACTCAACTTCTCAAAATTGAACCAGAAAGCAACGTATTCAATCACACTCAGCCGTGCCAATCCCACTCAGGAGGTTGCCAAATTCACCCAAGGATTTCTGAGGTGGGATTCCAAGAAGTACTCTGTCAGGAGTCCAATTTCGGTTAAGTTCAATTAAGAAGCAGTTGTGAGCAGAAATAAAGTGATAATTAGCTTGATGGCCGGTACTTTCGTCTGACCGCGGTCCTGTGATTATAAAGAACGTGGATATGTTGTCTAATTTCCCTTTGTCTGTGTAAAAATTAATGGAAACGGATTTCTTACATTACTACTACTTATTAGTGTACTACAAGAAAAGCATAATATTGTCTTCATCTGGACCTAAAAGCGATGTCTACTCAGATAGTTTCCTGTTGATCATCTACATTATCTATCTCTTACATCTAGTAGAGACTCTAGCCCAGTGAGACGATGAAGAAGATAACGGACTCTACGCTCCAACTAGGAATGTTATTCACAATAAATAGGACCATCCTCTCGGTGGAAATTGGGTATTATTTGAGTCTTCAGTTTTGATAAAAAAATTGATGGCTTCTTTCTCAGCAGTTCTTCTAATTGTCCAGTCTCTACCGGTCGTAGTTCATTCTTTATCACCATGATAAACCTTCAAATTTGGTAAGTGGGGGAAAGCAACGATGACTGCTGCTGAATCAATCATCAATGGGTACTGATGTGGACTATCTAGCTAATGTTTGCACTTTAAATTGGCAATTTTTATCATGGTTATCTGTACTTGCTAGCAACTTTGCATGATCAAACAAGAGGACAGAATAGTTTACAGCAAAAGAACTTGATAGAGCTATAAGAAAAGAGTTCTTTTCTTAACTCAACTGTAGATTCTAGAAGTTTTGGCCTTCATCCAGTGGCTGGCGAACCTCGTTGGCCATGATTAAACCACCATCTATTATTAGACGAGGCACATTTAATATAACACATGACGAGATCATGCAAGAAACCCGTAGGATTCTCTTATACTAGATCATGTTAATGAATGACTATATCCATTAAGAGGCACCCCAAATGCTCGCTTGCGCATGATGCGTGTGAGCAGACACGGGCTTGGACAAAAATTGCAGACAAATTTAACGGTGACCTCTCTCTCTCGCATCTTGATTTCTGCTTTTAATAATTTCCTTTTTCCCTTCAAATAAGATAAATACCTATCAAGTATCCTCAACTTGACCAAAATATTTGAAAAGGTACACTTGGGGAGTGTCACGTCATAAAGTTCACTTATAACTCAACATAACCTTTTGAGATGGAATGTGAAATAGGAATCGCATAATTTGTCACAAATATACTACACTGAGCAATTTGAATTTAATTTGAGACGTCATATATACTTGTCAACGAGGTAATATCAAAAGTGTCTCTCTAATTTCAATTTGATGATGTCCGCATCATCAAATTGTTGCTAGAAACCAATGTCATACTTAATTTAGAAAGGACGAGTTCCTTTCTTTTTCATGTTGAGAGCGCCAAAATCGCTTGTATATATATTTTCGCCACAAGAAACAAAAAAACAGAACCTTGATATCTACGATGAAAATTGAAGCCAAAGACGAAGATTAAATTACTAGCGAGAGAGAGAGAGAGAGAGAGAGATTTTTACGACACCGAAACATATCATTTGCTACAAAAAGATCATGTTTACACTGATGAGACTGTTAAGCTATTGTAAAATAACACATTGGGGACATATAGTAATTTTATAATTCTCAGATTTTCAAAAAAGCAAAAATTTGAGGGAAAAGAATTAAAATAGAAAAGAGAGAGAGAGAGAAAGAGACAATAGACCATCTTCATCGAATTTGCCCCTCTAAAAAAAGACACCCAGCTGTCGTTTGTCGACGCGGATGGATTTTAACTTACTTCGGTTTAAATTAATCTCTCTCTTGCGGCGACACTAGCAAAAAGGGACAGGAGAGAAAAACAGATTGTGGAATCTTAGACATTTTGGGTCATGACCGGCTTGTTTATTTGACAATATTCGCAAAAGGACGAAATATTGGCGGACGAACATTTTCTAACTCTCGAACAAAAATCTATTTGTTCAGTACATTCTAATAACATCGATGTTATTTGATCAAAGAAGTTTCAAAGAGATTAAAGGAGCTATTTATATACAGTTTCATCTTACGAAAAAAATCTATCTAAACTTGCCCATATCCACCGTAACATTGTTTGCAAGATAAATATACAATATTCACAAGATATCGAGATGTTTTGTATGGATAATATTATGAAATATTGATAAAAAGAGTTTCTTAGATTCCAATCTCAAAATGATACTATTCTTCATAGTTCTTGTCCTGAAACTTACCAACAAAATGGTCAAGCAGGCCGTAAACGTAGGCATACCTAGACATTATATGCACTCTTCAAATTTTAGCCTTTTGTCTAGAACAACTCCAAGACAGAGAAGGTAGTGCAATATGCTTTCAAAGTAGTAAATCGAATCTTATCAGGCAACAACTCCAAGACAACTTCCTGAGGACAAGATAAAGAATATTTTTGGATAAGTGAAGCTTGCACAAATTTAAAGTCACTGGGAAATGCCATGAGAAATTACAAACACAAGCGTATCATCGCGACATTTTGCAAATATTCAAATATCAAAATCCTCGTCACATTATGACTTAAATAATGCTGATTGATCATAGTTAAAATGCCATGAGAAATTACAAACACAAGCGTATGATCGCGACATCCCGCAAATATTCAAATATCAAAATCTGCATCACATTATGGCTTAAATAATGCTGATTGATCATAGTTAGTATGTATAGAGGATAAAATGTCATTAACGAACTAACTTGTCTCCTTGTGCATACCATGCGGATTTCCTATCAAATGATACTGATGGGCAAAATCTGAAGTACAATACCAGTGACAAGTATATTACGAGCTTCCTTTACTTTGTTGATGTGACCAAACTGAAGTCACATAGATGGGTGCGAAGTGTTTCAAAATCACATTAGGAATAGATTAACCTTATATTTTGGAGGCTATGAGACATATATACATAATGCATTTTAATGTTATTAAGTGGTGTATCTCAACAATGGCAAACTGGCGTGTATAGTCCACGAACTCTCATGTTATCTCTCTCTTATAAATTGATGTATCCGTTCGTACTTTGATTTTTTTTTTTTTTTTTGGGTCAAGATGTACTCTGAAGTTGACAAAATTCCAAATTCGATGTATTTTATAGAATGAACCATTCGCAACTCACATACATATATTGCCAAATTCAAATAATTGAAGAGCACATCCAAATATGTCTAGACTTCCATAAACACGCAGAAGTAGACCAAGTACATCCCCATGGCATAATCTTAGCGAGTCATAATTACATAGACATAAGACATGCTAATACTTATCGAGCCAAGAGAAACTTAATGATAGCATTAAGTTGTTGACATCTTGTGACCTAATTATTGTTTATTAGGTGTGGCCATGAAAGTGCCATGAAATCCATATGGCACTCTCTGAGGCAACCTTATCCTCGCCACTGACTCGCCTTCGAAATCCTTCACATCAATTATGTGAACCTGCGAGCATAGAGCATTTCAAACAAATTGATAAATGGCAAGCTGAGTATGTATTAATGCATCCCCATAAACTTTTACTATGGATTTGCTCAAAGAGATTTAACATCATTTGTGAGAATTTGGATTTCATGGTCGTTCATGATCATTTTAAGTTTTTCTTTTCTTAAAAAAAATAATCATATATAGAAAATGAACTTTCAAGTCTCTACAAGATTTGTATGTAATTAAATTGATTTGTGTTGACACTTAAATTTTGGCTAAATATTTAGGATTAAAATTGCATAGAAAATTATGGATCAATTTGGCCTTAACAAAAAAGATTTTTTGCATCGCCTCGGTATTAATATCATTTGCATCTACTAAGTTGTATTTTCTATTTTATTTTCCCTTCTATTATCCTATTTGCAAATATCTATTTAAAAAAAAAAAAGAGAAGCCCACGGGGGCTAGGCCTTCGTGCTCACTCCCCCTTCTTCCTCTTTTCCCCTACGCAGGCTCAAGGCCCAGCCTTATTTACCTTCTGGTTTGGCCCGGCCTCCCTCCTTCCATCTTTCCTCTTCCCTGCAACTCTCGCGCAAGACCCCCTACCGAGGCAAGATAGGGAAGACCGCCGAGGGAGGGGGCGCTCCATCAATGCCGTCAAACGGAGCAGCGTGAAATTCGGGGAGAAACGCGGACGGATGGGACGCATTTTTAATAGGGAGAAGGCCTTCGCGACTGAGGGGATGCCGGTTTGGCCGTAGCAAGGCCGGTCGGCGTACCAAGGACCAGCGGCCGATCCATCTCCGTCAACCTGCCTCCTTGGCCTATAAATAGGGCATTTGAGAGCCGAGGAAAGGGGCACAAAAATGCAGTGATCTCGGAGGACTTCCCCGGAGGACATTAAGGGAGGCCCGAGAGTGAGCACACGAAGAGAGAAGCTTGAGATCTGAGGGAGAGGGAGCTCGAGTAGAGACTGAGAGTGAGTGACAAGGTGAAGTCGCCGGTCGCCAGCATGCCTTGTTCCAGTCGAAGCTGCGGTAGGTCCTGCTTTTGTTGAGTTGGTGTCGGTTCCCCAAGGATCCTGGCTCGGGAACGAACGAGGCGGACGGACGCAGTGACAAGATTCGTGAAAATGGAGAGGAATTTTCTGTATTCTGTATTACTCTGCATATCAATGTACAGGTATATTTGTAGTACAATAAATGAATCAGAAAATATTTACACAATATTAATTTTCCTAAAGTAAATCATATCTACAATTATCTATGATTTGCTGAATCAATCTTTAGACTAAATCAGATTCCTTCTCCAACACTCCCCCTCAAGCTGGCGGCTTATAAATGTCGAAGGTCCCAAGCTTGCTTAATAGATATCTGTGCTGTCTCTGGCATAAGGGCTTAATGAAAATATATGCAAGTTGTTCCACAGCTGTGATTCCTTGAGTGGCAATGATCCCTTCTTGAATTTTCTCTCGAGTCAAATGACAGTCAACCTCGATGTGCTTTGTTCTTTCATGAAAAACCGGATTTGCAGCCAATTTAAGAGCCGCGTCATTGTCACAGAACAATTCACTTGCACCGTCGACTTGCACACCTAGATCTAAAAGTAACCCCCGAATCCAAACTATTTCGCACACGGTTTTCACCATGGCTCGATATTCTGATTCAACTGATGACAATGAAACTGTCAATTGCTTCTTCGTCTTCCATGAAATTAAAGACTTTCCCAGCTTAATACAAAAACCAGTAATGGATCTTCTTGTCATTGGACAAGTGGCATAATATGTGTCACAATAGGCCGTCATCTTCATGTTGCGGTCACGAGATAACAAAATTCCAAGTCCCGAACATCCTTTCAAATACTTCACAACCTTCAATGCTGCGTCCATATGTGATCGCTTTGGATTGTGCATAAACTGACTGAGTATTTGTACTACATAACATATATCAAGCCTAGTCATGGTGAGATAAATCAATTTCCCAACGAGTGCTGATAACTTGATGGATCTTTGAGCAATGGATCGTTATTTGGAGAAGGAGAGTTCGCATCATATTCATATGTTGTCAATTTGACATTCTGCTCAATAGGTATAGTAGCTGGCTTGCATCCCGATAATCCTACATCCGATATGATTTCCAAGACAAATTTTCTCTGACTAAGACAAATTCCCTCATTGGATCGAGCTATCTCAATATCAAGAAAATATTTGGGAGGTCCCAAATCCTTAATATGAAAGGTCATATGCAAATATTCCTTGAGTTGCTGAATTGCGACATCATCATTTCCCATAATAAGTATATCATCGACATAAATCAATAAGTAGATCGATGAAGTTCCTTTGGTCCATGTGAACAATGCATAATCATATTTGGAATGTAGAAAACCTGCATTTGTGAGTGCTGTAGTAAACTTTGCATACCATTGTTGAGAAGCCTGTTTGAGTCCATAGAGGGATTTGCAAAGACGATATACTCGAGACTCCCCCTGTCTACATAATCCCGGTGGAAGTTCCATGTAAATTTCTTCATCTACATCTCCATGAAGAAAGGCATTGTTCACATCCATTTGATGTAAGTTCCAATTACGCATTGCAGCAACAGATAGAAAAGAACGAACGATCACTTCTTTAGCAACAGGAGAAAATGTCTCATGATAATCAAAACCTTTACATTGCGTAAATCCTTTAGCGACCAGTTGAGCTTTGTATCGCTCAATCGAACCATTTGCCTTATATTTTATTTTGTAGACCCATTTGCAACCGATGGGTTTTCTGTGAGAAGGTAGGGGAACAACATCCCAAGTATCATTTGTTGTAAGAGTAGCTAATTCTTCCTTCATAGCTTTTTGCCATCGAATATCACATGCTGCTTCCTGATAGGAAGATGGTTCTTGTTCTTCAGATATTCTACTGATGCAGCATGTGTGCTCTAGCGATAATTTACTGAAGGAAACATAAGAGGACACTGGATATTGCGTACCTGGTGTTTCCAAGGTTGGGCAAATATAGTCTTTTGTCCATGTTGGAGGTCGCACCTCTCGTCGCGAGCGCCTGGGCATTGGAACGGGTGTTTGTTCAACAATTGGTGATGAGAAGAACCCATTATCATTTTGCTAAGGTGATGAAATGGTGAATTGATTCATCACAGGGGAGTAATCCGAAGATCCAGCAGGTAAAACAAGAGATTCGACGGGTGCCGCTATAGGGCATGATCCAGAGCATGACTGATCCGGGGCAACCCAAAAATACTATGGCTGCATAGATATATCCTCCACTGATAAGAATTGTCAATGATTCGATGTTGATATTGATGACTCATGTGCAGATGCCATCTTTTGGAAAAGGGAATACATCTTCATGGAAGATAACATCTCGGCTAACAAAGAAGCGACCTGTAGATATCTCCATAATGCAATAACTCTTCTACAAAGCTGGATATCCCATAAAGATGCATTGAAGAGAGCACAAGGATCCATTTTATTATGACGTTTCATATTTGTCATATAGCAAAGACAGCCAAATACCCGAAAATGATCAATCGTCGGTTCTTTGCCAAAAAGCATTCCAAAAGGGGTGCGTCCTTCTAATATTCTAGTTGGCATGCGATTAATTAAATAGGCTGCCGTGACCACACAATCTTCCTAAAAAGATTTAGGAATAGAAACTTGATATTTTAGTGCTCGGGCAACTTCTAAAAGATGTCGATGTTTACGTTCGACAACACCATTCTGTTGGGGAGTGTATGCACAAGAACTCTCATGGAGTATTCCTTGAGATGATAGAAATGATCGATTCATGGGAGAAAAATTTACTGCCATTATCTGTTCGAATCCTTTGAACACCTTTATTGAACTGATTTTTGATCATGGACAAGAATTTCGACAAATATGAAAAAGTTTGACTCTTGGATTGCATGAGAAATATCCAAGTAGCATGAGAGTAATAATCAGCTATGGTGAGAAAATAGCGGGATCCATCACGGTGTGGTGTATGGTAAGGTCCCCAAATATCCATATGAATTTATGAGAAGACATTGATGGCACGAGAGGTGCTATCTTGAAATGTTGCTCATGTTTGTTTTGCCAAAGGGCATATCTTACAATCAGGACAAGGAAAATGAGCACTATGACCAAGACACTTATGAGAAAGGGAAATTTTATTTCTAGAGATAGCATTACAAGATATGGATAAATTAGAATTTCCAGAAAGATTGACCCAAAAATAGAGCCCTTGTTCCATTCTACCCAAGCCCATTAGTTTCTTAGTCGAAAGGTCCTGAAAGGAACAATTTTCAGAATTGAAATTGGCTTGACAATGATTGTCCTCACAAAATTTGGAAACTGATATGAGATTAAATTTGAACTCAGGAATGTACAGCACATTTCTTAGGACAATATTTTTGCTAAGGTATACCATCCCAATTTTTTTGACATCAGTGATAGTTTCGTTTGGAAGACGAACATATATAGAGGATTTAGGCTTTGTGTGAACATCATAGAATAGACATTCATTGCAAACTATGTGGTCAATGGCGCCAGTATCAATAATCCATGCATCAACTAAAATATTCTTAGTGTCCTATAATGAAGTACCTGAAAAATTGGCACTCTTGTCAACTGTCCTCAACTGATTTAGTGCCTTCATAATTTGCTCATACTGATCCTGGGTAAGTAGCTGGTGAGCTGGATTATTTCCATGTGCAGATACCAGATAAGTTGAAAATTCTTTCCCTTTCTTTTCTTTGTCAGCAGGCTTACCATGCAATTTCTAACATGTTTCAATAGTATGATGCAAACGACGGTAATATTCACAATACTTACCCTTGAATTTAGAATTTTGTCCTCCCCCTCTATATAATTCAGCACCATAGGGGAGCGAAAAGGGGCCGTCAGATCCGTGTGATCGGTGCTGATCTAGATCGTCAGATCGCACAGCATAAGAGCCATCGGATCCATGTGGGTGGCTTTGATCATGGCCGTCGGATCACGCAGCATAAGGGCCATCTGATGCTCTTCCACACCTGTAATTTCCACCATCAATTCGGAAAGCATGGGCACTGTCCGATCCCTACTTCTGATCTTGACCGTTGGATCGGTAAGTTCTAGGGTTCCCAAAGAATTCTTCTTCCTCTCCTCCTTCTGTTGCTTGGGCGTTTCCTCCCGAACGTGACCTAGAGCTACTTCCTCGCTGTGACGCGCGAAAAACACCATGGGAGCGGCCCAAGTTCTTCCCAGGCGTTGCAAGCACGATGCTCTCTCCTCCCCTCTCTTGTCTGGCGGTCGCAAGGCGCTGGTTTTCTTCTTGGACAGCAAGTTGAAAAATGCAACCAAGCGGCGACACCGGCTCCATGGTGAGGATCTGTGAGCGGAAAGGTATCCAACTATCGTTTAGGGCTAATAGGAAGCGAGTTACTTTCTCCCTTTCCTTAATCTCTCTGTATTGCCTGATTGTTGTCTCTGGGCCTTTGAGCTGCTCCTCTACGGCTTTGAGCTCTTTCCAAAGGGCTAATAGGTAGTTGAAGCAAGCGGTAACCGAGAGGTTCCCTTGCTTCAGTTCCGCGAGGGCTTGGTCAAAGAGAAAACTTTAACCCGATCAAGTTTCCCATACATTTCTCTAATGTTTTCCCACATCGTTTTTGCATATTCTGTAGGAGGAAGTCCGACGGCGACCTCTGCCGTCACACAGTTCCCGATCCAAGTTCGTACCAAGTGGTTGCACCTCCGCCAGTGGCGTTGCATGCGGTCATCGGCCGAAAGAGGGACGGATCCATCAATGAATCTATCATTGTCTTTTGTAACGAGAGCCCGACGGAAGTCCCTTGCCCATGTCAAGTAATAGTCTGGTCTAGCAAGTTGAAGCGTGATTAACTTCAATTTCGGGCTGTCAGCTGGTGAAGTATAAAGCGGGTCGTCGGGTTCTAGACAATCGGCGATGTTCGGAAAAGAGAGCGGAATGAACCCAGGTGGAAAATTTGGGTAAGAGTTAGCAGAAGGGTTTGACGGCATTCCACCCGGAATGAATTCGGGTCTTTGACCCGGGGAGGCGAAATATGGATCTCCAGTTGGGTTCAGCTGTTGTTGTGGAGCCCACTGTTGGCCGAGTCCGGGAGTCCATTGACTGGTTCCGGCAGCGCATGACCCTTGAACAAGAACCCATGGCATGCACGACCATTGGATTGTAGCTGGGAATTAGCTCGTGATTGGAGCCGCTAGGTGTTGAGCAGTTTGCTCAACTTCTTCAGAGACCTGGTCAGATGTGGATGTGGGTAGAATTTCTTTGCTGTCTGGATTCTGCATGTTGGGTGTAGCATTGAATTCCTTTCGATATGCTGATTTTGTTTTGCAGGTACTGATTTGCAGCAATAAACCAGAAAACAATCGAAGGCAATAAAAAATACGCAAGGCGGATCAAGAACAGAGCTCTGACCCTCTTTTGAGATGACGAAAAAAAAAAAGAAGAATTCTCACTCAATGTGTCAATTTGTTTTGCAGGCAAAGTGTTGCAACAACAAAGTTGAAAAACAACTAAGGGCAATTCGAACGATTTTGCGGAAGCTATATCAGAATCGAATGCTTTGATACCATGACAAGATTTGTGAAAATGGAGAGGAATTTTCTGTATTCAGTATTACTCTGCATATCAATGTACAAGTATATTTGTAGTACAATAAATGATTTGCTGAATCAATCTTCAGACTAAATCAGATTCCTTCTCCAACACGCAGCTAGATCTATCTAGCTCGTCCACCGTCCAACGTCTTTGAGCTAGGTAGGGAACCCCTTCGACGCCCCCCCTTTCTTTCCTTTCCTTTTATTCTCTGTTTCGGCCCCGCCGGATGGGGCTACCGTTGCCCAGGTCAAGTGAGTCTCGACCTCATTTATGTGCGAAATGCAGTTGCAAGGTTTTAGGTGTTGTTAGCTTTGAATCGCGGTCTGAATTCGAGCTCGTTGTCTTCATCTCTAACCCCCATCTGCTGATGCACCCTATGTGTTTGATGAAATGCCCGGTTGAGATGTATGCATTCATTCTTTGTTTCCCATCCGTTCTTGGTGTTCGCGGTTTGTCGAATACGTTTTGGTAGATTTCCACATACATCTTTTGCTCGATCTGCCTCGTTTCATGGTTTTTATCAGCATGCATCATGGTTTCACTAGCGGTTGGTTCTTGGCCGGCGAGGTTAGAGTGTGGTGGTGGTGGCTGGTCGTGGCTCCCTCGTTCTTAAGCCTTTTGCCGGATCCCAATCGGGCCGGCACGCAGGTCCGCCGACCAGGGTCAGCTTTTGTTTTTATTGTTATTATAATTAAAAATCTGATTTTTTCTTCTAAAAATCAGAAAAATCCCAAAAAATTTATATTTTTTAAAAAATCAGAAAAAGCTGAAAAGATAGTTTTCATTCTTCACAAATAAATGAAAAATCCTTGAAAATTTTAAAAAAACCTCATGGTTTAAACAAAATTATTTATTGGAATTGTATTAATTGTTAACTAGTGTAATCAAGTCATTGATCTTACTTTTTCTGATTGTATAGGAGTAAAATATTTATCCTAATATTTTACTTGGATTTTTAATTAATCCATCTCAAATGAATTAGTAGTGACTCATATTTAAAATTAATTTGCAAGTAAAAAATACTTGGACCAAAAGTCACAAATTAGTGGACTTGGGAGAGTTCGGGGTAAGCCTAACATTTAGCGAGCTATTTGCATCTACACGTGCCCGCTTGTAGGGTGTCAGAAGGGAGGTTGCGACAAGCTGAAAGATAGATTGATATTTCATTTAATCTACTATCTCTATCAATAATTAGATAGTCCTAACAAAATTGCTAAAATATATTAATCGAACTGCTAAAATAGAAACATGTGCGTGAGATCGCAAAGGAAAGCATTTATAGTAGTTATTAGTTAGGAACAAAAGTAGTGGATAACAAATTGGGTTTAGGATCCTCTAAAGGTGGAGTTGAAATAAAAATCGCCAGAAGAAGGGATGGTGTTAAAACAAAACTCAATGGAATATGGAGACCTTGGACATAGGTGGAGAAAATTATCCAAAAATTCTTAAATCTATTGTATGACAGTGAATTCAATTTGAAACTTTTCACTTCGATCAATTTAGCCACAATCATTTTAAGGATTTGCCAATGTAATTCTTTTGACTAATTTTGACTGAAAATCATTAACAAAGCAATCAATTTAGCGACAACCATTTTACGTGGTATGGTTGGCACTAATATAGATAATTTTGCAATTATTTTATTATTATTATTATTATTATTATTATTATTATTATTATTATTATTATTATTATTATTACTATTACTATTACTATTACTATTATTATTATTATTATTATTATTATTATTATTATTATTATTACTATTGTTGTTGTTGTATATCCCTCCACCAATTGTTGGCCTTGTGGCCTCATCTAGATCTGATGAGACGAGGGCCACAATGCAAGATAGCAAGGCAAGGTAAGGCGAGGTGACATGAGGTGAAGCGACATGAAGTGAGACACCCTTGCCTAGATCGAGTGAAGGTTGTGATGTCCACTAGATCTAGGCGAGGCTGGTGCCTCCACCAATCACAGTAATGGTTGGTGGAGGGAAATTGGTAAAAAAAAAAAAAAGTTGTAGGAATTAAAAGAAAAAAAATTAAATTACAAAAATGTCTACATCAGTATTGGCTATATCACGTAAGATTGGTTGACGTCTACGTCATCAATTTTCGACTAAAATCGGCTGGTAATATTATATTGGTATATAGTCAAAATGTTTAGAAGTAAATTTGCCAAATTAGAAATTTTTGGAATAAATCATTCACTATACAATAGGTCTAGGATTTTTCGGACAATTATCCTATTTTATCCAGCTCACATGGCTTACACCTGAGAATGGTTGTCGAGATATTCCACGTTTTTTGACTGTGAGGTTTATATGTTTTTTGCATATGTGTGGTCTCCTTTTACCTATTAATTTAAATTTTTGGATTACTTAATAACATTAAATAGAATATGTGCCATTTCAATGAGTGATTGTGTGCTCTTATATACATGTGGCCTCCCTTCATTTGGGTTAAATTTTCTAATAGTCAAGATGGAAAGAGCATTTGATATACACCCAAAACATTTCGTGTCCAGATCAATTATCTTGCTCATCTTAATTTTCTTACTTATTTTTCGCTTGCCTCACCCTCATTTTAATATTGAACTCTAGTACTTTCCTCCATTAAGTTTAATCCAATCTATAGTACTTTTTTATCGTTCTATTTTCCGCACATTAGTTTATTGCGATCCACCAAAGCTCATTTTTTTGTCCTTGATGCTGGAATTTGGGATTTCAATGTACCTCTCATTCCGTATATGGATATCTACTAATTGTGCAGCACATTTTAGGACAAGCATTTCTCATATTTTTTAAGTGTCAATCCTTGTGTTTATTATGATTTCAGCTTTTGAGAATTGAAATCATTCCGACGGGCCGACAGAAGAGAGAAATGCTGTGTGTAGATACTAGTCAACAAAATCATTTAGGTATAGATTGTTTTTAATAACGAAAATATTTCAATTCTTTTTTTTACCAGATAAACTCGATTAAAATGAGGAAACCTATTTTCAAAGTCACTGATTTTCCACGAAATAGACAACTGCTGAGGCTTCTTGGGGTGCGTATGACAAAATTTCTGGAACAGAAATTAATTTTTCAATTTCTATTTCAGAAATTGAGAAGTTAAAAATTTTAACTTCTGATTTCTTCTTCAAATCTATTTTTGGAATAGAAATTTGTTCCAAAAATAAAAAAATCAAATTGTGTTACCAAATGGATTTCTATTCCAAACCTGTTCCGGATAATAGAGAAACAGAGAAATAGAGAAGTATAAATTTTATCATGCGCACCCTTGTTTTCCCAAACATCATGGTTCATTAAATTTCGATTTTACTCATTGCAAAACATTCGAAACCCTTCAATTCGGATGTAATAGAATTTTAAATATTTTTCTCAGTTTCAACTCTTTTCCTGAAAAAGAGATGAATCTTTCTGATCAATACAAGTACACAAGACGCGTCATTTTCTCCCTAAAAGATGGTCTAACATATATCCAAAGAGCCATGGATTTTCACTTTTTGGGATGGCCAAAATGCAAGATAAGGTGCGTGTATGAGGTACCCGTCCAATTAATCCTAAATTTATTTACAAATATCCATTCCGTCTCAAATTTTTTAATTTTATCAATTTAATTTTAAACATTTATGTGAAATTTTAATGTATTCATTCCAATAAATGCTTAGAACAAGAGAATACCATGTCACTTGTAGTAAATATGCTATCTCACAATAGGCAAACCTCTGTTCAAACCTTTAAGGGACTGCCTATTAACTATTAATTACTCGGAAATTTGGATCAGGGCATAGGGATGCTCAAAGATGTCAAGATAGTAATATCTCTAACATAGTAGAATCACATTTCTTAGATGATTCTACCAGACTGGAGAAGAAAAATTGTTTAGAGAGATATGGAGATAATTTGCATAAGCACACACTTTACTTCAAGAGACTCTGCCCCAAACATTACATCCTCTTTATTCTTTTTATAGGCATTAACAGGTTACAACAAATAAAGACCAAGCTCATGGGTCTTGGAACACATAGAGGTTTCGGGATTCGTGGTCGGGAATTATTCTAGATGATATGAACAGTGACTGTAAATAGTAATTTCCCTAGCATATTGTTATAGTACTTTGTTACATTGACCTGTGCTACAGTAACTCTTGTTATAGGTCTATCTACCATCTTGAGAGTTAGAGTCATAGTTTGAATCATCAAAGTTATGTCTTGCTAGCTATTCCTCCTCATAGCATTGTTCCATTCCAATATCATCGAGAGGACTGTTGGTATTATGAGAGGATCCCTTTTGTGAGATCAGGGTATTCCACATACTTCTACTGCTTGAAGCAGGTTCTTCTTCATGAATCTTGGAGGGTCTTGAAGTGTCAGCAGGCATGACTGGCTGGGGCCAGTTTATTGTTTAGGCATAATGGGAGATTGTGCTGGGATCCATTTCGAGAGATAAGGACAAAGGTCCTTGATCATAGGGATCTTGACAAAAGAACCTCCCCATGGGGCATAGAATGCTTGAGCATAGGATTCCTGAGAGGATTGTGCGGGATCATCCATGTCTACCATTTCTTGTTCTTGTGATGGAGGTGTTCTTACGTGATTCTATGCTTAATTGAATTCCTCAAGTGCTTGTCTGGCTTCAGAGACAAGACCATAGTGGTCCCATGGGATAGGTGTAAAGTAGTCTCATACTTCTTCAACAACGGTTTGATTTTCTTGGCATATGACTTTTTGCGGTTGTCTGTAGTTGTATTCGACAGATCCAACGTGGTTAGGAAATGATCTGTAAATATGGGCTTCTTGATGATGTGATAGAGGCTTATAGGTGGTGGTCTCTATTCCTTCCAGTGCCTTGGTAAGAGTACTATTATGTGGCACAAAAGTCCATGGTCGGCCGAAAAACACAACTTTATGTGTTTTTTGTTTTGACTGGGGGAGTAGTTCTCAGTTCTTATAGAAAGAGGCATTCTAGTAAATAGGAGGATAAAACCAATTAAGCACAATCATGAGGTTCTTGTCGCTTTCACTCTCTTTATTATGCTGAAGCATAATCAGTTTGGTTAACTTGACAATGAATTTTCTGGTGGGAAACTCAATGGCTATTGAGTACAATTGGTTAAGTACTAAAACAATTATCGAACATGATCAAGGAAATCATCTTCTTTCCAGATTAATGGATAAATAAAGGGGTACTTTGAATTTAATCTGAAAGGATAAAAAATTAAGCCTCCATGGAATTTGAATAGATCTATATGGTGTTGCCACGTGAGGTTATCAAGATTTTTTTGTGAGGCCATCGTTTTGGATTTCATAAGGATATTCTAGGCTTGACCAATTTCGTATTCTTTCAACTTGTACTTTTCTTTTTCAGGAAACGCATGCCTAAAAATGTACATGTTGATTTCTGATGGTGCCTTTGGTCAGAAAAGAAAATCAGCAAGAACATTTTTCTTTCCTCCAATATGCTTGGTTTCAAAAGAATATTTTGAAAACCATTTAGTCCATTGAAGTAGCTGAGAATGGGAATCTACTTTTGCTTGAATTTGGTCATTTGGGGAAAAAATGTCATATCTAATTCCACTAGGAAATTATGGCAAATAAGATGTCATTCAAACTTTCTTATTCCATTTTTTACTATTAATGTTTTATTGAAAGTAGAATGATAATATATTTTAACCTAAGAAAACTTTCCACTCTTGTAAGCGTAAAGGTTTCGCTTACTTTCAATTTCTTCAAACAATATGGCTTCCCAATATTCATGACTAGCATCGGTCTGGAGGATTTTCTTCCTAGTTGATAGAATTTGCAATGGAGGAAGATTCTGCATCACTTCTTTTAGTTCTGCAATTGCTTTGGTTTGAATTTTACTTCAATGCAGATGATTTTAATTCCTATGTGCCAAATTTTCACACCCATCATGAATACTTAAAACCAACTAGAAATCAAATCACCAAAATCCTAAGTAAGATGCTAAAATGAGTTTGTAAAGTGGGGCCATTTGGTATTTTCAATGTAAAATTTTTCTTTGAAGTTAAATAATGATATTTGCAAAAACAAACGTAAGTTGTTATTAGACTAAAAAAAATGAGGTTTTTGTTTGTAGTTTCTTTTGTTTTATTCCTCCACTCTTCCCCTAGAATTTCAAAAGCTGTATTAAATTGGCTCAGAGTTCTTACTGCCTATATTTTCGCCAGAATACATGTGACATAGAAAGTTGAAGATTGACCCAAAATCTTATTTGCACATCCTTTAAAGATGAGGGTAGTGAATAATATGGGAGCTTAAGCTTTTTAAAAAGTGGGTCTAAATAGGTGATTGCCTTAATCTAATAGTATGCCCATTGCTCACTGACTGACTTCTTTCTTGTCCCTTTTTTTTTAAAAGCACTCTTAGCCTTACCTAGGAAACACCACGATTTAAAATGTATTAAAATCATGAAAATACATATAAAACCAACAAAACAAAAACATATACAAAAGGGAGAAAATTTAGGAAGACAATTCGATATGCTAATGATGATCTTGACTGGAAATATATATTTATATTATATTGTGACATCCCGATTTTTCCGATTCTATTTGCAATAAATTGAGACGGGTATTTCGTTAGCACGCATATAGTTCATTTCCTTGAGTCGACCACTCATGTGACAACTAATCTATCTGGTGAAGCCGTTAAGAGTTTCTAATGCATAAGACTTGAGAATTTGACCAGGAAGCGACCTTTCGACCGAGCTAATCTGCAAGGGTCATTACGGCACAATTAAAATCGATTAGAGATCGGAGATAGGTCGACTCGATAGACGCATGTGATCAGGTGTGGGTGATTCCACCAGATCGCACAATTCTTGTCGATCGGCACTGGACCGACTTTTCTGTCGATTGGGTACCCTGTGTTCGTATTTGAAACCTTGAGATTATCCCGACAACCGAAAGTCGCCAATGTTTCAAAGATGTACATTGTGGCTTGAGATGATCAATCACAGGTCAAATGCATGAAAATTTCTAAAGGCTACCAGGTAGGTTGAGCCGCGCTAGTATCGTGCTAAAGTGAAATTAACCGTGGAATTGAGATCGAATTCAGAAATTGGAAGTCTGGGTGTGTCACAAATCATTTTAGGATCATTAACTCATATTCGGAAGATTTTTCATGCAAGTCGAGTTTTTCAAAGAAGATAATCAAAGAATGGCTAATTTGGCTCGAGAAATTAGTAAGCCCGCTTTTGGTCGTACTTTTGGGACTTAAGTTGGTTCTACGGACAAGTGAAGATGTGAATTAAAGTGTGGTGACATTTGATTAATTTTATGGACTTCAATTGGACTCAATTGGAAGAGAACTGATGGGAATTGAAGAAATTGGATGTACAAGAATTGGACCCCGGCGGAAAAATGAAAGTGCAACCATTGAAGAATGTTGTAGGAGAGGAGATAGTGGAAGATGACATCGTGGGGATGATGTCATGCTGATTGAAGCCAAGGATTGAGGGCTTGACAAGTGGAGGGTGGAGATTTAATCTCCAAAAATGGGCCATCACCATCATCTTCAACCTTGGGAAGGAGAGAGAGAGAGAGAGAGGGAAGGAGGGAGGATGCGTGACCGGACCAGCCAAGCCGACCGCCCGGACGCCGCCCCTTCGCCGCTCAACGCCGCTAGCTTCGCCGGAGAAGCTCGCCGCTGCCGTCATCCGTGCGCGTCGCCCGCGCATCACGGCCGCTCGTCGTCGCACCGCCTCCGCCGTCCCTCCGCCCGAATCGCCGCCGGACAGCCCCATCTCCGCCCGCGAACAGCAGCCGAGAAAATGGGTATGGCAGCCCATGTTTGGCCCGTTTTGGCCGCCTTCCCGAGCCCGGATGCTCGGCCCGCTTTGAGGAAAGTCGATCCTCGCGTCGATCCCGTTGTTTTGATCCGCTCGGCTCGCTAATCCGATGAGTTTAACTCACTAAATCTTGATTAGAGTGTTAATGATGCCCTAAGTGTGCTTAGTTTAAATTAAGTAAGTTTATGTGGGTGGATTAGTGTATTTAATTATAAATTGGATTAAGAGGTTGGTTTATGTTAAAGTGTGTTTAAATTAAAGGTTTAAAAGAAGTTATTTAAAGTTAAGCCTTGATGTGACATAAAAGGATTTTAGTTTTGAATTATTTAAGTGCTTCGAAATTCTGGAAAATATAATATTATTTTATAATCCGAAATTATTAAAATATTATTTAAAAAAAAAACGAAAAAATTATTTTTGACCCCGATTGCTCAGAATTTCGTGCCGATCGCTGCTATGCATTCGGATTTTGATATTGATGGTTGGATATTATAAATTGGGTGTGGATGACGAAAATATGGATATAATTGTCGGAATAAATTTAATTATTTATTAAATTCCGAAAATTTTGTCGGGACCTTGTTCTCTTAGAAATTCGTGCTGATCGCCGCTATGCATGTAGAATTTGAGTTTGATGATTAATTGTGGCAAATTGAGTGTGATTGCGATAGATAGGATTCTTTATAAAATCCAAGTGTTGAAATTGATGGGAGATTGGCCGTAATTAACCACCTATTAGAGGTCGTGCCTAGTGAGGCCGTGATTAACCACCTATTGGAGGTCGTGCCCAGTGAGGCCGTGATGGACCACCCATGAGAGGTCGTGCCTAATAGGGTCGTGATGAACCACCTAAGAGAGGTCGTGCCTAATGGGGCCGTGATTGACCACCTATTAGAGGTCGTGCCCAGTGAGGCCGTGATGGACCACCTATGAGAGGTCGTGCCTAGTGAGGCCGAGATGGACCACCTAATTAAAGGTCGTGCCGAGTGGGGCCGTGATTGCCACTGGTTATTAAACCTTCCTATAAGGCCGTAATTGAGAGCAATGATTGATTTGCTAGAATAACATGTAATCGGCCAAGTCGATTGATCGCTGAGACGATCCAAGTGATTGAATTGTTCTGATGATGTGATTGTGCCATGGTTGTTTGGTTATCATAAATGCATGTGGTTGAATTATATAAATTGTGTTAACCTGCAGATGAAGGCTAATGCGAGGTAAGTCTTCTGTGTGATGTGGCTAGGCCACCCGTGGCGTATTTTCTTTCTAATAGGGGTTTAGGGGGTTGAACTTGCTGAGACATCGTCTCATCCCGGTTGTGGGATTAAAATTTCAGGTCCCTGGTGGACGGAGCGACCGGATAGCTTTGGTTGGCCTTGAGGAGTTGCAGAGGTGAAGTCATAAGATTGGAGAACGTGTCCGACTTGTAGGTCGTAGGACAATTCCTTTTTAAGAGCCAGTATTTTGTAGACTTTTGGCCGTAGACCTCTATTTGTAATTCTGTTGAATTATGAAAGTGTTATGTTGTGGTTTTGCTTCCTGCTTTTCTATCTCATATTTTATTGTCAGGGATTTTATAATATGCTTCCGCATGTGCATTAAAGATATGATTGGGTCGGCGACACTACCTGGGAATGTCGCATTTGATCGACCGCAGTGGGATGTGCGCGCGCTCAGGGTTTAGGGCGTGACATCCCCGTTTAAGTGGTATCAGAGCATGGTCTGTATATGGAGTGATAAGGTGCGATGAGTCATGGGATAGTTAGTAGGAAAGGCTTTTAATATGCTGATGCATGTGGTTGATAGCTGTTTGATAGCTTGTTTGTGAGGTCGCTCAAATTTCAACTTGATGTTGGAATCGGAAAACAGGTGTCTATAAAGAGCCTGTAGGATGAGTGACCAGGAGTGGAGAACTCCTTGGAAGAGGTCGGTAGGACCTATACCTCGGTAGGATGCTGACAAGAGTTAGTACCCGAGGTAGAGCGTAGGCTTAGACCAGCGCGAATGTGAGATTACCGCCGTAAGTTGGTACTGTGAGTGTAGCAGCTCCGAATGATCCTAGGTTTGTCGGGATTGTTCAGGCGCTAGTGTTCCTTGGAAGCCGTTGGGTCAGTAAGCTCAGGATTGAGCTGCCGCTGTTGCTGTTGTTTCTACCGCTGCCAGTGTCGTGACCGTTGTTGTTGCCGCGCCTGTTGAGGCCCAATCTGGAGTTGTGATCGAGGATCAAGTCTCCGTATCTAAGTCAAAGTTCAGTTTAGACAAAGGTATAAATCAATTGGGGAGAAAGGCCGATGTCAGAAGAAAGGTGCCCTGTTTCACCCAACCAGAAGAATATAATTGAAAAGTCAGTGCTCAACTTGATTGATGGGTGTCGTGTCTGTCAGAAAGGACATGGATCTGTCCTGTGCTGTAAAAGGGAAAAAACTTGTTACAGGTGTCGCCAGTAAAGTCATTTAATCAAAGATTGTTCGTATAGACAGATGGAACCACAGCTGTTTCTGTCACCGTCATTGATAAGACAGAACAGAGGAAGCATGCTGCAGGATGTTTAGTGGGGTACTTGGAACAGACCCAGTGCAAAGGAGGGTGCATGATATTCCTTGATAGGAGGTAGAGGACTCTTCGATTGTGTGCCGAGTCTGTGGAAAGGAGACATGAGTCAGCCCAGTGTCAGAGTAAAAAGGGGAGCATGCTTTGAATGTGGCCAGCATGACCAACGGGTTAGGAATTGTCCGCGTAAGTTCTGGAGAGTGTAAACACTGTTACTGTAGATAGGATGCCACTAGGATGGCTAGAGGAGCATGAAGGGATCGACCATCCATCAATCAGAAGAAGAATGTTTTTGAGATATTTTTATCAGAGTAGTGCAGCAGAATTTTCAGTGAAGGTTGTAGAATCTTTGTTGTGGTAATAAAGTGATAGAAAGATGAATCTCTGACTATAGCTGTACATGGAGGGGTTTGCTTAAGTATGACTTGGAAGTCATTTATAAAAAGGTTTGGCATAAGGAGCTTTTACATTATTTTGAATCGTGGTATTAATATAATTCAGTTTGTTCAGTTAGCGTGTGAAAGTTTTGAATTACTGAAAGTCGAAGAGGAACTTCGATCCTTGTTATGGTTATTGAAGATGACTTGGTTCTGGTTATTGGTTATTGGTTATCGAATATACATGGCAGTTGTAATGGATGCGTCAGTTGAGGAGCCGAATATGGAGAACATAACCGTGGTACGGAAGTTTTCTGAGGTGTTTCATGAAGATTTGCCAAGTCTGCTTTCAGAAAGAGAAATAGAGTGCGTGATTGAATTAGCACTCGGAGCAGAGCTAGTCCCTAAGGCTCCTTACTGGATGGTGTTACCCGAGTTAAAAGGAGTAAAGGTGCAAATGCAAGAATTATTGAATAGGGGATTCATACGTTCCAGTGCATCACCTTAGGGAGCACCTGTTCTATTCGTGAAGAAGAAAGTTGGTTCGTTGTGTTTGTACATCGATATCCCTTAAGATCGATTGGAGGTTAGGGTATCATTAGTTGAGGATCAGGAAGAAAGACACACCGAAGTTAGCATCTCGTACTCGATATGGCAGTTATGAGTTCACTGTAATACCATGTGGTTTGATGGACACCATAGCTATTTGTTTGGGTCTAATGAGCAGGATGTTTTAGGGTACTGGAATCAGTTGTGATTGTGTTCATTGAAGTTATCCTAGAGTGTTCGAAGAGTGCTGAGGAGCACAAGAGACATTTGGGGATAGTACTTCAAACCTTGAGGACTCTTCAATTTTATGCTAAGTTTAGCAAGTGTGAGTTTTGGATGACTCGTGTTACACTCTTAGGTCACGTGATTTCAGGCGAAGAAATCTCCGTAGACCTCATCCAAGATTGAAGCAATGAACAGTTGGCCGATATTGACTGTAGTGACAGAGATCATAAGTTTTTCTAGGTCGTAGCAGAGTGTTACAGACGGTTTATAGAAAGGTTTTCAGTGTTAGCATCGCCATTGACGAGACTTCTAAAGAAGAAAGAAAAGTTTGTGTGGTCAGGTAAGTGCGTGTGTAGTTTCCGAGAGCTTAAGTAGAAGCTGACCATTCCATCTGGTCCTGAAAGTTTGAGATCTATAGTGATGCGTCGTTTAAAGGATTGGGTTATGTGTTGATTCAACATGATAGAGTTGTTGCATATGTGTCCCGTCAGTTGAGACCTCGGGAGTTGAATATGAGACAGCGTCGCTGGATGGAACTCATTAAGGACTATGACTATGATATTTTGTATCACTCTGGAAAGGTGAGCAAAGTCGTAGATGCACTGAGTCGAGAGTCCTTAGTTGCATAGTTGGTACTCAAGGATTTGATCTTAATTGAGAAAGTTCGAAATTCGGTTTTCAAATCTAAGGTAGGCCACCTTTGGAATCTTATTACTACCCTCAGAATTGAACCGAGAGAGCAGATCAGAATCAAAGCGCTTCAGTGGATAGATTCAGAAATTCAGGAGACTCTATAAGAGTATGCAGATGAGAGAGAGGTTGATTTTCAGGTTTCTGAAAACAGAACGCTAAGGTTCTGAGGATGATTGTGTGTAATTGATGATGTAGAGATTAAAGAAGATATCTTATGGGAAGCTCATCATAGCAATTTCAGCGTTGACTAGACAAAGACGAATAGACCTTGTTTTGAGTGTGTGACATCCTGATTTTCATACTCTGATTTCGATTGGTTAAATTGGGCATTTCATCGACGCGATTACAGTGTTTTTCTCTGAGTTGGCCACTTACGAGATAACTAGACTAGTTGGGTGAGTTATTAAGGACTTTAAGGCAAATAGACTTGAGAATTCGACCAGGAATCGACTTCTCGACCGTGCTCATCTTTAAAGATCATTACGGCACAGTTAAAAATCGAATTAAGATCAGAGATAGGTCAGTTCGACTGAGATGAATGACCGATCGTGGGTGACTCCACTAAGTTAGAAAACTCTCGTCGAATGATACTAATTTGATTTTACTGTCGTTTTGGTACCTTGTGTCCGTATTTGAATCATCGAGATTTTCACGACCCTCGAGAGTCGCCAATGTGTCAAGTGGGTTCATCGTGGCTCGAAGAAAATCGACCATGGGTCATTTGTCCTAAAAAGCTCCGAAAACTACCTAGTAGCCTATGTCACACTAAAAGCGTGTCGGAGTGAAATTAACTGCCAATCTAAGTTCGATTTCAGAAATTGAAGATTCTGTCTTGTCACAAAGTGGGTACACCAAAGTGTGTGTATATCATAAAATCATCTGCATGGAGTGCCGGTGATGAATTGTATTTCAAATCTAGATCAGATGTTCCAAATGGGCAGAGCTTTCAGATGATTCTTTCTTAAGCAGTGCATATAGCGGGAGTGCAGAATTTCGATTGTTGAGATAAAGTCAGGGAAAGAAGGATCACAGGCCAGGGTCAGTACAGTAGTCAGTGATTGCAGTTGTCGAGATTAGTGTCAGAGTTATATCAGATCTTAACTAGAGGTTCCCAGTTTCAGCAGATCAGTCAAATAGTTTCTTTTTAATCAATGCAGAGTAGAGTGTGCAGGATTTCAGTCTGTTGAGATGAGATCAGAGATCAGAAAATCGCAAGTCCAGAGTTGGGTCAGAAATCAGTGATTCAATTGCAATTATCAGAGACAGTTTAGAGACTGCTCAGAATCGCCAGTTTAGCTTCGCAGATTTTGTGTTGAAGACCTTTGTAATTTTAAGTGGGCAAGCGTTTAGTATCTTGGAACCCGAAGTGGTTTGGGCAAGATAGCAGTAATCTAACAAAGACGGGTACGAAGGAGCAACCTGAGAAACCGAAGATTCGATGAGACAATTGTACCCCCACATTTTCTGTTTAAGAATTGGTAAAGGTTTAAATTTCGAAAACGAAATTTTTATAAGAGGGGAAGAGTTGTGACATCCCGATTTTTCTGATTCTATTTGCAATAAATTGAGACGGGTATTTCGTTGGCACGCATATAGTTCATTTCCTTGAGTTGGCCACTCATGTGACAACTAATCTATCTGGTGAAGCCGTTAAGAGTTTCTAATGTATAAGACTTGAGAATTTGACCAGGAAGCGACCTTTCGACCGAGCTAATCTGCAAGGGTCATTACGGCACAATTAAAATCGATTAGAGATCAGAGATAGGTCGACTCGATAGAGGCATGTGATCAGATGTGGGTGATTCCACCAGATCGCACAATTCTTGTCGATCGGCACTGGACCGACTTTTCTGTGGATTGGGTACCCTGTGTTCGTATTTGAAACCTTGAGATTATCCCGACAACCGAAAGTCGCCAATGTTTCAAAGATGTACATTGTGGCTTGAGATGATCAATCACAGGTCAAATGCATGAAAATTTCTAAAGGCTACCCGGTAGGTTGAGCCGCGCTAGTATCGTGCTAAAGTGAAATTAACCGTGGAATTGAGATCGAATTTAGAAATTGGAAGTCTGGGTGTGTCACAAATCATTTTAGGATCATTAACTCATATTCGGAAGATTTTTCATGCAAGTCTAGTTTTTCAGCAAGATAATCAAAGAATGGCTAATTTGGCTCGAGAAATTAGTAAGCCCGCTTTTGGTCGTACTTTTGGGACTTAAGTTGGTTCTATGGACAAGTGAAGATGTGAATTAAAGTGTGGTGACATTTGATTAATTTTATGGACTTCAATTGGACTCAATTGGAAGAGAATTGATGGGAATTGAAGAAATTGGATGTACAAGAATTGGACCCCGGCGGAAAAATGAAAGTGCAACCATTGAAGGATGTTGTAGGAGAGGAGATAGTGGAAGATGACATCATGGGGATGATGTCATGCTGATTGAAGCCAAGGATTGAGGGCTTGACAAGTGGAGGGTGGAGATTTAATCTCCAAAAAGGGGCCATCACCATCATCTTCAACCTTGGGAAGGAGAGAGAGAGAGAGAGGGGGAAGGAGGGAGGATGCGTGACCGGACCAGCCAAGCCAACCGCCCGGACGCCGCCCCTTCGCCTCTCAACACCGCTAGCTTCGCCGGAGAAGCTCGCTGCTGCCGTCGTCCGTGCGCGTCGCCCGCGCATCGCGGTCGCTCGTCGTCGCACTGCCTCCGCCGTCCCTCCGCCCGAATCGCCGCCGAACAGCCCCATCTCCGCCCACGAACAGCAACCGAGAAAATGGGTATGGCAGCCCATGTTTGGCCCGTTTTGGCCGCCTTCCCGAGCCCAGATGCTCGGTCCGCTTTGAGGAAAATCGATCCTCGCGTGGATCCCGTCGTTTTGATCCGCTCGGCTCGCTAATCCGGTGAGTTTAACTCACTAAATCTTGATTAGAGTGTTAATGATGCCCTAAGTGTGCTTAGTTTAAATTAAGTAAGTTTATGTGGGTGGATTAGTGTATTTAATTATAAATTGGATTAAGAGGTTGGTTTATGTTAAAGTGTGTTTAAATTAAAGGTTTAAAAGAAGTTATTTAAAGTTAAGCCTTGATGTGACATAAAAGGATTTTAGTTTTGAATTATTTAAGTGCTTCGAAATTCTGGAAAATATAATATTATTTTATAATCCGAAATTATTAAAATATTATTTTAAAAAAAAAAAAAAAATTATTTTTGACCCCAATTGCTCGAATTTCGTGCCGATCGCTATGCATTCGGATTTTGATATTGATGGTTGGATATTATAAATTGGGTGTGGATGATGAAAATATGGATATTATTATTTAATTAATTGTCGGAATAAATTTAATTATTTATTAAATTCCGAAAATTTTGTCGGGACCTTGTTCTCTTAGAAATTCGTGCTGATCGCCGCTATGCATGTAGAATTTGAGTTTGATGATTAATTGTGGCAAATTGAGTGTGATTGCGATAGATAGGGATTCTTTATAAAATCCAAGTGTTGAAATTGATGGGAGATTGGCCGTAATTAACCACCTATTAGAGGTCGTGCCTAGTGAGGCCGTGATTAACCACCTATTGGAGGTCGTGCCCAGTGAGGACCACCCATGAGAGGTCGTGCCTAATAGGGTCGTGATGAACCACCTAAGAGAGGTCGTGCCTAATGGGGCCGTGATTGACCACCTATTAGAGGTCGTGCCCAGTGAGGCCGTGATGGACCACCTATGAGAGGTCGTGCCTAGTGAGGCCGAGATGGACCACCTAATTAAAGGTCGTGCCGAGTGGGGCCGTGATTGCCACTGGTTATTAAACCTTCCTATAAGGCCGTAATTGAGAGCAATGATTGATTTGCTAGAATAACATGTAATCGGCCAAGTCGATTGATCGCTGAGACGATCCAAGTGATTGAATTGTTCTGATGATGTGATTGTGCCATGGCTGTTTGGTTATTATAAATGCATGTTGTTGAATTATATAAATTGTGTTAACCTGCAGATGAAGGCTAATGCGAGGTAAGTCTTCTGTGTGATGTGGCTAGGCCACCCGTGGCGTATTTTCTTTCTAATAGGGGTTTAGGGGGTTGAACTTGCTGAGACATCGTCTCATCCCGGTTGTGGGATTAAAATTTCAGGTCCCCGTGGACGGAGCGACCGGATAGCTTTGGTTGGCCTTGAGGAGTTGCAGAGGTGAAGTCATAAGATTGGAGAACGTGTCCGACTTGTAGGTCGTAGGACAATTCCTTTTTAAGAGCCGGTCTTTTGTAGACTTTTGGCCGTAGACCTCTGTTTGTAATTCTGTTGAATTATGAAAGTGTTATGTTGTGGTTTTGCTTCCTGCTTTTCTATCCCGTATTTTATTGTCAGGGATTTTATAATATGCTTCCGCATGTGCATTAAAGATATGATTGGGTCGGCGACACTACCTTGGAATGTCGCATTTGATCGACCGCAGTGGGATGTGCGCGCGCTCGGGGTTTGGGGCGTGACATATATCCCTCAGGACAGGTTTTTGAGTTGGCTTGGGCACAAGGGTCCCATGAAATCCATGGGGCACTCTTTGAGGCAATGCGATTTTGGAGACTAGCTCACCTTCAAAATTCTTCCCATCAATTATGTGCACTTGCAAAAATAAAATAATGAATTATGACAAGTCACACCTATAATTATGTGCAAAGCTGGGGGGTGGGGGTGGGGGGGGTAGGAGAGAGGGGGGTTGAGGAGATTTATACTACTGGGAGCTAAAAACAATAACAATTCGATGTAAGCGTTATTGGATTGGAAAAAAAAAAGAAGAAAAATAAGTAAATTTTTTAAAGAAAAATAAGTAAATCTTTTAAAGAAAAAAGTGGAATAATATTCAAGAAATGGAGAAAGTCCTTCCACATTTATAGATTAAGATTATGTTTGCTTAGATTTTCTATGTAAGGGGAGTTAAAAGAATAGATACGTAAAACTCACTTGAGTGGCACAAGACTCTTCAATGTGGACAAAAGTTGCCACCCAACCATCATCCTCGTCCACGCCACCATTGAACTTACGATAGTCCATTTTCGCTTTTTGCTCCAACATTTCTACCCAATCACCGATCCAAGAATGACAATTCCGGAACTAAAAATTCAATGAGTTGCGTAAGGATTAAAAATTTGATCACCCATCATCGCATGAAAGAAGAAATTCAAGTGGTGAGTTTTAAGAATGTGACTGTTTTTGTGGGTAAATATAATCAATCAGATGTAATTGTGAAGACTATCATTAGTCTTAGCATTTCGAGACTGATTATAATGGTTTCTTGTCATGCATCTCCATATA
This sequence comes from Eucalyptus brandiana, assembly GCA_014182725.1. Taxonomy (NCBI): domain Eukaryota; kingdom Viridiplantae; phylum Streptophyta; class Magnoliopsida; order Myrtales; family Myrtaceae; genus Eucalyptus; species Eucalyptus brandiana. Next base: position 37,273,195 of record CM024670.1, read on the forward strand.
GACAAAAAAGGAATGGCAGTCACTTGTGCTGGTGAAGATAATGTTAGAAGTTGGAAATACTATTAATTTGGGAAAAAAAAAAGGAGAGGATTTATGATGATAAGTTACATATGGAGTTTCCAATGGATCATTGTTCTAAAACTATTCGAATCTTCATATACATGTAAATTTCTATACGTATTAAACTTTTTAAGATTTTTTTTTTCTCACAAGCACAAGCGAACGGCCTTTATTTTGTCAATGTGTATACATGGGCAGATTGTTCAGTGCATAAAAATGGGGAGTTCCTTTTCCGTGCTAGCTTGGTAAATTTTAATAAGTGTAAGTAAATCCACAATAGATTGAATATGGCTGCAATAATGCATAACAAACTTCGAAATTTCTCTTGGACTAAACAAAATACCAAATCGATTTTATAGCATAATTTTATAGCTCACCAATATTAAGAATTAACCTAGCCATATCCGACACAATCTTAGATTACAGCTTCACAAAGAAATTTTTCTCTGATTAAAAGAATCAAGGTTTAGAATTCTTACTAAGCACTTCAAAGAGACATTGATTTGGCATAAGATGTCCAATTGTTGAAGTTCTTGCCATTCGTTTCCAGGTCTTCTCGTTGATTAAGAATTAATTTTTGGGAAATGTCCATTCTGGTCGAATTTTAGTCAATTCTCCTTGCCCAAACAAGGCCAAGATATTCAAATGACTAGGATTAAGCATTTAAAACATCAACAATGTTGATTCGGCATGTTGAGATGTCCAATTGTTAAAGTTCTTGCCATTTGTTTCCGGGTCTTCTTGTTGATTAAGCATTGATTTTTGGGAAATGTCCATTTTGGTTGAGTTTTAGTCAATTTTCGCACCCCAAACAAGACCACGATATTCATATGACTAGGATTAAGCATTTTTTTTTTTTCGGTTGGTGGATTGAGCATTTAAATCATTAAAGATTTTGATTTGGCGTGTTGAGATGTCCAATTGTTGAAGTTCTTCCCATTTGTTTTGAGGTCTTCTTGTTGATTAAGAATTGATTTTTGCGAAATGTCCATTTTGGTGGAGTTCTAGTCAATTCTCCTTCCCCAAACAGGACTGCGATATTTATATGACTAGGATTAAAAATTTAAAACATCAACGATGATGATTCGGCATGTTGAGATGCCCAATTAGTTTCCGGGTCTTCTTGTTGATTAAGCATTGATTGTCGAGAAATGTCCAATTTGGTTGAGTTTTAGTCAATTCTCCTTCCCCAGACAGACCTTGATATTCATATGACTACGCTTAAGCATTTGAAACATCTAACTGATGTCTTCATGACTCATAGCTGAATTTGCTCTTGATGCTGATTGGTAACAACTAATTGTTCTGATTATGCACTGCACATGTCCTTCTTCGAAACTGCCTATTACTAGATTAAAGCGAATTGGCACGCAACAAGCATATCTGAGAAACTTATCTGCATCAAAACATAAAATATATTGCTCCAATCTCATGAGGCAGATGACGGCATTGAGCTGATATTCCTTCATCGATTAGATTAGGGTAATTTATTGTGGTAATTTCTTGCACCATCTGCAGATTTTGCAAATTCATATCGAAAACGTGCTTGGCGGTATCATTAAAGAAATGTCAAGTGAGCGCTGTAACTAGTACAAGGGATTAGTTAACAATGGGCGATAAAGTGATAATCTTCACTTCGATCGATCTTTGCCGGTTTTTCAGGCCGTTCTGTTTAAAATCCTGATTTAGAAGGCAGAATCTGATGACATAATAATCACGAGAAGTGGTTCAAAGCTACAAGTAATATGATGGTCCTACTCCGCGTATGCTCATCAGTGCAACAACCTCCACCATATGCAAGCTATCAAGAGGAGAGAAACACGAAGAATTAAGATCATCCTATTAAAAGAGAATCCTTCAGGCCAACAATGATAATGCTCTTAAAGGAACTGCAAGAATTAGACACACAGACTGATCGGATATGCCAAGCTGACCATATCTCCATCCCAACTTCTGTATAAATAGATGCTCCCGTTAGTCGCCAAACACAAATCTCACCATTTCCAATATACTCGAATCCGCATTCTAGAATAACACCACCAATGGCTTTCGCTCATCTCCTCTGCCTAATCGTCTTGCTTTCCAGTATGCAGTTTTGTCTTGCCAATGGCCAATCATCTCCAACTCGATCACAGACCAGTGACTTACAAACCTACATTGTCCACGTGACTCCCCCTGACGGCCAGCGCCTTTCTGAGTCGAAGGATCTCGAATCCTGGTATTACTCGTTTTTGCCCACAAATTCTACCACCTCAAGGAACGAGAGGCGCCTGCTTTACTCTTACCAGAATGTGATGACCGGCTTTGCAGCAAGGCTGACTCCTGATGAAGTCGCCACAATGCAGGATAAGCCTGGATTTGTGGCAGCTCACCCTGAGCAAATATATAGCCTCCAGACAACGCACAGCCCCCAGTTTTTGGGCTTGCCACTGAATCGGGGATCTTCCAATAGTTCCACCATGGGAAAAGGAATAATCATTGGAATCATGGATACTGGTGTAACCCCGGACCATCCTTCATTCAGCGGAGATGGAATGCCGCCCCTGCCAGCCAAATGGAAAGGGAGGTGTGACTTCAAGTCTTCCCAATGTAATAACAAGTTAATAGGTGCCAAGACCTTCGACAGCTCGGCTAAGAAAAATGTGACCATGCCTCCGACTGACGATGTCGGACATGGCACTCACACGGCCAGCACTGCAGCTGGCGCTTCTGTGCGACAAGCCAATACGCTCGGGATGGCTGAAGGCACGGCAGGTGGCATGGCTCCATATGCTCACTTGGCGATCTATAAAGTGTGCTTTACGACATATTGTTTTCTGGGAGACATACTTGCTGGACTTGATGCGGCCCTCGCAGATGGCGTTGACGTAATCTCCATCTCGCTTGGTGGTGCCTCTGCTCCATTTCATATGGATGGCATCGCGGTAGCCACTTTTGCAGCCGTTCAGAGAGGCATCTTCGTGAGTTGCTCTGCTGGGAATTCCGGTCCTTTGTCAGAGTCGCTATCGAACGTGGCTCCATGGATTCTCACCGTCGGGGCGAGCACCATCGATAGAAACATTGTCTCCAATGTAAAACTCGGAAATGGAGTGGAATATGAAGGTGAGACAATATATCAACCCTCCTTCCCTTCAACTTTACTGCCACTTGTGTATCCTGGAATCGATGGTACGGAAGAGTCCATATACTGTGTCCCCGGACAATTAAAAAGCAGTCAAGTAGAAGGGAAGATTGTCTTGTGTGAAAGAGGGTTCGTCGGCCGGTATTTCAAAGCGATTGAGGTGAAAAGAGCTGGTGGGGCCGGTATGATTATGATGAACCAAGAAATCGATGGATTCAGTACCTTGGCCGATGCGTATGTCCTCCCTGCGTCTCATGTTAGCTACTTCGCTGGTAACAAGATCAAAGCCTACATCAATGCGACTAGAACTCCTACTGCTACCATCATGTTCAAAGGAACTGTGTTTGGAAACCCGACCGCTCCTGCGCTTACTTCTTTCTCTTCGAGAGGCCCGAGCTTGGTTAGCCCGGGAATTCTAAAGCCAGACATTATTGGTCCTGGCGTGAACATATTAGCAGCATGGCCGTTTCCCATCAGAAATGACACAAAAGCAAAGTATTACTTCAATATTATTTCTGGCACTTCCATGTCTTGCCCCCACCTCAGTGGCATCGCGGCTTTGATAAAGGGCATTCATCCAGACTGGTCTCCAGCAGCAATCAAATCAGCTATCATGACGACGGCTAAGCAGCTGAACATCAAGCAAAATCCAATCTTGGACGAAAGGCTTCAACCTGCGGATGTCTTTGCCATCGGAGCAGGCCATGTCGATCCTGTAAAGGCCATCGACCCAGGATTCATTTACGACGTTCATCCCAACGATTACATTCCTTATCTCTGTGGTCTGGGATACACCGACAAGCAGGTGGCTACAATTGCTCACAAACCAGTCAAATGTTCGGGAGTTTCTAGCATTCCCGAGGGAGAGCTGAACTACCCCTCATTTTCGGTCACCCTCGGACCTCCACAGACTTTTACTAGGACTGTGACTAATGTTGGAACGGACTATTCGCCTTATGTTGTCACGGTCGTTCCTCCACAGGGTGTGCATGTCACCGTGAAGCCCAACAAACTCAACTTCTCAAAATTGAACCAGAAAGCAACGTATTCGATCACACTCAGCCGTGCCAATTCCACTCAGGAGGCTGCCAAATTCACCCAAGGATTTCTGAGGTGGGATTCCAAGAAGCACTCTGTCAGGAGTCCAATTTTGGTTAAGTTCAATTAAGAAGCAGTTGTGAGCAGAAATACAGTGATAATTAGCTTGATGGCCGGTACTTTCGTCTGACCACGGTCCTGTGATTATAAAGAACGTGGATATGTTATCTCCCTTTGTCTGTGTAAAAATTGATGGAAATGGATTTCTTACATTACTACTACTTATTAGTGTACTATAAGAAAAGCATAATATTGGCTTCATCTGGACCTAAAAGCGATGTCTACTTGACAGTTTCGTGTTGATCATCTACATTATCTATCTCTTACATCTAGTAGAGACTCCAGCCCAGTGAGACAATGAAGAAGATAACGGACTCTAACGCTCCAACTTGGAATGTTATTCACAATAAATAGGACCATCCTCTCGGCGGAAATTGGGTATTAGTTGAGTCTTCAGTTTTGATAAAAAAAATCGATGGCTTCTTTCTCAAAAGTTCTTCTAATTGTCCGGTCTCTACCGGTCGTAATTCATTCTTTATCACCATGATATACCTTCAAATTTGGTAAGTGAGGGAAAGCAACGATGACTGCTGCTGAATCAATCATCAATGGGTACTTATGTGGACTATCTAGCTAGTGTTTGCACTTTAAATTGGCAATTTTTATCATGGTTATCTGTTCTTGCTAGCAACTTTGCATGATCAAACAAGAGGACAGAATAGTTTCCTTTTTCCCTTTTATAATTTGACAGTGAGCAGAAACGGGCATGGACAAAAATTGCGGACAAATTTGACAGTGATCGCTCTCTCTCACATCTCGATTTCTCCCTTTTATAATTTCCTTTTTCCCTTCAAATAAGATAAGATAAACACCTATCAAGTATCCTCAACTTGACCAAAATATTTGAAAAGGTACACTTAGGAGAGTCATGTCAATAAAGTTCACTTATAACTCAACATAACTTTTTGAGATCGAAGATCAAACGGAAATTGCATAATTTGTCACAAATATACTACACTGAGCAATTTGTATTTAATTTAAAACGTCATATATACTTGTCAACGAGGTAATATCAAAAGTGTCTCTCTCTAGTTTCAATTTGATGATGCCCGCATCATCAAATTGTTGCTAGAAACGAATGCCATACTTAACCTAGAAAGGACGAGTTCCTTTCTTTTTCATGTTGAGAGCGCCAAAATCGCTTGTATGTTTTCGCCACGAGAAACAAAAAACAGAACCTTGAGAGCTGCAAATGTTATCTACAAAATGGTCCCCGTTTGGTGGATATCTACGATGAAAATTGAAGCCAAAGACGAAGATTAAATTACTAGAGAGAGGGGAGAGAGAGAGAGAGAGAGAGAGAGAGAGTTTTACGACACCGAAACATATCATTCGCTACAAAAAGATCATGTTTACACTGATGAGACTGTTAAGCTATTGTTAAATAACACCTAAACATTGGGGACATATAGTAATTTTATAATTCTCAGATATTCAAAAACAGCAAAAATTTGAGTAAAAAGAATTAAAATAGAAAAGAGAGAGAAAGAGACAAGAGACCATTTTCGTCGACTTTGGCCCGTCTCAAAAAAAAAAAAAAAAAAAAAAAAAAAAAAAACACCCAGCTGTCGTTTGTCGACGCGGATAAATTTTAACTTACTTCGGTTTAAATTAATCTCTCTCTTGCGGAGACATTAACAAAAATGGACAGGAGAAAAACAGATTGTGGAATCTTAGACATTTTGGGTCATGACTGGCTTGTTTATTTGACAATATTCGTAAGAGGACGAAATATTGGCGGACGAACTCCATTTTGTAACTCTTGAAAAATACATTTTAATAACATCAATGTTATTCGATTGAAGAAGTTTCAGAGAGATTAAAAGAGCTATTTATATACGGTTCCACCTTACAAAAAAATCTATTTGAACTTGCTCATATCCACTGTAATATTGTTTGCAAGATAAATATACAATATTCTCCAGATATCGAGATGTTTTGTATGGATAATATTATGAAATATTGATAAAAAGAGTTTCTTAGATTCCTATTTCAAAATGATAATATTCTTTATCATTCTTCTCCTGAAACTTACCAACAAAATGGTCGAGCAGGCCGTAAACGTAGGCATAACTAGACATTATATGCACTCTTCAAATTTTAGCCTTTTGTCTAGAACAACTCTGAGATAGACAAGGTAGTGCAATATGCTTTCAAAGTAGTAAATCGAATCTTATCAGGCAACAACTCCAAGACAACTTCCTCAGCACAAGATAAAGAATCTTTTTGGATAAGTGAAGCTCGCACAAATTTAAACTCATTGGGAAATGCCATGAGAAATTGCAAACACAAGCGTATGATCGCGACATTCCACAACTATTCAAATATCAAAATCCGCATCACATTATGGCTTAAATAATGTTGATTGATCATAGTTAGCATGTATAGAGGATAAAAAGTCATTAACGAACTAACTTGTCTGCTTGTGCATATAATGCGGATTTCCTTTCAAATGATACTGATGGGCAAAATCTAAAGTAGAATACCAGTGACAAGCATATTACGGGCTTCCTTTACTTTATTGATGTGACCAAACTGAAGTCACATAGATGGGTGCGAAGTGTTTCAAAATCACATTAGGAATAGGTTAACCTTATATTTTGGAGGCTATGAAACATATATACATAATGCATTTTAATGCCATTAAGTGGCGTGTCTAAACAATGGCAAATTGGCGTGTTCAGTCCACGGACTCTCATGCTATCTCTCTCTTATAAATTGTTGTATCCGTTCGTACTTTGAATTTTTTTTTTTTTTTTTGGGTCAAGACGTACTCTGAAGTTGACAACTTCCAAATACGATGTATTTTATAGAATGAACCATTCGCAACTCACATACATATATTGCCAAATTCACATAATTGAAGAGCACATCCAAATATGTCTAGACTTCCATAAACACGCAGAAATTGACCAAGTACATCCCCATGGCGAGTCATATTTACATAGACATAAGACATGCTAATACTTATCAAGCCAAGAGAAACTTAATGATAGCATTAAGTTGTCGACATCTGGTGGCCTAATTATTGTTTATTAAGTGTGGCCATGAAAGTGCCATGAAATCCATATGGCACTCTCTGAGGCAACCTTATCTTCGCCACCGGCTCGCCTTCGAAATCCTTCACATCAATTATGTGAACCTACGAGCATAGAGCATTTCAAGGAAATTAATAAATGGCAAGCTGAGTATGTATTAATGCATCCCCATAATTTTTTACTATGGATTTGCTCAAAGAGATTTAACATCATTTGTGAAAATCTGGATTTCATGGTCTTTCATGATCATTTCAAGTTTTTTTTTAAATAATCATATATAGAAGATGATGAGGTGTTGTTTCACATTTTAACCTTCGAAGATAGGAAACCTTGTATGTTCTAGTACCTGATTAATCCTCATTGTATCTCATGGTCGCTGGCGATATAGATCTATGCTTTTATGGGCAAGACAAGAGAAAGTGCAATATGGAGTATACAGGTAGTTAAGGACTTACATGAGTCTCATTAGACACTTCATTGTGAACAAAAGTTACAATCCAACCATCATCTTCATCTTCATCTTTGACACTACCATTTTTAGCGACGAACACACTTCCGCTACAAAAGTTGCTCTCCCCAAACTTGTGACTTTCAACCTTCACAGCCTGTTCATACTCTCCCTCCTGTCCCAATCAAAACTAATAATGCGTAAGTCCTAAAAACAACGAAATAATAATTGTGGAAAACATAGTGTAGCCGCACGCATGCCCAAAAAAAGAAGAAAAAAATGCAATTGCATGAAAGGAAACTTAATGTTGGGTCAAGATGCTATTGACCCGTAATTCCTGACCCCAGTCAAAAGGAGAATTTGCTATTCAGGTGGTATTAACAAGTGACATGTCTAAAATTTTACAACAATGTTATATTTTTACCTTATATTACTTGGATTTGTAGCTCCTAATAATGTTAGAAATCTTTGCTATAATTATCCTCGCTGAATTCTACTGTTTTGTGCCAAAAAATAAAGAGTTCTTTTTCCGTGCCGGCAAATTCCAATAATCGTTGATAAGAGTAAAAACTTGATGATAAAGAAAATGACCATTGGCTTTTTTTTAGGTAACTTGTAGCGAGTTGCTAATTTTTTTTTTAAAATGAAATTATTAAGTTTTTGTGATAGTCTATAGATGATCAATTTTGTACTAACTTACCAACTTCAATCGCATAGCTTACTAGTGCTTCAAATTTACTAATTTTTTTAATGAAATTATCAACTAAATTAGAGTGAATCGCTAACTTTTGTCGGATTAAAATTTAAAGTATGAAGTGGGTATCAACTCTTATATGAGTTTCATATCAATGTTTAATATTTTTTCTGACTTACCAAATTTCATTTGTCTTGGTCAACAACCCCTTGTATTTACTAATTCTTTATTAGGGTTATCAATCTAAAAAAGGTTGGAAATCACTCAAATAAAGATTCATAAATTTATATGAGAGTAGGTACATTTAAAGCATTGATAAGAAAGACAAATAAAATTTGGTAAAAGATAAGAAAAGCTAGTCACTTATAAACTATCAAGAGTTAATGATCTCATAAAGTGTTGGTAACTTACTAATAAGTTGCTGGTACATCTATTGACCGATCATTTTTTTACGAACAGTAGAATCATTCTTTATCCTTCTCACATGTATATAAAGACACTAGAAAACAAATCATACGTACATCAACACAATAACTTATAGATCTTTTCTTGCACCACTCAGTAGACGAAATAAATCAGTCTCATCGTCAGCTTATTCTAGCATATGTCTAAAATAATTACGTGGCGAATCTAGAATGATTCAACAACAACAAGAGTGATTCATTGAAATTAGAGAGATGTAACTGTTCGTACCATGAATTGCTCAGCCTGTGGTTCATCAAAGTATAATTTGGCCAGACTTCCAAACTTAGGCAGCCCTGAGATTTACAAGGATGAAAAATTAGTAAGAATAATACGTATTGCATGCAGTATTTATCATAAAAGCTAGCGATTTCATTGGTTAAATCCATTATTATTCGTTACCACAGCTAGAACTTGCTGATGAATCGACGACTTGAGCGAAGCCAAACTTGGTCTTCAAACCTATGAAATTCCCATTGATGAATGGAAAATCCATGGAGGAGTGCCACTGAGATTTCTCTCGCCGATATCTCCAGTTTCCATGCTCAATCTCCACTCATACACACAATGAAAAAGAAAACCTTCTTCTTCATTGCCATTTCCTCTATTTTTCGGAGGTAATTTGTATCCTCTTGAGAACCAATTAAACTTGTTCACACCCCAATCTGGACCTGGCAATATGGACGCCATGGCCCTACAGCCCCTTACCACAACCTGTATTTCCCAATTAATTGGTGATAAATAAAGAAAACGAAGGATTGTGCTCATAAGTCCAAGTGATAAATCACCCATGATCATCATTCATTCATAATTGCAAAGAAAATGCCAAAAAAAAAAAAAAGGATTCTTTACTGTTATGATGTGAAGGCATTTAGTACCTCATCTCCATCCTCAAATGTATTGAGGAGGTGAAATGCGCAGCATGTCTCTACTTCAAACCAGCGGATAGAATTGGCATCACCGTATCGCGGCATTACTCCAAACCTCGTCCTTCCTTCTTTATCATACTTCAGCAATCTATTTTGCAAAAATAAGGACACAAATTTTAGGAACTAGTTGCTCTTAGTATGAACTATTTATGGTTTGGGGACATTATTTTTTGATTGAAATGTATACTCACGGCCCTCCCTTGGCCAGTCTCTGGGTGTCCAATACAACAGGATGATCCACTATGATATTGTACCTGAAAGAAGAAAATATGAGTTAATCTATAATAATATTAATAATAATAATAATAATAATAATAATAATAATAATAATAATAATAATAATAATAATAATAATAATAATAATAATAATATAAATAAGGGGAAAAAGCTTGTGTATATCGGAGATGCACTGATGTGTCGCCATATATTTTGAAGGTTGGTAAAGAAAATGCTAAAACCTCTCTGTGACCCCAATGTCGTGGCTGAGGACACTTTTGTCTAATTTGGCATCCACCTTGTGACGAAGCTCCTTTCCATCGGCTGAAAACAGTTCAAATTAGGAACAAATATGAGCTACCAATTTTCAATCAAGATTTAGCTATAGCTAGGTTGATTCATCCCCCGAGCAATTAAAGATACAACCTAAAACTCACATGTTCCTATTGTTCTTATCAACACCTTAAATTTACCAATTATTGTATGAAAATACCAACCTTTATTTGAGGGACTTATCAATTCTTCTCCAATTAAGTTATCAACTAGTTTTGAGTTACCAACTTTCATTTAAATTATTTACCAATATTTTTTGGTCTTTAGTAATTTAGCAACTTTTCTCATCATTTAACAAATTTAATTGGCTTAGCTTGCATCAAATGTAGCTTCTTCAAACAGACATGCAATACCAATCGTTTTACCGCTTCCAACTGACTAAGAAGAGAAGAAATATTACCGGATACCACTCCTACAAGAAGGAAAGGTTTCTTGACATCAATCCCCATTATCACAAGCTCGCCACTCCCCGGAGCTTTCTGTTTGAGAAGCATAGTTTTTGCAAACAAGCCTCAAGAAGATCCATCAGTACCGTAAACACGAAAGCTTTAATAACACACTCAGGTAAAACATTAATATAGTATAGGAACCTTCGGATGGCTAGTGCAAGATCGATCCCAATCCCCACTGAAGTCCCACTCGCCGTATGTTTCTAGGGTTCTTGAGTCGATCTCATGAGGCAAGTAATTCTCGGCTGTTGCATGCAGCTTCCCTGAGTGCTCGAACACACTTGTGTTGCATATGAACTTGGTATCAGCATTGAGTCTAATCTGTCAAAAGCACGGAATTTTAATTTGCAGCTCCTTAGGCACTCTGGTTCCCTTAACAAAAGGTTCTTATATCTCATATTGCATATGCTTTGTATAGAATGTTGGCGGGTTCCATTTCAGTTGGAGTGGGACCCACGTGGCAGAAAATCTTAGAAGTAACAAAAAGAGTCAGGCGGTTAACGGTGCTTCTTCATGTTGAAGCATGTAGGTGGCCGATTGATCAAACCGTAGACTAATTACGAAGATGCACTTGCATGCCAAAAGCCATCGTGCAAATTACCTGATTCAGAGAAACTGCAGCTAAGATAGCCAATGAATCTCCTTCAATGGCAGAGATGAAGGAGGGCTTCTTTCTTTGCTTTTCAAGCTTGAATGTCTGGGACTCGACGAACTTGTTCTTGTAGGAGACGGTCCAATCTGAATCGCCAGTCTTTTTGAAGAACAATGCATGAAGCATTCCTTCTCCTTCTACCCATGTCTCATTCGTTATTCCAAAGGGGCTCATTTCACAAACATGATCAATAATTAATCATTCTTCATATGTTATACATTACATTAGAGAACAAATGTTAAAATTGTACTCTTGTACGAGGAATCCTCACAACCCTCTCTTGACGGCATCTCAAAACATTTGTTCATATGCACTTTTCTGTCAGCATGCTCATCTATATATTAAAGAATGACTTAGAGCTAGGTGGTCCACGATAAAAAATTTGGAATGTACTTTACAATTGGTGCCGGCTCATTACACACTTTTAATAGGACAACATCCTTTATGGAGTGTACAGAGAGTTATTTGAACAAGCAAAAGTTTATTAATGCACTTTGACATCCGCTCCTTTGAAGCGATATCAAGGCGGCATGGTGTTTAATTAATCAAGAGTAATTCCAATAGCTAACCTAGTCAAGTTCAAAAAGTTTATTACTACTTTTGATGCATTCGAATCTCTATCTATCTAACCTCAATATGTGTTTTTCGAGTGGTTCTTCTAAGCATTGCTAGAGCATAACTTTCTGGCATTTGCTTACTAAGCAATATGGCTAAAAAGTTGTAGAATACCTATGTAGATTTCAGACATTAAGTGTAATACTCAAATATAAGCTTGTACAAGTGATTATGATGGCAAAGTGACGAATGCCCTATCCAATAAAGATCTGATCGATAGAATACGACAAAACCCAACATGCCTCCTGTGTTGTTGGAATATTCTTGTAAACACATGCATGAAGCCTTCCCCAGAGACAGAGAAACGAAAGTCCCAGATGGGGTCAAAACTAGGGAGGTCGATTGGACACGGATGTGCAGATTCGAACGGCCGCCTCTCAGGTGAAGGTCGATGTGCTGCCGTCTGGAGCTTTTTAGCGACGCAACTAATTTCATAGTAAAATATAGGACCGTCAGCGACCAACTCAAGTTTTCGTCGTTTTTTGTCGGGGCCGTTTGGAGAATCTTTCTCAAAAGTAACCCTGTCAAGAATCATTCCACATTAGGGCAACATAGAAGTAAATAAGTGAGTAAATATTTTTGCCCTCACTTGAATCATTCTTCTTTTGGATTCTTTTCGAGTGAGCTCAAATGGGAGCTGGAAACATCCTAAAAAAGACAACGGGCATTCATTTCTCTATTCCATACCTTGATTGTCCCTTGCTTAGCCGCTTTTGGGTTTTTAATTCATTTCTCAAACCCAAATCTTCTCACTATGGCAAGGCAAGTGATTTACCGGGAGAAGATATTGCAATCCGGAGCAGCATCGAAAGACGACAGTCTGAAGGCCACAAAAGTCAGAAACGATGGGTTCGAAAAGAGGTGAAGAAAGAGAAGCGTCAAAGATAGAGAGTTAAAAAAGAAATGAAAAGTCAAAGTCAAGAGCATGAAAAAGTAAATGGTACGTAAAAGAAAAGGCAAATACCCGAGAAGGCAAAGGGAAAAAGTGTTGTGATGGTTTTATTAGTGATGGGCTTAAGGCCCGTCCGCCCATGTTGGGCCTAAAAGCCCGGCCCACGAGATTAGGGCCCATGGATGAAGGGGTACGTTGCTATTTTTGGAGGCACGTATATAAAGGGAGGAGAGAGAGGGAGAACGCACCCTTTGGACATTTAAACGTACGTTCCTCTCCCTCTCTTTTCTTCCAAGCGCTTAAGGCGACCCATCTTCCCTTCAAGGCTAATCGACGTCATCGGATCGAACGGGATCAGAATTTCTTCCTCGATTTTCAGCATTGGTGTTTAATCTGTGGCTAACAAGGTACGCTCGAATCCGTTGTGTGCTTTAGGATCGGTGATACGTGATTTTCTCGGGCTTCGCTTCCGCATTGCTTTTAGAGGTTCGATTTAGTGTCGAATCCAGTTTTCGGGGATCTGTTATTCCCAACATTGGTATCAGAGCCCTAGTTCACATTTTCCCGACCTGTTTGATGTTTTTTGATTGATTTTTCGCTAAAGTAATTCGGCCGTACGGATCGGGGCGAGAAATCCCGACACCCGAGTGCTGTTCGCCCAATTTTCCGAGTTTTCATAAGTCGAAATCGAATTCTGATGGCATAGGGAGAAAGGGGTCGTCGAGACGAGTCTAACGATATGTCGAACGCCGCCGGGAGACACCGCACGTGCCCACACGCACGGTCAGAAGCCGCTGCACGTGGGCGCGACGCGCCCGGAAGCGCTGGCTCGCCCAGCACGTGCAGCACACGCGCCGGTAAGTGAACCGGCACGTGCGCACTGCCGGCCGACAAACCGGCATGCGCCAGTCGACGAACCGACACGTGCTGACGTCGCATGACGTCACCCAACGGTTGGTAACCGTTGGGATGACGTCATCGATGACGTCGGCCGACGACGGTTGGCCGGGCGGTCACCGGCCGGCGACCCGAGCCGACCAGCCTGGCGCATGCCACGCACGTGCCGGCTGACGTGTGCGTGACGTCAGCCTGCTCACGCACGCGCACGTGCCGGGCCGACGCTCGCGTGACGTCAGCCCACGCACGCACGCGGCACGTGCCGGCTGACGTCTGCGTGACGTCAGCCCGCGCACGAGCGCGGCACGTGCCGATCGGTTCGTCCGACCGTCCCGACCAGTCCAACCAGTCTGACCCGCCGCCCGTCGACCCGTTGACCGTTGACCAACCGTTGACCGGAAAAAAAAAAATTGTTTCTTTTTCATTCATGCCTATGTGGGTTATAAGTAATCAATTTTTAATTCTGCATTTGTTGCATGAATCATGGAAAATTATGTATTTTCCCTTATGTTTATTATGGATTATAAGTGATCCATTTTTAGTTCTGCATTTGTTGTAGGAACTATGATGCGTTATGCAAGGATACCTGCAATCCTGAGAACGGACGAGGAAAATGCAAGACTTAAAAGGCTGATGACAGAGTTAGCTAATTATCGGTGGCATGACGGTGATTTAGTATCACATGTGGTCAGGGTCAATCAGATGATACAGGAAATCATCTGGAATGGTTATCTTATGCCGGACTTTGAGAAGGTGCCGGCTTTGATGAACACTCTTCCACCTGAATGGCAAGCAGTGTTAGATCGGCTATGGGAGGTCAACGTGGTCCCGAGTTATAGGAGGCTAGTGGAAGCTTTTGTTAGAGAGTATTATAGGATTTAGTTAACCAAAACTTCAACCCTTAGAATGAGCGCCACATGGCGTAGAGTGAATGCGCCTTGATGGCGACATGAAAGCTCTCCAAAAGTTTTTCCATGGTTGGCAAATGTGCCTTCAAATTTCTCAGATATTTTGACTGATAGATTAGAATGGACATTCCCTAATTATTTCTTAGATTAATTATGAGATGTTTTATGGGTGTAAATATCTCTTTCCATGTTGATATTTTTCTCTGTATATATTGCTTAGTGTAATGTATAATTATATTATGTGAAAGCATTGTTATTCTATTAGATGTTAGATATTATTTGCTTTCTATTATTGTTGACTGCTGTGGGTAGTTGATAGAAGTTTTTGTAACTTCATAGAATTTATTTTGCATAAGACAATTATATTAATAATAGTTTTAAGTTAGGATTTTTGGAGGATGATTGGAAACATAGTGATCTTTTGATTCTGAAATCTTACTTGAAATTATTCATTGATATGATGGGTCTGTGCAAAATGGATGCATAAATGATAGGCATTAATTGTTCATGCATATATGTCTGATGTGTTCAGATCGATGGTTTCAGCAACTAAGAACGTAATTGCTGATATGAACGGCAACAATTGTGAAATATTGAATATGAAGATTCAATATGTGCTGGAAAAGCAAGAAGCACTAGAAGCTCTTGACCATATTATGGAAGATCTTGAGGATGCTGTGCACCACCTTGAGCTAGTAGAGGACCGCCTAACGGCATTTAAGTCAAAAATGGACATCTGCAATGCTGGTTCTAGCTCAGAAAGGGCTTTGAGCTCTAAGCGCAAACATATTGATTCGTTCAATATGTGGGAATACAAAGGATCAAGTCTTTATTGCAAGAAATCAAGAGTTGACCAACACAAGAGGGGAAAACGTCCTCAAGTGAAGAAAATGTCAAGGGTGAAGTGTTACAATTGTGACAAGAGAGGTCACTATGCTCGCAACTGTTGTGAACCGAAAAAAGTAAACACCTATTGTACATTTGAGAACTTTGCTTATGTGTCAAGTTCTGTATTATTGGCTGAATCCAATCCTTGGTGGACTGTAGATTCAGGAGTGACAGACCATGTAGCGAAGGATAGAGAATCCTTCGTGGAATTTCGATGATACCAACTAGAACTAAGTGGATCTATGTGGGAAATAACTCAAGAGCTGAAATTAAAGGGATTGACACCTGCCAATTGAACATGCGTGGTGGATGCACCTTGATGTTCTATATGCTCCGGAGATTCGTCGAAATTTTGTATCTGTTTTAGTGTTGGTTAAGCTTGGTTTTAGTGTGAACTTCCATAATAGAAGTGTAGATTTGTATTTGGATACAAACTACTATGATTGTGGTCATTTTCTAGATGGTTTTATTGTATTAAATGTTGACTGTGGTGATGTCAATATTTGTTATTCCCTTTTCACGTCTTCTACTTCATATGATAATGATGTGAATGTGTGGCATGCTAGACTTGGTCATATTGGCCAACAACGTATGAATTGACTAGCCAAAGAGGGCTTGTTGGGTAACATTGAAAAAGTCGATTTGCCCATATGTGAGCATTGCCTAGTAGGGAAAACAACAAGGAAACCATTTAGAAAAAGATAAAAGAGCTGAATTTCCTCTGCATTTAATCCATTCTGATGTCTGTGGTCCAATAAATGTGAAAGGAAGACATGGAGCCGTTTATTTCATCACTTTAATAGATGATTATACTCGATTCGGATATGTCTATTTGATTTCTCATAAATCTGAAGCAATAAGTTGTTTCAAAAGATTTATGAACTTGGTAGAAAATCAATTAGATAAGAAAATAAAAGTATTGAGATCCGATCGAGCTCAAGAATATTTATCTGATAAGTTCAGAAAATTATGTGATGAAAAATGAATAGAAAGACAGTTGTCTATTCCATATACTCCTCAACAAAATGGTGTTGCGGAGAGAAGAAACAGAACCCTACTGGAAATGGTTAGGTCCATAATGGCGCATGCTAACTTACCTATCACTTTTTGGAGTGATACGTTGTTAACTGCTGCCTATATACTTAACCGTGTGCCTTCCAAATCAGTTACTTCCACTCCATATGAGTTACGGACAGGTAGAAAACCGGACTTAAGTTTCTTAAGCCATGGGGTTGTGCTGCCTATACATATGAGTCCTCTCACAAGTTTGGGAAATTGGGTCCCAGAGGAAAGAAGAGTATTTTCATAAGATACTCAGAACACTCAAAAGGGTATGTGTTCATAGGTGAGCAAGAAAGTGGGAGTATAACTGAATTTGAATAACGGGATGTCACATTCTTAGAGGATGAATTTCCTAAGAAGGGCGAAATAGGGGAAGATTACTCCATATTTGAAACCTTGGATCAAGATAATGATCTTAGTGGAGTTCGTCCAAGTGGGAGTAATAAGAGAAGTGATGAATTGAATTCAACTCATTCTCAATTGCAACCACATGTTGAGACAACATCATCATTATCTAATCCAAGTGGGAGCATAATGGGGAATGATGTGCTAAGTGTACAATCTCCCATATGGTGAACAAGTCGCCAAAGTGTTCTCCATCGACGTTTTGACATTGAAGGGGAAACTTTTATGATTGCTCCGCAAGATGAGGATGAGTCAAGAAATATTAATGAGGCTCTAAATTGCCCTAGTAAGGAAAAATGGATTTATGCAATGAAAGAGAAAATGGAGTCAATGAAATCAAACCATGTTTAGGAACTGATTGATCTTCCAAAAGGACACAAAGCTATTAGGAACAAGTGGGTTCTCAAAATAAAGCGAAAGGCTAATGGCTTGATAGAAAGGCATAAGGCTCGTCTTGTAGTGAAGGGGTATAATCAACAGGAAGGAATTGATTATGAAGATACGTTTTCTCCTGTAGTGAGATTTACCTCGATTCGCATTATTCTGGCAATAGTAGCTAGTATGGATCTTGAGTTACATCAAATGGATGTAAAGACTGCTTTCCTCAATGGAGAATTAGAGGAAGAAAAATATATGGAACAACCTACTGGTTTCATAGTGAAAGGCCAAGAAGGAAAGGTATGTCGACTTTTGAGGTCGATATATGGTCTTAAGTAGTCATCGAGATAATGGTATATATGTTTTTCATAATGCCAAAATGGCATGTGACTTTACAATGATAGATGAGGATCATTGTGTATATATCAAAAGATCCAATGATCAATTTGTGATCATATCATTATATGCTGATGATATACTAATTGCTGGAAATAATATGGAGTTTGTTAATACTGTCAAGAGTTGGTTGTCTTCCAACTTTGAGATGAAGGATATGGGTGAGGTTGCATATATTCTTGGAGTTAAGATTTCAAGATTGTAAACCCATAGACACTCCTATTGCAAAAGGTGAAGGATTGAGCCATAAACTGTGTCCAATGACTCCACAAGAGAAGGAACAAATGAAACATGTTCCTTATGCTAGTGCTGTTGGAAGCTTGATGTACGCTATGATATGTACAAGACCTGACATATGTTTTACAGTTGGAATGGTGAGTAGATACCAATCCAACCCAGGTCCAGCACATTGAAAGGCCGTTAAAAGGAATACTATTAAGGAAAGACCTGACATATCTAAAGGGAATTGCTGATTATACGTTGAGTTATTAAGGAAAGGATCTGCGACTCTAAGGCTATTTTTATGCTGATTAGAGAGGAGATTTAAATGAAAGAAAATCTACCTCTAGCTTTATTTTCTTACTGAATAATGGCACCATATGTTGGAGCAGTAAGAAACAAATGTGTATAGCCTTGTCCACGATGGAAGTTCTGTTTGTAGCATTATCAGCAGCAGTATAAGAAGGTGTTTGGCTTAAGAGATTTTTGGATCATTTAGGTGTTATTGGAAGTGCTGCAGATTCATTGTTGGTTAACTGTGATAGCCAAGCAGCAAAAGTGTACACCAAAGATCCAAAATATCATGGCAAGACTAAACACATAGATACCAAGTATAATTTTGTCAAGGATATGATTGCACGTAAAGATGTGAACTTAGAGTACATACTACGCATAGAATGGTAGCAGATCCTATGACAAAGCCAATACCTAGAGATGTGTTTTGTGGCCATATGAAGTCTCTAGGATTGCGTAGAGGCTAATGTACTGAATATTGTAATTTCCCTAAGTGTTCACAATTTGATGAATTTGTATTTTCATCATTAATGCCTATGAATCTTTGTTTGATCTTTATGCATCTTAATGCTCAGTGCATTATTTTAAGTTGAGAAAGTATGTCAGACAGATATAAGATTAGCCCACTCACACGAGTAATCGCCTCTATTTACTGTGTGATAAATAGAGATGAGACTGTTTTTAAACTTATTATCTAGGTGATAATCGAGAGCTCAAGCTTAAAACACGTATGTCGCCTTAACTAGGTGTTAAAATGAGGACATAATACTTACTATGTCCGAAAATAAAATACCCCACATATTTTACTTTATCTGTCTATGAAGTCAGATGTGAGTTCTGATGAATTTTGTGAATGAGTAGATACGTGAACTCAAGTTAGACATTGAGTATGTCTGAACTATCATCTATACGGTATTGAAGGTGTAGACATACGCTCCATGGGAAAGGAGATAATACCGTAATACGTATTTCATACTACGTATGCATGAGACGACCAATAAGAGTGGCAAAAGTTTGATCTCAACTTTTATGTCATGTGAGACTCTTGAAGAAAAGAGTTCCTCAATTTTTTAGTCCCCTCATGACTCTTACTTATTCTCAAGATTTCTATTTAGTGTTTGCTATCTTAGGATGTTGCCAAAGGTCATGAGTTTGATTCAATCTAATGGGACATTTCTAGAAAAGCAAGCTAAATTGAAATTGAGAGTTTGAAGAAAAGAGGAAGATCGAATTTGGAAAATCACATTGTAGTTTTGTATTCACCGGTTAACCAATTATGACTGTCTTTGGGATAATCATAATTGTGAATACAATATATATATATCATTGTTTAAAAGAGATCAAGAGAGATATAAATGTGATCGATCGATCTAGGGTACTGTATACTAAATCTACTCAGGATGTGATGTCCATTATGAGCTGCTATATATTCCTAACAGAAGTATAGCAACGAGCTCTCAAAGTATGCTGGTCGCACGGATTATTCACCAGTATGAATGTTGAAGAAAGGTAAAGAGAATCATGTTCGGCCCACCATGTGCGAGTGGGAGATGATGGTTTTATTAGTGATGGGCTTCAGGCCCGTCCGCCCATGTTGGGCCTAAAAGTCCGGCCCACGAGATTAGGGCCCATGGATGAAGGGGTACGTTGCTATTTTTGGAGGCACATATATAAAGGGGGGAGAGAGAGGGAGAACGCACCCTTTGGACATTTAAACGTACGTTCCTCTCCCTCTCTTTTCTTCCAAGCGCTTAAGGCGACTCGTCTTCCCTTTAAGGCCAATCGACGTCATCGGATCGAACGGGATCAGAATTTCTTCCTCGATTTTCAGCATTGGTGTTTAATCTGTGGCTAACAATGTACGCTCGAATCCGTGATGTGCTTTAGGATCGGTGATACGTGATTTTCTCGGGCTTCGCTTCCGCATTGCTTTTAGAGATTCAATTTAGTATCGAATCCGGTTTTCGGGGATCCGTTATTCCCAACATGTTGGTAAAAGATGCATGGCGGGAAGGGAAAGCCCTCGCCGCCGGTGACAAACTCTCCGACCAATTTAACCCTTGACGTTGCCAATTTCAGCCCCAGCTTCGACTTCCTCACCAGTGCCACCGATGGCCCCGGTGACCACATTTCCGCCCGTGTCGACTACAGCGTCCATTCAGGCGACCTCTCGGACGTCTTTAAGGACAATGCCCAGGAACTCAGCAAGAACTCCCTCTGAAATTGCACCAGGATCGCCACCATCGAGGTCATGTGGCGGTTCGACATCCACTCCATCGGCCTCACGCACTTGGCAACTAGGCACCGGTCTGCGCCCCTTCTTCTTGCAGATTTCCCTCATGATTGAAACTCCGGAAAAAACCATTCCCCTCCTCCTCCTCCTAATCCTCCCACTAAATAACAGCAAAAAAATAATAATAATCCGATCTGTGTCAACTATTGTTGCAGAAACGATTAGGTCCTTCAATGTGCGATGATCATATTGTTGGGAAAATATGGCTTCAAATTGGGTAGAACGATGTAATCGGATCTTTAGAGTAATCAAATCAGACTTTGAGGCGTGATATCACTTTCTTTAAGGATTTATTTGCCCTATAAAGTTGCTAATGATCACCCATAAATATCTTCCAGGATATAACAAAATCTCAAAATTGAGAATACTATATAGCAATTCTAGTATTTTTTTAGGGTCTCTCTAGGAAACAATTGAAAAAATGGCCATAGTTTTTTAGAAAGAAGACTCGAAAAGATAAAAATGATCACACACACTTTTGAAAAACTGACATGTATATATAAATCAATCTTAAATACGTAGGCAACTCTTCATGAAAAGTTGCAAAGTGAACTAATATATCCTTTTGAAAAATTGCCCAGATGAACAAAGGCATCCATTTGGAAGAAGTTAAAAAAATGAACAAGTGCAACCTCAAAAGGTTGCAAACTGTACGATTATCTTTTTCAAAGGTTCTCTTGAAGAGACACAAACAAAAATTCAGAAAAAAATTATTATTATTATTATTATTTTAATAAATAAAATTTCGATTTTTTAATAATTTCCAAAATTCTCAATAAACAAAAAACAACCTTTGAATTGATTAAAGTTAATAAGATAACAGTAAAATAAAATAAAATAAAATAACGAATGGATTAATGCTAATTAAACTGCGGGCTCGCAAGCATCAAAGTGCTAAGTACGCTTAATGATCATGCACTCGCACGCGGGTATGATGGGGTCTAGTCCACACCTGATTATTTCTTTAGGTACGCTAAAGAAACCCCACAATTATTAATTGGCCAATTTACTCCCACTTTTCCTATGTGGAACAAGGAAACATATACTTAATTTGTTTTATAGTTCCAACACATATCACATCTTTCAAAAACCAAAGAAAGATTACATCTTGTATCGCGTGAGTGTTCGCCAAGCAGAATTCCTATCGTCTCCATAAACAAAAAACAACATTTGAATTAATTGAAGTTAATAAAATAACAGTCAAATAAAATAAAATAAAATAACGAATGGGTTAGTGCTAATTAAAGTGCTAAGTACACCTAATAATTGTGCACTCACATGCGGGTATGATGGGGTTTAGTCCACACCCGATTATTTCTTTAGGTACGCTAAAAAAACCCCACACTTATTAATTGGCCTTTTTTCTCCCACTCTTCCTATGTGGAACAAGGAAACATATACTTAATTTGTTTTACAGACAAACTTCCAACACATCACATCTTTCAAAAAAACAAAGAAAGATTACATCTTGTATCGCATGAGTGTTCGCCAAGCAGAATTCCCATTCGTCTCCATACTGGACTTTAATGACATTTGTGGGCGGCCATCATCCAATCCGACTTAGCGAATCAAATAACCAATCGGATAAAATACTCGTTCGTTGATTTGGAGCTTGGATTAGTGATTAGTGATGGAACTTCGGAGATATAAAATTCTATCCCAACTCTAGTTCGTTCCTTTGCCGGTCACCTTGGCGCGCTTGAAGCCACCGCCGCACTCCAAGACGACCCCCACCGCGGTTGTGCAGCATTGCACGGGCCCCCACAGATCCAGGGGGTCCGATGGACTCGACAACTTCAAAGATCTGTTTGCTGCAACGATTGTTTTCTCACTTTCGCGTTCTTCCTTTGGTTGATGCAGATCCGTCGTGGATTTTATGAAGATTTTTTTATCAGACGGTTCGAGAAATGCGAGCATCGATTCTCACAGTTTTGTCTTTTTTTTTCCTTTTGTGGTTTCGTTGCAGTCAATATAATTTTTTTTGTGGTTTGTCGAGCTGGATTATGTGTAATTTCGTCGCCAATTTGTTGGTCGATTCTGTTTTTATTTAAGCCGAATGAGGCCGGTCATCACAGATTTGTGAGACGCAAATAAATGCAGAGTCGGGCGGATCAAGTTCTGGGGGTCGTCACGGAGTCCGTTGCATCCCAGATTTGTGCGGGCCATGCGATGCTAGGCAAGCGAGACGGCAGGATCATCGGACGTGAGCGCTGTCCACCTCTTCTTCCTCCTCCTCCTTTGTTCAAGCCGGCGAATGTGAAGGCAGGGAGGATGAAGAAACGGTAGAGGTTACGTTGTTTCACTCAGGGTCTTCATGTCAAATCATCAGTCATGTCTATAGAACGGCCGACACTAACTAGATCTCTATATCAGAATTCTTAGTCTAAACTGGTTGGATGGAGTCTGTGGTTAAATGATTTAGAACTATATTAGCAAATTGAAGAAGTTATGATTAAATTGACAACCATACAATAAATTTATTGTTCTTTCTACTTGTTTCAATGAGAAAAATAATTAAAGTACCATGTACAGTTACATATATCAATTGCAAATGCCGATTAAAATTTGAAATAGATAAATACACATTACTTTATTTTAAAAAAGAAAAATTCTTCAAACCCTCAACCTTTGATCCCTTCCACACCGATCAGATTGAGTGGCTAGTGGTGATACGACCTTACATTTTTACACATATCGAAGTCAATGACGCTCTCGAACTCATCAAGTAGTACCGAAACTCAAACTCGTATTTTTCGTTTTGACCTCTTTTTGCTTTTATGAATAGCTCAACTTCTTATCTTTCTTAAGCTTCTTCGATCGAATTATTTTCGTCTTATTAAAATGAATTGAAAACATAGATTTTTGTTCGAGAATTACGAAGAAATAAGCCAATCAAGTCCCCACAATGCCTGAGATTCCGCAATATCTTTTTCCCCTTTCTTTTCATCATACCAACGAATATATTCACTTGAAATGATGGGCAGGACACGGATTTGTATTTTGCATGATATATGTACAGTAAAAACACATGGAACCCTCTTAAGGGCCTTAACAGATCAATCTATTTTGTTCTCGTGAGATCATGACCCAGTAACTGGAAATAAATGATGGACAGATAGATTTATGAAACAAGTTTCTATAACATAAAATTCTTACTTTTAGTCTCCGTTTTTTTCACGAAACTAAATTATTTAAAAAATATTTTCCCGAAAATCATTACTTATATTGCTTAACGAAATTAGTTAATAAAAAGTGTTTTCATTATCGATTACAATTTATACCTAAATATTTTCATAAATGATGAAATTTTTTTTAGTTTATTCATTTTTGTTAGCGAAGCAAGCTATCGTTTTAAGAATATATTTTTCAAATCGTCAATTTCCACAAAACAAATGGAGTCTTAACGTGTCTTGGTTTCCAAATCTGAATAAAGGCAATTTTGTTCCCTAAATTGAAAGATTCCCACTACATTGTGCGGCATTATAATGCATTTCGTTAATTTAAGAAAATGAAGAGGTCGTAAGATGCATCAAATTTACTATGCTTTGTCTCCATGCAACTAGCCGAGATAAGTCAAGTGTGAAAATGGAAATCTACACGTCAGAGATTTATTTAGGAGATTCTCTATATTTCTCTTAATTGATTCTTATTGATTTTAATTGATGTTTTGTTACTTTAGATAATTATCCCATAAAACCTTTATATAGGCTCATGTACTGTTCATTTGGTAATGTTCAGAATATTACATATCACATTCCGTTTCTTATGGCATTTTTAGGCCTGAGAGTGGTACTCAAAGCTAATGTAAGTCACACTTTCAATAGTTTAAAACGATTATGGGATGTTTATTATAAAAGTCCAATAAGGAAGGAAAAATATGCCCGTGACAATCCTGTTTGGTGAAAAAATCCAATCGAAAACAGCTTGGCATACTTAACAAAACTGTGCAGTCATGTGAAGGTGCAAATCTCTATACTCGAGATAACAATAAATTAAGACAAAAAGAAGGATACAAATTTATAGTTCCAGTGATGATCCGAGTCCTAAGATTTATAATTAGCAAATCCATTTGTTTTCCTACGTTCTTCCTCCTTTCTGCATCTGTTCTTGTTTGTCGGTTTTATATGTATTTTGGTGATCTTTATACATTGTAAATTGTACTTTTGTGTATGTAAGACTTAGGCTACATTGGGTCGTCTAGATTTTTAATCAAGATAGGAATAGATAAGATGAAATATGAAAATCCAAGAATTTTACTATATCATGTCTATTGTTTGGTGAATTGCAATAATTAAATTAAATATATTCATATCATATCATATACATTTTTTTTGTATAAATGGCATATCGGTGTTAATAAACCTAAAAGTTTACAAATGGAAATTGTCCAAATTTCTTGCAACACAATTCCCTAATTTATTTTTATTTGCTTTTCATCTTATTTTATTTTCCCTCTCTTTTTTTTTATTATTGTCTTTACTATTTCTTTTTTACCTTTCCATCATTCTCTGGTACAATTTTATTAAATAGTAAACTATACCAATGTACCTAAAATACAAAAATATATCAAATATGTCATTAGTATAAATATATATTTATACATTGATTTTACATTATAAGATTAAATTAAAGTCTATTTTTTTTTTTTTGTTGTTTTGAATTTCTTATCTTAGAATTCAAATATTATTTATATTGAAAAATAATATCAATTTTGTTAATTTAATAAGTTTATTATTTGAGAAAAATAACTTTCCCATTATGAATATTAGAAATCACATCTACCTTTATTCCACATTCCTCATGAAATAATTTTATCTTACTTTATCTTATCTTAAGCAAGCTTCAAACACATGATAGGATAAAATTCATCCTATCTCAAATTTTATCTTGACAATCAAACGCAGCATTAGTGTACTTTTCCTAAAGAAAGGGACAGGAAACAAGTCACCGATTGTTATTTCCACTCACATTTTGTCTAGGACAATCTTTTTTCCAATCAACTAATTGAAATACCCTTATTTATTATTTCCTTTTTTATCAACCTAACCTAGAAAACAACTTTTATTTATATCATCTCTTTTATCTTATCAATTTCACAATATAAATGTCACATTACACCCAATTCCCAAAAAATAGATTTTAAGGGCCAAACAATGCGTAGCACAAGCCTCTATGAGGTACTACATTTATGAGTTATCAATTATTGCCTACATTGAGTGTTCATGAACCCTCTTAATCTCAAATACTCAATCACTGGGAGATACTTATAAGTGGGGCCCACAACTTTGGAGGGCTAGGATTGAGTAGGCTCATGTACAACCATTGGGAGATACTTGTACCTTATTCAACTCTTATGTGTCCCGGTCACATGTGTAGAATGATGACATATGTCATTGACTTTTTAGAAATTAAAAATTATGAAACTATAGTGGATGTGCATCATACTTCTTGGGGATTGAGATCCTCCTCACTTTTGAACCAATGACTGCTTACGAGCCTCTATTTTGGCAAATATTGTTGGCATTTAACCTCTAGGCAAGAATTTTCCCAAAAAAACCTCTAGGCAAGAAACCTCACATTGAAATGACCAAGCTACCCCTCTTTGCAAACTCATTTTAGCATCTTGCTTAAGGTTTGGGTGGTTTGGTTTTTTGTTGAGTTTTAGGTGGGTTTGAGAAATTAATATTTGAAAATAGATTTTTTTTAAAAGAAAATGACATTGTCATAGATGGGGATACAATGATAGTTGATGCAAAGGAGCCAAGTGGTCTTTAAAGGCAAAAATCAAATCTATATTTAGTATTTTTGAAAGGTAGAACTATTTTGGGTGAAAGGGAGGTTTGTTTTTTGGTATCTTTCCAAAACTAAATGTTGAGGGGCAAACAAATACATAGCACAAAACTTTGGGAGGTAAGGGTGAGCATGATTTCAAAGTAGAATTGGGAATCAGAAAATTGGACCAACAATGGAAACCAATTCCAAGTTTTAGGATATGCAAAATAGGTTCCAAGTTCTAAAAATTGGAAAATCGAAACTCATAGGCAATTGGAGTCTGGAACTTAGAACAAGTTTTTGTGGTTTTTTCTTTTTTTGTTCTATATTTTCGTGCAACCCTGCCATATTCCATGACATCTAATAATGAGTATATAATTTGGAATCACTAGTCTAAGCTTCCATTTTTTACGATATCCATGACTAGAACTTTTACTTTATTAATATTTCATATCCTTCATATGTCAAATATGAGTTGTGGTTATTGGATAGTGGTTAGGGGTGAGCATAGTCCAGGTTGAGCCAATCCTACACCTAACCCTTGGATCAACCCTTACATTATTGGTCCGCAATTTTTGGGATGGAAGACCAACCTTGTTGAGCTTGGGACTGAGGACCAGATTGACCCTATGTGTCCAATCCAATTCCAAGATCAACCTAGGACCAATTGATTTTTTTTTCATTTTTTGTATTATTTAAAAGGACAAACATATTATTTCAAATTGCATATCCATCAGCAATACAACATTGAATAACCAACTATGAATAACAGTACATATCAAACATAAATATTGGGTAAAGACATAAATTTACATTTACTAAAAGCAACAAACCATAAAAATGAAAATGCAAAGCAAAGGAACAGAGGCAAGCAATGAGGCAAGTGAACAGAGGTAAGCAACGAGGTGAGCCGTGAGGTGAGTAGGCAAGTAAGGCCAAGGCGCATGGCGAGGCCGAAGTGAGGGCAAAGGGTTTCTTCTTCTTTTTTGTCAAATTAGGGCTGAGTTTCTGTTGACGCCTCATTTTTTATGTTAATTAAGTTTTTATAAGCAAATAACAAATAAACAAAAAAAAGCGAAGCAAAGAAAAGCAAAAAACGGAAAGAAGGAAGCGGCCTCCGCATGGGCCTTCGGCCCATTCGCCTCAAGCCCGGCCCCCTCCGCGTCATCTTCTTCCTCGCGTCACCGAGGAGCACGCGCGGGCGAGCGCGACGGAGAAGCTTGAGCGAGACGGTTGCGTGCGGAGCGAGGGAGCAGGGGCATCGACGGGACACGACCGGAGGAGGCGATGATGGCGGATGGGACGGCGGTCCAACCGGCGGCTCGAAGCCTCGCCGACCGGCCACTCCCGCGCCTATAAATAGGCCTTCACCGTCGACGACGAAGGGGAGGAGAACCCACAGAGAGAGAGTGAGCCAGATTGAGTCGCAGCCTTGGATACCCCACTGAGAGACTTCAGGGGGGCCGAGGACTCGCGACCTCAAATCTGAGCTTCGCCGGAGTAGAGAGGGAGAGAGAGAGAGGCGCGGAGAGAGAAGGAGGGTTCGCGTGGGCCTCGCCGTCGCCGTCTTCATCCTCGTCGTGCGGTTGCCGAGCAGGTATCGCGCTGTCCCCGTCGCCGTCACCGTTGCCATCCCCCTCTCCATAGTCCAATCCCCTTTGCCGTCACCGCCGTAGTCGTCATCGCCGCTGGACCGCTTCGGTCTCCTCTCCGGCGCCGCGGATTTGCAAACCCTAGGGTTTGCGATTTTCCGGGTCGCAAAGCGGATCCGGACCCGGAAAATCGGGTAGGGTTTGCGGTCCGAGGGATGGCTGGAGGATGGGTCGGGTGCCCGGGTCGGATCCGGGCCGCTGTCCGGGTAGGGTTTCGCGAGACGGGTCGCGGCGGCGAGTCGGGTCAAGAGCGGGTCGGAACCGGGTAGGGTTTCGCGGGGGTCGGATCCGAGTCGGGCCGTGGATCCGGTAATCGGGCCGGGCCGGGCGCCCCCAAACGCCCGGCCACGGCGCCGTTTTTTCAACAAAAAAAAAAAAAAAAAAAAAGGCGAAAAAAAAATCCGAGTCGGGCCCGCGTTGCGGGCCGTCCTCATCGGACCGGCCGGGTCGGACCCAACCCGCGATCCGACCCGGTCGGTTTTATATTATTTTTATATAAAATAATATTTTTAAATAAATACTAAATAATAAATAATTTCAAAAAAATCAAAAAATGATTTATTTTCAAAAAAATGTTGAAAAAATGTTTTATTTTCTAAAAAATCGAAAAATATTTTAAAAAATGTTGAAAAAATGTTTTATTTTCTAAAAAATCGAGAAAAACCAAAAAAATAATTTATTTTCCAAAAATATTAAAAAAATATTAAAAAATATTTTATTTTCTGAAAAATCAAAAAAAAAAAATTTATATTTTCCAAAAAAAGCCAAAATTTCAGAAAAAGCCAAAAAGACTTGTAAAATTCCAAAAAAATTCCAAAAATCCCTTTTGTGTCCGAAAAAAATTAGAAAATGACTTAAGAAATGTTTTTCCTCCCAAAATGCATGGAAAATCCCTCGAACATCCAAAAACCTCGGGGTTTAAACAAGATTAGATACCGAAAGGGCATTAGTGATTAATTAATGTAATCAAGTCCCCGATCCTAATTTCTCTGGTTGCGCAGGAGTGAGTATTTCTCCCGATACTTCACTTGGGTTTCTAATCAACCTACCTCAAATCGATTAGTGGAGACTCCATTTTAAAAATTGATTTACAGGTTAAAAACTTGAACCATTAAGTCGTGAATTGGTGGACTTGGGAGAGTCCGGGCTTAACCAATTTCAGCCGAGCCATTAGCCTCCTTAGGCGCTCGTACCCGACTGCGGGCGCCAAAAAAAAAGAGGTCGCGACAGTTTCTTTCTAATTTACATGACAAACTAAATTATGAAAAGAATAGAAAAGGAGACACTAGAAATCATAATAGACAAAAATATATAATATATGATATATTATATATATTATATATGATATGTAATATATTATGTACACGGTTGGTTCGGGTTGGACCAACTTTAAACTTCCAAGATCAATGACCAACCCTTATAGTGCAAGGTCAAGGGTCTTAGGACTAAGGACTGACCTAGTCCCCCTAGAAACCAGACTAGGACTAGTCAGATTGGGCCGGTCCAAGATAAGTCCAAGGTCAACCCTGGACCAATGCTCACTCTTAATGGTAGTCATTAGAGATGATGATTCATTATAATTACTCATTTAATAATGTAGGTGGTACCTAATAGGCCTTGAAACCAATCCTGGATTTTGTGACAGGGTAGGTTCCAAGTTCCTATATATGCAGGGTGAGTTCTAAGTTCTAACAACTAGGGAACTAGTTCCAATAGGTAGGTTCCAAGTATAACCTGGATTAACCCTAGAATCGCTCACCCCTTAAAAGGTGCTTTAGGGCAGCATTTATGAGTCAATAATTAATTTCTATCTGCAATGAGTGTCCATGAACCCACTTTAATCTCAGCCACTCAATTCGCTACGTTGGAGGGCTAGAATTGAGTGGGGCTCATGAGCACTCCATACAAATAAAAAAATTTCAGCATTTGCAGTCAGGGTTTCATGACGGCCAATCCCAATCCACTTGTATTTATAGCTTCTTCAATCCTCTTCGCGTGTCCCAGACACATGCGTAGGAAGGCTACAGTGGCGAAGAGTGGACGGATGGATCAAATCGACGATATTATTACCAACATCGTGTATCTCCTACATAATCATATATAATTAAGCACCGGAAACTATTTTCCTGTTTGAAGAACTGGTCATACTTCTATCGTATATGCAAATGTTTGCTCGCTAACGTGAGACCCAAGTAAAAAATTGACCGTCGTCTTAGACTTCATTGTCTTAAGATGTATGGATGAAAATGATTTATTTCCAACATGAGTAATCAATGCATATGAAAACAAATTGTGTCTCATTTTTTATCTCATATGTTTTTTTTTTTTTTGGTAAGGTAAGTAATATATTGACTTAAAACCACAAACTATACAGAAAAAGCGGGGGTCGGCAACAAAAACTTACACTCATAAGGACAGACATGTCAAAATGAGTGGAAGGGTGCCAAGAAAAGGAAACAAAGAACAGCCAAAGAAAGGCTACCAAACAGCGAACTAGCTATAGCCAGTAGCCAAAAGGTGGCAGCAAACAAAAGGGAACAAAATGGGGAGGCATTGCAGCTAATACATCACCAGCCGTTGCAGTAGCACCAGCAACAGACTAGTGGCAAACCCTAGAACCTTAGCCGAAGAGGAGGGTCAACAAGCAAACAATTCAAGCTGAAAAGATAGAAGGACTAAAATTTCAGCATTGTTGCATCCTCCTATTGATGGGGGTGTCCGAGACTTGACGGTAAGTCAAGGCTTTGTCCCTAACGACCTTGTCCAGGCGCTTTTTGAGAGTCAACAAAGAAGGTTTACAATCACGGAAGATGATGTTACTCCTTTCCTTCCAGATAATGTTGCATAAAGCTCCAAAAGCGAACTGAGCAAGATATTTGTAGAAGGTATCCCCTGAAAGGTAATTGATGGCCTATTGAAGGTTTTCCGACCATGAGTTGTTGCACCAAGCTAAGTTGCATCTTGTATTCTAGAAGATAGCAAGATCCCCCACGGTGTGACACCTAAAGAACAGGTGATCAATGGAATCAGGCCGAGAATTACAAAAGACACATCTAGCATCCGAAATTCTTCCATATGTTATAAGCAAGATCTAAGTAGGCAGTCTATTTCTAGTAATTAGCCACAGATGGAATTGGAATTGAGGGATCAACGAGCGGTTCAAGATAAATGGAGCCCAAGGCACGGATTGGCCTCTTGGCCGGATACTATCTCGAGCAGAGGCGGTTGTAAAACTCCCGATGGATGACCAAGCCACCAAAAGCAGTTAGCATCTTGGCTTAGCACGAGAAGAGGCTCATGCCAAGAAGCTAAAGCATTATGGATAGTAGATGCCAAGGCGGGGAGAGAAAAGAACTCAGCAACTATGGCATGCCTAGAAATGCCCGAGCAGTAAATATCCAGATCAAAGAAGAAGAAGCTTAGCAGGCCTCTGAGGTGCCAATTGTCAAACCAGAATGATACAGAGCTACCATTTCCCACTCGCCACCTAAACAAATGGCGAAAGTCCTGTCGGAGATCTAGTATCTTTTTCCACGACCAAGAACAAAAGCTCGGTTTACCCACTATCCAAAAGTTCTTTTCCTTTAAGAAGTTCGAGTGGATCCATTTACACCATAGAGACTCCTTATTTGTGAATAAGATACAATGTGTTTGAGAATTGATGCTTTGTTGCAATCTCGCAATCTACGAATACCCAATACACCTTCATCCTTAGGGAGGCACACATTGATCCAAGCAACTTTCACACCTCCTGATCCAAGCTTCGGACCTTTCCAAAGGAATTGTCTAAGGACTTGTTCTATAGAATCAAAAATACACCTAGGCAAAATAAAAACATTCGCCCAATAAACCTGGATCGAGTGCAAAACTGACCTGATCAACTGGAGGCGACCTGCAAAAGAGAGGAACCGTTGGCCCTCGACGTGATTGCATTAATCAACATCGTATAGTCAGCCTTACATAGTCGTGATGCAATAATAGGCACTCCCAACTACCAAAAGGGTAAAGAACCTTCCTAGAAACCAAAGAAGTTCTTGATGCTGGTCCGGGAATCTGTTGAGACGCTTGAGAAGAAAATCTCGCTCTTGTGTAGGTTCGGGACTAGGCCACTCCATTGAGAGAACTGAGTAATGCCATCCTTAAGCAAGGACAAGGAGGACATATTTGCCTCAGAGAAGAGTAGAACATCATCCACAAAGAATAGGTGGAATAATCGAGAGGGTTTGCACCGCCAGAAGAATTTAAACTTAGGCCGCCGGGTTTGGAGGTTAAGGATCCTAGTGAATACCTCCATCACCATCGTGAAAAGGTAGGGAGACATGGGATCGCCCTGCCGGAGACCCCTACCACTCAAGAAGAAACCATGAAATTCTCCATTTAGTGCGACAGAAAATTTAGGCATTTGAATGCACACCATCATGAGTTTAGCCAAATGCTCAGGAAATCCAAGGGCTTAAGAAAGTTCTAGGAAGTCCCAGTTAACCGTATCATACGCCTTGTGAAAATCAATCTTGATAACACATTTGGGTAGATAGGGTTGAAGATGAAAGCCAGCAAAAAGCTCATGAGTTAGCACTATATTGTCACTTATGCGCCTACCCTTGACAAAGGCATTCTGTGATAAGCTAATAATCGAAGGCAAAACCTCAGCCAACCTATTAGCCAAAATCTTCCTAATACATTTATAGACCGTATTGCAGCAAGCAATTGGCCTATAGTCGTTTATGATTGAAGCGTTAGGGTGTTTAGGTATAAGGATTAGGGTGTTTGAGAATTTATCTCATATGTTATGATCACATCAATCATATAAAGTCAAATCATATGCATCAGCAATAAACTAATTAGTCACGACACTTGCGAGTACGAGAAAGGAATTCAATTGAGACTATTTAACTCATTTTCATATTTTCAGACCATTTCCTGATTAGTAATTGGCATTCAGGTAATCTTTCCTCCACCACAGAAAGGCTTTATTATTCGTTTTGAGTGGCTCCAGTTTGGTTGAGGAAAGAGCCAAATAGTACATTGAAAAAAATTATGATTATGGTCGTTTGTACAGCATGCAATCTTTCTAAACTAACCAAAAAAAGAAAAAGAAAAAAAGAAATCTTTCTGAACTATTCTGGGCTAATTTAATTACCACCGTTCATCTGACCATCTGTAAAGAAGACTTGACTTGCAGGCAATAATTGGCAATAATAAATTATTGCCAAATGGGAGCTAAAATAATTGCAGGCCTCGACTTCGTGCTATCAGGTCTCCATAGAACTTATACTTGCCATTGCTGGAGGAATATACCTATAATTAGTTGTCACCTTACCAGCTGACACCGACACAAATAAAACCCATAACATATATAAGAGAAATGATTATGTGATTGTCTTTAATTTATTGTGATATTAACAATCTATTTTTAGTAAAAAATAAATAAATAACAAATAAGTGGAAATTATTTCGGGATCCTTTTTTAAAAAATTTATAGCTCACCACATATTGTTACTCTTACAGTGCCCTAAGAACCGTGAGAGCAAAGTCCCATATGAAAATATTTAAAAAATAAGAAAGAAAAGGTGACAGCTTTTCCAAAAACTGAAGATCCAGATCCTTTAGCAACGAAAACATGGAGTTCGCCACTAATGGCCGCTATGAAACTTGCAGTTTCATCGTTAAAAGCTCCAGAGGGTAGTAGCATGTCAATCTTCACATGAGATGCGGGCGTTCGGATCTTTGTATATATGTCCCTCTCGACCTCCCTAGTCTCACTCTGTCAGGTCCTTGTCAAAATCTGCCTATCTATCTATCTGCCAATCGAGTTTCCTCCTCTTCTTTTTTGGATGAAAGAGTTTGCTCTTTAGTCAGCCAAAGATGTGCCTTACAAGTGGATCTTTATTAAAAGAATAATCAGTTCCGCTAAGAGCCAACTTGAAGATTCTCAGGGCTATTGCAGATTATTCTGCTGGCATAACACTTTGTAGTGAAGCACACACTTCGGGCTTTCGCTTCTTTTTGTCTCTTATGTGCAAGACTTCATGGATTTATTACATTGAGCATATTCCAACGCCAATGGAGGGCAAGCAGGGTTTTGTCGTCTTTTATTGGTCAGTTCTTTAATGGATAGAGCATCTGTCAGTGTCTGTCATTGTAATCACTTATGCAAGGTTTTATTTGAGTATTCCACTTAAGAAAATTAGCTATACATCTGTGTATCTAAAATCTATGTATCTTTTATAAAGGTATCGCAAATAGAGCAATCTTAAGGTATTGCACAACTTTTTAGCTATTTTGCTTAGTTAGCAATGTGAGAGTTGTTTCTCTTTCATAAGCGAGATTCCGGTGTTGACACATGTACAGTTTTTAATTTCGGTTAATGAACTCATTCCATTAGCAGATGAGAGTTCCCATCCCATGGATGATTGTGTAATAAAAATATACAATGGTGGTGTACCTTATGTAAATCCTACTAAAAATGGATTATGTAGATGGAGATCAAAACCGATTAGTGAAAGTTTCATATAAAAAGTGTGTAGTGACAAAGTGGATGTAGTCAATGATACTATAGACAGAGGGCGAGCCAATTGCAAGGTAAAGATATCGTGCAATTCCAAATATTATATCATGGACCACCGGCGTTTTTAGTCATTCTTTAATGTGTAGATGAACAAGCTGAGAACAAGGGTTTTGATGATACCTCGTACATATTTACGATGGTCTCTAATTTCAAGAACCAAGGTCATTGATTAAGACATTGGTCTGATTCATTCACATGCCTTTTGTTGTCTATATAAAGAAATTGAAACCATGTAAGAGAGAATCAAAAGATGGCAGTCTCTTCTTTCGTTTTGCATGTGCATGCATCCACCAACAGGCACCCCATTATTCCTACCTTTGGTCACCTTAAAAAGTCCATTTCCCCAGCTCTAAAGGTACGTTACACGAAATCCAGATCTTTATGGTTAAATTTTTTTCTTAAGGAACACACAAGAGATCTTGAGCATGTGTTTTTTTTTTCTTCTTCTTTTAATTGAAATAATTACCGGTTTGATTTTGATTTCGAAAAATTGCATGGCCAGCCTATTTGGAAGGAGTTGCAGCAACAACTGCCGTTGAAGAAGATTGATGTATTCAACACGGTCAAGAAAGCTTCAGGGATGGTGTTGGATGTCTTGGTCGATGGCTTGTACCGGTTTGTGGATCAACCTTATCCGCCATCTCAGTGTTGGATATGCGATCCTTTGCTATGATACCAATTGTTGGAACCAAAAGGATTTGGGTATGCGGCCCTTTGCTTGACATTAATTGTAGAGTACGCAGCTTATAAAATATGCGGAAGCGTTAAAATACTCAAATCAAACTAGCTGATACAAGTACACACTCAAGCAAATTAATACAAGCATACACTCAGCTATTCTATTTTCTTCCCTTCTCGATCACGGAGGGATAACTCGCTCACATAGAGCTACTGAGACTGCAGTGCCTCTCACTTTTAGTTCACCATTGCACCTGGTGACTTCCTGTTCCGAAGCTCTCATTGCTGGAGGCTTTCCCTGAAGCTCACCTCGTATTGGCTTGAGGTTCTCCGCCTGCGTGTGGCGTGAGACCCTCTCCCTGGCCTTCTCTAGCCTGAGGCTCTCTGCCTAAGGCTCTTCTCTCTGTTGACCTGAGGCTGCGGTGCCTCTACGTGAGGCCTTCCGGCCTGATTTACGTTTGCACTCCCAAGCCCTATTTATAAGCATCTTCCACCGCCTGAACTTTTCTTCTTGGCTAAGGAGTCAAACATTGTGGGCTATCTTCTTTTCCTTCACGTCCAAGTACTAGCAAAGTTGAACTTTGCTTCCTGCTCCTTGAAGGCTCCAGTAACAATTATACTATTATTTTAATATGTGCCCATCCATTCCTTCATGTGTACACTTGCTGCTCACGTTCGAGTTTCTTCTTCTTCACCGCCTCACGTCCAGACTTCATGCTTTTGGACTTCCATTATTATATTAGGTGTTGACTCCAACACTCAGGTACTTATGAACGAGGTTCTCTCTTGACTCATTTGCTCCATCTGAAAATTTCCAGTTTCAGGATCGGCGGGTGGAAGAAGTGACACAAAACCCAGAAAATCTTATGCTTATTTCATCAAAAACTTTTCTGATGCCGATAAGCTAAACATGAACAGTTTTTTTTTCCCCGATTTTGGCGTGGTTGATAACACCACCATATCATGCAGCAACCAATATGTAAACACGGATTCGTCACTCCGGAAACACCAATTCAGGCGCACATGCTCACTGGCAACAATAGAGAGAAATATCTTTTTGGTAGTTTGTAAAGTATAATGATAGCTATCTGATTCGCAGAACAGATGGAATAAATATCGTGCTACCCCTAGATGACACTAGCAAACCAAAAAATAACTTTAAGCAGTAAAAATTTTGGAAAAATGAACAAATGCTTAAAATAAAGGGAAAAATGACATAAAAATAGAAAAGTGCCCTGAAAAACGCCTGAACAATGATTTTGAGGTCCAATACGACTGCAAGCGGGATTCCAATTGGACCACAGCGTAGTGCTCCCAATAATATATTATAACTACATATGAAAACATAAGGATGCACATGTCATATATATATATATATATGTATGTATGTAGTACTTCCACGTGCATCATTATGTTACCACACACACACCCACACACACACACACATCTGAATTTTCTAAAATATTGACTTGAACAGAAGAACTTTGCACCGGTTCAAGAAATTGGAGAAGCTGTTGAAGTTGCTTGCTTGGAAGGGGAATTACCAGCTGGTTTCCCTGAAGGAGTTTTTGTTAGAAATGGTACATATCTATTCTTAATTTATGTGCCGTTTAAGTTCCATATGTATAAGATTTCACCAGTTAGGTTTGCGTGTATGATGCATGTTGGGCGTCAAGATTTTGGCTTTTACAAATAGGAGCAGCCGTAATAACATAAGATAGATATTGATCTTTGCATTAGATATGTTGTTACTGATCAAAACAGTAAACTAGAAACAGAAAACCAGAAGCTATAGTTTTTGAATGAGGAAGAGAAGCACAAGAAAACATAACACAAACTTGTGTACGTCAGTTTTCTAAGGAAACTATCAAGTACAGGACAACTTAAACAAGAACAAAAATTATTTACAAACCACACACACGTGCAGCATATAACTGCACCTAAACATGCTAATTCACTTCCTAGAAAATAGCAAAAAACACTAAATGCACATGGCTGTTTTTTAATAAAAAAAACAGAGGAAAATAGAGTAAAAAAAAAACAAAATAGAAAACAGCAATTGAGACATTATTAATCCAACAAACTCCTCCTTGGATCGATTCTTTTTGCATACTCCAATTTTCTTTCTTAATACTTCAAACCTTCCAGTTTGAAGTGGTTTTGTGAGCATGTCTGCAAGCTGATCTTCAGATCTGCAATATACCAACTTAACTTCGCCACTTTGTTGCATCTCACGCAGAAAGAAAAATTTGACTTTGAAATGTTTGGTTTTGCCATGAAAAACTGGATTCTGTGATATTGCTAAGGCAGCCTGATTATCCACATTAACTTCAATGCAATTACTGGAATTCAACCACAAATCCTTCATTATCTTCTTCAGCCACAAAACTTGATTTGCAGCTGCAGTAGCTGCTATAAACTCAGCATCTGCTGTGGATTGAGTTACAATCTCTTGCTTTTTGGAACACCGGGAGAAACAAGCGAACCAAGATCAAACAATACCCGGACGTACTTTTCATGTCATCCACCGAACCAGCCAGTCACTATCGAAAATCCTTGCAAATTAAACTTCTGACATTTCTTAAACTTCACACCAAAGAACAATGTTCCTTTGAGATATCTCAAGACCCTTTTTGCTGCAATCAAATGTAACTGACTAGGACTACTCATAAACCTGGATAAAACACT
Source organism: Eucalyptus brandiana (assembly GCA_014182725.1). Classification (NCBI taxonomy): domain Eukaryota; kingdom Viridiplantae; phylum Streptophyta; class Magnoliopsida; order Myrtales; family Myrtaceae; genus Eucalyptus; species Eucalyptus brandiana. The sequence goes on from CM024670.1 coordinate 37,311,360, forward strand.
CACAAAGAAATAGAATATCCGGTCCGTTCTTTGTAAGATACATGAGACACCCAATCAGACTTCTATACATCGAAGCATCTACTGCATCTGTTCCATCATTCTTCTGCAGCTTCTCTTTAGCAGCCATAGGAGTGCTTACACTTCGACAATCTTCCATCTGAAACTTCTTTAGAATTTCCTTCATGTATTTTTTCTGAAGCCTGTTTGACTTCCAGACCTAAAAAATAAGCCATCTTTCCTAAGTTTGACATCTCAAAAACTGCAAATAGATCTTGCTTCACCTTCTCTATCAATTCCATATCATTCCCCGTCACTAATAGATCATCTACATAAAGTGACAGAATTATAACACTGTAATTCACCTTCTTGACATAAAGAGTGAACTCACTTAAGCTTTTTACAAAGCCAAAATCCTACAAATATCGATCTATCTTCCTATACCAAGCTCTTGGAGTCTGCTTCAGTCCATATAGAGCTTTCTTCAACCCGTATACACTCTCTTCTTGCCCTATGATATTGAAGCCTTCAAGTTGTTCAACAAAAATCTCCTCCTCAAGCTCTCCATTCAGAAATGCAGACTTGACATCTAACTGAAATATAGGCCACCCCTTCTCTGCTGCAATAGCTAACAGTAACCTTATTGTATCAAGTCGTGCAACAAGAGCAAATGTTTCAGAATAGTCTACTCCCCATATTTGTGCATAGCCTTTCACCACCGGTCTAGCTTTGTGTTTATTAACGGAACCATCGGAATTAAGTTTTGTTCGAACACCCACTTAACCCCAATCACATTCTTATCAGATGGTCTGTCAACAAGCTCCCATGTGTGGTTTTTCTGGATCATTGCAATCTCCTCCTTCATTGCTGCAATCCACCTCTGATCCTCCTTAGCTTCCACAAAGTTAAATGGTTCGAGCATTGCCACATTGCTTCTTTCATAGATTTCAGCAAGTGATCTTGTGCCTCTCACTGGTAAACATCCATATTGTCTTCCAATCCATCTATAACTTCATCAACCTCTACATCTGTTGTAGGTTGTTTTTCGAACTGCTGCTTTTCTGCACTCTTTCCTTCCATCCAATTCCACTCATCTTCCTCTAGAAAAACTACATCTCTGCTTACAGTCACCTTCCCTGTCATAGGGTGAAAAATTCTGTAAGCCTTTGATTGGAGACTGTACCCGATGAAGATTCCAAGCTCTGCTTTCTTATCTAGCTTGTCCCTCTTGACCTCAGGAACATGAGTGTAACACAAACACCCAAAAACCTTCAAATTTTTCACAGAAGGTTTAACACCATACCAAACTTCAAAAGGTGTTGACCTCTCTAAGGCCTTTGTGGGCAATCTGTTCAACAGGAACACTACAGTATTAGCTGCTTTAGCCCAGAACTTCTTAGGCAACATCTTCTCCTGCATCATACATCTAGCCATCTCCATAATACTTCTGTTTTTCCTCTCACTGACCCCATTCTATTGAGGTGAATAGGGAGCAGTGAACTGCTGCACAATTCTTGCTTGCTCATAATTCAACTTAAACTTGTGAGCAGTATACTCAGAACCATTATCAGACCTGAGCATTTTAATTTTCTTCCCACTCTGATTCTCAACTAAGGCTTTAAACTTCACAAACACATCAGCAACTTCAGATTTGGCTCGCAGAAAATAAATCCAACTCATCCTAGTCATATCATCAGTGAAGGTAATGAAATACCTGCTACCATTGAGAGAAGACTCAGACATAGGTCCACATAGATCTGTGTGGACCAATTGCAACTTCTCACATGCTCTCCAGCCTCCTTCTTTGAAAGGAAATCTGATTTGCTTGCCAAGAAGACAAGTTCTGCACTATGGAAATTCCTTCTCCAAACTTGGCAAGTCATCTGCCAAGCTATTTCTCTGCATAAACGACATGTTCTTCCTGTGAACATGCCCAAGTCTTTTATGCCATATCTCTGCATTTTCTTCTTTGCACTTTAAAGCCATTTGTTGCATCTCTTGTGGCTTGAACATGAAACTCTTGTCCTTCATTGGGATTCTTAGCACTTCTTTGCTATCTGCATTATTAATAAGACATTCCTTCCCTTCGAACTTCACTTTATAGCCCTTCTCAACTAATTGACCAACACTTAACAGATTATGGTCAATATTTGGTACAAAAAGAACATCACTGATCAGCTTCACCTCCTGATTTCCTTCAATAGCCACTGTACCTTTCCCTTGCACTTCGATAAACTGTCCGTTGCCAATTCTGACTTTGGACCTGACTGACATGTCTAGAATCCTAAACAGCTTCGAATTGCTAGTCATATGATTGGTACAGCCACTATCCACCAGCCATGCATCATTCCCAACAGAAGATTCAGAAAAAGAAGCTACAAACAAGTGTTCTTCCTTAGTTTCATTCACTGCTACCTGGGCTTTTCCTGCTTCCTAGTAATTTTTTTTCTTTACAGATGGCTTCCATGTGACCCAACTTGTGACATCTTCTGCACCTAGCATCAGGCTTTCTCCACCATCTAAAATACTGATGATTAGTTCCACCACAGTATTAACAAGGCTTTTTGTTCATCTTCCATTTGCTAGACCCACCAGAATTTCCTTCTTTTGCTACAAACTTGGAGTCACCAGCATTTTCTCTGGACTGAATCCATTTCTTCCCTTTGCCTCCATCATTTGACTTCACTTTAGCTTGCAACACACCCTCTACAAACTCTTCTCTTCTCATCAGTCTTCTGTGCTCCTGTGCCTGCAGAGCATTTAACAATTCTGCAAGCTTTATATCAGGTAAGTCTCTTGTATTTTCCAGAGACGCTATGGTGGCTTCGAACTTCTCTGGAAGAGACACCAGGATCTTCTGAACAAGCCTTTCATCCTTCAAGTTAGTCCCTAAAACTCTGATTTTATCAGCTATCCCCACTAACCTATCAGAGTATTCCTTCCCTGACTCAGACTCTTTTATATGCTGTCTCTCAAATTCTCTCAAGAGATTCAACACCTTCATACCTCTTATCTTCTCATCTCCTTCATATTCTTCCTTCAAGAAGTCCCATATGGCCTTTGCGAGTCACGCTTCATAATTCTCGTAAAGATGGTAGGCGAGACAGCGGCATACGAGCAAGATTTTGCCTTGGCTTTTCTTGTGGTTCTCTCTTTATGAAGTTTGATTTGATTCATGGTCGGATTATCCGGAAGTGGAGCAACTTCATAATCATCCTCCACAAACTTCCCACGGATCATGACCCTCCAAAAATGCTGTCATCTTAACAGCCCATGCTTGATAATTCTCTCCAGTAAATACCGGAGAAGCCATCGCAGAGAAACCACTCGACCCTGTCTCCATCACCCTTTAACTTCTTTACACTTCGATACTTGCTTCACTTCACAGTCCCTCAAGATCATACACGCTCCGATACCACTTGTTACTTGATCAAAACAAGAAACTAGAAACAGAAAACCAGAAGCTATAGTTTTTGAATGAGGAAGAGAAGCACAGAGAAAACAGAACACAAACTTGCATATGTCAGTTTTCTAAGGAAACTATCAAGTACAGGACAACTTAAACAAGAACAAAAACTGCTTACAAACCACACACACATGCAACATATAACTGCACCTAAACGTGCTAATTCACTTCCTAGAAAATAGCAAAAAACACTAAATGCACATGGCTGTTTTTTAATAATAAAAAAAAACAGAGGAAAACAGAGTAAAAAAAAAAAAACAAAACAGAAAACAGCAACTGAGACATTATTAATCCAACAAGATATAGTTGTGTAGGTACCGATGTCTCATGCAATTTCATATATCCAAGATCATACTTATTTATCTTCTTAAATAGAAAATATGTTGATGGCAATTTTCATTTATCAAGCTTCATTATAAAAATATGCTCAATTTTCAGGTCCAAATCCTCTGTTTGGATGTCTGCAATCCACAGTGTCGCCTTTAGGAATAACGAATGAAACTTGGGTAGAAGGAGAAGGGATGCTTCATGCATTGTTCTTCAAAAGGACTGGTGAATCAGATTGGAGCATCTCCTACAAGAACAAGTACGTTGAGTCCGAGACATTCAAGCTTGAAAAGCAAAGAAACAGACCATCCTTCATCCCTGCCATTGAAGGAGATCCACTGGCTGTCATAGCTGCATTTTCCCTGAATCGGGTAATTTGCGAGATACTCTTTGGTATGCCTTTTAGGGTTTTATTGAAAAGTTCATCTTGTTACATTAGAATAGTCCACAAGGATTTAAATTATGTGACTCGCTTGTCCCCTCTTCATGTAGCCAAGTGAATACAACTATAAGCACGGACAATCAACTAGATAATTTAGAACTGGAGCACAAAATGACAATCAACAATAACCAAGGATTTGACGTGGGAAACCCCAACCGGAGAAAAATGACATTGGAAGCTCCCCAAGAAACTCTCACTATGTAAAGTAGGATTACACTTTTCTTTTCTAGTATCACTAGGGGCAATACTATCTCCGAAATAGGTCAGATCTCTCTTATTGTTTTTTTTTTTTTAATGAATTTGTGAAATTAAAAGTTAAGTTGATTTAAACAAAATCCTGCACATTTTCTTTGAATATTTTTTTGTTAAGGTAGTTGAAGTGTTTATAACCTGAAATTTAAGATTTGGTACTTCAACAGATTAGACTCAACGCTGATAACAAGTTCTTGTGCAATACAAGCGTGTTCGAGCACTCAGGGAAGCTATATGCGATATCGGAGAATTACTTGCCTCACGAGATCGATTCACAAACCATGGAAACATTTGGTGTTTGGGACTTCAATGGAGATTGGGATCGACCTTGCACTAGCCATCCCAAGGTTCTATATTCTATCACTATTTTACCTTAATGTGTTATTAAATAATTCATGTTTGTAGTATTGCTGGATCTTTTTCGAGGTTTGTTTGCCAAAATTATACGTATTGAACAGAAAGCTCCGGAAAGTGGCGAACTCGTGATAATGGGGATTGATGTCAAGAAACCTTTCCTCGTGGTCGGAGTGGTATCTGGTAATATCTCTCCTCTTCTTAGTCATTCCATGTCTATTTGAAGAAGCCTCATATGATTCTCATAAACACTTTTAAAATACACGAATGACATCTTAATAGCTTAATGGCAACATCTAATGCAAACGTTGATGATTCGAAAACCAAAATTTCAACAGGGTTCTCTTCCTTCTTTCATTTCTCTACGGTTTTAAGAAGAATTCTACTATTTTGTGCCCAAGTATGATCTCTATTCTGTGCCAGTAAATTTTAATATGTGTTTGTAAGAGTAGAACTGTCGGTAACAAAGGAAGAGACGGGTGACTTTTAGGAAATATAAAAAAATTATGAACTTTCTTAGTAGTTTGTAACTTACCAACTTTTGTATTGACTTACCAATTTTGTTTACATAACTTACTAACCTTTCGAAAGTATCAACTCTTATATGGAATTATCAACCTAAATTAGGTGAATCACCAACTTTTATCAGATTAAGTTACCGATTAGTTTTTGATTACCAACTCTCATTATTTACTAACTTCATTTATAATTTTGCGAACAGTAGAAAAATAAAAAGTATAACTATTGGGAAGGACTGACAAGTTTCTAGAAAATCAGGTTACTGATGATTCTTTTTTATTACAGATTTTTGACATGAAAGAAATCTTTTAGAAGTCTACTAGAATGGAAATAAAATTGATTTCTCTCTATCCATCCGTTTTATGGAAAACAATTTCCAAGAAAAATTTTCCAGATTTTCTGATGTTCATTTTACTTGGGGAAAAATTTTTTCCATCAAGGAAAAAAAATTATTCTAAAATAGGAAAAAAATATTTTCCACTTTTGAAAAGTGGAAAACATTTTCCTCACTTGTTTTCTCGTATCTCACACCCCTACAAATCTTCGGTTCTTTCTTTTTTTGTTTTTTAATTTTTTTAAAAAATTGAATTATTTTTTATTTCTCTTTTTCTTTTCTTTTTTTCGTTTTCTTTTCTTTGTTTTCCACTTCTTCTTTCTCAACCAATCGATGGCCATAGCAAGGGCCGGCAACTGGCCACAAGCGAGCTCGAGGCTCACCCACCTCTTGTGAGCTTGCGAGGCCCGAGGCTGATGAGGTAGAGGCTCTGGCTTGCATTTGTCGATTTGGCGAGCAGCAAGCCTGAGTTCTCTAGAGTTGGGCGAGCCTTGTGCTCGCTGATGAGTTCGAGGGTCACTTGTGGCCGGATGCCATGGACAGCAACCGGTTGAAGAAGACAAAAACAAAGAAAACAAAACAAAAAAATTTAAAATAATTTAATAATTGATTTAAAAAAAATAAAAATCAATTTTTAAAAAGTATAATAATGATGATGATGATGATGATGATAAATTATTGAAAAGAGTATATGGAGAAAAAGATTTTCCTTACCGAATAGTAGAAAAAAAGATTTTCCTTACCGAATAGTAGAAAATATTTTCCATTTCATTTTCAAGTTCACTTGAACACCAGAAATATGCCACATTTTCCACGGAACGAACGGACCCTTAAACAAATAACATCTTCCGATACTAACTTTCAACTATGGTTTTAGCCGATGTCTTTGTTTATAAATTGTAAGGCAGTCTTGCCTCTGGGAATGAATCAACATAGCTATATCTAATTCTCGATTGAAGATTAGTAGCTTGTAATTGCTCCTAGTTTGACCTGTTTTCAGCTGATGGAAAGGAGCTTCTTCATAAGGTGGATGTCCAATTAGACAAAGGTGTCTTCAGCCACGAGATTGGGGTCACAGAAAGGTTTTAGCATTTTCCTTAACAACCTTCAAAATATATGATGGCGCATACAAGTACATAAATGCATGTCCGATAAATACATGTTATTCGAACCATAGTAGTTTAATTACCATTCCACTTGACTTGACATTGTGAAGGATTAGATCACACTATTTTCTCCCAATGTCGATACTATTATCGCTTCCTGACGTCCAAAGTTGGGATGAAATCATGTCTTCCTCACTTAGGTACAATATCATAGTGGATCAACCTCTTTCAGTGGACATATCCAGACTCGCCAAGGGAGGACAGTGAGTATAAATCCCATTCAAAAATAGTGTTCCCAAATGATTAATCCTGCACGCTAAGATCAACGAGTTCCTTAAAATGTGTCCACAAAATAGATTGTTGAAGTATGAGAAAGAAGGAACATCAAGGTTTGGGTGATGCCACGATACGGCGATGCCAATTCAGTCCAGTGGTTCGAAGTAGAAACATGCAGCACATTTCACATCCTCAACACATTTGAGGATAGAGCTGAGGTACTAATTGCCTTCACATCGTAATAGTAAAATGTCTATTTTTTAGCACTTTCTTAGCTATGAAAGACTGATGATCATGTGGTTTATCACGTGGACTTACAAGCATAATCCTTCATTTCCTCTATTTCTCACCAATGATTAAGAAAAACAGGTTGTGGTAAGGGCTTGTAGGGCCGTGACATCCATATTCCCGGGTCCAGATTGGGGTGAGGACAAGTTTGATTGGTACACACGAGGATACAAATTACCTTCAAAAGATGGGGAAAATGGAAATGAAGAAGAAGGTTTTCTTTTTTATTGTGTGTATGAGTGGAGATTGAACACGGAAACCGGAGATGTCAAGGAGAGAAATCTCAGTGGCACTCACTCCTCCATGGAGTTTCCATTCATCAATGAGAATTTCATTGGATTGAAGAACAAATTCGGCTTCGCCCAAGTCGTGGATTCGGCGGCGAGTTCTAGTTGTGGTAATGAACAATGATGGATTTTATCTCAGTGAAATAGCTAGTATTTATGATTACTGTCGTGTACAATATGTGTTGTCCATACTAATTTTTCATCCTTTTAAATCACAGGGCTAGCTAAATATGAGGGTTTGGCCAAATTATACTTGGATGAACCACATGTGGAGCAATCTACGGTATCAATAGTTTTATCTCTCTAATCTCAATAAAGTACTCTTATGGTTTTGAACCATTCTATATTTATCACACGATAACCTTAAACGTAAGCTAGAATATTTTAACGATCAGATAACTTGTTTCATCTATCCAGTTGTATGATATGATATACAAAATCGTTGTATCAATGTACGTACAATGAGTTTTGCAATGTCTTTACATTCATGAGAGGATAATTGGATGATTCTACTGTTGCCTTTTCAATGAAATTGATTTTTCTCCATGTCAATGAATTTCTGAAAGAGTTGGTAAGTTTCTAAAAACTGTTGGTAAAGGAAAATAATGGGTCACTAGATCTACCAGTAATTTGTCGACTTACCAACACTATTATAGAATTACTAACTCTTTTTCATTTTGCAAATAACTAAGCTTTTTTATGTTTTACCAACTTTCATCCATCTTTTTTATCAACGCCTTAAATTTATCAACTTTCATATGCATTTACTACCTAGGTTTGGATTACCATTTCTCGTTCTAGTTGCCCACCATTATACACTATTTTTAAAATTTACCAACTCAGTTGGGCGCTACTAATTCTTATTGAATTAGTTACCAACCTTTATTTGGTGTTTTTCAAATTACTCACATCTCTTATCTGTGCCAAATATATATATATATATATATATATATATATATATATATAGATATATTCATATATATATATATATAGATATATTCATATATTTCACAAAATTTTATTTACCTTTCATACCAATGTCTTAAATTTACCAACTATTGATATGAATATTACCAACCTTTATTTGAGCAACTAAACGACTTTTTCCCCAAAGTGACCTGATATTTTTCAATATTGAGTAAACATTGGTAAAATTGCCTCAAATGAGATTTGGTAATGCAGAACTAGTCAATAACTTAATCAAAAGAAATTTGATAAATCATTTAAATTAAAGTTAGTAACTTCGTATCAGAGTCAATAAATTTAAGGTGTCGTTAAGAAAGGTAAATAAAATTTGATAAGATAAGAAAATACAAATTAAAAGAAAAAGAAACATGGTAAGTAACTCTAATGAGAGTTGATAATCCCTTGGTATTTTAATTTGAGAAAAGTTGATAAGCCACTCTAATTAAGGTTGATAATCTCTAAAAAGAGGATAAAATTAAGTTGCTGCTACTAAATGCAAATAGAATATTTTTCAATGATACAAAGCAAAATAGAAGACTAGATAAACATCAGTAAATAACTCAAACGAGAGTTGGCAACACAATCCTAGATAGTAACTTAAAGATAGAAAAGTTGGTGAATCCATTAATTTATGTTTATAATCTTAAAAGAAGTTAGTAATTATAAGGGACTATTTAGGCAAATAAAAGTTGATCAAGTAAAAAACCATTCACATTGATAGGAAATTCAAAGGAGAGTTGATAACTCAAAACTAATTGGTAATTTAAATTTTAATCTAACAAAAGTTGTTCAATCACTCTAATTTAAGTTAATACATTCATATAAGAATTAGTAAATTCAAAATATTAGTAAGTTATCAATAAATTATTTTTATAAAAAAAAGTTACCAATCATTTTTTATCAATAATTTTTACACTTACCATCACTTCTTAAAATTTAGCAGACAAAAATAGAAATCTTATTTTTTTGGCACAAAATGATAGAATGCTACGGCAATATTATAGCAAAGGTTTCTAGGAGGTGCAAATTTAAGTAATATGAGTCAGAAAGTGAACATTATTGGAAAACTTTAGACATGTCTCTTATTAACACCTCCTAACTGGCAAATGCTCCTTTTGACTAAGGCCATGAATTATAGAGTCAATACCGTCTTCACCCAACAGTAAGTTTTCTCACAAGCAATTGCATTTCTTCTTCTTCTTCATACGTGCAAATACCTAAGGTTCTCCACATCTGTTATTTCATTGTTTTAGGACTATAATCATATTTCGATTTGTTTCTAATGAATGGTCTATTATTGTTAAACCAGGAAGGAGAGAATTAGCAGGAAGTCAAGGTTGAATATCACATGTTTGGGGAGAGCAACTTTTGTAGTGGAAGTGTGTTCATCGCTAAGAATGATGGTGGCGAAGGAGAAGGTGAAGATAGTGGTTGGATGGCAACTTTTGTCCACAATGAAGTGTCCGATGAGACTCGAGTAATTTCTTATCTACCTCAATTCTCCATATTGCACTTTTCCTTGACTCGTCCCTAAAAGAGTAGATAAGGTTAATGTTGGACGTGGTCTATGCTTGCAGGTTCACATCATCGATGTGAAGGATTTCGAAGGCGAGCCGGTGACGAAGATAAAGTTGCCACAGAGAGTGCCGTATGGATTTCATGGAACTTTCATGGCCACGCCTAATAAACAGTGATTAGACTACAATTCATGTCAGTCATCAAGTTTCTGTGGGCTTAATAAGTTTTAGCATCTCTTATGTCTATGTTAATTATATAACTTCATGATTTTCTCATTGGGATGTGTTCATCGACTAGTGTGCGTTTGTGGAGATCTAGACATAATTTGATGTGCTCTACGAATACTTTAATTTGGCCTTATATGTATGGAGTTGTCAATGATTTTGTTAGAATGTGTTTCGAGTTTGACCATGTTTGACAAAACACGACCCGATAGTTATATATAGAAAACTTGGCATATGTTATCTGGGTACCCAAACGTGGCGTCCGTAACTAGGAAAGTCCGGATTGTTACCCGTTTTATCGAGTGAAAAATACAAGGGAATTAACTTCCTATTACAGTCGGCCAATTCTTTTCAAAAAGAAGTTTCCTTGATTGCCTCAAAAATGGCACTCGCATATTCATTATATAAATATTGCGTTTGAGGGATCTTTGTTTTTGGGCGAGAGGGCTTTACACCCGGCTCTAGGTGCTGTTGATTGATGTGCTTGTGCCGGGACTTCAAGGAGGGGCTGCGACATTCGTGCAATTACATTCTGAAATTACTTAAGAGGTCTTTCGAAGCCGCGAAACAATTTTCCATCATTTGTTTTATCATATAATTGCATGAAGTTAAATACTATGGGTTTTAGGGTAATTTAGAGCTGGCCAATACTTGAGTGACTGAGCGATTATAATTTCGTAATTCTCCTATTGAATAGTGGATTCTTTGCAAGCCAATTCTCCCTGTAGGAGTAGCAATTTATACTTAGATTGAACCAAATAAATCTCTTTTATTCTTATTTTTCCTAATTGATTCCTTTGGTAATTTCGTCGTCTCACATTAAATTTGAGACGACGAAGATTTTCACAAGCAAAAAAGAAAGAGGGAGAGTGATAGTGCGTGGGTCAAAGGAGCGGACAACACAGTGTCATCCTTTGGGTTCTTCTTTTCACATCTCACATTCTCAATACTAGCTACCTTATCAGCAAGACCAGCCAATTGTGGACCTTCGCCTCACCAAACGAGCACAATCTTCAGCGATCACCACAGCATCGCTCCTATCACAGACGACCAGCAATCCTTTTCTGACGCTTCTGTAAAGTTGTTGTCACCAGGTGGTCCTTTTCTGGCATCTCTACATTCACGGCGGCAGCCCAGTCTTGCCAACCGACGCCATATAGCCTTGCTGACGTTGTTCAACCATAGCTCACTCCCAATCAAGCATCGCCATCCTTCATCTGAATCAGTCCATCAACGCGGAGGTTGATTTTTTTCTATGCAGGTTTTTGATTCATTGGCCGGGCCTCACGGTGGTGGAATTGTCGTTAGACCACCAACTTTTAAATCACCGGTTAGTCACCAAGCACCGGTGAATTCTCGATCATACCTCACTTGTCGATCCGCAAGCCTTGCCGCCACCCCCTCAAGAAAGCTGTGCTCTGGACTAGGTAATCTCTTTAGACTAAATTCAGTTCAAATATTCAGTTTCCTAGTCTGTGATAAGTTTTGCTTTTTGCTTGGCTTAGAGTTGAACTCGAAGTATCTTTTTGTGTGCATATGCTTCCAATTTTTAGTGGCTAGCTGGTGGAGTTGCTATTTGACAATAATTGGGTTGGTGAGGCAGTTTTGGCCTTTATAGCTGGGCTGAAGGATCAGAGGAATATGGCTCTTTGGAATTTTCTCTCTCTCGCGTGCTCAGGTAGGCAACATGCTGATGCAAACGTTTCAATGTTGGTCACTGCTGTATCTAAATGTGGAAGCTGCTAATTGTTTCAAAAGCTTGCAGAAAAATTGGTAAGAACTTATAAAAATGAGCGTTTAGCATCCCATTGCACATCAATTCTTGCGGTGAGGGGCGTAATTATCAGGAAAAATTACGAAAATCGTCTTCAACTTCAGATCCTGTATCAAATACCCTTTTCATATTTCAGAATATTGCAATCATTGTACTTACTTCTTACGACAAATTTGATGCCCGCACATGATGTAACCTATTTGCCATTTTATTTCTCAAAACACCCCTATCCCAAATATTAAAAAACAAAGACAGCAACATCCGCCCATACTTTCTTATCCCAATAGAGAGGCTTGCTCAATTCGACACAAACACCGCCATGTCTCTACGTCTCCACCGCGCACCCCGCCATTGCTCCTTCGGAGGCCATGGCTGACCTCAGCTCAAGGCCCGATCAAGATTGAACTCCTGCCATGGTCGAGCTCGATGCCGACCTCTCACGGCCTCATTGGCCTCAAGTCGCAGGCTCACGCCGAGCTTGTTTGGCCTCGCTCTCACGAGCTGCGAACGATCTACCACTTGGTGTTTGACTAAAGAAAGCTCCGTGGAAACCATATGGAACTCGAGAGGGAAGCGTTATTTTCGCAACCGGTTCACCACAAAAGCTCCTGGTGTCAACTATATGAACCTGCAATCAAGTAGCAAGAATCAGTGAAATTTGAATATACAAGAAAGAAGACCATAAAAAATTATAGTTGTCATGATTATTCACGAACTTGGGAGATGTCAGTAGATTCATCGTGAACGAAAGTGATTATCCAACCGTCGTCCTCTTCGATTCCATTTTCTTTAGGAACAAAGGCAGCTCCGCTGCAGAAGACGTTCTCTCCAAACCTATGGTACTTAACCTTAATCGTGTCCTCAGACGGTTTCTCTTTCTACAGAAAAGAAAAGAACTGACGAATGCATCCATAAATTACGCATTTGATTGCATCAAAGGGAAGAAAACAAGGTAAAAAGGAAATAAAAAATTGTTCAAGAGCCTTCTTTTTACCGATGAAACTGCAGCTACCGGTTGGTCAAAATATAATTTCGCTAGGCCTCCAAACTTGGGCATGCCTGAATCAATCATGAGAAAAAAGAAACTAATCTCGAGATTGAAAAGATTTGCGAAGCAGATTTTATAATGTCGGAGGGTGGCAGTTTTATGTATGATCATCACCTGAGGTAGAGCTTGCTGGCAAGTCTGCAACTTGGGTGTATCCAAATTTATTTTTAAGGCCTGTGAAGTTGCCATTAATCATAGGGAAGTCCATGGAGTATTCAGTTCCAGTGAGATTTCTTTCCTTAACTTCTCCAGTCTTCATGTTCAATCGCCATTCGTACACACGCGAGAAGAACGATGTTTCCTCTTCTGTCGAGGTGGCAACGCTTCCATCACTCGATCTGATTGGCTTCAATCTCTCTGAGAACCATTCGTATTTATGCAGACCGTAATCCGGGCCCGGAATGATTGATTCAAGAGACCTGCAGCTCCACACTACAACCTGCGTTCGATTTGACAAGCGGTTAACGATGTTGAGAATCGATCCCTGAAAGACAAAACCGCAGTTCAGATGATAGTCACCTCGTGACCATCCTCGAAGCAATTCAGAATATGCAGTGCACTGTTGGGTTCCACATAAAACCAGCGGACTGAGCTAGCGTCACCATAGCGAGGCATTACCCCGATCCTCGCATACCCTCCCTTATTGTATTTTATCAATCTACATTGTCAATGAAAAGTTGAACACCAATCAACATGAGTTATAATTACATGCTAGGTTTGGAGTTATAGGACCGCAATACTCACGTTCCTCCTCTGATGAGTCGATTTATGTCTATCGTGGTCGGGAAATCCATGATCACATTGTACCTGCACATAATCCTTGGTCACATCAACAAATTCACTTGCTTTGATAGATATTAGATTGAGCAGCAGGTCACGTACTTTATTAATATGGCATACATATATACTAACCTCTGCGTGACCCCGATTTCATGACAGAGGGGACATCTATCGAGATTGAGATCAGCTTTATGAACTAGTTCAGTGCCATCAGCTGAATATTTGGATCAGAAATCCATTAAAAAAGCCGTTACCGAGTTGACAACAGTGTCATAAAGATTAAGAAGAGTTACCAGAGATCACTCCAAGTTCCATGAATGGCTTTACCGCATCTACCCCGACTGTAACTAATTCTGCAGTCTCTGGTGCTCTCTGGCATGTGCAAAATGAGAGAGAATGGGTTTTTACGGTTGCATAAGATGGTGCATGATGTTCAGGTTATGTATAGATTCATCGCGACGCACCTTTGGGTGACTTGTAAATGGTCGATTCCATCCTCCATTCACATTCCAATCGCCCAGAGTTTCGAGTGTGAAAATGTCGACCTCTTGAGGCAAGTAATTTTCCGCGATCGAGTAGAACCTTCCTCCATGTTCGAGGATGTTAGTATTGCTGAATAGTTTGTTCGCGTTCCCAAATCTCAACTGAGAAATTTCAGTGGAGAAACAGCGCCAGTCAGAACTGGTTAGCTTATTATCTACAGAATTTTCTACCATCTAGTTTTGAAATTGCCAAAGTTTGTACTCAGAATCCTCAATTATTTTTTTTTATATCAAACTAAATGCAAGATCTCAGTTAATTTCTGAAATGTCCTGATGTTTCTCTTCGAAGACAAACTTACGCCTATTGTATCAACTTATGGTAGGACAGACATGATTAGGTCAGTGGACGCACCATATTTAGCAGATGAGCAGACAAAATGGCCAAGGAGTTGCCTTCAATTGCAGGTAGAAAGGATGGTTTGTTCCTTTGTTTTTCTAGCTTGTACGTTTCCGTTTCGACATATCTGTTGTTGTATCGTACAGCCCATATTCCGTCGCTATCTTTGTTGAAGTACACAGCATGAAGCATTCCTTCTCCTTCAATCCAAGCATGACTCGACCGTCCGAACACGGACTTGGTTGATTTTAGACCTCCAAATAGTGGGTTTGACCCTGCAATTGTTGTAACATAATAAAGATGAAGTAAATACGAATTCACACATCAGAGGAAAACTAGGTCCTAAAGTGAGCAGCACGCATGCTTTAGCTTCTATATGCGACATCATAAGATAAAACTCATTTTGCTACAAGATGTAATCAGAATCATGCATGTCCTGACCGTTTCTAATGTAAACACCCTCAGGAAAATCCTCCGGTATCTGCCCTTCAATATTGTCATTGATGTTAATGGCTCTTCCCAATTCACCAACTGGCCCAAAATTTCTCTGCACATATCAGATGAATTGAACAGATGAATAAATGAAACCCAGTTGGTCCTTCACCTGTAATATCTTCAAAAAGGTGATCTTGATTTCCTTCATCTTGTGAACTATTGTGTTAACCCAATGCAGTCTAAATAGCTAACCTGAGGGGGGAGTAATGGTTGGTCCTCGAACTGGAACACCAAGTTGACAAACGTGTCCAATATATTCACACATGCATTTTTTATTACAGCTGGAAAATCAACTCGAAGAGGAGATTGCTGCAAATCTTTCCCGAATGGCTGCTCAGAAAGTTGCAAAATTTGCAGTCAGTTTGGCAGATTTTTATGTGCTGATCAACTCGAGTCAACACGTCTCCTTGTGGAGAGACTAATCGGGCAATTCAATGACTCTCGGAGCTACGTCATTCTAATAGAGTGTAATAACTTCACTAAGCTAAACTCAAGTTAGATATGGCTGAAGGAATGATATCATAATATGAGAGAGAGAGAGAGAGAGAGAGAGAGAGTTACTTTGACAGCAGAGGAGAGGTTAGGCTTGAAGTGATCAGAACTGAGTAAATCCGAGGACCTCTGAACAGAGCAGTTCACTTGAAACGCCATAAGTGAAGAAGCAGCCATCTCTGCTCTCTCTAAGTCTCTGCTACAGGGTTGAAGGTTGGCGATGTATGCCAGCCCGGCCCTTCATGCAATTATGTATACTGCCAATGAGTAATTAATTTGTCTACCCTTAGTGAAAAAGATTAACTTTTGCAAATTCTGCGCAATTAGATGCGCAGACACTCGGAGTAAATAATTCGAGGGAAAGCCGACATGACTTCAATCAAAGGTAATGTCACTGAATTAGTCCATGAATAGAGTTTGTCAGGATTCGCCTTAGATAAAACCGGAACATGACATGGCTCGTTTTCACGACACATAGTTAAAGCTCATTCGAGATTGACACAGCATGGCCCATTTATAAAAAAACTTTGTTCGAGGTACGATAATATCACAGCAACATACTTACAAGAAAAGACAATGCGACAATAATAAACTTTGTTGGAGGTACGATGATATCACAATCAACATACTTACAAGAAAAGATGCGACAATATAAACTTTGTTCGAGATACGATAACATCACAGCAACATACTTACAAGAAAAGACAATGCGACAATATAATTTAGTTTTGTCGATTGCTGGCGTGAGCTGGGACATTAGATTCTACGCCTTTAGTATTAAGAAAAGCAGAGGAGCTTTCGTCTTCTTTGTGAGTCGGAAATGGTTGGGTTGAAATGGAAACTCTCTGATTTGTGAAAATGGGATGATGCGTCAGAGAACGCCTCCAATTGGCTGGCCATTGGAAGATGCTTCGATTTGGCTTTTTCTGAGTTGATATGAGTTAACATCTGTTGAGTGCTTAACTCTTGTTTTGGCGTTACTTAGAGATTGGAGGCCTTTGGAAGATGCTTAGTTTAATATTGACAAAGAGTGATCCAAAGGAGACATGTTATGCGAATCTAATTTCTTCCGATTTCATAAGAGTAGATCATTTGTCATCCGCAACTACAAGTACATGGGGTTCTGTGTCCGCATCTAGTAAGAGAGTGAGGATAGACATATGGGTGATCGATTTCAAAATGGATAGGTTTCACATTTGGAATTTGGAATCTATCCTATTAGAATCGGTTTCAGTTTTCAAAACCTAAAAGTTACCCGGTTTAGCTTAGGACCTATCATGTCTTTCCAATTTGATTTCAAGGTCTAACTGAGAATCTCTTTTTCTTTGGTTCCTTTTTTTGGTTTAATTTTTATGGTAAAAAATATGAGTAACAACATAATTCAAAAGAAAAGATGAACAAGGACAAGCAAGTAAAGGCAAGTTAGGAATGAGCAAGGGCAAGCCATGAGCGAGCAAGGGTAGGGTGACTTGGCGAGAGAGAGAGAGAGAGAGATTAGGATTATTGGGCTTTATGAAACCGATTCCAAACTTGGTCCGATTGGTCCAATTTCCTTGGGTTCTTCACTCAGAACTAGGAACCGGGCCAATTTTTAGGATGGTTTGGTCCAGTAACTAGGTAGAACCGATCCGGTTGCACAGCCCTAGTTGGCCAAGTGAGCCATATCATCTAGAACATTCTTGCATCTAAGTGTTTTTACAAGACTCTAGAACACTAAGGGGGTAATATGGGAATATACACTTATCTTCTAGAAGATTCCTATTGATCTCCACTGTTAGATCAACTTTAAACCTACGGTTATAAAGAAAGGCATTCAATGGTGGCTTGCCCCTTCATTGGAGCCATCTAAGTTGAGCATACTACCTTGAGCCAACCAATCAAAATCCTATCAATTAAGGGATAGGAAAATCAAGTAGATAACTACCTTAATTTAGACTCAACTAACTAAGCTTACCTAGTGGCAAAGTTACTCTGATGCACCAGAAAAAACTCACCCAAAGCAAACCATTAATTGTCGTCCACTGTAAAGGGGTAACTCGCGACATCATATCTCTTTCTACCAAACTCCAATTCTAGTGAGTTTACAATTTTAAAAAAAAAAAAAAAGCATCTTTTAAGTAATAAAGGATCTTGAATTTCGCCAACTCAAAAGAAGGCCAAAAAGGGGCAAAAGTAATGCTAAACATAGTTCAAAATGTTAACACAAGTGTGAAATTTCAAAAGTTTATCCTGTTTGATCCGTAACTTCAAATTGACTTTTTTAAAATTTCACAGCTCCATGACACCCTAAAATTTCGTTATTACATAGTTTTGCAAATAAAAAACTCCTAGATTGAACCCAGCAACTTTAAATTATAATGACTCTAGATTTAAAGTTCAACTACCAAAAATTAGGTAAATAAAGGCTACGGATCATTGACGAGTGCTACGAAACGGAATTAATCTGGCTTGTCGGAACGTCCCAGAGTGTGCATGCAAGGAAACCCTTTCTTCTTTTTCTCTTTCTCTTGTCTTCTCCATTTTCCCTCTCCCTTTTTTAACTCATGAATGGTGCTGTGAGAAGAAGAAGGAGACTTCTTGGATCGAGGAGATGGCTGAGGCCTTACTGAAGAAATATTTAGGCTTTAGGCTCCTCATTTTTATTTTATTTCTCTGGCCCAATTGTTCCAAATGTGATATTTCATTGTGCCATTCTCTACCGAAAAAAAAAAAACAACAACAACAAGAAGAAAATTGATCAGACTCTGCCGGGAATAACTCCATACCCATGTTGGTCACATGATCTTCCTGCCTATTTGCTTTTCGATCATTGCCTTCCTATTAATTCAAGGGATGATTTACATCACAACTAATTACTAATAAAGAAAAACATCACAAAGATATAATTTAAGTCTTGTTGATTACTGGTGTGAGCAAGGAAATCATATTATAAGTCTTTAGTATCAGAAAACAGATAACTTCTTTTTTTTTTTCTTCTCCCTTTTTCTTCTTCTTCCTCCTTGAAAATGGCATCTTCCGTCTGCAAATGCCTCTGCTGGCCGGTTGAGTTGATATAAGTTATCATTTGTTAAGTGAGGTCTTATTTTGGCTTTATTGAGAGATTGTTGGCTACTGGAAGATGTCGTACAAAAGGAAACAAAGGGAAACATGTCATGCAAAACTCTTGTTTACAACATGATAAAGACAACTTTGTTTCATCAACAATTACATGATATTGTTGTCACTGTGACAAGTAACAGTGTTTAAACAACGGGAAATTCCCTTGGGCGTAGCCGAGAGGGCGTTCCGCTTTCATTGATTGTGAAGATTTCAGCTCTAACACTTAATAGGGTATTCAAAAGCAACAATGCACTCACAAATGGGCCAATTAATTCCATAGCTAGGGACAACATAGACCGTAGAATATCACTATTAGTATAATTAAATATAAGCAACACCTTCGTTTTATCAAATTAAGCTAGTTAGTTGCAGTCCCACAAGATTTAACATGGTATCAAAGTTGGAGGTCCTGAGTTCAAATATTTCCAAGCCCCATTTGCCTCTTCAATTAAATTTGTCTACAGCAAAAAGACTAGACTAGATGTGAGGGGGAGAGTGCAAAGTATACTGACTATGCCTATAGGCTGATTGGGAAACAAAAGCTCCATGGAAACCATATGGAACTCGGCAGGATAGAGTAATCTTGGCAACGGGCTTACCAGAAAAATTCTTGCAGTCGATTATGTATACCTGCAATTCAGTAACGAAAATGGCTCAATCTAGATGCAACATGAAAGAAATCATCGATAACGATTAGAAGTGCTGCAGTTATTCATGTAGTTGCGAGGTATCAGTTGATTCATTGTGAACAAAAGTGATTATCCAGCCATCGTCCTCTTCCGATCCATTCTCACTAGGGACAAATGCAGCACCACTGCAGAAGATGTTCTCTCCAAATTCATGATACTCCAATTTAATCGCATCTTCAAACTGGTTTTCTTTCTGATGCGGAGAAGAATAAAGTGCAAGTTAATTAACCTTACTGTGGTCAAAGAAAAGGCGACATGATAAAGGAAGAGGGGCTGAGAAGCCTTTTGTTACCGAGGAAATTCCAGTTCTCGGTTGGTCGAGATATAACTTGGCTAGGCCACCATACTTGGGCATGCCTGAACTCATCACAATAATAGATAAGATCGAGAATAATTATGCAGAAGAGACCTGTAAATCTGGAGGAAGACGGTATTCGATAGTCACCTGAGATTGAGCTTGCTGAGGAATCTACGACTATCCGTATCTGTTTTTGAGGCCTGTGAAGTTACTATTTATAATGGGGAAGTCCATCGAAAATTCTGTCCCTGTGAGATTTCTTTCCTTAGTTTCTCCAGTATTCATGTTTAGTCTCCACTCATATGCATGCGAAAATAATGACCCTTCTTGTTCCTTCATCATCGGGGCGACATTTTCTTGGCTTGATATAACTAATCGGCTTTAGTGTCTTAGAGAACCACTGGAATTTGTCCAAGCCAAAATCAGGGCCTGGGATGATCGATTCAAGAGTCCTGCACCCCCGCACTACAACCTGTGATCCAGTTTCATGAATAGGTCCATTGCTTTTGAGAAATGATCCTCCGAAAAAAAAAAAAAAAACACTTGGTTCCGGATCATCTGTTACCTCATCACCATCCTAAAAACAGTTCAGAATGTGAAATGTGCAGCCTGTTTTGACGTCAAACCATCAAATCGAATTACCATCACCATAGCGAGGCATTGTCCCGATCCTAGCATAGTCTTTCTTATTGAATTGTATCAACCTGCATAACGAAAAAAAAGGATCGCAACTGGTCAACGTTGTTTTAGTACTTTCCCCGTATGAAAGAGTGGGAATTGGTATTTACCGAAAAAAAGAAAAAAAAAAGAGTGGGAATTGGGGAAAAAAAGAAGAAGTTAATTTTCTAGGAAGAATGTTCTGATAAGGACAGCAGGTAACTCATGGTCCTCCTTGAATCAGTCTGTTTATGTCTATTGTAAGGGGAAAATCCATGATCACTTTGTACCTGCAGGGCCAGTGCGTGCGTTTATAATTGCAAGCTCAGATAGTTGTTGGAACCATGATGCATACTAGTCACATATCCTGGTAAGATTAAATAAAATGATCACTCTATATATTGCTAACCTCTGAGTGACCCCGATCTCGAGGCAGAGGCTACATTGGTCAAGTTTGAGATCAGCTTTATGAATTAACTTCTTCATATCAGCTTAATTTGAATCAGAAGGCCATCAAGATACTGCTAATTTGGACTATAAATCAGCATAAAGCTCACCTCAACAAATTTCTTGAGAAATACCTGAGATGATACCGAGTTCCATGAAAGCCTTCACTGCATCAACCCCCATTATAACTAACTCCCCTGTACCTGGAGCTCTCTGCCAGATGAAAGGCAAAAAAAAAAAAAAAAAAAGAGATGTTGGTTTTTATTGTTTGTATGCGATTAATGCACAAGCTTTATGTCTTTGCAGGTTCACGAAGACAGACCTTTGGATGGCTTGTGAATGGTCGATTCCAATGTCTATCTGCATTCCAATTGCCTAGAGTCTCCAGTGTAAAATGTTGATCTCCTGAGGTATGTGATTTTCTGCAATCAAGTAGAATTTCCACCTTGCTCAAAAACATTAATGTTACTAATCACTAATCAGTTTGTTCACTGCCCCAAACCTCAACTGGAAAAAAGAATTTTAATGTGGGCAAAAATTAGTAATGCTTCAAATGACATTTTCATAATATGCTACAGTTCTTGCTGTACAGCAGAACTTATTTGCCATGTCTAGACAAGACTCTGTATGCGTCAATGGATAAGCTAAATGCACCCTCTATGGCAGGTAAAAAGGATGGCTTGTTCCTTTGTTTTTCTTGCTTGTATGTCTCGGTTTCAACATGTCTGATGTTATATCGGACAATCCATCTGCCATCACTATCTTTGTCAATGTAGATGGCATGTAGCATCCCTTCTCCTTCCATCCAAGTGTGACTTGACCGTCCAAATCCCGATTTTAGCCCCCCAGAGAGAGGATTTGGCCCTGCGATCAGTAAAAAGCAGAAAATGAAATTACGTTGCTGGCTAATCGAAATTTCATTATTATGGAAAGCATCAATGAAAACCAGACATGTTTGAATTAGTCATAAACCAAATCATATTCTACCTTTCACAATCAGTACATACATCCTTGTCTCATATAATAATAGGGTAGGAATTTCCAATAAATACGGCCAAAGAACAAAGTGTTATTTTGCTATTTTTTTATTGTCCAAGGTCATGGTCTAATTTGTATGATTCGGCAATCTTGTTTTGCATATTGCATTGTTGTACGATGGTTTTGAGCACTTGCATCTGGTTCGACAATTACAACAATCCAAAGCAAAGCACTTGCAATATTTTTATATAGGCCTATCATGTGAATGTCTGGCTCTTGCGTGAAAAAGGTTGAGATAAAACACTGGCTACGAGACACATATTTGGCATAGTACATATCATTACCGTTTCTAATGTAAACACCCGCCGGAAAATCATCCGGGATTTCCCCTTCGATGCTGTTGACGTTAATGGCTTCTCCTAATTCACTAACTGGAGCAAAATTTCTCTGCACAATTAGCGTCTCACAGGATCTTCGATATATGAACTTCACCGTGTTGTGAATAATGTCTTAAAAGCCAATCTTGATAAGTTTTACCTGAGATGGGAGCAGTGGTTGGTCCATGAACTCAAAAACCGAACTTACAAATGCGTCCAATGCATTCAAGCATGAGTTCTTGATTATGCTCAGAAAATCAACTCGAAGAGGGGCTTGCTGCAAATATTTTGATAATCGCTGCTCACAGATTTGCATCATTCAGTCAGAACAGATGATATCTCCGTCCAAGTTAGAGCTTCAAGATTTGAATGAATTTTAAACTGTAATTCGCTTGATCACAAGCTCAATTTACGTAGGATGAATTTTCAAATATTAACGTTCAGACCAACAAGATTTACATGTTTAAAACGAAACAGACCTCAGTTCTTGCTGCAGCGCAGTTACAGAAACTATGTAATGTCGCTTCACGTACGTACCTTTAGGGCTGGAGAACTAATGGAGGTTCTGAGGCGTTCGACGTTGGAAGAGATAGAATGCCTGCTGGCGGATGCATTCACATGCAAAGCGAAAGAGGAGAGAGCCGGCAAGCCCATCGTTATTCGTGATATGCTTGTTTGTACTAAGAAATATTCTCTTAATATTCTCTCCTGGGCTACATATTTGTTTGATGATGTCGATATTATACTCAAAATGGCAAATGCGTAGACAAAACTAGACAACCAAAGCAGAGCTGTCAAAAGTGACGACGTCCTTGCTGAATTTAAAACCATGTGAATTCTTCTCAGGGCACCATAGCATGAGTCCCCCTTCACCTCTTGTGCATAGCCCACAAAAATGCACCACCTCCTCCTCCTTTGCTCCAGCATACCTTCACTCACATGAGCATAAGCGAGGAAATCGAAGATCCTCAGTCCAGTGTAATCAACAAGTTCATTTGACCACGTCTCTTTAGGACGTCTACATTCAATTGCATGTAAGACAACTTTATCGTGAACCTAGGCACTTTTTGTTCATGATCTAGAAACATCAGGTGTGATTTTCTAGTGGCCAGTATGCACGTTTTTGGATGGACGTGTTTGTTGCACCTGGCTTGCTGGCTACCAAACCACAGGCTCAAAAGTATTCGGCTGAATCAGCTGTTATAGCTTTGGTTTTGTAGACCATATTGATTCCCAGATCACTATATATTTGGTACTCTGATTGTGATCTGGAGCAGGAATCATGTCATAGATACTCTTAAGAATGGAAGAATCTACTTGGTTTATTTTGTCGTTGTTGTGTTATATACCAGTTGATGGTTTTAATTATTAATGTGATGGGCCTAAGTTGGCCCGTCCGCCCAGTTAGGCCTAAAAGTCCGGCCCACAATATTAGGGCCCATGGATTGAGGGATATGATGAAGAGACACATTTCTTTTTGGAGGGGACGTATATAAGGGGGAAATAAAGAGGGAGGAACGCACATTTTGGCAGTACGTACGTTCCTCCTCCCTCTCTCCCTCCAAAAGAAAGAACAGTAAGCAAGAGGCGACACCCTTCTACCCTTCAAGGCCAATTGACGTCATCGGATCGAACAGGACCAAATTCTCTTCCTCATATCGGCGTCGGTGTTTAATCTGTGGACAATAAGGTACGCTCGATTTCGTGGTGTGTCTTTGATGGGTGATACATGTTTGTTCTTGGGCTCGTCTTCCGCATTCGTTTTAGGAATTCGATTTAGTATCGAATCCGGTTTCAGGGAATCCGACAATCCCAACAATGGTATCAAAGCCGTAGTTCTTGTTTCCCGATCCTTTTCCATGTTTTTCCCGACCCCTTTCATGTTTATGGATGATTTCTTATTGATTTTTCGTGAAATTAATCGGCCGACACTGATCGGGGCGGAAAAATCCCGACACCCGAGCACTGTTCATCCATTTTTTCGAGTTTATGTAAGTCGAAATCCATTTCTAATGGTGTTGGATGGAAGGTCTCGTTGAGACGAGCGCGATGAGTGGTGAAACGCCGCCAAAGGCCGCCGGACGCGCCCCCACGCGTAGCCGCACACGCCGATTCGCAGGGGCAGGCGCGTGCATCGCACGTGCACACACGGCCGACGCGCGCACGTGAGACGCACATGCACGTGTGCCGTCGTTGGTGCGTGCGAGGCACGCGCCAGCTGACGTCATCGTGACGTCAGCTGCCCACACGTGCCGCACGTGCCGGTCGGTTTGTCTGACCGGTCCGACCAACCCGACCGGTCTGTCCGGTCTGACCGGTCCGACCGGGCTCATCCGGCCTGACCCGACCCGGCGACCCGACCCGTTGACCGTTGACGACCGTTGACCGTTGACTTTGACCATTGACTTTGACCGTTGACCAAAAAAAATGTGTTTCTTTTTTCCAATTAAGTCTGTGTGGATTATATGTTATCCCTTATTTGTTCTACATTTGTTGCAAGAACAATGCCTCCCCTGAAGTTGTGCACACATATTCGCGCAATTACCGATGAACAAAAGAAAAGGCTTTTTAAGTTGATAGTTGAGCTGACTGATCATCGATGGGAGAGTGGTGACTTAATTGATCACGTCCTTGAAGTCAACGGGAAAATTCAAAAGGTCATATAAAATGGTCGTCCCTTGCCACAGTCTGAGATGGTACGATTTTTCATGAACACTCTTCTACCAAAATGGCAAGGAGTGTTGAATCGCATATGGGATGTCAACAAAGCCGCTTCATATAGGAAAATTGTGATGGATTTTATAAATGATTATTACTAGATTGTTACAAGGAAAAAGATCAAGAAATTGAACAAAAGAGGATCTTTCCCAGTTCGTGTATTGACTTTGTGTTAGATGTATTGGCTGGTCTTTATTTAGTGCGTTTTATGAATATCTTATGTAATGTTTACTACCTGATTGTTGTTGATGTAGCAACTAATATGTTAGTTGTATTATGTGAAAGCATTATTATTCTATTGGATGTCAAATATTATTTGCTTTATATTATTGTTGATTGCTGTGGGTAGTTCATAGAAGTTTTTGTAACTTCATAGAATTTATTTCGCATAAAACAATTATATTAATAATAGTTTTAAGTTAAGATTTTTGGAGGATGATTAGAAACATAGTGACCTTTTGATTTTGAAACATTACTTGAAATTGTTCATTGATATGATGGGTTTGTGCAAAGTTGATGCATAAATGATAGGCATTAATTATTTGTGCATATATGTCCGATGTGTTCAGATCGATGATTTCAGCAACTAATAACGTAATTGCTGATATGAACGGCAACAATTGTGAAATATTGAATATGAAGATTCAACATGTGCTGGAAAAGCAAGAAGCACTAGAAGCTCTTGACTATGTTATGGAGGATCTTGAGGATGTCGTGCGCCACCTTGAGCTAGTAAAGGACCGCCTAACGGCATTTGAGCCGAAAATAAATATTTGCAATGCTAGCTCTAGCTCAAAAAGGGTTTTGAGCTCTAAGCGCAAGCGTATTGATTCGTTCAATATGTGGGAATGCAAATAATCAAGTCCTTATTGCAAGAAATCAAGAGTTAACCAACACAAGAGAGGAAAACGTCCTCAAGTAAAGAAAATGTCAAGAATAAGGTGTTACAGTTGTGACAAGAAAGGTCACTGTGCTCGCAACTGTTGTGAGCCGAAAAAAGTAAACACCTCTTGTACATTTGAGAACTTTGCTTATGTGTCAAGTTCTGTATTATTGGTTGAATCCAATCCTTTGTGGACTGTGGATTCAGGAGCAATAGACCATGTAGCGAAGGATAGAGGATCCTTCGTGGAATTCCGACGAGTACCAACTAAAACTAAGTGAATCTATGTAGGAAATAAATCCAGAGAAGTTAAAGGGATTGACACCTACCAATTGAACATGCATGGTGGACGCACCTTGTTCCTACATGATGTTCTATATGCTCCGGAGATTCGTCAAAATTTAGTGTCTGTTTTGGTGTTGGTTAAGCTTGGTTTTAGTATGAACTTCCGTAATAGCGGTGTAGATTTGTATTTGGATACAAACTATTATGGTTGTGGTCATTTTCTGGATGGTTTTATTGTACTAAATGTTGACTGTGGTAATGTCAATATTTGTTATTCCCTTTTCACGTCTTCTACTTCATATGATAATGATGTGAATGTGTGGCATGCTAGACTTGGTCATATTGGCCAACAACGTATGAATAGACTAGCCAAAGAGGGCTTGTTAGGCAATATTGAAAAAGTCGATTTACCCATATGTGAGCATTGCCTAGTAGGGAAAACGACAAGGAAACCATTTAGAAAAGGTAAAAGAGCTGAATTTCCTCTGCATTTAATCCATTCTGATGTCTGTGGTCCAATGAATGTGAAATGAAGGCATAGGGCTATTTATTTCATCGCTTTTATAGATGATTATACTCGATTCGGATATGTCTATTTGATTTTTCATAAATCTAAAGCATTAAGTTGTTTCAAAAGGTTTATGAATTTGGTAGAAAATCAATTAGACAAGAAAATAAAAGCATTGAGATCCAATCAAGGTCGAGAATATTTATCTAATGAGTTCAGAAAATTATGTGATGAAAAATGAATAGAAAGACAGTTGTCTATTCCATATACTCATCAACAAAATGATATTGCGGAAAGAAGAAACAGAACCCTACTGGAAATGGTTAGGTCCATGATGGTGCATGCTAACTTACCAATCACTTTTTGGAGTGATGCGTTGTTAACTGCTGCCTATATACTTAACCGAGTGCCTTCCAAATCAGTTACTTCCACTCCATATGAGTTATAGACAGGTTGAAAATCGGACTTAAGTTTTCTTAAGCCATGAGGTTGTGCAGCCTATATTCATGAACCCTCTCACAAGTTTAGGAAATTGAGTCCCAGAGAAAAGAAGAGTATTTTTATAAGATACTCCGAACACTCGAAAGGGTATGTGTTCATAGGTGAGCAGGAAAGTGGGAGTATAACTGAATTTGAATCACGGGATACCACATTCTTAGAGAATGAATTTCCTAAGAAGGGCGAAATAGGTGAAGATTACTCCCTCTTTAAAACATTGGATTAAGATAATGATATTAGTGGAGTTCGTCCAAGTGGGAGTAATATGAGAAGTGATAAATTGAACTCAACTCATTCTCAATTACAACCACATGATGAGACAACATCATCATTATCTAATCCTAGTGGGAGCATAATGCGGAATGATGTGCAAAGTGTACAATCTCCCATACGGCGAACAAGTCGCAAAAGTATTCCCCGTCGACGTTTTGACATTGAAGGGGAAACTTTTATGATTGCTCCGCAAAATAAAGATGAGCCAAGAAATATTAATGATGTTCTAAATTACCCTAATAAGGAAAAATGGATTCATACAATGGAAGAGGAGATTGAGTTAATGAAGTCAAACCAAGTTTGGGAACTAGTTGATCTTCTAAAAGGACGTAAAGCTATTGGGAACAAGTGGGTTCTCAAAATAAAGCATAAAGTTGATGGCTCGATAGAAAGGCATAAGGCTCGCCTTGTGGCAAAGGGAATCAATAGGAAGGAATTGATTATGAAGAAACATTTTCTCCTATAGTGAGATTTACCTCTATTCGCATTATTCTAGCAATAGTGGCTAGTATGGATCTTGAGTTATATCAAATGGATGTAAAGACTGCTTTCCTCAATGGAGAATTAGAGGAAGAAATATATATGGAACAACCTGCTGGTTTCATTAAAGAATGCCAAGAAGGAAAGGTATGTCGACTTCTGAGATTGATATACGGCTTTAAGCAGTCATCGAGACAATGGTATATACGTTTTCATAATGCCATAATGGCATATGATTTTACAATGATAAATGAGGATCAGTGTGTATATATCAAAAGATCCAAACATCAATTTGCGATCATATCATTATATGTTGATGATATACTAATTACCGGAAGCAATATGGAGTTTGTTAATACTGTCAAAAGTTGGTTGTCTTCAAATTTTGAGATGAAGGATATGGGTGAGGCTGCATACATTCTTGGAGTTAAGATTTCAAGAGATCGTTCGAAAAGAGATCGTTATCTCTTTCGCAAGAAACATATATAAATAAGGTTCTTGAACGATTTCATATGCAATATTGTAAACCCATAGACACTCCTATTGCAAAAGATGAAGGATTGAGCCATAGACTGTGTCCAAGGACTCCATAAGAGAAGGAACAAATGAAACATGTTCCTTATGCTAGTGCTGTTGGGAGCTTAATGTACGCTATGATGTGTACAAGACCTGACATATGTTTTACAGTTGGAATGGTGAGCAGATACCAATCCAATCCAGGTCAAGTACATTGGAAAGCCGTTAAAAGAATACTGAGGTATCTGAAGGGAACTATTGATTGCAAGCTGAATTACCAAGGAAAGGATCTGCGACTTGAAGACTATTCAGATGCTGATTAGGGAGGAGATTTAAATGAAAGGAAATCTACCTCTGGATTTACTTTCTTACTAAACAATGGCGCCATATCTGGAGCAATAAGAAGCAAACGTGTATAGCCTTGTCCACGATGGAAGCTGAGTTCGTGGCATTATCAGCAGCGGTACAAGAAGGAGTTTGGCTTAAGAGATTTTTGGATCATTTAGATGTTATTGAGAAAGTTGCAAATCCGTTATTGGTTAACTGTGATAGCCAAACAGCTATAGCGTACACCAAAGATCCAAAATATCATGGCAAAACCAAACATATAGATACCAAGTATAACTTTGTCAAAGATATGGTTGCATGAAAGGATGTAAACTTACAGCACATATCTGCACATAGAATGATAACAGATCCTATGACAAAGCCAATACCTAAAGATGTGTTTTGTGGTCATGTAAAATCTCTAGGATTGCGTGGAGTCTGATGTACTGGATTGTAATTTTCCTAAGTTGTTCACATTTATGAACTTGTGTTTTTTCATTATTAATGCCTATAAATCTTTGTTTGATTTTTATGCATCTTAATGCTCAGTGCATTGCATTAAGTTGAGAAAGTATGTCGGACAGATATAAGATTAGCCCACTCACACGAGTAATCGTCTCTATTTACTATGTGATAAATAGAGATGAGACAGTTTTTAAGCTTATTATCTAGGTGATAATCGAAAGCTCAAGCTTAAAATATATTTGTCGCCTTAACTAAGTGTTGAGATAAGGACATGATATGTACTATGTCCGAAAGTAAAATACCCCACATATTTTACTTTATCTGTCTATGATGCCAGATGTGAGTTCTGATGAATTTTGTGAATGAGTAGATACGTGAACTCAAGTTAAACATTGGGTATGTCTAAACTATCATCTGTACGGTATTGAAGGTGTAGAAAATGAGTTAATACCGTAATACGTATTTCATACTACGTATGCATAAGACAACTAATAAGAGTGGCAAAAGTTTGATCTCAACTTTTATGCCGTGTAAGACTCTTGAGGAAAAGAGTTCCTCAATTTTAGTGCCCTCATGACTTTTACTTATTCTCAAGATTTCTATTTAGTGTTTGTTATCTTAGGATGTTGCCAATGTTCATGAGTTGATTCGATCTAATAAGACATTTCTAGAAAAGCAAGCTGAACTGAAATTGAGAGTATGAAGGAAAGAGGAAGATCAAATTTGGAGAATCACATTATAGTTTTGTATTCACTGATCGGCCAATTATAACTGTCTTTGGGATAATCATAATTGTGAATACAATATATATATATATATATCTATTGTATTCAAAGTGATCGATCGATTTAGGGTACTGCATACTAAATCTACTCAAAGTGTGATGCCCATTATGAGCTGCTATATATTCCTAACAGATGTATGACAATGAGCTCTCAAAGTATGCTTGTCGCACGGATTATTCACCGGTATGAATGTTGAAGAGAGGTAAAGAGAATCATGTTCGGCCTACCATGTGCGAGTGGGAGATAATGGTTTTAATTATTAATGTGATGGGCCTAAGTTGGCCCGTCCGCCCATGTTGGGCCTAAAAGTCCGGCCCACAATATTAGGGCCCATGGATGGAGGGATATGATGAAGGGACACGTTTCTTTTTGGAGGGGACGTATATAAGGGGGAAATAAAGAGGGAAGAACGCACATTTTGGCAGTACGTACGTTCCTCCTCCCTCTCTCCCTCCAAAAGAAAGAATAGTAAGCAAGAGGCGACACCCTTCTACCCTTCAAGGCCAATTGACGTCATCGGATCGAACAGGACCAAATTCTCTTCCTCATATTGGCGTCGGTGTTTAATCTGTGGACAATAAGGTACGCTCGATTTCATGGTGTGTCTTTGATCGGTAATACATGTTTGTTCTTGGGCTCATCTTCCGCATTTGTTTTAGGAGTTCGATTTAGTGTTGAATCCGGTTTCAAGGAATCCAACAATCCCAACACCAGTCAATGAGTTGGATTTGTTTTATGCACTTCTTGAGAGTGGAAGAACCTACTTGATTTCAGGTGGTTAGAACTTAGAGCAATTTTTCATGGATGATTGAGAACTGAAGTTCTATAATTAAAATTTTATGTTAGGGTGGATTGTTGCTATTTGTAAAATTATGTAAGACCATTATTAATTGTTTTAAAAATTTAAGTTGCTAAATGAAAATGTGATTTACTATTTAAATATTTTAATACTCTCCCTCACGTTTAGTCTGGTATTTTTGCTTAGTACTAAGTGTGACAATTTAATTGGGGAGGTAAAGAGGACCTAAAAAGATTTGAACTCAGAATCTCTAATTCTGATATCATGTAAAATTTTGGTCATATCACTGTCAACTATTCTAAAAGATTAAACTGTTAGATGAAAGTATAATTTATTATTTAAATATTCTAATACTATTGACAAATGGAGATTTTGCTGTTGTGTTCACTCTCATTTTACTTAGCTAAAAATGAAATAAAGAAAAACCAACAAAAAAGAAAGAAGAAGAAATTAACCAATTTAATAAGGTAGGGGTTCCATGTTCCAAAGTATACAAGGTAGGTTTCAGGTTCTAAAAAATAGAGAATCAATTTCGATGGGGTAAGTTCTAAATTTCAAGTAAAACCTAGACCAACCCTAACACTCATCCTTAGACGTATGAGCTGCATCAACCTAGAAATCCTCATCTATTCCAATAATGCAGGGTAATGAGCAAGCGAGCTCCAATGTAGTTCTATTTTTCTATTCAGTGACTACTTGTTGTGGTAACTCGGCAATAGTGTAGTGTCTTACTAGACATTCTCTATGCATAACAAATTAAAGTCTACGAACTTAAAATCTAAACCTATGTTGGTCACTTGATCTTCTTTCCTATTTGTTTTTCGATCATTGCCCCTCGATCTTTGTATTGACCAAACACCTTACTCTTCTCTTTAACGAAATAAGACCACACTTTCCCTATGTAGTCATCATCGAAGGTCCACATATACCTTGTACTACCCTTAGACTGCAATTGAGATGGCCTTAACAGATATGGTATGTCGTCCATCGTAATCGAAGTTTCAAGGAAAAATAACTGTAATTATTGCCCTGCCCAAAGCCCCCAACCTAGATAGGCAAGGGTCATTAGGCCCTGACCTATGGTTGGCGAGGGTCGCTGGCCTTCACCAAGGCATTGACA
The DNA here is from genome assembly GCA_014182725.1 of Eucalyptus brandiana. Lineage (NCBI taxonomy): Eukaryota > Viridiplantae > Streptophyta > Magnoliopsida > Myrtales > Myrtaceae > Eucalyptus > Eucalyptus brandiana. The sequence goes on from CM024670.1 coordinate 37,343,386, forward strand.
ACCCTTTGTTGACACCTAAATTTTGGCGGCCCATTTATTTATTTAGTGCATAGAAAATTAAAGGTTAATTTTATCCCTAAAAAAAATTAATTGCATAACATATAGTTTAGAAGCATTTCACATTATTCTTTTATCACTTTTGCATTTGATTAGCGGCGGATGAGCTTCACCTTTACGAGTTGACAATTCGGTATTTTCATAAAGGATTCATATTATTCTTCCAATATTCGGTAATTATTTCATATATTCACATTAGGCGATATATTACAGAAGATTGGAAGTGTAAGCATGAAATATCAAGAAGAATATCACACGTGGGGATATTTTCAGCGATATATTCTATGTCTCAAGACAAGAAATATTTCATAATCAAAGGAGATTTCGTGCGTGAGCTAAGAAAGGAAGTGAAATAATCCACGAAAATCAAAGTTATTCACCTATATAAGAGCCGCGTACAGAGAAGATAAAAAAGGAGGCCACACAAATTTACATATACGGCCATATTGGGGGTTTTCTTCATCTTGCTCGGTAAAAAGAAATAGAAGCCGAAAAGAGAAAAATTCTCCATCTTTTTTTAGGGTTTTGTGAGAGTCAAAGGGCCTTGCTTTTGCTGAAAAAGTGAGAAGGGACAGCAACAGTGAAAAAGCAGAGAAAAGTGAAAGAGAGAGAAGGTACGAAGGCGAGTGAGGGAGACGTGAGAGAGGTGGCGGGGAGAAAAGAAAAAAAAGAAAGAAAGAGAAAAAAAGGAAGCTGCAATCGTCTTCTTCGGGGGACTCCTTCGCCAAAGTCCCTAGCTGCCTGATCCACTGACGCTGGAAGCCTCCGCCCAGCTCTGTTGCAACTTGCGGCGACCAAGCAATCGCCGACACTCACAGCTCCGCGAGCCACCATACGTCTGAGCGACGCCCCTGCCGCCGGCCATCACCGCTCCGAGCCTCCTTGCACCGTTGCTCCACGATCTGACGAAGCCACCGCCGTGCAGTAGTACCCCGACGCCAATAGATCCGAGTCGTTTACCGCGCTGCCGCCGCTCTTGTCTCTCGGCCCGTTCGTCCGCACCCCTTCGACCCGGCCAGCCAAGCAACGCCGAGCGCCGCCGCAGTCACCGGCTTGCGCCGCCCGACGCCCGCGCCGCACTTCCATCCGCGACGCCCGCTCCCGATCCGACGCCACCCCGTGCTGATTCCGAAGCCCCCTGGGGCCGCACCACCAGCGATCCGTCTCCACCGCGTCCGCCGCGCCCCCCGCACTCACCGCCTCCACCGGCTACCTCTGCGTCCTCGCCGACGCCGCGCCACCGCACCACCTCCGCTCGTCCGCTTCACCGCCATCCGAAGCCCGTGATTCGAGCGCCCTGACGCTGCCCCCGCGACGCAGCCCCGTGCCGACCCGTGACAACCCCCTCGCCGGAGCCCTCTCCGGAGCCCCTCGCCGGAACCCTAGTCGGCGATTTCCCCTCGCCGGACCGGCCACCAGATTTATTTTTCTTTTTCTTTTTCAAAAAAAAGGAAAGATAAAAGAGAAAAGCAAAAGAAAATTTAGGTATTTTCTTTATCTTATTTTTGTTTCATTTTTTTGCTATTTTATTTTATCTTTTTTAGTGTAATTATTCCTTTAATGTGAAATTGAAATTCCATGATATGAAATTGCCTTGAAATTAGTGATTGTCGATCCGATTTTCGAGCTCAAAATCCGACTCGCAATTACTTAAAAATTGCCAATCCGATCTCCCGCTCGAGATCCGATTCGTAATTTATGTGAAATTGGCCAACCCGATCTCATGCTCGAGATATGGTTCGTCGATTTGGGTATCAATATGGCTTGATTTGCTGTGGTGTTACTTAAATTAGTTTTCTTTAAAAAAAATCTAGTTTTAGGGTTTGCATGTTCATAATAGGTATTTTATTTCGAATTTTCAAAAAAATAAAAAAAAATCAAATCAATTAATTTAGGTTTAGTTTTTTTAACTTGGATTGCATGTTTAATTATTTGGCGATTATAAATTTCGAAATTTAAAAAAGGGAAAAAGGGAAAAACACAAAAAAAATCATCATGCATAATTCATGTAGAATTAAGGTACATTTTGCACATCATTGCATATTAGGATAGAAATTGCACTTAAGTTAATTTAGATAATTTCTTAATTTACCATAGGTTTAGGTATTTTATTAAATAGATTGCATTTTAGGATTATCTAGGTTAAGATAATATTTTAGTTTAAATTAGGATTTGGCTCAACCTAATTCCTAATATAAATTAAATAGGATCTTAATCTAATTAGGTAATTTTCACATTTCACCTAATTTCGAATTTCTTGAAAAATACCAAAAAATGTCGTAGGTTAAATTAATTTTATTATTTATGATGAAATGCATTCTTTTAGGAAAAAGAAAAAATTGTCATATGCACGTCATTAGGGTTCGATTAATTGAGATGCATGTCATTTAGTATTTTTGCGAGGCCCATTTAATTAAAAATTACATGTCATTAGAATTAGGTCATTTAGTTAATATTGCATTGCATATTACATGATTTTCATTAAATAAGTGAAAACAAAAAGAGAAATTGCGTGTTAATTAGAAACCATATCCAAGGTTGTTGATGTGGATTTTGAATTAACATTGCGGATCTTTCGTTGTTATGAGGTAAGTCTTGCAATTTATTTATTGTTTTTCTTGGATGTTAAATTGGTGGTTTGCGCACTCGCATGATCACCTTACATGTTAGGAAAATAGACTTAAAATCAATCCAAACTGCCTGCAAAAACATTTTTGAAATTAAAAGAATGGTACCGAAAGGGCATTAGAGAAATCTAGTGTAACCAAGTCCCCGTCCCATAATCTCTGGTTCGTAGGAGTAAAGTAAATCTCCCATTACTTTACTTGGGTTTCTAATCGACCCACCAAAAATAGATTAGTGGCGACTCCCAATTAAAAAATTTGCATGTTAAGAACTTGAACTGAAAGTCGCGAATTGGTATGGGCTTGGGAGAGCCCGAGTTAAGTTTAGGCTTAACAATCCATTAGCCAAACCTTAGGTGGTTCACACCCCGAAAATTTGGTTGCGACACCCTTGCCAGTCTCGGTTGAGCCTCCTTCAATGCTTTTCGGCAATGGTGGGGTAGCAATGGCAAGGACCGTCTTTGCCCTTTGCCTTTTTATTTTTTATTTAAAAAAATAACTTTTTTTTTTTTTTTAATCTAATTTGATCAACATTTTGGGTAAAAAAGTTAGGATTTTGGTCAAAACTATGTTGGTTTAGTCTTATATCTCGTGTTTCAGTAAGGTTAATGTCACATAGGAGGCAAACAATATAAATTAAAAAGAAAAAAAAAAGGACCCATCGGCATTTTCCATTAGTCTAATTGGACAGAGTGAATAATAGCACTTGATTGTACTAATTTGATAAATTTTAGCACTTTATTACATTTTTTATAAGTTTTAGACTCAACTGCTCTTTTGCCACAAGTTTTAGGACTTGCAGTGTGCCAATCTCTTGGTATTAAGAACAAAGTTGACTTTCCTTTTTGCAAATATCCCTAAATTTTGTAGCTTAAACATTAACGAGGACTCTACTCGACGCCAAAAGAAAACCGAAGGAATTTCTGAAGTTATAACAGATTTTTCAATTTACAAGAATGCCTATACCGACCTGCAAGATTGACATTTTTGGCTTTTTAACAGAACATAGCTCAAATTGGATCATCTCATAACTGAAGCTATGGTGAACATAACCATGGTATTCGATCAACGTAGTGTTAGACAAATGAAAGTTCCATGGAAACCGTATGCAACTCAAGGGGAAAGCCTTACTTTTCATGGCTGGCTCGCCACCAAAGTTCTGAGCGTCAACTATATGCACCTGCAATTAAGTAGCAAGTATTTGAATTTTAAGATACATGAGAAAACCATCGAAAGACATAGTTGTCGTGATTATTCACCTAGTAGGGAGATGTCAGTGAAATCGTCGCGAACGAAAGTGATTATCCAACCATCTTCCTCTTCGAATCCATTTTCTTCAGGACCAAAGGCTACTCCGCTGTAGAAGATGTTCTCTCCGAATTTTTGGTACTCGACCTTAAACGTATCTTCAAACTGCTTCAGATAGTCTAGCATTTACTTCTGTTTAGCTGTGACTTAGTTGCATAATGATTTGTCAATTTCCTAATCCTAATTGCATTCATACTAACTAAATTTGTCCATGACATGACTCATTTGTATAAAGCATAGCTAAGCTTGTCGGACTTGGCATGACCCATTCATGCAAACTGTCACGTCCCAAAGCTCCGACCGCGCACACATCCCTCGGCGGTCGATGAAATTGCGACGTCCCAGGACGTGTTGCTGACCCATTCATTTTATTGTACATGCAGAAGCGAATAAACAAATCCCCTGACAGCAAACGGCATGGGATAGAAAAGCAGGATAACACATTCACAACCAAAACATGCTTTTATAAACAAACTAGGTTTATATACAAAACTAGTCTGTCTACCAAAAGATCAGTCCTCACAAAGGAAACTGTCCTATGACCCACTAGTCGGACACGTTCATCGATCCTTCAGACTCCACAAGCTCCGAGGGCGCTGGGTCTTCCACAGCACCATCAGGAGGGTCGATTGCACCCTCCCCAAAAGCGGCGTCGACTACCATAGTGGGATCTTAAAACCCTGGAGGGGACCCACTCTATATCCATTGAGTCCATGGTGGAACCATGTCCTGAATCGACGAGGTATCCTCTCAGGTAGGCCCTCATCGACCCAAATGGTGGTCACGACCAACTCGTAGACCCAATGACTACTAGGGACAGGAACGTCTATACTCCGCTCAGTAATAGCCCACGACTGACCAAAACGTTCTAGAGGAACCGCCATCTAAGGACCTGAAAAGATTGAGCTCATGATGGGGTGAGACAATGTCTCAATAAGTTCACCCCATAAACTCCGATTAGGAAGGAAATACACCTAATGGCAGTATATACACACAAAACAAAGGATTTACCTCGCCTCAATTCCTTCCTACATGTTAATATAATTCACATACTCAATCAATTAATACATCGGTCCATCAATACAGTCGATCAATCAGTCAATTCAATCGATCACAGTAGTCCTGATTATAAAGCCAAATTGTTATAACACGTCTCATACCGTGCCACACAATTTTGTTCCATAATCTGGCACGTTAATTTCAATCAATCACATGTTCCAATTCAATTATTGCTCGCACAAGTATGATCTACCAACGCACATCAGTCTTCTGGCATAGCCAGGCTTCAACTCACTTCTTTGAGCACGGCAACATCCATCAACGCACATCAGGAATAGCATTCCCGAAGGAGCATCAGTCCAGAATCTACTACGACCGGCATCAGTTGTCCAAGGGCATCCCATATAGGGGCAACGTCTTACCGACGCACATCGGGGATAGGTTCACTTAGCCATCACATGATCAATCAATCCCGGCTAAGGACATTGTGCTTTGTACTCAAATGCCTCAATTAAAATAATGACTTGGCATATTTTCTTCGTTTTAAAAACACCCGATAAAAATAATCATGTGTGGGTACACGTTCAATTTAAGACAAAAATATGATATCTTTCCTTTTAAAAATTCATCTATTTAATATAGTACCTAAAAACATATTTGGCGTTAAAAACCAACGCCAGACATTTTCTGCTTAAATACCAAAATTTCCCAATTTTGAAATAATTATTCAAAATCACAATCACTGCTTAATTTGAACAAATTAACATTCAATTGCATAAACTAAGTACACTATTGAAATCGGCACGAAATTCCAATCATCGATTATCTCGGTATAATTTCCGAAAAATAATAAATAATTACAAAAATTACAAAAATAATTAAATAAGGTAATTTAAACACAATAAATACCAACTTAGGCCAAAAATACTAATCTAACCACCTAAACGGGCCTAGAAAATTTCCGAACCTATCTAGATATATAGTATAATCTATCTAGTCCATAATTAGTCTATTCTAACTACCTAACATGCATAATTAAACAATTAAATCACTAATATAAACTAACTAACCATATAATCCTTAATTAGCCTAAACTAATCACCCATTAAGCATAATTAACTCCATAAGTAGAGTTTAGCAAGTAAACTCACCGATTTAGCGATCCGATGAGTTCACGGCGACGACGACGCGAAGGCAAGCGACAACCAAGCCCACAGCGACACCAACCAAGGCCCAGAAGAGACTTAAAATGGGCCTAGAAGCTCTAGGGTCCTTGCTGGCCTTCGGCCTCTGTCCTTGGGCCAAAGGGGCTACTCGAGTGGTAGGAAGCGGCAAGGAGGGACGACAACGGTGCAGCGGGGCTAGGCAAGCGACGGCGGTGGCTTCGGTGGCTTGGATGGCTGCGAACGGCGGCCAAGTGACTCGTGGGAGTTGTGAGCAGGCACAGACGACGGTGCGAGACGATCTAGACGACGAGACGGCAAGCAAGAGGCACGGACACGGGGGATGTGCACGCGGGCTCGCAGGTGGCGCTGGACGTCAGCGACAAGCAGATGGGCAGCGAGGGAGCTCCAACGGCTGCTACTGGCTCTTGGCTAGTTTTCTCTAGAATTTCTGAGCTCACAAACACACAACAATAGAGAAAGCAACCCAAAAGAAGAAGAAGAAGGTTGCTGCAGCTTGAGGGGGCCACATGCCCCACCATGCATGGTTCTCTTCCTCATCCAAATTGCAGCATCCAAGCTTCCTTAGCAAGTCTCCAATGTGGTCCAAATGTTGCTCCCCCCTTGGCTACGAATTTAGGACCTTTGTCATCCCATTTCATTAAATTCCACTTCAATTCCTCTCCAATTTAATCCAATTGAAGTCCCAAAAATTTAGCCAAGGTGCCATCGTCCATCTCATAATTTTTCCTCGTCAATTGAACCAACTTGAATTCCAAAAATGCGACCAAAAACGGCTTTCTAATTTTCTCGGTCCAAAATAGCCTTACTTTGAAATTTCGCCGAAAATCCCGGTTTGCAGAAAAATCTTCGGAAGATGAGTTGATGTTCTTAAAATGAATCATGACATGACAGAACTTTCAATTTCTGAAATCGGGTTTAAATTGGCAATTAATTTCAACCAGGCACGATTTTAGCGTGACCTAACCTACTGGGTAGTTTTTAGGAATTTTCGATATAATTGACCCATGGTCGATTATTTTCGAGCCACATTGTACATCTTCAACTCATTGGCAACTCTCAGTTGTCGTGAAAATCTCGAGGTTTCAAATACGAGCACAGGGTACTAAAACGACAGAAAAATCGATTTAGTGCCGATCGACAAGAATTTTGCAATTATGTGGAATCACCCACACTTAATCATATGGCTCTGTCGAATTGACATATCTCCGGTCTCTAATCGATTTTTAACTATACCATAATGACCATTGCAAATTAGCACGGTCGAGCAGTCGATTCTTAGTCGAATTCTCACGTATATTACGTTTAGATTTCTTAACGGTTTCACCTGATAGATTAGTTATCTCATGAGTGACCAACTCAGATAAAAAGGCTATAAGCACATTGATGAAAAGCCCAACTTATTTAATCGAAAACAAAACCTGAAAATCAGGATATCACAAAAACTATATTAGAGGTACAATGAAATCACAGCAATGTACTCATATTAGAAAAAGACATCACAACAATATTTTTAATTTTTTTTATTGCTAGTGTGAGCAGGGGGATTAGTTTCTAAGCCTTCAGTATTATGAAAACAGACAATTCTTTTTTAGAAAAATGATTATGTGACGGCATTTAATCTAACTGTAAGAATAACAATTTATTTTGAACCACAAAAAACCAAATCACAAATAATTATAAATTGTTTTGGGACCAATTTCTTCAAGAATTTGTTGCTCATAACACATTGTCATTTTTATAGTACCCCAAAGACCGTTATGCTAGTAAAGCCCTCTTTTTTATCGTGCGTGTTAGAGATGGTTTGATTGAATTGGAAATTTTGCTTGCCAGTCGTGTTGATAAAAAGTTGACATTTGTTTGAGTGTTGTCTTATTTTGGCTTTTTGTCGAGAGATTGTAGGCTATTGGAAGATACTTCTTCTAGTTGACAAAGAGTAATCAAAAGGAAACATGTCATTTAAAACTCATTTTTCCAACGTGATGCAGTCAACTGTGTTTCGTCGATTGTGAATACTCCATGTCTTGACATCTATGGTATTCAAAATCCACAATGCAATAGCCGTTGCTTGTTTATGTTCTATTGTGGAAGCCTAGTTAGGCCTTCGTTATATATTTGGTAAGATTCTCAATCATGCAGAGAATTGAGAAATAATCAAGAGGATAGAATTAAAAATGATTGGCACCCACCAATACCAATCAATTTTATAGTTGGAGACAACATAGATTGCCAAATTTCATTTACCCCCTACACCAAAAAAAAAATTTGATTTTCCAGGACATTCTAAGAAGATCAGACCACAAGGATGCATGTATAGGCTGGCAAAATTTACATCCATCGTAGATAGGACACTTAACTAGTTTGGTTTGTGTCACAAAGCTAATTAGAGAACCCGCAGCAAATAGCAAGAGAGAAAGAAGGAAGAGAGAAGGAATAGAGAGGACAAGGAGGAGAAGGAGAAAGTAAAAGAAAGAAACAAAGAGGGGGCTGTAGATTTATGTAGTAATAGAAACCCTACACCCATTATGTTTATATTAAATATAAATTGTATATAACCACTGGGGGTTCGCCCCAGTGGCCACCCTTCCAATATGGAAGGGGAAGGTGAGGGGTTCAAATCCCCACCTTCTTAGGGGGGGATGGGGGTAGGGACGTGTAAGTTTCGAGGGTGGGTTGCGACTCCCACGCCCTGCAAGAGGCAGGGCACAAGTCTGCGAATGAGTGTAGAGTAGGAATAGCGTAGGACTGACAAATATATATATATATAAATTGTATATGACCATAATACCCTTATGTAAGTAAAAAAGAAATAAAACTCTAAAAAACAATAACTCAATTAAAGTAACTTTAACACTCCCCCTCAAGCTGGAGCATATAAGTCACCAATGCCCAACTTGGAACAACCAACAACAAAAGCAGGTTGAAATAATGCTTTGGTGAACATATTAGCAAACTGATCTCTAGAGGCAACGTAAGGAGTAGCGACCAACTTCTGCTTCACAGTATCACGAGCAAAATGACAGTCAACTTCTATATGCTTAGTTCGCTCTTGAAAAACAAGATTTCCAGCAATAAATAGTTGCTTGATTATCACACATCATATCAATAGGTTGATTAATAGAAAATCCAAACTCCTGGAGAAGAGATTTCAACCACAACAATTCAATCACAGTATGTGCCATAGCACGATATTCAGCCTCCGCACTAGACCTGGCAATGGTAGTTTGTTTCTTGCTTCTCCACGTAACCAAATTACCACTAGTAATGTGCAATACCTAGTTGTAGACCGTCGATCATATATTGACCGAGCCCAATCAACATCAGAATAGCCAACCAAAGTGGAAGAACCGTTAGGTTTATAAATTAGTCCCTTACTATGAGAGCTTTTAAGATATTGAAAAATGCGACAGACATCATCTCAATGAGCCTTCTTAGGTGACTCCATAAACTGACTCACCACACCAATAGCAAAAGAAATATCAGGACGTGTAACAGTAAGATAAATTAGGCCATGTTTGTTAATGTTCTTTTTTTCTGTTTATGAACAAAATTTCTGTTTTTTTGTTCCAAGGAACAAAAAAAGAACAAAAATGCATTTATTTGCGTTTTTGTTCCAAATCTATTTTTTTGTTCCCAAGTACACATTTGGAACAGAAACGAGAAACAAAAAAAACATGTTTCTTGTTTCTAGAACAATTTTTAAGAACAAATTTTCTCTCTCCTCTCTTTTTCTTCTCTTTTTTTTCTTCTTTTCTTTTTCTTTTTTCTTTGGCCGGTCGCCGGCCTCGGCCATGGCCGGCGACGCCATCGAGGGCCGACGACCTCGCCGGAGTGTCGCTAGCCCCTGGCGAGGCTCGGCCTCACCTTCGCTGGGCGAGCTCGAGCTCGCCCAGATCCGGCAAGCCCAAGCTCACCCAACCACCGACGAGGTGGCCCGGCTAGGCCGAGCCTCACCGACGCGGGGCAAGACTGGGCGAGCTCGGGCTCGCCAGGGGCCGATGAGCCTCGCTGTGGCTGGGCGAGGCCGCCAACCCTCGTCGGCCGATCGCCGGCGACCGGCCAAAAGAAGAAAAAAAAAGAAAAAATTAAATAAAATTATTAAAAAATTAAAAGAAACAAAAAAAAAAGAACACAAATTTACCAAATATGTTTTGGTTCATTTTTTATTCCTGAAAAAAGTTTACCAAACACCTTCTTCTGTTCAAAAATTGTTCCCTGAAGCAGAAATAGTTTTTTCTATTTCTGTTCCCTGGAACAATTTTTGAACAGAAACGTTACCAAACGCGCCCTTAGTTTCCTAACTACATGTCGATATTGATGCTTGTCTTCAATTTCATTTCCATCATCAACTCCAAACTTTTGATTTGGATCCATAGGAGTAGCAATTGGCTTGGAAGCTAGTGCACCAGTCTCAAACAAAAGATCAAGAACATACTTTCGCCGAGACAAATTAATACCTTTTTTTACTTCGTAAAGTTTCAATACCCAAAAAATACCTAAGAGTTCCCAAGTCTTTAATCTGAAATTGCTGCTGAAGAAAGGACTTAAGCTCATAAATGCCGGTTATATCACTACCAGAGACAATTATATCATCCACATATACCACAAGAATGACCACCCCCGATTCCTTATTGTGAACAAAAATAGAATGATCAGAATAACATTGGCGGAAACCACATCTGGAAATCACTAAACTGAATTTTTCAAACCATGCTCTTGGAGAATATTTCAACCCATAAATGGCCTTATGTAGTCGACATACTTTACTACAATTCTCCCCCTAAACAACATACCCAGGAGGTTGCTCCATATATACTTCTTCAGATAAATCGCCATAAAGAAAAACATTCTTGACATCCAATTGATATAATGGCCAATCGAAATTCACAGCAAGAGAAATAATAACATGAACAGAATTGAGACGTGCCACAGGAGAAAAAGTCTCAAAATAATCCACTCCATAAGTTTGAGTAAAACCTTTAGCAACGAGCCGAGCTTTAAGACGCTCAATTGAGCCATCCGAATTGTACTTGATAATGTACACCCAACAACACTTCACCACATCTTTCCCAAGAGGAAGATCAACTAATGACCACGTTTGGCGAGACACCAGAGCTTCCATTTCCACATCCATAGCTTTCTTCCACTCAAAGCGAGACAAAGCCTTAGTGTTAGAAGTAGGAATTGTGTGAGTTTGTAATGATAGAGCAAAGTCATGTAATGGAAAAGGAAGATGTGAAAGAGACACATAACGCTCAATAGGGTAAGCCAAAGAGGATTTTTGTGTGCAAGACCAAGTACCTTTGCGAAGGGCAATCGGAAGATCGTCCGAACCAGGAGACAAAGAGGAAGATTGAACGGAGGGCATGGAAGAGCTGAAGACTAGTGGTGCCATAGACTATTTTGGCCGCTGATACACCTGCAAGGGAGGAGGTACTGGAGAAGGATTAACAGAATCTAAGGGGATAGGTTGTGGGATAGGAGGATCAGTTACAATGTCAGTTGAAAACTCTTTACCCTCAATAGAATAGTATGGTGTGCCCTCGAAAAAAGTAACATCAGCACTAACATATTGGGTACAAGTTGTAGGATCATAACAACGATATCTTTTTTGCGTACGTGAATACCCGAGAAAGATACATTTAGTGGCGCGAGGAGATAGTTTATCAAAACCGGAACATAGGTTATAAACAAAACAGACACACCCAAAGACGCGTGGGGTAAGAGAGAATAACGGCTTGTTAGGAAATACAACACTGATTGGTGACTGATGATTGAGGATAGTGGAAGGCATCGATAACATGCGGTAAGGATAGCATCACTCCAAAATGATTTTGGCAAATGCATATGAAATAAGAGTGAACGAGCAACTTCTAAAAGGTGACGGTACTTTCTCTCGGCCACACCATTATGCTGAGGGGTATAAGTACAACTTGTTTAATGTATAATGCCAAGATTAGAACAAAATAAAGAAATTGATTTCTGTGTATATTCTAGAGCATTATCTGTTCGCAAAATTTTAAGGGATGTATTAAGCTGATTAATAACCTCACGATGAAATAATTGGAAAACATGTAAAAATTCAGAACGGTTATGAAGCATATAGAGCCATGTTAAACAAGAATAATCATCCACAAAAATAACAAAGTTATTAAGACCATTTCTACTAGCAATACAGGAAGGTCCCCATATGTCTGAATGAACAAGTTCAAGTAAAGTAGATGCACGAGAATCATTACGACTAGGAAAAGAACTACGATGATGTTTCCCAAGTTCACAAGCCCTACGCTCAAGAGTAGAAATTGATTTACACTTGGGAATTATTTGTTGTAACTTAAATAAAGATAAATGCCCCAAACGAGAATGCCATAATAGGGGGTTAATAGAACTAGCAGCTAGACCATTGGCGTCAGTAGTGGAGACACCATTTAGATGGTAGAGTCCATCACGTTCATGCCCTCCACCAATCATCTTCTTTGTCTGAAGGTCCTGAAAAACGCAATAAGATGGGTAAAATGTAACTGCACAACTAAGAGCTTTAGTTAACTGACTAACAGATAACAAATTTAAAGGAAGCTAGGGAACATGTAAAACAGAGGACAAAGATAAGGAAGATGTAAGTGAAATAGTCCCCAATCCAACCACTTGAGTCAAGAAACCATTAGCTAAACTAACTTTTGATGAAGGACTAGAGTTATGGTGGGAAGAAAATAGTTCTTGCTTGCCCGTCATATGACTAGAAGCTCCCGAGTCAATGACCTAAGAGATGCTAGGAGACAAAGTAGAGAAAGAGGCCATGTTACCTGTACGTGCAAGAGCGGTAGTGGATGTGAAATTGGAAGCCTCTAGTTGTTGGACACACTTGATGAGTTGTGCAACCATATCATCTCGAGCCGTAGACTCAGAAAAACTACCCCTAGGTGAGATAGATGGGTTCATGTCGTTGTAAGACACATTTCCAACACTCCCTTCAGACACAGCAATATTTGTAGTCACTAATTGTTGAGCCCACTCGTGTCACACCCCAATCCTCAAGCATGCGCACATCCCTTACCTTAGTCGATTTTAAATGCGATATCACAGGATTATGTATCGCTGATCCTTTCTTTTTAATAAGCACATGCGAAAGTAATTATAAATCCCTAGACAGTAAAGCAATGAAATAGAAAAGTAAGACCATAATTTTTCATAATGAAATTCACAACCTTATTTTTATACATAACACAAACCCATAGTATTTTACCATATTATTCACAAAGGTCTGATCTCACACCTATCTACAAGAACATAAGGTTCACACAAAACGGGATGGGATCTCAGTCCTCATTCGGGTCGTACTCAAGATCTTTCTCTGAATCTTCTTCTTCTTCAAAATCTTCCTTCTCCTCAGGTTTCACATCAGGGTTCTCCTTATCAGATTCCTCCTCCTCAGACTCCTCATCAGGGTCCTGAAATGGTTATACAATAACTATTGAGACCACGTCTCAGCGAGTTCTACCCTCTAAGACTCGATTAATAAACCAATACGCTATCCGGGCTACTTATGCACACACGGGTCAAAGAACTTACATTGGCCTCAAATTCCACCTGCAAATTAGCACAGTTCAAATAAGCACCCAATCATAATATCATGGATCGAAACATCGATCAAATCGACTTAGTCGATTACATGTCAGTCGAACCATTCACCGGTCATTTCCATTCAATCAATCAATTCACAACATCAGATCAAAGCAATGATCAATCAACCTAGTCAATTACATGTCAGTCGAATCATTTCTTGGCCACTCTCAACCATACTATACAATTTCCAGTATAATACCTAGTCATTAAACCACATATTTTCCCTTAGGCGCCGATTTCGCCAAGACAATGTACCAATCACCGATCCCACATATTTTCTAAGGTATCGTTTTCGCCAAGGTGATGTACAATAAACATTTTATGTGCATATTCTCGGGCATCGTTTTCGCCGTGGTGATATATTTAATCACAGAGCTAATATAAACCAATCAAGTGCATTCTCTTTCGGCCACACGAGCACGATACTCGACACGCAAAAATACGACCACACAAGCACGTTCTACGCCACACAAGCATGATTAATTATCGCTACACGGGCATGATATATATTCAACACTTTACGTGCATTCTCTAAGGCATCCTATATGCCAAAGCGATGTAATAATCGTCGAGCCACGCCACACAGCATTTCTTTTCATCTTTTATCATACTCGATAAAATATCGTGCGTAGGCACACAGTTGGCCTTAACCAAAATATAATATTTTCATTTCCATAACTCCCACATTTTATGTAGTCTACTCAAATATATTTGGCATTATCAACCGATGCCCAGTTATTTTTCAATTAATAACTAACGATTATCCTATTAAAGAATAATTCTCACTTTCACAAATAATTCAATTCAGCACGAAATAAAGCTCAATTAAATAAGCGGACTATGCCACGACAATCGGCATAAAATTCCGATTGTCGACTATCCTTGCCTAATTTCCGGAAAATAAATAATTAATTAAATTAATTTCGAAAATTAATAATTAAATACTAAAAATCCAATTTATGCCCATAATGCCTAATTGAAGCTTGAGATGGGTCGGGAAAAATCCCGATAAGCATTCAATAAATAATAGTATATTTCTACTTGCTAATTGCACAATTCAATTATCTAACATGCATCACAATTATCTAATAATTACTAATTTACTTTAATTTAACCACCTAATTACACTTAATTAAATCTAATCAATCTTTAAGCATAATTAGCAAACTAAGCAAGATTAGTGAGCAAAACTCACTTGATTAAAAGCGGAGACTAGAACACCGCGACAGCGGCCGAATTCTGAATTTTCGGCTACATCGACGGGCACACGGACTGGGCCCAAAGGCCTTGTAGGCCCACAGCAAATTGCTGGGCTTGGTTGATGGGCTTGGGCTTGGGCTTGCTGAATTCTTGGGTTTAACTTGCTGGGCTTCAAAGTTTGGGCTTATCTTCGGATGGGTTGATCTTTGCGAGCTGGGCCGAGCAACAAAAGAAATTGCTGGGCCGAACTACTACTGGCTTGTGGGCTTCAATTGGGCTGAATTCGTTGGGGATTTGGGCTGCTGCAAGCTGCTGACTTGTGTTGAAGAAGCTAGGCCGAATGCTGTGAAGATAGGCTATCCAATTCACTGGATCCGCTGGGCTAGGCTGTTGCGGCTTATCCACAAGCTGAAGAAGGGAGCTGCTTCGGCTTCGCTCGACTGGTCGAAGAAGACACAGCTTGAATGACAGCCAATTGGGGAAATCAACGATGGGAAAAACTCAACTGGATCGTTGACTCCGTAGGAAACAACGAAGACAGAGGGGAATTCGAAGGTGGACAGCTGCTGTGTTAAAGACACGAGGGATGGTGGAGTAGACGTGTGGCGTGCGGCTTCGGTGGATGATCAGGGGTAAACAAACCGTTGCTAGTTGACTCACAGATGCTGCGGTGGACGCGTGGAGTTGCTGCAAGGGAAAATCAGCTTCGTGTGAGTGGCAGCAAGGAACGGGGAGAGAACTTGGTGGATGGGAGTGACCGCTTGAAAGGAGACAGAGGATTTCGGTGGTTTTTTGGGTGGATGGAAAATGATAATGATGATGTGGTTTGAAGCCGCGGTAGCTGTGGAGATGGCAGCAGGGAAATCGGTGGCTTCGGTGGCGTTGAAGATGCTGAAGACAACCGAAAGAAAATGAACGAAAAACAGAAGCAAAGCCCTTCTTTCGCTGAGACCGGGATTGAATGAGAAAGAGGGAGGTCGGTCGAGCTTGTCCAACAAGCTGGAAGAGAGAGAAAGACACCCAAAAAGTCCACATGTTTAGCCATCTAATTTAATGCAATGTTCCCCAATACTTTCCAGCCCTATAATCCACTAAAAATATCACCAAATAATCCAATTTTGGTGTCAAAATTCCATCCCCAAGTATAAATCCGAATTTCACATAACTTTGGCTTCCATTTCATCCTTAATTTCTCCAATTCGAAGTCTGATTTCGCTGAAGAAAAATCCCAAACAATTTTCTGTAAATCCCTGACACTCAAAGGCTCGGCTTGAAAGTCCAAATTTCCTTTCATTTGGCCCATACGAATTTCCACTAATTTTCCGCAACTTCCGAATATATTTTTCATAAAAATTTCGGAATTTTCGAAAATTATTCGGAGGATGAGTCGACGTTCCTAAAATAAATCGTGACACCACAGAACTTTCAATTTCTGAAATTGGGTTCAAATTCACAGTTAATTTCACTCTTGCGCGTTTTTAGCGTGACCTAAGCTACTGGATAGTTTTCAGAGATTTTTAGTGCAAATGACTTGTGGTCGATTTTCTTCGAGCCACTATGAACCCACTCGACACCTTGGTGACTCTCGGTGGTCATGAAAATCTTAAGGTTTCAATTACGGGTACATGGTACCCAAAATGACAGAAAATCGGTTTAGTGCCGATCGATAAGAATTTTGCAATCATGTGGAATCACCCATACTTTGATCACACATCTCAGTCGAATCGACCTATCTCTAATCTCTGATCAATTTTAACAATGTTGTAGTGACCCTTGCAGACTAGCACGGTCAAATAGTCGACTTCTGGTCGAATTCTCAAGTTCATTGTATTAAAATTTCTTAATGACTTCCTTAGATAGTCTAATTATCCCACAATTGATCGACTCTAAGAATAGCACTATAGACGTGTCTATGAAAGGCCCGATTTATTCAACTGAAAACAGTACTGGAAATTCAGAATATCACAACTCGGACTTGCCATGCTTGGCCCAACAAGTGTGAACAATATGACCGGATTTGCCGCAGTATATACACTAACGGCTATCTCGATCAGAACTTTGTCCACTATGTCCACCACCACGACTACGACCTCTACTACTAGCCACAAATGCTGAATTGTCTTTAGATGATGTAGAAGACGGAGGCACAATGCGCGGAATTCAACAAAATGCTTCATTTATAGAATGAATTCTCTCTCCAGCAAGAAGCTAACTCTTCATCGGCTGTAAGTCAACATCCAAGCCAAATAAAAACTTGGCCACTTGAAACTCAGCTCATTGTGTCTTAAGTCTCTCAAGATTAGTAGTGATGGGTTGATAAAGATTGAGTTCTTCCCACATACCTTTTAAAGCACTATAATACTTTCCAAGAGACTTATCTCCCTGTTTAAAATTAAAGATCTTCTCATATAGTTCATAAACTCTAGATATATTTTTGTTTTGTGAATAACTCTCCATAAGATCATCTCATGCTCCCTTAGCAGTTGTGTGAACATGATATTAGCAGCAATGGATGGTTCCATGCTATTCCATAACCACACCAAAAGTGTATCATTCTCTCTCATCCAATCACTATAGTCTCTAGAATTTTCAGCAGGAGGTTCTATGGTAAGATAATGGAGTTTCCCTTTGGCATTAATATAGACCTTCACAGCTTCGGCCCATAACAAGTAATTGGAGGATCCATTTAATTTAATAGTGATAATTTGAACATTGACACTATCTGTAGGAGCTTAGTATCACTCATGACGATAATCTCAATATAAATATATCTACCACTAATCAAGAAGGCTGAAACTTTAGTACGAGAAACAAAACAGCAACACTAATGTATAATCAGGTGTGTATAATCAGATGTAATTGGCTCCATCAATTAACCAAAGGGATGCTAAAAACTGATAAATATAGACTGCTGTATAGAAGAAAATATCTGACCAGAAATATCGATTTAAATAATTATATGTTTGACGGAAACCCAACAAGACCAGTCAACCATAATCAATGAAATACTATGATTCTTGAATCCACTAATCAGTAAGTGTTGTGATCTATATTCACAAACCAAACCTGATGAATCTGATATCTTCTGATCTCATATGTACCAAGACTTGAAGAGAAAACAGATAAAAATTGCAGCTTTAGGTGGCTGCGCACCAGAGAAGAAGTAGGGTTACTAGGGGACTCTCAAACCAGCAATAGTAGGGGTGATCGGGTTCAGGATAGGTAGGGTCTAGACCTGAACCCTGTACCCGACCCTGTCATAACCAGTTCTCTTTTCTTGGACCATGTACCCGACCCTGTTTGCATTGGACCCTATTCCTGACCCACCCTATCTTTTCGGTCCGGGAACAGGGTTAACCCTGTTTATATTGGAACATGTTTTGCGTAAAAATTGCTATACAACACTCATGTAAACACCCAGAGCAACTCACCTTCAGATGTGGACAGCTATTGGCAATTGCATATAATGATTCATCGGTGATGAATGTGCTGCCGATATTCATATGTTGCAAAGCAGTAGCTCTTGCAATCTAAAGAAATGGCTCAATCAGGAAGCTAAATTTACATACATATGAGGTGGACAATGCTACACAACACGTCCACGAGGGAGCATGTGTTGAGACAAAAAATCAGGTGTATGGATCGTGATTGTTTTATAGAATGATGCTCAGTGACAAACTATTGCGACACTTCATCGATCTAAAGAGTAGGTCTCTTAGGATATACCAACTACCATATGTCAGATGATGGGGAAAGCACACAAGAAGTTCTAAGCCTCGTGCATCAAAAGGACTTGATGGTCAAACTTTTTTTCCAAAAAGTTAGGATTGGATTGTGAGAGAACTTCAGGCTTAGTTATCCCATAGACAAGTGGCATGCGAATAAAATAGATAATCATCAACAGAGCAAGGTACATTTACAATTTCAAGTTCTTGCACTGATTTTTATCAGATTGCACAATATGACTAATAAGCAACGCCGACACTATCACTGAAGAACACTAGCATCAGAACTCTGAATGAAGAAACGACCATCAACACCCAGAAATCGCTCCAACCATAGAACAAGACTAAAGCCTACACACATAACATCTGCAGAAGCGAACCATCACTTTGAAACGACAAACATACCAGGTTAACAACACCTTGGTTGGTGACCCTTGTCATCCCCAACAGAGAGATGGACGTAAGCTTCGCCGCGCATTTCATCAGTGAAATTTTGTACAGCCCTTCATCGATAATATGGCAGCCCCAACAAATCTTCGAACTGCGGACAATTCAGTCAGCAAAAGTTCAAAAATCCATAGAGACACATCATAAGCTAATCATCAAACAATTCCTAAGTAACTAATCCTCCATGTACCAATCTCCAAATTCAAGAAGAATCCTAACAAACTGCCAACAACCCTCCATCAATCATGCTGCACGGTAAATAGAGAGACAGAGACAAAGACAGAGGGAGTGCATGTCGAGTTCACGGAGGGCGTATGCGCGGCGAACGACGCGGGCGGTGGAATCATCGTCCATCTTTAGCCCCGCGAAGTTGAGCCTCTCCCTCCGCCCCAGCGACAACTTCACCCCACGCTTCCATTTCCTGCACACCCCGCTCGCCCTACGAGGAAATTTCGGTTTTTGATCACAACCCACGTCTCAGAATCATCAACACCACACGGAACCGCAGACAAAACAACTTCTTTCCCCGGAACCAGAAAGCAAGAATGGGAACTCCTCGCGGTCAAGAGGACGTACCACACCAAATCGGTGAAGGACGGGATCATGAAGAAGACATGCGCCAACACGTTGACGGGCAGGCGGTCAATCTCCGCTCGATGCAAGGCTGGCCCTGAGAGGTAAAGATAGAAAGTAGAAACAAATTATGGTTGTGTTTTGGTCTTTTTGGGGGCGGCTTACAAACCGGTTCCCAAACTGGTCCGGTCGATCCGGTTCCCGGGTGGGTAATCCTTCGGAACCGGTTCCCGGACCGATTCAAACAGGGTCTGAGTTTTTGGAACGGGTTCCCAAACCAGTTTCAACCGGAACCGGTTCCCAACCTTGTTTTCCGAGTGGGCCAGACTGGGAACTAGGTAAACCCAGTCCAGTTGCACACCCCTAAGCAATAGGATCAAGTAATCACGTAGTTAGATCTGCTCTGATACCATGTCACAAAGCTAATTAGAGAACCCGCAGCAAATAGCAAGAGAGAAAGAAGGAAGAGAGAAGGAATAGAGAGAAGGAGGAGGAGAAGGAGAACGTAAAAGAAAGAAACAAAGAGGGGGCTATAAATTTCTATAGTAACAGAAACCCTACACTCATTGTGTTTACATTAAATATAAATTGTATATGACCATAATACCCTTATGTAAGTGAAAAAAGAAATAAAACTCTGAAAAAAAAAAATAACTCAATTAAAGTAACTTTAACAATTTGCAACTTCTCATATATGTGCATAGTTTACTATGCCTGTGGATCGATATGCTTCAATTGGGAAATAAAAGTTCCATGGAAGCCATATGGAACTCGGCAGGGCAGTGTAATCTTGGCGACGGGCTGGCCAGAAAAATTCTTGCAGTCGATTAGATATACCTGCAATCCAGTAACGGAAATGCCTCAATCTAGATGCAACATAAAAAATCATCAATAAAGATTGTAAGTGCTGCGATTATTCATGTACTTGGGAGGTATCAATTGATTCATTGTGAACGAAAGTGATTATCCAGCCATCGTCCTCTTCAAATCCGTTTTCTTTAGGGACAAATGCAGCACCAGTGCAGAAGATGTTCTCTCCGAATTCATAATAATCCAACATGATCGCATCTTCGAACCGGTTCTCTTTCTGGTGCATAGAAGAACAAAATGGCACGTTAATGACCTTACTGTGATCAAAGAAAAGGTGACAAGATCAAAGTGGGGGAAAGCCTTTGTTTACTGAGGAAATTCCAGTTCTCGGTTGGTCAAGATATAACTTGGCTAGGCCACCAGACTTGGGCATGCCTGAGCTCATCACAATTACAGATCAGAATAGATATCGAGAAGGATTGGTAAAAAAGACCTGTAAATTCAGAGGAAAATGGTATTCTATATTATAGTCACCTGAGATTGAGCTTGCTGAGGAATCTACAACTTGGGTGTATCCATATCTGTTTTTAAGGCCTGTGAAGTTACTGCTGATCATAGGGAAGTCCATCGAATATTTTGTCCCAGTGAGATTTCTTTCCTTAACTTCTCCGGTTTTCATGTTTAATCTCCATTCATATGCACGCGAAAAAAATGACCCTTCTTCTTCTTCTTCAACTGTTGCAGAGACATTTTCTTCACTTGATTTAATTGGCTTGAATCTCTTAGAGAACCATTGGAATTTGTCCAACCCAAAATCAGGGCCCGGGATGATTGATTCGAGAGCCCTGCACGCCCACACTACAACCTGTAATTCAGCTTCATGAAATAAGCCCGTAGCTTTTCGAAAAATGATCCTCGGAAGAAAGAATGCTTAACTCCAGATTATTTTACCTCATCGCCGTCCTCAAAACAGTTCAGGATGTGAAACGTGCAGTTTGTTTCGACGTCAAACCATTGCATGGAGTTTCCATCACCATAGCGAGGCATTATCCCAATCCTTGAATACTCTTTCTTGTTGAATCGTATCAATCTACAAGATGAATGAAAATATTGCCGCTAGTCAAACATTGTTTTAGTTTTTCGTCTGTATGAAAGAAGGGAATTGGCAAGAAAATGAATGTTCTAATAAGGACAGCAGGAAACTCACGGTCCTCCTCTGACAAGTCGGTTTATGTCTATTGTAAGTGGAAAATCCATGATCACATTGTACCTGAAGAGCCAGTTTCTACATTTATAATTGCAAGCTTATATAGATGCCGGAACCATGATGTGTACTTGTCAAATGTATTGCTAACCTCTGAGTAACACCAATCTCGTGGCAGAGGCTACATCGGTCGAGTTTGAGATCAGCTTTATGAAGTAATTTCTTCCCATCAGCTGAATATGAATCAAAAGGCCATCAAGATAATACCAATTTTGACAATGAAATTGGATGAAGCTCGCCTTAATAAGTTCTTTGAAAAATACCTGAGATGACACCGAGTTCCATGAAAGGCTTTACTGCATCAACCCCAATTATAACTAACTCTCCTGTACCTGGAGCTCTCTGCCACGTGAAGAAAAACACTAGGGAGTTTGGTTTTTATTTGTCATATTCAAGACATGCACAATGCTTATGTCTGTGCAGGTTCATGAAGACACACCTTTGGATGGCTCGTGAATGGTCGATTCCAATCTCTATCTACATTCCAATTGCCAAGAGTCTCTAGTGTAAAAATGTCAATCTCTTGAGGCATGTGATTTTCTGCAATCGAGTAGAATTTCCCTCCGTGCTCAAAAACATTAGTGTTGCTAATCAATTTGTTCACTGTCCCAAATCTCAACTGGAAAGAAGTTTAAAATGGGGCAGAATTCTTGGTCAGTAATGCTTTATATGAGATGTTCATGATGTACTGCTCTTACGGCACTGCAGAATTAAATTCCCGAGACTGCATGTGTCATTAAATAAGCTAAGTATGAAAGAGGAACTTAAGTAGATCAGTGAACGCACCAAATTTAGTAGATAAGCTGACAAAATGGCCGGTGGATCACCCTCTATGGCGGGTAAAAAGGATGGTCTGTTCCTTTGTTTTTCTAGTTTGTATGTTTCAGTTTCGACATGTCTGTTGTTGTAGTGGACAGTCCATCTCCCATCACTATCTTTGTCGATGTACACGGCATGAAGCATCCCTTCTCCATCAATCCAAGTGTGACTCGACTGTCCAAATACGGATTTGGTTGATTTTAGCCCTCCAAAGAGAGGATTTGGCCCTGCGATCCGTGAGAAACAGAAATAAATCAACATTGCTGGCTAAACGAAATTTTATTTATATGAAAAGCATTCGTGAAAGCCAGACATCTTGGAATTAGTCACATAGGGAATCATATTCGAATTTTCCTTATCTCATGTGGACATTACCCTTTTATGGATTATCGGGTATGAAGTTTAGATAATACAGCAGAAGAACGAGTGTCGTATGTTGTTATTCTTTCATTTTCCATGGCCATAGCCAAATTTGTACGACTAGACCATTTCGTTTTGCATATTTTATTGTTGTACGATGATTTATGTCGAGCACTTGCATCGCATTCGACTATTCATAAAATGTATAGCATAGCTCACTATGTCATGTCTCCTTTATCTGTTTTTTTCATAGGCCAATCATTTGAATGTCTGGCTTTTGTGTAAAAAAAATTGAGATAAACCATTCACTACAAGACACAATTTTGGCATAGTGCGTGTCCTTACCGTTTCTAATGTAAACGCCCGACGGAAAATCATCCGGAATTGTCCCTTCAATGCCGTCGACGTTAACAGCTTCTCCTAATTCACTGACTGGAGCGAAATTTCCCTGCACAACTCAGATGATTCAAGGAGAAACCAATCGTCTTCTCACATGATCTTCAATCTAACTATGGTGTTGTGACTACTATAGGGGTGATCATGGTCCGGGTGGACAGTTCCCACTTTAGAATTGGGAACCGCCAAATAAAAACGATTTTAAAAAATTAAAACCAAGACCCATCCGTTAATTTCATGGATCCACCGGGAACCAAACCACCAGTCCGGTCCGATTCCCAAGTGGGTCCATAGAATCAGTCCTCAATCCCTACAAAATTGGATTCATCAATTAATATCACAATGAACCTATTTTCTATTTAAAGCATCAAAGTTTATTTGGCCTTATATTTGGGTAAAAATTACGAGCCATTAATTTTCATTAAAGATTGAGAACTATAGGGTGAAACGAATAAACAATACTCGTTAGCTAAACACTTAATTTCTTCTAAGGTCATAGTGTTATCCCCTTACAGTTTCCCGGCACTAGAAACATGTGGAGAGTTAGACTCCTAACATATTAATTTCTTTATCCATTTTTTTTCAACGTTAACCTAATTTAATCATGGAAATGGCCTAGGATAGATGTAATTATACTATTAAAATGAGCCGTTGGCTCTTAATTTTGTATCATGATGACAAAACGACGCAACATTTATGGACATCTCCAATCAATTCTCTCCTTTCTCTAGATTTGTTTATTTTGTTTTGGTTAAGAAAGCAAGTAAATGAATTATTAGAATGAAAAAAAAAAAAATAGAGGGTTAATCCTATTACACACCCAAGAGAAAAAAAATTAGTCAATAATGTTCAATAACTACAAATATACATGTATATTCATATATACTTGGTCGAAAAACTACAAAATAATTAAGTAATTGAGATGGAATGTCTTTTTTTAATATATATATACATATACATGGTCCCGTCCAAATGGCTAGGCAGACAATTCCACGCCTAAAAATGGGAACTGGACTAGTACTCATCGGTTCTATTAAAATGGAACCAGGAATCAGACTAGCTCTCATGGGAACTGCCAATTTCAATCCGATCAATCTGATCTAAGCGGTTCCTAGTTCTTTTGTACACCCCTAATGACTAGTCTAAGATAAAATGTAGTTTGGATAAGTTTACCTGAGATGGTAGCAATGGTTGGTCCATGAACTCAAACACTGAACTCACAAATACATCCAACGTGTTCACACACACATTCTTGATTGCGCTAGGAAAATCAAGTCGAATAGGGGCTTGCTGCAAATCCTTCGACATTGGCTGCTCATGGAGTTGCAACATTCATTCAGTTTAGCATATCATATTTCCGTTCCAGTCATTGTTTATGAATATCAGTTATTGCTACAAGATTCAAATTATTAACTCCATTTCTCCTGTTGATGGACTCTAATTTAGATGAGCATATCATGATTTAAGAAACTTGTAATTGAAGGAGAAGTGAAATAACCATTGCCATTCAAAGGAAAACCTAATTGATCACCTTATAGACATCACTACATATTAGTGTCAACTCTAATGGGGAGCTCAACCAAAGAGAAGGATCAACCTTGTCAACTCTGATATGAGCGTGCGTGCGTGCGGGCGTGCGTGCATGAGAGAGAGAGAGAGAGAGATACTTTAAGAACTTGAGAGATGCTGCTTTTGAAGTGATCAAAGTTGATGAAATTGGAGGGCCGCTGCACAGAGCAGTTCACTTGAAGCGCCATATGTGAAGACAACATCTCTGTCTCTCCTTCTACCTAAGGGAACACAGGGTTTATATACTCATAATTATTGTGTCAATGCAATGCACTTATGTATTTTAATTATCCACATAAAATCAAGGATTATTTTATCATTTGAAGATCTATCCAGCCAACGTCATTGCCTAGTTTGCATACAATGAAAGAGGACATTAAGTTAGGCTGGACCATATTGGACAAAGATGTCTCAATTTACCAAGGACTATTATATCTATCGTCATTACATCTATTGTCACACACCACATCATTAATTGATGTGACATGCTAATAGTCATTACGGTATTTGCCTCCACTCTGTCTATGATATCTAAAACGGGTCGAAACTAGCATCATGTTTGGCGTGCTCTAGTTGGTTGTTGCATGCCCATCAATCGATGATTCATCATGGATTATTTTATTGAGAATGTCAGATTGGCATCAATCACTTCCACGAGACAGTGATAACACTGAAAATTTCTAATTAGTTGACTGATGATTTAATATCAATACGTTTAAGCCCACCGGGTTGAGAATTTTTGGGGAAAAAGAGAATTTCGGCTGGCTTAGGCTGGAAGCTATTCATTGTTTTCTCAGGGAATCTTTTGTCTAGATATTCTTCCATTCTCAGCGACAGGTCGAGGTGCTACCCGACAGAAATTGCGTTGGGGAGACAATTTGGCTTTAATTACTAGACTGGACGGTCAAAGGAATATGCTTCTTTTGAATTGTCTCACATTCTCAAACAGGTAATCTCTTACTTCTGTGAGAGTCTTCCATTGACGCGTTGTCCACCGACTTAAATTTCGGATGAACCACCTAGCATTAGGCTAATTGACTATTAAGTTTAAACTTAGCTCGGGCTCTCCCAAAACTATACTAATTCGCGATTTAGGTTCAAATATTTAACATGCAATAGATTATTAGCTAGAGTCGCTACTAATCAATTTAAGTAGGTCGATTAGACAACTAAATAATTATTTTACTCCTACAAATCAGAAATTTTGGGTACAAGGATTTAGTTATACTAGACTTTTCTAATGCCCTTCCGATACATTTCTCTTTTTATTTCGAAAAAATGTTTTGCAAGCAGTTTGAATTAAATATGAGTACGCAAATTACCAATTTAATACCCGAATCAAACCATGAATAAATTGCAGGACTTACCTTATAGCAACGAAAGCATCTGCAACGTTAAATTAGAATTCACATCAACAGCCTTAAATATAATTTCTCTTATTTAATGAAATCTAAGTTATATGCAATAAATGACCTAATTCTAATGACGAACAATTTCTAATTAAATGGATTTAGCAACAAATACTAAATGACATGCATTTCGTGAACCTAGTTCTATATAATATACGCATGATATTTTTTTGTTTTTTTAATAAAAATTCATAATTAAAAATTGCTAAAATATAAAAATAAAATCTAACTAAAGTGAGATATTATCTATTTTAAGTTAAGTATAGACTAATTTGAATCCTATCTTAACTTAGAAAATTATCTCATCATGCAATTTAATTCAAAAGATTTTATCTAACCTAGATACCATCTAAACATGCATATAAAAAAAAAAAAAAAAAAATCTAACTATTCTAATTTTATCTAAGAAAATCAATTCTAATCTACATGAAATGCAAATGCAGTTTTTTTGTATTTTTGGGATAAACAAAACAATTAAAAGATAAACATCAAATCATCAACAATCATTAAAAATATTATCTATCCTTCAAATTTGGAAGCTTGATTAATTCGCTAATAAAATCGATAAATTGATCTTAAATCTTAAAGATTAAGATATCAATTTTATTTCCACATAATTAATTATTCCATCTAAAGTCTTGTAAATAAAATAATAAAAAAAATGTATGCGGTTGCAAATTAGGTGGAACGCTGGGGATTTCATGCATCATGAAATATTTCAAACAAAGAAACAAAAGAAAATAAAATAAAATAAGAAATCTACCTAATTGGGATTTTTGGCTTCTAAGCGAGGCAAACGGCGGCTACCCACGATGGAGGCTCGGCGTGGCTCGCGAGGATGGGTCGCTGCGATGGTGGGCAGCTGTGGGCGGAAGTCGCGGTCGTCGGAGCTCCGGCGAGGAGGCAGCAGACGCGCGGCGAGCGGAGGAGGGCACAGCAGCAAAGGGGCGGCGCTCGGGCGGAGGGCTGCTTGCGGCTGTAGCAGAGTCGACGTCGGCGCTCGGGCGAAGGGCTGCTCGCGAGTGCTGGCGTCGGCAACGGAGACGGGCGGTGGTGACTCGACGATCAGTTCTCGGGCGGAGCAGCGAGGCAGCAGTAGCTTCGCAGGGGGACGAGCAGATCGCGGCTGGTTGGTGCAGCGAGACAGCGGCGGCTTCGCGGGTTGCTGGTGTCGCGAGGGGTCGAGCGACGAAGCGGAGGTGCTACAAGAGCAGCAGCAGAGGCGGCGTCGGCGGCTTCGCGGCTTCTGGAGCAGAAGCAGCGACGCAAGCTCGTGGGCGGAGGCGCGGTGGCGCGAGGAGGGTGGCGGAGCGGCGGTGCGGCTTCGCAGAGAAGGAACCCGCGAAGAAGAACAGTGGGCACGCCTTTTTCCTTTTTTTATTTTCTTTTTCTTTTTGGTTTTTCTCTCCCTCTATCCTCACGTCTCCCTCCCTCGCTCTGCTGTTTCGCTGTTCCTGTTGTCCTTTCTCAGGTATAAATTCTGCTGACTTCGACCCCTTCCTTCCCTTCCCCCAAAATGAATTTTTCCTTTTTGTCTTTTGTGTTAGCTTTTCCCAAACGAACAAAGAGAAAGCCCCTCTGCCGCCGAGTGATCGAAAGAAAAAAAGAAAGAAACAAATGGCTTTCTCTTTTTTTTGTGTTGAATTTTTAACCTAGAAATCGAGAAAAAGCCCCTTGATAAAAATTTAAAAAAAAAAATAAACCCACTCTTCTGTAGTGCAGCACCCTATTTATAGGTGAGTGAACTCGGATTTTAAATCAACATCCACAAAAAAAAATTTCCAAACGCAATATTTCTTTTTGATACATTCTCTAGATTTCCTTTGCAAAAATGAATATTTTTCACTGATTTTATCACATATTGTCAAAAGATTTAACATTACAATAGGATTTTTCTCAAATTTGAAATCTCGCAAAGATGAGTTCGTAATATCTCCTCGACGATACAGGTTTGAGCGAATTTGCTCTATTCGTAGGCTTAGTCCAACTTATCAATTTAAAATTTAAAATCACCAAATCAAACCCATCATCACCAATCAATGCAAATGCAATAATAATAAATAAATGATATACAATAACCCAATGGAGTAAATCTATTACCCCAAGACACCAATTTCATTTGTGGCTCATCACGAGGAACCGTCTTCCCACTCAGGTCTTTCTTCTTTCCTTTGGTAGGATTCTTGATGGTGCTTGTGTTTTTTGTAACTCTAGACCGAATTCCATTAATCATCTCTTCTTTGGGTGCCGAATTACTACTAGTTTGGCTTCGTTTTGGGCTTTTAAATGCAACCTTATATGGCATGGTACCAAACCATGGCAAGATACTATCTCTTGGCCCTTAAAGTTCTCTTTGGCGATTGCTAGATTTTCCTTTGTTGCGCTTTGCCATCTTATTTGGAAAACTAGGAATGGCATTCTCTTTCGAGGCAAGACTCTCGCTATGCCTATCATGAAGAACCACCTACTTAAAGTTGTGAGGGACAAAGCCATCTCCTTTAGCCAAGTGACGGATACTCCGAGAAATAGAAGAACTCAACGAATTTGGGATATTGACTCGACTATCTTTACGGACTAAGTGCTTCGGCCTTTGTTGTTTCGTCGCCTACCAGCGGGTCAAGGTCTCAATTGCCTTTTCTTTCAGAGGGTTGGTGTTGTTCTTGGCCGTTGGCTCCTTTTGGCTGTTTTCGCTTGTCTAGTTGTATTTTCTTGTAGCTTTTCCTTCCGTTTGGTTGCCTGTTGCTACCTTGGTAGCTTTTGGCTTCCTTTTCCTGGCATCCTTCCACTCGACCTGGCTTATCGCCTTGTTGAGTGTAAGTTTTTTATGCCAGATTCTGAGTTGTATATTTTGGTTTAAGTCAATATATTCTTACTTTACCCAAAAAAAAAATATTATATTTTTTTAGGGGTTAAAAATTAATCTCTAATTTTTTATACAATAAATAAATAATTGAACTGCCAAAATTTAGATATCAACACGTATTATTAACCATAAGAAAACAAGTCTTCGTTTGAAAAAATATAGTTTCAATTGGCTCGGCTTCGAACGCCAACCCGGCTTCCTTAGATAATCAAATCAAGTTTCAAGCCGGTCAATCGTTTCAAAGGAAGAAAAGAAAGGCCGAAATCAAGATGAATGTCGACCCGGTAAATCACCTAACTTTGTATAGCTGAAAGTTGCCAAATCGGTTGAAAGAATTGAAACGAATGCTGGAAAATGAGCTTCAAAGCTTGAACTTCCATTTTCAATAGTCAGAAGAAGCGCGGATGGCAACTCTCATCCACAATCATAAACCTATAGCTGATTCAAATTAATTGTCCTCAAACTCTTGCCATCTCGAATTCAAGGTGAAAACCCAGCCAAGGCAAATTCCTCACCCACTTTTCTTTATTAGAAAAAAAAAAAAAAAAAACAAAAAGGCTGATAATAGCATGTCATCTGTAAATGCCAGTGAACGACAATCCTACAGTAATTTTGCAATTCATGTGGCTAACAGAAGAGGGATAGTCAAATGTCCACTGGCTAAGACAATGTTTATAGCAGAAAGGTGCACATGCACCAAGAATAGGATATATTTCTACACAGGTTAACATGTACGAGTATGTAGCCATCCACTCGTGACCATAACCTTAGTAAGAAGGAAAGGAGTGCACCTGGGGATCAAAACTAAGTTGAAACTACCTTGTATAAATGAGCATGTGCGTTTATTAGCTTGAGTGGATGAGAGGAATTATAGGTTATTCATTACCTGAAATCTCTTGTTTGCAACCAAACATGCACTCCAAAAGAAAAATCACAGCAAGATCGCCAACACACACACACACACACACACACACATATTATATGTGTAACTGCTTATCAATAGATGTCCAAAACAACTCTGTGGAAGTCAGCCACATAAATTACCGCTATGTGCAGCATCACTGAAAGATCTACCCTAGAGTTAATGAAATTTTCACAAAGAAAGACAATTACAAGGGGTAAATATCAAGTACAAACTACGGATTGCAGCGGTGGATTCATCCTGCCTTGGATGAATCACTAGAAAGCTGTGGTTGTAAATTTCTCCGGAGGAAATCAGACATTTTTGAGGTTGCCGCACGACCACGTTCTAAGCAATGAAGATAATCGTCCACTTGAAAAAAGAGAAGCGAACAAAATTTCAGAATTAGGTTGCACAAAGATATGTAACCAAAATCAGGAACAATTTGAAACCAAAAGCTTTAGCTATCCTAAATTCATGCATTGAAAAAGTCTGTTTCCCACAGGAAACACTTGATGATAAATTTAATCATCTGGACTTAATACCTGACATGACACCATGAGTGACAGATGTGATAAGCCCCTGTTCCATTTGTTCACCTTTTACTGATGATGATTCTTCAGGAAGGACAGAGAGGATCGAATTCGGTAAAACCAGATACACGAATGCCTTCATTTTCTGCCAAAAAATTCAACAGAAAACATACATCATTGGTTCCCTGACTAAATGCAAATATGCATTCCATGTCATAGCTAGTCCAGGGAAAGAATAAATACTTCAGACTCCAACAAAAATGCATATTTTCCAATTATTCTTTAGAAAACAAAGAAAGATTGTCGAGAGAAAAACCTGTTCACTGTTTAAATAAACTGCGCACATCAATGAAACTTCAAGCAATGGTATCTCGTCTGTGTTAGGTTAAACAAATAGAACCCTGTTTCACCATCCACGAATCATAAAGTATCTCTATGAATAAAGCTATTCATCACATACATCTAGACGTTTAATGGCCAAAAGAGAGGGTTGCACTTATCGATTAATGCAATTGTTCACTGTAGAAATAAAACTCCATGATGAAAAAGTCACCTCTTCCTCTAACTTAGTGGGGTCCAACATCACAAGTCCACTGTCAGCCAAACAACAACATATTGCAACTGCATAAACCAACAATTGTATGAGTAGAAATTTCAATTCATATTGTTACAAGACATGAAAAGCTATACAAAGAACAATGAGCTTCAATTACCAGCAAGATGCTTCAGAGGAATGCCAGCATCTACAAGAGCAGCACATGATGCATTTATGGCACAAGGGAGAAGCTACCAAGATTCAGTCAAGGAAGCTTCATCATAACAACTCATAAGTAACAGAATTGAAATTTTGCATGCAATATTTGCTAAAATATGCGTGCCAAGAAAGTCAAAGATGCTCTATTGGTCCATTTGTCTATAAATGATAAACCCAACGTCGAGAACAGTCACAACTAATAAAGCCTTTATTGTAGTACTTGAGAGTGAAGTGTGACACACATTGTCTTCTCTTAGTATTAGTTGTTTTCCTAGGCAAGAAGAGCTCACAACGAAATCTAAACCACCATTCAAGCTATGACACTGTCCAAAATATGGCAAAAATCCAGAAGTGGACAAATTCATACCCAAGAAAATCTCAAAGCTACTTCTGTTCTTTCCATCCACTATTAGTTCCCAAAAACAATATCTGATCTAATATCTTCCCAGATCAAACAACGTCGTTTAAGATTGATCTCAGCCATCACAAGCATCTAAGGCCAACCGCCATCTAAAATATTTTGATCATCAAATAGACTCTAATTAGTGATACAATGTCTGACAACAAACAGAAAAAGGTACTTTAATGGGTCATACACCACACTACAGACAAAGTTTACAAGACCTATCTCCATGTGAACGACCTCTAACTAATTCTTCATCTTAGGCATCTCTGCCTTCATTAAATTATCTACCTATGTAACCCCCAAACGATGAGGCATTTTGAAAGACTGCAGAAATCACTTGCATATATAATTTTAGTCATCATGGATACAGCACCGTCATCATGGACAACCTGCAAAATAGAATAGATCGCCCAGCATAAGGAAAAAAGGTAACAGACTCAAATCATTGTATCTGACTACCTTGCATCATGAATAGCAAACTTGTCTTGCATCATAAATAGCAGCTGGACAAGAAATCAAGCAAAATCCAGCTAAAAGGAACCTTTGAAGTTCCAGAGGTGTGCACAACGCATTAAAGAGATCACAGTGGATGTTTGTCTCAGATTCTAGAACTCTCAAGCCACCAAAGTTTTCCAGATGAGCCATCTTAGATTCATTCCACCAGAATTCAGCAAAAGTGACTGTCAAAGCTCAAGACCAATAAAGAAGCTAATAGCTGTAGTGCTGATTAAACGCAGTATCAACTCTGAAAAAATAATGGCCTACGGGTTACATCTAGCTGCCAAAATAAGGTGAGATCGATAGACCCAGTTAGGGACCCTGAAACCCATACAGCAGGCGTGAAGCTCAACTGAAGGACAACAACCAACATCTAGCATCTAGCATGCTCTCTGCTCATTGAAGTAAAACAACGTGTCCGTGCATCGAATTTACAGAGGCTCATGCATAAAGCGAGCAGCTAACCTGAACAATCACCGAGGTCGTGGTATTCGGGTGTATAGTCAAGATGCAGATGCTCTGCAACGTCCTCTTGAGCACCATCTCGTATTCCCTCTCCTGCTTTCCTGCAATCACACGAGAATCAACACAATGCGCGCGCACTCCTCCGCGGCAACATACGCCCAAAAAAGGGCAAAAGAATTCTCACCAATCTGCCCCGTTTTGGGCTTCCAGATGACCTCGACGGAAGCCTTCTCCGGGTTCTCGTTCTTCTTCGTCCCCGCCTTCGGGCCATAAACCGCGGCAAGAACCTGCGTATTCCCTGAGCAGCAAAACCCAAATCCACCCCCCCCAAAAAAAAAAAAAAAAAAACAGAACCCACTTCGATTTCAGACGAATTTGAGCCGAAAAGAAGCACCTTTATCGAACAGCTCGCGAAACGAGCCGGATGCCTCGATCACCAGAACGATCACGCGAAGGAACGCAATGCGAGGAGCAGAGAGGAGTACCTTGAGCCCAGCTCGCGGAGCCGTGAGCCCGGTTGAGGACGCCCCGGGAGCAAGAGAGAGGCCTCAGCTGGTTAGGGTTACGGCCGTCGGCTCGATCGATCTCCATTTCCGTTCTGCTCGGAGTTTTAGGAATTAGGGTTTAAGGGCTTTCGCCGGATGCAAGACGAGGATGGCCGCTGCGCGGCGGTTCGCTACTAAACCCCACGCCCCGCTTTTGTTTTTTTTTTTTTTTTTTCAAAAAAAAGAGACTGAGGAAATTTTATTATTAGATTTATGAGGTATTTTTTACATCAAACGGAGGCAAAATTTCAAATGATAACCTAAAATGCTTTTGTTTTCTAAAGTAAGCCTTATTTTAAATAAGAGTATGAAATAGCCAAATCGTTTCAAATAAAAGTCTAAAATAAAACTTATTTTAAATGAAAGTCTAAAATGACCATATTAATTTCAAAAAATGAACATAACCCCTCTCAAAAGGAAAGGTATTTTGGTTTTTTAATTTTTTATATTTTCTTTTTCTTTTCTCTTATTCTTTCTTTCTTTTTTTTCCTCCTTCCACTCAAGCGAGGGCCACCGTCAATGATGTCAAGCGAGAATTTCCCCACTTGGGCTAACAAGGGCAACCCCCTCCCTAGGCAAGACAACCCTCAATAGATTTGGCCCGACCCTTGCTAGCCCGAGCAAGGGTGCCTGAGGCAGGCAACCTTTGCCAGCCATCGATAGTGATGCGTGGGGGAGGGAATAGGAAAAAAGAAAAAGAAAAGGAAAAAAACTTTAGAAAACACGGTTACAATTTTTTTTACCAAAATACTCTTTCTATGATGACCAAAATAGTCATTGGCTAGCCAAAGGCCTTTATTTGAGATAATTTGACCATTTTAGATACTTATTTGAAATAATTTGACTATTTCATGTTCTTATTTGAGAAAAAAAATTCACTTTGGGTGTTTCTTTAAGAAAATGAGGACACTTTAAATCCTTATTTGAAATTTTTCCTAAAGTTGAGATTTAGCATATTTCTTTAAAAAGAAATAAATACTTGTAGGATGAGAATGGTTAACATAAAGTAAAGAGACGCGTGAGATAGTAATAGTGTGAAGTAAAAATTATATTCACCTTTGACCAAAAAAAAAAAAATCTCTATTCGCCCTCTTAACTAACTAGTAAAAAACCACGCACGGTACAGGGAAATAATAAGATAACAATAAATGTTTTAAGACTCGGTTGATTCAGAAGAATAAGTCGAAAACAAAAGACAATCTCAGTTGGCTAAAAAGGTGAAAGATAAGCGAATTTTAATTCTACTTGCCATTAGGCTTAGTGCTGGTCAGTTTAAGGGTGGACAATTCCTATTGAGAACTGGGAAATGTCCACTAAGAATCGATTCTAAAAAATTAGAATCATGAACCACTTGTTGATTCCATTGACCCACTTAGGAATCGGACTTGGTAGGTTTATAAAACCAGTTTAGAAGTCCACATTTCAAAAGAGGTGAGGGGTTCAAATCCCCACCTTCTCAGGGGGGATGGGGATAGGGACGCGTAAGTTTCGAGAGTGGGTTGCGACTCCCACGCCCTGCAAGAGGTAGGGCACAAGTCTGCGAGTGAGTGTAGAGTAGGAATAGAGTAGGACTGACCAAAAAAAAATAAAAAAAAAAGAGGCATGAGACTTAAAAGTAAGTGACGAGATCGAGACAACTGAAAAGCGACAGTAATAAATGAAGTGATGAGGCCAAAGGCATTCAATAGCAAGGGTGAGAGAGGGATTG
Source organism: Eucalyptus brandiana (assembly GCA_014182725.1). Classification (NCBI taxonomy): domain Eukaryota; kingdom Viridiplantae; phylum Streptophyta; class Magnoliopsida; order Myrtales; family Myrtaceae; genus Eucalyptus; species Eucalyptus brandiana. Next base: position 37,378,426 of record CM024670.1, read on the forward strand.
ACAAGGCCAAAGACCATTGAGAGGGAGAGGGAGAGAGAGAGAGAGAGACGTGGGGACCGCGAGATGTGTAAGATGAAAGACAAAGACAGATGAGGAGGAAATTATGGTTTTAATCTTAAAATATATGTACCAATCCGATCTAAATGAGAGGGTGAGTAATTCCACATTTAGAACCAAAAATTGAACTAGTACTTACCAATTCTAATAAACTGGATCTAAGAATCAAATAGAGAAAGAAGATCTTCTTTTACACGCCCTTAATTAGAATTATAAGGAATCATGATAATTGCCTGATGTTGAAACATTACAAATAATTCATTCTGTAAAGATACAGGAGATTTTCGGTATATTTTGCTAGTAGGACAATGATGTGAAAACTATCTTCTCGATTTGGCTTACCATAGAAAGAAAATTAATGCGTCGATAATCAATTAAAGCATAAGTTAATATTCACATCATGTTTTGGAATGCCTAAAATAGGGGGTGGGGTGGGGTTGGTGGACTTACACGGGTTTAGCATGAGTCTATATTCTTAGTTAGCGTGCATGCAAGTCTTTACGGCGATGATGGTGGTGATGAGACTATATGATAGCGACGGCACGTGGATAGACGATCAGAGTTGGGGAAGGATTTGCTGATTCGGAAATGATACCATGAAAGTCACATCTGCATCTGGGCCCTGTCCATGGGCCCTGCTCATGCTCCTTGAAGGCGCGTGATAGCCACGCTTTTCTTTTCTTTTTTTGTATGAAACTACCCAATATTAAATTTTAGGAGGATTGTTTCTTCCGTTTAGCCGAGCATTATATGAATTTTCATTAATATATATATCTTTAAGTTAGGCATCACTCTATCATTTTACATGGATTGTGTTTGGCAATCGGTTCGAGTTGCTTGATAAACTTTTATAGAGAGCTTTGGGTAAAATACTACAATGCTAAAGTCCTCTTAAATTTCTTAAGGCGGATCGATCTATAGGAGTTTTGAGTTTAGTATTCTTGAAATGTTATATACTTTTTTCTTACAACTTTATTCTCACTAAACATTTGAAAATTCGAAACTGCCCTCGTCTTGGGAAGTTATCAGTAAGTCCAGATCTAACGATCAATGGATTGTGAACCTAGGTGAGACTGAAAGATGCCAAGTATAGTTTTGTTCAAACGGTATTTTAATCAAAGTTGCTTTCTCCAAAAGCTTTACCAAATGCAATCACATTTCTCTAACTTTAGTATGGAATGCCATTTAGTATTGAAGATATCAAACATAATATTGGCTAATTAACAACTGTAAAGTAAAATTAAACAAATGATTAAAGGTGGAAAAAGAAAACACCCCCCGCCCTCCCTTAAATTTTTTTTTTTAAAGACGTAAAAGTAAAAGATGTAGAGCGCATTTAGTAATAATTACATTTTAGGAGTAGATTCTGATCAGAAATGATTTTTTTTTTTTTTTTCTCTGAATTGATTCTAAGCATTTTAAGCCGTTTGATAATTGTCTAAAATTTCTGATTCTGAAATAAAATTGCGTTTGGTACCGTGCTAATTAATTTTGTTCTGAATTAATTTATTTTAATTTTTAAATAAATTTTTTACTTTTTTACTTTTCTTTGGCTGACGACCTCACCGGAGCGTCGTTGGCCCTCGGCGAGGCCGACCTTCCTTGGTCGAGCCTCACTAGCAATTGGGTGAGCCTCGCCCAGCCTCGTCGGTGGCTAGGCCGGGCTTGCCGGGGCTGAGCGAGGCCTACTTGGCCACCGGCGGGGCTAGGCAAGGTCTGCCTGGCCACCGTCGAAGTTCGGCCTTGCTAGATCTAGTGAGGCCGAGCCTCGTCGGTGGCTGGGCTTGCCTCCGGCGAGCTCACCGAACCTCGCCCTGGCTTGGCGAGCCTCCGGCGAGCTCGTCAGATCGGTGAACAGCGGGCGGTGGCAGGGGCCGTCAGTGGTGGATAGTGGCGGGCAACAGCGACGGGCGGCGGCGGTGGAAGGCGGTCGCGAGATGGCCGAAGGGAAGAAGAAGAGTTGTTGGTTTTGATTCTCAATTCTGATTTTGGAACAAGAATCAACTTTTTTTTTTATTATTCTTGATTTCATTCCCAATATGTTCCTGAGAACAAAAAATTTATCAAACGCGATTCTGAGCCAAAATTGATTTTGAGAACAAAAAATTAAAATTTAGCCATATTTAGATGGTTACCAAATAGAGCCGTACTGTCTCTTTTTTTTTTTTTTTTTTGGTAACGGCCGTACTGTCTCTTTGTTTCCCTATTTTTGGGCCAAATTCTTCTCTTTTTTTCTTTTTTTCCGCTCTACTTTTTTACCACTAGTGTGGCACACTCCCCGCTCGGACAAGACCTCGCGGCACGCGCCGCAACGCGCGTGGGCAAATAAAACCGCAGGACTCCTCCCCCTCCCCCTTCGGGCGGTGTGCAATGAAACCGAAAACGATTGGTGGCATCCGCCGTAAATACCCCGCCGAACCAAGCCCCATTTCCGGACGTCCGCCACCTCAGTCAGTCAGACAGACGCAGCATCTCTCTCTCCTCATTTTAATACTGCTCGCTGCTTTCGTCACGACAGCGGAGAAAATCTCCTCGGAATCCCGAAACCATTCGACGGGGAAGACGCTGACGATGCCTTGCTTGCTCGACCGGCTCCGGGGAATCTCGCCGCTCCTCCGCGACCGCCGGCGTTGACCCTTTTTGGCTCCGGAGGTGGCGGCGGAATCGAGCGCCGGTGAGTGGTCGCGTCCCGATCGCCGTTTCTTTTCTGTGCTGCTGGTTTTTCCGCCGGCGACGGGCTCTCGTTCGTCCGCGTCTCTTCGCGTGATCCGGTGGGGTTGGTGCGGGGGGGGGCGTGAGGGATTTTCTGGTCGGAAGCTGAGTCCCGGTTCTTCAGCTTCGTTGACGGCGGGTGATCGCCGTGTTGGTTGGTGTCGTTCGGTGCTTGCTGCGGGGCGGCGAGTTGAGTCGCCCTTCGGGGCGCGCGAGTCGTGTAGGGTCTGGGGAATGCGAAGGGGTCGTGAATGGAGTCGTGGGTTTTGGCAGGGAGTTGGACGTGGTCAAATGGGACGAACGTCCCATTTGACCACGTCCGGTGTGGACGGATCTCCTTCGTCGGCAGCAGAAATGCTTGACGGGAGGAGATTGTGAATCATCATTTCTGGTTCGAATTTCAACTGATGGCTTGCATGAGGCCTGAGCTTTTGTTTCATATTCCTATTCAATCGCGAAGTTTCTTCAAAACGGAATAATCAGAGTGTGTCGCCAGCTCTCACGATATGACACCGTACGCTGTTCTTGAACTGGAAAGCGTAGTTCACGAGTCCCTTTTCTGTTTTCTAAGAAAATGTAGATGGGTGGGGGTGGTGTGAACTGAGAAGACTCCACCGTATTGTTGCCCGTTCAGACCCTGTTCTCATTATGCATGTGTTAGCAATTATGAGATTGGCGCGAAACGTGGGTGAAGGATCTATTGGCTGAGTTCTCCCAATAAGCATGCTATTTTACTTTTATGTGTTTTGTGTAGATGCATGGCAAGTTGGCTGTGCCGACTGCTGACTAATGATGTGATTGAGAGGACCCTTTTGCATTCTTGTTAACTGTCTTAGTTGTTGGTTGAGCATGCAGGTGCAGCTGCAAAATTTTTATGCTTTCCTTATTGAAATTGCTTGGACTGCTTCAATTTTTCGATTAAGTCAGTTCTTTTCGCTCCTGTATTTCAATAGAAGGACCAGGGAAACAGAGTTGCTGCAGAGCAAATATCGGTGATGTTTTGTGTATCATTAACTCTGTGGAGCAGGAGTTGCTCTGTTCTCCTGCATCTGGAACTCTAGTTAGCAATTTCAGTGACATGTACTTATAGGTTCCGTAGAACTACCGGCAATGTTGTATGATTTTTAGTTCAGTTTCTTGGGAATGCTAACTTTTGCAGTTGGAAAAATGTGCAGGTTGAGGGCGTGCACGGTTTTATATCGAGCTTAGAGGCTACAAACTAATGAGTTGTTTCCCAATGGATCATAAATTTCATTCAATGTGTCAGTTGGAAACAAGAAAGTTGCTATGGCTTCTGGGAGTATTATTTGCTATTGTTCTATTTCTTCAGTCTGTTGAACTTCCACATGGGAATGTCCTGGCATCTCTATTTTCTGCAAGCAAGGTTCCGTTAGAAGGGGATATTGTCAATGTGGAAGAATCGCCAATTATATCGGATATATCAGGTAACAAGACACTTTCAAATGACTCGGACACAACTACTGCCTCTAGCATTCATGAAAGAGTGGATGACAATGGCTTTGAAGAGAGAGGCTCAATTTTGGATGATGGCACTGTACCAAAGAGTAGTACAGTTTCCAATGAATCTTATGGTGTAAATAACTATACAACTGGTGATGAAAAGTCATCAATGGAGAATCTAGTGGAGGTAAACGGAACTACCGCGCCTCCAGGTGCCAATAAATCAACTGGTGGATATGCATCAGAGGAAGCTATGGTGCCTGAGAGTAATGAGAAGCTTTCTCTAAATAGTCCAGCTATGTACAGCAACTCATCAGCTGCTAACAAGAAGAACAATGTCGGAATACCTGAACATGGTGACAACTCAGTCAGTTACAAACCTCCCTCACCTGCAATTCCACCTGTAGATTCATCTCCAAACTCAACCTCATCAATAAAAGAAGACCCAAATTTGATGATTTCCATTCCATCACCTGTTTTTGATACTTCCTCAACCGAAATATACTCACCTCCAGTTCATAAGCCAGATGACAAGTCTAACCAAATGCAGGGCAATGTCTCCTCATTAAATCACAGTTCTCCTACCACCACCACCCATGATAGGCATGAAACACCTCAGGCACAAAAATCAGCAGTAATTACAATAGCAGAGATGAATGCTTTGTTGCTTCAGAGCCGTGTTGCGTACCGGTCAATGGTGAGGGCTGGAGTATTTATTTATTTGACTGTGGTATCATGAACTCCTTTTTTAGAAATTCACATGTTTGCACTGTGGTTGCAGAAGCCACGGTGGTCTTCAGTAGTTGATCAAGAATTGTTAAAAGCAAAATTGCAAATTGAGAATGCTCCCATCATGAGTGACCCGAGCCTTTACGCCCCTCTTTATCGAAATGTTTCCATGTTCAAAAGGTAATACTAGGATCAATAACCACTTATATGCATTAGATCCTATTTCTTTTCTTTCTTGTTTTGGTTTTTTTCCTTTATACGTGAGAGCCTGCTTCATTAATTTCTCTTTTCTTTTACCAGCACTGTTTCTATTAAAAACGTTCTAGTTATTATATATAATAAAATGCACATTGGGGATCAAGCTGAGTGAATTTAATATAGCATATTATTTTATAATCTTATAGCTTTATCTTCGTGAGTAGGCATAAAAGTTGTATACATGAGTTGGAAGTGCTCCTTATGAGGTTCGAGAACCTCTTGAGTTAAATCAGTGGCTCAGCTAGTCAGCTTAATTCCAGTGTGGGCAGCATGTTTACTGTTCATACGGTAGATTGCTCTGGATAAGAAGAGACGGTAGGTTCACAACCTATTCTATGTCCATAAAAGAAATGCAAGTCGGTTCACACACCTAGATGATGTCTGGAAAGAGGATGTCTCACTACTCTGCTCTAAAATCATAACTGAAAATTGCAGGAGCTATGAATTAATGGAAGAGATGCTCAAAGTATACATTTACAAAGAAGGACAAAAACCAATTTTACATCAACCAGTGCTCAAGGGAATATATGCTTCTGAAGGATGGTTTATGAAGCTACTGGAAGCAAACAAGAAATTCGTCACTAAGAATGCTAGAAACGCCCACCTGTTTTACTTGCCATTCAGTTCTCGGATGCTTGAGGAAACCTTGTATGTCCCCAATTCCCACAGTAGTAAGAACCTTATACAATTTTTGAGAAATTATTTGGATGTTATCAAGGGAAAGCACCCATTCTGGAATAGAACTGGAGGAGCAGACCATTTCCTCGTAGCTTGCCACGACTGGGTATGCTTTAAGTTTTACTCAGCACATTCATATGTATGCAAATCACATTAGTTTGTTTACTGTAACTCTATGCTGTTTTTATTGCCACTATCTTCTGAGCTACTTCAAAACCTTCCTCAGGCCCCATCTGAAACAAGGAGAATTATGGCCAGTTGCATAAGGGCGCTCTGCAATGCTGATGTTAAAGAAGGCTTCATTTTCGGTAAGGATGTCTCACTACCAGAAACCTATGTGCGGTCAGCTCAGAAACCTCTCAGAAATGTTGGAGGCAAACCACCATCTCAGAGGTCAATCCTAGCTTTCTTTGCTGGGAACATGCACGGATATGTTAGGCCGATTCTATTACAGCATTGGGGCAACAAAGATCCAGACATGAGGATATTCGGTCCCATGCCCCACACCAAGGGTAATATGAACTACATTCAGCACATGAGAAGCAGCAAATACTGCATATGTGCGAAAGGTTACGAAGTAAACAGTCCTCGAGTTGTGGAAGCCATCTTCTACGAGTGCGTGCCCGTGATCATATCCGACAATTTTGTGCCCCCATTTTTTGAGACTCTGAACTGGGAATCCTTTGCCGTTTTCGTACTGGAGAAGGACATCCCGAACTTGAAGGACATACTCCTCTCCATCCCAGAGAAAAGATTCCGGCAGATGCAGATGCGGGTCAAGAAGGTACAGCAGCATTTCCTTTGGCACAGGAAGCCAGTTAAGTACGACATCTTTCACATGATACTCCACTCGATATGGTTCAACAGGGTATTTCAAATTAACCCCAGGTAGATATGGTAAATAGGAAGATGTAGACAAGTGGTTCAGGTAGTGGCTTTTCGCGAGAAATGTATACTGTACAGACACCCGTCCTCTATTTCCTTCTCCATAGTTTACCAGTTATTCAGTTATCAGCTGCATTTGTGCACGAGTATATACTCGCACATCTGAGAACCATTCATGTGCAGCAAGGGTTGCCGCTGCCAGTGGGACTATCCACAAATAAAGATCATTCATTTTCATGCCCGGTCGATGTAAACACCGAAGGTTTCTCTTGTCGATACATGCCCGTGTGCGTATCGGACCTAGTTTAATGATGTGCATGATGAATGAACTGCACGTTGGCGAAAACTGAAACAGAACCATACGAGGAAATGTACAGAAGGAGCATTCTGGTCATGTGTTATGTTGCAAGAGCAAAAGAAGCGGGTGTGGCTTTAGTACCAAGCCGGCGATCTGTTCCTTAGAGAAAAGCATGGGAGGAAAGCAAATGGAGGATGAATGCTTTATTCTGTGCTTTGATTTTTGGGTCAAATCTTTATTCTGTGCTTTTTCAACCTGTCTATTTTTGCTTTACTCCCATTCCCATGCGAAAAAGAAATGTTCCACGCCTCCTTTGTGCCGAACCCACTAGCAAAGATTCCTGACCGATGTTGCATCTTTTAAATAATCCGTAAAGATGCATCTTGCAACACCTCCTTAGAAAATCCTCCACAAAACATTTAAATTTCATGAAATTTTATAAAGAGACCGTTAATACTTTCATTGAAGTTTAATGCAAGGCGAAAAAAAAAAAAAAAAAAAAAAAGAGTTCAGGCATGTCTGGTTGATGAAATTGTGTAGTTCTTGACTTTCAGACAATTTCGAGAAAGTATTAGGTTAAATTTTGAAAAGTGTCTCTGAAATTGAAAGAAGGAAAACCGTTCTCTAAATCATAATAATAGATACTCTTTTTTTGGGTCGCCATAGTAATAGATACTTAAAAAATTATATATATTTTTTCTCTCTTGGAGTTCTTCCCTAATTAAATTAATGGGTCTGCAAAATCACTAGAAGAGTCCCTCTTCCTTAAAATTTTTCGGTGGAATATGAGTAAATTTGCACCAGCCACACATTTTTCTTTTTTTTTTTTTTTTTGAACAGCCAGCCACACATATTAAGAAAATCGAAAGTTAGTCACATGTTTCTCGTTTTTGATAATAATAAAAAATTTTATCATCTCAAAATATAACTTCATTTGTAATTAACGATATTTCTCAGAAGAAAATTACCCTTTCGCCCATAGGAATCCTCGGGATCCAATCAGATTACTTCCCGGCGTGTGCATCGGCGACGTCCACCTCCGGCCGGGAATCCAGTCCCGGCCGCCGCATCGCACGGACGAGATTCGTCGCAGCGGCCAGGGGCAATGCTTCCTCCGGCCGCCCGACCGTGAGCGACGGGGACCAGCCGCCGCCGCCGCCGCCGCCACCGCCACCGCCGCCCCCCACGTGGCGGATGGCGAGGGGCATTCGAGTCATTTCCGGCCGCGCCCAGTCCACACCAACTGAGTTATAAGGGGTAGTTAGAAGTGGCAAAAAAAAAAAAAAAACGGACTTTTAACTTCCGTATGCAGCTTCGATCTTCTTCCTCTTCTTCTTCTTCTTCTCCGGACGCCGTGCTCTCGAATTCCGATCCCGATTCGACGGATTCCGATCGCACGAGCCGCCGGTGAAGAAGGGAGGGTCCGATCGGAGGGGGATCGATTCGCGGCCGATCGCCCGGCGATGGACAGCAGGAGACCGGGAGTGATGAAGGTGAGGCTCGACGGCTCGGCTCTCGGCAGGAAGATGGAGAGCTCATCGAGCCGCGATTCCGTCGCCCCGAAGCAGAGACCCGCTTCGGCCGTGGTGAAAACCGAGGTACGTGCGCGAGAAACGAAATCGGGAGTCGGCGCCGCGTGGGATCGCGGTTCGAGCTGGATTCGCAGCTGAAACGCGTTTTTGGTTTGTGCTCCGATTGATCGATTGAGCTGAGCTCGTTTGATGGGTTGGATGGAGTAGAGATATCTAGGGATGAAATTGAAGTGAAATCGAGTCTATCTGGTTACACGAAATGCGAGCGAATTTGAGAATGACGGGGCTTGGTCGATGTTTGTAGGTGAAGTCGAAGGCGATGCCGAGCTCGTCGAAGACCGTGGCGAGAACGACGACGACGACGACGACGAAGACGACGGCTACTAAAGTGAGGGAGAAGAAAGTGTTCAATTTGCCTGGCCAGAAACACGATCCTCCTGAAGAGGTTCCTCAATCTACTGCCGAGCGATTCTTGTTGCATAAAATCATCTGGTGTTGGAATGAAATTTCATTTCTTGTTTTTTTTGCTTTGTTCCCTATTTTCAGAGAGAGCCCTTGAGAATATTTTATGAGTCGTTATCGAAGCAAATCCCGACGAGCGAAATGGCAGAGTTCTGGTGAGTATTGTCGACCTTCTTTAGTTGCGACGGTCACATGTTTCAGGAATTTGAATAGAATGGTTGTGGCTGGTGTTTTTCTTATCGGTGCTTTGGGTACTAACTGCTGGAGTTCAATCGTAAGTTGCTATATTAGATATGAGCAAACACATTGATAATTGCCATTCTATGTTCTATGTTCTGGATACAACTTCCTCATCAAAGAGTAATTATTCGTCGGTAAACTTACTTCTAATTACTCAAGAAAGAAGACTTTTAACTTGATGACCAGTCAAGACAACAAAAGCCATCTGTATCTAGACGTAGATGAACCAGTTTTACCTGAGAACCTCCTTTTTTAGATAGGATTCTGATTTTTCCAATGAGGATTAGTATCAGGCATGTTCCATCACCTTATGATCCTTGTTTGGTGGTTGAGATGGTCATTTTTTCTAGTTATTTCTAATTATCAACCGTGATTTGAATTAATTTGGATTTATTTTGTGCTAGGACTTGTGTTGTGTAATTACCCACTTGTTGCCACTAGTAATTTAATTGAAATGTAGGCTATATTTGGTGACTTCTGGTAAAGAGTTTATGGTCTTACGCTTATATTAGCCAGCTGGAGGTGACTTTGAAAGAGGTGAACAAGGAAGAATCGTGTTTCTTTTTTGTTTCATTGCCAGAGATAATGCTTATCAGCAATCAGTACACATGTAGTTCCAAAAGGTTCCTGTTTACGAACTAGGTGGAGTCTGTCAAAGAAGAGTTCGTGGAGTTTGTTTTGAGTGGCTAAACGGGGAACTGGAGCAGTGGCTAGGGATAGATGACATGCAGGAAAACTTCAATGATAACCTTCCATCTTCCATTCAAACACCCCTCCCCCCTTTCAATTGAGAAAGTAAGAGGGAGGTGTGATATTTCATATAATTGTTATGACTGGTTGTACTTATGTGGTGAATAGAATTCCTGCACCGGCCAATTTTCCCTGAACTTGATGGACCCAGAGAACTCATGGTTCTTTACCTGAACTGGAATGTGTACCCATAATCCAAGTATTGAGTCTGATAAAGTCGGGTTACTTTGGATATAACTTTTGAAGATTTTTTAGAGGGACGAATGTACTGCATAGAAATATTTTTTGTTGTCATAACAGAGCTGAACTTTGACTGCTCAAATTGAGGACATGATGCATTCTATCCTGGCTTAGATGCTCAATTATCTTGAGAAAATTTACTGAGTTGGTGGCCATGAGGATTAACTTGGGGACAGCTAGGTGAGAATGTTGAGATAATCGGCAGAACTAAGATGTGAAGGAATGAATGTTCTTATAGAATCTTGACAGAGAAGAAACTCAGGAGAAAGGATTCTCTTTTTTTCTTGCTATACCAGAATTTTAATAGCATTGTATCGATCTGAACTAGCTTGGAACTGGCAAACTCTTAGCAATCACTGAGCAATGAGGCATTCTATTAAGAAACAAACTTCGATTTTGCTGCAGCACTATAATTAACGCTATTGTCATATTGCAGAAGGTCATTATTTCTTATCCTTAGTTAATTAATGATGCTATGTACTACTAGTCTTGTTAAGCATGTTTGATTTTTAATTTGACGATAACTCAAAAGGTTTCTCATACTTATAATGAACAGGATGATGGAACATGGCATGTTGTCCCCTGAAAGAGCAAAAAAAGCATATGAGAAGAAACAGAAGAAGCAAAAGCAAATGCGCACAGGAACCCCTGCTAAGTCACCATATACACCTAGCAAACCCGAGAGTTCACAGAAACAGCAAGCCTCAAAAAATGGCGACTTAAGGGCCAACAAAAGAATCATCCAGGACAGCAATGACATTCTAAGTCATAAGAGAAGGAAAGTGTAGGAGATACCATAAAATGATTATTTAGACATTGCTTCATTTACTTTCAAGAACATTGCACTGCAAGGCAAGGGTAGTGAAGCAATCAATGTTGCGAGAAAAAATACATTCTTTTTCAACTTATGAGGACAATAAATAATAAAATGAAAACTTGGATACGACCAGGAATTTCCCGTTATTGGATGCTATAACTGTTGACAGGGAAATTATAACTCTCAGGCAAATTTGTGATTCATCTGCAGGTAAAATTTTTATCTTTAGAATTCTGGAGCTCAAATAAGCAAAAACCTTGAAAGCTTTAACAGAACACAAACACAGACGCCAAGTGCACTGTGGCATCATGCATCATGCCCACATCTTTTTAACTGAGGATTACCATACATTGTACTTTCTGCTTCCCTTAAGGTATGTCTAATCTTTATTCATAAGCTGCCGAAGTTTATAGAGCGAATATTGCACCGTGGCATCATGCATCATGCCCACATCTTTTTAACTGAGGATTACCATACATTGTGGTTTCTGCTTCCCTTGAGGTATGTCTAATCTTTATTCATAAGCTGCTGAAGTTTATAGAGCGAATATTCAAGTCTCATAGAATCTTCAATGTTGGTGTGAAACCAATGCCTTGCAATATGCTGTCGATGCCATCTTCTATATTCCTTTCCTTCTACTTTTCCTGTTTAGAAGAGTCATCAGATGCATCACCTGATGTATGAGGTAGATTGCTGGGTAATGATATTTTTGTGGCGATACCCTGACTAATAAGCAAAACCAAGGTAAGAGAGGGAACATGAAGAATTGATGTGCATGGATAATCCAATCATAGCAGGGGAAAATTTCACAGAAGAGAGGGATCTGTTATCTATCAGATGTACAAACATTTGGTGACTCTCCATGTGTTAGGGTGCTGTGATAAATTAAGCGGAAGAGCCCGTTCTCGTGGCATCAACAGTGATGGGCTTGTCAAGACATGGACTTGTTATTGTGGCCTCAAGAGCTTGAATGTGTGCTCTCCCATAATTATATGTGCGCCGGTCGCCAAGCGTCGCACCCAGTGGGGATTAGGTGGATCCTCGAACGATGCTAACCCCATCATGGTTAGGGGGACAGAGGGAAAAAAAAGCCTGAATCCTATAAGACTGTAGACCCTCCCTATCAAGCGCATCCTGTCCCTGTTTATACCACTGCTTACATATGTTGTATATGTTGCCTTATTAGAGACCATGCACATCCCTATCATGACTTATAAAGTCACACAGAACCATCCCCACACTACCTAAGATCTTGTTTCGGAAAGTCTATATGTAAGGCAATATCAAATGACAAAGCTGGAGGGCCGATCGGAGTTGGTCCTCCACAACGCTCTTCAGGAACTCGGGCTAGGGAACACTGTGCCTTAATGGTTCTTAGGAAGACAGCAATGCACACAAATCTCATCCCATAATATTAATCTTTTCATCCCATAATATTAATCTTTTTATCTCCGTGATTAAATCATCTTTTGCCTCTCTCTCCCTCTCTCTCTGTGTTTCTGATCGCTGAAATTTTTATGGTATCATTTAGAACACGTCTTTGCACGACAAGGCACCTCATGCACATGATGCATCAGACAAAGGTAAAGCTGTAAATGTTGCTCCTGACCAAACTCTAGGGTAAGATCACTGAGTTATATCCTGTTTCTTCAAGTGCTGCTAGACCATCAGAGTGATGCAGTAAGGGAGTATATTACCCCTTGGTGAGAAACAGAGAATCGGATTTGTAATCTTCTCAAATGGATGAGCCATTTAATGATAGGTCCCAGCAGAATATTATTTTCTGACGATGTGACTGCAAAATTCAGCCTATATGTGCCTTAATAATTCAGAAGAAGAAGTGGCAACCACATTCAAAGGGACGAATTAATCTTCTATCGAGAAACATCCTTGTGTAGCTCTTGCAGGAAAAGGAAAAAGACATGAGCTTCTGAACCCAACATTATCATCTATAGGACTTTACACCCGGCAGCTATAGCATCCGTATACACTAAATCCAGCAGTACAGACGGGGGAGAGAAGTTCCAGTTGAGGGCCGGGTTAACTAATGTATTAGTTGGCTTCTGTTAAAAAAAAAGAAAATCTCAGATGTTCCGTCACATCCTTATGCACATGCTCACTTTCACGCACATATACATGGTCCAGAATCACAGAAGAATTTGACTAAATACGATCTTTAGCTATAGTGCATTGACTGACATTGACAAGATAGATGATATTTCACTAATTGCTCAAGAGGAGAGAACTAATTTGCGGAAAATTTCACGGGCGCAAGTCTGTTCATTCCGATTACTCTATCTTATCATGCCATGTTTACTTGAATGTTACACACCCCCTTTAAGAGCAGGGAAATAAATCAGTGAAAACAACAAGAGCAGGGTCTGCCACGTGAAATTACATGTGAATAGACAGAAGAAAAAACTAAACATGCTCATTAAATGAGGGCACGGTAGCAAAAAAGAGGCTATACCTTCTTTGGACCCACCTCATGTTTATATGCACCAGATTAATGTGAAGATTTACTCGAGCTCTCTCATCTTGTTTTCCCTCCATTGTCTGGGCAACCCATGTGACAGACAAAAGCGGTGAATCCGCATGATTCAGTGGAACCATCTCTCAACACCTCCATGTTCATCTTAAATTCAAGATAGCTCAATGAAACATGTCTACATCAGATGGTTGTGACTACTCAAGCTGTGTATGTCTGTTACCAATTCCTTTTTTTATTTTCCATTTTTTCTTTTTTCATGTGGGTTTGTTCACACTGGTCTAGGGATGGGCCTTCTTCAAGCTTGACAGTGCATTGAATGTTCAGGAGACGTCATATGCAGAGTACATAATGAGGGATGGAATTCAAGAAAGCTCAATGATACATGTTCACATCAGATGGCTGTGACTGCTCAAACTGTGGATGTGTGCTAGCAATTTTCGTTCCCCACTTTTCCTTTTTCATGTGGGTTTGGTCAAATCTAATCAAGGGGTGGAGTATATCGAAGCTTGACCGTGCATTGAATATCCAGGACATATGATGTGCAGAAAACACAAAATGGGGATGGTCAACCTAATTTATTACACTTTGGGGACCCAGTTTCGGCGTTTGCTGAGCCTATCATAATGACCTTAGTTGATCTCTCGTAACCAATTTTACCTGTTGAAGACTGTCAAGGATGGGACAATGCTAGGTTGGTTGGATCATGTGAACTGAAGTGATGAAAGCCCAATTACTTCTTCCGGACAAACCAGCTTTTAATGCAAAAAGAAGGCGAAAAAGGTTATACATTTTGTTCTGCTTATAACACAATGTCATTTGAGATCCAAAAGAGGTTGGCCGACTGATTTTCTCTTCGGAAAACATGCTAGAGAAGCACATTTCAATAGATCTCAGATGAATTCGGATGATTTGGATTACAATGGACGCTCCTGCAAATGCAAGTCCATTGGAAAACATCTTATCCAAACTTGAACAAGGGACCTTTTGAAGACTTTCGTGTAACTGCCAATCATGTTTGGAAAAGGGGAAAGTTCAAAAGGATGGCCATGGACGGAACATGAACTTTTTATAGCGTGAACTTCTTTCAAAATGACACGTGTTCATCAACAACTTTCATTATTCTCACTCAAAACTTAACTTCCATTGATCACGTCTTAGAAAAATTATCTTTTACTTTCCTTTCGAACTTTTGCAAATCGAAGTAAGACATGACTAAGTTCTAAATGATCTTCACTTGGCTTTTGTGTGTTCTGAAAATACCTTAAGTATTGCTTGATGGGTAAAAGCCAAATTTCAAATGCCATAGCAGAAGAAAAGGAAATTAAAAACTCTGAAATAGACCCCATGTTTCGGAATGAATTCACTATCTACATCATCTCAGGTCTCGAAGAAAATTCTATTATATTATAGAGCTCCCTTGATACTACTCTGCTCTCCAATGGGTAAGGGGCTACATGGAAACACTTATGTTCTTTTTTGTTAAGAACGTAAATAAAAAAGTGTTTACTTCTAACGCTTTTTTGAACAAAAAGAATGCGTTTGGTAAACTTGTTCTAAATAAAAAATGAACGAAACACGTTTGGCAAATTTTATTCATTTTTTGTTTCTTTTAATTTTTTAATATTTTTATTTTATTTTTCATTTTTTCCTTTCTTTTTATTTTTTTCTTATTTCGGCCGGTCGCTGGCCTCCGGCAACCGGCCGACGGGGCCTGCAGCCTCGCCCAACCACGAGAGGCTCGTCGGCCCCCGGCAAGGCCGAGCCTCGCCGTGGTTGGGTGAGGCACGGCCTCGCCTTGCTAGGCGAGCTCGGCCTCGCCCGGATCCGGTGAGGCCGAGTGTCGCCGCCCCCGCGAGGCTCGGCCTCGTCGGATCTGGGCGAGCCCGAGCTCGCCTAGCCAAGGTAAGGCTCGGCCTCGCCCGCGCACACAAGGTAAGGCTCCGGCGAGGTCGCCGACCTCGACTCGGCGGCCGGTCGCCGGCCATGGTCGAGGCCGACGACCGGCGAAAGAAAAAAAAGAAGAAAAAAAGAAGAAGAAAAGAAGAAGAAAAGAGAAGAGAGAGAAGAAGAAAAGAGAAGCGTTTTTTTTTAAAATCGTTTCTAACAAGAAAACAACTTTTTTTTTTTTCTCGTTTCTATTTTTTTTGTGTTCCGAGAACAAAAAAAAAAAAAGAATGTAAACGCAATCAAACGCGTTTCTATTTTTTTTTTTTTTTTTGGAACAAAAAAAAAAAAAAAAAAGTGTTTTAGGAACACTTTTCAAAAATGAAAACACGCAGGGCCTAAGTGATTATTACCAAGCAGCCATCTTTGGACGAAATGCCCTTATTATTCATCGACAAAATCAATTACCATGCAGTCAATCCTGATGAATTCATCCCTCCTGGCTCCATCACGTGTCTGTTGCTGAATCTTTTATTCCCTGATCATCATCATCATCATCATCATAAACTTGTACCTTCTAAGAAAAAATACAAAATATCACTCATCAGAGAGTTTAAAAAAGAAGAAGCTGATTCTTACAAGTTGCTCCTGCCCGAAAACAGAGAGAACAGTAGTAAATTTGTACTTTTTGCTCTTATGACACGATCCGTCCTCGATTGGGCGCAGTGCTTACCATGGATAACTGGTGACTCGGGGAGAGATTCTACACCTGGCAAAGACAAAATTTTCAGAGTGTCCTTTCAGTCACAGTCAAAGAGAGCCAGCTGTCTCTGTGAAACTTGTTTGCTCGAGAGGTGCTCCTTTTCCTGTCTGCGTGCAGTGCATGGACGCGTATTCGACTGCCCCGATAATGTTCAGGCAGCCTCATCTTTTACCGTACCGTTCCCCTTTTCTGATTGAAATGACTGTGATGCTTTACTGCTTTAGTTTTCTACCACAAAAATTTAGTTTTAGAAAGCAACTCGTTTTACCGAAAGAAAATCTTGGATCTTCTTGGGTTCCACCATCAATTGAGAATGAGAAGGAAAGTAATGGTTATGTGGTCGCAGGAGCCTTGTCTTCTATATTTTATATGCATAGGATTCTTTTCTACTTCGACCTCACATTTACATGTTACGGAGAATAACTTTAAGGATATGAAGCTTTACCCCAAATTTTCAGAAAAAAAATTGTATGTCCTTGAAGTAATTACCAAACAATAACCACCCTCAGCCTTCTTTAATTTCTATAAATCCCCAACTACCTGCTTGGAATAACTGTTATGGAACTTTGAGAATCGCAAACCAAAAAAAAAAATAGAAATTTAAAAGATCTGAATTATGCAAGCATTCGTTCTCAAAATGCGATTTTCTTCAAAGATTTAATGGATCTTCTAAGTAGTATACATCCCTCTATTTAGGTAAAGCCGGAACAACATGAAAAGTGAAAGTAGCAGAGAATAAGCGCGAAAACTATTTCATTTGTAAAGATTTTTGGGTGCATAAATTCGTGTTTGTCGAAGAATGCACAAAGTTGGTTAGTATTGATAGAAGAAAGACTAAGTATACAGGCAATGACTTGTTTAACTAAGAGCACATATCAGAAGGGCCAGTGAAGTAGCTGAGCAAGGGCTTGCCCGTTCGGCTAGTAGAAACTAGAAAGTCAGTAATGGTCGAATGTCACATGTGTGGATAGCTGATTTTATTGTAAATTAGAAATTTTGAAATACACTTTATATGACGATCTTGACATGTTTCAAAAGGCTAATTAAAGAAGAGAAGGAACGAGGCAGGTTTCACTGTGAAGTGCAATACATCGAGTCTGAGGTCTTTTGGACTAGAAGTGTGCAATAGGAATTGGCCAAATCGAGAATCGCTTGGATTGGATCAGACTGGCTGGTTCTAGACAGTTCCCGAAGAGAGCGGTTTGGTTCACAGTTCCCATTCTTGGAATCGGTGGCCAATCGGTCCGATTCCTGATTCTAAGTTGGGAACCAGACCAACCAGACCGATAGGACCGGACTGATTAATATGAAAATTTAAAAAAATGAGAAAAACCCTCTTGCCCACCTTATCAGACTGGTCATCTCCATTGATTTGAGAGGAAAGCAAAAAGGGAAAGAGGGGAAAACAAAAACTAAAAAGGGCTTTGGTATGCACACTTGCATATGCCCCTTGCCAATTGTACTTATGAAGTTTCTTCTAAGTAAAATCTTCTTCAATAATTATCATCTCTGGATAAATATTTATTGTAAAAGAAAAACGTTCTTATGAGATCGACTAGATCGAACCAAATTGGCCGATCAATCTGGTTTCTAGTCCTAGAATTGTGGAACTGGTCCTCTAAGTCCAGTTCCCGGTTCCACCTCCGAATCAAACTAGACCGAGAACCGATTAGTCCTATTTTGGACTATTAGACCTAGAAAAAAAAAACAAAAACAAAACATAACTTCTAGAAGGAATGATGAAGTTTATAGCTTCCAATGCACAAAGGATTGCTGTTGTAAGTTAGAGTTCTCAATAATTTCATTGCCCTTCCATAGTTTTGGCTGTTAAGAGCAGGTTTGCGCTAGTAAGTCATGCCCACGCCTAGTCATTCATGAGTTAAAT
The DNA here is from genome assembly GCA_014182725.1 of Eucalyptus brandiana. Taxonomy (NCBI): domain Eukaryota; kingdom Viridiplantae; phylum Streptophyta; class Magnoliopsida; order Myrtales; family Myrtaceae; genus Eucalyptus; species Eucalyptus brandiana. The sequence goes on from CM024670.1 coordinate 37,396,568, forward strand.
AGAGATTCAATGATGAACTTCATAGGAGTGGCTCTACTCCATATTCATGTAGGCAATTTCATCAAGTGTACATTTTAGATAAATATACCACTCATAAGAGTTATGGAACTTGTTAAAGCTTAATTCACCTCACTTAAGAGGAAACTCAATCTCTTCTTTGGTGCAATTGAATCAACAAAATGGCTTGTTATTACTCATATAAACCTACTTCATGAGATCTCCAATCACATAGATTTGGCTATATCCTCATTAGTATCTCAAATTGGCATAAGTCACATTCCCATTGATTCTTCAATTATTTGCTTCCTTCCCAAAGGTTTAGTAAGAGGATTGGCTAAATCCACAGACTTCACATAATTGATCGATATAATTTCATGTTTCTATAGCTACATCATGTTATTATATTTCAAATGAATTTGTTTTTTTCCTGCCATTTTAAGTTTTCAGCTTCGCAATGATTGATGTTGCTTTTTTTTTTCATGCCCAATGGAATCTGTTAGCAGAAATTTCTCAACCTCGCTACTACCGAACTCAAGAGTTTTAAACTCTGCGTCAAAAGGGAAAAAGTACCAAAAAAATCCTAAACCTATTGCATTGATATCAATTCAGTCCTAAACTTTTCAGTTGGATTAATTTAGTCCTAGACCTTTTAATATTGGTACCAATTCAGTTCATCCGGCCAATTTTGGTCGGCCGGTGCTGACGTCGACATTGGCCGGTGGCCGAATGCTGACGTAATAATTTTTAAGATTTTTTTTTTTCGAATTTTTATTAATTTTTTTCTTTTTCCTTTTCCTTTTCGGCGGTGGCTAGCGAGCCTTCGGTGAGGCTCGCTGGCCAATGGGCCTTGTCGCAAGTGAAGGCGGCTTGCCCGTGGCTAGTGAGGCCATGGTAGCCATCGCTAGGGTAGAGGTGAGGGCTGACGGCTACGACCCTTGCCGGCGGTTGGCGAGGCCTTCGCAACCCTCACCTCTGCCCTAGTGATGGCTACCATGGCCTCGCTGGCCACTGGGCGAGGGCCGCGAATCCCTCGCTTGCCGTCAGCGAGGCAGCTTTGCTCGGATCTAGGCAAGGTCGGCCTTGCCCAGGCCTTGCCGTGGGTGAAGGCAGCCTTGCCCATGGTTGGCGAGGCCATGGTGGCCATTGCCAAGGCGGAGGCAAGGGCCGTGAAGCTCTTGCCAACTGCCGACAAGGGTCACGGCCCTTGGCTCTTGCCTCCACCCTAGCGATGGCCACCATGGCCTTGCCAGCCGCAGGCAAGGCCGCCCTCACCCAGATCCGGGCAAAGTTGCCTCGCCGGCGGCTTGGGAGAGGCTGGGCGAGGGCCATGACCCTCGCCGATGGTAGGCAAGGGCTTTGCGGCCCTCGCCCAGTGGCCAGTGAGACTCATTGGAGGCTCGTCGTCCATTGCTAGAAAAGAAAAGGAAAAGAAAAAAAAAAGGGAAAAAATTAATAAAAATTTGAAAAAAATAATAAAAAATCATAAAAATTGTTACGTCGGCATCCGCCACCGGCTAACGTCCACGTTAGCACCAGGCCGGCCAAAATTGGCCGGATGAACTGAATTGGTATAAACATTAAAAGGTTTAGGACTAAATTAGTCCAATTGAAAAGTTTATGATTGAATTGGTACTAATGCAATAGGTTTAAGACTTTTTTGGTACTTTTCCATGTCAAAAGTGGAGTTTGAAGGAATAGTTCTGTTTGGTTAATATTTAAGATACCACATTACCATAAAAAGATGTATACGTAACCACCAGTGGGTTTTGAGTTATTTGAATCAGAGATCTATTTGACATTACTATATATCCTTTAACGCAGTTCAAAACCCATTATACAAAAACCATAATTATACCATACATGTGCGTCGACTAATTGGCGACCTAATCCGACTAGCTTGGCATCCCAAATGCGGAGAACATATAGCGTGTAGCGCCATGACTCCATAATCTTGATAAACGGGGCATCACTTCAAAGAGCAAAATAGGCCATCACCGGAGCTCGTATCATATACAAATAAGGACCATGTCATATCAGGTCATATGATGCATTTACGTCCGATCAATGATATAGATATGTATGTTCTTGTTAATTTTATAAACACAATACAACCCCTGCCATATACTTATAATCCAAATGCATTCGTACAATTCTTATTTTGCTTCATTGTCATAACATAAAATCTTGTACAATACTTATATCACAAAATCTCCAAACTATGCTTATTGTGACATAAATACTCCGAACTCTTTTACTAAATTCCTAAAATTGCTCGTTATGACACAAATACCAAAAAAAAAAATTTTGTCATAAAAAATCCCAAACTAATACTAGTGTGACATATATATTGACAAATATACCCTTGACATATATGTCATATATGTATGAGTTTAAGTTTTCTCATGACATAAAAAAATGTTGTAGATATTTGCGTCACGGTGCACAAGTTTAGGATTTTTAGTAACAAAAAAAAAAGCTTGGGATATCTATGTCACAGTAGACATAGTTTAGAATTTTTTGTGGTATTTGCCCAATATAAATTACCAATTCAATTGAGGTTGGTCTCGTTGGAAAGATAAGACGACATATTGAATAAGAAGGATCATTCCGGACACAATGAAAAGGTCAGAAATTGGTTAATGTTAGTCATGAATGATTTTGTGCATAACTGTTCACTAGAATGTTCGGCAAAGAAATTCGTATCTCACTAATTGTAATTCCAAATTAAGCACCTTAAGTTGCTATGGATCTAACGAACTGAAGAATCTAAACAAAATGTTAGAGAAATTGAAACAGATCTATGGAGATGCGGTAATTGCTAATTACAACTTTGCCGCTAGTCAACCAAGATACCCCATCAAGAGCAAAAATATCTCATTTGCTTCGACATTTCCATCTCAACGACAATTAGATGGAGAGTATCAGAGATCAAGCTGGCTTAAACATGTGAGATTTCACCTGTCCTAGCCAAGCACGCCACATGTCAATAGAACGAATCAAGTAATCACGTTTCCGAAATATAATTTCGTACCTCATTTCGTGCTGGCTGTTTCGCCTTGCTGCTCGGAAAATGAAAAATTGTCCTTACAGCGAAACATACATGTCAAGTACCAATCGATTTCATTTTATTTATCCACCAAGCTCTCTGATTCTGGAGCGTCCGTGTCCTTTCCGGTCGACCTGGACCAATCAAAAAAGTTGAAAACGGCGACTCTTCCGGGATGGCAAGCTCGATCTACTCACGAAACTGTGAAAGAGACAATTAAGAAGAGAGGGAAAAAAAATGATTGGTACGACGACTAGTTTCGACCTCACAAGCAGGTCCCCACTTCCTCAAATTATATTATTTTTCTGGTGATTCAGCAATCTGGCAGGAAAAGGCCAAGCAATTTTTGATAAAAATTGAAAAGTCTAGTTCTTGAAGTTGAACCATTATTTGGAGTTATGCGGACGTTATAAAATAACCTTTTTTTTTTTTTTATTCTTTGTGAAATTTCCTCAGTATGTATCATATTAAAAGGTTGTGTTTCTTTTCGTCTTGAATTCTTCTAAACTAGCCCTTTAGTATGGGCAATGTCTATGTTTGGCACCTACTAATTAAAAGATTGGATTGCAGAAAATTGCCACATATAAAAAATAGAGTGAAACGTAACCCTACATTGAAAGAAGCTTTTGAGCCGATTGTCTCGGCTTTTGTTGTATACTTCAACGGGCTAATTCTAATTTGAAGTTTCTTTTTGGCTCGTGACTCCACTTGATAAACTTTGAGACGGCTCGAAATAACTCGAGAAATTTTAGTGAGACCAAAATTTATTTGGTCGATTTACTTCACATTCCCTATTAGGGTTTTGCAATAAAATCTTTATTGGTGACAATTTAGAAACTGTCTAAGGATTCGAGTGTCTTGGAGGCCAAGGTTTGAAAGAATTCCTCGCTCTTCCTTCGCCTTCGGGAAATACATTTAGGACAGGGCATGACCAAGTAATATACTTCTTTTCCCAATTTCCATTTTCCTTTCATTTACTAAAAGAGAGTTCTAGGAATAAAACCCTAGACAAGGACGGCGGTATCTCTCATGTGGGGATTATTGCAAAGATTTACAGTTGAGTTGATCCGTTTCTTTTTTCTCTCTTGAGATCATCGATCGGACGAAGGACGAATTCTATCCCGTTTGTAGATGTTGCACGAAGTATGACTTCGCCTCATACCCCAGCTTTTTTAGTGAAAAATCTCCCATTCAGCCGTCCTCAGCCATTCAGGGATTGAAATGGTCCTCCATCAGTTACAATGTCAATTCAAAGGACAACGATGATCGTGATGTGATTCCTGAAGATCCCAGAAGTCCCCTTTGTTTCAGGTCGGCTACGGGAAGCCATTAAAGTCGGATCCTTCAATATCGGAGAGTCAATTTACATCCATTATTTACTTCCTTTTTATGCTGCGGGGTCGAATTTTCATCGATATTCAACCACTATTAAATGAGCGAAGTTAAATTCGAATATGCCTGGCTTGTGAGATGACGATCATGTAATTCTATCAACGCACGAGCATAAGGTCTAATGAAAATTCGATTTTGAAATACAAATTGAAGGACTAGGGTTTTGGGGCCACCAACAAGATTGGACCCCATTGATGAGTTGTGAGATCAGTGTTTGGTAAGAGAGAGAGAGAGAGAGAGCATAGATCATAATATTTGCAACTACTACCAGAAAATGAGATGAAGCTGATGGAGCAATATTCAAATCATAATATTTGCAGCCAGTACTTGAAGCGTGGAAAGGGAAGCTCATGGAGTATACGATGAAAAATTATCTAAAAAATCTTAAATATATTATTCGTTTGCCAATTCAGTTAAATCTTTCAATTGTACTAAATTAATTTTAGACATTTTGCAACCAATTTTCATTAGAAATTACTAGCATGAATGCCAAACCTCCTACATGGCAACTGCAACTAGGAATGAGCAGAAGGAACGGCTCATACCGAATTGGGCAGGCAAGTTTTGGGCAATTCTCGAGGTCATTGATCTGGTTCCTAATTCCTTAAAAATGGAACCAATTTATTTCGAATTAGTTCTTGGTTCTCAATGTGGGATTGGCCATTTGGACTGTACTCATTATATATATTTTTAAATTTTACAAATTTGTAAAATACTAAAAATAAATACTAAACCTAACCTAACTTAGTTAAGTAGCAAAGCTCGACTCTCTATGTCTCTGACGCACTTCAATTTTCTTGCTCCACCTCCAAGCCGTAACCTCATGCACGCTCTTTAGTTCAGTAATCGCACCTCCTACTGGGCAACTCCATGCCCTAGTTGCGCCTCACGGCCTTGCGGCCTCGCCTGAGTTTCTCTTTAGTCTTCTCGCTCGACCTGAGTTGCTTGCACCTCCAACTCCAAAGCCCTAATCACACCTCAGGCCCTAAGTCACTCGCACTTCGCGTCCCTTTCGCTTTATTCTTGGCCTTGAGTTGCTCACAGCTAGCCCACTCTCATCAAGGCAAGTATCGTGCTCTGTTTTTGCATCTCATCGCTCTGTTTGATCTTAACTTATGCCTAAATGAAATACTTTTTTGCACCTCTGAACCCTTTGTTTAATGATTTTTTAGGTAGCTGCATAACAAGATTACTTACCCGTGAATCGAATTGGACCAGAGAATGAGGTCTAGTTTGGTTCCTAATTCTAGAGAATGAGGAACTAGTCCCACTAGTTTGGTTCTCAATTCTTATGTGGAAGTCAGATTGCTTGGATACCGATTATTCCTGACTGTGATGATCAATACTAACATGAATGATTTTTGTAATTTTCAAAATGATAATTGCGACGACTGGTGCTAATATTGATGGTTTTTGTAATTTTCAAACGTGGCAACTAAATATGAGGGGGAAGCTCATGGAGCATATAGAATTGGACCCCATCTAATATGATAAGAGGTAATGCTTGTATAAAAGAGTGGCCAGCTGCCTCTCTTGGCGAAGAGGCTCCATTATCGACTTGGTACGAGAACGAGGTGGTTGAAATTGCCAATGAGGGAATGAAAGATTGAACAGGGTACGAATTTCATGAAAATGGAGAAATAGACAGGAGCTAGAATGACACCGATGACGTTTTTATGCGCGCTTTGGGTTTTCGATTGCAACCACACGTTCGGAGAAAAAAAAACAAATGAAGTGACGAGAAAAAAGTTAATAAAGGGTTTCTCGAGACCATCTGGTGAAAAGATTGGGCCGATCTTTTTGATGTGGCTTTTATTTTTTTAATAATTTTTAAAAGGTTAAATGCTATATAAAAAAAAAAAATACCCTTAACTATTGTACACTTGCCTTCTATCAAAGTTCTGTAAATGAAAATTGTAATATTGACATAACACCCACATGATTTAAGCAAAATAAAAATGACATTGTTTTGATTAAAAAATATGCACTGCCTTAATGGAGAATTAATGTGTCACATAAATATGAGCTTGAGAGTTTTATCATCACAAAAAACAAATTTAGAGTAAACATATCATAGTGGATATAGTTTAAAGTTTTTGATTAGTGCACATAATTTGGGATTTTTTGTGATTTTTTTCAAAGCAAGATCTTCATATTAATTATAATTCCTATTAAAGCAACCTATAAATTAAATTGTTTCTTTGTAGGCTTTGTTGGGTGGCTGAGAAACCGAAGCCAAAGGGATACCAGGGCTCCGTAAAAGTTGGTAAAAAAAAAAAAAACTATACATAAATCGTTATTTTCTGATTTGAAGTAAGGAAATGACATGCATTTATGTCCCAACTAATCATGATCAAGTTTATCCCAAAAAAATTGAATTATCACCAAATTTTGTTATAGGTACACCCTAGGCAGCATATGCTCGGGAAGATTCTTGTATCTTTTTCAATTATTTGTTTCTATTCTCCTCAATTTTCCTTTCAACAATAGGAATCGGCTTGAGATGGCCCGTACTTTCGAGGTTGAATTTGGATGTGGTCCATTGCGAAGAGCAAATCGAACCAAAATTCATAGGCCCCGCATGTTTTTGTTTCTCAAAAGTGTTTATAAACACTTTTTTCGTTTTTTTGTTACAGGGAACAAAAAAAACAACAAAACACGTTTGTTTGCATTTTGCTTTCTTTTTTATTTTTTTTGTTCCTAAACAAAAAAGAATGTAAACGAAAAACAAAAAAAAACTTGTTTCTCGTTCCAGAAACAATTTTGAAGAAATAATTTCTTGTTTTTTGTTTCTTCTTCTCTCTCTTCTCTTCTCTTCCTCTTTTCTTCTTCTTTCTCTTTGGCCGTCGCCGGCCTCAGCCTCGGCCATGGCCGGCCGTCGAGGGCCGGCGACGCCGGCCCCCGGCGAGGCTCGGCGTCGCCGGTGCGGGGGCGAGGCCGCGCGACGCTCGGCCTCGCCGGATCCGGGCGAGCCCGAGCTCACCCGGCCCAAGGCGAGGCCGAGCCTCGCCGACGACGGCGAGGCTCGGCCTCGCCGGGCCGGCGAGCCTCGCCGTGGCTAGGCGAGGCCGCCGCCCCGTCGGCCGGCCGCGCGGAGGCCGGCGACCGGCCGAAAGAATAAAAAATAAAAATGAAAGGAAAAAATGAAAAATAAAATAAAAATATTAAAAAATTAAAAGAAACAAAAAAAAGAACAAAAATTTACCAAACGTGTTTATTCATTTTTGTTAACAACAAATTTACCAAACGCGTTCTTTTGTTGAAAAACTGTTTCTAACAAAACACTTTTTTTTGTTTCCCTTCTCAACAAAAAAAAAAAAACGTTACCAAACAAATTCCCATAATTTACAAAATGAATTCAAGGTAAAACAGAATTTTCTAATGGTACGCTCTTAGGGAAAAAAAACAATTCCTAAAAAAAAAATTAGAAAATGTTACTATGCTTTAAATTTGATAATGGAAGATTGGGTCCTCAAGGAAATATCTAACTTCTCGAGATGGGACAGGACGAGTATGGGCCTCAAGTTCCACCTAAATCTCAATTTATTTAAAACCTTGCTAGAGACAAATCGTACAAAAAATGCAAATATAAATCATTATATATACCTACCTCACAAATATTTGATGCCGGGGCTCTCGACTCCTTGCTCCAAGAAGTAAACTCTATTTTGTTCATGAAATCAATCTAAAGAGTATAGCCATTTTCTTTAAGAAATAGACTGATTCTCCACAAACCATCTTCACATGAAAACATAGGCTCTAATTATTTCGAGAAAAATGTGAAATTCTTGAAAAACATTTTTCAAGAAGTTATTATTCAAGAAAATGATATATTTTTTTTATATTTGGCTGAAATCTAAAAGTGAACTAAAAAATATTTTCCATCATTTAGTAAGAAAAATATGATTTGATTTTTCAAAATAAACATACATTACTCAGATGTTAATGACTTACACATCGGTAATCGGAGAACTAGGTATAGGAATGAAGGTTCCAAGTGCAACCTTGATGGACCCTGATCTAGCCTCGATGGACCTAGGCACAAGTCTCAAGGACCTAGGCTTGGGTATCGAGGTCCCAAACTTGACCTCGATGGACCTAATTATGGGTTTTGATGTCTTTAGCTTGGCCTTGGTTGACTCATGTGAATGCCGACATCTTAGACCTAGCCTTGATGGACTCGCAGCCCGAGCCCAAGCAATGGAAACCAAGGCATGGCTTGGGCACAGAGGTCCCCGGCATAGGTGCTCTGGTCTTAGGCTTGGTCTTGATGGATCGAACCCAAGCGCTGGGGATTGGGGCACTGACACGAAGGTCATAGTGCCAGCCTTGATGGATTAGATCTTGAGCATGGGGTCTCGAGCCCAAGCAATGTGGACTTGAGCCTGGCCTCAATAAACCCAAGTTGCGATGTTAGAGATCGGGGTATGAGCACCAAGGTCTCAAGCCTAGCCTTTGTGGACTCGAGCTAGGGCGCTGTGGAGCCATGCAATGGTATTGGAGTCTAAGGCTTGGCCCTGAGTGCCAATGTCTCAAGCCCAACTTTTTGGCCTCGAGCTTGGCCTCAATGGACCCCGTCAAACCTGGCCTCGACCCAAGGCCACTGTCTACGGCCCAAAAACAAGCATTGGAGTTCTCGTGCCTAAACGTAGAGTAAATGGTTAAAATGTTGATATTTAGTCACTTTTGGAAAATCATTTTCCTAGTTGTTGACTAGGAAAACATTTTCTATTAACTCATTTTCCTAAACAATAGAAATGTTGAAATATGAGAAAAATGTTTTTTGTGAAACAAACGTAGTCTTATAGAATGAATGTAATTACCGACAATATAAATAACTTAATATTAATATCGTAAAAAATCTTAAATTGATATATTTATAAAAAAATTATTCCTTTAATTTTTTAACCACAAAAACTCAAAATTGGTATATTTGCACAAATTTATCTTTTATTAATTTTTGTTGAATTTGATTACTAGTAGAAAAATTATAAACTAATTAACTTAAATAAATAAACGGTAAAATCCTAAACTGGTATATGTGTTATTTAATTCAGTAATTTGCATGTAAAATTTAAAAGAAACAAACAAAGGGCAAATTTGTCACAAGTGTACTAGTTTGGCCTTTTTAGTGCTCAAGAAATTAGTTTGGGATAAATTTATCACAACTATACATATTTTGGGTTTTTCATGGTATTAAACTAATAATTTATTTATGTTTTACTATTTTACCCTTTGCCTATGAAATGAGACTCCTTTTGTATGTATGGTTTATCAACTTCGCCCCACATCCACGAACTAGTAACCATCTATGGATAGGAAAACTACTTATCATCATATCTCTAAGACCTTTGGCACGAAATTAAGAACTAAATATTTTGAATCCGATTATCATAGCCCTTAGAAATTCTGGCCTAGAAAGTTTGACTTCACATATATAAGACAATTTCGGATGATGCGTGAATAAAACAACTCTATGTTTTTTAGAATATCGATCGCATGAGCTCGATTATTAGGAGTCATCCCTTCCCTCTCTTGTACTAATTAAGATGTGTCGGGATGATAATGATTGACGTCCGACGTCGAATCATGCAATAGATACACAGTTTAGTAAATGTGCAGCAAATTTTTTTTTTTTTTTTTTTTGGGTGTGCTAATGAACAGTGGGCAATGGACTTGATAGAAAGGGGGATAAACAAACAGTGTCAAGGGAGAGAGAGGGGAGACCAGCTGGGTGGAATGCAGAGAGCCAAAGACAAGTGAAACCCTTTGTTGTAGGCGTGTAGACTGCGTGGTTTGCTCGGCACTCTTTTCAACAGTGTCTGCCTTAGCGACCCTCTCGACCCTTGTTATAAAAAGCGTTGAGCCGCTCACAGGAAAAGGATGGAAGCAGATTGAAAGAGATAGTCCTAGCTCTCTGCCTCTCTCTCTCTCTCTCTCTCTCTCTCTCTTCTCTATCTTCATCTTCATCGTCTTGATCGACCTCATCTCGCTCTCGCGAATGTTGTCTCTCGTCTTCTCCTCTGTCTGCCATTCAAAGATCACTTGTTCTTTCCGTTTGCGGTGACTAAGAACTCTCTCTGTGTGTGTCTCTCTTGGTTTCTCCCGACTTTTCTGGGATTGATGAAAATGGCGGAAAGATCGAACTCGTCGGACCCAGAAACAAGCCCCTCCTCCTCCTCGTCTTCTTCCTCCTCCTCGCCCGACCCGCGCCGCCGGGCCAGCTCGCCCGCCGCGGCCCGCGACCCGTCGAGATCCTCCAAGCGGAGCAAGCACCCGGTGTACCGCGGGGTCCGGATGAGGAACTGGGGCAAGTGGGTGTCGGAGATCCGGGAGCCCCGCAAGAAGTCCCGCATCTGGCTCGGCACCTTCCCCACCCCGGAGATGGCCGCCCGCGCCCACGACGTCGCCGCCCTCCACATTAAGGGCTCCTCCGCCTTCCTCAACTTCCCCCACCTCGCCGCCTCCCTCCCCCGCCCCTCCTCCCTCTCCCCGCGCGACGTCCAGGCCGCGGCCTCCCTCGCCGCCCACATGCCCGACCACCAAGGTACGGATCGCTTCGCCAATGCTCATCAAAGTTCCGGGCTCGGCCTTATCTCGATGCTTATTTCGAGTCACGCTCGAGCATATCGATTTCACAACTTTGTCCGTATGTTTCCGGAATCTGACGCGTAAGCATGAATTGACAGGAACGGTCGAGACCTTGCGGCCGACAGCGGAGCTCGACTCCCAGCACTCGTCATTGCCCTCGAGGTCGCTGTCGTCCATGGTGTCGGCGATGGACATATCGGCGACGGTGGAGCTGAGCGAGATCGTGGAGCTGCCGAGCCTCGGGGCCAGCTTCGACGAGCTGGGGGGCAGCGAGTTCGCCTTCGTCGACTCCGTCGGCGCCGAGTGGGGCTACTGCTACCACGACGACTACCAGCCGACGTGGCCGGAGCACCTCGAGGACTGCGGGCCGTACGACTGCGGCCACCAGGCGGCGGCGCTGCCCGGGAGCGGTGGGTCGCTGTTGTGGGATTATGACTGAGCGAGTGGATTTACTGTTGGTGAGAGAGTTTGTGAATTTGTGTGAAAAGAAAATGAATTTTTCCCCTTTTTTTTAATGAATTATGGTGCTTTTTTTTTTTTTTTATTATTATTGTTATTGTCCTTTTCATTTTTTTTTTTAATAAGTTTTACCGAGTCCTTTTGGTATTTTCTTTGAAAGGGCCGGTCAAAGGTGTGGTGTCCCTCTCGCACGCTCTATCCACTAACGCGTTTGGATAAATTTCTGCTGTTTACAGATTCTCTGTGTTCATGTGACTTTTGGGGAAAAATATGTTCATTTTTTTTATTCATATACAACATTTTCTCATTTTGTTCTTTTTTTTTTTTTTTGCCTTTCCCATTAGCAAAATTAAGAAATAGTCCCAGAAATATATGTTCATCACTTTGGTTTCTCTCGAAATTTCATAATTTATTACTCATGTCATATGCATCTCGACAAATTTTAAATTTAAATTTGAAATGTACCCTTTAAGATTGACTTGGTTCTTAATTTTATTTTCTATTTTATCTACTTTTTGGTGTTCTATTCTGGGTCTTCGTCCTTTACAAATGAGTTGGACACACAAGAGAAAATGAGAACTTAGCTGACTTGGCCTGCAAGCTGCTAAGCAAAGAGAACACCGCTCGTCCCTCCTCAAATCATTTAGAGTTGTCCATTCGACAAGAAAAATTGGGATAGGTTTCAAAAATTGCAATCTTTCATGCTGTTATACATCTAAGGAAACTTTTCCGCAATTAGGAAACGAAATTCCCCCGCTTGTATGTTCACCCTCACCTCACCTAAAACAAAACTTCGGTTTACTAACCTTTCCCAAGCATCATCTTCTCAATGTTTCAGCCTTCGCTATATTTTGAAGTATTTGTCAAATGTCCTTGAAAGCAACTGTCCCGAATTTTTGTCCGCTAAAATTCTTTGGGTCTCGTACGAAAATTTCGATGATTCCAAAGAGAAGTATAAATATATGTGTGAAATGGCGAAGATTAAAGAGTTCTATTTATTTGTTTCCAAAAAGTTAAGCTATTGACAGCGACCCTTTTAATGTGGACAAAGAGGCAACAAGTTACGTCTGAAGGTTGAATTATGTGAGTGCGTATATCGCCATTCTCATTTTGGTGCTAAGTTATGGAATTAAAATACAAACAAAGAAAAGAAAACGAAAATGTCGTGTCTTTGCCCAACTGAGAAAGGGGAAAAAAGTGGTTCGATTGGAGTAGACAAGGAGAAGAGATCATAGGCCATTTCTTCTAGGGCGTCCACCTGTTCAATCATCTTCGTCATTTATCCAACAAAAAAGAAGCTTTGGAACGAAGATATGGCCCCTTTTGATCTCCTTTTCTTGCTTTACGACCTCTCGTGCTCTTTTTTTCTCTTGCTTCACTTCCCACACGCAAAAGCTCTCTAGAAAGGCATCCTTCTTTGTCACCCTTTATTGATTTAAAAACTGAGTAATTGAGGGTCATGGCGCTATGCGGTTTATACATAAACCGGAAATCTTTTGATAGAAGAATGAGAAATTTCCTCTTATATGATCGCTATATCACGTGTCGTCGATCGGGATTTGCTGCCAATGTATTTGTGTTAAACCCTAATTTCACTTTTATCGAATAACTTGTCAATTATTGGTTGATTCGTTCTTCCCCACTTTTACATAATGCATGAAGAAGCAAATTAGACTCTTTCGAAATCCAAATGTAAAGTTGGCAGAGCTCATCAATATAATATGAGCATCGTGATCGATTTTTTATAATGCATATGAGTGGTACATCTCGTTGGCCATCAATTGGACCGCTAAGCATCTGGTCATAGAGTGTAAGAGTTTGGTTGAGAAAGGGACAGCAGGGCCTCTTCTAGATCTCTCTCATCTCTACTTTATATCATAATCTCCACCTTCGATTTTTCTAATGGAATTTATAATCTGGGTATTTGGGTGTCCCTCAAGATCTTCTCCTCGTCTTATTGTTTGATTAAACATTGAATGAGCGCACGACAATTAACAGAAATTGATTTTTTGCGGTTGGCCGTTTTTGCAACAGCAGCAGTAGCACCACACAAAAAGCTTCGTGATGTGACATCATATCCACGCATTGTTTGGTAGCTAAAGAAAAAAATAAAATGGGTTTGGCAATTATTTAGCAACGAAAGGCCCCCCACATAAGAAACTACATGTATTATGCAAATTGGTACATTTTCTATTCTATAGTGTTGACTAAACTAATCCAAGAATACGAATGTAGAGAATCAGTAATGAGTAGATGATTCACTTTTATGAAACAGAATAGTATGCGATCTTTCTTGATTAATCATAACCCAAGGTTTCTAAAATGAACTTATTGGAAGTTAAATATTGTCGTTACCTTTTGTGGGTGCATGACTAAATGTAGTATGTATAATACCATTCTTTATTTTCGTTTCCTCATTTGATGAAAGAGAAAAACAGATGTGGGGGCTGGTGCAATGGATGACAACAAATGCCAAAACATAATTTAATGTCTCCGTTTGCTTTAGTGGGTCTCTTAATCTTTGATATGGTGGGCACCTTAGGAACTAGGGCAACCCTAAAACTACCGGGTATATAAGAAGGGTTGACTATAATTGTATGAGGCAATCTAGCAATGGCCAAGTATTCGCTTGGAAGCTTTTGATAACAATCCTATCCGATGAGGACTAAAAGTAAGTGATGGTGTCAGAGGACCTGAATAAGGAATGCCTCCTGATAGGCTTTTAAGACGGCGAAAGAGGCAAGAATAAATGGAATTGTGCACTAAATAAGAGGAGGGCACTCCTATAATATATATGTGAAATTGGAATGAACTCAGTAAAGGCACCTTTCAATGTAATGACGACATTTAGCGTTGGAATTGTAATGTTAAGCATGTTCAGGTGAGACCACCACCAAAATGGGTGGTCTCTAGGAAAGTGCCCAATTGCACGCCAAAGAACAAAATCGTGATATTCGATATGGGACAAGTTAGAGCAGCCAATATCTCGAATAAGTTAATTCAGAGGTGTCACACTTTTACTCCTACATGAAAACAAATATAATGTAAATACATAACAAAAATATTTCACTATTACAAACGAACGAACGAACAATCCACCATGAGAGCACAATGAGATCTCCAACTCGAGTTCTAGACCACAACATTGTACAGGTGAATCTTCTGTGACCCCCTCCACATATCATAACCTTGAGACAAAATGGATACGAGATGAATCATGTACACCAGAAAATTTCGTAGCCCACCTTTGTTATCTCTCTCCCTGTTGAACGTCGGTATTTTTGCTCCTGTTGAGATCCATTTGTACGAGAAATCTCTCCTTCTTGACCCCATATGTGATCTTCCCATCCTTATCTTTCATTTTCTTTTCTTTTTGCTTTCTCATTTGATCTTCTAATCTCTAGACATGTCAATGATAAAAAGCGAATTGGAACCTTCAGGCGACAAATGCATGTAATAATTTGGCATTAGATAGGCCATCTAGAGGTTTACTCTCTTTGTTGTTTAGGTGATCAAGTTAGATCGTATTTTGTTAGGAAAGTAAGAATGTATTTTTCATGCTTTGCCCATTTTCCTTACCCCCAAAAAAAAAGAAAAAGAAAAAGAAGAAAGAAAAACAGTTTTCGATTTCGTTATCAATTATTTTTAGAGCAAACCTGATATTGGAAGATAACAATTTTATTTAAATACTACTTAGATATTGCGAAGTTGAGTGTGCAGTTTTTTTTTTAATTTAAAAACTTAAGTTATTAGAAAATTAAACGGAATACATGCTTAAATCATGATAGCTTGGCTGCGATCTCTTATTTTCGAATATGTATGTCCTCAGTTGAAGTTAGTCGCCCTTCTTTTGGATTTTTTTCTTTAATACCCAGAAAGATTAGGCCTTGATAAGAAAGCAACTATCAAGAATCCATAATTAAGTTCGATTTTTTTCGAGTAACCTAATTTTTATATTCCAGCAACCTATTTTCGACTACCTTCACAATTCTGAAATGCTTTTCATATTTCCTTACCATTGTTAAGAAAGCAACTATCAAGAATCCATAATTAAGTTCGATTTTTTTTCTTAATTATGGATCATCTAATTATTACAATGAGTTAACCTTGCTCACGCATGCTAGTATAGAGGGCGAGTCAACATCATGGTCTCATCATCTTGCGCGAACGTATAAGAATGTTATCTCGAATAGAAATTACATTGCCAATCTTGTCATTCTTCAAAACACGATTGGCTTGATTTGCTTGATGAATTGACATGACACTGTTCTGATTATACATCATATCCTCGGAAAGGCATTCCACAACATTAGATTGTATCACTAGACGATAATACTATCATCAGGTTACTACGCAATCCTTAATGCAGCTAATTATTTCATAACTAAATACTATCCAAAACATAATCATTAATAGGAGGTTCATCTTTTTATGTAGGCAAATGAGACACGCTGACAAGCTGCTTCTCTTTATGTAAGTTCAAATTGGGGAGTTGCCATGGAAAGATTCTTTGTGATGGCCTATTAGAGCACATGCTGGGTTAATTAAGAAGAGCATATGCCTAAATTAGGGTCCTTTAATCATCCCACCAAGAAGCCATAATCACTAGTTAATTAATTAAACATGTGTGGCATCACATCTCCTTTCTTCATCAATTAAACTAACCCCAATCAATGACAAATTAGTATCATTCTGGATTAACAAATAAATTCCATTTTGACAGTTCGGTTGCCCTAAGTGGGGCGATGGATCCCACGAGATAATGCATGATTCTGGCCTCAAAAGGTACGCTTAATTGTTGGGATTTCGAATGATTAGTCCCGTCGCTTTAACTCCTAATTAAGCCTCAAAATCACATGAAGTCTGGCACCTCGACTATTAAATCTCGAAAACTGTCAAGTCAGGGTGCCTGAGAAATCGAAATTTGAGAAAGCTTCCCTAAAGAGATATGATTAAAGAAGACAACTCGTGAATAACGATGTGTTGTATGGAGACAACGGGACCGATCAATCTTGTCCTGATTAGTGACCAGCGTTTGTTAGTTAGCCCTAGCCAATGATTTGAATTGAACTAGTATTTTGGTTTGATTGGGAAATAATTAAATACGAGAAGAGTGGGATTAATTATCATGCCAGTGAATAATAACTTTGAAGCTTAGAAAGAATATTATCCATCACATGGCTCTAAAAGTTTTCTTTTTTGTCTTGGAGAAGAGAAATGAAAACAACTATAGTAACGTAGTGGTATTATCTATGTTGAATGTCAAATCTTGTTTTGTAAAAACTACGGGCTAAATATACCACAGCCTCTGGGAACTCCACACCCGTCGTAATCACCTTTAAAATTTCTCCCACCGCAATCCGGTCCATCCTCATCCGAATCTAATTGATCTAGGTGGACTGGACGTCGTTTTTTTTTTAAACCACTAGAACTGGTGGTCTGGGAGGGAAAAGTTGACTCGATGATCAATTAGATACCTCCATTATTGTAGGTAACATTCACATACCCATAAGTAAAATTGCACATGAAATCGACCAAATTGACCGGCTCTGGAAATGCATTTTAGCATCTCGTATAAGGTTTAGGTGGTTTGACTTTGATGCCTTGGGTAGGTGCAAAAATTTAGGGTTTGAAGATAGACAATTTTGGAAAGAATACAATTTTTCGATAAATAAGGAAACAAGGACAATTGATGTGAAGGTGCAAAATAGTATCCAAAACTAAAACTAACCTATGTATTTGGCATTTTTAAAAGTAGAAGTGCGTAAGTGGTGGATGAGATATGATATGTTTTTCTTGTACTTTTTTTTTTTTCCATTTTTTTTGGGTAGATGGGTATTTTCCCTATGTGGAATGCCCTTTGCACGATCTGGTTATTTTGAAGAAGCCGTATTCATGAATAAGAAAAGTCCAAACTGGGATTTTGTCCTCCGTTTCGGCAGGAACTTAGCCAAGAAAGGTTGAAGACGAAAGACTTTTTAGCTTATCAGATCGACTCAAACAAAGAAGGAAAAAGTTGGGAAAGAGCTAGTCCAAATGAAAAAGAAAAACTATATTAACAAAAGACTGATGATTGATGAAGAGCGGAAATATATAATAAGTATATATTTTAAGCATAGAAAGGATAGGAAAAATAGTAATTTAAGTAGAGGCGAAAAAGCGATATTCTAATCCTGATAAGAATAGAGAAATGTTTAGTAGACAATATTCAATAATTAAATCATCGTCCGAGCTACCGAAATAATGGTCAAGGCCTAAATTTGTGGCCAACTAAAATAGTGAGTTGTAATTGGAAAGTAAATCTCGATAAGAGAAATCAGTCAACATAAATATCCTTAAGTTCTAGATAACATCAAAGGACCATTATAATGAATTAGCAAGGTGGCCCTTTAGACAACTAGGAAAAGTGACGGTACAGACGCTCTTGAATGTGCAACCACTCCATGCATCAATTAAAGTATCAATACGAGGTTTTTAGAAATAAACTGAAAAAAGAAGAAGATAAAAGCATTTTAAGTTTTTAAAATCTACGAAATAATTATATGCAATTTTACATGTCAATATTTAAAAAAAAAATGATTTGGGTATTTCCATGTTAAACAAGCATAACATTTTGAAAGTCGAAGAAAAGAAATAAAAAGTAAACAAAAGGTGAAAGTTTATAAAACAAACTATTGGCACATTGAGAACGTGCTCTTTCTATAAACAATTTCTAATTAGAAATAGATTTTTCTATTTCTATTCATTAAACAAGTTTCTGAGTAAAATACGTGTTTGATATTAATATTAAATTTCTTACTCCCAAGCGACGGCCATCGAGTAGTGGTGGAGGGCAATGGATGGTGAAGGATAGCGACTGGCAATGGGAGGCGGCCGCTAGTGGATGGGTAGTTGGCTCGTAGCGAGGACAGGTGGAGGACTGCAGCTTGTGGGGGGCGACAGAAGATGGCGGATGGTAGTAGGTAGCAATGGACAGCAAGCTATGATGGGCGGGCGTCTTACTTATAGAAATAAGAAGAGTTTTTATTTCTCATTTCTATTACAAGCTTATTTCTAAACTAAAAATTCGTTTCAAATATAGAAAAATGAAATTAGATTACCAAATGGATTTTTATTCCAACCTTATTCTTAGATATAGAAAAATAAATATGATAAGATCTAGAATGGTTATTATGTGCATCATGAAATGTCAAAAAAATAAATTGAACCAGAGATCATCGGTATCTTTATATCTTTATATGTATTCTATTGTGACATCATGTGTCATTGATTCACCGAAAAACAAGTAGATGATATATAGATCTATGTTGCAATTTATAATTAAATCTAACCTTCTCTCGTCACACGAGATAACTTCATGAATTAGGAGTGGCTAATGTATGCTTACTGTTGGAGAAGATTCTTTCGCTCTTTATCAATGACATATCTAGGGTATACCATCATGATTTAAGCATGTATTCTGTTTTATTTTCTAATAACTTAAGTTTTTAGATGAAAAAACTGCGCACTCAAGACTCAACTTCGTAGCATCTAAGTAACTATCAAATAAATTTATCATCTTCATATATTGGGTTTCTTTTGAAAAAAAATTGATAATGAAACCGAAAACTGCTTTTTTTCCTTTGAGTAAGAAAAAGGGACAAAATCCGAAAATTACGTCCTTACCCTTTTAAGAAAACATGATCTAACCTGATCCCCCAACACTAAAGAGAGTAAATCTCTAGGTGGCCTATCTAATGCAAGATAATTACATGCATTAGTGACATGAAGGGTCCAGTTTTTTTTTTTTTTTTTTTTTTTTTTTTTTTTTTTTTTTTTTGGTCGGAACATGAAGGGTCCAGTTAGCTAGCCAATTCTCACATACATTTTTCTCCTCGAATTTTTTGGAGAATCTCGACCCGTTGAAGATATTTAAGCATTTTTATAACTTGGGAAATAAGCGTGTCACCAAAGTAAAGAGATTGAAGTTGATTTCCAAATCAAAGAAAGCTGAGAAAGATCAATCTGAATAGAAGGCTTGAGAATCCCCATTAGTGTAACCCCTCCCTTCTCTCTTCTCAATGGTTTTAATGCATTCAAGCCTTGGTAATGTACACGCAAGTTTCTTCCACATTTATTGATGTGCAAACGTACATTGGCCGGTATCAACACACAGCTGTGTTCATTTTTTGCCCCTAGCTGTTCGCACGTCGCTCGATCGGTCCTCATGACAAGAACTTAAAGCCATTGAAAGATAGATTGATCTATTGACTCTGAATAGGGTGGTCCCTGTTCGCATTCAATCAAAAGTATATTTATAGTTCGTCTCTGGCGTGCAAACTAGACGGAGAACGACGGTTTGTACGGTCGGAAAAAAAATGAAAAATAGGACGAACATGAATTGATCTAAATAGAAAACAAATATCAAGAGAGTGATGAATTATTTGACGAAAGCGACGCATGTACTTCTTTCACCCTTTTTCAACCTTATAAATAGATAGGGTCGAGGAAAATATGACCTTTTTGTCCCTTCTGCACGAAACGGAGCCGGGGGGGAGGGAATTAGCATACCTCGCTCCTTTATACATTAGACAACCCCAAATCACCTAAACCCTAGCGAACCTCCCTCTAGGGCTCTACACATGCCAAGAAAGCTTATTCATTTAACTATGTAACTAATTATGGGTGTTATTAATTTGCCCCTTAATTGGTTGTATGTCCCAACCATGTGGAATTCATTGTGGAAAAAGTATAATTCAAGTACAAATTTCCATTTTCTTTTCCTCCCAAAAAAGGGAGAATCTGGCTAAGTCATCGTGTCCTTAGGTGCCTCGTCTTTTTGTCACGGTGATAAAGATTCTCATTTGACAATTTTGATGTGAATATTGCTTTTTCGAGTGGCATGGAAAGTTGAGTTGTGGGGGCTTTGATTAGATGCCATCAAAGCATGTAATTAAAGCGTAATTATTGTGCAATTATTGCTACTTCTTTTTTTCCCTTTCGTGATATCGTTATTTGAGGGACGAAATATTTGAAGGAAGAGAAAATTTCTAATTATTCTCGTTTATATCTATGTATTTCATTTTCGGAGCAAGATTTTGTTTCAATATTATCTCATGAAAATTGAAAAGGATTTTGAAATTAAAACCCAATGAATAATAAAGTTTAGTGTTCCCATATCATGATAAAATCGAGTGTGCAGCTGAATTCTCTTAAAGTTGGAGTTATTAATATATACGATTATTTGAAGTTTCTTAAACACAAGTCACACGTGTGACATTGTAAGTTTTTTTTTTTTTTTGGTAAAAATGTGACATTGTAAGTTCATATTTTGAAAGAACAAATTTAATATTGAACTAAATTAAATTAGGTGCCATTACTACTGCGACAATAAATAATTGCTAACCGTTTCTTCAACTTTATAGTATATTTAGTCCTCAATGAATGTCTATGTACTCATGTTCATGACGATTAGCATGACTCAAAATCTTAAAGTTGAGAGGTCGGCTGATTTCTCTAAAAAAGTTCAAGAAGAATATGAAGAAAAACCAGCTTACAAGCCAACCGATGTGATTAATCCCGACTTCGGTATCATCAGAAAATCGAGCATGTAGGTGTAGAATATTATTCTCATAAACAATTAATCAATTAAGAACAAACGGATCCATACATGATTGTAAAACACCGAGATTAATAAATACAAATGCGGAATTAAAGCGTACTGTTTGAGACATCGCTTGAAGAAAAAACTAGATTACTCGATAATCGGGGATCCGTCGGAATACCGAGATCTTCCTCTCTATGACCTATTTCGATATAGCAGCTTTCAATGGGATTAAAGTAATCGATAGGTATAACCTACCCTTTTATAGGCTAGAGAGGGACCTGTGAAACCTAATCAATAGCGTGTCAACTGGGCCATTCCCATTACGGGCTTCAGTCAAACACAATTGCCTACACTTTGCTGCTCAACTAGGCCCGTTAACAATAGATGCCAATACCCAATTCAATCAGATCACTTTAGGGTATACAAAATATTGGAATATCCATTAACCCGATTATTTAAAATAGAAAATCAATTAATTAATGTAAGCCCATATTATAGGAAATTTCCAACATTCTCCCACTTGGGCTACATTAATTAACTTATTTTATTTTGAAAAAGATTTTATATTGAAAACGACACTATCGAGTTAATAACTAAAATTTTGTTTAATGTGGCCACAATCTTTAAAAAATAATATTCCAATAATGGCATCTCAATACCAATCCAATCCTATATAACCTCAATATAGGACTATGGAGATCAATGTGTTAAGAAAATACCACAACACAAGACCTTCCATAATCACATATAATAAGTATTATATTTTCATGGATCATATGGGCCTAGTAGTGTAGTAAGAAATAGTGCCAACATGTGATCAAGATATACACTATTTCTTATCGGTCCTCAATGCAATTTCTCAACGACATGAAACTGCATTAGCGCAATTTCTAAACAACATGAAATTGCACAATTATGTTACAATCCAACATGAGATCTCATAATCAGTGACATCCAGTCATCTTTAAACTAAAATTTGTTTAAAGATACTGTTTTATACTTCCAATTCTCAGTCAACAGGAGAAAAAAAATAACAATAAAGTCAATAACAGCAATCATGAAAATAAATGCTTTAATAGACATCATAAAAGCATTATCAGTCTGCATATAATTATAATATCCAGATATACAAACTATATAACTCCCACTAACAAAAGAAATCAAAAGATTCTAAAACACCCATATTCTTTACATGTTCTTTAAACAAAATGGGTCGTAAGCCTTTTGTTAGAGGATCGCCAACATGGACTCGGTTACGATATTTTCAATTACAACGTCTCCATTTTTGACCAAGTCCTTAACAAAGTATAATATTTGATCTCCATGTGTTTGGACGCATTACTAATCTTGTCATGCTTGGAATAAAACACAGCTGCAGTGTTGTCACAGAGATCACCATAGGTCTAGCAATAGAGTCCACAACACGTAATTCTGAGATCAAATTTCTAAGCCAAACTGCTTGAACCGACGCGCCGTAGCACGCTACAAACTCAGCATACATTGTAGAGTTCGTAATCAAGGTTTGCTTTGTGCTCTTCCAAGAAATAGCACCTCCAGCCATCATAAAAATATATCCGTTTGATTTTCTATCATCGAACAACTAGCAAAATCAGCATCGAATATCCAATCACTTTTAGGTCCTCAACTCTGCTATAAACGAGCATGAAATGCTTTGTTCGTTGTAGATATCTCATCACCTTCTTAGCTGCAACCCAATGTTCTTGACCTGGATTCGACAGATATCTTCCAAGAGTATTCACAGCAAAAGCAATATCAGGTCTGGTACATACTTGTGCATACATAAGACTGCCAACTGCACTAGCATATGGAACATTTTTCATGACTTCCTTTTCAACATCATTCTTGGGGCATTGATCTATGCTCAATTTATCTCCTTTCACAACAGGAGCTTCACCTGACTTACAGTGCCGCATATTGAATCTTTTCAAAACACGATCTATATAACTTTTACGAGATAACCCCAGAACCTTCTTAGATCTATCACGATGAATCTCAATGCCTAGAACAAAAGAGGCTTCCCCAAGATCTTTCATATCAAACTTTGTAGATAAATTTTTTTTGGTGTCATTCAAAAGATCAACATCATTACTAGCAAGTAAAATGTCATCTACATAAAGTACTAAGAAAATATATTTACTCCCACTTACTTTCATGTAGATGCATTGATCAAACTTATTTTCTTCAAAGCCAAATGATCTCACAACTTTGTGAAATTTTAAGTACCACTGACGTGATGCTTGTTTGAGACCATATATGGACCTTTGAAGTTTGCACACCATATGCTCCTTTTCAGCTTCTTTAAACCCTTCAGGTTGCTGCATATATACTTCTTCATCCAGATCTCCATTTAGAAAAGCTGTCTTGACATCCATTTGGTGAAGCTCTAAATCAAAATGAGCCACCAAAGCCATGATTATCCGAAAAGAGTCTTTAGTAGATACTTTGGGAAAATACTTCATTATAATCAATACCTTCTCTTTGTGTGTACCCTTTTGCGACTAACCTTGCCTTGAATCTCTCGATGTTGCCTTTATTGTCTTTCTTAGTTTTGAATACCCATTTGCAGCCGATTGGTTTATGCCCATCAGGTAAATCAACTAGTTTCCATACTTGATTAGTTGACATGGACATCATCTCGTCATTCATCGCTCCTAACCATTTATCTGCCTGATCATTATTAAGAGCTTCTTTGAACGTCGTCGGATCAACTACTCTTCCAATGTCAAAATCAGCTTCTCCAAGATAGACATGATAATCATTTAAAAGTGTTGGTCTTCTTTGTCGCTGTGATCTTCGCACAGGCATTTCTAGAGCTGCATCATTCATCTGGGGAATTTCATTTGTAGTGGGAGGATCTACAATCATATTTTTGCTTCTTGCTGAATTTCCACTCTGCTGGGATCTCGCATAGAATCATCATGTAAGATAGGCAATGAAATAGAGACCATTTTGTTTGGTTCTTCCCTTTCAAAAGATTGAGAGGAACTCTTTTCAGCAACATCTAATTCCAGGAATTTAGCAGTTTGAGATTCAACGATTCTAGTGCCTCGAGTAGGACAATAGAATCGATATCCTTTAGAATGATCAGGATATCCAATAAAGTAACATTTAGTAGTCTTGGATTCCATCTTCTTCTGGGAAGGATCATAAATTTTCACCTCTGCAGGACAACCCCAAACTCGAAAATGATTCAAGCTAGGTTTCCTCCCAGTCCACAATTCAAAAGGTGTTTTCGGCACCGATTTACTAGGTACACGATTCAATATATAAGTTGCCGTTTTAATCGCATCACCCCATAAGTATTCGGCAAATTAGAACTGCCCATCATACTTCGTTTCATCTCCATGAGTGTGCGATTTCGCCGTTCAGCTACACCATTTTGCTCAGGACTCCCAGGCATTGTATATTGAGCAACAATACCACAGTCTTGCAAATATTTTGCAAACGGACCCTTTTGCTGTCCAGCCTCAGTATATCGCCCATAATACTCACCACCACGATCAGACCTGACAATCTTGATAATTTTTCCCAATTGTTTTTCAACTTGATCGAAACACTTTGAACATTTCAAGTGCATCGAGTCTTCTCCTTAATTAAATAAAGATAACAATAACGGGAAAAATCATCAATGAACGTGATGAAGTATTTATTTCCACACAAGGTGGTTGAGTATGGCCCACTAATATCAGTATGAATTATCTCCAATAGACTTTGACTGCGAGTAGCGCCTTTCTTCTTTGTTTTAGTCAATTTTCCCCTCACACAATCAATACAAGTCTCAATATCATCTGAGTCAAGAGGAGGGAGAATATCAGCCACGACAAGTCGCTTTACCCGTTCTTTGGAGATATGCCCCAATCGCTTATGCCATAGCATTGAAGATCTATCTTTGATTAAAGATCTTTTAGCAACAACATTCTCGACATTGAAAGAACAATATGGTCTATCGGGAGATAAGGATAATCGATATAATCCATTTGACAAAACACAATTCCCAATAATTCTGGAATCATAACTCAAATCCACTCTTTTATTCGCAAAATGAAGACAATATCCAGCTTTGTCAAGCGAAGAAAGAGATACTAAGTTTCTCCTAAAATTAGGAACATAAAAGACATTGTTCAAGACAAGCTGAAAACCGAATCTAAATTCAAAACAACTGTCCCTATGCGCTCCACATCAACTCCAGTATTGTTTCCAACTTTAAGCTTTGACTCCCTCAGACTTGGACTCCTTAGATTTGTGAGACCCTGTAAGGTAGTAGTCACATGAACAGTAGCACCAGAATCAAGCCACCAAGAATCCAAAGGAACATCAACCAAATTTGATTCAAAACAAACCAACAACTCACCTTGGTGACTTTCTTTTCTTGTTTTTAGCCAAGCTTGAAATTTGTAGCAATTGGCTCTCTTGTGACCCTGCTTCTTGCAGTGAAAACATTTAAAATCCTTATCTCCATTCCTCCCATAGTTCTCATTTTTCCTAAAGTCTTGCCATTTCTTTGGGCCATAAGCATTTGACCCCTTAGGCTTCCATTTACCTCTAGACGAACTCAACTTGGCATTGGTAGTTAAGTGGGCGGACTCATACTTTTCCTTCTTTAATTTCCCTTCCTCGAGTCACACACTTAGTAATCAAAGCATTAACACTCCATGTCTCATTCTCGAGCATTATAAGCGCCTTAATCGACTAAATTCAGGCTGGCAAAACATTCAAGGCTTGATGCACAATATAATTTTCAGAAAGAACAATTTCATGGGCCTTAAGTTTACACTGAATGTGGACCATCTTCAGTATAAATTCTCTAACACCCATAGTAGCATCATACCTCATGTTCGTTAACTCACTCAGCAAGTTCCTAGCTTCAGCCTTATCTGAGACTCTATATCTTTCTCCCACTTTGCTTCAAGGAACTGTACGCGCGTCGTATCTTCCGGCAAACCACTAATCAGATGTTCAGCAATAGACCTCTTCATAGCAATGAGGCTCAGTCGATTAGATTTTTCCCATCTAGCATAATGGGCCTTTTGATCTGCAGTACTTTGATCATTGGGCCTGGCAAGTTCATCCTCACGTAGAGCCAAGTCCATATCAACGATGCCCAAAGCGAACTCTATATCTTGCTTCCATCTCTTGAAGTTTGATCCAGTTAACATTTCAACTGTGGCATTGTTGTTATTTACAGCAAATGTAACTGTTTAACACACATAATGCAATAAGATCAATTATGGGCAATAAGCAATTCAACAAAAATAATATTTGATTAAAATAATAAGCAAATGTAACTGTTTAACACGCACCGCCATCCCTCCTCCCCGCGCACCGCCGCTCGGGTCGTCACACTCTCCCCCCCTTGGGAGCGTGGCCCCACACGCTGTCGGGAGTCGGCTCTGATACCATTGTAGAATATTATTCTCATAAACAATTAATCAATTAAGAACAAACGGATCCATACATGATTGTAAAACACCGAGATTAATAAATACAGCGGAATTAAAGCGTACCTATTTGAGACATCGCTTCAGAAGAAAACTAGATCACTTTGATAATCGGGGATGCGTCGAATACTGCATCTTCCTCTCTATGACATATTTCGATATAGCAGCTTTCATGGGATTAAAGAATCGATAGGTATAACCTACCCTTTTATAGGCTAGAGAGAGAGACCTAAGAAACCCTAATCAATAGCGTGTCAATAATCCCAGGCCATTCCCATTACGAGGGCTTCAGTCCAAACACACCGCTTTTTGTCTTTTCAACTGGCGTTAACATAGATGCCAATACCCAATTCAATCGATCACTTTAGGGTATACAAAATATTGGAATATCCATTAACCCGATTATTTAAAATAGAAAATCAATTAATTAATGTAAGCCCATATTATAGGAAATTTCCAACAGTAGGCTCTTCATAATTCTATCTATCACACATTTCATAAAAACTTAAATCGGCGTGAATGGTCTTAACACGGCAAGCACATGTAGCGTTAGAGAATTGCGTGCAATATGCATTGGTCTTGACAATATTTCATGTATACATTTTATGGAGGAGAAGATCCAGCTATCTTTGTATGCCCATTGAATTATCTAATTGACATGGTTGGATGGGTCGGATAAACGGACCGGGCGAACATGGAAGCAGGTCGGGTCGACGATAGTACAATCTTCTTCTCGTCTTATCTTTTTCTTTTTTTGTTTTGGTCGGTTTCTTGTCTTATCTTGGGAGGTAATAAAATGAAAGAAAACCGATGGTGAGGGCTGATAACGATTGTCGGCATCCGCACTCAATGCCACGTATATTCCAACCATAACCCCACTTGATGCCTTTAGTGATTAATTTATCTATCATTATCGAATTGATTTCTTCAATTTCCGTACAACCGGTTGTATTATATTAGGCACCAGATATCTAATACTAATAGTCATATTTTATTATTTTCCCTTTTCTTTTGCATATATTTTATTTTGTGACCGTAGATTAAAGAATGGTGGTGTATTTGTTTTTAAGCACCTTTTTTTTTTTTTTTAAATTTAGTGGTTTAGTTAATCTGACGTTTATTTAACCATGCAAAATAATATGAATATTGATTTGTGGATTGGCATAAGTTTTTCAAAATTCAATTATTGTTTCGTTTTTGATTTTTTTTTAGGAAGGCGAATCCAAACAATTTCTGTTGTTATTCTATTTATTCGACAGCTCCAACTGTTTGATTTTTATTTTACAACATCAGAAATCTTTCAAAAGAGATAAATATATCAAATATAAATTTGCATAAAGTTTTTCGTAACTCTTCTTCAAGTACCTTATCGTTTTCAAATTTTAAGGATAGAAAAACAAATCCAAACAATTTCTAATGCTCATTTCTGCTCTTAATATCCATGATAATGAACTATCATGAACCTATTTTATTTAAGTTAGATATCTGCGGCTGTCAATAATTTCACTCTTATCGGATGGACTTTCTTCTCTATATTAAACTTAGTTAATAATCGTGTGATGTTGCAAAGTCTCATCCTCTATAAATAGCCTTTGTACTAGTTTCTATCAATAACATTCTGTAGAGCTTTCATTCGATACGGAGTGTGGCGACATTAATCAGTTATCAACAAGAGGTTATAGAATCTAAAGCTATGTGCTTTTATCTATTTCATTTCTAAGGGTTTGTTAGGCATGGCCTTGAATATTTTCTTTTTTAAATCTTGTGACTCGTGCATTTTTTATATTTATTTTACAAGCAGCACCTGAATCATTCAAAACTCATGAGTATACGGTCTGTAGGATAGGAATTTATATAATTATTTCTCGTAATCTTTTCAAACCTGAAGTGATTTAGATAGAATTCATAATTTATGAAGGCAAAAAGTTGCTTAGAAAAAGAGCTGCTCGACGAATACTTGATGTGCATTCTGTTGACAGTGTGGAAACCGAATCTTTCAAAAACTACAGCTCTTTTCCAAGGCACAATCATGAACATGATCTCAACTAGTAAGAATCTCAAGTCTCCAACTCTTTCTTTATTATGCAAGGAAGCACAGGCGTTGTGAATTGACCTCATTTGATGGGTTGTTTGATGTAATTATCATCTCGATTCTGATTAATGTCCTCCAAAAAATGTTAGGGCCCCCCATTAGACATGCCCGCAAAAGTACATTCTTTCACAAACACGTGAGAGATGAAGAACACCATGAAGGGAAGCAGTTTCTCTCATGTCCAAAACAAGAAAATAAGGGAAAAATTAATGAAATGTAACCTACGCATTAAATCCATTGCAGAGGACTGTGAGATCCCGAATAGCGTATGTGAAATGACATGATTCGGCGGATTCTCGGTTATAAAAAAAAAAAAAACGCATTAAATTAACTGCAAGATGCCAATGCAGACCTGTTCTCGCGCGCGCGTGCGGAGAGAGAGAGAGAGAGAGAGAGAGAGAGAGAGAGATTATCATTAGAAAACTGAGTGTACGAAAGGACTAAGTTTCGACACGTCGCAGGAACGTTTTATTGAATTTAAAAGCTTTGTAAGTCCTATTATTGAATGGATTCACACGCATTTTGTCAGCAGGAATGTTCTACATCGAGGAGAATTCAAGAACAGATGATGACCCAGCTTAGGGCAAGTAATCACTAATTATGATAATGGCCTACCCCATTGATGCTAGGGCAACCCCAAGAAAAAAATTCCGATGATCTGGTCAGATTTTCAATTTATAAGAACTCCACGTCAAGATGAATATCATTAGAAAAACCCACCACCACATTAAATATACAGTTCAAAAACATGCTTATTACGTAATAAATAATATAAAACCACATTTCTTCATTTATATTCGATCTAAGAAATGCATAGATTTGTCATTTATATTGAAACTTTATAGTGATTTTACTCTGAGAAGGCCTAGTGCAAATTGTGATTTCATTAGATGTTGCGAGAATCGAAGTGAGAGTGCATCAAAATATATGCATTTTGAATTGTAATTTTGACAAATGTAACTTAGAAAAGAAAGGATATGTAGTTGGATGAAATGAATGTCCCTGTGATCATCATAAGGTAATTGCTGCAAAAAAAATAAAAAAATCAACATTAATTATGAATTAGGACGAAATTTGACAATTGAAAGGATGACCTAGTCGATTCTATTCTAGATACACATATTTCCACAACAAATGATAACTATAGTTGTGGAAGAATTTAACTGTATTATTGTAAAGAGGAAAATGAAAAAGTCATAATAAGAGGAATCTTTATTTTGAATAAAGAAACATTATTGCATCCATCGATTTTCATTTTGTATATCCACTTAGTGGAAAAAAGAAATCAACACCCACTATTGGTATAAGGATATTGACTTAACCTGTCGTGAAAATTGTTTAGAGAATGATTGTACATTTTGTAGATCTAAATCGCACGTAAAGTCAATGTCTCGATTGATAGGCGTCTGGTGAGTACAAAGTCAATAACCTTATGCCATGTGCGAACATTTTTACGCTTTCATTGATAATGAACAAAATAAAAATTACAATTAATTCGTGAAAGACAAGGACGTGGTAGTGACGATTCCCCTCTCTCATGATAGTTGTAATTGACTAGGGGAATCGAATATATGAAACATTATCTTTTCTCCTTTTATATATCTAAGTGGTTTATAGGGAAGCCTCCTTAGGGTTTAGACAGAGAGTTGGTTTTTCCCTCTA
Source organism: Eucalyptus brandiana (assembly GCA_014182725.1). Lineage (NCBI taxonomy): Eukaryota > Viridiplantae > Streptophyta > Magnoliopsida > Myrtales > Myrtaceae > Eucalyptus > Eucalyptus brandiana. Next base: position 37,426,855 of record CM024670.1, read on the forward strand.
TGAATGAAGGATCATGCTATAAAGCTGGCTAAGTTATATCCACTCACCAGATGATTTTTGGTGATGGAGCACCGAATCCATGAAAGGTGTTAATCAAGAAAGGTATTAGTGCACTTATCGTGAGTGGAAAAGTGAGGAGCTAATGAGCTAGACCGTGACGTTAATGGCTAGGGAGCCAAAACAAGCTCTTTAGTGCAAGTTGGAACTTAGAGGTCTATAGGTGAGCAATCTAGAATTCAAAGGTTTTAGAGTAGGAACTAGACATGGTTAGGACTTGAGAGTGCTAGTATGAACAAAATAAAGGAGTTAGGGAAGAGAATAAGAACACAGGATTTATAGTGGTTCGGCTTAATCCAAGCCTACGTCCACTCTCCCACGCTAACAGCCTTCTTGGCTGGATTCCACTATGCAATCAATCAAGAGATTACAACTTCGAGTGCAAACATTTAGTAGTAGATCACACTATCTCACTAAGTCACTCTTTTGGTATTTCTCTCACGATCACAAACGTTTAAGCTCTCCAAAGACAAGTTGATGATCGAAGGTCGCTCAGACTTTAGAATTATAAATTCTACGCTCCGTCTCTTACTTGCTCATCGGTCCTTCATCTCCTTAAATACTCCTCCACTTCCAAACTAGCCGTTGGACAGCATCCCGGAGAATCGTCTTCCAATATACCCATTGGACAGCTCGTATCTAGAAGATTTGGTAGCCGTTGAGTGACAAAGGTAAAATCCCAAATTGATTCCGATCGCCCATACAAACGAAATCTTGGTTTCCATAAGTAAAGCTTCTTCGTGTAGAAAGTTCTTGTCTTCAATCAAATCAATCTTGATGTGGAATCCAAACCAGATCACTAGCCGTTGTATGATTGGGCTTGAGTTACGATTCATCGAATCTGGATGTAAAGTCTGAGTCTTTAGACTTTACAATATGCGTCTGTAGACTTTACAATCTGAGACTGTAGACTTTGAGTCTTGAGTCTGGCAGTCTTCAGACTTTGAGTCTTGAGTCTGGCAGTCTTCAGACTTTGACACAAAAATCTGGAAATCTTCAGAATATACTTCGGACATGTGTTACGTTCAGTCTTCTAGCCGTCTTCAGACTTTGATAATATCCTTTACATGTTCTATTATCTGCATGGTCTATTACTTAACCATTAAACATGTTAGTAGCCTTTGATTTATTTTGTCATCTTCAAAACATCATAAGGGATTTCCCTAACAATCTCCCCCTTTTTGATGATGACAAAACAATCTCTGAATATGCAGATTTGTAAACATACTTTTAAATCAAAGGATATCAGAAGATAGCAAATAGATTGAGCATAACAATATATAGAAAAATAATCGCAGCTCAATATTATGCCATAGATAATATCATATCAACAAATCAGCACATATGCATATTCATATCTTCTCCCCCTTTTTGTTATAATCAAAAAGCGATAATAATGGATTCACGTAGAGAATGATAACAAATATCTTGCATGAATCACAATTTCCAAAAATCAGCTTTTATCGAATATTAAAGATATGCAATATAGCTCACTTTGATTATATCAACAAATATCCAATAAAAATCACGGATGCATCATAAAATTTACGTACCATTTTTGTCATAATAAAATGATAATATCAATAAGAGATTTGTTAATGACAAAATGTAATAAAAGATGCACTAACCGGATTTTGTAGATCTTAACAATTCTGACACATTTACCTTCCTTCTTTTCATAACAAGATCACAATCAATCAAAAAAGATTTTTCCATAATTGATCAAAGCTCCCCCTCAATTTGTTGCCTTTTTGAGATGATCACGATTAATTTCCTTTTCTTTTGGATTTGATTTCTCCCCCTGGATAGAATATATTTTCAATTGTCGCAGGAGATATTTTCTGATTGCACCAAAATTTGCGTAGATTCGCAATCATCCTTCCCTTAAAGAATTTCCTGCAATCAACTCATTTCCCTTTTTTTTTTCGGTATCCATCAATTTGGATCCTTCCTTGACGTTAGAGCAAAATATATAATCTCCATAAACAAATATTCTTTCTTAATTCATCATAACAGAGTATTTAAAGAAAGAATATTGTGCACAATAATATCTTGAAAAATAAATTCTCACTTAGTCATAATATGATAAAAACAGAAAGAATAAAATCCTTGAATATCTCAGAAAAAATATCTTGCAAAATTAGTATAACGTAGAATCGGATTTTTACTTTGCAAAATATGATTATATCTGAGAGTATAAAATTAGACAAAATAATCTGAATTATCTCAAATAATCACACGTACTAAATCAAATCTTAACTCACAAATCACACAAACAAATCATACGATTCTTTCTTCTATAAAGCAAAATATGATCATTATAAAATCTCAATCAACCAAGGATATATCGAATATCAAGCATAATGAGAATTATTGCCCAAATCAAATTGAGAATAAAAATTCCTTACCAAATCCTCTTTCTTCTTTCTTCTTTATATCCTGCAAAAATAACTTATCTTTTCTTTGGTCCCCATTTTTTCTTGGGTCCATGAGAGTTAGCAGAATATGTTGCTTTTATCCAATTTTTCTTAATAGGTCTCCAGACTTGAGAAAGATCTTGTTGCCTAAGTCGAGAATTCTCCTTTTTAAGTTCGAAAATCCTTTTAAGAAAAAATGTGAGATTTAAACAAAGCTCATTTATATACTTTGAAACTTTGAAAGGAATTGTTGAATGACTTACCTTGATTTCCTTATCAGATTCTGAGTCTGGTTGTGAATCAGACTTTGATTCTGAGTCTATGTCTGAGTCAGACTCGATTCCCGAGTCGTGTGCAGTCGACTGACTGGGTTACGAGTCTATGTCTCGAGTCGACTCGGATTCGAATGTGCCGTCAAGCATATATTTTCTTGCTCATCATCTTCTTTCATGATTCTTTTCTGGCCATTATGCTTGTATTGACTTCTTCCATCGAAGTTCCTTCCTTTTCTACTCAGCTTTTTAAATTTCTTGACCATAAAGGCAAGTTCTTCATCGTCCATGTCATTTTTTGAGTCTGTTTCATCAAAAACAGCATTAGATATTAAAGCAATGGACTTCTTACCTTCGGGATCTTCGTCATTAAGTTGTTCCACTTCATAGGATTGAAGAGTGCCAATCAATTCATCAACGGAGAGTGGCATAATCCTCTGAGTCTCCCGGATTGAGGTCTTGACATGATTCCAATCTTTTGAGAGACCTCGCAAGAGTTTGTTGACCTTCATTTGGGAAGAAATTGGATGACCTTGATATGCCAAACCGTTTACAATTTCAGTAAAACGATCGAACATATCTCCAATCGACTCTCCTTGCTTCATCTTGAAGGATTCATAATTGCCGAGCGGGAAGTTTACTTTTGTCTCTTTTACATGATCGGTCCCTTCATATGTAACATGAAGTTTATCCCAAACTTCTTTTGCTGTTTCACATGAAGAGATTCTGTTATATTCAGCAAGAGATAAAGCGCAATATAAATAATAAATGGCTTTTGCATCAAGCGCTTCTTTTTTGGACATCTCCATCCGAGAATAGGAGCGGGGGGTTTGCTTTCTTTGTCTTTGCCATTCTTATTTGATGTAGACGCAGCAATGGGGTTGATTCCTCTTTCCACAACATCCCATTGTAAGAGATCTCTGGATCTTAGGAATGCTTTCATTTTGTTCTTCCATACGTCATATTCCTTTCCATCAAAATATGGTGGTCTTGTGTTGCTTTGCCCTTCCATAAGTCCTGGTGCCAACATACTAGCCATAAAAAATCTTTAGCTCAAAAGTAAAAACACTTTTATAAACCGAGCACTTGGCTCTGATACCAATTGAGAGTGCTAGTATGAACAAAATAAAGGAGTTAGGGAAGAGAATAAGAACACAAGATTTATAGTGGTTCGGCTTAATCCAAGCCTACGTCCACTCTCCCACGCGCTAATAACAGACCTTCTTGGCTGGATTCCACTATGCAATCAATCAAGAGATTACAACTTCGAGTGCAAACACTTAGTAGTAGATCACACTATCTCACTAAGTCACTCTTTTGGTATTTCTCTCACGATCACAAACGTTTAAGCTCTCCAAAGATAAGTTGATGATCGAAGGTCGCTCAGACTTTGGAATTATAAATTCTACGCTCCGTCTCTTACTTGCTCATCGGTCCTTCATCTCCTTAAATACTCCTCCACTTCCAAACTAGCCGTTGGACAGCATCCTGGAGAATCGTCTTCCAATATACCCATTGGACAGCTCTGTATCTAGAAGATTTGGTAGCCGTTGAGTGACAAAGGTAAAATCCCAAATTGATTCCGATCGCCCATACAAACGAAATCTTGGTTTCCATAAGTAAAGCTTCTTCGTGTAGAAAGTTCTTGTCTTCAATCAAATCAATCTTGATGTGGAATCCAAACCAGATCACTAGCCATTGTATGATTGGGCTTGAGTTACGATTCATCAAATCTGGATGTAAAGTCTGAGTCTTTAGACTTTACAATATGCGTCTGTAGACTTTACAATCTGAGACTGTAGACTTTGAGTCTTGAGTCCCTGCGTCTTCGACTTTGACACGTAAATGGAAATCTTCGAATATACTTCGGATATGTGTTACGTTCGATCTTTCCGCCGTCTTCGGACTTTGATAATATCATTTACATGTTCTATTATCTGCATGGTCTATTACTTAACCATTAAACATGTTAGTAGCCTTTGATTTATTTTGTCATCTTCAAAACATCATAAGGGATTTCCCTAACAGGACTAATGGGGTAGAGGAATCAGTAACCCCTAAATGTCCAAGTTTGGTAAATAGAAGAGCATGAATATTTTTCAATGTTTATAGTTCATATTTTTGATAATCTATGTTTTATTGGTTTAGGCCATGAGGTTTTCTTCTTTTCCTTTTCCTTTTCCTTTTTTTGGCGATGATCTCTGTGTGAGGGACGATTCTAGTATTTTGTTTGTAAAAATCTGAGTTTTTTCTCTGTTGGTAAATTTTTTAAAGAGTTGATAAGCGTTGAGAAAGTGTTAGTAAAAGAAAAGTCACCAATTACCCGATTTCCAATTAAATTTGGGTAACTAACTCTCATTTGAGTTGTTTACCAACATCTATATGACTTATCTCTTCACCCTCTCTAGAAAATGTGGTCCGATCAACATTGACTCATTTAATTCGTTTTGACTCATTTATATATAGTGACCTAACTCATATTACTGAAACACCTCCATATTTAACTAAAATTTAAAAAACTTATACCCAAACTGAGATAAGAGGCTTGAGTGAGTGAGTGCAAGATCGAGTGAGGTTGAGAGAGTGTAAAGAGTTAAATCATAAATGTGTGTTAAGTTTAAATAAGTTGTGGATCTATGTACCATCCTTATTAATTTAAGTTTTACAATTCTTAACCCATGATTCACTTACTGAATACTACTAATTCATACAACAATCTAACACATCAAATATGAGTTGATAGGTCTACTTATGAGGGTCGAGTTCACATCCATCCTTTTGTTTTCGCTTCAGATTTATCACGATACAGTGGCGGGGGCCCTGCTCCATCTCCGTGGGGGGCTCATCGACTATAATGGCCCCATCAAGGACGGTGTGACTTGTCCCGTAGTTATATTTGAAAAAAGAGCGAGTTGCCCTAGATGGAAACTTCTCAATTTTAGGCATCCAAAGGGAGGAAGCAAGCCAAAATATCTCAATGAAATAACAAGAAGTTCACACGAGTGGCCCACTTGAAGCACTCCTCCTTCGGATACCCCTTTCTTATGTGGTCACTTTCCTAGCTAGCAGCTAGAGAGCTAAGCAACATTTGGGTTGGACAAAAGCATCAAATTACACGTCAAATGACCTCAGGCTGCTTTCTTTTAAGGAATGATTGATGAAGAAATTTGGTGGGTTAGCAGTGACGAAGCCTGCTGTCTCCTTATGTTTGTCCAACACGATTTGTGAAAGCATGCGTGTTATGTTTCTTGGTCTCTTTAATCCCTGTCATTTTTCCTTGCTGCTCACCCCCTAACGTTGCGTCCAGTAGCAATGAGTGACAAACAAGAAGGAAGACGAAATTTTATTATAAAGATTACCCAAGCATACCGAAAGAAAATTATGATAATATCTTTTAATTGTTTAAAATTGCAGAAAGACACAGTTTGTAATTTCCTATATTTTAAAATCAAACAGCTTTAATCCACGAGTTGCATTATTCTTATGGAGAAGAAAAGGAATCGCTGTCTGATGAAGTGGTTGTGTTGTGACACTTATGAAAATCTATTTTTGATAATGAAATTTGCTAAACTGTTACCTTAGATAATTGTTTCAGTGTCACTAAACCTTATATAGAGAAAAAAATTGGAATTACTCAAATCAGCAAACAGAATAGGCTTCTTGTAAGTCAAACTTTCTAGATAAGAAAACGAAAGAACTACACTTTGCTTCGGATTGATATAATAATATTGATGTTAAATTCAATATTTTCATGTAGATATAATGTCTTTTATAGACCATCCGATCTTCCCCTGTTTGGGACGCCAATAATTAGCTTTTTTAAAATACTTAGGGAATATGACACTAGGATGTCATAATTTTTTATGACGTGTAATCTCACCAAATTTTTTAATATTAAAGTAAGCATCGTACGAAGATTATGATATTTCTAATATATATATATTAAAAAATAAAATTAGGTTTATTTAAAGAAGAAGAGGTCATCTATGTTTTCCAAGCAAAACCTAAATGAATCGCTGGACAGGGAATGACGCAAAGGTAGAAGGAAACGATGAAAGGGTATCATGTGCGTACTCAAAATGGCAGGAAAGTTTATCTGAGGAGAGAGCTCTCGAATTAGCTACAGCCAAGTGTGGGTCCAACGCGAAAACCAGGCCATGAAGACACGTGGCTCGTGCGGCATTATTAGCCGTCAGATCTTGAATTGGCTTGGCCTGCAACTCTTTTCTGACGGTGATGTATCCTGCTTCCTCGAGATCCCGTACGCACATCATCATCATCAATCATTCATCACCCCCATGCAGAATTTTTGGAAGGGAATGCATTAGCTGTTTATCATGTCGTATTCTGAAGGTGATTATCGATTGAGAGGAATGAACACCATCCACAATTTTCCTTCTCGGGTCAAATATCCTCTTGTCACATTTCAAAATTCATAGTTATCATGACTGTATTTCACTATAGATTTCAAGTTATATCTTTCACCTATACATGGTTTATTCAAATTACCATTTTATTTTTCGATACCCCAATCAAGTATTTCAACACCTAACCACGCGCTTTTCTCTCCCATAATATGTGAGACTTGCTTAGTCTGTCACATCAACCAACACATCTCCCCCTCTCGACCACACGCACTGCCATTGCTTCTCCAAAGGCCAACGACATTTGTTGTGTCTGGCTTAAGGCCAAATTGAGGTCGATCGACATGTAGGCCATGGCTGAGCTCTGCTACAGAGCTAGTGTGGCTCGAGAGCCTATCGTCGAGGCTCAAGGCCGACCTGACATGCCTCGGCGACTGTGAACCGTGTTCTCAAAGCCAAGGTCGCATGTTCTCATTGTCGCGAACGATCTTGCCACAGTAGGGATGTAGGGACAGTGGCACGGGCGAGGGCGAGGGCGAGGGCGAGGAAGTCACCGTCGATGCTGGTGTTGAGCTGTCGATCGTTGCTCTGCTATGCTGCTGCATGCAAGGCGAGGAGAGTAGCATATAGGGGCGGGGCCTAATCATTGGGTGTGCTTGAGGGCAGATGAATCTGTCTAAAATTGCGAAGATGCAAAACATAGGTTTTTTTTTTTTGCCAGGAAGGTAATCGATATGTAAAGTAAAATCGCAGATGATGTTTGTAATTATCCCTGTAAGATTAGAATAACGATAAACGAAAATAGAAGCTGGGTAAACTTTGCGGGCTGGAAATTAATCTTATATTTCCCATCTTTCTCATGACTGTTTAGTGGAAGAACTTGATCTAATTACGTTCGTTGTCATGTTAGCTCCAATCACACTCACAATCGTTGTTCCTCTGTTCGGTGCTGGCGATGGAGCTGTACTTTCATAAGTTGCTAGAAATTATTATTGTCATTAGACCTGTTAGAGATAATTACGATATTTTCTTATATTAGAAATAATTAGAATGTTTCTATTAATTTTTTGTATCTCTTAAGATTGCACAAATATTTCATTCGATTGTGTATATCTTAATCGATATATATTATCTTTGATAATTTTTTATAAAGTCTATAAATAGACTGATGTACCTTATTAGATATATCAAATTATATGGAAAATTTCTTAATTCCCTTTTCTACTTTATATTTAACTAGACCAAAGATTTTCATAGCAGCAACGACATTTAATGATCACCACGACGCCAAATCTCTCTCCCACCTGCTCTACATGGTACATCCAATAATTTCGCTTCTGCCAGAGATCGGATGATCTCCCTGTCCATATGGACGAGACATAAATTCCTCAACGCCCTCGTGACCTACGGAGGAATTGATATAAATCCCACCACAACCGGAAATCGAGACCACCTATGGATTGTCCAGTTTGCAGCAGAGCTAGGGTTTCTTCGCGGGACTCCACAGATGGGTCTTGAACCTACGAAGCTAAGGGCGAGTGTAGGGAGACAAGGTCCAGCTATTACCACTGGTCCGCCACCCATAAATCGAGACCACGCATGAGTTGTCGAATTCATCTCACCAAGAGGGTTAGGTTTCGGCCATGTGGGGATGAAAATGAGTCAATGACATGCATGGGCGATCGTTGCTCCTGGGGGTATTGCCGTTGATATCGGCTATCTATTCAATAATTCATGGGTAGGGCTCAGACCTACACGTGAGGACGAAGCGTCAAGAGTTATTCTGAGGTACGTGCCTTGGACCGCTATATTTACTTTTTCTGATTGCAAAAACAGGAGAAAATATGAGATAAGCCCGTCTTATCACGTAAAAGGGTACTCCGCTCACTGATTGCCGCGTGTCCAGATGGAGGCTCACATTTCAGACTTTGTCTCTCGATCTCTTTCTTCCTTTATCTCTCTCTCTCTTTAGGATGCAAATAATAATCATTTTGGCCAGAAATTATTTTTGGAATATAAATAAATTTTTATATTTTTATTTCTAAATGAGTTTCTAAAAAAAAAAATGCGTTTGATAACGATACAAAATTTCTATTTTAGAAATAGAAATTCGTTTGATAACCGTATAAAATTTTTATTTCTTAAAACAAAATTTTCCTTTTGAAGCAAGTGAGATGTCCAATTTTACAAATTTCATATGCTTATGAACTCAAATACAAAGTAAGAGTTGTTATATCAAATTCAAAATTTTTTAGCATCCACCTAGATAGGCAATTACGGTCAAACAATATACTTATCAAATGCATTATTCTTGAGCATGATAGCCAAAGGTTCCCAAAACTCTAGTAGAATGAAGGCGGGCAACCATGTCAGGTGCTTGAATTTTAGCTTTGAATTGTTAAAAAATAAGCACATTGGTAGACCTAAAATCCGTATGGATTATAGAAGGTTGAAGCAAATATTCCAATCCCCTTCATGCTAGTGTGTCACGTCGATCGCCGCCACGATCTACGATATTGGGTAATCGTTTTAGAAAGAAACACAAAGAAGTGTATTGGGCAGTTTGCGGCAAATTTTACAAAATTGACGAATTTCACGAAGTGTGATGGGGCTTGTCATAAATGACCACTACAAATAAGGGAAATCCTCAAGTACAACATCACATTACAAGAATTGAGATATGAATCATCAAATATAGCATCGCATTACAAAAGCAAATAGTGGAAATCCCCAAATACAAAATAATAGAAATACGTTACAAAAGTTGAAAACATGACTTCATGGAATCTTCGGCATATTATGATCCATTGTCATTTTATTGGCAATATTTTTTCTAAGCATATGCATCTCAGTTTCCTCCTCGGTCGATATATCGCCTATAATCTCATCTTGTATAGGTCCAAATAGGTACTCTGGATCTCTATATAATGAAAAGTTTTTATTCCTCCTGTCTTGATCATGGATGTAATTATAGATAGCACAACATGCAATTATAATATGTGTTTGCTTTTGAATTGCAAATGCAAGTATGTGTCTCAAAATAAAGAAGCGATTCTTTAATGCCGCAAGTGATTTCTCAATTACATTTCTTAGTGAAGAATGCCTATAGTTGAATAATTTTCTCGTTGTTCTTGGTCGTCTTGCTCTACTCCTATAATCATTTAGAAGATACTGTTCACCTTTAAAAGGAGTTAAGAATCCCAAAGTTGATGCATAACCAAACTCTACAATATAGTATTTGCCTATAATAAGGTATTCATATATTAGACGTGATTTGTAAGTGCAATACAATCTTAAAGAAAATTGATACTTCCAGAACAAGTAAATACCTAGTGGTGGTCGAGGAAATTCCAACCAAGGAGTCTCGAGTGCTGCCGATAGCACTCGGCAATCGTTGGCAAATCATTTCCAACCAGTATACATAAAAGTAAATTTTATATCAAACGAACATACACACATCACATTTTGAGTGGTAATTCCTTTTTTGCCTCTAAATGGGATTTGCTTCGACACATGTATAGAAGCATGAACATGAGTATCATTAATAATGCCCACATAACCCCGCCGTTTTATCAAAGACTAGTGTTATATAAGATTAGCAACAAAATGAAACCGTTGTTGTAAATGAATGTATGAAAATTCTACCTTGAAGTAAAGTTTATGGTTGGGATTCATAAGAATCTCATTTGGGACAACATTAAATGAAGATGGTACGATAATCTCTTTTGTAAGTTTGAAAATTGCTTTCAACACTATAGTGAAGTATTTGATGATAGTTTGTCTCGAACGTTAGAATCTCTTACATAAATTTATATTTGAGTTCTTGTGACAAATCATAAATAGGAATATCTCAATTTGTTAATCTACCTTTATATATCGATTATCTTCCAACCAGCTTCTTACTTTCATCAAATCATAAAAGTTGAGAAAGACATGTCTCTCAATTCAGTTTCATATATTCTATTTGAATGTCTTTGAAAAACCTCCCTCATCCGTTCGGGTCTTGACAATATGCTATCCCTAATAGGTTCTCTCGTGTGCATAGACATATCCACCGCAACAATGCACAACCATGCTATCAGTATATCAATATCAAAATCATTAAAGTCTAGTTCAACCAATTCACATGTTGCTACTTGATTGCTATACATGCTACTTTCATTCCCCTCCATATTACCTATGCCATCACATGAAAAAAAGAAGATAAACATAATATATAAGAAAGGAATCTAATAATAATCAACAATAGCTACAAATTTTTCATCATTGTATCATAAAAAAGACCAAAGTATTTCAAATACATAAGTCATAGAGTGAAATTAAACCAAATATATAAATTCACAACATACCGCTCAACATTTGCTTAAAGAGATTCAAAAAGTCCACATCTCTTTTCAGGTAGCAATATGATGAAAGCCTTTCTCCAAGTGATATTAAGGCATGATTGGTTCACAGCTTTGTTGTAAAGATTCTGCTCCAAATTAGGCATGCCATTTAGGACGGCAACCATGACTCCTATGGAGTATGGGTCTACAGGTGATGGGGCATCTAAGGTTACAAAGCCACTTGTAGATTGACTAGTCTTGAATTTAATCATTTCTTGAATGGCTTTGCAGGTGTCACTAACATCATATGTGTTACCCTTCCTCCTCTTCTTAGAATTTGGAGTCCTATCTTGCTTGTATTTTTTACAATATAAGGTAGTAGTCGTATTAGGTGTGAAGACTTCTTCATCAATATGGTGTTCATCAAATCCCTCTAGATCACCTACTGCATGACCATTACCACCATCACCACTGTCACCACCATTGTCATCTCTCTCCGAGGACACTACCAATTATTTTGCATTTCTTGTTGCATATTCCCCAGTAGCATATGTATCGCCAGACACGATACATAAATCAAGATACTGAAGAAACCCATTCGCTATTATCCTGGAATTTATACAATAATGACAGATGTCGGCAACATAATCAAAGCTTGTAATACAATATAAACAAAATGACCCAGGTAAATTGATACCTTGATGTGAGACCCCACACACTTTGATCCTCCTTAGCAACCGTATTATTTATATTATCTCATCCAAATTCAGCTTGTGACAAAAGTTTCTTGTAACTACTATACTATCTCTTCAGTTTGTTGACCCTGTTCTTCAACTGAACTATACTAAAGTGGAGTCCCGTCCGTTTATTGAATTCAACATGTATGTTATTCCATTATGCTTTGTTGTGGGTAGAGGTGGTGCGATTTCCCTTTTCTACCAATAAACTTACAAGCTCATTGGCGAAAGGCTTAGTCCACTTTGCCATACAAACCTCTTTTTGGGAAGCCATTTAACCTTAACTAGTTGAGCATCAAATAAGCCATATCAATTGGTAGTTCAAGCGCATAGATTTTGATATCGATATCACATCAATATAATGTTTTATGACTATTAATAAAACAAAATGCACAAAGAAAATTAAAAGAGAATCATTCTCATATAAGATTGTACAAGCAACCATATATTGCATATAAAAAGAACATTCCCACCAACCAATGCCCTAACTATTTGCTCATAATAACCAGTAGTGAACATTCCCACTAAAAATTAATTCCTTCGCCTATATCATCGGCATTCTAAAGGCTACTTCTTTTGCTATATGAGTGAACAATATTATACATTTCAGTTTGGATCCTTGTTAGGTCTCCATGCTAACATATCCTTTTATACTTTGACATGTGACTGACCTACTATTTGTATTGCCATGCCACTACTGTTTTTGAAGAGATTCTCTTACCTTTACTCAGCCTCACCTCTATCCATCTTGCAGAAACGCATTGTAGTTTTCTATTTGAATTTAGCTGAAAATCTTTGTCATAACTTATATGAGTTGGACAATAGCTCTATGCTAATGTCTTTAGTGTTAAATCTATTTACCAATTTACTGTAGAAATTTTTTCTTGGAAATGGATTCCAATTACAACAGATGAAAGATAAACCCCATTGATCCACAAATTAAATATGAATTGGTGATACATATGAAAATGTGAATGGATAATAGAACTCAAAAATGAGTGCATGATGCAGTTGAAAATTAAATGTCCTGATATTGTTGTGGTTTAAGGTGATCAAATGTCAGTTGCCAAATAAGCCACCTTAAATCTTCATATATCTCTTTAGTTCTTTCATTGTTGGAATTCCACTGCTCATATGCTTTTAGGTTTTCTTTGCACAACAGTCATTTTATAGTGTGACAATGCGTCATATTGGTTTTGCTTCCTTTTAAGATATTAAGAACATGGAAGCAGAGGTACAAGCTTTAGAAGAGCTCTCAAAGCAATTATTTTTGGGAATTTATGAGCTTCGCCAATCCAAGGTTTTTTAAATTGCATTTTTTGCTATATCTTTACAATAGGCTTTCTTTTGTTGTGAATCTCTTTATGATGCAGTAAGTGTTCTTCAAGCTATTTTCTACATACATGTGGTATAGCTATACGTAAGGCTACTACCTGGGCTGTTAGCTAATTGGAATTAGCCTAGGAATGGTGGATGCTCTGTACAACCAAATCTTTGGGTTTTTGGGAGTGACATTGTATAGGAAGATATTAAACCTACTTCTCTCTTTTTAGGTCAATATTAGATGCACATTGAGAGAATCTTTCAGTTTAGGCAGCTCCTACTTGAATCAAATTTTTGGCTTCCAAACTACTTTGATGGCATTATGACTGTTATAATACTAAAATGGCTAAATAAAAACATATCTTAGATCCTAGGTGGCATATTGCAGCCTACGACCACCATTTTTGGCTTGTTGAACATATATTGCCATAACCATACACTTTTCCACCTTAGTATTTGTCTTCAGAGGTTCTAATGTGGCCATTTCCTCTAATGCAGGAGGCAGCTGCTTATTCTTGAACTTGGAGAGGTCATATGCAAAATCTACTTGGTTGTGCTTGTTCAGTCTACTGTGTATACAAAATGATTAAGGTACGGTTATACTTTGAAAAAATATGTTGCAGTATGTGAAAGATATATTATTGGAAGAGGATGCTAGTAGGACTTAAAACAGAGAAAAATAAACTAGAATGTAAACACAGTTTCTACTACCATCGTAGAAAATTTACGAAGTGTGATTCGGTTTGGATCCATGAATTGCCATTAACAACTTGATAGAGCCAAAGTTCAATAGGGATGATAATTCATCAGAAAACAATTGAAATATGTGTTTGTTAAAGGAAATTTTTAAGGGTTGTCTACATTTATAAATTTCTCTATGTTTAGATATAGAGAGTCCAGGTTTGTCAAAAATTCAAATGTGCTAATTATGCATATGCTCTGTGTGAGGCCTGACATGCGTTTTTTTCTGCAAGACATACTAGAAAAAATGCAAGCTCTTTCACCTCGACCTTTGATTGTTGATTCAATTCAGATAGTTTATCTAAAAAGAGTGGCTAGAAGTGCCGGAGGTGTCTCACTGGTAAGTGATCTCGTGTTGCCAAAAGTTCTTTTGCCTAAAGTTTTTTCACTTCTAAGCAGCACAAATTGTCGCGACCTCTTTTTTTTTTTTTTTCTTTCGGTGCTCAATCGGGGCGGGCGCCTTGCGGAGGCTAATGGTTTGGCTAAATGTCTATTAGGCGTAGCCCGGACTCTCCCAAGTCCACTAATTCACGACTTAATAATCCAAGTTTTTAACTTGTAAGTTAATTTTAAAACGGAGTTGCCACTAATTAGTTTGTGGTGGATCGATTAGAAATCCAAGCGAAATATCGGGAGAAATACTTGCTCCCGCGCAACCAGAGAAATTAGGATCGGGGACTTAATTACACTAGTTAATCACTAATGCCATTTCGGTATCTAATCTTGTTTAAACCCCGAGGATTTTTGGATATTTGAGGGATTTTCCATGTATTTGTGGAGAAAAACATTTTTGGGACTTTTTTTCTATTTTTAGAAAATAAAAGGGATTTTTGGATTTTTTGGAAAATATAAATATTTTTTTTGCTTTTTCTGACTTTTTGGCTCTTTTTTGGGGAAAATATGGGATATTTTTGATATTTTTGATTTTTTTGGAAAATAAATTATTTTTTTTTATTTATTAAAATACTATTTTATATTAAAATATTAATATATTTGAAAAAACGACCCTCGGGTTCCCAAGTTGGGACTCGACCGGGTTGCCCACGATTGGCTCGATTGGGCCTGGAGCATAGGCCCAAGCCGGGGCACTCTTCTCTCTCTCTCTTTTTTTTTTTGGCGAAGGGGCCCAAGCCCACAACAAAATTGGGCCCTTCCGCGTAAAATAGGCCAGTGCACAAACGGGCCCAGCTGACTTGGGCCCACGAAAATACCCGCTCGGTATGCAAACCAGGCCAACCTTGGCCCGAGTGACTAAAAACCCTAGGGGAACCGAGTCATTCGCCCGACTCGATTCCACCTAGCTTCGCGACTCTCTCTCTCTCTCCCCTCTCTTAACTCGCGGCGCTGATGGAGGGGCTACGGCGGTAGCTCGCGTCAACGATGACAGCGACGCAGAGGACAGCGGTGGCCGGTCGTTTGTCGAACTGGAGAGCATGACTCAACAACAGTAGCCGAGATCTATTTGGTTGGTCGGGACTAGGGATTAGGGCTTCATGGACGGGGGGCGACGACAACGACGCGGTAGACAGGGACGGCGAGGGGTGGCGACGATAGCCAAGTGGGGTTGATACCTGTCTATGGAGAGGGTCCGGCACGACGGCGTGGAGAATGGTGACGACAGGGAGCGGCGGTCGGGACGGGGCAGTGACAACGGGCCCTTAACCTCCAGATTTGGTGCGGCTTGGGCGAATTTGTCGCGGCAATGGCGTCGGGGTGGTCGGGAGAGTTCGGCTTGGCATAGGGATGGCATCGGGCAGCGTCAACGGCACCTCCTTTCTCCTTGAATCCGACCCTCCCTCCTTCGGCTTCTCTCGTTCAGCCCTCTCACACTCAGATCTGACCCCTCACGCTCGGATTAGCCTCAAGCACTCCGGTCGACCTTAGATCTCGGCTTGCTTGTCCTCGGCCCTCCTTTTTGAAGTCTCTTAGTTTGAGGTTTCGAAGATTTGCAGCTCTCGATCCTTCACTGCTTCTTCGTGTGTTTTCATCGACGGAGGTGCTCCTCTATTTATAGGCGAGGAGGAGGCCGGTCGATGGAGGTTTGATTGTCGGCCCTCGCATGCCGACCAGCCCTGGGTGCGGCCGAACTGGCGTCAAATCTTCCCCCTTACACGGAGGCATGCTCGCCTTCAATGTTGCGTCCTCTCAGCCACCAGCCTACGCTCCTCTCTCTGTTATAGGTTGTGCTCGAGCGCATCTCCGTGGACGTGCGTGACCTGCAGAGGCGGAAGAAGGAGGAAGGAAGAAGAAGATGGGAGGAAGAAGATAAAGGAGAAAGAGGGGGCCGGGCCGGGGGAGAAGTAGGTTGGGCCAAAGGGGCCCATGTGAGGGGGAGAGAAAAGGAGGGGGCTAGGCGCGAAGGCCTAGCCCCAATGGGCTGCCAATTTTTGTTGTTTTTATTGATTTTTTTTGTTGTTTTGTTATTTATTATTTATTATAAAAAGAAGGAAAAATAAAAGAAATTAAGGCCTAATTAATAACCTAATCAAAATTTAGGTGTCAACAGCTGCCCTTCTTTGAAGGTGAGTTCGCAGATGTTGCATTCAAAGACAAACTAATACCTAAATTTTGTCCGTTCATATGCAGTAGATTATATTTTATTTGGGACCTATTGTCCTATGCAGAAAATGAGCAATATAACATTACACATACTAAGACAGATAAGAAGATACTTGTAGTTACTTACCCGGAGTGAGTGAGATAGGGTGTGAACTCCGAGTTTGGCAAGTATTGAGGCGTCATCTTACTTGGTGACATGAGGAGGTTGCTCCTCCAAGACTTGAACCTTTCTTCGGTCGCCTTGACGGGAAATTGCTTTTGCAGGACCCAAACCATTCTTCGGTCGCTTGTTAGAGCAATAAGTTGTTTACCCAACCTTTCTCGGGGGATGCGCCGACATTTCTCAAAACATCAATTTGTGGGGTGCCTGATCTCTGTCAAGGACACCAGTTGGTATCCGACCTTTTTCGGGAGATGCGCCGACCTTTCTCAGGGTACCGATTTGTTGGGGTGTCTAACCTCAGTCGAGGACATTAGTTGGTACCCGACCTTTCTCGGGAGATGCGCCGACCTTTCTCAGGGCATTGATTTGTTGGGGGTGCCTGACCTCAATTGAGGGCACCGGTTGGTACCCAATCTTTCTCGAGAGATGCATCGACCTTTCTCAGGGTATCGATTTGTTGGGGATGCCTGACCTCAATCGAGGACATCGGTTGATACCCGACCTTTCTCGAGGGCATCTTGTTTTTTGGTGTCTGATCTTCGTCAAGGACATTGGATGGCTCCCGACCTTTCTCGGGGGATGTGCCGACCTTTCTTAGGGCATCTTTTTGTTGGGTGCCTGGACATTTACATGCATTTTGAAAGAGTACCTGGATATTCACAAGTACTAACATGAAGGATATTTGGGCCTTTGCAGGCATTGAAAGGGTACTTGGATGATCATAAGTACAAACTCTTAGAGGATACTTGGACGTTCACAGGTATTGAAGGGGTACCTGTATGATCACAAGTACTAGATGTTGGAAAATACCTGATTACTTGCAGGTATCGAAAGAGTACTTGAATGGTCACAAGTACAAAATTTTAGAGGGTGCTTGGATGTTCGTAGGCGTTGAAGGAGTACCTAATTGCTTGCAGGTGTCGAAAGCTTACTTGGATGATCACAAGTACAAACTCTTGGAGGATATATGAACGTTCGCAGGTATCGAAGGAGTACTTAGATGATCACAAGTACAAATTTTTGGAGGATACCTAGACGTTTGCAGGTATCAAGGGGTACCTAGATAATCATAAGTATCAAACTCTGGAGAATACTTGGTCGTTTTTTAAAGTCTCATGGTAGATGAAATATCGAGGACGTACTTGGGATATTCGTAAAGGTTTCTCACCTTCTGGTAATGGGAATATTGAAGACATACTTGGGATATTCATGGAGGTCTCCTACTTCCTGGCAGTTGGGGAATATCGAGGACGTACCTAGGATATTCATGGAGGTCTCCTACTTCCTGGCAGTTGGGGAATATCGAGGACGTACCTAGGATATTCATAGAGGTCTTCTACTTCCTAGCAGTTGGGGAATATCGAGGACGTACCTTGGATATTCATGAAGGTCTCTAACCTCCTGGTAATTGGGAATATCAAGGGCGTACCTGAGATATTCATGAAGGCCTCTCACCTCTTAGTAATTGGGAATATCGAGGGTGTACCTAAGATATTCGTGAAGGTCTCTCACCTCCTGGTAATGGGAATATGAAGGACATACCTTGGATATTCATGAAGGTTTCTCACCTCCTGATAATTAGGAATATCGAGGGTGTACTTGAGATATTCATGAAGGTCTCTTACCTCCTGGTAATTGGGAATATCGATGGCGTACCTGAGATATTTGTGAAGGTCTCTCACCTCCTGGTAATGGGAATATCGAGGACGTACCTTGGATATTCATGAAGGTCTCTCACTTCCTGGTAATTGGGAATATCGAGGACGTACCTTGAATATTCATGAAAGTCTCTCACCTCCTGGTAATGGGAATATCGAGGACGTACCTTGGATATTCATGAAGGTCTCTCATCTCCTGGTAATTGGGAATATCGAGAACGTACTTTGGATATTCATGAAGGTCTCTCACCTCCTGGTAATTAGGAATATCGAGAACGTACTTGAGATATTCATGAAGGTTTCTCACCTCCTGGTAACATAAACTTGAATGTTGCACAATGCTTACCTGGAAGGCCGCAGGCACTCAAAAGGGCTGGAAAACCTGGGTAGCCACAGGTGTACAAAGTACTGGAATACTTGGATGGACACAAGTATTTAATGATATGATCTGGGACCACGCCAGTTGGTCCAGGTGTAAGAAAGCATACCTGGAGGGCGTTAGGTGCTTGAAAACAACGGGATATTTGAGCAGCTACCAGTATCCAATGATACAATTTTGAGGACAACTCGGATAGGTCGAGTGTCATGGAAAGGGAGTATTCGAATGGTGGCCGATACTCAAAGATAAGAGGATACTTGGACAGTCACGAGCATCCAAACTTTAAAGACAACTCGAGCAGGTCGAGTGTCAACAGAGGGAGCACTTGAGTAACGGCAGGCACTCAAAAATAGGGGAATACCTGGATAGTCACAAATATCAATACTCTAGGGACAACTCGAACAAGTCGAGTGTCGATAAGAGGGAGTACCTGGCAAGTGGTGGGTACTTAAAGACAAGGGGATACTTAGACAATTGCAAGCACCCAAACTCAAGGGACGACTCGAATAGGTCGAGCGTCAAGAAGATAGTACTTAGACAGTGGTAGGTACTTTAAGACAAATGGGGATAGGGATATGCTTACCTGGCAATATTTCTAATCTCTGAGAGTATGTCTGTTATTTGCACAGTATGCACACATGATTGTATGTGTTGTCAATTCATGAGTTCAAATGAGATTCATGCATGATAATTTTGTCAGTTTTGTATAATCTAATTTCCACTAGAGAAGATTTTGAAAGACAACCTTCATTTAGAATGTAAATGTTTTGAGCATGCCAGATGAGGGACTTTTAATCTGAAAGGACTTTCCGCTCACTTTCATGGAAAATGCTATCATGACCATTGATGCAGGATTTATAGGGACTACACTATCTCACTGTCATCATGTCAACAGGGGTCTAAGTATTCTTGCAACTGGTACAACTTTACCAATGTGAGAGGTCTTTGTTGAAATTGTTATGAAGACTTGGTCAATGGCTCATCAAATAGGACCGTCGAGGTCAAGGTTCATGAACGAAGTGCCGCACGATCATTTCCGAATTTGCAAGTCAAGAGTCCTGCGAAAAGAGATAGAATAGTCTTGCTCGTACTTCTTCGAGCGATGCTTATAGACATATGAAATTCTACGTTAATTGAAGTGCCCTCGTATGAAGAGACTTTTTTCAATGAGACGCAATGTAGGCTTGACTCATGTGTAACAGGGTGAGAGTTGGTGATTGCCTTGGCATTTGTCACTAGTCTTTCTTCTCATTGTCAGATGGAGGTTCTATGGACCATAACAACAACTTTTTTTTGATTGTATTTTTTACTGTGGGGCATTGGCCTTGCTTTTACCAGGCATACTGTTTTTTCATGCTCTTATTTTTATTCTAGTTCTTCATTTATGAGCATTGACTTTGCTTTTACCAGGTACACTGCTTTTTTATGCCCCTACTTTTTCTTGTCGTTGGAGGAACTGGTCTAGGCAAGTTCAATCGAAGCACCGTTATTAGACTCTTGAGTCTTCATCTTCAGCCGACGCTTTAGGCTATGGTAATGACTTCTGCTTTGTTTCAATGTGAGGGTAAAATTACAAACTCACTTGGGCTGCACAATGAATACAAGTGCGTAGAGAAAGAAATGCTCTTTGTCATTCTATGGCACTTAAATTAATGCAAGTGTTCATATGTGATAAAGACACCCGAAGATTGATGCAAGTGCGAGCAAGAAAATTTCTCTCTCTTCTCACCTTGTGATGCTGCTTTGCCTCCGATCTGCCCTAGTGTGGGGTGGTTCTTGACGGGGGGTAGGATAGAAATTTCACCAGTGTATGGGGCTCAATGGGGTGAGCGATGGAATGCCTCTCACCATTTTGGTTATCGTACCATTTGCGAGAGAACTCTTTACCTTGCAGTCATGGAATCTTCTGCACTCATCTCACAAGTGTATAGATGAGGGGCTGTGTGTAGGATATGGCTTGCCTTTCATCATCCTGACACGTCTCATCCAGCATGTTCGATCAATCTTGTATTCTTCACTTAGCTGTTTATTCTAATAATCATTGTAGAATCAGTGATTTAGATAGACGAAATCATCATGCAAAATCCATTTGGAAAAGGCATGCGACATTTTAAATGTGATGGAGTTTGTACTCTCAAAACAAATGAATGGTTTTGACTCAAAAAAGACCATATTGACAATTTTAGGGGCTAACATAGTGGTGTTTCCAAATATGTCAGATTTTGAACATCAAAAGGGTTATTCTCAAATGAGTGTCAATGGGTTATCCCTATTAAGTAGGGAAATGACACAAGAAGGATCAGCCGGGGTTGGGAATATAATCATCGATCTAATGAGCCTTTTTGCTTTTGCCCCTGCAGAAGAGAAGATGTGGAAATAGATCAATCAGTAGGGCCAAGATCGCATGTGATTTGAGGCCTGAAAGGTTTCTGTCATTTGCTTTAGCGATTACTCAGGATGCCATTTCATTTAGGAGAGCTTATCAAAGTTTGACATGTCTTTCCTTGATTTGTTATTCACATTTTTTCTTTTTTTATAGTCAAGTGATCCTGCAACAGATAAAATGGATTATGTTAGTCAGAAGCTCTTTCAAGAGTCGAATAACTTGGAGACGATACCTTTCACTGGTTTGCAGATGTTTGAATAGACCTGAAGTACGAGGAGGATATGAAGTCCTATAATTTTCACTCCATTAGGTTACTTGCTCTCTCGTAATTTGCAGTCGCAAGAGAAGCAAATTTTTTTTTTTCTTTTTTTCTACCAAGCAGCTAACTGCCGCGTCGGGGATTCGAACCCCCGATTTCGGACCATTTTGCTTCTTCTCGGATACCACTTGGCTAGAGGTGCCGACGGTGTTCGCAGGGTGCTGCTTTTTTATTTAACCGAATCGGCTCCTGGATGACACGTCCTTTTGTACCAAGTTAGGTAAATCGATATGGGTCACTTGATTTGCCCAAATTAACCATTAAGCTTGTTTCTTGAATCCTATGCTTCCTGTCAATAGGAGAAAATATGTCAAAAGTGAGTTCAGATATTGAGAGTATTGGAAACGATACCAAATTACTCTTTCCCAGAGTTTATATTTGTTAATTCCTAAGGATCTTTGTATGTTGATGACAGCCTCTTCGTCTTGACATAGTTCGACATTTCTTTCGATTGGCCTTCCTCATTCGTGGCCACGTATGCATGATTGATGGTTGTTGATTCATCTTCAACGTCTTCGTTCTGTTGAATTTTCTTCTGTCTTTAACTATATGACCATTGGGCAAAGTCATGTACTTCAAGCTTCTATGGAATCTGAGATGGACAATCAAAATTTCCAATTCTCTGATGGCAATCACTTCTTGGGAGATCATGTGTCTAGAGCATGAAGTGAGGTTTTTAGGCCCTAAGTCATCATTTGAAATAAGGGGCTAGAGAATGCCTCAATTGTCTAGATTTCCTCTCTATTGATAGTAGCCAATTTAAAGAAAGAGAAAATATCCCTTCCTTGTGCTTCTGGACTTGTCGAGGCTAGAAGTCCCGTTGATGAAACTACATCATTTAGTTGCTCAGGCACGTTATCGGGAAAAGATATTTATCCAGAGTTTATATTTGCTGACTCTTAGAGATACTTGAATGTCAATGACGGCCTTTTGTCTTTGACACAATTCGATGTCTCTTTTGATTGGCCCCCCCTCATTTGTGGCCCTGTGTACACGATTAATGATTTGCAACACATTCCTTATGTGGAATTTTATCTTTGACCATAGGACCATTAGTAGCATTAAGTAAAGTCATGTACTTCAAGCTTTTATGGAATCTGAGATGGACAATCAAAACCTCAAATTCTCTTATGGTAATTACTTCTTGCGAGAGCATGCGTCTGGAACAAGAAATCAAGTTTCCAGGTCTTAACTTTATTATCTTGAGTAGGGGGCTAGAGGTCGCTTCAACTGTTTGGATTTCCTCCCTGTTGATAGTAGCCAATTCAAAGAAAAATAAGAGATCCCTTCCCTGTGCTTCTGGGCTTGTCGAAGTTGGAAATTCCATCAATGAAATCGCAACGTCTAATTGCTCAGGCACGTTGTGGGAAAAAGATATTGCTCCGGCTTGAGAAGGAGTTGGGCAGGAGCGAGATGGAGTGCACAGAGCTCCTGGGGACGGCTTGATTTCAACCGTATGCTTGTAACTATTATGTCCTATCTTTCGTTTCCTGTAAATAGAAGAGAGGGGACATCATTTCCAAAATTATATTCAGAGAATAAGACTCACCCTTTTTGAAATGGGATGATTCTTTCTGTTTGCCCCTGTTTTCTTGGCAGGGTGTCTTTGAATTTGGCGAGTTCATATGATGCGCTTGCTTTAAATGCCCCTTGTCACACTAAGTCAAAGGGGATGGGAATGATCTTCTGAGACATGAAGTGAGTGAGTCAGAAAGACAAACATGATTAAATTTAACATCTTGTTTTAACAAAAGCTTTTGGTAATGAAATATATATATTTATTCCAAAAGTATATATCTTTGGGGGGAATAAAGCATGAGAAAGCTCATCCCTCAGTATTCTCCTTAGATGATATTTTTTTTTTCATGGTTGGATAGCACTAGTTTGGAATACCGCCTCATGCTCTCAAAACAAAATATTATAACTGTACATTAGATTACTGGAATGGAAAATGCAATAGTAGCACACTAGATAGGATAAAAAACATGAAATTATAAAAACAAGCAAAACCCATAAAAACTCTTATGAAAAAGGAGCACTTTGATAGTGTTAGTTCCGAAATCAAGTGCCTGAGAGTTTCTCGCTTCTAGTAGACTCGAAGTATTCGCATGAGAGGACCACTTCATTGAAGTTACGGAAGTGCAAACCATGTAATCAACAACGATACTTTCGAGGTAAAGCTCTTATGAACAGCTTCATCATTTCTTCTTCGGCCAGTTGAGGGTAGGTTTGCATCATAAAAGCCTTCCACCTCCTTGCATATGCTCGGAAATCCTCCATTGGTCTTCTTCTAAAGTGAACCAAGTTCTTGCAAGGCAGTTCAGTTCCAATCTGGCTTTGATACTGAAGTAGGAATGCAGAAGACAGCTCATTCCAATCTCTCATGAGGTAGATATCTGCTGTGATGAACCATTGCAATGCAGGCCCTGTAAGACTTTCTTGGAAGGCCTGAGTTGTGAATAACATCGGGTTATAGTACCGACTCATTTCAGCGTGGAGATATAGCAAATGAGCCACGGGGCAAGTCGTGCCATTATACTTGCGGAGATTAGATATCCACATTTCTCTAGGGGTCATGATCCTATGAGGGCAAGAAGGGCCTGGTGTGTCTTGGTTAGGCAACTGGTTTTTGCATTGCATAAACAATTCAATTCAACGTTTTGAGTAAGGCCCTTCGTTTCGCCAATTGGACTTTGTCAAGGGGAGTGAGAGATAGTGGAGCTTCACTCTCTGCTTCACTCTCTAGGTTGATAGGGGTCAGTATTCTTTGGACTCTAGCTCTTGCAATAAGCTTAGGGAGTTGTCCTATCGTGCCCCGGTCTTGAACAGGCTTTGTGTCTTTGATCTCGTACACAGGCTCCTTGCCTTTCCTAGTGGGAAACTTTTCAGCAATAGGATGTTGCTTAGTCGCCCGTTTATCATACGAGGCTTCATTGACATCTTCTTCTCTTATCTCATTGGCTAACGGCTCCTCGTGCTCCGTGACCATCGGTTCTTCGTAGGGCAAGGCGATGTCAGGGTTGATGTCAATATTATATTCTTGATGGAAAACATAAATTAGTTCCCCCCAGGTCTTAAGGGGACTAATCTTCCTAACAATGTACCATCGCAAAGCGAGGCCAGTCAAGCTTGATTGGTACGATCAAATCATCCTTCGGACCAGGTAGGCCTGCAAGTAGGTCTCTAGGTGAGAGGTATCAGCATACCTTTCGCATTCAAGTACTTTGAGCTCTTCAATGATCTCAATGCCGTCGTAATTAGACAGGTCCATGGGATTCTACCCCTGCAGCTGGTTTAACTTTTTCATGATCTTTTCAAATTGTCTATGGTGTTGGTTATTTTTTGGCAAATTTGCATGTGTCATGATGGTGCTTAAAGCAGCTATAGAGTTGGGCTTGGCTTGAGTGGATTCCATTTGCCCGAGAGTTGTCGAAGGACAATGGACATTTATCTTACGCTGTCTTCAATGTTAGTGAGGCGATTTTGTACATCATTCTGATCGGGCCCTATCACGTGAGGCCATTTGCGGGTGGCTGATAGTTGGCAATTCATAATTACCTGGCGTTGCGAAAATAATGAATGAGCATGAAAGTAAACAAAGATTGACCCATGGCAATGATCTAACTGTTTTTTATTTATCAAAAGAGGATTTTATAGACCGTCAACTTCTGACATCTAAAACTTGAAATTGAAATGACAGAAGGAAATACTAGATATTAAACAAAAAGTCCCTAAACAATGGGACAAAACTTTCACAATATTAACACGAGGGGCGCATAATTGCTATTCTTATATGCGACGGGGAGCCTCGTTCTTGCAAAGGCGCTCGCTTTCTTGGACTGGCTCAGAGACGAGTATCTGGCCTATTCCCATATCCTTTGCATAAGCTTTGCTTGCTCGTGCTGGTTGCTCTCGCTGATTGAGTGAGGGACCGATGGCTTCCATTTTGTTGAGATACGATGGTTGTGGATGTAGGACATAGAGGTGTGGTGGGCTTTTTCTTCTCCCTCAAGCCCTTCAAGTACCACAATCCTTTTGCGATGGCACTTGTCTCAGGTTTCCTCAATGATAGAAATTTCGACTGTGTAGTCACGGCTTGTGTCGAAAAGGACTGGAGGGATCCTCTTTTTGAAAGGTAGTGGGATTTCTTGAAGGGCTCCATATTGTCGTGCCACCCAATATGGGTAATAGGGAACAGCGCCGGTGAGGTCGAGCAACGGAATTGGGTGACATCGTTTGTAAGCGAAGCGAGCTCTCTTTTCATGGAACCAACCAGCACACTATTGAAATGCCTCAGGAGCTGGGTCTCTTAGGAAGTTTATCCAATTTAAACAGCTTTGATTGGGAATGTATGGTCATAAAAACATAAATTTTTTTAATGGATTTTCGAAATCATTCGTTTCAGATGATCGCATGAAGTCTCGGAATTTGCTTAGGTAAGAAAAGAACCGGACTTGTAAAATTTCCGAAGAGACCCGCATGATTTTTTCCGTGTTTTCTTTAAAACGATTAAAGGACAAGAATATTTCAGTTAAAATCATGTTGACATAATTTTGCCCCTCGAGATCTGATCAACTATCCATGCCATTTTAGGACTTATGACATTTCTTTGATGGGGGAAAATGATGAACCCGAAAAAGGCCAGGAGGAAAATCTCACTTTTTTGGGTCATAGACTGATTTTGAAAACAGGCATTCATAAATTCTAATGAGCAGGTATTATGATTGTTTTGAAGAATTTGCCTCATAACATAAACTTCAGTTCTTAAAAGTCGCGCTAACCCACGCAATGGAATGATGCCTGCTGATGGCCTGATAAGCTTATTCTCGAGAGGCATTCTAGTGATGGTGTTGTATTCTTTCAGAGTTAGGGTTAGCTCAAACCTACCAAATATAAAAGTAGTTGTCTTCGGGCACTAGAAATGCGCCATGGCTTGTATGACTTCGGGATGAACAGGGATTTGGATCAACGATAGAAGATGACCTACTTTGGCTTTCACGTGCTCTTGGGCATATTGGTCCAATTGACCCCACCATCTGAAGAGCTCTGCTTTGGGAGCGGGAATAAACTGGATATCGTCTCCTCCCATTGCATGTAAATCGAGACTCAAAAAATCTAACATAAATTGCCATGGGCCAATAAATAAGGACTAAGTAAGAGTAAAGAAAATACTTTGCTTTTAAAGAAAATGGCAAGCACAAAGACATGCACATGGGACGTGCGGCTCGATTTCTAACTAAAAGATTTGTTGAAATTAAAAAGTTAACCACCCGTTGCAGTCTCGCGTTAGCAGCGTACCCTCTTAACCTCGGCTAGAGAAATTCGGGGAAAAGAAATGCAACATCTACATTGTAGTCTCGCGTTCAAGGCCGTATCTTTCTTAACACCATCCTAAATATCCTATGGCGGCCCAAGTCCGGCAGCCGGGTTGTGTGTGCCATGTATAGTGCTAAAACAGTAAAGTATGCACAACAGTTTATGATCACAAAACATTATGAAAAATAAACCTCTAAGTCTTTACCAAAAAAAAAACCTCTAAGCTACTAACCTGCATAAAAAATAAAAACAAGTCAGGAAAGTGTTTAAACAAGATAAAACGGCTTAAGTCCTCAAAATGTCCCCAAAGGAGTTACCAAGTCATCGCGACCTTTTTTTTTTTTTTTTTTTTTTTTCGGTGCCCTATCGGGGCGGGCGCTTTGCGGAGGCTATTGGTTCGACTAAATGTTTATTAGGCGTAGCCCAAACTCTCCCAAGTCCACCAATTCACGACTTAATAATCCAAGTTTTTAACTTGTAAGTCAATTTTAAAACAGAGTCGTCACTAATCAGCTTGGAGTAGGTCGATTAGAAACCCAAGCGAAATATTGGAAAAAATACTCGCTCCTGCGCAACCAAAGAAATTAGGATTGGGAACTTGATTACACTAGTTAATCACTAATGCCCTTTCGGTACCTAATCTTGTTTAAACCCCGAGGCTTTTTGGATATTTGAGGGATTTTCCATGCATTTGTGGAGAAAAACATTTTTGGAACTTTTTTCTATTTTTTGGAAAATAAAAGGGATTTTTGGATTTTTTTGCTAATTTTTGGAAAATATAAATCTTTTTTTTTTGGCTTTTTATGACTTTTTGGCCTTTTTTGGGAAAATATGAGTTTTTATTTTATTTATTAAAATATTTTATATTAATATATTAATATATTAAAACAAAAAAAAAACACAACTCGGGTCGGTTCCCGAGTTGGGACCGACCCAGGTTGCCCACGGTTGGCCCAATTGGGCCTGGAGCATAGGCCCAAGCCGAGCCACTCTTCTCTACAAAATTGGGCCCTTCCGCGTAAAACATGTTAGTGCACAAACGGGCCCAACTGACCTGGGCCCACGAAAATACCCGCATGGTTTGCAAACCAGGCTAGTCCCGGCTCGAGCAACTAAAACCCTAGGGGAACCGGGTCATCCGCCCGACTCGATTCCACCCAGCTTCGCGACTCTCTCTCTCTCTCCCCTCTCTCAACTCGCGGTGCTGATGGAGGGGCTAGGGCGGTGGCTCGCGTCGACGACGACAGCGACGCAGAGGATAGCGGTGGTCGGTCGTTCGTCGAACTAGAGAGCATGACTCAACAACAGCAGCCAAGATCTATTTGGCCGGTCGGGACTGGGGATTAGGGCTTCACGGACGATGGGCGACGGCAACAACGCGGTAGACAGGGACGGCGAGGGGTGGTGACGATGGCCAAGCGGGGCTGATACCTATCTATGGAGAGGGTCCGGCACGGTGGCATGGAGAATGGTGACGGTAGGGAGCGGCAGTTGGGACGGGGCAGCAACAGCGGGTCCTTAACCTCCAGATTTGGTGCGGCTTGGGCGAATTGATCGCGGCAATGGCGTCGCGGTGGTCGGGAGTGTTCGGCTTGGCGCAGGGATGGCGTCGGGCAGCGTCAACGGTACCTCCTTTCTCCTCGAATCCGACCCTCCCTCCTTCGACTTCTCTCGTTCAGCCCTCTTACACTTAGATCTGACCCCTCACGCTCAGATCCACCTCAAGCACTCCGGCAGACCTCAGATCTCGGCTTGCTCGTCCTCGGCCCCCCTTTCTGAAGTCTCTCAGTGGGAGGTTTCGAAGATCTGTAGCCCTCGATCCTTCACCACTTCTCCGTGTGTTTTTGTCGACAGAGGTGCTCCTCTATTTATAGGCGAGGAGGAGGCTGGTCGATGGAGGTTCGGCCGTCGGCCCTCGCATGCCGACCGGCCCTGGGTGCGGCCGAACCGGCATCAAATCTTCCCCTTTCCACGGAGGCATGCTTGCCTTCAATGTTGTGTCCTCTTAACCACCGGCCTATGCTCCTCTCTCTGTTGTAGGTTGTGCTCAAGCGCGTCTTCGTCAACACGCATGACCTGCAGAGGCGGAAGAAGGAGGAAGGAAGAAGAACATGGGAGGAAGAAGATAAATGAGAAAGAGGGAGCCGGGTCGGGGGAGAAGTAGGTTGGGCCATAGCGGCCCATGTGAGGGGGAGAGAAAAAGGAGGGGGCTAGGCGCGAAGGCCCAGCCCTGATGGGTTGCCAATTTTTGTTTTTTTGTTGTTTTTGTTATTTATTATTTATTATGAAAAAAATGAAAAATAAAAGAAATTAAGGCCTAATCAATAACCTAATCAAAATTTATGTGTCAATACAAAATGCCAATTTTGTGGCACCGCAGACTGATTCACAAGCTCAATAGCAATTTAACAAGCAAAGAACACACTTCAATCATCCACATGTAGAGCAGCCAACATTTCCACAGAACATCTATGATCCCAAAACACCAAGGAGCTAGGAATGAACTGAGCCGCAGCGAAAGGAGGGAAAGGGAGGGAGCGCGAGAGACCTGTAATCGGAGGCGGTGGTGCAGAAGTTGTCGAAGGTGAGAAGGGCCTTGGCGGTGTCGGCGTGGCGCTAGTCGTCATCGAGGGTGCTGCCGTACTCACTCTTAAAGGGGACGTTGTTGGTAGATTTGAGGTAGGTGTCCAATGTAGATTCGAGGGAGGCGTTTGGCACAGATTCGAGGGAGGTGTTGAGGGCGACGTCGTTGAAGTCGACGACAGTGTTGAGTTGAGTGAGGCGTAGATTCGAGGAGAAGAGGCAGAGGCGTCGGAGGAGGAGAAGAGGGAGAGGGAGACGTCTAGTAGAGGAGATGAGGATAGGCAGATGAGGAGGAGAGAGAGACGTCGTAGAGGAGATGAGGGAGAGTCACCGATATTAGGGTTGGAGAGTTTGTGTGAGAAATTATTTCGATTTTTGTTTTAGAAATTGAAAAGTAAAAATTTTTACTTCGATTTCTGCTCCAAACCTATTTTTGGAACAAAAATCTATTTTAAAAATAGAAAAATGAAATAAATTCATCAAACGGATTTCTATTCCAGAAACAAATCTAGAATAAAAAAATTATTTATGGAATAAAAATTTTGGTTTGTCATGCACCCCCTCCTCCTCTTTCTCCTACTATTCACTTCTTCTTCTTCTCCACGCAAGCAATGACTACTTTCACATTGGCTATGGCTCTACCATCAACTCCACCAGCACCTTCAACACCACTTGACTATTCGATCACTTCTTCATTGGCAGCTCTTCCTCCACTCATTGACTTTTCGTCCTTACACTTGCAAAATCTCGACCCTCACCGGTTCAGCAAAAGCGACCCTTGCTTATAGTCGGCGAGGGCCATGCCACCCTTGCTGGCCCATGCCTATAGTCGGCGATCGGCCAAAGGTCAAAGGGAAAGAAATGAAAAAGAGGAAAAGTAAAGGAAAGAAACGAAGAAGTAGACAAAGCATGACTAGTGGGGCCCACTTGGACACGGGACAAGCGTTAAATTGAATATTCTAATGTTAAGTGGTAAGATTTGCCCACCAATATTTTCTCCAACATACTAATATGGTATTTTAAGTTAGGTCCTTGCATTTAGGCCAAAATCCCATCCTTGATTGATAGGAGAACACTAACAACCCGAATAATATCGGATTAACGTAGCGAAATATAATAATCTCTCATCTCATATAAACCTAATCGAAACCGATATAGTAGAGCAAAATAAATGTGAAGTACGCGAACGCAAGGTAATTTTTTACATGGAAAGGAGATAAAATATCATGAGATTAGAGTCCACTGAAAAATCTTCACTATCAACAAAATCGGGTAAAAAAAATTCTTCTCTAGTAAATACTAGAGGTACATAGTAACAAAGATCTCAAGAACATCATTCTTGGCGATACGCAAAAATTTCACCAGAGATGAATAATAAATTTGAAAAAAAAAATGCAAGTTTTGATCAACCAACAAAAAACCTAGTGTAGAGAGCTTCAAACGAAAATCAAACCATTCATATTCGAGAATATTGTACCATGAACATGTTGACAAAATTTCAACTCAATTAGACCATGAATTGACATTTGATACCAGTTTGATGTAAATCAAACTGATCCCCAAACCCCACATTTTCTATTTTATCTTTTTCTCCTATTACTGCGTTTCTAATAACTTCTTGGTGGTTACAACTTAAAAGATAATGAGAAATCATATATCTTTATATGACTTATCATATGGGCTCAAGTCCTTTTGGGTTTGCTATTCAATAGGCTTCCTCCACATGAGAGTAAACCCAACTGACATTGACACGGTCATGGGTGAGTCATTTATGTTAAGATTACATGAATAGGTAACTTCTAGTAGAATTTGCAATCAGGATAGTGAACTTTGATTTCGACTTTTAAATACACTAATATTCTTACTTTTCCAATCGATGCACTTTGATTGAAGTTCAGCCAATTTTTTGGTGAACTAGTGATGGTGCACCCAGATGGGAGGTCGTGGTGCATGGATATCGGTCACATGCACGTCAACAGTTTAACAAAATTTGGTTAGATTTCAGTCAACTTGTGTCGATTTGAAAAAATAAATAAACCGAAAATTCAGTGCTTTTGGCGTTTAAAATGAAAGTACAATGTTCGATTACCAATTTTGCTAAAGTTCAATCACCGCAAATAGAATTTCCTAAAGCAAGGGATTCATAAATGGATTGCTTCCAGTTTAGCTCCATGAGATTATGCTAAATATGTATCAATCCTATGACCTTGGTTAATAAAGTACTTGTGCTTTCACATAAAGTCCTTCTAGTTGAGCTCTATGAGATTCATAAGAAGCACCGCTTCCATTTATATCTCCCGCAAGGTTTGCTAAATTTATGCAAATATAGTCTTTTCTTGGGAGGGGAGACGAGTTATACATGTATAAGACGCGTGATTTGTTATGCTTAGATAAATATACTTTAGTTTTCAATTTTTTTCATGCCTTTTCATTGGTCAATTAATAAGACAATTATTTTAGTTTTGTTTGTTCAATTTAATTCCCAAACCATATGAAACCGTTCAACATAATCCTTGAATTTAAATTAATTAAAGGATAACATTGAACATTTTCATATATCCAGGGACTAAATCGCATATGTATCAAAAGTTTGTGGATCATATTAAACAAAATTTAAGTTCAATGACCACATTAAATGTTGGTCTAAAATTTAGAGATCACATTAGACAAAAATTAAAATTCAGGGACCACAAGAACATTTGGCCAAAGTTAAAAAACCATTTGTATCATTATCCAAAATTCAAAAGGTGCATTTATTGTAGTATATCCACGCAAATAAGTAAGGATTTTTATTAGGTCCACTGCCTATGTAAGAAACTATTTATACTCACCATTGGATTTGTTGACATGTCGAAGAAATTGATCACCAAACTAACTTCAAATATGTATTTTACTAATGGAATGGTGAATTTATCGACCAAAAAATAAAATAAAATTGAATGGTGAATTTGTAAGAATTTTTCACAGAGGCGGTGGACCAAACTATTATCCAATAAATGAATATAGTATCCCTCCTGTTTCTAATACAAGTCAATTATTAAAACGACATACTAATAAAATTCTTGCACTTTAAGTGGTCTTGATTCATCATAAAATCTATTCTCGGTTATGGTACAGTTCATGTAAACTCATGAAAACACAAAGTTTTGAACACCATCATGGTAATACTGAATTTTTCTTGTATACTTTTTAGAAAATGGTAAATGACATAAACGTTTTTTGAACTTTGGTTCCACGTGCAATGTGATCTCTTCAAATTTGTTCAATATAATTCTTGAGCTTTAGCATAATGTTTAATGAACCTTTAATTTGTACAACATGATCCTTGGACTTCTGGTAATGTTCAATGTAATCTTTAGGTTATATGAAGGTGTTTAATGTTATCCTTGAACTTGAATTAATGGAAATACAATATTGAACATTTTTATACAATCCAAAGACTACATTGAATAAATTAAAAATTGACCTTGCGCATTGAGTTAAAGTTTAAGGACCACATTGCACATTTAGCCAAAATTTAGGAACCATTCGTGTCATCAATCCTTTAGAAAATGCCGATATATACCCATCCATATCCCCAATTATTTATTTTCCTTCTCGTCTATTATCCATGGTGCGTCGGACCTCCTAACGGGACCGGATTATCTCCGCAATTTCACGAGAATCACGAGGGGCACCATCAAATCTATCACGCTATGCTGGACTGCGGAAAGCCCATACTGAAATTTCCAATTTTGGATTTTCGCCTATTTAAGTTTGGTCCGACCCACCGAAGAAGAAAATGAGATAAGCCCATAGTCATTTTCTTTTAACCTAGATTTATATTGGTGCAGCCTCAATATTTCGACCCACTTCTGAATTGCAGAACTCGCAATCGGCCCCAATGTTTATCTAGTGGTCAATCGTGTTAAAACTATTCTTGATTGGAATCTTTAATATAAAAGGTATTATTAAATTACAACAATTATGAGATAAAATTAATTAGTTGGTAGAAGTTAAAACAAATAAATTAGCAGAGATAGCATCGTGACCGAGATTTTTATATAATTTACAAATACATCTACGGTAAAGATAAAATTACTTTTTAACATAAAAGAGTAACGACTAGAATAAATAAACAGTGAAGAGAAAGGGAAGAGGAAGATGAGTAATTTACAACCATCTTTTAATAAATCATTTTTGATACATTTTTTATTTAACATCGCTCTACAGAAATTAAAAAAAAAAAAAAGATAGTACTTTCTTACACGCACTTTAATTATTATCAACATTTTGAAAATATATATTTATATAAATTTGTCATAAAAAAAAGTCTCTTCTAATTGTTGCCATATAGGATCGTTGATTATTAGAATTGGACTCTCCGATTGCAAGAAAAGGTTTTGGTGATTTCTTGACAGAAGTAGGAAAGCATATACGAGCTTCTTTATTGCAACTCATCCTTCTCCTCTCTCTTCATTAGTTTAATAGTTTTTTTTTTTTTTGGAACGTTAGTTTACTAGTTAAAATGTAACTATTTTGCATTTAGGAAATATTTTTATTTGATTATAACACCAGAAATAAAAATTAATCTTGTATTAGTTAGCAGACAAAAGGTTTTATATGTCATTTGCATGCATCACAGAGATAGTATAATATTTAATCTTTATTTATACTGACTAATTCCTTTGTACTTTAATAATATTGTTTGTGTCTACCTTTTATGAATCATGATACGTTGAAATAATATTGTAGTTATGTCAAAAGGGTCTATGCTCCATTTTTAATTATATTTTTGCACGATAATTCGCGGGATGCGTGAGTAAACTTCTAGTGCAGTTAGTAAAATCCAATAAAAGATTGGACACACTAGCAAGTCGGATAAAGGGACACGAATTTAATTAGAAACATCATCATACGAGAAAATTGACCTGGAAAGGCATCGGTGAATTAAGAGCGAATGAGACATTTAAAGAAAGGTTAAAGGTGTCTTCTTGTACATGTCTGTTCTATGCGGACATTCAATAATCTTCCTCGCCAAGATACAAAAATAAATAAATAAATAAAATAAAGAAAATAAAGTTTTTTTTTTTGGTAAAAGAAAAAAAGAAAATAAAGTTAATTTATCTTCACTAAACTCACAAATAAAATTTTAAAAAATGCTCTTATATGCAGTAAATGACAAAAGGGGCCAAGAAATATGATTCACCAGCAATTAACTATCAAGTGATGGTTATCATATCATAGTACACAGAAATCATCTAAAACCCTTAGCTATTACTTATTGGTTCATTTGTCTCCCAACAATGCCTAGTCTCAAATGTTTGGACCACCCCTGCTCTAAGGAGCTGAATCAAGCAAAAGTCACCAAGAAAAGAGCACTCTGAAGCCTAAACACATTTCGTTTACGGAACATCGAATTTTGAAGGGAAAATGACACAAATGTTCTTTAAATTTTGATCTAATATGTAATGTGATATCTAAAATTTTAATTTATTTAATGTGGTCTTGAAGTTTAGCCCACTTTATGGTCCAGAAATTTTAAATTTGTTCAATATAATACGTAAACTTATAGTACATGTTCAATTTGGTCCTTAAGTTTAGGGATTACATTACACATTAGGCCAAAGTTTAGAGACCATTTGTATTGTTATCCTAATCTAAATACAATATGATACACGTTCAATTCAACTTTGAAATGTTGTTAGGTAACAAAAAAAAAAAAGTTTCTAATGCATTATATTCATTATCAATATTTCAAAAATTGAATAATTGCTTAGTAGTACTTCAAGACACTCGTTGATATGACTAATTAATTAGTGAAACTCCGTGTTAATTGATTACACTAAACACTTAAGATATTTGCATCACTAACATTTAGAGTCGTCCCAAATGTCTATGATGAATGTTTTTGCTTTCACATTGACGATACACTTGTGAACTACATTGCCCTTAACTCTCCAAATTTTCAAAATCCTATTTATTGATTTTAGCATTTATATATGGAGTCATCCCAACTTCTGTTGTGGTGTCTATTTCCTTCTTGGTTGGAAAATACTCGTAACGTTGAACACTGTATTTATCAAAATGTCGATCACAATCAAGAGGGAAAAAAGTGAAAAAGCTACACGTAAATCGAAAATGAAGCAGCAGAAAAAAAAAAAAAAAAAAAACTAGCAGCCCTAAAAAAGGTTATAAATCATTCCATACTGATTCTATTAATGTTAGAATGCTGCTAAGGAGGTGAATAATCTGTTCTTGAATAATAAATCTGCCACAGAATCTTTTGAATGCCCTTGGGACATTTTTCTAGGATGCTTTCCTACGTTTTCAATGTCTTATTATAGATTCATTTGGTGCCCTCCCGTCCGGAGCCTATTCTGTTTTCTTTTGCCTTCTTGTTTGTTTTTCAGCTTTTTGGCCAGAACCCTTTTTGTTAATAGCATATGCGTTACATTAAAAAAATGAGAAAAGAATAATATAATGTGGAGACATAATAGATGCAGAGTGTAGCAGAGGTGACTAATCACAACAGCAACAATAATGCTGTAATATATATCTCTTTCGCGTGATTAATATTGACAAAACACGACCGAATCAATCCAACAGAACGAGTCTAGACAAGGGAAAGCAACTTCGGTTTGATTTCAATTCCATTTGCCGAGACTCCCCTTTGGCCATTGGAAATAAAAAAAAAAAGCTGTGTACAAACAGCTCATTGATCATCAGGAAGGAGACAATCACCATCCCAATGTGCTCGCAGTTATGTCTTCCCTAGGATTAGCGTCTGGCCTAACGAATTAAGACAAAATGCCCTGTACAAATAAGTCCAAGGATCCCAATAGTTAAGGGACAAATGGCTCCATGGACTATCATTACAACTCCAGCAAAAACGCTCTTGAAACGCAGCATTCAACGGGCATATTTTGTTGCACATATTCTCCCTCGAATAGGACGTATAGTCGATTGCATCGACTTTGTCCACTTCGTGAAGGTCGAGAAACTTTCGCAATTTGTAAGCTGAAAAAAATCTTTTCCACGACAATTACGTGTTGATTAGGATATATTATTGGGCGAAGTTGGCAATTCGTGGCTCTATTTGAGACGCTTGAGAGCGAATTTTACCTACGGAAAATGTAGGGATAATCGTTTTGACTTCAAAAATGCGACAAGTATTGCTTCGGACGTAATTTGAGTTACGACGGGTTAACATTTTGCTCTTGGCTTCTGCTGATGACGCTGACGTTCTGCAATGTCCGCGGGGAAACCCAAGCTTCATTCTCGTCTTCTTTTCCCTTTGATCCCTTTTTGTCATTTAATAGGGAGTGAGTTTCCTGGGGTGGGTTGGGTTTAACTTTGGAAATGAACTTTGGATGTAATGTAAATACTGAAAGTCAAAACTCTTTGGGAAAATGCAAACTATATTTAATAAAAAACTCCTTTGCAAAGCAACTTTAGATTTAAGTAGTATTTGGTTTTAAAAAAAATTGCAAGGACTTGGCTGCAATTTTTTTTTTTTTTTGAAAAATCAACTGTTTGCCGCTAGTGAGCTAGATTTAACGTTGACAATTGTTGGCGGAGGTCGCACAAACCCAGGTGGCCCTCACCGAGGTTGTGTGACCTTGGCAATCGTTGTCTAGGGTTGTGCGACCCCATGTGGCCCTTGCCAGGGTTGGGTGACCATAGGCGGCTAGGCTTGGGGTTGCTGGCAAGCCTAGGCATGGCCACTGGGGTCACGCATTGGCAGTGCCGACGACACATTGGCAGTGCCGACAACCAGCCACAAATCCTAGAGGTAGTGAGGGCAAGATGACAAAAAAAAATGTCTAGAAATAGCATTCCACTCAAGATTAGTCCCTACTTGCTAAACATCTTAACATTTTCTCAAGGGATTTTGGAGGTTGAAGGATCATCGAAAATACTGAACTAAATGCAGATTAAAGCTTACTAACCAGCATGATATTT
Source organism: Eucalyptus brandiana (assembly GCA_014182725.1). Classification (NCBI taxonomy): domain Eukaryota; kingdom Viridiplantae; phylum Streptophyta; class Magnoliopsida; order Myrtales; family Myrtaceae; genus Eucalyptus; species Eucalyptus brandiana. The sequence continues at coordinate 37,464,398 of CM024670.1, forward strand.
TGAAAAAAAAAACATTTGCGATTCTTTTATACTTTATGTTAGATGCATACGACAAGCTTTCTTATAATCTCTGCGCATAATATGGAACTTCATGTTAGGATGACAAAATCTGGCCCCATGAAGGTGCGCTAGTGACCTCTGATAAGTTTTTTCTTTTTAAAATTATCTAGGATCATTGACGAGGAGGCTTTACTGCCTGGAAGCTCTGGAAACATTCTAACCGAAAACCCCACAAATCAATTAGGATCAAGCCTTTTCCCTGCCTAGGTAACCTCGATTTAGAGTAGTTCATGGCTTTCACCACTATGCACAATCTTTAGATTTTAGAACGTCGCCATTGCGTTGGAATAATAGAGGTCATATTCTAAGCGTAGTAAAGATTTGCAGAGGTGAAAAGTAAAAATAGGAATAGTACCTCGCCAAGTTTAGAAGAGCCTTCCTGATTTAAGTCATATGTTTTGTTTGAAATCGTTAATATATCAAAGAAAATCATACAAGGGCCCTAGTGCCCCTGGAACTTGGAACTTCTAGCATTTGTTATAGAAGGAATCGAACATGATTTCGAAGATCGAACAACGTCGCCAACTCCTCCTCCTCCTCCTCCTCCTCCTCCTCCTCCTCCTCCTCATCATCATCATCATCATCATCATCATCACCACCAACTCCTCACCATCATCATCATCTTTATCTTCATCTTTTTGTACAAGTTCATTTTGTTTTACGTAATGTAATTCATCCCATTGAATCTCTGAATATATCCACTCCCTAATGAAGCTAATTAACTTCGAGTCACTCACCAACTCCTCTACCTAAAGATTTGATATTTTTTCCCTAAAAAAAAGAGCATTAGGGTCTCATCATTGAGTCAGCAAGGTTAAATCTTGGCCAAACAGTTCAAACATATCATCATCGCCATCATCGAATTTTATTAATCTTACCTAGGACAAAAGCTCGAGAGAGAGTTCAGCGGGAGTTTGAGAAGTGAATAGGGATTGAGTCCCAGAGTGCATCATTTAGGGGTTGGACAAATCTCCAGAAAACCATGAACTATTTTGTACTCTTCTGGAATTTTTGAATTTTAATTCAAAGCACCCTTTTGAATTAAGAAAAAGGAAATAAAATAAAATCAATTCACTGCTTTGTTGACCTGGACCTTCTAGTAAACATCTCTGGAATTTCTTGGCCATCTCCATCCCCGTTGAAACTAAGCAAATTGCGAAATGTACGTCCCAATGACCAATTACCCAAGTGGCAAAGGTCACACGTGAGGAATGGCATCAGCATATCAGCATTTCCCATCACAATTCACATTCTTAATCATGGGATCGGACACCTAAATTAAATTAAGGAAAGTGTTGCCTTGTTGTGGGAAATCCTAATTTTGTCCGCCATATCCGAACCATTTGATTTTGTATTTTGTGGGAATCAAGGACGGCATGAAGAGACCGGAGCAATTACTAGGGTCTTGATTTATTCGGACAATTTCTTAGTAGTGTTCGTCACTGACGTGACCGCTTAGAGATGAATGGGACGAATTTAATGTTGTTTTATGAGCAGATTTCACTATGGAAGTTGGGTTTTCATGATATCGCTTCCCTCATTTTTAAGAATCTTTTTTAGAATAAATAACGTTGCTTGCCACTCCCACGATAATATATAGTCAAAAGAGTACTCAATCATGCTTTGTCAATGAATCTTGTTTTCCTTCTTACGGTTTTATTTTGGCGACCGGGTAACGATCTAAATTAGCATTTGGGCATCAGATTAAACCTAACTCTCCATCCAGTCGGTGCCATTACTAGAAAACTCGTTATCTCACCCTAGAAGAGTACGCGCCTCGGACAAGAATCGAACTAGAGAAGGTGAGACTTCGTATCTTTTACTTGGAAGTACCTTCTAAATTAGATTGAAACTAAGATATCTTGGGAAAATTCGACTGCAATAGGTTGAAGTTAAAGCGGGTAGATAGAAGCAACTTGTATTAGTAGAAAAGGCAGGGGCAAAAAGCATCTGAAAATCCTATAATTGTGAGTGGACAAATTTGTCATCCCATGACTTCCGTTCACTATGTGGACGCACAAATGAAATTAGACAAAATCAATTTGAAAAGAAAGGGGGAGCTATATGTGGCAGACAAGGTGGACCCAAAAGGGTACTATAAGCTATTTAGTGGCCCTAAAAAAATGATAAACAACAAAATAAATAGAATATTTTTTAAAGTGGGAATTTAGAGTTGATTAGAGACTCCACTTTCCAAAAGGGGTATGGGACTAAGAAGTTTGGGTGGACTAAATAAAGCTCATCATGAAAAGCATTCTCTCGATGGAGAACGTCACTATTGCCTTGGAACAGCAATGGACGGACCAAGGATTGTGTCTCCTCCACTTTGAATGGCTAAATTGGCCGTGCCAATGTATTTAGGTTTGCTTTCGGGCCTTTGCTTTGATAATTTCTTTGAGGATGTATGTACATAACAACAAAAGTGTTTTCGACTGTATTTCATATAGAGTAGTGTCAAGTGCTTGATGTAATTTAGAACTCCTTGTGGAATGGTTATATGAATAAAGATTCAAATAACATAAGCCTAAAAGAAGATCTACTACATAGTATATTGCAATTGATTTTCAAATCCACGGAGACATGCGCGTGTGTGTATAGTGTTACAGCATTATTAACATAAATCATTATATAAAATACCTTATCAATCTTTAGACTTTAAGTGAATGTACCTAGAATAGCTTCTCTCTTGAGATAGAAAAAAAAAGGTTTGTCCGTTGATTTTTCTCTATTAGACTATTCAAAACTTTGCTAGTTCAGGGTTGGACACTTTTAAAGCATCCTGGTTGTATCGTACATCATTACAACGTGTCGTGATAATTAAGTACATTTTACGATGAATCACTATAGCCAAGTGTAAGAGTCGTAAAAAAGAAGGTTAATACCATCCGCTAATTTACCTTAGAAATTTTTGTCTAGGGTTTGCTTTCTGTGTGGTTTTCCAGCAAAACAGTCCATTAAAAATACGGCCGCTAAAGTATGATCTAGAGACTGACAACCGTAGAGTACTTCTAAATAAAGAGATCGCAAGGACATGCTCGTATTAAGATTCACAATGTGTTCTGAAAATTAATGGGTTGATTCCGGACTAGTGAAGACAGCTAGTATTTCGCTTTTTTTCATTCGATTCAATAACTTGCAGGGATTGCTGAGAAATGTAGAGAACAGGATCGTCCTAATTCTGTTATCCACCTTTAAATCTCGCAACCTCCTATTCTCGCTCAAGAAACTTGGTGGAGGCAGAGCGATTGCCAAGAACTGGTCTAGACCTAATGACGAGGACTTTGAGGTCTGATGATCCCTCCATCAGCTTTCCCATGCTTCATCTTGCACCAACTTGATACCATTTGAAGAGGGATCAAGAACCTGAGGAACTTGCCAAGGAGGGAAAAGATTCTCAACCAGCCATTAAACTATAGCTTTCCGTCTTTGCTTTGTTAATGTTATCTCTATGCATTGTCTCTATCTTCACAGGAAACATTATTTTGTGTAGTTACATTATGCAACGTTAATCATAGCGCAAATGGAGTGGGCGGTTTTAATGGACATCTTGAAAAGAACTCGGAAACCCCTATTCCATTGCAGGCTTGCAGCTTATGTTCTTGCTTTCTAATCTCAACTCAACTCGCATGGGAAAGGATGATGACTAGTTAGCGGCAGTTCTCCAGAGAGTTGGAAAGATCCAAGGGAAAGAGACAGGTTATGAGAGCGAAGAGGTCATAGTGATCCCGAAAAAATTTTGTCTTCTACACAGAAAAATTAGGAAGAAGTGGTGAAAATGTTGAGCTACAAAAAAGATCGACCGTAAATGATACATTTCTCTTAACACATCTGCATCCAACTGCTGGGCGATTTGGAATGAACAAGTGGCCCAAAAGACCGACCATTAATCAAGCGATCTCCTCTGCATAATCCTGACGTTGTCATGTTAACAGGCCTCATGGTCTAGCTAAATGCCCCTTATCCTGCCTTGCCAGATAGGAATTTTCAGGTCATTGTCGTTGGGTTTATACCTAACTCGAGCTAGTGTGTCGAAAGATTCGTTCAATGAGGACAGGCAGGGTCATCACACAGACAGACAAGCCAACCCATCCCACCATTGGTCATTCAGGTACAGCACTTGGATTCATTTTCCTCATCTGTTCTAATCTACTGCTTTCATATCATCTTTGCTCACAGCAGTGGAAAGGCTTTAAACGAAAGACTGATTCCTTTTAACGTTTCTCTTTTTGAAATCACAAAATACTTCTATGAGCATTTTTGTGCAAAATCCACCGTTGATTTTCTTATTTATTGGTAAACTCCATCTACAAAAATTTTCAGTGGAGTATGCTGAATTGGTTGCAGGCAGTTCAAATACAAAAGCTCTAAAACTCACCAATAGCCAATTGAGAAACCTCTGTTGGACTAAATTGATAAATCGTCAGAAAATGTAGGATTAAATTGGCATAACTGAAGAATTTATGACTAAATTAATTGTCATATATAGATTTAGGATTTCTTGAACAATTTTCTTGTTTTAAATCTATGGGCCCTAGTATCACGTGTCAAGTCTTCTGAATTGTTCTGATGGCTAAAGCTTTTTAGAATAAACAACCACACATTCAATTATACAGCATCAGAGTTCATATTTTTAATGTGAAAATAATCCTTCTCAGTGTAGCTCTTCGCACCTTAACACAAAAAAGATTGGAATAATTCTATATCATATTTTCGATCTAACTCCATGAAAGGCCCTTCTAATACTTCATTTAGAAGGGTTTTGGATAATCAATCAAAAGGAAAAACTTAGGTACGCATGTCACATTCAATTTTTGATACCTTCCATTCGATACAAGGCACCAAGTAACACTTGATATATAGAACCCGAAAGAAATGTTTTATTATAATATTTCAAGGCCCCCAAGAGGAGGTAAAACAAACCAACTTCTTTGATTGACATCCCAGTGGAGAGAGGTAATTGCGCTAGCTAGCTAGTTTATAATAAGAAGGGCAATGGCACAAACCCAGAAGTACTGAATAAATATGTATATAAATATAAAAGTTCCTGACAGTGGGGGGAGGTAGTTGCGCTAGCTAGCTAGTTTGCATATATATATTATATCCTGAAATCATATTTGGTAAGTTCATGTCCTCTAGTGGAATGGTATTCCACCAATCAAGATTCCGTTCCTCACCGGCCCTCAGACACCATATATATGTCTCAGCACTCACTTCTCTTCAATAAGCCATTCGATAATCTCTCTCTCTCTCTCCCCAACCCTCAACTCCTTTTGCTCTTTGTTTGTTCTACTATGGCTTCCATAAGCTTCTTAGCCAGTCCAAACTACGTTTCGCACTCTATCAAGGCATCTTCCAAAGGCTTTGATCATTTGAAAGATGGGTTCTCCATTGGAAATAAGAACTTCCCCGGGAGGAACTCATGGGGCAACCCTCGAGAACTCACCATCGCGAACGTCGCTAGCCAGGCCTCGGTCATCTCTCGGCCATCGCTGGGAAAAGAAGTTGTTAGCCAGCCAAATCACGTCGCCTGGATGAGCGTCCGGCAACACCGGTGGGAGGGCGAGCTGGTCGTCAAAGGAGAGATACCTCTCTGGCTGGTTAGTCTGTGTTTGATTTTTTTTTTTGGTGGTCTCTCAGTCATGTTTGCGCATGCATGTGACCAGAGTCATATCTTTTCACGTCCCCTAACTAAATCTCTTCTCCATTCTACTTGCTCTCATGTCGCCATATGCAGCAAAAGGGAAGAAAAAAAAGGAAATTATTTTATTGGTTTAAAGTCTAGCCAAAGATGAGAGAGCAGCTTTTTTCAAATTTCTTATGTTTCAAGCCGATAACGATAAATTAAATAATGGGTTGCCCTCCATCATGATTAAATATTAACCTCACTCATTTAAGTCAGTCATATAATACTAAGCACAAATACATATGCCGCGTTTTCTGTTCATGTTGCGCAACCCAAATTACTGTAATTATACACTTCATTAGTAAACTACGCTGTTCAAGTAATTGAAGATTACTAGAAGAGAGAGGTTTGCCGAAGCGTAAAAGATTTGTATTTTCAGACGTTATAGATTCAATAATATCGTCGACAGTGTGGGAGAACAGAAGCCAGAAACTTACATAGCAAAAAACAAAATATAAATATGTATTATTATTATTGAAAAACTCGCAAATTACTAATTTCGGGGTATATCTCGACTTCCTCTAGATACCTTACAAACATAATCTTCGGAGGGTGCGACATATTAAAGTTAAGATCAGGTGAATAATATATCCCTTGCCCCAATTTCTCATTCCTCGTTTCTTGCCCTCGTCTGCACTATATTCCTTGTAGTCTTCCAACATCTGAAGATTCCGTATGATCTTACACATCTTTTGGAAATTCTTCTCCTCTCAGCTGTTCCACCTTATAAAATAACTAGTATGATACTTAATTTACAGATTTCTTATAAACTGAAATGACTATAATGTCATTGACATTGTAGTATCATGCATACCTGTCGTACCCGACAAATGCATTGGTTAGGGGATGTGATTGGTTGATTCAATCATTTGCAGAACGGAATATATCTGAGGAACGGTCCTGGACTATGGCACGTCGGAGACTACAACTTCCGGCACCTCTTCGACGGCTACGCCACGTTGGTAAAGCTCCAGTTTGAGAACGGGCAGTTAGTCGCCAGCCACCGCCAGATCGAATCCGAAGCGTACAAGGCCGCGATGAAGAGCAATAAGCTATGTTACCGAGAATTCTCCGAGGTTCCTAAGGCAGACAATTTCCTGTCCTATGTCGGCGAACTTGCTAACTTGTTCTCCGGGGCGTCGCTGACTGACAACGCCAACACGGGCGTCATCAGGCTCGGAGACGGACGAGTGGTTTGCCTCACTGAGACGCAAAAGGGGTCAATAATGATCGACCCAACCACGCTCGAGACCTTGGGGAAGTTCGAGTATACCGACTCCTTAGGGGGTTTGATACACTCAGCCCATCCGATCGTGACCGATACCGAGTTCCTTACGCTGCTGCCTGACCTGATCAACCCAGGCTACTTGGTGGTGAGGATGGAGCCAGGATCGAACGAGAGGAAGGTGATCGGGAGGGTGAATTGCCGGGGTGGCCCGGCACCCGGTTGGGTCCACTCATTCCCCGTGACCGAGCACTACGTCGTCGTGCCAGAGATGCCCTTGAGGTACTGCGCGCAAAACCTTCTAAGGGCTGAGCCGACCCCGTTGTACAAGTTCGAGTGGCATCCGGACTCCAAAGGGTTCATGCATATCATGTGCAAAGCCAGTGGAAAAATCGTAAGAAATCCATTTCCCTCAAGATTCATTTCGTGTAGGAAAATTTTAAAGAGTGCTCCTAAGGCACTAACAAAGGATCATTATTATGCTTTTGAAAAATATGAATATTTCTACTTGAAATATATAAATTCCGAGAAGTATGTTATTTTCTACTTATAATCAATATACATACCCTCTCTGTATAAGCTTTCCAATATAGATAAGTGAGTGAAAATGATGAATCTGACAAGAATGTCTGCTTTTTTCTCTTGGGTTGCAACCGGAAAAGGTGGCAAGTGTGGAGGTTCCTTTGTACGTGACCTTCCACTTCATCAACGCGTATGAAGAGACGGACGAAGATGGGCGAGTTGTGGCCGTGATCGCGGATTGCTGCGAGCATAACGCGGACACAACCATCCTCGAGAAGCTCAGGCTCCAAAACCTTCGCTCTTTTGCCGGCCAAGATGTACTTCCCGATGCCAGGTGTGTTTTCCGTATATATTGCTTAAGAATCCGCATATACTCATCTTCGTTCAATTTATTGAGATAATGATAATTGCATAGAGACTGAAAAAGCTAGATAAATGGAAGGTGGGAAGTGGAAATTAGTGGTCAATTAGATATGTGATCACTCAGATTTTCCTGGCCAAATTTTACTTGTTCATGTACAGATAATATGTTTCAATGCATAAGAAAATAGAATAGTGGTTCTTCAGAAGAAGGAACCCTCTTTTCTTTAGTATATATGCGTATTCTGAATTCACCAATGCAAAGAAGGCAATCATTAGATAGAAGTGAAAAATTAACTTTTCTATAAATCCTGCACGTAAATAATCTTCCGTGTGAGCAACTTTATCTCCTATTAAATTATTTTTTTCAACTGGACTTACTTGGCTGGCATCTTACATGAGGTCCGACGAAATCCGAGACGAGTTCCGACTTTTTGTCTTCTTCTTCCATTAGTTAATTACCCTTAATTTGAGGCCATCGAAAAATAATTTAGTCTTTGTTAGCATAATTTAACTTCTGTCGTTTCCAAAATAATACATTTTTTGTCCCTTTCTGAGACTTGGGTTTCTTCTTCGCAGTCATTTTCGTCCCCCCTTGACACTCTTGATTTCATAACTTCCCGCAAAGACTGGCGTTGTCTCTAAACTTTCTAATTACTACATAGATGGAAATAAGTGAAAATAATTATTAATATATGGATAGTTACACTAAGAGAGAATGGCAGATAAATATTAGCAAATTATATTATCTTTTAAATGGTATAATGGCAGACAAATCATTAATTAATACGAAAAGTAGTAGAATGGCATCATGACGAGTCTCTTTGCTGATTAAATTCTTCCGTTCCCCTTTCTTGTTTCGATATGATGAGTTTCAATAATGGCCCTTTTGTTCTTTTGTGTTTGATACTGGCTTTACCTTTTTTCCCCCTTCGTTTGGCTCTTTCCGTAGCATATTAATTTATTTAACTTGAAATTTTTTTCCAAAACAAACAATGTTAAAATACAGAATCATTTATGTAGTCATAACTATAGAAGTTAAAACCTGATGTTTATTATTTTTGCTTTCTAAATTTGGAAGGGAAAGTGATGAGTATATTCCAAGTTGAACTAGACATTAAAGTTGCAAAAATTGGTAGCTATGTCCATCAAAATGATTGTCTAAAAGCCTGCTCGATGAAAGAAAGAGTATAGAATTATTGCTCACGCATAAGAAAATTATACGGGCCCAGATTTATTGCTCACTAAAATAACAAATCTCAAATTGCACCATCACCTCCAAAAGACTTCTCAAGCTGAAACCAAGTGGTCTTTTCTTTTTTCAAACTCCCAATTTTCAAAGCCCACCTAATTAACAAAGGAAGATAGGTATACTAAAGGCCAAGATCCTTCAATCCATTAAATATTTATTTTCTTTTCCACGTAAGCCTCGATGACAACGACAACAACGACTGTGATGATGATAATGGTACATTTGTTTAGGGTCGGGAGGTTCATAATACCATTAGATGGGAGTCCGTATGGGAAGTTGGAGGCAGCATTGGACCCAGATGAACATGGGAGAGGCATGGACATGTGCAGCATCAACCCTGCCTTTTTGGGCAAAAAATACAGATTTGCCTATGCTTGTGGTGCCCAACGCCCTTGCAATTTCCCCAACACCCTTACCAAGGTATAATATCCATGTCCCTCAAGCTAATGCTTTTATAGCGCAATTAAGATGTGGTGCCATACTGGGGAGACATAATTGTTGCATTATTGACTAGCAAGTGGAAGTTGATTTAAAGTGATTTTGTTGATGAGAAGTTGATGAGGTGAGGGGTTTTGGCAGATTGATCTAGTGGAGAAGAAGGCGAAGAATTGGCATGAGGATGGTGCCGTGCCCTCAGAACCATTCTTCGTGGCTAGGCCAGGGGCCACCGAGGAAGATGATGGTAAGAATTAGGAAATTAAATCGAAACATATGCTCCTCATTTAAGGATAAAAAATTTAACATGCACTTAAATCATATGGCGTGAGAGGTGGCATGGCTATCTCTCTCACACTCTAAATATCTAGTTCACACTTGTATAAAAGAAGGAACATTATTCCATGTAACCCCAATCCTGGAAAATCATTTTTCTTGAGTAATTGCTTTTCTAGTCCCTCACATTTTTGTTGACTCTCCCATTTTGCAAAATTTTTGCCATAAAAAAGTTTTCCATTCTTTTATTTTCCCCCAATTCTCTTTTGTGAAGCATAGTGAGCTGGGGTTGCTCTTGCAGGTGTGGTGATCTCAATGATTAGTGAGAAAAATGGAGATGGGTATGCATTGCTGCTTGATGGCTCCACTTTTGAGGAGATTGCCAGAGCAAAGTTCCCCTATGGCCTTCCTTATGGTCTCCATGGTTGCTGGGTCCCAAAGAAATAAAGATCTTGCACTGGGGTATTGGTTACTTATTTGAGAAATTGATCAACCTATCGATTTCACTGTTTCACTAAGGTCGATTGTTTGTAGTTTAACCTCTGTGGGTACAATATTGGTGGACAAGTCTCATAGATATAGTGAAGACCAAGGATGTAGTGGCGGTCATTGCTCCACCTGTTCGTGTAGAATTGCTTAGCGGTGAATGAAGTAGAATTCATTCTATGCATGTAAAGCTTAAGACATGTGAAATAAATTTTGCTAGTGCTATGATGATTTTAGTAGCTTCAATGTTGCAATTCCCGCTGATACCAGATGCGAAATTGGATTTATATAGGAAAACTTACCTATAAATTATGAGAGAGATAGAGAGGGAGAGAGAACTTATCAGTGGTCATTCTTCCCTTCGGGGCTAGACGAGAATTTGAGTGACTAGGTGAAGCAGGGAAGTCTTTTTATCTGGTTCAAGTTTGAATATTTCATCATTTTCTTCTTCTTCTTCTTCTTCTTCTTTTTTCCGACGAGGATCTCCTATTTAAATAGATTATTTTCGAATTGTGGAACCCCTGACTATCAAACACGTAAGCTAAAACCTATTCGTACTACCTAAACAGACCAGACAAAATGTGGAACCTCATATGAAGGTTTTTGACATATTCTTTGAACACTTGACTCATATTCTTGTCCTCAAAGATTTTATACTCGTGAAAAAAGGGAATATGACGAATATTTACAGATTACTTCCCAAGATCCTCCTCAACCTTTGGCCATGTAGAGCCAACTACTAGCATATTGTCTCTAGCAAATGTCACCTTCAAGATCTCCTCGCATAAACATATACGGCAGAAGAATTAAGAAAGAGCCCGCTATATTTTTCTTTTTCTTTTTCTTTTGTTGACTATGTCGTAACTTGGTTGGTATCGGAGATTTAACTCACATGGAGGATCAAGCAATAAGGCACGAGGCATCTTTGCTAAGGAAGAACCAGATCATCCCTGAAAGAAGCATACAAGATTACAGTTGCATGACAATTGCTGTTATTACTGTTGCTAATGGTCGATTGGATGGCTTGACTATGATGCATGAATGTTAGAAATAGTTCTAGATCCGCAAAAGTCTCCATTTTATTGCTAAGAATCTTGAGGATGTGATGAGAAAATGCAGATTTCATCTCCTCTAGTTCATGGAAACCAAAACCAGCGTAGTCTCATTCAGGAAAAAATCGGACATGAGTTCGATGTTGGAGTCCATCAACCAAAATGTCTACGTGCGTCGAAACCCAACAATAGTCAAGTCTTAATATTTGACTCGAACTGGTGCTATATAAAGAAAGTAACAAAGTAATTGACAGAATAACTTACAACAAACCGAGGCACGGTTTCATTTGGAAAAGTTCCTGCTTTTAAGAGGAAGTAGAACCTAAGCGTGTGAATGATAACACTTCTTGGCTGGGAAAGAGTTTTTTTTTTCAAAAATAGTTCTTTTATATTTCTATTACGGAAAATAATTTCTGAGTAAAAGAACCCGTTTGGTAACTACATAAAATTTATACTCTTGGAATAGAAAAAAAATAGAAATGCGTTTGCTAACATAACGGTTTTTTTTTTTTTATTCATTTTTTATTCTTGCTCACAGATCATTGCACGCCGGGCCGACCGCCGCGCGCTTTGCACGACCATCGGCGGGCGGCGACAGTGCAGCGGGGCGGCAGGCGCGTGGCCGGCGGTGGGCGGTGGCTCCGGCGATTGAAGGTGGTGCGGCAAGAGAGAGAAATAAAAAAAAAAAAGAAAAATTAGTTTATTTCTAGAAATTATTCCTGGGAACAAGAAGCAACTTTTTTTTTTGCTTATCATTTCTGCTCCAAATCTATTCCCGAGCTAACTTTCTTTTCTCGGGAATAGAAAAACAACTTGGCATTACCAAATGGGTTTCTGTTCTTTTTTTGTTTCGGGGAACAAAAGAACAGAAATTTTAAGGATCGAAATGTTGTCATGCAGTGCCTAAGAGGTCGGTCTAGTGGTTAGGGCCGGGATGATGGAGTGCGAGATTTAGGAAGTGCGGATTCGACCATGCTTCAGATTCATCAATCAAGAGACCTCTTAGCTAATTAGAGTCTACATGGTAACATTTCTGTTTTTTCCAATTTCTATTCTTTTGTTTTCCGAAACAAAAAAAGAACAGAAATCCGTTTGATAATGCCAACTTATTTTTCTATTTCCTAGAATAGAAAAGTAGCCGGGGAATAAATTTGGAACAGAAACAAGAAACAAAAAAAAAAAAAAAAAAAAGTAACTTCTTGTTTCCGAGAATAATTTCTAGAAATAAGCCAATTTTTTCTTTTCTTTTTTTTCTTTTGTTTTTCTTGCTTGTTGTAGCCTTGGGTGGTCGCCTACCAACCGTCGGCCACCTCCGGCTGGCCGCGGCCACTATTGGCCAACCACCACCCAACCGATGACGACCATCGTCGTCGCCGTCGTCTAATCATCGTCGCTGCCGCCCACAGCCCATCGGCCACCACCAACCGTCGACGATTGCCACGACCGCCATTGCTGCCGCCGACCACCGGCCGTTGTTGCGGGGCTCGCGCCACCGCCGCGCCGCCCCCAACCACCGTTGCGGCCGCCATCTCGCTGCCGCTCGTCACCACCGCCCACCGCCGATTCTTTGATCATCATCGCCAACCATTGCCGCACCCGATGGGTGGGCAACGATCGTGCGGCGGCGATCGGCAAAGAACAATCGGAGGCCAACGGCGACGGGCGGCGGTAATGGGCGGCGACGGCTAGCGGTCCATAAGTAAGAATAAAAAATAAATAAATACAAAAAATTAAAAATCGTACCAAACACATTTCTATTATTTTTTTTATTTCAATAATAAAAATTTTGTAGAGTTACTAAACACTTTGTTTTAATCAGAAATTGTTCTCCAAAGTAAAAATAGAAAAGAACTATTTCTGAAAAGAAAGCGTTACCATGTGCACCTTTATCCTCTTCACTAATCCATAGCCACAACCATTAAGATAAAAAAAATTTGGTGCTAACATCAATATGATTATATTCAGCAAGAAGAAAAAAGAGAGAAGATTCTTCTGGCTGACGTCCATGTCACAGTACATCCGAGTTTGATCATATCTGGGATGATTTTGAAATGCTCTGGAAAAAAAAATAATAAGGTCAACACGGATCTTACAATAACAAGTTTATGCTTGAAGATAGTTCTCATGGAAATATCCCACAAACAAAGCAATAAAACTTCTTTCCATTTGAAAAAAATGTGTACAGTCATGCTTGTGCTTTGCTTCATGACTTCAGGTGATTGTTTTCTAAGAAAATCAGATGCTTCCGGTAAGTACACATGCCACGGAACTTTTACAAAGAAGAAGAAAGGCAAAAGTCGAACAGTATATATATATAGCATTCGCATACTGGTAGCATTTAAGTCTAGCTCTTTTGCATTTTAGCAATCCAATGGGTGGCCCGTGTGTGAAATGAGTTTGAATATAATGGGCCATAATCTCAATCTTGAAGGCGAGACTGATGAAGGCCGAAACTATCTGAAAAAGAATTCCATGGGACATTGGAAAAGATTCACCAATTTGTAAAAGCCAAAATCACGGTTATTTGCAAAAATAAAGCTTGAAGGGAGCAACAAATTCGGTGGATTGATTTTGAGTGATTTTTGCAGCAAATTGAAAAGGAAGAGAGAGAAGAAATAGAGACAAAGAGATGGCATTCCTTTCGTCTTCTTTCTCTTTTCTTTTTATGATAGGTGGCATTGCTTGGAGAAGGCCGATACAGACGGGAGCCCTCCTCACCAGATCTGTTGAGGGTGAGGCCATCCTAGCCTAAATAGAGGCAAGCTTCGACAAGGGCCCCTCTTGCAAGATATGGCCTAGGCGAGGGTTGGCTTGACCAGATCTGGCGAGGAAAACCTCACTAGCGCTTGCCCTCACTAGCCACTACTTATAGCCAGAGGCTGGCGACCACCAAATGATAAAAAGAAAAGGAAAAAAAAAAGCAAGAAAAAGAATAAAATATCCGTTTTAGTTTTCTCCGCTGGCCAACCTCCTAACTCCATAAGTAAATGCATGTATATATAGAAAATAAAAGAGTTAATACCTGAAAAACCCCAAACTGGTACACTTGTGACAAATTTACCCCAAACTATTTTTGACCACCAAGAACCCCAAACTGGTATACCTTTGACAAATTTACCCCAAACTGGTACACTTGTGACAAATTTACCCTATGTTAGTTTTCGTTAAATTTTATTCTCAAATTATTAATTTAAATGACACATGACAGTTAACCGGTATACTAATTTAGGATTTTATGCTCCGTTTGTCACAGTTTACAATTTTTGTGATTTTTTCGTGGTATTAATCCAATTTAGTAGAGGGTATATTTGTCACAAATTTACCATTTTAGGGTTTTTTGCAATCGAATAAATTAGTTTGGGGGTAAATTTGTCATAAATGTACTAGTTTAGGGTTTTTTATAATCAGTCGGGGTAAATTTGTCACAGGTTTACCAGTTTGGGGTTTTTCATGATAAAAAAAATAGTTTGGGGTAAATTTGTCACAAATATACCAGTTTGGGGTTTTTCAAGGTATTAACCCAAAATAAAAATAGTACATCCCCTAATCAAGTCCAATGGGGTACACGTGCTCAAACTTGAGACGTGATATAACAAAAAGAAAAAGTAATTGACAGAAAAAAATCTAGTCACTTCTACAGAGTGTGTGGCAAATTTCCATTAGTATGTATTTAATCAAGTAGCTTGAGGAAGCACGAATTCATTACAAAATTTGGAACAAGTCACATGGTACACATTCTTTCCAACAAGAAAAAAAATGGTATACATGCTTAATTAATTGTTTTTAAATTGGACAAAAGGACACATAGAGTGTCAAAATTTGGCACGAAAGAATATGCCAAAAGTTAGGAAAGTGATACTTGAGTATAAAAAAAATTGGAGCAAAATAAATTAGTTAAGTGTCAATAGCAAAAAAATCCGGCCAAAATATTGACGTTGCGATTTTTCGGCGAGTCTAGTGCAAAATGACGTTGTTTTGCACACCGATATAACTAAATAATGTTAAAATGACATCATTTTGATGCCGACGTGGTAAATAATTAAAATAAAAAATAATTAAATTTAATTTAAAACCAATTTTAAAAAAAAAAAAAAAAGGAGAAGGAAGGAGGAAGATGAAAAGCTGCCGCCACCCCGCCGTCGCCGGGAAGGCGGGGGAGAGAGAGTCACCGAGGTCGCTGAGCCCTAGTTGGTGGCCAGGCAAGGGCTGGCGACCCTTGCTAGATCTAGGGAAGGGCCACGACCCTCACCCCAAATCTGGACAATAGCTCATAGGCCCATGCCACTGTTGCCTGTTCATCTTCCTCCTCCCTACTTTTTTGTTTTTAATTATAAATTTTGGTTTTTAATTTAATTTAATTAAGTTTTACATTAAAATTCGAATTGTGTCAAAATGATGTCGGTTTGTGTTTATTTGTTACGTTAGCCTTCTGCCAAGCTATGTAAGCGAGAAAAATTAATAAAAAAATTATTACGTAGGATTTCCAACGGGGTTCGCTGGGTGTGGCACTTAAATGTCCAACTTTTTCAAAAAAAATGACACTCAAGTGTCACTTTCGTAACTTTTGGCACTTAAGTGTTCCATTGTATCAAGTTTTGACACTTGAGATGTTCTTTTGCCTTTTAAATCGATTTGGACGTTTGAACAGTTTTGTCTTTAGGTGTAGATTCGCGAGTTTTTATTGAGTTACGTAACCATTAAAAGATGTTCTCCCGTTCTACATGCGTGCTTCGAAATCATATCTTATTTGGATTCATTTGCCATTAAAAATCGTAGAGATAAAAGGACATTTTCACATGATAATGCATGTTCGGACTTCACCACATGCTAAACATAATATATATTTTTAGGTAGCTGAATCTCTCCTTTCTGACTAGGGGTGAGCAGCGGTCTAGGGTTGACCACCGGGACCGACCCTGGACCGCCCAACCCCGCCGGTCCCGTCCGGTTCCCAAGGGGACCGGTCGGTCCTTGGTCCTGAAATTCCGGGACCAACCAACACCGCGCGGTTGGTCCCGGTCCTAGAGTTTTGGTTGGTCCAACCCCGGACCAACCTTGTATATTATATTATATTATTTATAATTCTTTTATATATTCAAACCTAAGTAAAATGTATGTTATATTATATTATATTGGGATGTTCTATCAATAGCACTAATAGTAATTTCAATTTAAAACTTTTGTTGAGTATCAATTATGTGTCGTTTGTTTTGTTTTTAGGTTTTTAGAAGTTCAAGTGAATTAACAAAATGTGAAGTTATATATTCATAGTTTATATTAAGTATTTTAAAACTTTTTATGGTTTAATTGTATTTTACTAATGAATTTCAGCTGCACTTTGCTTTTCAATTTGTATCAAATGGTAGAAGTTTTTAAAGAGTAGAGTAGTACTGTAGTTACTACGGTGATTTGCTAGTCAAGTGGTGTGAAGCTCATTTTTTGGTTAAGTGGACTTTACATGATCAAACGCAGTAAAATACTATTGCATATGGTGTTATGAATATTAAAGATAGATGATTATAAGAACTTTCCATGTTGTCCCATATCTCGATGAGTGGTTAGCAGGTACGAAATTTATATTATTGTGTCATCTTAAATTTGCTAAATATGTATTGGTATTTATAGTTTAGTTGCATAATGTCGCATTGTTGATGGATGTGTAATTTGAATTTGTAGGTTTGCTTTTTTAGGGAGTATAAAAAATAAGACGAAAAAAAATTATCGATCGGTCCCGGGTTGACCCTGGAACCGGACCGAACCCATTGGGTTGGTCCGGTCCTTGGTCCCAGGCTCAATAGGGTCGGTCCTCGGTCCTAAAAATTAAGGACCAACACTGTACGGGTTGGTCCTAGGGTTAGGGGGTGGCCCGGACCAACCCGGACCATGCTCACCCCTATTTCTGACATAGACATCACCAGTACTCGACGAAAAAGAAGCTGCCTCTGCGAATTCATATGCTAATGAAGCTAAAAATTTCTGATTAGCAGGAAATTAAGTATTATCCAATCATTCGACGATCGTGACTAACTAATCAGGTCCACTACACCATTACGGTAATGCAAACTATGTAATCCGTGTTAAAGATAATTGGAATAGTTATTTAGGATATTTCTTCCTATATTTTAGATAATTATGATATTTCTTTTGATTTTCTATATTTTTCAAGATTGTACGAATATTTTCTTTTGATTGTACATATCTTGATTATAATATGTTACCCTAGATAGTCATCTTATTAAGTTTATAAATAGGCTATGTATACTTCATTATACTACACAAAATTGCACAAAAAGTTCAATAATTCTCTCTTCCACATTCTTATTATTAACTTGGTATCAAAGTTAGTCCATCTTGAAGTGCGTCTTGTTGGAGGTTTGTTTGTTAAAACAAACAGAATGTTTTTTCTTTGTCCCACATAGGAAAAGTAGGAGGGAGTAGGCTAATTTAAAAGTGCGGGTTTTTCTTTA
Source organism: Eucalyptus brandiana (assembly GCA_014182725.1). Classification (NCBI taxonomy): domain Eukaryota; kingdom Viridiplantae; phylum Streptophyta; class Magnoliopsida; order Myrtales; family Myrtaceae; genus Eucalyptus; species Eucalyptus brandiana. Next base: position 37,482,216 of record CM024670.1, read on the forward strand.
TATACTTAAAAGAATGATTAGGTGGGGCTAGACCCCACCATACCCGTGTGCGGCTGCGCGATTATTTGGCGCGCACTTTGCACGCCCGCGGTTTAATTAACACTAATCCCTTTGTTATTTATTATTATTATTTTATTAATTTTTAGTAAATTCAAAGGTTGTCTTTTATTTTGAGAATTTCGGAAATAAAATATAAAATGAAAATTCTAAATTCCATTTTTTTTAAATATATATTTTTTATTATTATTCCGAATTTTGTTTGTGTCTTTTCAAGACAACCTTTGGAAAATTACTTATTCGGTTTTAACTTTTCCCGAAGGGTTGCAATTGTTCGTTTTTTTTCGACTTTTTCGAAGAGTCGCATTTGTTTATCCGAACAATTTTTCTAAATGACGTGATTGTTTATTCTTTAGCAATTTTCACGAAGAGTTGCAAGAGTGTTTCATATATATATTTGTCAATTTTCGGAAGAAAATAGTGGTCATTTTCGAGTCTTCTTTCTGAAAAAACAGCAGCCAATTTTTGATTGTTTTTCTAGAGAGACCCTGGAGAAATACTAGAATTGCTATCTAGCATTCTCATCCGAGACTTTGTTGTATCTTGGAGGATTTTTGCTAGTGACCATTAGCAACGTTGCGGAGCAAATAAATCCTTAAAGAAAGTGATATCACGCCTCAAAGTCCAAGTTGTTTTACTCGATCCGATTTTATTGTTCAACCCATTTCGAAGCCATATATTTCCAACAATTTTAAGGATTTATTTTGCTACAATGGAGTCAGAGACAATCAAAGTTATGAATCAAAATATGGTCAAACTAGACCGGTTCAATGGGAACAATTTTGCTCGCTGGAGGGACAAGATGATGTTCTTACTCACTGCTCTGAAGATTTCCTACATACTGGATCCTAACTTGGCGCCTATAGAAGATCATAAGCCTACTGCCGAGGGAGGACAACCAAGTGTGGAAGTCATTGGGAGGGTTAATAAGGAAAAGAAGAAACGTGCGGAGGATGAATTACTTTGTCGAGGACACATTCTGAACACACTTTCCAATCGTCTGTACGACTTATTTACTGAAATGAAGTCGACCAGAGAAATTTGGAATGCACTGGAATTCAAGTACAAAGCGGAGGAGCAAGGTACCAACAAATATCTAATCGCAAAATATTTTGATTTCAAGTTTATTGATACTAAACCCTTGCTGGAACAAGTCCATGAATTGCAAGTGATTGTGAATAAGATTCGTGCCCTTAAGATTGATATTCCAAAAGCTTTTCAAGTTAGAGCAATTATTGCGAAATTGCCTCCAAGTTGGAAAGACTATGGAAAAAGGCTGATTCACAAGTCGGAGGACTTTACTTTGGAACAAATATATAAACATCTTCGCATTGAGGAAGAGTCATGTTTACGTGATAATTCTGTTTTGTACAATTTCAAGGTGAATGCTGTGGATAAAAAACGGAAACTCGGCCAGAACTTCAAAGTAAAAAGCGGGGGGCATAAATTCAAGAGAATACAAAAGAAGCAAAAGGGTTGCTGTTTTGTTTGTGGCAAACAGGGACACTACGCCAATGATTGCATTCACCGCAAGAGCATTTCAAAGGACAAGAACATTCTGATGGTGAAAGCATATGCAAATTTGGTTGAAGAAAATTATGTAGCCATGATTTCAAACGTGTTTTCAAACATGGAAATTTCTGAAATCAATGATGCGATGGCTATGGTTTCTGAAATTAATTCTACCACTATCCAATCCGGTTGGTGGTTAGATTCTGGAGCAACAGTCCATGTGTGCAAGGACAAGTACATGTTCAAACAATTTGAAGAGATTGTTGACTCAAATGTTCAAGAGGTCCTGATGGCGAATAATGCTCTTGCAAAGGTTGCTGGAAAAGGCACGGTGGAGATAGACTTCACTTCTGGAAAGAAGATAACTCTTCTTAATGTGTTATTTATACCCGAAACTAGGAAGAATCTAGTTTCTATTGATTTACTTTGTAAGAGGGGGTTTCGGGTCTTGTTTGAATCCGACAAGGTTATCTTGTCGAAAAATGGGCTGTTTGTTGGGAAGGGTTATATGCCAATGATGGCATGTATCAACTGAGTATCAATAATAATATTTCTAGTTCTGCTTACATTGTCGAGTCTTCAACTTTATGGCATAGTAGGTTGGCACATATAAATATTCGTTATTTGAAGAATATGAGAAAATTAGACTTGATAAATTTTAATGGCGAATTTGATAAATGTGAAATATGTACTAAGTCAAAACTTACTAAGAAGCCATTTCCTAGTGTTAAAAGAAATTCGAATTTATTGGATTTGGTTCATAGTGATATATGTGAATTTAATGGTATGCTAACACGTGGAGGTAAAATGTATTTTATTACCTTTGTGGATGATTGCAGTAGGTTCTTATATGTTTATCTCATGAGATTGAAGGATGAAGCATTTACCATGTTTAAGAAATATAAGGCTGAAGTAGAGAATCAATTATAAAAGAAAATTAAAGTTCTACGATCAGATAGAGGTGGAGAATATTTCTTAAATGAATTCTCTTCATTTTGTGAAGAACATGGTATTATTCATCAAGCTTCAGCACTATATACTCCACAAAAAAATGGTTTAGCTGAAAGAAAAAATCGATCTCTTGGAGAAATGGTTAATTATATGCTTTCAAATTCAAAGCTACCAATTAATCTTTGGGGAGAAGTATTACTTTCTACATGCTATATTCATAACAGAATACCTTCCAAGAAAAATGACATAACTCCTTATGAAATATGGAAAGGTAGAAAGCCAAATTTGTCATATCTTAAAGTGTGGGGGTGTTTGGCATACTACCGAGCTCCAGATCCTAAGAGAACAAAGCTTGGTCCTAGAGCAATCAAATGTGTTTTCGTTGGGTATGCTGAAAATAGTAAAGCTTATAGGCTTTTTGATTTAGAGTCTAATGTCATAGTAGAATCGAGAGATGTTGAATTCTTTGAGAATAAATGTTTTACAAGTTCTAAAATTATTGAAAATAATTCAAGATCTATGAAAACTCAAAGTGATTCTCAAGAGAAAGAAACGAATGATTCTAAAGACATGATTGAACCAAGGAGAAGTACTAGAGCTAGGAAAATAAAAGACTTAGGTCCTGATTTTATTATTCATGTTTTTCTTGTTGAAGGAGATGGATATAATAATGTGGTAAATAAATACCCTTTAGTGTTAAATTTAGAAGATGATCCTGGAAGCTTTAATGATGCTATGTCTTCTAGAGATGTTTCTTTTTGGAAAGAAGCTGTGAATGATGAAATGGACTCAATTATGTCCAATAATACTTGGGTATTAGTAGATTTACCGAAAGGATCAAAACCTATTGGATGCAAATGGATTTTTAGAAGAAAATATCATTCTGATGGTTCTATTCAAGCTTTTAAAGCTAGGCTTGTAGTTAAGAGATATAGACAAAAAGAAGGAATAGATTATTTTGATACATATGCTTATGTTGCATGTATAACTACTATTTGAGTTCTTTTTGCTCTAGCTTCCATTTATGATCTTTGTGTCCATCAAATGGATGTTAAGATTGCTTTCTTAAATGGAGACTTAAATGAGGAGATTGACATGGAACAACTGGAGGGTTTTGTTCTTCTTGGAAATGAAAGAAAAGTATGTAAATTGATTAAGTCTCTTTATGGACTTAAGCAAGCTCCTAAGCAGTGGCATGAAAAGTTTAATCCGGTCATATTGTCAAATGGTTTCATCAACAATAGTGTCGATATGTGTATCTACTCTAAATTCATTAAAGACTATGGTGTCTTAGTGTGCTTGTATGTTGATGATATGCTTATCTTTGGAACGAATATTATTGGAATTAATGAGACTAAGAAGTATCTAACTTCCATATTTAAAATGAAGGATTTGGGTGAAGTAGATACTATCTTAGGTATTAAAGTTAAGAAAAATAGTGGGGGTTATTCTTTAAGCCAATATAGTTATGTTAAAAAATTATTAAATAAATTTCAACATTTTGGTTTTAAAGAAATAAGTACTCCATTTGATTCCAGTATTAAATTAAATTATAATACTGGTAGAGCGATGGCATAACTAGAGTATGCAAGTGCTATAGGGTCTTTAATGTATGCGATGCATTGTACTAGACCCGATATTACTTATTTTGTATGCAAGTTGAGTAGGTATACTAGTAATCCAAGTACAGAACATTGGAGAGCTATTGCTAGAATTTTTGGTTATCTTAAGAGAACTAAAAATTTATGATTGTTCTACAATAATTATCCGACTGTATTAGAAGGATACACTGATGCTAGTTGGATTACAAGTGTGGGAGATGAGCGTTCCACTTCTGGATGAATCTTCACACTAACTGGAGGTGCTGTATCTTGGGCAAGCAAGAAACAGACATGTATAACTCACTCAACAATGGAATCTAAATTTATTGCTTTGACGGCAGTTGGAAAAGAGACTGAATGGATTAGAAATTTGTTGTTGGATATCAAATTATGGCCTAGTCCTATGCCTCATATTTCTATCCACTGTGATAGTCATGCCACTTTGGCAAGAGCCTATAGTAGCACATATAGTAGCACCTATAATGGTAAGTCTAGATACATTAGTCTAAGACATAAATATATGAGACAATTGATTAAAGATGGTACCATAACAATTGTCTATGTGAGGTCAAGTAAAAATCTTGCCGATCTTTTGACGAAGACTTTACCAAGACATATGGTAATAACGACCTTACAAGAAATGGGGCTGAAACCTTTTAATTGAAATCACCAATAATGGTAACCCAACATTTTTCTAGAACATCACTAGTTACAAGGTTTAATGGGTAAGAACAAGTTATTGAATGTGATTATTTGATACTGACGTAGCCCTGATATGAGAAGTTAGTATCGTCTGTTACGTTTGTAGGCTGAATTGAATTCTTAATAAAGTATGATACAAGTTTGTAGTGTGTTGATAGTAACAAAAACACATGGTAGATACTTCACCTATATGAGTTTAGAAGTGGTGCCGCTTCTTACGAAAGTGAGGGTTGCTTTCTAGAGAGCTCATGAAACAGGATCAAGCACAAGGCCATAATAGTGCATAGTAATATAGAACTTCTCGTTGAAACAAGAGGTTAGTGTATGTGCGGTATGTCCGGTTCTATTACATAAAAGTACAAGTTTAAAGCCGAGCTACTTGTCACTTTGATAGAACTTTGATATACTTGCACTAAGTAAAGGTTTAACTCGAAAAAGACCTTTATGTATGTATATTAATCTTACTGAAATTTTGGCTGTATGGTTTTTTAAAATTTTAATTTTGAAATCTTTGTTTTACAAACAAAATGCGAATAATTGTGCGATTTTGGCGCACTTTGCCCGCCTGCGCGCCCGCTTGTTATTTTTATTATTATTTATTATTAATTTTTAGTAAATTCAAAGGTTGTCTTTTATTTTGAGAATTTCGGAAATAAAATATAAAATGAAAATTCGAAATTCTATTTTTTTAAATATATATATATATATATATATATTTTATTATTATTCCGAATTTTGTTTGTGTCTTTTCAAGACAACCTTTGGAAAATTACTTATTCAGTTTTAACTTTTCCCGAAAGGTTGCAATTGTTCGTTTTTTTCGACTTTTTCGAAGAGTCGCATTTGTTTATCCGAACAATTTTTCTAAATGACATGATTGTTCATTCTTTGGCAATTTTCACGAAGAGTTGCAAGACAGTTTCATATATATACTTGTCAATTTTCGGAAGAAAATAGTGGTCATTTTCGAGTCTTCTTTCTGAAAAAACAACAGCTAATTTTCGATTGTTTTCCTAGAGAGACCCTGGAGAAGTACTAGAATTGCTATCTAGCATTCTCATCCGAGACTTTGTTGTATCCTGGAGGATTTTTGTCGGTGACCATTAGTAACGTTGTGGGGCAAATAAATTCTTAAAGAAAGTGATATCACGCCTTAAAGTCCGAGTTGTTTTACTCGATCCGATTTCATTATTCAACCCATTTCGAAGCCATATATTTCCAACATGTCTAGTGCACTTGCACTAGTGCACACCCAATTGCACATCTAGGGCTAAGTTTTGCTTTTGTCAATTTTTTATTTTTATTTTGCATCTTGTCATTTTTCTTTCCAATAAGTCTTGATATCCTCCGGTGTATTGCTGTCTCATAGTCTGTGGAGCCCTTTCATCTGAGAAAGCATCATCGAGTTGTTAGTTTCATCAATAAAGCCAGCCACATTAGTGGCTTGTTGTTTTCTTTGATTCTCAGCTTGGTTATTATGACAACAAATGCAAAGGCGACGGCATTCAATGATTGTTTTAAAAGCAAGGCTAGCCACATTTGTTGCATTTGTCTAGTTACTCTTTAATTTAGCAAAGCCAAGTGCCAACCATATCGGTCACTCGCTGTTTTTCCTTTGTTTTTCCTTTGATTCATGATCTTCACTTGTTTATATCGAAAAACCACCACTAGACTCACCATTTGCAGACGAACAAGATCTTGAAATCTCGTCAACAATAGTCTAGGCATCTTTTTATTTATTTATTTATCCAAAATCAAGCTAACTTAATTACATTGAGTTTGAAAGGATGTCATAGATATTTACAAAAAAATTCTAGGATATTTTCCTATATTAGAATTAATTAGGATATTCTCTTGATTTTTTGTATCTTTTAAGATTGACCAAATATCTCCCTAATAATTCTTAACTATCCATAGAAAGGAATATTGATATCAAATTACTAACGTCTTAAATTAGGTAATATGGAAGCTAAAATCTAATTGGGCGACCTAAATAAACCAAACAAAAACATTAAAAAAAAAAAAAACCTCATGAGAAACCATAGCCATGAGGAGCCAACTCCTAGCATGTTATCTCGGCACTCACACTACTACCCTTCTCCTTCATTGCCTCAAGGCCGTCTCCATCTAACAATCTCTCTCTCTTAATCCGCCGCCACTACTGTATGCCTCAGGTCATCACCTTTTATATTTAGTACTTCTAAGCATGTGCTATTGCCCTTGTTATCGTAAACTAGCTAGCTAATGCAAATGTCTCCTTATCTCTGTGTTTAACCCATGAGACAATATCAGTATTGCGTCCTTTCGCAGTGCATAAAAAGATGAACAGCTCCATGTTGTCTAGTGGGATGCTATTCCACCAATCGAAGATTCCCACATCAATAATAGACATTTATATTGGCTCTTCGCGCATCCGTGTTAGGGAAATCCCTTATAATGTTTTGAAGATGGCAAAATAAATAAAGGCTACTAACGTGTTTAATGGTTAAGTAATAAACTATGCGGATGATAGAATGTGTAAAAAATATTATCAAAATCTATATTTGAAAGAACCAGAAGACAGACTTTATGCTGAAGCTGAACTTATTTAGACTGTATCCAAACCTTAAGGCTAAATATGTTTAGAAGCATAATATGTTTAGACTTATGTCCAAATTGTAAAATTTATTTCAAACAGAAGACACTCAGACTCTACTTTAGATAGAATATTCTCAGACTTTACATCTAGAACGAGACACACATCCAGAATGTGACAAGGTCCAGAACAAGGCACTAGTCCAGAACGTGACAAGGTCTAAAATGTGACACAAGTTCAGAACGTAGCAGATTCAGAATGAGACAACTTCACAGAGCGTAACATAAGCCCCAAACATATAACGACTAGTGATCTGGTTTGGATTCTACATCAAGATAGATTTGATTGACTCAATCTAATTTATTGACATTTGGATCTTGAAGACAAGAACTTTCTATACGAAAAAGCTCTACTTATGAAAACCAAGATTCTGTTTGTATGGGCAATTAGAATCAATTTGGGATTCTATTTTTGTCACTCAATAGCTATCAAATCTTCTAGATACAGATTTGTCCAATGGGTAGATTGGAAGACGATCTTCTAGATACAGATTTGTCCAACGGCTAGTTTGGAAGTGGAGGAGTATTTAAGGAAATCAATGACCAATGAGCAAGCAAGAAACGGAGCGTAGAATTTATAATTTCAAAGTCTGAGCGATCTTTGATCATACACTTATCTTTGGTGAGCTTAAACGTTTGTGATCGTAAAAAAAATACCAAAAGAGTGACTTAGTAAGATAATGTGATCTACCACTGAGTGTTTGCACTCAAAATTGTAATCTCTTGTTGATCACATAGTGAAATCCAACCATAAAGCTGTTAGCATGGGAGAGTGAACGTAGGCTTAATCTAAGCCGAACTACTATAAACTTTGTGTGCAACATTCTCTTTCCTTAACTCTTCTTATTTAAGTCTGTTGCATAGTTACAAGTTATTTCAGAAGTTTGTTCCATCGCATAACAGATTCTGAACATCTACCAAAATATTTTTGCTTATACAATCAAAATCAATTTTCATGGAATAAAATCTCTGAAAGCAGACAAAAACAATATGTTCTAGCCTATGACTATAGTTGCTCCGATACCACACATAAGCCTTGAAATCAGTACCCTAAGATCATTATAGCCAGGATCCTAGACCATAATAATGGAGAGAAAGTGACTTGCGAATCTATTTTGGAGTTCATTGTTCTTAATATGGAATGACGATGGCCCCTTAGCTCTAGCCTTCTCCTCCATTGCACTCATTAACACTAGCTTCAATGAGACAACCCCTCACTCTCTCCTTATGTGAGGTTGTATGTGTCCTTAACATTAAACGAGAGACTTGAGCACTATTTGTAAAGCTTTCAGTCATGAGGCCTCTCATCATTGGTCAGGTTTTACTTGACCCACACTATCCAATTTCATATTAGACATAATAATAATCTTTATTAGATCAATCCCGTATAATGATAAATTACAATCTCAATTCATTTGGCTCGCATCAGAAAAACTCTTATAGTGACATTAATATCTCTTACTAGAAAAAAATGTTCCATTAACACATGTACAATATTCCATCACCCCCCCCCAAATTGTGGAAAATGATTTTTCTGGAATATTCCTTTCTAATGCCACACAATGTGTTGACCCTCCTATTTTGCAAACTTTTTCCATAAAAAGAATTTCTCAATTCTCTTTTGTGAAGAAGCGCGTGCTGGGGATGCATTTGCAGGTGTCGTGATCTCAATGATTAGTGAGAAAAATGGAGGTGGGTATGCGTTGCTGCTTGATGGCTCCACTTTTGAGGAGATTGCCAGAGCAAAGTTCCCTTATGGCCTTCCTTATGGTTTCCATGGTTGCTGGATCCCAAAGAAGTAAAGATCTTCCATGAGGGTATTCGTTAATAAGATAACATCATTGATGAATGGTGGTGGTCGGTGTTCTATATGTTCAAGTAGAATTTGCTTAGTAATGACTTCATTTTATGCATGAAAAGCTGGAGATCTATGGAAATGATGCTTGCTAGTATTGATGCAGGTTTGAGTTGTGCATTTTTGGTTCAAGACTGAGTTAATATATGTCATGTCCTCTTTATGTCGTGAACCGGACTTTGTCAAGTTCAAATAAATCTTTGAAACCCTTGACTCTTGTTCTAAAAGTATAGATTCTTGTGAAAGAAGGAAAGATGACAAACATTCAAAGATCACTTTCCGAGATCGTCCTCAACCCATGGCCATGAAGAGCCAACTGCTAGCATCTTTCTCCGGCAATTTCACTTGCAAGATGTCCTCGCATGAAAATTATATTGCAGAAGAATTAAGAAAGACTCCACTATATCGTGACTTACTTGATGCCGAAGATCTAAATCACATGGAGGATCGAGCATGTAGCACGAAGCATCTTCACTAAGGGTGAAGCAGATCGTCTCCATTTAAAGATCACTTTCCGAGATCTTCTTCAACCCATGGCCATGAAGAGCCAACTGCTAGCATCTTGTCTCAAGCAAATTTCACCTGCATGATCTCCTCACATGAACATAATATTGCAGAAGAATTAAGAAAGATTCCACTTTATCTTGACTTACTTGGTGCCGAAGACCTAAATCACATGGAGGATCGAGTATGTAGCACAAAGAGCCTTCACTAAGGCTGAAGCGGATCATCTCCGTGACGACCTTAAACCAACCAAACCAACTCTCTAAACCACACTGACTCTCTCTCTCTCTCTCTCGTACTGCACAGACAAGAAAGAAAGAGGAGAAGAAACCTATAATGAACCAGAGAAAGGAGCTCAAAACATATTTAAAAAGAAGAAGAAGAAGAAGAAATAGAAAGTCATGGGGTCAACAAGACGCAGTGGATCTCTCTCAGGCAATACGATTAAAAGGAAAATATAAGCATACAAGATTATAGTTGCACGACAATTCTTGTTATTACTAATACAGATATTCACCATCTGACGCAGAGTTCCACTCTTGGACTATAGCCTCAGATTTGCTCATGAGGGCGAGAGTGAAATCAGCATGGATGGCTTGCCTATGATTCAACTATATAAGAAATACTTTTAAACCTACAAAAAACTCCATTTAACGCTGAGAGTCTTGAGGAGGTGACGAGCAACTGCAGATTTCATCTCTTCTAGTCAACGAACACCGAACAGGCATCGTCCCATCCAAAGAAAAATCGGACATGATTTCAAGGTTGGAATACATTAACCAAATCGTCTGCCAGCACCGGAACCCAACAGTACGTACATCGTAATATTGTACTCGATCTGCTGCAACATAACAGAAGGAAAGAACTAATCGACAGTAACTAAAAAAATTGAGACACTGTTTCATTTGGATAGTCTCCTGCTTTTAAGAGGACCCAAGTGGACCCTAAGAGGTCAGTCTATAGCGGTGAGGAACGCTAGATTTAGGAAGGGCCCGATTCGACCGCGCTTCAGATTTTTCAGTCAAGAGACCTCTTAGCTAATTATACTCTTCAGTAGTCCTTTAGGGTATGTAAAACTTTTCTGGATCACATTGTACTGCGTTCATGTTTTATAGAAGAGTTTAATCATGTTTTGTTTTTCGAGCGCGTTCAGATTTAGTGCTTAAGATATCCATGAGTTGAATTTCTTGTTGTTTATACTTTCCACACGGGACCTGTCTTAGGGCTCAATAATGAGGCTTTGCTTAACCTTGCTTAATTTATTCTAAGTTCTCTAATTTTTCGCAAATTATTTACAATTTTTTAGTGTTAATTTATTACTTACATACCCGCATAATAACCATCACATGTTAGTGATTTAGAATTAAATTTAATAAAGATTATTTGCAAAACATATTTTAAATAAAGAAAAAACGTATTGAAATAGCCTCAGATTAATCTATAATAATCAAGTCCCCGTATCTATGAATCTTTGGTTCACAAAAATAACAAATACTCCTATAATTTACATGGGTGTCTAATCAACCCATAACCAATTGTGGCAACTCCAAAATAAATTTGAATTTCATATTTAAATGATTTGGTTAAAATCTCGAGTTGCAATTTATAAGGGCTTGGGAGAGTTTGCTCTAGGCAATAGCACCATCTCTTTGATATGTAACCATTCGTGCCTACATAGTAATCCATAGCTTTCCCTTGGTGGTTCATCTCGAGGAAGGTCACAATATAACGCAACAAAATGCAGTTGCCAAGAGAAAGAACCTGCATCTAGCAAAGACATGTAGGAATGTGCCTTATGCTAACAAAGTTCTACCATGGTTTTGGGTCAAGTGTATGAAGGCGCACACTTAGTTAATAGACTACCCCAAGCCAAAGCTTGGTTTTATGACACAATATGAGAAGATGTGGAATTGTAAGCCATGGTGAGTCACTTCAGATATTAAAATGCATATGTTAAGCATTCGTACTCGTTGCTTATGAACAAGTTTGATAATAAGGTGGTTCATTACATATCTGTGGGTTATGATGATCAAAGGAAAGGGCGGAAGTGTTGCAATCTTACAACAATGTAGTTTTACATTTCCAAGAGCATGATGTTCGATAAGGCATCATTGTGGTGGCCATCACAAACAGTTGTACTACTAGATTCAAAACAAATTGAAGACATAAAGAAAGAATGGAACAAGGTAATGGGTCTGGCAAGGTCTAGCCTATCGAAGAAGTAATTATTGAAAGTGAACCTGCAGAAGAAGTTGAAGCACAACCGCCAGAAAAATCAAAGAATCTATGGCGAATAGTTATACGTCCAAAAATAACAAAAGAGCTTCAACCAAGTCAGATAAATGAACTTGAAGAGCAAGAACCTCATATAAGGAGGTCAATAAGGCAAAAGAAACTAAATCATAAATATGCAAATGCAACTTTGACTGAAGATGTTGAAATATTAGAGTCATTTATATATGAGTAGGCCTCACAAGGGGTAGGATGGAGGAAGGCTATGGAACAAGAGATTCAAGCTTTTAATCGGAATGAGACATGGAATTCGGTGCCAAGATGTAAAGAGATATACCTTTAACCTTGCAAGTGGGCCTAAGATCTTAAAAATGACCAAAAGAGTTTATAGAAAGATATAAGGCACATTTAATCGGTCGAAGCTTTTCTCAAAAGTACAAGCTAAATTACGACTAAACCTTTAGCCTAGCGACAAATGTTACTACAGTTAAGAGTCTTACTAGCGCTAACAATAAGCAAGTCATAAAAAGAAATGACAGATAAATGTAAAGAATGTCTTCTTGCTTGGAGAGTCAGATCAAATCATATAGTCGGAGCAGCCAAACAATTTAAAAGTAAGGCTTACTCAAGTTATGTCTGCATATTTAAAAAAGTGCTTTATGGTTTGAAGTAGCTCCAGGAATGAGGCATGAGAGTATCGCATAATTTCTAATGCAGAGTGGCTATTCAATACCACCAATAGATTCAAGCTTATTTGTGAAGGAAGAACGTGAAAGGCTGCAAAAGTATTAATTTATATGGATAATCTAATCTCCACTAGAGATTATGAAGACGAGATATATTAGATAAGAGCCAACCTCTCTATACGATTTTACATGAAGGAATTTGGAGAACTAAAACACTTCTTAGGACCCAAGGTTGAGCAAACCAAGAAGAGATACCCATATGTCAACAAAAGTATGCACGAAATGTTCTAGAGAAGTTCAGGATGTTTGATTGCACACGTCTCTACGCCTATGGATGGAAATATAAAGGGAATATGATATCTATCTAGTGTGATGTATGGAATGAGTAGTAAGAAGCAATTGATAGTGTTGCTATCAACCACGGCAACCGAGTAGGGAGAAGCGACAATGGTGGCTTAAGAAAGTATGTGGTTTGTGCAATTTATCAAGGCTCCACATTAACTTATTCAATGCCCCGTAATGATAATCAAACGACCATCCCCATAGACAACTGGCGGAGAACCCAATCTTTCTCACTAGAACCATGCGTGTAGAGGTACATTATCACTTCTTGAGTAAAAAAAAAAAAAACATTGTTGAGAAAGATAGAGATGAAACACATAAAGACAAGTGATCAAACTGTAGATATATTCACAAAGGACTTGACAATGCGAATTCCGAAGAGTTCCAAAAGCAACTTGGCATGGTTACTAAATCCATATTAAGAAAAGAGTAGCCAATGAGGGGGAGTATTGAAAAGAACATGCATAAGAAAGTAGAATCGTGGCCTGCACATAGTATTATTGTAATCTCTAGAATTATCTAGGGAACGTGGTGTTCTAGAATTATTTAGGAGGTATATCGCCCTTGTATCACATCTATTCACAGTGCAGAAAAGGAAAACACTTGCATTATATTGCGGTTTTACATACCATATAGGAAAAAGATTGGGTGATAGTCTTTTGTCTATTATGAGAATAATAGTCTATAATAACGAAATTATAAATTATTATGGGGTCTATTCCTTCAAGAATTTGCGGCTCATGGCAAGCTGTTATTCTCACAGTAACACAAAGACTATTATGCTAGTAAAGCACTACCACATACTGTCCAATGGCACATATTTAAGGAATTAAGTTGTGTCGGCATTACCCATGAAAACTTTCCATAAAAGATAGGTAACTATGTGCTATGGGATGAATCACAAATCATGCCGCGCTTAGACTTCAAATCATTTTGGTTGGCTTAATTAAGTCTCACTCACTTTCCAGGAAGGGTATCCTTAAAAGAGAAAGTAGAGAGAGAATGTTGTCTAAATGAAAGTGGATGGTACAAGTGAGGAGAAGGGATACCTTATTTATACGAGAAACACTCATGATAGAGGATGTGTCTAATCAATCCAACAATAGAGATGTAGATGATCTAATGGTGGTGGATATCGATTCCCATCACATTAATCCAATGGTGGAAACTGAATGTATTCAACAATTAAAGGCATCAATCATTGTCAAACAAATTCGATGGTAGAGATCAAATGCCCTTATCAATCTAACATTTCTAAGAAACCCCTTTGGACCAGTAATGTGGCAATCCTTTGAATTGATGCCATGGTTAGCTTTTGTCCGTGACATGTGGGTGTGTTTGCCTACCGCAAGTCCATGTCCTCTAGTGGAATGCTATTGCACCATTCAAGATTCCCTCTTCAATAAATGCGTACAGAGTCCATTCAATAATCTCTCTCCCTCTCTCTCTCTCTCTCTCCCTCCCTTACCCCCCCCTCCCCATCCCTCAACTCGTTTTGCTCTCTGTTTGTTCTACCATGGCTTCAATAAACTTTACAGCTAGTCCAAACTATGTTTCACACCCTATCAGAGCATCTTCCAAAAGCTTTGATCATTTGGAAAATGGGTTTTCTCTTGGAAATAAGAATCTGGGAGGAATGTGAGAGGCAATCTTCGAGAAACGACCATTGGGAACATTACGAGTCAGGTCCCGCCGGTTTCTCAACCGTTGAATGGGAAAGAGACCGTGAGTGATCGGAATCACGTCGCCTGGGCAAGCGTCCGGCAAAACCGGCGGGAGGGCGAGTTGGTTGTCGAAGGAGAGATACCTCTCTGGCTGGTGGGTTTGTGGGTGATTTTTTTATAATCTCTCATCCACGTTTTCACATGCATGTGATAAAATTCATATGCTTTTGCGTCCCCCAATTAAATTTATTGTCCATTCTGCTTGTTATCGTCTTACTATATGGGAGAAAAGGGTAAAAAGGAAATTATTTTGTTTGTTTTGAAGACTAGCTGAATAATAAGAGCAGCTTTATTCAATTTTCATTTGCTTCCAGAAAAGAAACGAGAAGGAAGAACAACAAGAACATGTTAAAATATTCAAATAATAAATTATGTATTTATCTAAAAATAAAATTTTTAGAATAGTTAATAGTGATTCCATAAAATCTCAAATGGTAAAACTACGAGAAGTTGCGAGTTCAAATCTTTCAAACTCTTATTTGTCTTCCAATTTTTATATTTCCATGCTTTAAACTAAGGCCAAAGTCCACCCCTGAAAACCACACTGGTCACTAGATTCATTCCTTAAGATATTTTCCAAACACTAGAATAATTTAAATTGGGGGCCACTAATCTACAATCTACAATTGACTCTGATACCAGACCATTACCAACTATTCTAAAACCTTAACTTATTAAAAAAATTAATAAATAAATACTCTATCACTCACACTAGTCTATTTTTTTTTTGCCTAGTACTATGTGACATCCTAAGTTAATCACTCAATGTATTATTCGCTTTGCCCATCCTATACCAAGTCTCATGAATTATCCCGGTGTACAAGCTGACACTTTCCTAAAGATCGCCCATTTTGGTAATGCTTTACCCTGAGCATGCTTAACTTTGGAATTTCAAAGCAAAATTTGTTATTACATCAAAAGGTGCCTCCATGAATTCACTTCAATTTTCACGTGCGCGCACACATATCCCAAACACGTTTTCCCCCAATTATGTGTGCAATTCAATTCATTTTATCACATTGCCCATCACAGAAACCTGCTAAGAATCGCTCATTATCTGAACCCTCTAACCCTAACGACCGCTCTCCGCCCTCATCAAACAGGGTCATTACAAGTCCACCAGTTTCATTTATAGCGTGCTAATTTTGGAATTTACTTCAACATTTGAATATTTTCCTTTGACTTAATTGAAGAGGTTTCACCTGGAAAACAGTATATGGGGAGAAATTTTTTTCATTTTCGCAAAGAAGTCAGCGAACTTACCTAGCACATAAGAAAAGGAAAGAAGAAGTCACGAACTGTAAATTATTGGGATTTATCTTGACTACCTCTGGATACCTTCCAGACAAAAGCTTCAAAGAGTGTGATTTGTAATGTACCAATAGATGAAGATTACGTGTGGTCTTATATCTTTAAAAATTCTTCTTTCAGCTATTCCACCGTATGAAATAATTAGAAATACAACGTTTAAAGGTTTTTTATATACTGAAAGGAGTACAATATCATTGTTGACAGTATAGTTCGTGCATACTTATTATACATGACAAATGCATTGGGATCAGCTCCGGTGTTTTCTATTGGTTAGAGAGTCTTAATTAGTAGGTTTAATCACATGTAGAACGGAATTTATCTAAGAAATGGTCCCGGTATGACGCATGTCGGAGACTACAACTTCCACCACCTCTTTGATGGCTACGCCATGGTGGCGAAGCTGCAGTTTGAGAAGGGAAGATTAACCGCTGACCACTGCCAGATCGAATCCGAAGCATACAAGGCCGCCATGAAGCATAACAAGCTGATCTACCCAGAATCCTCCGAGGCCCCTAAGGCAGACAATTTCCTATTCTACATTGGCGAACTCACTAGCTTGATCTCTTGGGCGTCTGACTGATGATGCCAATATAGGAGTCATCAAGCTCGGAGATGGACGAGTGATTTGCCTCACCGACATGCAAAAGGGGACGATAAGGATCGACCTGACCACGCTCGAGACCTTAGGGAGGCTCGAGTACGCCGACTCCGTAGGGTGTCCATTACAATCCGCTCATCTAATCGTGACTGAGACCGAATTTCTGACGGTGTTACCCGACCTGATCGACCCGGGTAGTTGGCGGTGAGAACGGAGCGGGGATCGACCAAGCGGAAGGTGGTCGAGAGGGTGGAGTGTCGGTGCGGCCCCACGGCCTGTTGGGTCCCCTCGTTCGTCGTTACTGAGCACTACATCGTCGTGCCAGAGATGCCCTTGAGGTACGGTGTGAAAAGCATTCTTAAAGGCCAAGCTCAATCAATTGTACAGGTTCGTGTGGCACAAAGAATCCACAGGGTTCGCGCAAGTTATGTGTAAAGCCAGTGGCAAAATCGTAAGCGCTCTTTATCTCTCAAAATTCATTTCGTGTAGCACAATCTTAAAGAGTGCCGTGGAGGCGCTAGTTTAGGATCATTGTTGTGCTTTTGAAAAAACTGAATTTCTATTAGGAATATGTAAACTTTTTTTATTGGTCATACTCTACTCTTATTTTAATACTCACTCTCAGACTTTTTGTCTTGTCTCCTTAAACGTGCGTGGAGGTTCCTTTGTTCGTGGCAGTTCACTTGATCAGTGCATATGAAGAGATGAACGAAGACAAGCAAGACGTCGCCGCGATCGCCGACCGTTGCGAGCATCAGGGGGAAGCCACCATTCTCAACAAGCTCACCCTCCAAAATTTTCACTCCTTCGCAGGCCAAGACGTACTTCCCCAAATTAGGCATCTTTTATCGTGTACGGCTTTGGAATACGCACACTCGTGAAATTGAGGTATATTTATATTCGTTCGATTTATTGAAATATATAAAGAATGGAAACATTAGATACATAGAAGGAAAATTGAAATTGTGAGCAAATGTAAGAAAGAGCATAAAATCATGGAAAAATGACACAAATGATTTATGAACTTTGATACAATATGTAATGTATTTCCTAAATTTTGAATTTATTCAATGTGGTCAATGACTTTAGCTCAATATGTGGCGGTCCCTGAACTTTTCAATGTAGTCCTTGAATTGTATAAAAATATTTAATATAGAGATCACTGTGAATAAATCAAAAGTTCAACTACTACATTGCATAAATTAAAAGTTCAAGGATCACACATTAGGCCAAGTTTAAGAATTATTTGTGTCATTATCCCTAGAATCGTAGCTCACAAACAGAAAAAAAAAAAATTAAATAGAAATTGCACCATCACCTTCAAAATCATTCTGTAGCAGAATCCAAGTGTTCTTTTTCAAACTAATGGCCAATTTGCAAAACCCCGCTTGATTAACAAAGGAAGAGGGGTGCACCAATGGCCACTTTGCAGAATCAATATATTTACTTTCCTTTTCAAGCAAGCCTTGATATGGCGGCGATGGTGATGATGATGATGATGGTCAATTTGGGCAGGATTGGGAGGTTCACCATACCATCAGATGGGAATCCACATTCCACATGGGAAGTTGAAGACAGCATTGGACCTAAGTGAACATGGGAGAGGCATCGACTTCAGCAAAATCAGCCCAGCCTTCCTGGGCAAAAGACACAGATTTGTCTATGCTTGTGGGGCCCAATGCCCTTGCAATTTCCCCAGCGCCCTCATCAAGGTTTATTTGTTGCGTTAATTTACTTGCAAGTAGAAGTTGATTTGGAGCGATTTTCTTGATGAGACGTTGATGAAGCGAGAGGTTTCCGCAGGTCGATCTAGTGGAGAACAAGCGAAGAATTGGCACAAAGATGGCGCCGTGCCCTAGGAGCCATTCTTCATTGCTAGGCCAGGGGCGACTGAGGAAGATGATGGTAAGAATTTAGAAAATCCAAATGCAACATATGCTCGTTATGCCTTCTGTGAGGACAAAACATTCGACACGTCTTTGCATCTTCTGAGGTGAGAGATGACATGAACTTCTCTCGGTCGAAATATCTCGCTAACAAATGTACAATATTCCATCACCCCACAATTGTGGAAAATGATTTTTCTTGAATAATTGCCTTTCTAGGGCCTCACACTGTAGTTGACTCTCCTATTTTGCAGACTTTTGCGATAAAAAGAATTTCTCAAATTCTCTTTTGCGAAGAACGGTGTGCTGGGGTTGCGCTTGCAGGTGTGGTGATCTCAATTATTAGTGAAAAAAAGATGGAGGTGGGTAAGGGTTGCTGCTTGATGGCTCCACTTTTAAGGAGATTGCCAGAGGAGCAAAGTTCCCCTGTAGCCTTTCTTATGGCTTCCATGGTTGCTGGGTCCCAAAGAAGTAAAGATCTTCCATGAGAGCGTTGGCTGAGAAGCGAAGATCATGGATGAAGCGGGAGTGATCGGTGTTCTATGCACGTAAAGCTTGAGATCTATGGAAATGATTCTTGCTGGTGTTGATGTAGATTTGAAGATGGCAAACATTTAAAGATCGCTTTCCAAGATCATCTTCAACCCATGTCCATGAAGAGCCAACTCCTAGCATCTGTCTCCAGAAAATTTCACCTGCAAGATCTCCCTCGCATGAACATAATATTGCAGAAGAATTAGGAAAGACTCGACTATATTGTAACTTACTTGGTGGCGAAGATCAGAATCACATGGAGGATCGAGCATGAGGCATGAAGCGTACTAAGGCAGAAATGGAGCATCTCCATGTGACCTTAAACCAACCAAATTTACTCTCTAAACTCCACTGAGACAAGAAAGAAAGAGGAGAAGAAACCCTGAATAAACCCAAAGAAAGAAGCCCAAAACATTATAAAAGAAGAAACAGAGTCATGGTGCCAGCAAGATGCAATGCATCTCTCTCAGGCAACACGATTAAACAAAAAAAAGCAGCATACAAGATTATAGTTGCGAGATGATTGTGGTTATTATTGTTGCTGATACCACACTGTAGAACAGTAACGACTTTGCCTTGACATGGAGCAGTTTGAGCTCACCTTCAAGTGGGCCAGCTTATGCCGAGTTCCACTCTTGAACTTTTAGCCTCAGTTTCCTTCACCAGAGCAAGCGTGAAACCGGCATTGATGGCTCGAGTATTTTACTGGGTATATGAGAAATAGTTTTGCACTTGCAAAATCCTCCATTTGATGCTGAAAATCCCGAGGAGGTACAGAAAAAATGCAGATTTCATCTCTTCCAGTCCATGAACAACGAATTGGCATCATCTCATTCAAGGAAAATTCAGACATGAGTTTGTTGTTGGAGTCTGTTAACCGTCTACCTGCACTGAAACCCAACAGTAGGCACAGGTTGATATTCTAGTAAAAAATGGTGCAATACAATGAAAGGAAAAAAGTCATTGATCGTAACTTTGAAAAAAACAAGGCACTGTCTCAACTGGAAAAGTTTCCTGCTTTTAAGAGGAGACAAGTTGACCCTAAGAGGTTGGTCAAGTCGGCAGCGGGGGAAAGGTGAGAAGGGGGAGGGGGGGATGGGGCGCTAGATTTAGGAAGTGCCTAATTCAACCGTGCCTCAGATTTTTCAATCCAGAGACCTCTAAGCTAATTATACTCTTCACTGATCCTTAAGCAAAACAAAATGCTCGAGGCTACCAACAACAACTTGTGCCATATTCACCAATATGTCAATGCTTGACCTGGCAGTCCAAATTAAATTGATGAAGGCAGATAATTCAAAGTCGCAACAGCTCAGGGTCCAGGTGACAATCCAATTAAAGTACAATAATCAAAGCAAGGAGTCACCAAAGGCAGAGGAAACTGAAAAGAACTGGAAAAACAAAATAATGCTAACTCACCCATACCATTGTTTACAGTCAGTCTTCTCTCCTCCTGCTGCTTCGATTGAATTGTCCAGTGATTCTCTCCTTCAGTTCCAACTTCTATTTCCTTTAAAAGAATGCAATAAATTGCATCTTCAAAGCCAAAGTTTCAGATTAATAGGAAAAGCTCATATCTATGAGAGATTACTAGAATAGCAGGAAGAATTGTACATCAGCCTGCAGTACAATATGAAAGGCTACTATAAAATCAAGCCAGCACCTTCAAGCGCATGCATGAAATAATATTACAGGACCAGCTTGAATATTGGTCAAATTCTGCCATCTTCAGACTCCAACTTCAGATTGGAGGAGGTGCCACAACATCTTCAGCACTATTATATAAATTGAAGCAACTGTAATCGGCTTGATCATGGTTACTGTTAACAATGTGAATGAAACTTGGACAACAGACCGAAATTGCCATTCTTGGTTTTCATCCAACCCTTATGCTTACTGATCCATAACCATAACCATCTTATTGAATATGAAAACTTTTGGTGCTAGCGTCATTCTAGTTATATTCAACAGAAGAAGAAAAAGGAAAAAGAGAGAAGATTCTTCTGACTGACATCCATGTCAAACTACATCATAATTTGATTATACATGGGGCAATTTTGAGATGCTCTAGAAAAACTAAAGGCGATACAGAGCACGTAAAAGGAAATTTATGAATCACGATAGTTCTCGTACCAATATCACACAGCAGAGGCAAGAAAACTTATTTCCATCTGAAAAATGTATACAGTCAATTGCTTGTGCTTTGGTTCATAGAAAATGATGCACGTACACATGTCGGTGACAAATCGCAAGGCTCTCATACATTGCCGACATAAACTCTCTTTACCAATAAGAAAGATTTGAGCTCTTTCCTAATTTGAATTTAGGAAGTGTTCTGAGGAACTACTTCATTTAATTGCCAACCCAGAAAGAGGTGAAACAAGAACTGATCAAATGAGGATAAGAAAGAACCAATTTACAACAGCTTTACTGGACAAAAGAGCCAACGTGTAATAACATATAAGGACATCCATGGAGATCAAAAACCTGTTTGAAGCGGTAGACAAACAGAAATTCTACATTTACCAATTTGCTTTCTAGGACTTCATTGTTCAAAGGATATAGATGCATGATAACGTCCGTGAACAACGAAGACTCAGGAATTTCTCTGATACAATCGCCAGTATCATTATGTCATTGTTTCTACCATTGAATCAGAGATGAAACGAATCAGTATGATGTAACATGCTTGATCTGGTTGATAGAAATGACTAAATGCTTAAGTAAAGAAATGTCACAAGTTCCCTGAAAACTCAAGGAAGAACTTCCTCAAATTTAATATACACTCTTCGAAAGAAACTCTTAAACTGGCTAAGATCATACTAAAAAAACGGTCTTAAAAAATCCCACCTCGTGCCTAGAGAAAAAACTGTGAAATTCGGTGAAAAATAAAAAGGAGTTGGCATATGTTCAAACTCCTCATGTAACTGAAAAGACAAACAGCTAATCTTTTTTTTAGCAATTCAACCATGTAATGCTCAACGAAAACTTTTATCAACAAAGTTGTCAACTCTGCAAAGTCTTGGAGCATTTCATTATCCCGCAGAAAACAATTCATACATCCCAAGCACGCAAAAAGACAGGGGGCACTAAACATAGGAAAGATTTACTATCACTTTATGCAGGTATATTGCAGACAAGGAGGAAAAGTCTGGCATATGGTACAGTTGCTTGCTCAGATACTTCAAAAAAGAAATCAGCATCGATATGGACTAGCAAATAAGCAAGTCAACTATGCTAACCTATGGAATCATGCTCCATCATTTCCAGTCAACACTACATAGTCTACAAATGTTCTCTCGCATTGCTTCCGGCATCCACATTATCAATCCTTTTGGAAGCACCATATTTTGCAGAGATTGGCATCCAAGCACCATCTGCTCTAGGTCATGCACATTAACACTGTAACAATTAGCCAAAACTAGAGTATCCAAACAAGAATGATTCTCAAAAGCGCGAATTCCAGCTCCACTAATCAGCTCACAGCCAGTTAAATCAATGGACGCCAAATTTTCACATTTCTCAGCAACCGCAAAGAGAGTGGTGTCAGATAGATTTATCAGCCACGCCAAATTTAGCTTCCTCAAGGATTTAATAGCAGCAATTGCTGTTCCTCCATTATCAGTGACCTTCGGCCCACAGTCTGCGATATTCAACTCCTCCAAACAGCAGAACCGTCGCAACACCGAAGCCCCACTGTCCGTAATCTGGTCACATTCCGCAAGAACCAACTTCTTCAGAGTCCTTGCCAAAGACCCGCTTGCCAAATAAGCCAACCCGGCATCCGAAATCTTCGAGCAACCTTCCAAATTCAAGGTGCGAACACAATTCGCTCGCCCGATCGCCTCTAGAGACTGATCAGTAATCAAACTGCACCAACCCAAATCCAAGGTCCTCAAATTCTTGGCACGCTCAACCAGTGACACAACCCCCACGTCCTCAACATTCTTCCTCCTCCTCAACAGAACCTCCGACAACCTCGGGCACCCGCCCGCCAGCGCACACAGCCCATCGCTCCCCAAATCGTCGGCGTCCGAGCCCTCGCCGGAATCCCAGGACGCGTCGCGCGGCTGCTTGCGGCTGAGGTTCAAAGATTCGATCTTCAGGCACGTCCTCGCCACGAAATCGGCGTCGGCGTCCTTGAGCACCTTGGAGCACTCGAACTTCGCCAAGTTCGGGAACCTGGGCAGGAAGCAACGCAGCAGATCGGGCTCAAGAACCCTAATCCCCTCCCGGCTCAGGCCCTCCACCCGCAGCCACTGCCTGCAGACTTCGGAGAACGACTTCCTGTCTGGGCTGGCGACCCTTTGGAGGATCAGGCTCAACTCGTCGAAACCCAGCACGGACATCCTCGGAGGGTTTCTCCTCTCTGTACTGTACGAGCTCTCTTTCTTGGATTCTTGATGGCAGCAAGGGTGAGCAGGAGCTTTGGTTCTTATACCAGAAGAAGGAAGGGTGGGTTACCTCTTGCTTTCCCGTTCGTAGTAATTTGAAAAGTTACCAAAAACATTTCCTGGATTTTTCTTTTCTAATTAAGCCGTACGTGATTGGAAAGATGAACCCCCGACATCATTTCTCGGATATTTCTTTTCCGATTCAGCGTACCTGGTTAAAGTGTTTACCGGGATGGGTAGATCGTCGTCATCGTCATCGTCGAGAGGGAAAAAAAGTGAAATCGGTCGCGTCTTGGATGAAAAGGATTTGGTCATTTTTGGCGCGTTGCGGGAAGTGCTCTGCCTTTTGGCGCCACCGCCCACGAGCCCTTTTCCGGACCGCCTCCCTTCGTGCATGCTCCATTCGGGAAAGTGGGCTTTTCTTATCGCCCGTGGTCCCCCTGCTGGTGTGAAACGCTTGCGTCGGTGGCTGAGTGTGTTCATATGGATTAGCTCGCGCAACCCCGGTGGGGGCTCATCTTCGGATTTCTAGGGGCCTTTACAAAGATAAGCAGCAATGTGTTTCGCTTCCTCTGCGAACTGTGGGTGCCAATGCGCCCAAGAGTACCGGCGACTTCAGGGCTGGGGCCTTTCTATTAGCTGTGGCTAAACTTTGCTCTTTGTTTCTGTCTGTCTGTCCCTTTCGTTTTATTTGGCTTGCTTTTTCTGACCGGTGAGCAGTCTGAAAAAGTAATCTGGCAACATGTAATTGCTACACATTGATACTAATTCAACCTGTTCCGTTGAATTGAATGAATAACATACTATGAATCTGGGCGCTCCACTTACAAAACGTAAATTCTCATATGATTCTTTCTTGTATTGGATTATGAGGCACTCGGAGTATAGTTATACTTTACCATTTGGCTATGTGGACAAGAAAGAGACACATATGTAGACAATCTCAATTGCAATGTGAGCAAACCTAAAGGAATCCATATTTGATGATTCAACTCAACTACAAGTTATTCGTTTCTAATTGAGCCTCATGTATTGCCAACTCACGTAATACAACGGTTACGTATCAAGGAATCAAATGCAAAGTACATGGATTGGGGTATGTTGATAGTACTTGTTGCAAAACTACAAAGTTGATGGATGACTCAACTCTATGTTTTGGTCCCTAGATGTGCACAATTTCTACCGGTAAATTGTAGAAGTGAATGGTGAAAGTCAGAAGGAGGGGAAATGGAAGAAAAGGCCAGCGAGAATTAAGGAGTAATTAGTTTCAAGGTGGATAGGTCTAAACCTAGAATTTGGAACTTATTTTGTTATAACCGATTCCTAATTTTTGGACCGCGGAACCTACCCTATTTTCTTGGAACCTATTATGAAACCTACTTTGTCAGTTCAGTTCCAAAGTCTATCCGAGAATCTTATTTTTTTTTTTTCACTTTCTCCTTAGAAATTCTATTATGTATAATGTCTCTCGATTTGTTCTCATTCAACTCTTTGCATCACTCTCTCCAATCTCCACTTGAACACCCTATCTCCCTCACATCGACGGGCTACTCTCCTACTGCCACAAGATATGCTTTGTTTCCCTTGTTCTCTATTGGTAGCTCAACTGTCGTCGTCCTTCACCCTCTCCACTGCTCTACTATTTTGGTGACCATTCATGTCCCCTCTTACCATTGCTCACCTCCATTTAGTCGTTTCCCTCAGCTAAGGACATATCATCTCTCTTAGCTCCCATCTGGCAGTTTTCTCGATGATTGATTAACAAGATGGTTGAGATCTCTGTGCTTTCATTTCTGCTTAAGGCTATGGCCGATGTACCATCTCTCTGACTTGCCACCACCAGCATCTCCTCTACAATCCCCATATCCATTGCCACTAAATTCTCTCTCTTGTCAAGTCAATACTAATAGTAGTACTCACCTTATTTTTGATGGAGAATCAACTAGCAATGCATGTCGACACAAAGATAAGTCACAAATCGGAGTTGGCAAGCCTCAAAAGAAAGAGAGAGGTGGAGCTACCGAGCTAGGGTTGTTACAAGGAGAGAGAGACAAAGAGAGAGGTGACGACGAGAGAGATGGAGCTTGGGTTACTACAAGCACATGTGGAAGTGGGAGAGTCAGAGACTAAGGGAGGACTGATCGACGGTGCTACAATGATGATGATGACTGGCGGTGTGCAAGGAAGATGAAGAGAGAAAGGACAAAGGGAATGTTAAGGTTAGAATTTATGAGAAAAAAAAATAGGGTTTTGGTTTTATAACTTATAAAATCAGTTCCAAAACCGATTCCAAAACAAAGTGGTTCAATCCAATTCTGGGGTAAGTATTCACTCAAAACCAATTCCCTGATCGGTTCAAATGAAAACCAGTTCCCAGACATGGTTTTCGAGTGGTTCAATCCAATTCCTGAATAGTATCGATCTAATTGCACACCCCTAGAAATAAGGAGGTTGGGTCTGGAGATTTTTTCTCTTCTAGTTCTAACTTTAGTCTCCTGATAAAGAAAACTCAAATCTGAACGTCATTCATCCCTACTAATCTCATCATGCTCTGTGTCCATAAAGTAACATTCCCCTCCTATTAGCCCCTTAAATCTTAAGCATATCTCTAGTGAAACAAACTCTAGTTGTTCTTCTCACTCTGATTCTCCTTATTCTTCTCTTCCTCCCGAAACTCAATCTATAAGCTCTCACCTTATGACAAACTTAATGCAATTCCAATATCGCTCCTCTTATAATCAATCCCTACACACTCATTTCGTCTCTCCAAATATTTTATATGCCTTAGTGTCTCACCTTTCCGCTCATGAATCTATCCATTCATCTAGTCATTCATCTAAAATTTCTAGTAGTTTTGGGGGCATAGAGAGTGCAGATCAAGTGTATGTTGTAGAGTTCCCACCTAAGGAGGAAGTTGGTGGGTTGGAGGAAGTGGAGGAAAAGGGGGATAGAGCCATTGCCTTATTCATTAGAGCTATGTAGAGACCATCCCTGAGACAACTAGAGAGGGCTGTTGAAGGAGGCTGTAAAAGAAGAAAAATGGAAGTTGAGCTTAAAGGTAAAAGTGTGGAAAGAAAAGGGTATGTAAGGAGGGCTAGAGAATATTGGGCTACTAAAAGGAGGAGAGACAAGAAGCCTTTACAATTGATTGACAAGGAGAACTTGATTGATATACCTATCCTAGATAATGTTATGTTTGCCAAAAATGCGTTTGGTGGCTAGCCTAATACAGCCACCCAAGGGCCACGATAGGCCTCCATTGGAATTGCCAAGGACTGGGGATGTCCTTGGTTGTTTGGTACATTTTTTATCTCAACAAAACACATCATCCTAGCATCATTTTTTTCCTAGTAACGAAAGAATAAACAAAAGAATTTTGGAAATGGTGAGAATGAGAATGAGATTCACTAATATGCTTTATGTTGATCCTATTGGGTTGAGTTGAGGATTGGTCCTTTGGTGAATATTAACTTACAAGTGGAAGTCCTTTGCATTGATCCAAGTTTCATTGACACCTACATACAAAGATTTGTCTATGCTATTGAATTCAGAGTTACTGGGGCGCATGCGAACCTTGAAACTTCAAGAAGACTCTGGTATTAGTTGAGAAGTATGGCCATAATAAATGCTTCTTGCCCTTGGATGTGCATTGGAGATTTTAGTAATATTAAGGGCTAGATAAGAAGAATGATAGGATAGCTACTGTACTAGAGAATGATGGAAGACTTTTTTTTATTTTTGTCTATCTTATTCTAATTATCTACTCACTCTTAGATTTTTGCCATACGTCGAACCCCATGGCCAAAACTAGATGCCCCTACCCCTAACTCCCTTGAGAAGAGGGGAATCTAACTCCCCACCTCCCTCTTCCCATGTAGGAGGGGTAGCCACTGGGGCAAATTCAATGATTGCAGGAAAGACATTCAAAAGCTCATTTTTAAGATGGGAATGGTGGACACGGGTTATGAAGGGCAAAGCTTCAACCTTTCCATAGTTGGTTCTAATCACGGTCCTCTTCCATTTGATACTTAGATTATAATAACATCATTATTCCAAGAGTAACCATATAATAACACGATAGGATTTTGAACTTTAAGAAATATGGAGTGTGTTTGTTCGAGTAAAATGGTTTTTCGCAAATCAATTCTCTAGACATTCGCGAGTTTGATTTGTTAAAATAATGAGTCAACAAAAAATTACGAAAATGAATTTCTTAACCTGAATAACGAAAAACATTTTCCTAAAAAAAAAAAATTTGAAAAGTATCTTACTTCGTAATGAAGTTTTCCTTGAAACAAACATATTATGTTTCACTGAAAACTTCATTATAAAGGAAAATATATTCAATGAAAATCATTTTCAAGGAAAATGCATAGTTTTCATTTCTTTAATAATTTAGGAAAAATGATTTCCTTTTCACCAGAAAGAGAAGCCATTTTCCCTTAATCTATGTAAAACATTTTCAGTAAATCATAGCGTTTTTCATCTCTCAAACACCCAAAAATAATTTTTCAAAAAACAGTTTTATTTCAAACAAGTGGACCCTAAGTTAAGCACTGGTTTGACACTCCTTTTTGACTCAAATTGTATGAAGTCAGTCCTTATTAATCTCCCAAGATATTGATGGTATCTCTAGCTTATTACCAAGAATCGTCTTCCCACCCAGGCCTTGCTCTTATCATACGGCAGGATTGGGGAGGTGCTCTGTGTCTTTTGCAAACTGATGCCGGATTCCATCAATCATTTGTTTTTTGATTATTGCATCACAGCCAGACTTGCCTTCTTTTGGGCTGATAGATGCAACCTCCCTTGGCGCAATAGGGCTTGGTTAGAGAATCTTCATTAGGCTATGAAGTTTCTTTCCAGTAAGGATTTCCATCGTTCCTGCTTGTGGGCCCGGTTTACGACTGAATGGCTCGATGCTGTTGAGTTTTTTGCTGCTGGGGTTGTGGCGTGAGTGATCGACTTGCTTTTGGGTGGTCTGTTGCCTTGACTCGCTTCACTTTGGCTGCGGAAAACTTCACCGGTTGCTATTTGTGGAGGGGGCTACGCTCTTTCTTAGGGTTCTTTTGGGTGTGGGTTGCCATTGTTTGGCTGGCTAGTGGCCTTCTTTTGTTAGTTGGTCCTTCTTTTGGTTATGGCCTTAGTTGTTTTGGCCTTGTCGTGTTGTTGTGCCTTTATTTCGGCACCGTTCTACTCATTCTGCCTCTGTTTCATTTTGAGTGTAAGTTTTGGTGCCGTTCGTTTGTATATTTTGGTTAAAGCTCAATACAATTACTTTTCACCCAAAAAAAAAGAAGAAGAAAAAAACCTCTTTATCTCTCAAATTTAATTGACACGGACCGGGCACAATCTTTTGCCTGAGTGGGTCTCACAGAGAGCACTTACTTTGGTGCGCAGGGATTGCAAAAGGACCATATGCAGAGGCACTCTGATCGCACAACCGCTCTTGATTGCTAACTAAGTCTGAACACGGGTCGCCATCCCTTATACAACAAAGAGGAAACCTCAAAACGATAATTAAACAAAATCGGGACAATAATGACATGCAACTTGAGTTTAATTGACATGGACCGGCACAATCTTTCATAGTGGGTCTCACGTCAAGCACTTACTTAGGCGAGTCGGTTTGCAATTGACCGGATGTAGAGACACCCCAATTGCACGACCGCTCTCGATCGCCGGATTGAGTCCAAACACCCATCTATTGTACGACAAAGGGAAAGCCCAAAACGACAATTAATGAAAAATTAGGGCAAAAAATGACATGCCCCCATCAAGCACTTACTTAGGCGAGCACGATTGTGATGGACCGACTGCCCGATTAAGTCCGAACACGGATCGCCATCTCCTTATCCGACTAGAGAGAAACCCCGAAACGACAATCAAACGAAAAATCGGGGGGCAAAAACCGACGGGCGCCTCGAGCTTTTGGCCAAAACGAATGTCGTCACAACACGACCATGTGGGGGTGTGTGCGTTGTCTTCGATTTCACCATCTCCAAGCATTAAATTACAGCCAATCCACAATAAAGTCAGCTGTCCAAATCATTCGACTGTCAGTGTAATGCAAAGAACCATCTACGCCAATAATGTCAATTTGTTGTATTATAATACACCTGCTGGCTCGCGGCTGGCTTTCGAAAATTAAATAAAAATTCCACGGAGTTCATCATCCACATGGGCAGTGGTATAATAGTAAATTTGAGCATGGACTCGTTCCTTGATTAATTTAATTTATCTTGCATTATTATTTTGTTTTGTAGTGTTTTATAATGGCTAATGGCATTAGTAGTAGTCTCTTCGTCTAGAAGTATTTTAGTGAATTAACCCATCTTGAGATTTAGAAAGAATGGATAAATTGTCCATATGTGGAAAGTTTCGTTTTGTTAATGTTTTAATTGTCATTGAACATGTAAATTAGCATGTGTTTAACTATCGGTGTTCTCTGGATGGGGACCCTTTCTTTTAAAATTTATTTAGCAAGAGTTTTGACTAATCGGAAAAAAAGAAAAGAAAAAAATGATGAACCTTTTTTAATATGATCAAAAGTATATCATTTAAAGTTAATATTATTAAATATTCAAAATAGGCACTCTCATTAAAAACAATTTCCCAATGAATAATTTTTGTCTCGAAAAAATCTCAAATTGGGATTTCCATGATACATTTTTCTCAATCTAATTTTCTTATCCCACAAAATCTCCAATAGGTACCCTATAATACAATTACCTTGAACTATTTTTTGTCTCGCAAAAATGCAAAAATTAGTACTCCAATTCAAATTTACCTATTGTTAACATTCTATCAAATATCCCAACAACTATAAGATAAATACAATGTGATGTGGAGGAAGACGGATCCAATTAGAAAATTGACATGTGTTCAAGCATACGCATTTTAATGAATGGAAAATTGGATTGAACCATCAGTTTGAAGTTTTAAGTAGGACAAAAATTAGTTGGGAAAATGTGTCGTGAATACAAGTTCAAGAGTTTTTGTGAAAAGAAAATTAATTTAAATTAAATTAGTCCTAGGGAACGAGGTTCGTTGGAGAAAAATGTGCCATGAAGTACGTTTTCAGGATTTTTTTTATATTTTTTATTTATTGTACCATCCCCCTTTGCTATAACCCACGAACTTTATTTGCCAAAGTGAGCCGACACTACAGGGAAAGTGGGGAAGCTTCCCATCCTCTTTTATACATAATATACATAATATTTATATAATGATTAGAATGAGTTTAATAATGATTTTACCTTTTCTTTACGTAAAATAGAAAAAATCAAATAGGAGCTGATGATGTCCCAGGAAATTGACTGTTTCTCTTGCTTCTTTCTTTGACCTCTTGCTTTGCTTATAGCCGAAGGCTCTTGACCTTTGATACATCCCTTTGTCTCTTAATTAAATCCCTATCTCTCTCCCTCTTTGAACTCCATCTCATTAATTAATTTTTTATTTAAATTCGAATGATTCTTTTTTTTTTTTTTTATTAATTTATGGAGTGTGCTCTAGCGTTCTTTGCCTTTTGGTCCCCACCAATCATGGGGGGTTTTTTTACAACTGCCAAACCAGCCTAAAGCCCTGATTTTCCAGCTTTCATTCCAATCTTGATGCCCCCATAAAGTCCTTGCACATGAGAGAGTTAGTTGGTGATTTCACTCATTCTCTTCGCCTTACCACCACCATTCTTGGTAATTGCCCTAAGTAAAAATAAGAGACTCGTCGGGTATCTTAAATTTCTTGTTATCTCGCTTTTAGCCGAATTTGTAATTCAAAAGTCACCTGGTTGCTCCTGATTTGGCAATCATTTATTATTCTCGAGCGAAACTCGGCGATCAACATGATCTTTTCTAAAGATGGAATATTTATGATCTTCAATATTCAATGGATATTTATTGCATGCCTAATTTTCATATTCACTTGCCATAAATTTGGCCAATTGGATGGATATAGGCAGATGAATCGTTCAATGTGGTATTGTTTCCTTGTATCCGAAGCTGCACCATCTCTCTCATCATGATGGGACTATTAAATTAATTTTTCATGGGAGGTAGTATTTGGCGAGAGGTGATGACAGCTTCTTGACAAAGACAAGAGTTTAAGGGAAATTAAGCAATTCATTAAGAGATGTGTTTGACTGTGATTTATTACCTAATTCAGTGTGGTGATGGGTCAAGAGAGGTGCTTTTGTTTCTCGATGATGTGAGGCAGTTCATTCATAAATTTACTTCGTATTTAAATGTAACTTTAATGATACGACACTTCACTATATTAAATGAGTTTCGATGTTCAAGTGAAATGGAAAATTAAATGGGAACCTAATCTCGAGTGAAATGGAAAATTGAAGTGGGAGTCTTTCACCACCAAGGAAATTAATACAACTGGGATTTTGACAAAATCAAAATTCAAAATAACTTGGAGGAATCAATCAACACCGTTCAAATCACTCTTATTTATTTATTTATTTATTTTTTAATCCCAATTTCCTACACTCAGAAAAGAAATCTCATGCAAGTTATCAATCAATACTTTATGAATTAGTTGGACAAGCTTGAAAGCAACCTCGTTTTGCTTTTTTGCCCGTTCACTTTGAGTTATTGACGTGGGGGCTTATTTGGTAAATAGGCATTCAATCAACGTCAAACATCAAAATTCAATGCGGTAGAGATGCAATTTCAACAATCTAATGAAAATTAAAAATAATAAATTGAGAAAGTCTAATTTCCCAGGTCGAGAAAGCGAACAATTTGATCGCACAAAACAATAAAGAAATGTGAGAAAATCAAATTACCCACCTTCTACTGTAATCTATATTATTATTTAAAACTTAAAAGAATTAAAAAATTAATGTATCATCTTATATATATCCCTATTAAATATTGAATAGTTTTAGATGTAAAAGTCAAATTGGACGAACCCGACATTTGAAAAAAAAAAAGATAGAGTAAATGATAAAAAAGAAATTGAATATCCTCGATATATATATAAACAAATTTCTGTATGACTCAATCAGTCCTATCCTTCCACCCCCGACCGAAAAAAAATAATTTTTTTAATTAAACTAATAATCAAAATTTGATATCAGGGGGCGAAATTCCGAAAACGCCCTCGCTCATCTCCATCTTCCTCCCCCCCCCCCTTCCTTCTCTCTCTCTCTCTCTACACCTGCTCTGCTGTGTAAATAGTCCACCTTCCTTCTTTCCTTCTCTCTCTCTCTCTCTCTCTCTCTGCATCCGGCAATGGCTCACCTCTTCAGAGATCTCTCTCTGGGCCAGTCCAAGAGGGAGCCATTCAAGCCCCCTCCCCTCTCCGCCCCCGCCCCCTCCGCCGCCGCCGCCCCCGCCGCCCCCGCCGCCGCATTGCCCTCCCCGCTCGGCCAGCTCGACGCCGCCCGCCTCACCGACGCCGACCTCCGCCTCACCGCCTTCGAGATCTTCGCCGCCGCGTGCCGCACCTCCTCCTCCAAGCCCCTCGCCAACGCTCACGCCTCCGCCGCCGCCGCCGCGGCCCACTCCGACTCGCCGCCGGCGGCCCACGGCAACGCGTCGAACTCGCCGGGCTCCCCGGCGCTGCAGCGATCGATTACCTCGGCGGCCGCGAGCAAGATGAAGAAGGCGCTGGGGCTGAAATCCCCGGGCTCGGGCTCGGGCTCCAGGAGGAGCCCCGGGTCGGGCTCGGGCCCCGGGAAGCCGAAGAAGCCGGTGACAGTGGGTGAGCTGATGAGGAACCAGATGAGGGTCCCGGAGAGCGTGGATTCTAGGGTCCGGAGAGCGCTTCTGAGGATATCAGCTGGGCAGGTGAATTTTGGGTTTTTCGAAATTTCGGTGATTTCCTCTTAATGTGTGCTCGTGGGTGATAAATGATGTGTAAATTGCGTTTTTCAGCGGCTGATTTGGGTGTGATTGTGCTTAATTGGGTTGATCTGGTGTTGGGTGTCTTTAGTGGTAGGATGGAATTTTGATGGTTTTTGTATGATTTGGTCAAATCACAGCGATAATCTCGAATTAGCAAATTCGGTGTAATGGAGATCGTTGGTCACTATTCCATGCTACTTATGTAGTTGTCGAATATTGAATATGATGATCTAGTGTCGATTTGAGAGTTCGTGGATTTTGATTTGATGGTTTTTGTACTTTGATCTTTTGAAGGGAATCGAGTTTTCCCAGAAAGACTCGATTTTGCACAAGACAGAATGGTGTGACGGGCTTGGTTCTGTATTCGGTTCCAGCAAGCATCCTATTTTGACAAAGTAGAAGACGGTTTTTTTTTTTTTTTTTTTCTCACTGTGAATTCGTGTATTTCATCAGTTTTCTCTGAACATTCTTGCTTACTTTTTCATTTACTTAGGTACTAATTATTATTTTGTGAATTGTAGGCTTAGCTACTGTACAAGGAAAAAAAAAGATAGTTTAACCGAATAAGAGTTGAAAATTCTTGTCCTATGTGGTGGCGTTTACCAAATACCTTCTTATTTGCTTCTGGTCTGTCTTGACTTTGTCCTCTTTTTATTTATTTATTTATTTATTGGAAGATAATTTGCTTCACATGTGCTCCTTTGGTAATTGATCAATTGTTTAGCTTCCGTTGCTTGGCTGTTATGGTGTGATTCTGTGGGCATGATAATAGCTCATAATTTCTGGTCACTTGGCGACAATTTATTTACATCCCTTTCATCTTGATTTCCTTTCCTTGGGAGGGACATGCGTGCACATGCATATCTATGATTATAGGGCGTATTTTTCAAATGATATATGGGACAACTCTTTTCCATCTATATTTCGATGTGACCAGCAACAAACTCATATATTCAAGCATCCATTTCTGTTGCAGGTTGGACGACGGATTGAATCAGTGGTCGTACCGTTAGAATTATTGCAGCAGCTAAAAAATTCGGATTTTACTGATCAACAAGAATATGATGCCTGGCAGAAGAGAACCCTGAAAGTTCTTGAGGCTGGTCTCCTTATTTATCCCCGTGTTCCACTGGACAAGTCAAACATGACTGCACAGCGTCTCCGACAAATAATTAATGCAGCATTTGATAGGCCCTTAGAAACAGGGAGGAATAATGAATCTATGCAAGTTCTTCGTAGCGCTGTGACTTCTCTTGCTGCAAGAACCATTGATGGGTCTCTTGATTCTTGTCACTGGGCAGATGGGATTCCTCTAAATCTTCGACTGTATGAAATGCTTCTAGAAGCTTGCTTTGATGTTAATGATGAAACTTCTATCATCGAGGAATTTGATGAGCTTATGGAGCAGATAAAAAAGACATGGGGAATCCTTGGAATCAACCAAATGCTGCACAATATTTGCTTTACATGGGTTCTTTTTCACCGTTTTGTGGCAACTGGACAGGTGGAAATGGACTTGCTTTATGCTGCTGATACTGAGCTTGCTGAAGTTGCTAAAGATGCCAAAGCAACAAAGGATCCGGAGTATTCCAAGATTTTGAGCTCTACATTGACATCAATATTAGGCTGGGCAGAGAAAAGACTTCTTGCTTATCATGACACATTTGATAGGGGTAACATTGAGGCGATGCAGGGTATTGTTTCTCTTGGTGTCGTGGCAGCTAGAATTTTAGTTGAAGATATTTCAAATGAGTATCGCCGGAGGAGGAAAGCAGAAGTTGATGTAGCTCGCAGCAGGATCGATACTTACATTAGGTCATCATTGCGCACTGCTTTTGCTCAGGCAAGTTTCATAAATTATAATTTGCTTCAGGGCATGTCCAATATATAGAAGGCTGATATTTGATCAAAATCTATCATCTTTCATTGCTCTAAAGCTGTACTATATTGTCACTTGACATGGCATGGAGACATTGGACTTAAGTTCAGGATACTTATACCACACATGCTTGAGATGCTGGCTGTTTGATATCGACGAAATTTATTGTATCAATCATAAGAGGAAGTTATACAGAATCTAATTGTCCGTCCCTTGGAAGCAATCGATATTGATCGCTTAAAAAAAAAAAGTAGGACAAAAGAAAATCTTTGTATAGCTTTATAGTAAATCTTTTGACTTGTAGGGCTGTATTCTTGTGCATCTGTGACATGAATTTTGTTGATTCTGTTGCAGAGAATGGAGAAAGCAGATTCAAGCAGGAGAGCCTCAAAAGGGCATTCTAATCCTCTTCCAGTGCTTGCTATCCTTGCGAAAGATGTGGGTGAACTAGCACTTAATGAGAAGGGGATTTTCAGTCCCATACTGAAGAAGTGGCATCCTTTTGCAGCAGGGGTTGCGGTTGCCACACTTCATGCTTGTTATGGAAATGAGCTAAAGCAATTCATATCTGGTTTAACTGAGTTGACACCAGATGCTGTTCTGGTGCTGAGAGCAGTGGATAAGCTGGAAAAGGATCTGGTGCAAATTGCTGTTGAAGATTCTGTGGACTGTGATGATGGTGGGAAGGCAATAATCCGAGAGATGCCTCCTTTTGAGGCTGAGGCTGCAATAGCCAATCTGGTCAAAGCATGGATCAAGACAAGAATAGACAGATTGAAGGAATGGGTAGATAGGAATTTGCAACAAGAGGTATGCTTTGCGGTTTGGATCAATCTTGTAGGATGCTAGGTCTGCTATCAGTGTTGATAAATCTTGACTTTACAATGTTCATTTGAATGGCAAGATGCTGCTTACTTCAATATTGCTGCAATCTTGTGAGATCACTGCTTGGTAGAAGATATGACATGCTGTTGCTATGTGAAGCAGTACTTCATTAATGTTTCTCCTACTCTATATAGGTTAATTTTAATATGTTTTGTCAATCTCATGTTGGTGGCTTATGAAAAGGTGCTTTGCCGTTGCCTTAGAATTCAATCTCGTTTGAGTGGTTAGATTTGATAGTTTTGTCAATCTCTTAGAAGCGTAAATGTATAATAACTACCAAGTGATCACAACTTTCCTAAGTCCCTTCCCAACCCTTCTCTCTGGTACCCGTAAAAGGGGAGACAGGGAGTGTTGATGGATGCGTTTAATTACTGTCAGGATCTTGTTATCTATTATTGTAGAATTATCACGAGGATTTTGAGCCTCATATATGTGTATATAGAGTTTACAAAGTAAAAGAGTCGTGAACCTAACTCCCTTGCCTACCCTCCCATCTGGCACCTAGAATAGGGGAAACAATGAAGTGTTGATGGATATGTGTCTATTTCTCTGTTAGAATCGTGTGTTTTATTATCACAGAGTTATCACAAGCATTTTAAACCTCATATACATGCATTAGATTTTTCCCCTACTAATTGGTTCCTGCTATACACTGAAATTTCAACATTGGCATTCTTTCATTCTCGTGCGCTTTTCATCTTCTAATGTCATTTTTTTCCTTGCTTTCTGATGATGATGTAGACATGGACTCCACAAGCAAATAAAGAGGAATTGGCTCCTTCTGCTGTCGAAGTGCTGCGGATAATAGATGAAACTTTAGATGCATATTTCCAGCTTCCGATACCGATGCATCCAGCACTGCTTCCTGACTTGATGACTGGCCTTGACAAATGTCTTCAGTATTATGTAACCAAGGCAAAATCTGGATGCGGTCAGTCAACCTCAAGTTCACAAATAACTTGTTCTTTATTATTAGGATATATCATAACATGACCGCTGTCTTCAATTTTTTCTTAGGATCGAGAAATACATATGTTCCCACAATGCCAGCACTAACCAGATGTAGTGTGGGATCCAAGTTTCAAGGATTTGGCAAGAAGAAAGACAAGTCACCGAGTATCCAGAAGAGGAACTCTCAGGTCGCGACAATGAATGGTGACAAATCTTTTGGAGTTTCTCAGCTATGTCTTCGTGTAAACACCTTGCAGCTAATATGGCTAGAGTTGGAGGTAGTGGAAAAAAGAGTAATCACCCATCTAAGGAACTCTGAGTCCGCTAATACAGAGGATTTTTCAAATGGTCTAGGGAAGAAATTTGAGCTCTCGCCTCCTGCCTGTTTGGAGGGTATCCAACAGCTTTGTGAAGCGGTTGCCTACAAAATCGTATTCCATGATCTAAGCCATGTCCTTTGGGATGGTCTTTATCTAGGTGAAGTTTCATCTTCTAGAATCGAGCCATTCCTTCAAGAGCTGGAGAAATACTTGATGATCATCGCAGACACTGTGCATGAAAGAGTTCGGACACGCATTATAACATGTGTTATGAAAGCTTCTTTTGATGGGTTCTTGTTAGTATTGCTTGCTGGAGGTCCATCTCGTGCTTTCTCTAAGCAGGAGTCACCAACAATAGAGGACGATTTCAAAGCTCTGAAGGACTTGTTCTGGGCAAACGGAGATGGTTTACCTGCTGAATTGATTGATAAGGCTTCTGCCACTGCAAGAAGCATTCTACCTCTTTTCCGAACAGATACAGAGTCTCTTATTGAGCGTTTCAGGCGCACCACTCTCGAGACTTATGGGTCTTCTGCTAAGTCTAGGCTTCCACTACCAGCAACATCAGGGCAGTGGAACCCCACTGAACCAAACACAATTCTTCGTGTTCTGTGCTACCGAAACGATGAAGCAGCTGCCAAGTTTCTGAAGAAAACCTATAATCTTCCAACGAAACTCTAGTCGCCAAAAGTCCAGTGCAAGAAGTTTAAGCCCGGTCTTTCTATGAACAGGTGGCAGACTGAAGAGCATGCCTCTATTGCTGCAATCATGGCTTCACTTGACTGTGGCTCGAGTCCCATCCTTCGTGCTTGAGCAAGCAGATGAGTTACTTTCTGAAGGTAGCTTTGTATGCTAGAGATGAAATGCACTTGTTCAGGCGCGGTGGCTGTTTTGCCCAATTCAACCCGGAGGACTGAGGACTGACCTGGGGAGGCTACTATGGAAGGTGGGGTTGGCTTATTCTTTAATATTCATTCTTGTGTAAGTTAAATTAAAAAAGAAAAAAAGAGTTGTATCCTTTTGGTGCCCTTTTCTATCTAGCCTACTCCATTTTAGCATTTATTTTCTGCGTCGAGCCATTTTACCTGTATAAGATGAAGACATGTATGGATTAGGTGCTTGTTACTGATATGTATGTAAAGCAGCTTTTGAATATCCTTGATGTGAAGACTAGAAACATTTTACTTGGTGATAGTAAATATGAATGCCTTTATTTTCAAACTCATGTTCAAATGACACATTTGAATTTGCTGTTCTAGTTGTATTTTAGGTGTGATTATTAACGTTAAAAAAAATCATTAATTTCACATTGATTTTGCTTCAAATTCCAAGCATTTTAATTGCTTGCCTGAATTGATATTCATCTTCTTAGGGCGAGGTCCTTGAAGTAGGTGATTATAACATTGAGTTTAAGTGCAGTCTCACTCTTATCAAATGGCTGGTCCATGAACTTGGATGCACCTACGTACTAAATGCTTGTGAAATGGAGAAAAATATTCGTATGTTAATTGATTCAGCAACACCGAGTGTAATTAAATTTTCTAATCACAACCAAGTACACTAAAAGGTGATCAAAGCATTTCCGAGCCTCTTAAGTCGCACGATCGGACTTGGACATCTTAAGGACCTTTGAAGTAGGGGTGTGCATGGTCCCCGGGCAGTTCTCGACCTAGAACGGGAACTGCCCGCTAAGGACTGGTTCCGAAAAATTGGAACCGGGATCCACCAATTTGTTGCATGAATCCACCCGTCCCGGGTGGATCCATGGAACCGATTTTGACGCGAAATTTTTTTGGTTTTCAACATAAAACAATTACGTGACATCAAAGCAAAAGAAAAAAAAAAATCAAATTTAAGTACGTGGAACGAAGATTCATTTGTTGTAATTATAAATGTATCTCGTAAATAAAAAAAAAAAAAACGAATAGATGGAATGCAACATTCTCCCATTTCCTACTTGCAAATAACCATAGATGGTTAAATTTTCTTTGACCAAAGGTAAAGGTTCCTAGAGAGTGAGATGAGATGTAGGGTTTCTTTTTAATAATTTTTTTTTTTTTTTAATATTAAAAAGGTTCCGGTTCGGTCCGGGTGGGTGGGCGGGCGGATCCGCCCACGGAACCGGGAACCGGACCGGACCGGTACTCATCGGTTCCAATAATTTGGAACCGGGAACTGACCGGTTCCCTCAAGACCCGCCGGTTCCGGCGGTTCGGTCCGGTTTCGGGCGGTCCGGGCAGATCCCGGGTGTTTTGCACACCCCTACTTTGAAGCAGACGTCTCTACTAATTTGCATTGAGCAATCGAAAAGTTACCAATCAAATTATGAAATTTATCAGTACTAACTTAAAGTATGTATATCCAATCAGTGGATGGGCTTCTTTGAATCCAATAAACCCCGAGATTTGTACGTTCTTTTTCAAGCTTGCCTAGTGAGAAAGCATGGATGATATTGCCAACATGGGCGATATACATTTTTACGTACATAAACATATAATCTTATAGAGATATCAAAATATAAATGGAAAGCTATCCATTATCAGGGAAAATGTTGAGAAATTCTATTTATTCAAAAGTAAATTCACATTTGTCATAAAAATGGTAGGCAAGATTGGGCTCGAGAGAACTGTCCAAGCCCGTCGGCCCGCCAGTTCTACTGGGCACGTAGAAACCGAAAAATCGAATTGTTGGCACGTAGAAACCTTCAGTCTTTCTTCACCTTCGACCTGCGATCTCTTCCACTTTCGGTTTGATCATTAACTGTCCGTCGCTGATTACTGTCGACAGCCTCGCAAGAGGAATCAAATGGTGGGCTCTTCTGCTCAGCCTCAGCCAAAGGTAAAGCATCCAAAGTGTTTTTGGTCCTGTGAAATGCCATGAAGGTGAAGCAAGAGGCGGTCCCCGCAAAAAAAGATGGTGTCTTTCTTCATAACCAAGCGTTCATTAGTTCCAAGGGAGCGAAAAGCATTAAAATTTTTAGACAAAACTGAATTGGGTTGCGTGCACATCCTAAGCAAATTGGACAAAGCTTTCGTTTTTTTGGTTATAATTTGTTTCTTTTTTTTGGGTGTATCTGATAGTGATTAATGATTATAGAATTGTCATGTTGGAGCAGCAACAGAAGCAAGGGGAAGAATGGTTGGGATTGAGTTTCAGACCCCAGAATTACATTCCAGGCCTTGTGATTGGTTTCATTCTTGGGTGGTTCGTGGATTTGACAAAGCCTGCCAAAAACCCTGTTAGAAGGAGAAATCTTTTGCCCGGAAAGCACAAGGAGGTGTCTTTGGTCTCGAGTGGCGGCGAGCAAGAGCTTAAGATGGTAATGATTTGGGTTTTCTAGTGATCAGCCATTGTTGCAACAGCTTCTCTTTTGTTTCGGCTAAAAATTCTAGTAATTTAGTCTCTTAAAGCTAAGGATTATCAAAGTCTTCGATACATCTGGAAGTCGATTAAAGGAGATTCTGACATCCTGGTCACCAAGCTTGAAAGATATAAAATTGCTGCTTAACATATTATTTCATTAGAAGAATTTCCTGAGTTTATTTTTAAGGAGGGAGGAGAGGGAATTGCTTCTTTTTTGGAAAAGGAAAATTGGAGATATTGGGAGAACTTATTTTAGCGCGGAGATTGGTCTATAAGTAGTCTGCTCTAATTTGGATGAAACGCTTGTGGTAGGTTCTGGTTGTTAGGCAAGATTTGAAGATGGGACCAGGAAAAGTGGCATCTCAATGTGCTCGTGAGTTAACCTTAATTTCACAGAATGCTGGAAAAATTGACTTGTGCTCCTTCAGATGATGTTATTTTAACTTTAATACGGTCGTTTCTCTTGTTTTTCTGTCTAATTTGTAGATGCTGCCATGGGGATGTATGCGGAACTGATGCAGAGGTTGGTTGTGAAGAATTTCCTTCATGGAGAATTGCTTCCAAATGAAAACTCTATTTTTGTTCAATGCGAGCGAGTTGAGTTTATTGATTCATTCTCTCCTGCAGCAATCAGTTTCTTTTAAGACAGTGGGAGCAATGCGGGCAGCCCAAGATCGTCTGTACATGCAAGAATCAACAAGAAATGTAAGCAGGCGAATTTTTCTCTCATACTGAAAAGATTGCACTTATAAGCTGGAGTTATTCCATATTGAGGTTTGCTCTTCACCAGGAATCAGCTAAGAGAAGCTGCTGAGAGCGCCGGCCTTCCAACTTTTGTAGTCACTGATGCTGGAAGAACTCAGGTATGCATATGCATGTCCTTGCTTATGGCACATCTAAGAACCTTTCTTAATAACCTGCTTCATGATGGCAACTGCAAAAAATTTAGAAAGACAGGGTCAGCATATGGATGTACTACCGCTGTCATATTATTCGATAGTTTCCATTCCTTTTAGTTTTTGATGTTTTCTCAGGTAGGGTATTTGACATAAAGGATCTTGCTTAGAA
This sequence comes from Eucalyptus brandiana, assembly GCA_014182725.1. NCBI lineage: Eukaryota > Viridiplantae > Streptophyta > Magnoliopsida > Myrtales > Myrtaceae > Eucalyptus > Eucalyptus brandiana. The sequence goes on from CM024670.1 coordinate 37,524,062, forward strand.
AGTGATGGTGGGCCAGCGGAGTTGTTCAAGTTCACCGTTATGCATTTGTCCCTTCTATGTTGAGAATTTTGATTTTCTTATTTCTTGCTTTTTTTTCTTGTTTTTTGGGAGTCTAATGCCCTCTATTTTAAGGAATATAGCTGAGTTGCTGAATCTAGATACCTTCAAATTTATCTGCTAGTTTGGACATAGGCAATAGAAGTGAAGGTTGCCTATGATTGTTCCATGCCTTTTATCCGCAATAGAAGAAAGGAAGCAAATACAAGGTTGTGCAAAAGCACTTTAATTCGGGACGTATCATGTCTCTTTTGTGATTCTGATGTTCTGAAGTTGGTTAAACTAATTACTTCAAGCTTATAACATTGCGTTGCTTGCAACTTAATTTTCATACTGGATTATAGTTTATCTCCATCGAAGATGATATAGGAATCAGGTCCTCATCACCATATGTTGTTCAGGTAGCCGCTGGTTCAAGGACTCTACTTGCGATAGGACCTGGTATGCTCATCAATTCCATCCTTAAAGCTCTCCTTTTTCCATGGCATTCTAAGCTGTTTTTATGCTGAGCATATGGCATAGGAAGCAATTGGGACCACTTTCCATATGATTAAAATTTCAAAATCAAGAATGTGGAATTGATAAAAGTTAAGATTCCAGAGTGACTAGCCTGTTTTCTTCCTTTTTGTCACTCTGTGTATTTGTTGCTGAGTCTGAGCAGGACCAAAGGCATCAGTTGATTTGATTACCGGAAAATTGCGTCTGCTTTGATGTACTGAAGAAGGAAGGCATGCCCGACTAATTCTCTGACTCATTGGCTGATTCGATCATCACTCCATTATGGTCTTGAGGTTCTGATCCATGTCGCATTTGGCATAGGTCATGATAGTACGAGTCTCGGCTAGCCTCCATCAGTCCATACCGTTTTGTTCTGCACATGAATTTGTAATGGCCAGTCGACTTAAACTTCTACCTGTTGGTCAGAAATTGATATGAAAATATGCTTTGACAAGTACTTCCTTCAATGTATATGCTTGAGGGTCTTGAATGTGAAGCCGTGAGTGATGCAATTAGCCAGTCACTCATTAGAGGGAAATATTGCATTGCCCTGAGCTTGGCCCTTAGGGGCTGGGGCTCGATTAAACTGGTCCTGCTGTCGTGAACGAGGTGCAACTGCTGGTGGAGGACGAAATCCACCAACTCCGATCTAGAGCTGATCACCATGCCGGATGCACCCGTCCACCATTCATGTAGGCTTTGCCGGCATATGAATTCGCTAGGATAGGTAGGGCTGGACTGGGCTGCGTTGGGTTCTCCTTATTTAGAGATCGTGACTAGGTGTGTCCGAATCAGTGATTACCTTTACTTGGCTGCTCAAGCACGAAGTTTTCTATGTGCCTTGTTGGCTCTGTCGATGTTTTGCAGTTAATGAAGCCGGCTCGAGCAAGAGAGACTAGGGCGGGACCTCAGGCTCGGTCTGGCCTGCCCTTACGATTCGGCCGAAGGAAGGGCTTCGGCCTAATCATGTCCAAGCCCATCCTAGCAAGGATCAGCTTCCGTAGGCCCTAACCTGAGGTGGGAGAGAGAGAGAATTGCATATTACGCAGCATAACTTCTAGTTAAAGGGGCCTGCAATACGATTGAGAGCCATAAAAAAAGGAAGAGCGCATGGAAGCGATCATTGTGGTATCAAATAACGTAAATTGAGGTGAGCTTTCAAAGTTTCACGCTCTTAATCATAGAGTATCTCGTACCTCGAGGTTTCTTTCAATGTATCGATCTGTTCGTTCGGTTTTTTCTCTCCCAGAAATCCCTGATGATAAGGACTTATAGAGCTTCCAAAAGCGTGAATAAAGTGAGCATAAAAAGAGAAATTTTAACTGTGTTTTAGCCCTGCCTAGCAAAAACATATATATGAAAAACAGATCTGTATTTTAGCCCACTGATTCGTAGAAACCCTTTAACCCACCAATGTTAGTTGGCTTTGAAGTTGTCTCTAATCCAACCCTCTAAGAAATGGCCAAAAAAGCATAAAGGGGTCTCTCAACTCGTCCTACTCGAACGGGTTGTCGTTGTGGCCCTTTGCACTAGCTGAGCTTCTCCCAGGGCCGGACATTTGAGCGCTATGTTTGTCTTGGTGTCTTCTCAGGGTTACCGTCTTGCCTCTGGACTTGAGGAATAACTTGGTCTCACAGATCCACGACGTTTATTATAGGGGTTGCCTCTAATAGGGAAGGCGGCCCATCGCCGTCCATGCATTCCCGAATAATCATCTAGTTACTGTGCCTCGATATTGTTGTCAAGGAGCCTTATCGTTGCTCGAGTGGAGCGGGCACGTTGGGAGGTCCTTGCATCCTAAGGGAGCAAAGGACTTAGGGTGCGTTTGGTTCGGCATTTGAAAAGCCCATTGGGAAAATGCAAAGCAGTTTAGCCTAAAGGGCTTTGGAGGGAATGCAAAGACTGTTTGGTAAATTCTGCTTTGAAAAGCAACTTTGAGATAAATGCTGTTTGGTAAAAAAACACATTTAGAAAGCCCATTTGAGTGATTAATATTAGCTTTTTAGTTTTTATATGTTTAAAATTGACAAAAATAATGCATGCAACTTCTTTTAATTTAAATTTTGACGACAATGCTAAAAAATATCAAATGGAAAAAATTCACATCAAAGTGGTCTCTCTCTTAATTTTAAAAAAAAAAACCTTTATTATAATAAATGGAATAACATCTCGCCCGAGGAAATAAATTTATTATCCTTTAAAATTACAAACATCCTTAAATATTTCTAGAGACATTTGATCAAGCTAGAATACTATGTACAACAAACCTTGATACAACACAGTTTCTCAAATATCTATTCTCTGTTTACATGCAAAGCGTACATAAAAGTTCAAATGCTCTTGTCATAGATAGAATTAAAGGTCGTTGTAACACATAAGCTGCCATTCTTTTAACCACAAAGATGATTTGTCCGGCCTACTTGACTACCCGGATGAAGTGGAGGATGAATCCTTTGAGTGACCTCTCGGACCTTCATCGGCAATTAGATCCATGAATTTTGAAAGTGACAAGGTGTCGATATTTCACCGTCATTAACCTCAGCTAAGCTCATTAGCATCTTCACGACAGTCAACATGGATGTTTGAAGCCCTGGTATACCCTGTGTTCAGAGAAGACCAATCTTCATGAATAGGCATGCCTCTTACCTATGATGTTCCCCATCCGAGATGTACCACTAAGATCATTAGCTCCCCTTTCTTGTGCAACTTCCATGCCCATAACACATTGTACATGTAGATCAAGAGATACATGCATTTGCAGCATCACAACTCAACTTCTAAGCCAACAAGAGCAAGAAAGTCTCCAAACCCCAAGCCTATCTGTCCACATAATCCCCGTTAAACACGAACCGATTTTCACAAGAAAGACCCTCCTTAACAGAACAAAACATTGTGAAGTTGCCCATGAACATCCAGGTTGCATAACATAACACAAAATTGACATGTATTCTTTATACCCATTCATTGCCCACTCATTCTAGCAAGTATCAGCTATATGAATAAACATCCATGTTGCAAAAACAACACAAAAAACCAAAGTGCATAACTCGAATCGGCACGTATGACTTTGATAGCAAAAAATTTGTTGCAACATAATACAAACTAGGATGCTAGATTACGCATACATATAGCACCAAATAAGGAGTAGATCGGGGCATCAACAAATTTGGGCAGCATGAGTTAAAGAACCTACAGTAAACAGTTGAATGAACACCCCAAAGCAGGAATGGGATTATGATGGATAGCAATTAAATGAAGTTCCATAAGGTCATTCCGCATCCACGCATCACTCAATGCACTCACCCCTCCAGTCAAACTCTCCAGAACTCAATCTTCTTCTCGATCGAGAGCCCCGAAACTTGGCATTCTCGCCCGGTGGGGATATCAAACGAACAAAGAGAGAGAGACAACAGTCGAAAAAAATGCCGCGGCGACATCGACCCCAACGACGACCCCGACCTCAAGAAATAGGGCACCATCTGCGATCACCATCTCGCCTCTACCCGAACCTCAAGAAATAGGGCACGGACGAAGGGCTTACCGGTTCGGGGCTCGATGGTGCCGATTGGAAGGAGTCGTCGGTGGAGCCGGCGTGCGGGCGAGGTGTCGACTCAAGCTCGCCGCTCTAGGTCGCCGCTTTCCCTTGGACTCTCTGTCGCTCGAGCAAGAACGGTATCACGAGGGAGGAGAGAGCGACGGAAGGGGAGAAGGGGAGGAGAGAGTCGGAAGGAGTCGTCGGTGGAGCCGGCGCGCGGGCGAGGTGTCGACTCAAGCTCGCCGCTCTAGCTCGCCGCTTTCCCTTGGACTCTCTCGCTCGAGCAAGAACCGGTATCACGAGGGAGGAGAGAGCAACGGAAGGGGAGAAGGGGAGGAGAGAGCGAAGCGACGGGAAGGGGAGGAGAGAGGAGTGCGGATGAGCTAGGGTTTTCTTTTCTGTTTTCAAAATGGACAAAAGTGGGTTTTCAACAAATTTTTGAGGGCAAAATCGACAACTTCAATTTTTTCATTAATTGAAGCCTTCAGCATTTCGAAAATGCTGAAAGCTCAAGGCTGGTGGAGACCAGCCTTGGGCTTTCAGCATTCCCAAGGGCCAGCTTTCATTTGAAAGCTCCTTGGGAATTGGTTGCCAAACGCCTCTCTTTGGCTGAAGGAGCTTTGGGGGCTGGATGGGCTTTCTAAATGCCCATCCAAACGCACCCTTAACATGCCACTACCTATAAAACACCGACACTTTTCGAGAGCGTTCATATCGTATCGAACATTTTGACACGTCTCTGATATTCTTCGACACTAAATCAAAATATGTTAGAAAATCGATAGCTGGTCAATTCTCTCGGCGCTCTTCGACACTTGAAAAATTTTTACTAAATGAAGGGCATAAAGATAATAAAAAGGAAAATAAGAAAAATCTAGTCTTCTCTTCTCTTTTGACTTTCACTTCCTGTGATACACAATTCATCCCTTAAGTTTCTTCTCTCCTCTTCCGATACATTTTAACATGTGAGTTTAGAATGTGGATTGTTTTCTTTTTTTCTCCAAAGTTTGAAGGATTATTGGAATGGAATTTAATTTGCTAAATCAAAATAATGAATGGTATTAACAAATAGTGAATTAATATTTTTAGTGTAAATTCATTTTATGTTCTTTTTTTATTATTTATTTATTTATGAATTTGAATCAAATTGATTTGATTAAAATAATCATAAAAATGATAATTTATCTTTTATACACACACACACACACACACACACACACACACACACACACACACACACACACACATTTAATATACAACGTGTCTCAATGTGTCAATTTTTTTTATTTTTTGAGAAATGACGTGTTACTATGTCGTGTCATGTCCTGTCATATCATGCGTCGGTGTTAGTGCTATTAAGGCTATTGCTAGCTTAGATTTAGGTGCTTGCCATTTAAGAAGTGAGTAAGATAGCGGTTGTGGTAAATATCGAGGGCAATCATGTGCAAAGTGGGAATTTGTCTGAAATTAAGAATTTTTTTAGAATTTGTAAGAGATGGATGAAGGTGAAAATGAGAGGAGGGACATTTATTGGGAAAATTTCAAATAAGAATATGAAGTGTTTTTATTTTCTTAAATAAGAGCCTAAAGTAAACCTTATTCTAAATAAGAGCTTGAAGTGTCCTTATTTTTTCAAATAATGACATGAAACGATTTTTTTTTTTTTAAATAAGGCATGAATTGGCTATCTCGATTTCAAAAAAAGGTTTAACTTTCTAATTGGTTAAGGGCATTTTCGTCATTTTCCTTTTTTTTTTTTGAATTTTTTTCTTTCTTTTTTTCCTTTTCTCTCAAATTTTTTTTTTCCCCTTTCTTCTGGTTTTCTCTTTCTTCTTTGCCAGTGGCCAATCTCGAGCGATGGTCAACCATCGATGACAAATGAGGAGGGTTGGGTAAGGGTTGCTTTCACTCGATTTGGCGAGGAATGGCCTTGCCTGGGCGAGGCGACCCTCACCTCGAGTAAGGTCGTCCTCACTGCCCATAGGCAAGGGCGACTCTCACCAGATTTGGGTGAACTAGCTATTGGCAAGGGTTGTCCTCACCTTAGCGAGGTGACCCTCACCCTTGCTGAGGCCGCTCTTTCACCCTTGTTGGATTTGGGTGAGGGTTGCCTCACTAGCGGTCGGAGAGGTGACACCCTAGGCAAGGCCGTCTTTGCCAGTCTCATGTAAGGTTAGCCCTCACTAGATTTGGGCAAGGATTACTTTGCTTGCGACTAGCAAGGGCTTGGGCAAGGCGAGCCTCACCAACAATCGGTGAGGGCTTGAAGGCCCTCACCCAGTGGGTGGTGAGGGTTGTTGGGCCCTCGTCGACGCTCGCTAGAAAGGAAAAGGAAAAAAGAAGAGAAAAAAGAGAAAAAGAGAAAAAAAGTTGAAAATAAATTTATCTTTTGACAAAATACCCTTGACTAGCTGAAATATCTAGCTAGTTGACAACTGCCAAGGTCAAACCCTTATTTGAAGCTGCTATGCCCATTTCAAGCTCTTATTTGAAATTGACATTAGGAGTGATGGGGTCCAAGGTGGGTAGGGTTTAGACCTGAACCTTGTACTTGACCCTATTATAACCGGTTCCCCTTTTTTGGACCTTATACCCGACCTATTTGTATTGGACCCTGTACTTGACTCACCCTATTTTTCCGATCCGGTTTTAGGGTCATCCTTGTTTCCACCGGAATCTGTTTTGCAATCTTCCGATATCTTATACAACTTCAAATTTTATATTAATAAGCAAGATAATAACGTAATCCTCCTAATTTATATTAAAACATTAAGCACTGTTAATAAATTAATACATGAACTTTTTGACTAAACGAAAAATTGAGAATCTATAGGGCTAATTATAATAAATAAAATTATAAGACAAAGAATTAGCAACAAACATGAGTCTAATATTAGTCTTATTCCCACAACTATTACATGAAGCTACTCATTTATGCAATCATAACTCCTCCTACAAAAGAGAAATTAGGCGAGCCAATCCATGTGATACATAAGAATTCGACGGCGACGAACATCGTCCGTCCATCAAACGGTACGAGAGGGAGCCGATGAGGGAGGGAAGCAAGTGAGGAAGAGGAATGACAAAGGAGGTGTGTCGTGCGTGTTTGAGAGAGCCAAGAGGAAAAACATCGTGTGATTGCGGGAGTAAGAATAGAATTTGAGAGAAAAAAAAAAGGATTTTAGATCTCTACTTACAAAACTGGTTTTAGAATCGGTCTAGGAACCGATTTCTGGGTGGATAACCACTTGAAACCTGTTCCCGGACCGGTTTAAACTAGTTCCGAATTTTGGGAACCGATTCCCGGACCGATTCTCGACCCTATTTTCCGGGTGGGCCGGTCTAGGAATCGGGTATACTCAGTCCGGTTGCACACCCCCTAATTGACATTGCCACTTCATGTCCTTATTGATATAAAGTTCATTTTAAGCCATTATTTAAGAAACCGATAACACTTCAGTACTTTATTTGGAATTTTCCTGACTTTTATTTTGTAGAATATAACTTTTTTTAAATCTAGGCCTGCTTGGCCCCCTTTTACATTGAGGGCCGGGCCATGTCATGTTTGGGCCGGCATGGCCCGTTGGCCATCCCTCATTGGAATATTTTGTGGACGCGTGTATCTTTGTCTTGCATACATCAATCATCGCAATCGCTTTATAAATCTATGACAAAGGAGTCTCAAGTAAGGAGAGGAAAACCGGATTTTCTTAACCTAAATAGTAGCCACGTCCAAATATTCAAAAACAATGAAACCATTATGTTTAAAGTTCAAACTATGAACAAGAAATATATTACAATTATTTAATATATTACAAGCAACAAAAGAGAAATCAGGCATAATATGCGACAAAAATAAAGACATCCATACTAAAATCTAAAACTAATCCATAAACCACATCTCTCGACCAGTGTGATGACGAGGTAATGATGCAACGGTACGTGGCAAGGTGGCACTATTCATTAATTAAATGTTTCTCGATTTTTGGCATAAATTGGCTACTTTTGGTCAAACTCAAAATACAAATTTGACTTGGCACATGATAAGTGGTATGAGTCACCATCAGTTGACTACGACGAAAAGAAAAACTTATGAAACGACTTCTCGGTCTCTTCTATATTGTCCACATTTCTCTTTTCCTCTCTATTTTTCTTTTGAATTTAGATGAAATAAAGGTTGGAGAGAGAGAGAGAGGGATCAAGGGATAATTATCAATAATGTATTAAACTTATTGCACTTGTATCAATTTAGTTGTACACCTTTTTATTTAGTTGCAAACATTTTTATTTAGTTAATTTAGTCATAAATCTTTTAACAATTTGTCAATATAATCTATATGGCCAATGTTAGTTGGAAATAATTAATGTGAAATTTTTTGTTTTGTTTTGTTTTTTTTTAATTTTTAATTTTTTCTTTCTTTTCTTCCTTCTTCCTTCTTTGCTCACTGGGACCCTTCAATGCCCAACGACCAGCTGCAAGTGAGGGCTAACCTTGCCCACCAATCGAGGCTCTCCATATTTCGATTAGGTGACCTCGCCAACCTCTTGTAACCTTGCCCTTGTGACAGCGAGCCTCGCGTGATGAGTGATGGAGGTTGGCCTTCGCCGGATTCGGCAAGGGCAAACCTCACTAGCCCTCGCTTGTTGCTATTCGCTAGGCATCACAGAGGCCCAATGACCGGCAGAGAAAGAAGGAGAAAAAAAATAAAAAATAAAGAAAAGAAAATAAAAAAAAGAAAAGCATTAATTTTTTTTTTAATTGTAAAAATTTTCACAGTAATGTTGACCATGCAATATAAGATACCTAACATTTACGTTAGCAATTTTCAATTAAAATTAACTAGATGAACTTTATTGGCATGTTGTCAAAAGATTTAAAATTAAATTGATCAAATTAAAAGATTTATGATTGAATTACTTTAAATGTAATAAATGTAGGAATTTTTTGATAATTTTTCAGCAGATCAAGTGAAGCACTGTAGCCTTTCATGTCAATACACTACCCTTTCAAGAGCCTGTTAGACTTACCTCATCAAAGACCATAAAACAGTGTCATATCAATCAAGTTGCCCATAGTCTTTTTGGCGACACTGAACACCGTCCATATATGAACACATAAATAAAATATGATTATAACTCATGCACTCACGCTCATCGAAAATAAAGTTAGGGGGGGATCTAATGATTTCTTTGCGTTTGTACTTATTTGCTGTTGGTCCAAGATCGTGTACTTTGAACGACAAATTTTACTTTCTGGGCCCCTCTTTCTCAATCTTCTAAGTGCACCTCAATCATGCTCCCTAGCTTGACTAGTCACCACTTTGAAATGATGATCATAATAATCAATTTACAAAGAATCGGCATCTAACTTAACGGTTGAATTTGATTAACAGCGTTGTGCAATCTTACTTTTCTACCTTTGACTTCCTCTTCTCTACATGAATCTTTCTTATTCATCCACTCCATGAGCCCTATAGATATTCACATTAATCGGACTTGATACGTAGAGCCGTTCGTCTGGATAACTTAAACCTTTATAACGGTGCTGCTGCTGTCTATGCGATGCTTACACTCCTTCCTGACTGAGCAAAATAATACAATCTGAGGAAGTAATTTTTTAAATGAGTGGTCAAAGTGATATAATGATCATGAACTATGAAAGCGGTTTGGTCATGTCGAGATATAAAAATGGGACTGGGATGCACGTGTAGCCAATTATGATTCTCTGCATTGACGGAAAAAAAAACAGCAGCTTTGAAGAAACATCCATGAAAAATGTCTGCAGTGTGATCTAAGAAAAGCAACCCAAAAGAAGTGCTCGGAGAGAAATTGGGGAGCCATCATGAAAGAAAGAACACTTTTCACACTGCTCTCTCTTGATTCTTGAAGCCTGCACAGCCAAAGCAAAGTCGCAAAAGAGAGAACGAGATCCTTTTCTGCATGGTCTCCAAGAACCATAATTGATATCTTGAGGCTTTTAAGATGAAACCAACTTGAAAGCCTCTAGGGCATCTGATCGCCAGCAGAAATGAGCTGTTCAAGCATTGTGTCGCCTGATAATATCATGTTCACACAGACAAGGCGCTTTTGATCTTGAGTGGAGGAATCTTCTAACTATGCAAGCCCCATGATGTGCTGATGGGGCAAAGAGGATTTTGAATAAGAAAAAAGGGTTTCTTTCAAAGCCATCATTGCACAAGGGAATGGAAGGGGAAAGAGAAAGAAACCTTATGACAGAAAAAGGATATTGGACTATCATCATGAATTTGAAGAGAGGAAGAAGATGGGCCACTTTAAAGATTGTGGGCTCAAGGGGCAAGCTCACGTTCAAACGTTTCTCGTCCTTTTGACCTTATGATGATGGAATTCCCATTAGTGCCTTGTTCACATTAGTACATCATGTCAAATGATTTAATCTTTATATACGTTGAGTGCGTGTCTTGACAGTCAAATGGTAAAAAGTTATGAATGGTGTCAAGGGTATGGGTGGAGAGTTTGAATTTTGACATATTCTGTTTCTTTCCTGCCCATTACTCTGCTACCTTTAAGTATTAGAATAATATTTAATTTCTTACACCTTTGTCGTCTCAGAAACTTGTTAATATATACCAACTTGTAGTTTGGAGGGCTTTTGTCCCCCAAAGATTTACCTTAATTCTGCCTAATGGCTGCTGCAATGCTGACACAAACTACAAACAATAGGGTATAATGACAGTGAGAAGCCTACGGCCATAATGTTAGCAGGAGATTCTGGTTCTTTTTTTTTTTTTTTTTTTTTTTTTTTTTTTTTTTTTTTTTTAATTCAGAAAAAAATCTTTTTAGACATTTTCTTCTTGTAAGAAATGAAGCAAAATGAGAGATCCTTAATGAATAATACACTCATTTTGGTAAAAAATCCGTTACTTCATTATGTTGCGAAAATTCATATATATACATGTAAGGTTGGCTGTTCAATATAAAAAAAATAAGTCCTTACATATTATTGAAAGCTAAAACTTGGACTTGATTAGCTTATATAATGATATAGAAACTTATCTATATAAATTGATCATGAATTTGAGGAAATCTTGCAAAAGGAACATAAATAGTAAGTAGAGACATTCAGGCCAGCCACCTCTTTTTATCATATCCGCCTCTCTCTATACTTTGTAAATGAATGCAAGCATGATTTGATACTTCAGTACTCCGACCAATGGAAGACATAATTCTCGAAAGGACCAAAAGGTATTTAAATCCTTTGACTACTCATCTGTAGCTATGGACTCAGCCTTTGTTAAAAGGAAGATTTTTCTTGAAATATGTGAGGCTGAAGCATGAAAAGGAATTAAAATTTTCTTCACTGTCTGGCTAAAGCCTTTTCATACCAGGCATTTGGTTGTTGTGTTCTATCCTTTTTTTTTTTCTTCAGATTCTAAAGAATGACCGACAGTACTGGAACATGGAATATCATTAAAGCATTGGGTTTAAGACATTGGTCCCCTCCAATACCAGTATTGTGTCGGGCATCAGGCCTTTGACACAGGACTATTCAGCATGTTCTCAGGGTCTCTTTTCTCTTCTTCTATATATGGCTACAGTACTCGAGAGAGAGAGAGAGAGAGAGAGAGAGAGAGAGAGAGAGAGAGAGAGAGAGAGTTTTTAAGAGTTGATTTTAGCTTTTGCTGTTCTTTTTATTTGATTTTTAACCCTTAAGATATGATTTTTATTGAACAACGAAAACAGATCTTTCCAAACCTATATGTACATGCATAGAAACATGTGAGGCCATTTGAAATAACATGAATTTCTTTCAATAATTATTTAAAGTAGGATGAATTTCTCTATAAATATCTATGAATAACTTTCTACTTTCAAAGACTTTTTACAAATAAAACAAACTCACTTGTGCTTCTCATTTTTTCAAGCGAAGTGCTTGCATAGCATAATTACCACTTACAAAGGAGTATGGTCTATAGCTTCTACTGATGAACCCTTTAAAGCCCCTTCCTTTCAATGATCGACTTAATCCTCCAAGTAAAGGAAACAACTGCCCCCGTCGCGTAAATGATGGACGGAGGGGCTAGTGGAGGCCATCGCCATTCTTGATCATTTGGTACTCGGTGTAGTTATTTTAATAAATACCATAGGACATGGAATCTTATGTAAAACTTCTGTATCTTGCCTCTATTGAGCTAAGTTTCTTCATCCATCATAGCCAGAAATCTGTCTCTAGCGCCATGATTAAGTCCTCAGCTATGAAAAGCTCTTCATCTCTTCTTTTTATATCTCTATCCCATCTTTTAGAACTTCTGCTCTCTTTTTTCCCCTTTTCTTTGTTTATTTAGGGCTTGGGAAGAAGAAAGTAGAACTTAGACTAGGGATGAAGCTTGTGGACCATCATTTCTCAGCTACAACTAGCGAACCATGGAGAGAGAATGGACATACACCTAATTCGACATCACGTAGAGAAAAACCTATAGTCTATAATATTACATTGCATCAGTCTATCTACACCTTTACACTCAGTAGTGCATGTCAATACATCCCATCAAACAAAGCATTTGAGTCATAAGGACTATACTCAAACCCTTTCTCTACTTTTAGACCCAAAAATAAAATAAAAATAATAAAAAACAGAAAAGGAAGAAATCTTCCATAATTTGGCAGATAAACAGAAAAGGAACCCAAAATCATGGAGGCAAAAAAAAAAAAAAAAAAAAAAAAACTAAGCAAGTGAAGAAAATTTTAGGGCTGAAACACAGGAACGCGTCCCCAGTACGGATGCTAGGGTTCTGTATACATCGCTGGCGCATGGCCTTGCCGAGGGATCGCTTGCGGTGCATTGAAGGGCCAAGTTCATGGTCTCCACCATCTCGTTCGGACGATGCAACGTAGTCCCTTTGATCATGGGATCGGTCCACGCGTCAAGATGACAATCTGAGTAGCAATACCGAGCCCACTCTACGATGCTCTCGTGCACGCCGAGTTCGGCATCGGCCGGTGATTTTCCAGTCAACATTTCGATGAGGATGAGACCAAAGGCATAGATATCACTCTTCTCAGTGATTTCTTTGGTTTCTCCAGTTTCTGCGTAGGAAATGATAAAACACAATCTTCAAATTTTATCCAGAAAAAGTTCACGAGTTTTCTTAGTTACCATATCAATCAAGCTTGATAATATTTAGCTAATCTAAGCTAATGATAAAACCGGTATAGCGGGTTGTATTTCTTCGAGTAATAATTATGTGACAATGATTCGTTCTTTTGATAGTGATATATGTTGACCCATGCATGTGAAATCTTTGTCATGTGATGAATAATTCTCCTGAAACGACTCTCGCTAAAGCTGTCACATAGTACGTCGACATGCGACACTGCGTTTTGGAATTTTGCAAGCATTTTCCAGCGACCGTAAACTGATGAAATTCACGATAATTTACCAAACAATTCCGTATCCAAATGAATTAACCAAAAAACTCTCAAATGAACATAAAAAAATTTACCTGGGGCAACATGGACAGAGGAAACGAAGCACTTATACTTGTCCGTACAAAGCATCCCGGGAAAGCTCAACCTCAAGCGTGCGTCGTCCTTCTTGTCCACCATAATCTTTTCCGTCCGCAAGTCACCACCGACGATGTGAGGCGAGCAGTCACGGTGCAAGAAGCGTAGTGCTTTCGCTACCCCGATTGCAATCTTACCCCTCCTCTCCCAACTTAGTCCTCGCAGGGCTTCGCTCAAGCTCTTGCCATCAACGTGCTCATAAATGAAGAAGCCATTTTTATGTGAGATGCACAGTCCCATGAGCTTCACTATATTGGGATGCTTAAGCTTCCCAAGTTCAAGAACCTGCATCTTCACATTCGGCGAGTCCAACACGTTGATGTCATTAATTTCCTTCATGAAGAACTTCATGTCCTTTGTGATTGATCTACCTTGGTAGGAGATCCCCTCTTTTCCTCTAGAGATGATGTTCTCTTCCTTGGCCGAATTCAAGACGTCATCCAACGTTATCGACCTTGAGAGCTCGGGGTCGAAGCAGTGCATTTCCCACGCGCCATCCTTGCTCTCCACTCTCTTCGTTTCCAACTGCCTTCTCCGTCGAATGGCTACAAAGGCAAAGGCAGAGAGAGCAGCCGCCATTAAGGCAGCGAGCGAACAAACAACCAGGAACCACTGCGCAGAGCCCTTTGCACCTTTGCATGGTGGCAGGCCTGTGGCCACATCACTGCTGCACAGGTCGTTGCCTACGACGGCGCTTGGGTTGATGGCGAGAAATGCTCCAGTGGGTGGTAAGCTGCCATGCAAGCGATTGTGGGATATATTTACCTGAACAAGTGACTGGACATTCCCTAAGTTTGATGGGATCTTGCCGGACAATCCATTCTCAGAGAGGTCGAGGTCGCCGAGGACCGGCATGTTGGAGATACTCGCAGGGATTGGGCCGCTGAGTTGGTTGGAGCTCAAGTCTAGGGTTACAAGCTTCTTGCATGAGGACAACTCTTCAGGGATATTGCCGAAGAGCTTGTTGTTGTTCAGCTTCAGTTGCATCAACTCTGATATTGTCCCATAACTCCTAGGAATTGTCCCTGAGAACCCATTTTCAGACAAGTCCAGATTCTCAAGAGTTTCACTCCCAAAGTCCTCAGGCAAATTCCCTGAAAATCCATTCCTTGCCAAATTTAGCATCTGAAGTGAGGGCATGTCCCATCTCTGCTCCCCGATCTTGCCTGACAGGTTGTTGCTCGATACATCGAGGAAGTACACGAGTGGCAGTCTCGTGAACCCAGGGGGCAGTTCGCCGTTGAGGCAGTTGTTCTGGAGCCGGACTCGCCGGAGGCTCTTGCAGGAGCTCAAAGACTTGGGGATCTCTCCTTCAAGTGAGTTTGAGAAGAGGATGAGCTTGAAGAGATTGCCTGAACCACAGATGCTGTCTGGGATCTTCCCTGTGAGGGAATTAGTCGAGAGGTCAAGCACACTCAGGTTGTTCTGCTTCCCTAGGCCTTCAGGAATTGGGCCTGACAGGTCATTTGACCAGAGTTGGAGGACTTGAAGCTTAGGCAAGGAAGACAAAGCATTGGGTATCTTCCCTGTGAAGTTGTTTGAGAAAAGATGGAGAATCTGCAGGCTATGCATGTGGATTATGAGCTCAGGGATATCACCAGAGAGAGAGTTTTGACTCAGGTCAAGAGAGATCAGCTTCTGGAGGCCAAACATGGATCTAGGAATTGGACCTGCGAGCCTGTTCCGATACAAGAAGAGGTACACAAGATCACTGAGGTTTCCTAGGGATGATGGGATGGGACCAGTGAGGTTGTTGGTGACAAGGTCAAGATGGTTAAGAGAGGACAAATCACCAATCTCACTCGGGATTTGGCCAGAGAGGTTGTTGTACCCCAAATATAGCCACTTCAAGTTCTTCAGTTGTCCTAGCTCTCTTGGGATTTCACCCACCAGTTGGTTCGAGGCCAAGGTCAAGACCTCTAAGAACGAGATATTTGATATACCCGCGGGGATTCGACCCGTCAGGACGTTGCCTCCGAGATCAAGGACCTTTAGGCTAAAAAGCAGGCCAATATCTTCAGGGATCTTCCCTGACAACATGTTGTTTGACAGGTCCAAGGTCTCCAGATGGGCGATCAACCCGCTTGGGATCGGGCCAGTGAGATTGTTGTTGCTCAGGTTGAGATGCCTAAGGGAGTGGCAAGAGAAGACATTATGGGGGACCTCGCCAGAGAGCTTGTTGTTGGAGAGATCAATTTCTTGTATGTGACCCATCTGAAAGATCGATCCCTCAATCTTGCCAGACATGTTCTTACCAGAGAGCTTGACCTTGGCCACGTGAGACAATGAATTGTCGCAGGTCACACCACTCCACTTGCAGAAACTAGTGGAAGAATAAGGAGAAGCTGATGAATTGATCCAGTTGGATAGAGACCTCAGTGGGTCATCGATGGAGGCCCTAAAGGACAAGAGAAGGCCTTGATCATCATATTCATCTGATCCCTCCGAAGCATGTGAGATGAGGAAGAGGACTAGTGACAAGATGGGCAACATTGAAATCGCACGGTTCTTGGCCATCTCTTGTGGTGTGTATGAATCACCCAGGTAAAGAGATGAACTGCGAACTGGGCTATTTCAAGAACCCCAAGAGCCCTTTCAGCTGATCAGCAGCAATCCGCGAGCTTTTGCAGATTGAGCTGAGAAGGAAGAAAGACCAAAGAGAGAAAGAGAACGTTAATTAAACAACAGTCGGGTCGAACCACTCATTGCCGTTATATTCTTCCAACTCAGTTTAAGAAAAAAGGGTAATGATTGAAGCAAATAGCTATAGCTTGAATTAATGCATCAAGCAACATAACTTAAATCCTGTGAAACACATACAACAGTAACAAGTCAATAGAAAACTATAGGTGGCACCAAATGATTGCCGTAGGGCGAAAGCTGAAGGAAAAATTGAGGCTCAAAGATAAGATTAGGTCAAAGGCTCTTGACTCACCTGAGTATAATTGTCATTGGACCACAGTGTGCTCGAGAAGATTACTTCAGAGAGATCAAAGAGTGAAGAAGAAGAAGAAGAAGGAGAAGACGACATGTTTATGTGCGGGTGAAAACTACTGAGACGGTGGATAGTGTAGGGTGTAAAAAGAGCAGTGAGGAATAGAGTGCTTAAATAGATTGCGAGGGTTTGTGGTGGAGGGGGGATTCGAAAAAGGGGCATGGAGTTGGTGAGTAATTGCGAAATTGCACCTTGACCTGCCTTTTGAATCTACGTTTTATTTGAACACGAACGGTTGAAAGGGAAACAGGGACAGATGTTGGAAAAAGTCTCTGATTTTGTCGGATGTATGTTCTCACTAGAATGCTCTTTTTGACTGGCGTGACCATCGCGTATTTCGGATAGCGACAAAAGAAGGTTTTGAGCAACCCGTTTTTGAGAGAGAGAGAGAGAGAGAGAGAGTATCGTCGTTTTTTACGGGCCTTTGTTTGGCGCATGTCCTGCGTGCCCTTGCCTTTACTCACGTTCTTTTTGCAAGTAACGTACGATAAAACTACATTAACTTTTAAGATGGAAAGTACAATATGATGTATGATTGTGAAAATTGAGTATTTAAACTTGTCATAACATTGACTCTATTTGTGCACTGTGAAACATTCTTCCAATCAATTGATCTCTGACTATAATCAAACGTGGTACTAACTTCTCGCTAATATACGAATATTATTGAGTGTTTGCTAAACGTGACACATAAATTTGATTGAAAATTTTTGATTCTATTTTGGGATTTGGATTCCATACCTCCTGAGTACACTGCCGCCCCTGCTCCTCCCAATGCTTATAGCCACTGGATCGACCATTAGTGGTGGTTATATACTATATTTAAATGATAATCGCGATAAATTTTTTTTTTTGGTGACACTTTGATGTGCTTATTGACTTGCATTCGATCTTAAGTGTATTTTGATCACCTAAAACTTACATAGCATAAAGATGTGGGCTATATATTTTTTTTCATCCCTGATAAAAAAAAAAAACTATCCTTGAACGAATGGTTAAGCAAATTAAAATGTGCATTTTTGAGCAATTTATTTGGGGCATGGACAAGCAATGATTGATGAAGGCACGTTCTAAATAATGGGTGTTTCCTATAGTGCTTTACAGAAATTAATGGCTGGTTGGAGAGAATCAGTATAGAAAACACAGACTTCATTCTTTTAGTAGGCAGCTTATTAGCTGGAATGTTTTCTTGTTTCTTTGACCGAAGCAAATACATGGATTCGTGCGGTCATTGGATGTTTCCTATAATGAGCTCTTGACCAAGGAAAAATGATGACAAAAGATTTGAGGGTCTGATTATTTTCGCAGGCCACTTTACAGAACATTTTCTTGCAGCTTTCTTGTAAGTGAATAGTGCAAAGTTGTAAGTATGAAGTTCTCTTTGCATGTCAAAAAAGCAATCTTTATTGAGACCCTTTTGTTTGGACTTACATGATTATCTTGGATTCTCCCTCAGTTTCCCACGCAGTACATGCTAAAACAGTTCTAATCTCCCTCTCAGAGAGAGAGAGAGAGAGAGAGAGATGGCAGAGACAGAGAAGATGGAAGGGTGGCAAAGAGGAATGAGAATAATGGTGGGGCACAGAAGGATTAGAAAAAGTAAAAGCTAGTTGAGACGAAAGGAAAAAGAAAAGTAAAAGAAGACCATGTTTTTCAAATTAGTCAATTAAATCGAGTCGATCACATTTTAAACAATCAGCGAGATTCAGTGGTGGACCGATGTCTGCTTAATGTTCTTTAGATTGTCATTTCATACATATGCAACTAGGGTAAACTTTCATTTATCTAAATGCAAAACATGCTCTTTTTATCCAATTAAACACTTGTATTTTCAAAGTGCCTGGTCTTCAAACTAATATTTTTTCCTTAACTAAGATTGCAAAACGACGTTCATCAGGGATACTATTTCAAACAGAACTTCACACAGGCCATGTACATACCTTTCTTTGCTAATTTTGCCATAGCAGAGAAAAGCATATTTTAGAAAGAAAAGAAAAAAGTGGAAGGCCTTTGGGCCAAAAAACCTTTTTCTTGGCGAAACTTTGGAATAAAAATTAAAGTGCTCTCGTGCGCATCTTTCTCTCTTCATGTGAAGGGACCTACCCGATCATCTTTCTCGAAGGAATATGCAGTGAGTGGTCTTTGTCACTCCGGCATGCTTTCTTCATCCTCCATTTTCTAGGGTTTTACACCTGCACGCCCATCCCCGTCAGAATCCCCACATCTCCTCGCAAAAAGTCTTTGCCTTTCCCCCACCAAATTCTAAGTATAATGTCCAAAGAGAAAAGTAAATTGAATTCAACGTTTCTCTTTGTCCTCCTAGATAGAATGAATGTCTGATGTATCTCACGATTATTTTATTTCGTAATATAGGTACATAGTTGGTATTATATAGAGGTTTGGACAACCCACTTTGAGAGGTATATGCTAACTTTTCTCTTAGGTGGGTTGTTGTGCCACATAAAGTGGACTTTCGGAGTCTTCCAATCTACACTGCAAACGATAAATAACATGAATGAGTCCATGAGATGTGAAAAACCTGCGGAAAGTATACCCTAGTTGGACAAAGCTTTGGACGACAAAGCACTTTGACATAAACGAGAAAAAAAGTTGTAACGTAGTGGATAGTCCTTGAGTACCCAAGTAATTAGGCATCTACTCTCATTCTCTAGGATTCTATATAAAAAAAAATGTGCTATGAGATCGGGACTTGAGGTGATCAATCAACTGAGATGGCCTGTGTCCAATAACTATAGGGCATTGGCCATACTAGCTAGAGATAGGGGTGATCAGTTCTAGCGTGAGTTGAGTAAGCGGTTCCCATCTTGGAATAGGGAATTGCCCACTAAGGGTTAGTCCCACAAAATGGGAACCATCTAGTGGTTTCATGAACCTATCTAAGAACCAGACCTCCGGTCTACTTCATAGCAAGGATGATTTTATGATTTTTGAGAAGTGTTTTACATTGAAAAGGTTGGCCAAATTGGCCCTATCTTCTATACTTTGAAACATTAGCTTTAATACAATCCACCTTTTGTTGTTTCTTATGTTTCTAGAATATGCTCAATACGATCGACAATATAAATGAAGGAGCAACGAAGTAGCAATGAGAACTGACCTTAAACTAAAATTCAAACGAACTCCCAATTGACCAAACGAAGACAACCAACAATGAGAAGTACGAGCAAGCGAACATCAAGCAACAGGAGGGAGACGAGAGACTTGCGAGAGGAATGAGACTTATGAGTCTGAGCAAAATTGAGAGGGAGGCGAGGCCACAACTGTGAAGCCTTAAGAGAGGGATGGAGGCGAGACTGAGAACTTGGCTGACTCAATGAGAGGCGAGGCGATTGATGGATCGAGAGGGAGAGTGAAATGAGATGAGAGAGTTGAAAGGGCTAGGGTTTTCTTTTACTAAAAGGCATGAGAGAGCTAAAACTAAATTATATATACGTACTAGTGAGAGAGAGAGAGAGGGCTAGGGTTAAGATTTTTAGGCTTTATGAAATCCATCGCTTCCAACAATTTAGAATCAAAAATCTAGAAGCGGATTGGTTTTGGTTTTTAGGGCAATATGGTTTAGTTCCCTATAAATTGGTATGGTTGCACACCACATTGAGAAAAGGACAAAAAATTTTTTAAACCAATTATATTGGTATCTATTTAGTATTAAGCATTTCAATTTTGACCAATTTAGTTCTAAATCTTTTCATATATATACTAATTAAGTTCATTTGACCACTTTAGATGGAATCACTTATGTGAATACCAACATGGGTGAGGGTCGAGACACCTTCGTTGGCCTCACTAATTGAGTCCATTTGATCAATCTAGAAAGGTGGCCCCTTGCCGACCTCTTTGGCCTTGGATGATGGTTGGGTGAGGGTGCCCTCACTAGAGGTTGATGATAGTCTCTTGACCCTTGTTGGCCTTTGGCAAAGGTTGGCCAAGGGTGCCTTTGTCGAATCTATCGAATCTGGTGAGGGGCGGCCTTGCCCAACTCTCATTGGCCGCCCTCGCTTGTGGCTGCGGAGGATACGCTACCCCTTGCCCTTGTCGGCGACCTCCACCAGCTATCACAAAGGGCTACTAGCAGCGGAGGGAAATAAGGAAAAAATAAAAAATTGAAAAAATGTTAAGAATTTCTTTTAAAAAAAATTGTCCATGTTAGTGGTAGTAGTGTCACGTAAAACAATTAGCATTCACGTAAAAAATTCTGACCTAAGTTGGTTGGACGGACTCCATTTATAAATATGAAAAACTTTAGAACTAATTGAACTAATTGAAAGATTTAAAATTGAATTGGTATCGGTACAATATGTTTAGTTTGTTTTTAGTTCTTTTCCCCCACATTAATTATCCATTGTGAGGCTCTTTTTGCAATAACAACCTCAAATATGTGCACCTTAACTGACCTTCCTTTTAAATCAAGTACCTTTTTCACTGACATATATTTGAACTCAAATCTCCAAATTTGTCCCCATCGGTTGCGAACCACCATACTTGTATCCCCAAAATTTACCACAACGGTGCAAAATTTACATCACAGCATCTGCCTTCACTCATGTTTTTTTTTTTTGCCATATCATCAATAGGACAATGCCATGATCTATGAAGTTTCTTCCTTACTATATTCATAAAAGATAACACGATACATGTTAAGGGGCATACAATCAATCGTTGCTTTTTATACCATTTGGTGCGAATAGTAGTAGAAGTCTGCATATCTTCATAGAAGAGTTGAGAAGAAGTCCAAGTTCAAAATTACTAACATACCTAGCTAGGCAAAAAGAAAAAGGCCTAGCTAGATTAAGAATTGCTTCAGAACTTAAAACATCGATTAAAACCTGACTCAGTGTCTTAATTCCACCCTTATATCTCAACCTTATCTTACGTGGAACTCCTATTGTATTAACACTTTCATAGGAAGGAGAAGTCCTAATTTACTCTCTATGATCAAAAGGTCCATTTGGTTGCTCATCATGACGTACTCATGTAAGTCATTAGCAGAAATGCTTTTTTGATATCAAACCATGTAAAGGCCAGTGACCATGGTGGTGCTAGCTTAGTGGTACGATATTAGTATTACCAGTGGGCGATTCTTGTGCTAGCGAATGGGTTCGGGACCTCTTACCCATTTGGTCGTGCTGGGATGATGGGTTCATATCCTTATGAGTAAATTGAAGAGATATGACTCAATCTAAACATTTAGTAGCAAATGTGAAACTTTATGAAAACGTTGAAAAGGGATGTTCGCTGGTCACCCTTCTCCTCTCTTTTACTGAAAGAAAGATGTAAATGTCAGTGGCCAAAGACGAGCAATCACGCAAATGCAAGTTTAGCCTATTAGCATTGTTGTGAAGGAGATTTTTATTTTATTGTCTTATCTTTTAAGATTTTTAGGATCTTGGAGATATTGTTTATTTCAATTTAGAATTTTGTTAATTTAGGCTCAGATTTATCTTATTTGGATTTATAATTATGTGTTTCCTCATTTGAATATTTTTTTTATATTTCTATTTTTTTTAATATTGCTTCACTGCTTATGTAAACCAACCTTTTATCAATACAGAAAAGATATTTCTCTCTTTATAAGCATGTTTGTGGATTATTCAAATCCGTGTTTTCTATCGCTTTGATGTGTCATAGCATATGAAGTCCACATAAATGTGTAACTTTTATAGTTTACATCCATCTACAAATGATAACCAACTGCCATGGGTGTTGTCTTGGGAGGATAGTGGACCCATCATGCTGTCACTAATCTCAAGACACCATTTCATTAGGCTAAGATGAACTGCGCACCCTAAATGGCTCTACCTTGTACGGGTGTGCGTTGTGATTCCATCTGTGAAAACCCGATGCGAAATATATCATATATATAAGTCTTAATGAGAATGCTCAAGTAGTAAGCTAAGCTTTTAAAGGATTTGAGTAGGAAGGCACATATGCATTCTTTCCTAATTTTCTTTAGGGCGAGAAAACGGGAGAAAGAAAATATGAACCTTTATTATCTTGAAAAACTATTTCTTTAGGGGAATAATTTCTCTTTTATCAAATTGTTAGAGCTTCCGGATTCCTGAATATAATATTACCCCTTGATTACAGAATCTCTTAGTAACCCTAGAAAAAAAAGTCCATTCATGCCAATATGCTGTGAAAAGAATCTACATCCAAAACTAGGTTCAGTGCTCCATTTGTACTTATACTAAAGAATTCTGCACTTTTCACCATATATTGTACCCCATCGCCATCTTAGTGAGCCCTCCATTGACGTGGGGCAAACCAATTCCCTCAAAATAAGGGTTGGAGAATTCATTCATTCATTCCCTTTTTTGGGGATCCGTGCTCATAAATTGATAAAGGTCCATCATTGAGGTTAATATTGTAATGATATCCTGTTGATTAATTAAAGGAAAGGTTGGCAAAGAAAAAAGAAAAATGGCAGGCACCGCCTTACATGTCCACGTTCACCCCCTTTAAAAAGAGCGAATTAGAAGTGCACTATGATCTATGAATGTCGGGCTTGAGGGTCCACAGTGATAGGAACAATTAGTGGATCTTGGCGCATTGAGTGCATCACATGGCGTAATCTATGGTGTCATGCACATTGATTATTCCTCTAAGTGTAGATTGAGATGTGGAATCACATATTGGCCACCCTCATTAAGCCCATCTCTCTCTCTCTCTCTCTCGAAACTCACTCTACTCTGTAAGGAACTTGAAGGTTTATGGGGTTAACCGAATGAAGGCATTCTTACACGAAAGAATCTCGAGGGAAAAAAAAAAAAAACAGTCCATCTGCAATGAAAAGAGGTACTTGACCTAAAATTGCAATTTTTAACTATCCATGGCGTGGCAAAACAATTCATTCCTCAAAAAACTCTATTGTTTAACAAATATTTAGTGACCTGATTAAAAAAGCCAACAATGTAAAGTCACTGCCAATAAAATTTTACCTACACAATTTATCATTAAAAGCTATAGATACAAAATTTGGGCTTATAGAATCAATCTACAAAGTAAGTGAATAATCATAGCATACACTGCGAGTGTAAACAATTTTTCCAAACAAGGCGATAGACTTATATGGAATGCTAAAATATGACCCACTTCTCACTAACACATTTGATAATTTAATTTTGCAAATTGTTGTTAGTACCTCTAACTACACAAAAAAATAAAAAAAATAATAATAATAAAAGGAAGTTGTGCAGTCAATGAGCAAAATACTGATTAATTAGTATAGTCCTTGTTTACTTGGGTTCTTAATGGAGCCATTCATAAATGAGTTGCTTTCATTCCACATGTTCTCTTCCACAATACGTGCCTTGTCAGAGTGCCGAAATATCTTGTATGATCTTCATCGATCATATATTTATATAAATAGCAGATACGGCTGCCGGAGGGCATTTTGTCTCACCAATACGAGAGAATGCACTCAAAAAAAAAAAAAAATCCACTGCAAGTGATTCGTATCCTCTTCTCTAATTTAATCAAGAGTGCGTATGGCGTTGCATTGTTGGCTAGTTGGGTTAGGGGGATAGCATGCCGTGTAGATGCATGATCTGACGTGCTTGACAACATTAGCACATCAGAAATAAGATATTGGTGTGAGTGCAATTTCTTATACATTCCAATTTTATAAACTGGGTTACTTTTTCTTTTTTGAAATTGCTTGATCGTGATGGAGAATTGGAGATTAGCATGCTTTGGTTGGATTTTCATGAGAGTGGCAAGTATGAGTCTCATCATGAAAAATCTTGCAATTAACTATGTAAGATGCAATACTTCCACCATCCTCTATGCCCTACATATTTATGAAAATTTATGGGACTATTTCACGTTATTCTCATGAAAAATTTAAGTTGTCAGAAGAAGTTGACGAGGTTTAATGTTTAAGATACTTTAGCAACATTTCCCTTAAACATGGCCATACTTATAAATAAACCTAAAAATGAAAATTCACATAAAGTGCATGCAATCACATGAAAGGTTTCAAAGGGAAATGTCCTTGTCATGGGGGAGAAGATTGGGTTGAATGTTGAGACACCGTGATCCAATCAAACGGGTCTCTTTTAATTCGCATGCCATTTTGTGGCCAAAAGGATGGACCAGCTGGTCCAGGCCTTTGAAATCTTTTGAGTTTAAAGAGTGCTGCACGTGTGGAGCTCACGTGCTATGTGAGATTTTGGACCAGCTAGGGTTTTTGCCTTTGGTTAAAATAGGAATTGGTACAGTGAATTTATATGGGGATCTGAGAACTTTGGGACCATTTTGAGGCAATTATTGCGTTTCAAGGATAAAGATGAACCCTAGTGGAAAAGTCTTTGGACCACAAGCAATATGGGGGTATGGCCATATATGCTCATCCATCTTCTCTTTTTAACGGGTGATTGTTGTAAAGGGTCGTGGTTGTTTTGATTTTCCCTTCGCTTTGCCGTTTAACTTTCTGATAAAAATTAAATCCACCTTATTGTCTAATAATTGTTTTTCATTCATCATATTGCACAAGTAATCTCTGTATTAATATCGATCTTTTTTACCATTAAACTAATCTTATGGGATTGTTCGAGTTAACTCTCAAAAGACTAATTTAATTCATTCTTAACATCCTATGGCATGTCACTAGTGGCGTTCTTAGCGAGATTTGTTCTTTCTATACACGCTAATCCGATTTCGCCCCAATAGCAAGTATACTAAAAAGAATCCAATTAGTTGGTACGTGTTCCATGAGCTGAAGAAGATTGTGAGATTTGAAGGGAACTATAATTGTCCAATGAAGGGTTAGAGTCTATATAGCCGGGACCAACTCTTGATCTCTTTTATGTCCTTTGCGTACTTGAAGGGGAACTTTATCGACTTCTCTTCGTCGCCAATGCTAGAACAACCCCAGCCTCGGGCGCCTATCATGCATGCCATATACCAAGCTCCAGCACAAAATGATAACGAAGTGGTTCCACTGGTAGCTAATCATATCTATTTCTCAAAAGCGCAAGCTATTAAGATACATCATAAAATATATTACGCTAGGGCTATTAAGATACATCATAAAATGTTGGATCCACTTTATCGAAACTTCGTTCGACTTCAGCTAATGATTGTACCCAGTATGAAGAAACAAAGGGTAGTTAACAGAAACAAAACCTTTTGAAGAGCACGTAGAAAAAATAAACCTTATATAGAAATCAAGTGTTATTGATACAACAGAACAATAAACTATTATAATTTCAGTCATATACTCAATATATCTAGTTTGAACAGGTCTAAGATATCCGCTAAATGCTAAAAAAGAAACAACATCCCTACTTTCTGAATATTCATCTCCTCCTAGATGGTGAATTTCGGTCAATCACAACATAGGTATACAGAGAACATGTATGAAGCGTAGTCCCAACTCTTCTTCCCGAGTATGCATGTGCAATTTCTATTTTTTTTTTCTTGTGATGTTGCAGTCAAGCGATATTCTGCGTGCACGATCAGTTAAAGTCATCTTGGTAGGGAAACCTACTAGTTGAGAGTGATCCTCGGGACACAACTTGTGCTTCGGGTGATCTTGGATGTAGGCAAAGTCCTGGAGTTTCTAGTTTCCCAGCTTCTTTTTGCAATGTTCCTCATGGCACATGTCAAGGAAAGCTTTGGATTTGATCTGGTTGTGCTGTTAAACTTTTGGCAAAATTCCTTGTGAGAGCTCACAGCTTCTTGTATTGCAATGCATGGTGCTTGTGCCAGCTTTTCTTTGACTGCTTCTGAGCAAAGGCCACAAACCCATTTGTCTGAATAACAATTCTTAATTTGGGATATGTAAGTTGGAGTGCAATCCTCTTTTAGGCCACAGCATTCACAAGTTACTTGCTCAACTTCATCAATCTTTCCCATGGTAAAGTCTGATTCGCTCCTGTAGAAGTTGTCTATTTGGATGGACACATCCGATATTGCCTTTCGTAGCCTTTGTTCATCCTGCAAAGAGAACGGAAAAATAACATTTATGATGTTTTAGCCTAACGCGATATACACTTATACATCTCAGAGAGAGAGACTCTAATTATACAAATGACGCTAAAGTACTCTTCACAACTGCAAATAGAAAAAGCGATGGACCTTCTATCATGTGTACATCAAGGAGCTATCGCAAGTAAAACATGCACAAGTCACATCCACAAAAATGCATATATGTAGTTTACACACACTGGCAATGCACATATACAATACAACTTTAACACGTAATGTGCATTGGACATGATCAACATACTTTAGTAAAGCGAGATTAGGTTTCAAAGCATGTTCTGTGGGGTTTTTAATTCGCATTCAGCTTGGTTTTTACTGAGACAAATCTGGAAAGCATGAGTACAGAATAACAAGGAATCGGTATTGACATCTGGAATCCAGACCTCGAAACTCCAAAAATGTGTGTAGTATTGATTCTCGTGGAACTTATGCCTGAGAGATGGTAAAGCAGCGTGATGGGTAATTTTTTCTTAAAATATGTATGAAACGTCTTCATCAAGTACAGTCCAGAATTTGGCCCAAGCAGCGAACGTGCAATGGGTTTTAGACGAAAAAGCAAATGAAGTGACAAAATATTCTACGCACAACCTCTTGGGAACGTAAGTCTATCCATATAAATTCAAGCCCTATTAGTTAAATGGGGCGCAGCTTTAGCTATTAGTTCCCTTCCAACATTTGGTCGACTGTTATTACTTTAAATTTTGATTATTTCAGTATTGTAATCAGTAGGAAGAAATGAATCAATGCAACAACTCAAAGCTACATACCATGATGAAGGATTATTGGCTTGCTCTTCTTCTCCTTGAGTCTTTCTCAACTTCTTCTTGTTCTCAAGTCCTCGTGTTAAGCAAAGTTCCTCTGTGCTTTCATTATGATTGATGGCGATGAGCAGCCATTTTTATATGAAGCTGATCCTTTGCTAGTATGCAGTTTTCTACGTAGAGAAAGAAGGGTTTATATACAAGGTTTTCTTCTTCCCGTGAAGCGAATCTCCAAGGGAGATAACATCAACAGACGAAAAGATGGTCACGAAAGTTGATAATGTGACATTGATCATGTGTCTCTTCTCTTTCTTTCTTTTTTCCTCTTATGATTTGAACCTTTACAGGCTAAAAAAAATCTGGACGCTTTACCAGATGAGGGTTGCTTTCTTGGTATGACATTCAATGATCAAATTGCACCACCCACAAGTAAATTTTCTCTTTGCAATTTGCAGACACTTTTTGTTGTGAGACGGCAGATCTCTCCCGTAAGCTTACCAGAGAAGGACGATCGATGCGTTCAAAAGAGAAGCGAAGAATTTCGCTTTAAGGTTTGCACTCGTGAGCATTCACGTGCAGCTTCACACAGTAATGCATGCATGCGTTACACTCCTTTGATTTGAGCCCACTGTTTCATACTTACCAAAACCGGACGGGGTTTGTCTCTCTTGACTCTATCCACTGTTTTTCTGATCATGTAAGCGACGTAGTTTAATGCCATTCATGTTTTCCATGTAAGCACATCCATACCGTTAAATCCAACCAATTCGGAATTTCCAACATCATAGGCAACACTTTAAACTTTCATGCAATTTGCAACGAATTTTTTGAAATTTGGTTTCAATCACTCTATACAATAATATTCTCAGTTTTACATATTAATGTACTCTATCTCTGGACCAAATTTCTAGCCAAATACATCTATGATGATATTTAGTGCCGTATCCGCGCCACATAAGCAATGATAGTAAAACAAAATAACGAAGAAGAAATCTAAGAAGAAGAAGAAGAAGAAAAATTTGGGGGGGAGAGGGGAGAGAAAGAGTCTAGAGGGCCTCAGAACCATTTTGAAACTTCTTTTAATGGTTTTTTCAGATAACAAGATGGCAGTTAGATGTTACCACATCAATGCAATGTTGATGAAACACATAGTATATAACAGTGGCTTTTTCTAGAATATTGATCTGAAAATGGTTAGAATGCATTTTTCCAAACAAAATAAATTTAGTGCATTAAATGATTAAATCCCGCACCACAGATCTTATGGCAAGTTCTATCAACATTTTGGTGGCTATAAGTGAACTTTATACACTATGATCTTAATAAGATAGTCTAATTAAAAGGAATATAGAGGGCCTTATACCTAAATGATGAGACGTTTTGATTTGTAGTATTCCTCGAAAAGCTTGTAAATTTCTAGATAGACACATGACGACAAGTTATCAAACTTTCCTAAGCATGATAAGAATTTGAACATAACCAACATGAATTTGACTAATTTATGCAAACTAATATCATCCATGTGGAGTTGTTAAGATCAAGATTCTCTATTCCACACAGCCTTCCCTTGTTGTCTTGACAGATCACAACTAAAATATATTAATTATTTCAAACCACACAAATGTTTCAATATGGG
Source organism: Eucalyptus brandiana (assembly GCA_014182725.1). Lineage (NCBI taxonomy): Eukaryota > Viridiplantae > Streptophyta > Magnoliopsida > Myrtales > Myrtaceae > Eucalyptus > Eucalyptus brandiana. Next base: position 37,553,095 of record CM024670.1, read on the forward strand.
ACTTTTCTAATATAACTCATATTGGCATCTCAATGACAAATACCATGTGGGGTAAAGGATCCTCACCTACATTATCACCATTGCTTTAGCCCTACTATAAAGCAATGTGTTCATGCTCCAGTGACAATTTGTCCACATCTGAGGATTGAATACAAGGACGTTTGATTGGGACTATATTTTCCTCCATCTTTAGTTGGAGCGAGTTTCTTCTAACCATACTTTTGATTGGTGGAATTATAATATATTAACATCATCCAAACTAACTACTGATGGGACACTCAACAAAAATTAAATACCTTTATCAGGGGAAATCATCCAGAGTGATGAAGGATCATTTCAAGAGGACTAAACCTTATCCAACACCTAATGAAAAATTGTTTAGAGGCGAAGGTCATCTTTATGGGCAGAATTTCAAGGTTAATTCTTTTCTGAGTTTTCATATTGATTTCGTGCTCCAATGTAGGCCAATAATATTTGAATGGAAACCATATATGTCTAGGTTCTATAAATCGTGCTTCAAGCAATTTGGAGTATTTAGAGAAAGTAATGCTCAAATTACAAAGTGCTACCCAGAAAATCCGAGAATAGTCTTTTAGTACTTCTGTGTGCTTACTGAGTCTTTTGCATTTTGTTTTGTTTCTACGGTCATTAGAATCGAGAGTTGATGTTGTTACTTATATCTTCTCTAGGGATTGTTGGTCTTTGTCTAGGGAAATAAAAAGTTGGTTGTCTTGGGATTTACTCACGCTTTGAAGGTTTTTCCAAGAAGTGTCAGCATAAACTAAATCTCCTGGGTCAGCGAGTGTTCAATGAATTTTTGAAATTGAACTCTTGAATGAGAGTCACAACTTAACTATGTATCTCTTTGGTGGATTCCATTGAGCATTGACTTATGCATGTAGTAGTCAAACCACCGACTCTTACGAATACACATAAATTACCCTCTCTACACTCTGGTACATCACAGAACCCCAAAAAAAAGACTATGGTACATCGAGCGGTGCTCTATATACAGGTACTGGTGATAAGCATGTCTCTCAAAGTTACCATGAGCTGCAGACGATAGGATTCGCACTCGGCATTTGTCATGTCAAATCAAGCCTATAGATGGTGTCCTTGCTATGAAGTTTTTACCAATTAAGGAAGTTGATGAAACAAACCTATAGAGATGTGGATGGAGTTAGATGGCGTTCGCTACACGGAGACTTAAATAAATTGATGGGGGTTGATGACGATGTTTCGATGAAGAAAAGTGGTGAAGATAAGTCATTACATGCAAATCATGGGGGAGAAACCTTAGTTTGGTCCCCCCGCTATCACTCACTCTTCAATGCTAATGATCCGGGACCAAAGAACATAGGCAAGCCAAATGACACTGCCCAAGACAAAACAAAAATTGATTTGCTTTCTCATCTCGATAACGATTGGGGGAGGCTTTTCTCGGCGGGCCCCTCTGGAACACGATGCAATTGAAAAGGATACGGTTGGTGCATTAACTGGTTTCCGACTCCTCGTAATTAATGCCGAAGGAAGACCGATTTGTCGAGAAATATAGCAAATGTGTTATTTGCCCGTGGTTGTTCTCCAAATGGCTCAAATATTAGAGGGAAAAAACCAAAATTTAAAACCTTTTTGGTATTTTTGTAGCTACACTGGAACCAAAAAAGATTGGAGGTGGTTGCTTTGCACGAATAAATTGTGTCAAGAGAAATCCTATATCGGATAATTTGTGTGTCTAAAGTAGTTAATATATGATAATTGGGTCAACTCGTTAACTTAAGCTTTGAAAAAAAGTGGATCCAACAGGGTGTGTTGATAGTCTTTGACTTAGAGTCTTTCTCATCGATCTATTCCACACTTTTAAAAAATGGTATTAGAGTCAATGGTGGAATATCTTAAGGAATAAATCAAATGGCCAACCTAGTTTTGGCTCATAACTCATTAGCTTAATATTTAGAGTGAAGGTACGCCCAACTAGATAGGTTGACGACTCGGACTTGGGTTTCCTTTTAATGATCTATCCAAGAAAATGTATAAGATGTCTATTCGCACTTCCACCATAGTGGAGTTCTCTATTGGGTTGAAAAGAAAAGGTAATGAGGCTTTTGTTAGAGAAATTCCACGTCAGATAATTTGTATGTGTGGAGCAGTTAATATATTATAAGTTGCCTATAACTCATTGGCTTTAGCTTTCAAAGAAAGTGGGTCCAACTGGGTGTGTTGACAGTCTCGGACTTGAGCTCATTCTTATTGATTTCTTTAGGCGAAGATATAGGATTTCTACTCCTTACTCCTAACAGATGGTATTAAAAGCCAATGGTAGAATGTCTTAAGGAATAAATTAGATGACAAACTAGATAGGTTGACAACTCGGACTTGAGTTCCCTTTTAATAATCTAACCAAGAGAATGTATAAGACTTTTGTTGCACACTTGCAACATAGCAGAGTTTTCTATCAGGTTCAAAAGAAAAAGTAATGAGGCAATTGGAAATGTTCTTGATTGTATGTGTATTCTATCCTAATAAAAAAAAATTAGGATAAGTGTATCAGAAGTTTTAAAAATAGTTACAAAATTGCAGTTAGTCTTAAAACTTTCAAAAGGTGCAATCAAATTCTTTCATTAATATCATCAATTTGACTGATAAAAGAAAATGCATATGTGACATTTTAAAATTATTTTCTCTCTCCTACATGGTATATTATATTAAATCATAAATAAATTAGATTAACAAACTAAAAAAGAACTGCTAAAAATTTTATTTTAAAGAAACTAAAAATAAAGAAAGAAAGTGACAAGCTCATCCATGGGTTGTTGCCACCTTTACTGCCCATTACTAAAGGGGCTAATGACCTTCACCAGCCCCAAGTGAGGGTTGTCATTGCCTAGATTTGGGTACCTCGCCCAAGCTTGGCTAGAGTTGCCAGCCCCCTCACTTGGGGCCGATGACCACATTGACCCTAAGGGTGCTCGAGTGGGCTGGCATTGCCTAGATCTAGGCACCCTTGCATTGGGTCAATGAGGCCTTGCCTTGACTTGGAGAGGGCTGGACACTCTCAGCCATGGTTGGTGACCTTTGTTGGCCCCTTCGATGATGGGCGGCAATGTTGTCCCATAAGTAAGCTTCATTCTCTCTCTTTATTTTCAATTGTGTTTTTTAAAATAATTTTTAGCTTTTCCTTTTTAGGTTTGAAAAAATTTTTAGAAATGCCACGTAGGTGAGAGAAGTTAAATTTAAAAATATCACATCATCATTTTCTATTAGTCAAATTGATGATATTAACGGAAAAATTTGAGTGCACCTTTTGAAATATTAGGATTTAATTGTATTTTCGCAATAAATTTTAAAACTTCTAATGCATTTATTCCAATAATTTTCAAAAATTTTAAAAGTTACCGCATTTCAAAGTTATCAAAGGAAGCTGTTGTAAGTACTTTCGCTCCGAGGGTGCTGAATTCATGAGATTTTTATGAGACATCTCTAATTACTACAGTAACCTATTTTACAATTGTAATATTTATGGAAAGGCTCTATTAAACGCACTCTCAATAGAAAATATTTATTCACAGCTTAGTGTGCGAAGCAAAATGAACATCGAGACTATGGCATTGGCGTGCGTGGAAGTGTACGAATCGCTCAACTCTAAAGTATGTTGATTGGATAATGACACTCCCGCTTTGAAAAATAGATGATATGATCTCAAAACCTATGTTTTTGGGCCAAGTGAATTCGGATGAAGAAAATTTCCATGGGCCTCGACAACCAATTTAGACCGATCGGCCCGCCAGGCCTTTTGGTCATCAGGTGATTTACTTCCTTTTCTAGACTGATTTTCCTATTATTTATTACAACCCAAGATTAGAACAAAAATAAAAAAAAAATTACATCCCAAGAAGCGCACTGGCGCTTTTCCTAAATGTGATTATATCATAGAACCATATCCAAGAATTGGTTTCTCCAGATAGTTAAATATATTTTGTAAAAATATTCAATCATTTCTCTGGAAGGAGGGTTGGGGTGGGTGGCGCCAAGGAACGGGCAAGGACGGCCAGCTGCTCGTCGGCATCTAACGGCCACCCCACGGGCAACGCCACCACTGCTCGAGCACACATGCGCATGATAGTAGGGGTGAGCACCGATCCCAGTTAAACTCGGAATGGGACTGAATAGGTTAGTTTTGAACAGTTCTCGTGATAACTAGTCCGTTTTCCAATTCTCAATATTTGGGACTATTTTTTTTTTTTTGGGTAAGAGGTAATAAATATATAGGGGAAAGGTCAAATGTACAAAAAGTCACGGCATCGAAAATATACACTCAAGATGAGGGGATATAATGAGTGGACGGATGCCAAGATATAAAAGCAACAACACAAGGCAACCAGGAAAAGGAAGCCAGGCTAACAAGAGACAAGTACGGCATGAATAACTGGAAACCAGAACACAAACTCCTCAAAGGAGATAGGAGAAGATGAGCATGAAATAGCTGAAGGCAATCAAGGAGCAGACGAATGTGGAGGTCAACCTCCTCCGCGACAGCCTCGTCGACATAGGCAGCGGTTTTCTTCTTCTGAGACTATGGAGATGGAGAAGATGAGCGTGTTCCTCGTGATAGACATGGAGATGAAGGAGCAGTTGACGTCTTTTGACTCCACAAGGACGACTGATTAGAGGCTGGGCATCATCTCCCTTATCACAAACTAAAGTGACTTGTAGCAAGAACTAAAATTAAAACCGATTTATTTATGAAAGATAATTATATAATATTAATAATAGAAGAGATATTTTCGGGTGTGTCAGATATCATTTTTCTCATTTTCGAATTATTTGTTTTATTTTTCTTTTAAATTTTTCCACGTGGGATGCCACGCTGGCATCTAACAGTGACTTAACGGCCAAGTCTACATTTATGTTTCTTTTCTTAAGGAAAGTGCCAACTCGAACAAAAACGGGTATAGTTAGAGATTCAACTGCAAAAAAAAAAAAAAAAAAAAAAAAAAAGAAGGAGATTTAAAAAGATATGATTAAACAATTTATAATAGTTCAAGGGTTTCCAAAGCCTTTATTATTTTTATTTTTATTATAAAACTAGCAAAGCAAAAGGATCACTAATCTTTGGTGGACTAGAGCTTTAGCGTGAGGAATTGCATCGTTAAAAATGCTCAAAAAACATGTTTTGGTTTCCCAAATGTCAGATTTCATTTGTCATTTTTGTCCATGACTTGTGGCGTATAACGCACATTTGTTTATTATATTAACATACGTCTCGTCATAGATTACCTTACTTATCCATCAAAAGGTCTTTATATTACCTCATCAGCTATTTGGTAGCTCGAAAACTAGCAAGTAAAATCAAAGTTGATTAAATTAGAGAAGAACAATTGAATCCCTGTGTTGAATTCGAGCAGATGCAACTAAAGACGCTTAGTTCCAAAATAAACATAGAATAACATCTATGCCGCATGGTCTTCTGAATCAAGGAAAAATAAAATAAAAATTGTGACTATATATGCATTTGTTTTACACATTCACCTTGGATGATTGAGATGCAAAATAATTCTGTTACATTTAACCTTCAAGTACATGTGTTAATAATCCGATGATGAGTGTATAAAAGTTTTGTTATACTGATGGTGGACCTCCCAGTCATCCTCATTGTAATCTATATAAGCTTCTTTTTTCTTATTCCTAAGTAAGCACTATATTTAGTGTCAAATGTTTTGAGTTTGAGCTTTTTAACGAAATGTGAACTTGTAGAAGTCTCGCGTATATGTTGGATGTCTTTTGACCGGTACTTTATTTCCAGGCCAATTTAGTGGAGTCGCAAAATTGATGGGGTCTTAGAATGAAGACAAAAGGCATGATCATCAAGGTCCCTAAGTTTGAGTCAGCAAGTAACATAAGCACATATAAAAACGGAAATTTTGTTCAATCATAAGAAGAGGAGGGCTTTAGTTTTCTCTATAAGTTTTTTGAATGAATTCTTTGTTAGAAATTATGAGATAACAATTATGGATTTACTTTGAGTGTACTTTATGGCTGAGAAACACTTGAGCCGTTAAGCAATGGTGACTATGTAATTCTTCAAATTCTTAGTAGATTCCATTGTTGCTAACTCTCTCCTTGGAGCAATCACTTATGTGACATCCTAAATTTTCATTCTATTTATCATTTATATTGTGTTATATGAGAATATGATTCATATTTCTCCGGTGGGCATTGCTAATTGTCATATGATTCTCTCCATCTCTGATAACCATAATTTATTAGCCACTTGTCATTAATTTAGTTGCCACATTCCTTAATTAATCATCTAGTTTCTTACTTGCAAATTAAATCATTCCTTACATCACTTCTTTTAACTTTAGCTCATTAATGTTTTTTAAACTTGCCAGCCAAAAGTCCTCATTCATTGGGCCACAACTCCCTCATTTTCAACCGTAAGTTTCGCCTATAGAATTGCATCATGCATGATCTCACCCTTTTGCATCAATGATTACAAATCAAATAATGATTCTTACTCATCCATTTGCTTGGGCGATCTTATGCTCTTTCCAATCATCATGTTCATTTACCTACTCAAATTATGTCATTTGTAACCTTTTGTGTACACATTTCTCTCATTCTCCACCGAGTGTTTTTAATTCCAATGTCATCATGATTTTTAACCTTAGTTAACTAATATATATTGTTTATAACTCATAAGAAACATAAGTCAATGTCTTCTCTATCTCTCTCATTTATGTTTGAAATGATTACAACTCAAATAATGTTTCCTCATTCACGCATTTTACTTGGCCAATAATTCTCTCCGTCTCTCTCCATCTCTCCATCTCTCTCTCTCTCTCTCTCTCTCTCTCTCTCTCTCTCTCTCTCTCTAGGAAATCTTCACTTTTCTATCCAAAATAATGCCATTTGTCACCCAAATAATAATTCATATACTTTTAAATTGTGATAATGAATTTAGCCTACAAGAAATCTTCACTTTTCTATCCAAAATAATGCCATTTGTCACCCAAATAATAATTCATATACTTTTAATTGTGATAATGAATTTAGCCTATCAAATTAGATAATGTGTAACATCATGAGTGTCATAGTATCCTAACACTAGTTTTACTTTATATCATAATTCCAAACCTAATAAATTGACATGAGTTAAAGTTATTCTTTAAAACAAGTAAACGAGGAAGAGAAATTGATTTTCCTTTCTCCTCCTTGGAAGAGCAACCTCATCCTCTTATCTTTAAGTGCAATTTCTCTTTTCCCTTCTAAAACAACAAGTAAAACTTCCCCTTAAATTTCAATCAAGCTCCAAAGTTTATTCAACTTGAGTTGTTTGAGCTTTTAATCTCATCTTTCAAGTATTTACAAGGTAAAAGTTCATGGACTTCATTTTCTTTTTATCAAGCTAGCTTTGTTGCTTTCTTAAAATTGAGAGTTGTTAATGTTGTTCATAGGGAGAATAACACAAGAAGAGCTAAAAGTTGTGTACAACACTTACTTTAGTGCCAAAAGTTTTTGTTAGCTTACATAAGTGCCAAATCAGAGAAAAAAACAATCACTTAAGTGCCTCCCGTGAGAAATTTTGGCTAGAGAAATTACATAACTTTTAAAATAATTTTTTTTTTTTTTTGAGGTGGCATTTTGTTGGCATTGCAATAATAATTTTTTAATAGTAACTAGCACTAAAGTGATCATTTTTTAACCTACTATATGACTTCATTTAGAGGTTATATGCTAATGGGGCACGCCAATGATCCACATAGGATTGAGAAAATAATAAAATATGGTCACATTAGATTTCCGGCCATCAAAATTAGAGTTGGCACTTAAGTGAAAGTTTTTTTTTTTTTTTTTTAAGTTGTACTCATTTCGATAAAAAACTTTTGGCACTAAAGTTGGCGTTGTACATAACTTTTGGCATTTCTAATGTCATTCTCCCATTGTTCTTATTTATTTTGCTTTGAAGATGATTAAGGTTCTTCTGGAGGTGTAAAGCATCCAGGCTCTCACACCTCTTCTTTGCAGATGATGTTCTATTATTCTCGTAAGCTAATAAGACATCTTTGCGGCTTCTTTTGGATGGAATTCATTCCTTTGCTAGCTGGTCTGGGCTCAATCCTAACCTCAACAAAAGTGAAATCTTTCTTTCGAGTGGCCCTAATTCTCTAAGGAATGCTCTGGTAAGTACCATTGGATTTCAGTTGGGCTCTCTTCCTTTTAGTACCTTGGTGTGCCTATTATTTCCTCGAGATTAGGCAAGGAGGCTTGTGTTTCCCTGGTGAATACAATTACTTCTCGAGTTCAATCTTGGACAAACCGGTTTCTTTCTTTAGCGGGCATATTGCAGCTAATCAAATCGGTCTTTCATTCTATCCAGGTTTATTGTTCTAATGTATCATTCCCGCCTCAGTCACTAATCGAATTGAATAGATTTTCTGGCAATTTCTTTGGAGAGGCCCAAACTTAGGGCCTGGAGGTGCAAAGGTGGCATGGGTTGATGTCTGTTTACCTAAGGAGGAAGGCGGTTTGGGTATCAGATCCCTTTGGGTGAGCAATATTGCTATTATGATCAAACACCTATGGCTCCTTTTCACCGATAAGGAGTAGCTTTGGTCTAAATGGATTCATTCCATCTTCTTGAATCGCAAAAATTTATGGATTGTCCCAAGACCTACCTATTGCTCTTGGGCTTGGAAGAAGTTGCTTGGCCTCCATGATTTGATCCAACATCATTTTAAATGGCGCGTTGGTAATGGGCTATCTGTCTCTTTCTGGTTTGATCACTGGCACCCTCGTGGTCCGCTCTACAAGCTATTCTCTGACCGTGAAATCTACTGCTCTAGTATACCAAGGCTTGCTACAGTAGCTACTGCTTTAACTGCCTTTCCCCTACCTTCTACTGTTGTGACCTCCATAATGAGTTGGGATGATCCCCTTCCAAACCTCAATGAGGCCAGTGATCGTCTTCTATGGCTTGGTCATTCCTCAGGAGTGTTTTCTACTGCCTCAGCTTGGAGCCTTCTAAGGCCGAGGGGTGTTGTGGTCCCCTGGTCGAGATTTATATGGAACCCCTCGTTACCTCCTCGATATCAGACCCATCTATGGTTAATCTCCCGCAATCGTCTGCCAACCCAGGTATTGTTGTTTGCTCATGAGAGAATCCCTGATGTTTCTTGTGCTTTCTGCTCTTCTATGCCGAATTCGGTTGATCACCTTTTCTTTGGATGTTCTATCACTAATCACCTTGCATCCTTTTGGGCGGCTAAGTGTAACTTACCTTGGAGGAATCATGCTTGGAAGGACAATCTTTTGTGGGTTATTGATCACCTTTCTGATGCAACCTTCCACCAATCCTTGGCTCGCTTTGTCTTTGGTGCATTATGTTATCTCATTTGGAAAGTAAGGAATAACATTATCTTTCGCAATGAAAGATTATCCCTCTCGGCTTTAAAGGACCACCTTCGTAAAGCTATCAATGATAGCGCTTTAACCTTCCCCAAGGTCTCGGACAATCCCTGTAATAGAAGACTACAACTTAGCTGGGGCATCCACCCCTCCATCTTTGATTGATTATGCTTACTATCGTCCCCCCCCCCTTTCTTCCTCGGCCTGATGGTTGGTGAAGCTGTCCTTTGCTACATTGCTGCCCATCTCGCTGTTGTTGGTTGATGCTTTTGATGGAACTCTCCCGAATCTCTCCTGATGATGCGGCTTGTGTTCCCATCTTGGTGTCCCTCCTGCTCTTCTCCTCTTTGTGTCTTTTCCTTGTGCGGACCACAATGTTGTGTGCTCTTTGCCCTAGTCTCCTTTGTTGGCTGCTGTTTTGGCATTCTTTTGCTGCTGCTTTTATCTACAATGTATCTCTCTCGCAGCTCTTCCCTCCCCTTTTCTCCCCCTGGCCCTAGCCCCCTTCCACTCGTTTGGATTTTCTGTCATTCTGAGTGTAAGCTGGTGCCGAGGCGCCCCTTGTTGTACAGCTATATAGCTTTTTGTGCAAAAGTCTATATAACTCTTACCTTTTACCAAAAAAAAAAAAAAATTTAGATTGATCTACTTAGTACTCTTGACTTAGTTAGTTGATGTTTGTTAACTTAGTTTGAATGTGAAAATCATGAGTGTGGTCAAGCTTTGATAATAGCATGTTGAGTAATTGTGTTTATTCAAGTTAAATCTATAATATTGTCATGTGTAGAAAGTGTTTGATCGACCTCACAAAAAGCTTGGTTGTATAGTATATGAGAAAGTGCGAAAACATGAAATTTGGACTTGACAATGATATTCAAATGATTTTGATTAAGTTTTGTATTACCAACTATCAAACTAATTTACTAGCTAAGTGTTGCCAATTCATCATGTTGTCAATTCTTTGAGTTGTCGATTTTTCTTTTTTTTTTTTGATTATTTGAATCGTCAATGTTCATGTTGTTAGTTATTTGGGTTGTTGATGTTAATGTTATTGATTCTCTAAGAATATTATCACTGCTTGCATCAGAAATGAAAAGAGGTAAGCATGTCATCACTTGTTTATACGATCATTGAAAGGGCAAGGTAAGTGTATTTTCGAAGTGATTTGCATGAAAAGATATTGTATATTGGATGTCAATTCTTGAAAGAAGCGTTGATTTTGTAGTTGATGACATGGTGATCATATAATTATTATGTTATCATGTGCATTGTTATTATGTCATTAAATATGGAAAGTATTATGCAAATTATTTCCGTCGCACACATATTAGTGGCAATGATTTCCTAAGAATTAGATGCTTAGGAGTGTTCGGAATGCCTTGGAGTTGGGATATCCTACACATGCCTCAAAGTTAAAATGCCCCGGGAGCCAGAATAAGATGATATGCTAATAATGAAAATGGTGCATCTCTATGTGTATGTATATATGCATATATTCACTTATGTTGATCAATTAACTAATTTGTCATTATCATACATCACAATATGTTATGCTAACTGCTTGCATTTAAGTGAATAAACTTGTACACTGATGTTAGTGGTTTCCACTAGCATTTCATGATAGGAAAGAATGGTGCATTTTATTTATTTAGTTGCCTCTTATAATTATTTTTTATATGACATGAATTCAATTGTTTGTACTAAGTTAAGTGCTAAGAAGATCTCATACATTAAACCTAGAGATTTTATTTACTATGCTTTGGCTCACTCCATTGCTTTTTGGAGCTCCCTTGTATTTTGAGTGTGAATACGAAGATATGCTTGTACATGTATTGGCATTGGTATATATTAAGTGCAATTCCACTGTATGGGTCAACAAGGAATTTGTTGGACCACTTAGGGCTTTCGATTGGTAATGGATGGGACAAGATGATGTTAGAGGCCATCAACCCTGAGTTGGATGGTAGTTTGGCTCGCTTTTGGGTTAGTATGGGTGTAGTGGTGCTAGTTGACTCGACCTTCTTCCCATAACTTATTTAATGTATTGCAATTTTTTGAATACTGTATAAAGGTGGTAGCTAGTAGTGTTAATATAAAGAATCATATGTATACTAAATAAATTCATGTGATTCCTTGTTTGGGATGTTGTGAAAATTTTATTATGCTTTTGCATATTATTATTAATTAGAAGATATAATTAAAATGGACATGTATTGAAGTGTGACAGTCTGAGGTGTTACAACTTACACTCAAAACCACTCAAAAAAAACTTTGATGTCCTTAGTATCCCTTACTGAGTTCTCTAGTAATTTCTTCTTCTTGCATTAGATTAAAATAGCAAGATTTATTCACTTTTACATTGTTTCACAACATTTAGTAGGGTACACACATCTAACAGATAATAAATTTGGAGCAATGTCTAGTGAGAAAATATTAGGTACGCCTCGTGCTCCAATGTGGCAAATAAGAAACCACCTCAAATTGCACCACGTGTCCAACGTGGCTCACGTTGTTAGCCGATTTCTTCTCACTTTTTTCTCTCCTCTCTCTTCTCTCTCCCTCCTCTGCACGCTCTATCGCCCGACTCTCTCTCTTCGCCCGTGGGGACGAACAGTCGGCCACCTCGACCTCCGGTCTCCGATTTCGATTTCGATCACTGGTTTCTCTCTTGCCGTTTCGATTCCGATCGCTGGTTTTTTTGTGTGGGTTTATGTGTGTTTCCGGCCACTTCTATCTTCACCGGCGATAGGAATCAGGGCTTCTTGGAGGGGTGGGACTTCTTGTCATTTTCTGGTGGCTCCCGAGCAGCGAGCACAGTGCTAACAAAGCTTGAGAGAGAGAGAGAGAGAGAGAGAGAGAGAGAGAGAGAGAGAGAGAGAGAGCGGCTGCACACCTGCTTGGTGGAACCAGGTCCTCCTCCTCCTTCTTCCTCAGTCCAGAGCATCTGCCTCAAAAGGTCTCTCCTTTTCTTTCTTTTTTGCACGGAAAAATTTCCGAAAGGGAAACGACCCACCACCATGTGTTGTGTCGGGTGTAAGAATTATTGTGGCCCATATTATGTGATTTATTATATGGTTTAATATTTATTGAAATGCTATAAATAATTATTGGTTACGAGAAGGTACGACTCTAATAAAACGAAAGGGTATATCGCTTTGATGGAAGGCACCCTTTCAACGAACGTATATATAGAGTCCGGTCCTCTCTCCACCCACATACGAACAACAACAGAAAGAAGTTTTTGTATTCTCTCCTCCATCAATTGAATACATTAAGGTTTAGTGGATTAAGGGAGAGAAATCGGATTTCTTCTTTTGGATCAAGTTCAAGCGTAGCGCAATGGATAAAGGTATGTCTTCATCTATTTGTGAGAATCATGAAGATCAAAGATCCTTGATTTGTTATGAATTTCCGCATTAAGAATTTGTATGAATCAAACTAACAGTTGGTATCAGAGCATTTGGTTTATGATCTCATGATTTTTCCGTTTAAAGAAATATTATGATTTATGCATGATGATTTGTTGAATGATCCTGTTCATAGCATTTGTTGTTGTTGAAATGTTTTGGAAGGTTCTTAAAAGAAAATCCGAATGATGGAATGTTTTTCATGGACTAAAATGGTGAAGAAAAGTTACTGTGTGTGTGCGAGTGGAAAAGGACAAAAATGGAGTAATTCGAATTTGAAGGACAAAAATGGAGGAATTCGGAATTTTCAGGGCAAGTAAGAAACTCGCCGGTTCCGGGAAAATCCGGCAACCCATCGCTTGATTTCGGACCCACACCGTCGCAATATCATGAGGAACATTAGCCATGAGTTTTTCCGGCATATCGGTGTTCGCCGGAGGCTAATCGAGCGGCGGAAGCGGCGGTGGTGGAGGGTTTGCGTTTTGGGGAAACTTTGGTTTGATTTGGGGCCAATTTTTGGTCATTTTCTCCGAAACTTGGACCCATGTGGTCGTGCCGGCATGCTCTTCAAAACCCATTAATTATTTGTGTCCTGAATGGGCTGTCGGAGAAGAAAAACGGGCGGCGAAACGGCGTTGGAACGGCGAAAAACCGGCGAAAAATCGCGTCTGTGCGCGAGGAAGAAGGCGCGTGGGCTCCACGCGCGCTGCGGTGCGGCGCGTGGAACCCACGCGCCACGCGCCTGCGCGCCGAACTCGCGCGTGCGGGGCACGCGCCTGCCGAGGACACAGGCACGTGCCGGCACGTGCCTGACGTCCCCACGCGGCCCTTTTTACGTTTTCGCCCCTATGTTATTTTTTAAATTCCCATTTTGTCCTTCTCGCAATTTATTTACTGTTCTGCCATTGTTTAATTAATAATTACAGTTCTGCCATTGCTGATTATTTACCATTTTGCCCCTGGATTATAACTTTATGATTCTGCCCTTATGGAATTAGGATTTTACGATTTTGCCCTTATGCTTTGATTGTATTTTATGTCCTTGTGTGCAATTTGGTAAATATTTGTATTTTACAATATTAAAAATTCATATTATGAAAGGTTTGTTAGTCACCAAAGTGGCCGAACCTTGAAGTCTTTTGAATTTTTAATATCGTAAATTATTTTATTCAATTACCCATGATTAATTGATGCTATATATGAAATTAATATGTTTTATATCATTATTGGAGTTATGGGTATATTGAAGTTCATTTATTATAAGAACTTAGGGATTAACCCAAAGGTTAATTATTTTCTTATAATTCATGAACATGATGGTTGATAATTAATATGACTTATTAAATTTGTTTGTACATCCAAAGATAACAAATAATTTTAATAAGATATATTTACAATTATCAAATAAAAGTTATTAGCATCATTATGGTTTATATATATTTGTATATCATAGGATCGCCCAAAGGAGAACTATGATGTGCATGTGTAGTTTAGTTTGAATCTAATTAGGTGATATTCTCAAAGCATTAATGTATGAATATTTTCTTGCACATTTGCAGTATCTGTACCTATTTCACTCCATTCGCACGCCTCATCTGTTCCCTTATTCAATGGGATAAATTTTCCTGATTGGAGTGAACAAGTCCAGTTTCACTTAGGTGTCCTGGATCTTGATTTAGCGCTTCAAGCTGAGAAACCAGCTGCTATTACTGATGAAAGTAGCAATGATGAAAAATCTTTCCATAAAGCTTGGGAAAGATCGAACAGATTGAGCTTAATGTTCATGCGAATGACAGTTGCAAACAACTTAAAGACCTCTCTTCCCAAGACTAACAATGCTAAGGAATTTATGAAATTTGTGGAAGAGCGTTCTCAAACTGCGATAAGTCACTTGCTGGTACATTGATGAGCACACCGACCACCATGAAATATGATGGTTCGCGTACCATGCATGAGCATATACTTGAGATGACAAATTTAGCAGCAAAGTTAAGGACTTTGGGAATGAATGTGGATGAATACTTTTTAGTACAATTTATACTTAATTCTTTGCCTCATGAGCAATATGGGCCATTTCAAATGAATTACAACACTATAAAGGATAAGTGGAATGTAAACGAATTGGCCAAAGATGCTAGTTCAAGAGGAAACAAGGATAAAGAATCAAAAGGCTCATTCTGTTTATCTCTCAAGTCATCAAGGAGTTCGAAAGAATTTTAAGAGGAAAGGTGGAGGGAGCAAGAAGAAAGGACTACACATCCCGAATGACTCTTCAAAGGCTTCTCAAATCCACAAGAAGGAACACAATCTTATTAAGTGTCATTTTTGCAACAAAATTGGACACTTGAAGAAAGATTGTCCGAAATGTAAGGCTTGGTTCGAAAAGAAATGTAAGCCTTGTGCTTTGGTATGTTTTGAATCAAACTTTCTTGAAGTTCCTTATAATACTTGGTGGATTGATTCTGGTGCCATCACTCATGTGTCAAATACGATGCAGGGATTTCTTACGATCCAAACTATAAAGCCAAATGAAAGTTATGTGATTACGGGGAACAGAGACAAAGCTCCAGTTGAAGGCATTGGCACTTATCGTTTGATCTTAGATACTGGGCATTATTTGGATTTGTTTCGAACCCTTTATGTACCTACATTTTCTCGCAATTTAGTTTCTTTGCCAAGACTTAACGTGGCGGGATTTTATTGTAAGTTTGGATCTGAATCTTTCAGTCTGTTTAAGAGTGATACTCTTATTGGAACTGGAATTTTATGTGATGGTCTTTACAAATTTAGACTTAATAATACTTTTGTTGAGACATTAATGACATTGCATCATAATGTTGGCACTAAACGAAGTTTGGTGGATGAAAATTCTGCTTACTTGTGGCATAAACGTTTGGGTCATATATCCAAAGAAAGAATGCAAAGATTAGTGAAGAATGAAATTCTTCCAAATTTGGATTTTATGACCTTGGAGTGTGTATTGATTGTATTAAAGGTAAACAAACAAAGCACACTAAGAAAGGTGCCACAAGAAGCACATAGCTTCTTGAGATTATACATACTGACATATGTGGTCCTTTTGATGTTCCATCTTTTGGTAAGGAAAGCTATTTCATAACCTTTATTGATGATTTTTCACGTTATGGTTACATTTATCTATTGCATGATAAGTCTCAATCAGTGAATGCACTTGAAGTGTATATTAAAGAGGTTGAGAGACAATTAGATAGAAAAGTGAAAATAGTAAGATCTGATAGAGGTGGTGAATATTATGGAAAGTATGATGAATCGGGACAATGTCCAGGTCCATTTGCTAAATTCCTTGAAAGACATGGCATTTGTGCTCAATACACAATGCCGGGTACACCACAACAAAATGGTGTAGCGAGAAAGGCGTAACCGTACTTTAATGGAAATGGTTAGGAGTATGATGAGTCATTCATCTTTACCCTTGTCTTTGTGGATGTATGCTTTAAAGACTTCTATGTACTTATTAAACAGGGGTTCCTAGTAAGGCGGTTCCAAAAACTCCCTTGAACTGTGGACGGGAAGGAAACCTAGTTTACGACATCTGCATGTTTGGGGTTGTCAAGCGAAGTAAGAATTTATAATCCACATGAAAGGAAATTGGATTCAAGAACGACCAGTGGTTATTTCATTGGTTATGCAGAGAAATCCAAAGGGTATAAATTTTATTGTCCTAATCATAGTACAAGAATTGTTGAATCTGGAAATGCTAGGTTCATTGAGAATGATGACATCAGTGGGAGTGAAGGAATGCGTGATGCTTGCATTCAAGAAGTAAGGGTAGAAGTTCCTATACTCAAAACTTCTAAAGTTGTCAATAATGAACCTCCAATGGCCGAGTCACAAGAAATAGCATTAAGGAGATCTCAAAGAGAAAAGAGGTCGGCTATTTCTGATGACTATATGGTTTATCTACAAGAGTCGAAATTGACTTAGGAATTGGAAATGATCCATTCATTTTCCCAAGCCATGGAATGTGAAGATTCTAATGAATGGTTTAATGCTATGGAAGAAGAGTTAAAATCCATGCATCAAAATCAAGTTTGGGATATCGTTGAATTGCCTAAAGGATGTAAGAAGGTCGGGTGTAAATGGGTCTTTAAGACCAAGCGCGACTCAAAAGGCAATATTGAACGACATAAAGCCAGACTTGTTGCAAAGGGTTTTACTCGAAAGAAGGCATTGACTATAAAGAGACATTTTCACCGAGTCTCTAAGAAGGATTCACTTAGAATCATTATGGCTTTGGTGGCTTATTATGACTTGGAGTTACACCAAATTGATGTAAAAACCGCTTTTCTTAATGGGAATTTAGAGGAAGAGGTTTATATGGACCAACCCGAAGGCTTTTCAACTAAAGGAAAGGAACACATGGTATGTAAATTAAAGAAGTCAATATATGGACTTAAGCAAGCTTCCCGACAATGGTATCTTAAGTTTAACGATACCATAACTTCATTTGGATTTAAGGAAAACACCGTTGATCGGTGTATATATATGAAGATTAGTGGGAGCAAGTTTATTTTTCTAGTTCTGTATGTTGATGATATTTTGCTTGCTGCTAATGATCTTGGTTTGTTACATGAAACCAAGAAATTTCTCTCTGAAAATTTTGAAATGAAGGATATGGGAGAGGCAACATATGTGATAGGAATAGAAATATTCCGTGATAGATCACAAGGATTATTAGGATTGTCTCGTAAAAGCCTACATTGATAAAATTTTAGAGAGATTTAATATGAGTAAATGTTCGGCGAAATAGTTCCAATTCAGAAAGGTGATAAATTTAGCCTTATGCAATGTCCGAAAAGTGAATTGGAACGAGAACAAATGAAAAATATTCCTTATGCATCTGTTGTGGGGAGCTTAATGTATGCACAAACTTGCACCGACCCGGACATCATCGCTTTGCCGTCGGAATGCTTTGGCGGATATCAAAGTAATCCCGAATGGATCATTGGAAAGCTGCAAAGAAGGTTCTTAGATACCCGCAAGGAACGAAGAATCATATGCTCACTTATAAAAGATCTCGATCATCTTGAGGTGATTGGATATTCGATTCGACTTAGCCGGATGTGCCGATACAAGAAAATCAACATTTGGTTACTTGTTTCTTCCGGGGCGGAGGGGCAATTTCATGGAAGAGTGCGAAGCGCGGTTATTGCTGCATCCACTATGGAAGCTGAATTTGTGGCATGCTTTGAGGCCACAATTCATGGATTATGGCTGCGGAATTTTATTTCGGGGCTTGTGATCGTCGACGTATTGCCAAGCCGCTGAAAATCTATTGTGATAACTCTGCAGCAGTTTTCTTCTCTAAGAACGACAAGTATTCTAAGGGTGCTAAGCATATGGAGATCAAATATTTATCTGTCAAAGAAGAAGTTCAGAAACAAAGAGTGTCAATTGAGCACATTAGCACCAATCTTATGATAGCAGATCCCTTAACAAAAGGACTGCCGCCCAAAACATTTAATGAGCATGTTGAAAGGATGGGCATTATTGGACGTCATTAATGTTTGTATTATGATTGTATTAAGTTTATGTATTTGACACTTTGAGCTCACTTACATGTTTCTGATATTTCCTGTTTTCTATTTAGTATACATTATGGAAATAGATGAATGTTAAATGTGATAGTTTCTAAAGAAACATTATGGTTGGACTATTATTGTACTTCTCATTTTTTGGATCATGTTAAGTAAAGTGCTATAGTTGTAGTACATAGAAGGGACTATGTCGATTGATGACATACAACCGCTCTGACTCACATTAGTTTTCTTTAGTTAATTGTGATTATTATGTGATTGCCAATTTAATGAAATTTTATAGCATAATCTTATTGTGCACATTATAGTCTTCATTAAACCATGAAAGGAGAATCATATGGGCCAAGTGGGAGAATGTAAGAATTATTGTGGCCCATATTATGTGATTTATTATATGGTTTAATATTTATTGAAATGCTATAAATAATTATTGGTTACGAGAAGGTACGACTCTAATAAAACGAAAGGGTATATCGCTTTGATGGAAGGCACCCTTTCAACGAATGTATATATAGAGTCCGGTCCTCTCTCCACCCACATACGAACAACAACATAAAGAAGTTTTTGTATTCTCTCCTCCATCAATTGAATACATTAAGGTTTAGTGGGTTAAGGGAGAGAAATCGGATTTCTTCTTTTGGATCAAGTTCAAGCGTAGCGCAATGGATAAAGGTATGTCTTCATCTATTTGTGAGAATCATGAAGATCAAAGATCCTTGATTTGTTATGAATTTCCGCATTAAGAATTTGTATGAATCAAACTAACATCGGGTTCCTTTTCACAACTCGAACCAGAACGTGTATTCAAGTAGAAGTCCAGGAGTGCCGGCTGTTCGTCCGTGCGGGAGAAGAGAAACTACGGCGAAGAAAGAGAGTCGGGCGAGAGAGCGTGCAGAGGAGGGAGAGAGAAGAGAGAGGAGAGAAAAGTGAGAAGAAATTGGCTGACAACGTGGGTCCACGTTGGACACGTGGCATAATTTGAGGTGTCTTCTTATTTGCCACGTTGGAGCAGGAGATGTACCCAATATTTTCTCATGTCTGGCAATCAACCTGATTTATATATTATTAATACATTGGCTTCTGAAGGAGCAAACGTCAGCTTAGGTGATAAGGTTCTCTGAAAGGCAATGCTTATGGTGAGCACATAGGATCAAAATCGCTCAATCAAGTTGGCATAAGATTTGTAGAAAAGGAAGGACCAGCTAACTTTTTTTTTTTTTTTTATCTATAACCTAATCAATGGATTATAAAAAGAAAAAAATCAACATGTAGAATCTTCACAAGAAATAAGCCTGCATAAGTAACTGAAATAATCTGATCATTGATGTTCAAATTAAAGACAGAAAGGAAGATGAAGCAAAGAAAAAGTTGTCCATGCTTAGATTAGATCTCCACCTGTTTACACCAAAAAAATAACCAGCTTTATATAATCGATTAATGGAGAGACATGATTTCGTTAATTGAGAGTTTGGTTAAAAAGTGAGTAAAGGGCAAATGTGGATTGACAACTACATACGAGAGCAATCGACAACAGGTGAAAAACGATCAACAAGTGATCAACAAGTACCATTTCTTATTGACAAAGCCTATGGGTGACCAATTGCTGTCAAATTTTGATAAATGTTGGATAGAAGAAAGGAGAACGGGTTGGTCAAAGATGTCAAATCGAAGCACAAGTGCCAAGTGAAGGTTCAATGTTTCAAATGGTCTTGCAATTTGTAACAGCTTATGGGAAAGATTGATTAACGTGCAAATAGTTAGCCTGAAATCTTGGAAAATGTGCATTTGTCACTATACTTACTGTAGTAATTGTTTGTGAGTAGTTGTAATTAGTGAGCTATGGATGTTTACGATAAGCGTGCATCGAGAGATCTCTTTTTCTTCTTCTTCTTCATTTTTTTTTCCCTAAACATCAAGTTAATGAAGTTCTTTATTTCTATTATCTCATTCTTTGAACAATTATTTTCCCATTACTCTAATTTCCCAAATTGATCTTTTATTTCTTTTCAATTCCAACCCAAGCAACTTTTGTCCAAAATCAACATCGGACCTATTTCATAAAAATGAAAATTAACTCTTATTTGATGAAAGATTCTCACATTCTAAGCGAAAGTCCCCTTTTAAGTGAAACAATTGCAAACTGCAACCGTAGGAGATCAAACATAATCATATCGAAATTATCTAAAACATACACAACCAATTAACATGAGCGATCACATCTTTTTCACTTCATCCTCTAACTTCTTGGATTGCACTTTCGATCCTTTTGGCCATAGATTGGAGGCAAAAATCAACGTAAGAACTCAAATCTTGGGGCCCCCAACCTTCAACTGGATCAGACACAAAAGACCACTCAATCATGCACCCAACCATCTTACCATCCCCGTCATTCACGGGCATCACTCGCACTGTGGAAACATAGGACTTGAGCCCCATATTGTTATCCAAGACCTCATAGCTGAAGCACCTGTCATTACGGTCCATCGTGAGGAGCCGCTCATTGGTCCACTTCAGCTTCGATGGGTCCGAGTCACCATCGGGGGAGGCGAAGGTGCAGTGCCGGATGAGGCCGGGCTGGCCTGGGATGCCCTCGACTCGGTGGCACGTGTCAATGGAGGGAAGCAACTTGTGAAGGTTGCAAAAGTCCTCCAAGAATGGCCACGCTTGGTCCGGTGTTGGCCCTTTCAGCTCAGCAATGGCCTTGCCTTCCCATTTTGGTTGGGTTTCTTCTGCCATTGAGACAGAGAGAGACAGAGAGAGGGAGAGGGAGAGAGAGAGAGTTGTTGGGTTTATGGCAAAGATGGAGATACTTATAAAGAAATCTTCAGTTTTCCATTTTTCAACGAAACCAAGGCATTGGCGCACGTGGAAGTGCACGAATTCTCAAGTATGCCAACTGAATATGACACTTCGCGCTGAAAAATAAACGAGGCATAAAATGCATGTGTATTGAATGTGATATGATCTCAAAAGCTACGTTGCACTTTCTCCTCCTAAAATAACAAGAGTCATACAAAAGGACATGCTTAAGGGTGTGGGAATTAAATTATTTTACTCTTTACCGACAAAACTTAATTTGCAAAATTAGGTGTTTCTTATGCTCAAATGATTTAACGGGATAGATTAGCTGCTGTTAAGTGGCAACATTAACGCTATAGCCTAACACAGTATTTATTCATGGCATCACATAATTATTGGGAGAATTACTCAAGTTTTAAACTTATTGAAATTCCAATATAATCAATTTAGTCTAAACCTTTGTATGAAATTCCAAGATAGTTATTCTGGTCAATTTACACTGGAAATCGCTAATGTAATAATCTAATCATTACTGGTTGTCTTATGTGGTAAAGTACAACGTCAATAATTATTGCCGAAAATTGATCGAAATGACTATTGAAATTTTATGCAAATGTTTGAAACTAATTGATAAGATTGAAAAGTTTGGGACTAAATTGATGTTTGTATAATAAGTTTAGGATTGATTGCATAATTTTCTCTACAATCACCTAACATGTGAGCCCATATAGAAAAATTACTCACCTCAAATACTCCTCTTCTCCCTCTCTATGTGGCCAAAAGAAAACAAAAGGCCAAAGCCTCAAAATACACAGGCGGACACCCGCCAACTCCCATTTTCGACCTCTTCTTCACTCCATCAACTCAACTCCGTCGGGCCCGCCAGGCCTCTCGGTCATCCTATAAATTATGTCCTATCCTGAATGAAATTTCCTTCTATGCATTATCACACGGATTGCACATGGGCAATTTTCCGATTTATGATTATCATATCATTTAAGCATATCAAAGAATTGGTTTCGCTGGTTATAATATACATACGCTTGTATATGCAGACATATATAATGCAAATAATATTATGAGGTGAAATGTCACGTCAATATCATTGATTAGACTAAGAATAATTGGGTGCGCCTAGATGGATTAAAAAAAAAAAATTGAATAGATTAAAAAAGCCTAACCCCAACCCACATCCATGCACAACAACAGGGGAGAGCTCAGGTGGGTGGCAGCGGCCGTAGTGTCACCGAGACACATGAGGGCCACTACGTGCCAGACAGGCTCAGGCGACCACCCAGTGGCCACCACCACCTCCGCTCAATCACACACATGTAAAAGAGAGGGAGAGATATAAAGAGAAAATACTAGCAGTGACAAATCTGGCGTCCCTAGGATCAAAGAAGCGCCACAAGGCGACGGTGGGGGTCACATAGGCTCCGGTGAGCAGTTGCCGAGGTCACATGGATCACATAATCCCAAGAAGGCTTTGCTTGGCATCGCATGGCCTCGGTAAAATAGTGTAGAGATCTAATTGTATAAGAAAGAAGTTTCTTTATTCATCGGATGGGCCAATTTGAACAATATATATATATAGAGAGAGAGAGAGAGAGAGAGATCTAGTTATATAAAAAAAGTTGAGGTCTTGATTAAATAATTTACAATAAGTTCAGGGACTTCCAATACCTTTGTTTTTTTTTTTTTTTATATTAATTTTTTGGGAATACTAGCCAAGCAAGGATCACGTTTCTTTGGTGGAACGGAGCATTAAAGTATGGCAGAATGTCAGATTACATATCAAATTTTGATTGCCCCAATGTCAGATTTCTTTTGTCGTTTTTTGGTCCATGACAAGTGGTCTATAACGCACTAGGAGTGTGTATGGTCCGGGCGGGGGTTCCCGACCTAACCGAACCGCCCGCAGGGCCTGGTTCAAAAATCGGGCACCTGGATCCACCCATTTGTTGCGTGGATCCACTTTCCGGGCCGGACCGTCGGTCCCGGTCCTGGTTCTCGGGTGGATCCATGGAACCGATTTTTGACGCGAAATTTTTTTGGTTTTCAATGTAAAACAATTACGTGACATCAAAGCAAGCCAAAGAAAGAAAAATCAAATTTAAGTATGTGGAACAAAGATTCATTTGTTGTAATTATGAATGTATCTCGTAGACAAAAAAAAAAAAAAAAAAAAAACGCGAACAGATGGAATGCAACATTCTCCCATTTCCTACTTGCAAATAACCATAGATGGTTAAATTTTCTTTGACCAAAGGTAAAAGTTCCTAGAGAGTGAGATGAGATGTAGGGTTTCTTTTAGTAATTTTTTTTTTTTTTAATATTAAAAAGGTTCCAAATCCGATCCGGGTGGGTGGGCGGGCGAGATTCACCCACGGAACCGGGAACCGGACCGTACCCACCCGTTCCAATAAATTGAACTGGGAATCGGACCGGTTCCCTCAAGACCCGCCGGATCCGGGCAGTTCCAGTCTGGTTCTGGGCGGTCCGGGCGGATCCCGGGTATTTTGCACACCCCTATAACGCACCATTTTTAATTCTAAATCTTAAGACACTCTTGTCATTATAGATTATCTTTGTTATCTATCAAAAGGTCTTGTAATTTTCTGATTACTTCAACTCTTCCTTAGCTCGAAAACTAGCAAGTAAAATCAAAGCTGATTAAATTAGAGAAGAAAAATTAAAACCCTGTGGTTAATTCCAGCATATGCAAATAAAGAGACGCATAATTCCAAACAAAACGCAAAATGACATATACGCCACAAGGTCTTACAAATCTTTTGGGAAAAATAAAATCAATGAAACAATGATATAATATACATCATACTTTAACGGGCCTTTCCCGTGAACATTAGATTAATTGATGTTAGGTTTATTGTTGGTGTAAGAATTATTTACAAATTCACTATTAGATGATTGGCACGTGAAGGAATTTGATCCCTTCAAGTACAGATATACACAATCCAACGGTGATGGTATACAAATTTTGTTAACTGGGAATAGACTTATAAATTGTCTATACTGAGTTAAAATATTTTTTTCTTTTCCTAAGTAAATTTAAGCATCATATTTAGTATTATATTATGTCTCGACTTTGAGTCTATAAACAAAACACCACTCGATAGAAACTTAAATGTGTTCTCAGCGGACTTTATCTTCAAGCAAATATAGTAGAATCTTGATTTGGTGGAATACAGTCCACTGATTAAAGATATAAATGAAAAAAAAAATGAAGGTTTCTTAGTGGGAGTTGAAAGTCCAATGAGAACATGTAAAAACCAGAATTGATGAAAAATGAGAAAAATATCTAAATCTTCCCTCTTTGAATAAATGAAAACACTTGAGTAATTATAACTTTATAATTCTTCGAATTCCTGGTGGATTTTTTGTAGCTGGCTATTTCAATTATTAAATGTACGCACATGGGTAATTTCTTCTCCTTGTATTAAATTTAAATTATAAAAAATCGATTAACCTCCACGTTGTTTCACAACATTTAATAAAGTACACATTTAGCAAAATCATTATGAGAATTGGAGGAACTCGAGATGGTTAACAATTAACTTGATTTACACGTTGATAAATAGATTGGCTTCTGAAAGAGCAAAAAGCCAGCTTGTAGCTAGCTGATAAGGACAGAGCACGTCAATGCTTCATGTTGAGCACGTGGGATCAAAATCGCTTCATCAGGTCGGCAAAAGATTTTACGAAAAGGAAGGGCTAACCACCTCTATAGTTTATACCTATAACCTAATTAATGGATTATAAAAAGAAACATATTAACTTATAGAAACTTTACCGGGAATAAGCCTATGTAATTGAGGTAAACAAGAAGAGCATTATTCTTAGGAAGAGTGTCGTGCACTCTGCACCACGTATTTTTCCGTGGAAACCGGACCACTTGTTTGTCCGATTTGCTTGGGAAATCAAGAAGAATCCACAAGCTTCTTTGCTTATTGATTTCCCAACTCAGAAATTTAATTCTGATAGACTTCATATGATCTCAAAATTTTCTTAAAGAAAGAAAAACCATATGTATTTCTGAATAGCTCGACGAGAACTAAAAAATGATCAGTAAAAATTAATGGAAAATTTGTGATGTCACTGTCCCTAACTTCTCGACTAAATCAAGTCTCTTCAGTGCGGAAACAACGGAGATTTGCCGAACCACCGTCCAGTTCGTTCAGGTCTAGCAGCTCACTTTCATGGGGTACTGGACTGAAAATCAGGCTGGGATAGACATGAGTAGCTCGACGTCCGTTTCATCCGGAACGGCCTTTCATTATGAGAAAGCCACTGGCTCGTTCAAGGAGTTGCAGCATGAGAGCTGCGACACACTCCAAGCCTGGGTCGTCAATCACTTGATCTCGTCCAATGACCATGCCTCAATTCCAAATGCCCTCAGGACGGAAGATGCTGGCTCCATAAGTGGATTTCGCCATTCGGAATAGCAGGGGAAGCTGTAGTACTACAAATAAGAACAGGGGGATAGAGGTAAGCAAAGTAATGGGAATGACAACCCACTTGAGTGTCTTCTCCAGCACAATTGTGAGGGTGGCTGCGAAGGCCACCAGCATGAAAACCAAGGAAAGGAAGAGAGAGAAAAGGCCCATTGTGATCTTCATAGGCAATGAGTCAAGGAAATCCAGCACCTCATTTGGCGAAATTAAGAGGGCTAGGAATAGCAAGGTGGCCGTCACAGAGGACAACAACCCTAATCCGTCGAAAATTACGAAAACTAGGACAGAACCCTTTAATGGGACTTCCATACGATCATTATTGGTTCCTGGCACAGTGAAAGCAGCAGCGAACAATACTGTGGCAATTAGAGTTGAGACGAGCATACATTTATCTGCCATCTCCTTCACCCACTTTTGTCCATTCTCAAGTAACACTTCATGATTCTGCACAAACTTTTCCCAGTATGTTTTATCATCATCAGGTACCAGCCCGTGTCTTAGGTCAGGGGCAACCCAACTCTCCACAGCCTATGCATAAAGTCACAAACATGAGTTCGATTGGTGGATAAATTATTGAAATTTTTTGAAAAAGAAAAAAACGAATGAACATCTCAGAGAGGTTAAGACTGATCCAACATGTAATGCGGAATTGGTTAGAGAAGTCCATTGTTGCTGGCATAATTTCTGGTGTCGCTTTCTTTTGGGCTTCCGGGATTCCTGCCGAGTATAGTCAACTGATATACGTGTGGAAATCACTTGTTGCTACTTTCCAATGAATCGAGTTTCATCCAATTTGGAATCTTCTAGAGGAATTCAGGGGAAAAAATATTAAGAGCTGGGCGGGAAATCCGAGAATCTGTCTTCTAGTATTTTGTCCTTTGTTGAGACTATGTGTCTATTCATTTTCTAGTCATTTGAGTCAAGAGTCAATGTTAGTATATATGATTTGTCTAGGAGTTGTTGGTCTTTACCAGGTGACAAAAGGTTAGTGTCATGGGATATGCCCATGCTTGGAAAGTTAGTGTCAACGCTTCGTTACGAGCAAGTAGGTGAATTGTGAATTTGTGCAAGCGAACTCTTTGATTAGATTTTCGTTTTGTCTGCATCTTCTTTTATAAATTCCATCGAGTGGTTATTACATACCTCACATATTGAGGTGAATTTGTTTAGGTAATGAGCATCTACCATTTACGCGCCTTATATTTGTGAAATTTATACGCAATTTAATTATAATGAGTTTCAATCAGTTTTTAGGGGCCCAATTTCTCTAATCAGCCCCCTTAGTTTCTGTAAATTGTCCTAAGGATACGGCATTGCTTCTCGACTTACTTTATAATTTATGTTTGGCATTTGGCATTTAAAAGTTCTATGTACGAACATAGCATAGATGGCAAGGGAGTCTATTCTTTTGTTGGGAGCATTTTGGAAGTAATGTCCTATACACCAAACCGATGTAGGGCAATGTGGCCTTAAAATCACTTGGGAAATGAAGCCGTCGAAGTGCACTAAAGCTATCCCATCATCGCCTGATAGCTATAAAAAAAAAAAAAAGTTCTATATATGTTC
Source organism: Eucalyptus brandiana (assembly GCA_014182725.1). Taxonomy (NCBI): domain Eukaryota; kingdom Viridiplantae; phylum Streptophyta; class Magnoliopsida; order Myrtales; family Myrtaceae; genus Eucalyptus; species Eucalyptus brandiana. The sequence continues at coordinate 37,580,323 of CM024670.1, forward strand.
TCAAGACTATCCAAATAAAGATCTAGCCATCAATTTTTAAGAAATCCGTCAAGAAGATATTGTAGTTATCATTAAAAGCAGTCAATAAATATATGAGAAAGAAGATACTTACTTTAAACCATTGGAGTTGTCTTTGCATTAAAAAAGCTGCTCCGGAGACATTTGCGTCAACGAAATCCGGGTCGTACCGTGTTACTGCGCACATCATGGCCCTCGATTCACTTCGTGAAAGTGTTGAAGCAAATGCCAACCCATTGGTTGATTCCGCCGTTGCGAATGGCAACTCACTGGATGGGCTTACCTTCATAAAGAGTCTGAGAGTCCTTTCTTGGCGACGTAGCACAGCAAGTGTCATCAATGAAGTTCCATAAGCTGAAGTCCAAGCAAGCTCCGGGAAAAACTGAATGCATAGCTTCACGAGTTCACTGATTCCATTGATTGTAGCTTGACCCAATGGGTTCCTATGTTGGAAAAAATGGGTGATCTCGGTAGTGCTCCTTTCATAGAGCGCAACGCAAACTTTTTGTGCCAACTCAATGGCCGCCAAGTGTCTCAGCTTCACATCGTGAATCCTCTTGATTGAAGGTACTGCAAAGTAACAAAAACCAAAGAAAAAAGAAAGTGAAAATCAAGAGGCGGTAATTGGATTTTACTTTAAAAAAAAAAAAAAAAGAAGAAAAAGTTCTCCAGCTTTGCACCCGTATTTTTTTTATTAGACGCCCAATTAGAGCTTGGGTTGGTGGATGATTGGGAAAACGATCTGACTTTTTTTTTTTTTTTTTTTTTAAATCTTTAGGGAAGATATTCTGATCTTTTTTTCTTTAAGATTCTGTCCTCAAATGCAAAGTGTGGGTTTTAGTAATTTCTGATGCAATCTACAGAAGAAGCAAATTAGAATTTTGAACGATGTGACTTTTCCCCTCTACAGTATAAATCGTGACTAAGAGAATACAATTATAATATTTAGGCTGACAGAACAACTCTGTGTGAAACTAACCCCGCTAATTCCAGGCGTGTAGCTAGAGTGAATCGCCGTAATCTTTGCATACATAAAATTATCTTAAATAATATAATTGGAATGTGCAGAGCAGCTCGTAATAAAATAAAATAAAAATCACATTTACTGGATAATCCTTTGTATTGTGAGTAATGCTCAGTACAATTTTTTTTTTTCTCCATTCTATCTATCTCTAATAAAATCAAAAGTTCTTCCCCGGATGCACGGTTTTGCAAGGGCCCAACAAATTTGCTCCCCCCCGAAATCTTCTTCTATTTGAAGCCTTACCAAACAATTTCTTATGATTTTTCCTTCATGCTTTCCTCCCCCTATTCCTATTCTTCACGCCTGTGAAAAGCTTCCAGATAAATGTGCAAATTTACCATGTTGAATGCGTTGAAGTAATAAGCCCGTCCCTTCATCCATTGCAACCTTAACTTTATGGTGAATCACGCTAGGGACTTGCCCCCATTCCTATGCCCAATTCCTACACCCTCTCAACATATTGTGTCATGTTGTATTAAGATGAAGTTGTAGTCAAAGAAAATAATGTTTAGGGTGAAGCATTTCACCTACAAGGGAGGAAACAGATACATGCGGATTCACTGTTCCTATTTTTTCAGAAAGATTAACATGCTTCATAAAAATGATGAAGCGAATGATATCACCAATCAAGATTGAGGGAGAAGTCCTAGGTTAACATAAATCTTATTCAATATTTTCTGCTTAGATCAACCAGCCATATGCAAGATGAGTTTAGATTAACTTCAAATCTCGCCTTGATTTGCAATTTCAAGGATTGTTTTACACTTTTTTTTTTGCCTATCAATTTTGTAACTTGTGACTCGCAATTAGAAATTTGTGTATATTGACTAGGGAATCATATATATATATTAAGTTCGAACAATTTTCTAAAGAATTTTTGTTAGTTCAACTACCAATGTAAAAAGTAAGTTACACATTCACATTTGGACGGTTGAAATCTGGCCAAATTTAGTTACGAAGCTAACTCCAAATACATAAATCGCTCATGCAACGGTGAATATGAATGGATTTTTTTAATAGCTAGAGGATCTAATAAAAATAATTTTTTTTAATTACTGCAAAAAATTAATTAGGAACTTTTTTCTACTAATAAAAGAAGTCAAAACCAAACAAACCATGGACTTTTGGTTGGAGAGAGAGAGAGACGGAGACAGAGACGGTGCCTTCATAAAATGCAAGCGTACCTACGGATTTGGCGGCATTCCAAAATGACCTCGTAAGACATTGAAGCGCTGCAATGAAATTGCAGAGAGAACTAGGTCAGTGAATATGAAATCAATGCGTGTATATGGAATGAAGATGGCTTACTAAGATTATACTTACTGGTGTCCTGACAATCTTAATGGTTGATAGTCATAGTTATTGAAATAATCAACTTACACATTTACATGGATCAAGTTGGGACTATAAGTGACCCGCTACGGATGAGGATAAAAAAGCCCAATCAGTGTAGCTCCACTTCGTTTTGCGGCTCCTCTTATACTATTTGGGTCGTATTTCGTTGGTCACGTCGTCCATTAAATAAGTCATGCGATACCTATGCACTTGGTTGGTTGACTCGTGTGGTTCCTAGGGGATAGTTGATCCATGAAGTAGTTTGATTTCGGGTCATAATTAAAGTAAAATTAGGTCAAGAAATCAAAATACATCCTACAAAGAAGCAATCATTTTCAGTTTCTTGCTAGTAGGGAGGGAATCAATCTACAAAATTGACTTAAGTTAAGATATGGAAGGTCCTAAATTAGAGAATGGCCAACTTCAAAAGTGCACACCCACCCGGATCTGTTGACTTTTGCATATTCCCCGAATTTTCTTCTCTCGGATTGTAGTTCACGTCCACGGGAATACCTTCAGTTCAAATACGAAAGAGCAGGGGATGAACCAGGTATGATCGAATTGAAGGGAATCGGTAATGAAGGGATTCGAGAACAAGTACGGACGTTTGTATATCAATGCCTCTAAAACACTGAGACTGGTTCCGCTGAGAAAGTGAGACGGCAGCCTCGCCAACACGCCCAGTATAGTTTTGTCTGTCTCCTCTGGGCCTTTCATGAGAATGAAGCGAGGGTATTTCTCAACTAGATGAAGGACGATATCTATCCGAATTCACCAGCAAAGTTGATCACGAAAATAAGCCAAGTCTAGAATGAAGGGAAAAAATAGATGGAATTGAGATAAAAGAGTAATTGTAATCTTACCATGATGGCCAGCGTTCGCGAGAGCTAGTATGGATGTCATTGCATCGGGACTGCTGAAGGGATCACTTGGCCCATTGTCTGTTGTATTTTTCGCCAGGAACCAGGCAATCTCCCTATGCACAGCAGCTTCCAGAGCAAACAGATTGAAAGGAACACGTCCAAGTTTATCTTGAAGTTGTGTCAACTTTGGATTTTTTCCAGCTAATGCCTTGACCATCCTGTTCCTTCCACACAGGACGGCATTGTGGAGGGCTGTGTACCCACGATAATCAACCTTTTCCAGCTCTTCCCCAGACAAGAGCTTAATCAGGTTCTCAACAAATTGGTCTGGTGCATTCAAAGCCGCCGCCATGTGAAGCACGGTTTCGGATCTGTCTGTTAAGATGGCTGTCTTCGAATTAGGATGACCTTGAAAAATTGTGTTAGCGGATTCCCAATCTCCTTTGCATACAGCTTGCAATAATGGTCTGCAATAGTCTCTATCGACTGCATTTTCCGATATTCCTGCAAAATAGATGCAAACTTCTCAGGCTATTTTGTTGATACTTTCTCCTTGCAGACTTTAAGAAGTGTCGGAGAAAAGAACTATTTCATCAATATATGCCCCAAGTATTAATTTCACAATGAAATAACTCTTTTGAAGGATGATTCACCTGGAGCACCTCCAGATTGAGGAGGAGCTGATTCATCGGTTATAGATCAACAACTCTTTCGAAGGATGATGCACTTGTAGGAGAAAGAGTGAGCACAAAATCCTTGTCATACTGATCTTCTTTTTTATTTTTTGAATCTTTTTCCTAGCTAAAGTCAGGGCTATGTTTGTTTGATGACAAAGCAAAGGAAAAGAGCCATGGCAAAATATCCACATTCGAGCATATTATAAGGGTCATATTTGGTTGGACTTTTGGAGAAAATCTTTGAAAAAATGCAAAGGATTTTGAGTTAAAGATTTTTTCAAAATGCAAATTCTGATTGTTAAATCGTTTTGAAAGTCCAAAATAACTTTGTGTAAAATAGTTTTTGGAGAGATTAAATTTATAAAAGATTTTGGTGATTAATAAAAAGAATAAAATATAAAATAAAAAGTTGGCCGTCGCCGCCGGCGGCCCCAGGCAGCCCTTGGAGACGACCACCGGCGAGGGCCGCCTGGGGTCGGGCGACCCCCGGCGGCCCTTCACGGAGGTCGCCCGACCCAGCGATCAGACCTCCCGCCGACCAGATCTGGGTCGCGCGACCTCCGGCGCCGGCGCGACCAGACGCGAGGTCACGGGACCTCCCGGCGACCAGATCTGGGTCGCGCGACCTCCGGCGCCGGCGCGACCAGACGCGAGGTCGCGGGACCTCCCGGCGACCAGATCTGGGTCGCGCCTGAGGTCGCGCGATCTCGCGGCGACCAGATCTGGGTCACGCGACCACCGGCGCCAGCGCGACCCAGATCTGGTTGCGCCTGGGTCGCGCGACCAGATCGCGCGGCCTAAATACCCGCCGGAGGTCGCGTGACCCACCGGCGACGGTCGCCGTGACCGTCACCGGCCTCTCGCTAGTCCGGCGCCCGCCCTCAGCAGGCCTGCACAATCCAAACGTGTGCCTCAACGAAGAAGATAAACAGTAGAAACACGGGCAGAAACAAAGGCAAAGCCAAAGCTGAAAGGGCTTTCAGTTCCCAAACGCAGCCTTAAGAACACATTGTTTATTCCATTTTTCTTTTCTTGGTTGAAACTTGAACACGTACCTGCTGGTGGTTCTGCAAGATTCAAGTTCCCTCGTTGTTCGCTTGGTTGCGCCATTGGGTTGCTCTCCTAGTTACAGTCTTTCAACGACAAAGTAAACGGAGAATGCAAAGGAGACTTTCTATTTTCCTAGAAAGTTGCAGGGCCTCTTTATAATTTTCAGAAGAATTTGGTCGTTTTTATATAATTTTCAGAAATAATGGGGGACTCTGTTACTGTGCTGTTTGTTCTGACGAACACGGAGTAGTTGAAAAGCACCATAACGTGGTCTGGTCCATTTTTAGTTTAGAATGATGGATTACACCGTTCGGCCAAAATTATGTCTCGAATTAACGAAATCCGACATGTTCGGAGGATTTTGATTTTTTCGCGGTGGAATTGTATTCCTTGGAGATAAATAATGAAGAAGCACCAGCTGGATAGATGTCCTTTTTAAGGATTCTCAGTCTTGATGGGTTAAGTGAGAATCTTCTATCCAAATTTCACCGGTTTGACTTGTTTGGACTTTCTTTACATTGCGTGCAGAGGAGCACTTCCTTTGCCTATCCGACAAAGAAGGGGCTCACATTTTTATTATTACTGAATTATTTATCACTAGCTCTTTTTTGTGAGGCATGTATCGGTAATTAGACCGAACGACGTAAATATCTGATATTCTGATTTATTTCTACGATTATTTTATATTATTTTATTAATATTCATGCACAACCATAGGGGAGAGCTCAGGTGGGCGGCAGCGGCCGTAATTTCACCGAGACACACGAGGGCCACTACGTGCCAGACAGGCTCAAGCGACCACCCAATGGCCGCCACCACCTTCGCTCAATCAGGCACATGTAAAAGAGAGAGAGAGAGAGAGATATAGAGAGAGAAAATACTAGAGGTGATAAATCTGCTGTCCCTAGGATCAAAGAAGCGCCACAAGCCGACGGTGGGGGTCACATAGGCTCCGGTGAGCAGTTGCCAAGGTCACATGGATCACATAATCCCAAGAAGGCTTTGCTTGGCATCGCATGGCCTCGGTAAAATAGTGTAGAGATCTAATTGTATAAGAAAGAAGTTTCTTTAATGATCGGAAGGACCAATTTGAACAAAAAACATATATATAGAGAGAGAGAGAGAGAGAGAGAGAGAGAGAGAGAGAGAGAGAGAGAGATCTAACTATATAAAAAAAGTTGAGCTATTGATTAAATAATTTACAATAAGTTCGGGGACTTCCAATACCTTTGTTTTTTTTTTTTTAATTAATTTTTTGGGAATACTAGCCAGGCAAGGATCACGTTTCTTTGGTGGAACGGAGCATTAAAGTATGGCAGAATGTCAGATTTCTTTTGTCGTTTTCTTGTCCATGACGAGTGGTCTATAAAGCACCATTTTTAATTCTATCTCTTAGACATCCTTCTCATCATAGATTATCTTAGTTATCTATCAGAAGGTCTTGTAATTTTCTGATTACTTCAACTCGTCGTTAGCTCGAAAACTAGCAAGTAAAATCAAAGTTGATTAAATTAGAGAAGAAAAATTAAAACCCTGTGGTTAATTCCAGCATATGCAAATAAAGAAACGCATAATTCCAAACCAAACTTAAAATAACATATATAATGCATGGTCTTACAAATATTTTAGGAAAAATAAAATCAATGAAACAATGATATAATATATATCATACTATAACAGGCCTTTCCCGTGAACATTAGATAAATTTATATTAGGTTTATTGTCGGTGAAGGAATTATTTACAAATTCACTATTAGATAATTGGCACGTGAAGGAATTTGATCTCTTCAAGTATAGATATCCACAATCTAACGGTGATGGTATACAAATTTTATTAACTGGCAATAGACTTATAAATTGTCTATATTATAATCCGAGTTAACTTTTTTTTCTTTTCTTCCTAAGTAAATTTAAGCATCATATTTAGTAGTATATTATATCTTGACTTTGAGTCTATAAACAAAACACGACTCGATAGAAATTTAAATGTTTTCTCAGCGGGACTTTATCTTCAGGCAAATATAGTAGAATCTTGATTTGGTGGAATACTGTCCATTGATTAAAGATATAAATGAAAAAAGTGAAGGTTTCTTAGTGGGAGTTGAAAGTCCAATGAGAACATGTAAAAACCAGAATTGATTAAAAATGAGAAAAATATCTGAATCTTCCCTCTTTGAATAAATGAAAACACTCGAGTGATTATAACTTTATAATTCTTCGGATTCCTGGTGAATTTTTTGTAGCTGGCTATTTTAATTATTAAGTGTAGGCACATGGATAATTTCTTCTCCTTGTATTAAATCTAAATTATAAAATCAATTAATCTTTGCGTTATTTCTCAACATTTAGTAAAGTACACATTTAGCAAAATCATTATGAGAATTGGAGGAACTCGAGATGGTTAACAATTAACTTGATTTACACGTTGATAAATAGATTGGCTTCTGAAAGAGCAAAAAGCCAGCTTGTAGCTAGCTGATAAGGACAGAGCACGTCAATGCTTCATGTTGAGCACGTGGGATCAAAATCGCTTCATCAGGTCGGCAAAAGATTTTACGAAAAGGAAGGGCTAACCACCTCTATAGTTTATACCTATAACCTAATTAGTGGATTATAAAAAGAAACATATTAACTTATAGAAACTTTACCGGGAATAAGCCTATGTAATTGAGGGAAACAAGAAGAGCATTATTCTTAGGAAGAGTGTCGTGCACTCTGCACCACGTATTTTTCCGTGGAAACCGGACCACTTGTTTGTCCGATTTCCTTGGGAAATCAAGAAGAATCCACAGAGCTTCTTTCCTTGTTGATTTCCCAACTCAGAAATTTAATTCCGATAGACTTCGTATGATCTCAAAATTTTCTTAAAGAAAGAAAAACCATATTTATTTCTGAATAGCTCGACGAGAACTAAAAAATGATCAGCAAAAGTTAATGGAAAATTTGTGATGTCAATGTCCCTAACTTCTCGACTAAATCAAGTCTCTTCAATGCGGAAACAACGGAGATTTGCCGAACCACGTGTCCACCGTCCAGTTCGTTCAGGTCTAGCACTCACTTTCACGGGGGACTGGAGTGAAAATCAGGTTGGTATGGACATGAGAAGCTCGAGGTCCGTTGCATCCAGAACGGCCTTTCATTATGAGAAAGCCACTGGCTCGTTCAAGGAGTGGCAGCATGAGAGCTGCGACACGGTCCAAGCCTGGGTCGACTAAGACCCGGCCAAGGAGGCCAGGAATGTGACCATCTCTCCGATGAGCCTCCCAAAGCCTCCGCTGAGTGGCTATATGTATGGCTTCCCGTGAAATTTAAAACAAAGGAGAAGCGGGCTTCTATGGTCAGGTTGAGGGAAGAAAAAGATGAGAGAGAGGGATATGTTCACAAGATTTTGGAAGATGTGCAAGAGTCGCAAGCCGCTTCACATCGCTGGACCCCTCAAGAACTTTTCAAATTTTCAAACGTTTCCACCGTTAATAATAATCCCATTCTCTGTTACTCATCGAACAAGTTCTGATAATGTAATACACATGGCGACTCCTGAAGGGTTCAGTGTATGGCGTACATGGCATTATTCAATCACCCAATAATTCTCATATAGAGAATTCTCATATAGAGTGAGAGATAAAGTTGATGTGGAGCTAGTTATGTGTACTTGGTAACAGATGATTAGGCTCGGGTACTGATGTTTTATCCCCACTCAGAATGCCCGCCAACAGATTTTTGCGTATGTGCTCCGGTTGCCCATGGATGATAAAGGAAAGAAAACGGTAGTGCATGCTGAGATTAGATGTCCAAGAAATGCAAGGCACAATCATATGAGGTCAAACAAAATCATATTGAAATTCTTTAAAGCATACATATTTCATCAATAAATTATTTAAAGCATACATGATCTATCAAGAAGAGAGATCACATCTTTCTCCCTTCACCCACTAGATTCTTGAATTGCACTTTCTATCTTCTTGGCCATAGATTGGAGGCAGAAATCAATGTAAGAACACAAGTCTTGGAGTCCCCAACCCTCGACTGGATCAGACACAAAAGACCACTCAATAATGCACCCATTCGTCTTACCATCCCCATCTTCCATGGGCATCACTCTAACTGTGGCCACATAGTTCTTGAAGCCCACATTGTTATCCAAGATCTCATAGCTGAAGCACTTGTCGCTAGGGTCCATCATGAGGAGCCTCTCATTGGCCCACTTGAGCTTTGACGGGTCGGAGTCGTTGCCGAACGTGGTGGAGGCGCAGTACCGGACAAGGCCGGGCTGGCCTGAGACACCCTCGACTCGGTGGCAAGTGTCGACGGTGGGAAGCAACTTGTGGATGTTGCAAAAATCCGCCAAGAATGGCCACACTTGGTCTGGGGTTGGCTCTTTCAGCTCGGCAATGGCGTTGCCTTCCCATCTTGGTTGGGTTTCTTCCGCCATAGAGAGAGAGAGAGAGAGAGAGAGAGAGAGAGAGAGAGTCACTCGTTGGGGTTATGGCAAAGGTAAAGACATTTCTTAGATAACGCCCAAACATGTGGTGGCTAGCTTCCCTGTCTCTTGGCACACAATATATCTATATTTTTGCTTTTTTTTTAATTGTAATTCACGGCACAGGAGTAACATAGCTAAAGTGAGTAACTAGATTTAGGAAATTATCGATTATTTCTAGATTTTTAGCTTTTCAATAACTTAATAAGCAGAAGCTTATCTGTAGTGTGATATCTGTTTAAATCTTAATTTTTGCTGGCAAATCAAGCATATGTTTTGGTTAAAAAAATGGACAAGAGTAAAAAGAACAAAAAATATATAATAAAAAGAAACAGATAAATAAATAAAGGGGGCATAAGAAATAATGAGCCCAAGGGATTTTGTTGTGGCAAATAGTCCAAGGCCTAGAAGGAATGAGACCCTAGGCCTGGATAGCTTTAGTCAACTCAAACCCAAGAGAAATAAGTTCCAAAATCCCAAAGTTCACCAATTAAATAAGAAGCCCAGCCATTCTTTCCTACCTTCTCTTTCCTCCTCCATCTTCGAGCTATATATAAGTTGCCCATTGGTCTTATCTGTGTTGTGGGGTGGGGGCGCGGCTCTCCCAACGTCGTCCACTCCATACACGAGGCTCGAACTTGAGACCTTGCTCAAGGGAATCCACGCTCCTTACCACTTGGGCTAGCGAACGTGGGTTATTCTGATGGTTGATTACATTATTTGTGGTATTGTAAAGATCATAAAATGTGCATATTTACTCCTCCAAGATGATATACCAAGGAAATTTTTTAATAGGCAATAACATCCTTGTTAGGTTATTAACATCTCACCCTCTCTGTATCGCGTGGTCCTATTAGCTTTGTGGAATGGAAATTTTATTGCAAATTTTCATTAATTAAATAGCTGCCACTTATAAAACTAAAATAAAGTGTACATATAAAACCAAGGGAAAATTCCAAATAAAGATCCAAAGTATACTCTTTTTCTCAAATAAAAGTCTGAAGTAGTCATATCAGTTTCAAAAAAGAATTTGGAATGATTATATTTGTTTCAAATAAAGGGTCTAAACTTCATCGACTCACCGGCCAGCAAAAATTCCACCTGAGCAATGATATTTTCATTAAAACAAAATTTAATTTAGATTAAATTAATTTTTTCTTTGAAAATTGGATTAAAAATTTACAAAACTTAAACTTAAAGAAAAAAAAAGAACAGAGATGGGATGTTTTTTTTTTTTTTTTTTAATATAGTTTGTTTTATTATGAAAAAAAATTAAAAAAAGAAGAAGATAAAATTGTCCTTATCATGTCCTTATCAAATAGCGAGTTGAGACCATTCTTTGAGATTGGTATGACTACTTTAGGCTATTATTTGAAATAAATTTTACTCTATGTCATTTTTTAAGAAAATGATGGTACTTTGAGTTCTTATTTGAACCAAAATTCATTTTAAATTCTTATTTGAAAAGATGATGATACTTTATGTTCTTATTTGAAATTTTCCCCAAAACCAAATTAATTTTTAAATTTGACTTAAAGCAAGTTGTGAGTTGACCCGATGCTAGGGGTGAGCATTGATCTAGGATCAACCCTGGATCGACCCTAGACTGGCCCAACCCTATCGATCCTAATCCAGTTTCTAGGGAGACTGAGTCAGTCTTTGCTCCTAAGATTCCTAAACCAACACTATGAAGTTCAGGATCAGTTTAACCGGACCAATCCTAACTATAATATATATATATATATATATATATATATATATATATATATTATAAAGAGAAAACTTTAAAATAAATGATATCAACAACATTAAATACTATTGAGTGAGTAGTTCAAGTAATTTTACATTATTTTTTAATAACTTAGATTTTTAATGTCTTTTATGACGTCAACAGTCATAATTTACGAAAGAGAAAAGTGTTTTTGTGAGGAGTCCTCATGGCACTTAAAAGAGTATAAACAGCTCCTTACAGCATTCTTCTCTAGTACTTATTCTCTTATGTCTTATTTGTTTTTTTAGTTTTCAATTTACCAAAATCGAGAGAAATAATTTCTCAGCTCAGCACTCAACACTCGCATTGCTCGCTTTGGGTTACTTATGCCGCTTGTCGCTTGATGCTCACTTGGCTTGCTTCTTGCTCAACACTCGATACTCACTCTATACAACGTTCACCCCACTCGACCCTCATTGCTTACCTTTCTTAGTTGACCTCGCTCGTTATCGAACCTATTGGATTGGTCCGGTCTTCGGTTGCCATTTCAAGAAGTACAAAAAATGAAATAAAAAATTATTGGTTGGTCTTGGGTTGACCCTAAAATTGGACCGAACCCATTGGGTTGGTCCAGTCCTCAATCGCCTTTTTAAAGAGTATTAAAAATGAAATAAAAAGTTATCAATTGGTCCCAGGTTGGCTTTGGAACTGGACCGAACTCACTGGATCGATCTAGTCCTCAATCCCAAGCTTAATAAGATTGGTTCTCGTTCTTAAAAATTGAGGATCGGTACTATGCGAGTTGATTCTAGTGTTAGGGGGTGGACCGATCTAACCTAGACCATGCTCACCCCTACCCGGTGTGGATGCGGATTTTGCTAATCAAGCTCTAATTTGTCGGAGCGAAAGTTGTCAAATCGATTGACGTTGACCTAGTAACATGAACCCTAGCTGTCAATTTCTCCATGTGTATGTCAGATTTTCTTGCTTAAAATATTTCAGGAAACCGAACCGCAATTTCCATCGTCTAAATTAAAAATGTATATTTACTACACGTGTGGGAAACTCAAGGAGATCGAACCGGTTTTGCTTTTGTCTTTGGTGATTGAGCTGTAAACATTTAAAATGACGTACCATGAGAAGTATATTTATTATACGTGTGAGAAACCCAAGGAGATCGAACCGGTTATGCTTTTGTTTTACTTTTCATGTGTTTCAAATTCAAAAAATAAAAAAATGTGAATTGCTAGAACTTGTTGCATTGATAATTGGCAAATGGATTGAGAGATCAAGTAGGCTAATTTTTTGGTACATCACCATCAATTCATTGGGTAATAGAATCTAAACCTTGCGGATGCACGGGACCACTTCAAATTTACTGATCCCCGCCTTTTGTATTAAAATTCATTTAAAAAAGAAGAATAAATCACTCGCAAATTACATGTATAATTTAAAATAACAGAAATACGGAACATCATGAATTGATTCATAGATTCATTGTTGAATGATTGACATGTAAGAAGAATTAAGTTACTATTTTACCTTCAAGTATACATTTCAACAATCCGAATGTGAGCATATGAAAGTTTTGTTATACGGCAAATATAACAATTATCCATATTAAAATCTATATTTTTTCTTTTCTTAAGTGAAATTATGTAATTTATTTAGTGTTATATTATTTATCGAGACTGAATTTGTATATTTAAACCGACCCAGTGGAAGTGTGCCCGTACTTTGAATATGTCTTATGAGTAGGTCATCATCTCCAAGCAAATTAAGTGGAGTCCAAAATTTGGTAAAGTCTAATCTTGGATTAAAGATAAAATGAAGAAAATTCAGGTTTCCTACTTTGAAAACATAGAAAAGCGAAATTTATCTCGATTAGTACACATCAAAGCAAACAAGAAGACTGTTTGGATATTTTCTGAGTTTTTTTAGTGGGTTCTCCATAAGATATTGTAAAATCATAATTGTAAGTTTACTTTTAGTATTATATGAGATTAGAAACACTTGAGAGTGATTGAACAATTGTAATTCTGTAATTTTTTGGATTTAGAGTGATTTTCTTTACGGATGATTCTTTACCGGGAATACTAACATTCGAACCAAACCACGTAAATCTTCCATGTCTTTATTGTCTTTTATTGATTTCTTTGATGCTTTATTTTTCTTACATTAGGTTTGAATTGCAAAATCTATTGACTTCCGTATTAAAACATTAAGTGATTACACACATCTATCAAATTCATAATGGAAACATGAGATGGTGAACAATCAATTTCATTTACATATAGTATTTAATTGATTTCTTATGGAGCAAAAAGCCAGCTAGCTGATAAGAACCGTCGAAGTGAAATCTTATAGTGAGCACATGGATCAAAATTGCTTCGTTGTCAGGAACCTAATCAATGGATTATTAAAAAAAGAAATCAATACAAGGAATCTGCACAAGAAAAAAGCCTTCATAATTGAGAGAATCTAATCACTAAAATGCAAATTACAATTGATAAGAGAAGATGAATCAAAGAAAAAGGAGATTCATGCTGAGATTAGATCTCCAATAAGTGCAAAACACGACCTTAAGAGATTAAACATAATCGTGTTAAAATTATTTAAAGCATGCATAATAATCGATAAGGGGGACCACTTCTTTCTCACTTCACCCACTAGCTTCTTGAACTGCACTTCCTATGTTCTTGGCCACAGCTTGGAGGCGAAAATCAAGGAAAGACCTCATATCTTGGAGGCCCCAACCCTCAACTGGATTGGACACAAAGGACCATTCAATCATGCACCCAACCATCTTACCATCCCCATCATTCATGGGCATCACTCTAATTGTGGCAACATAGGACTTGATCCCAACATTGTTGTCCAAGACCTCATAGCTGAAGCACTTCTCACGGGGGTCCATCATGAGGAGACGCTCATTGACCCACTTGAGCTTCGGCGGGTCTAAGTCATTGCCATTTGTGGTGGAGGCGACACACCGGACTAGGCCGGGCTGGCCCGGGACGCCCTCGACTAGGTGGCACGTGTCAAGTGTGGGAAGCCACTTGTGAATGTTGCAAAAGTCGGACAAGAATGGCCACACTTGGTCCGGTGTAGACCCTTTCAGCTTAGCAGTGACCTTGCCTTCCCATCTTGGTTGGGTTTCTTCCGCCATTGAGAGAGAGAGAGAGAGAGAGAGAGAGAGAGAGAGAGGGATGTTCCGTTTAGGGCAAAGATGGAGATATTTATTAGATAAAAGCCCAAACACGGGGCAGCTGGATTCCCTTTCTCTTGGTATAAAAAAGTAAAAAAAATAAAGTAGATTAGAGTATCGAGGAATTTTCTATTAATGTGATGTATTATAATAAACTACATCGGCCTATTCATAGGTTTTATGAGAAACTATCAAATGTAACATATATCAATCAAGATATATATACTCAAATAAGATATCCGTGCAATCTTGAGAGATACAAAAAATTAATAAAATATTCTAAGTATTTCTAATACAGGTCATATCCTAATTATCACTAGCAAAAAAAAAAAAGGATTTAGACCATGTTCATAAGCTTCTAAATAAAATGAAATGCTCTTTTTTTTACGTTCTGTGACTAAGGGAGAAGCATTCGGCCTTGTGCAGAGCCCAAGTGGCTTGACTGTCCATGCATAGATGCTTTCAAAACTAGGAATAGTCAGCGGTGCAGAAAAGTCTAATCGTAAATCTCAGATAAGATTTTAAAATATGCTTTGAGTGATTAATTAACCTTTCTCTAATTAACCAGTTTTAGGTCACCCTCTATCATTTGAGTTGTTTACCTTTTTCAACAATTTTTCTATTGAGTTAACACTTTTGTTTGTCTTGCTTGCAATTTTTTCTTTTTTTCTTTTTTGAAGTTTACCATCTCTTTTTGGAAACGACCATCTCAATTAGAGTGTGATTACCAACATTTCTCTGATCAAATAACCAACTAATTTTGCATTACAAACATTTCTTTGAGTAAATCATCAATGTTTGTTTGTTTTTTTTTTTTTCTGTTTTTGAATTACCAATTTCTCTTTCTACTAAAAAAAGGACTCTCCAAACGTCGATCAAACTTTATTTACCTTTTTTAATCAATGCCTTAAATTTACCAATTATTTTATGAATTTACTAAATTTTTTTGTGTGACTCACTAAATTTGCTCTGATTAAATTATCAACTACTTTTGCGTCACCAACTCTCCTTTGAGTTGCTCACCAATATTAATTCATTATTTTGAAAACTTACCAACGTTTCCATTTGGTTCATCGCTTTTAAATTACCACTTCGTCAAGGTTGAAAAAATCCTGCAGAAGCTGCCGCATCCGGTTAGAACTACTGCCTCTCTTCATCAATTAGCATTTTAGTAGTTGTTGAACCACATTAAAATACTGAAAGCATTTCTCGTCCGTGCGCGAAGAGACATATTTTGTAGTTGTTGACTTTCTCTCTCTTAGGCCCATTACACACGGGCCCAAAGATTAGATTCCGCCCCAAAAAATTCGGGCCTGGGTCGGGCCCATGGGCCTAACGGCCCTAAGACAGACGGCACGGTCCATTGACCAGTCCTAGTGAGGAGGGCCGCCATACCCATCTACTTCTCTTGCGTTGGATTTTTCTTCGGCATGATTACATGGATGGTTCTTAAATTTTGGCCTGATATGTAATGTCGTTCCTAAATTTCTTTATTTGCTCAATTCAATCCCCAAATTTTAACCCAATGAGCAATGTCATTTCTGCACTTTTTAATGGTTCCTGAATTATTTCATAAATGTTCAATCAAGTCTCCAAACTATATGAAAATATCTATTATCATCTTTTTATTAAATCCGGATATAATAATCCACCTCGTTAAAAGAAAAGGTGGATAATAATTTTTTTTTCCAAATTGAACCAATTAAAAGAATTATTACATTTTAATTTAAGTTGAATATCCCTATATGCTTGACCCACTTGATAGAAGTACTCGATTGCTGTGACCTTGGCGTTATCAAGGCGAAGGATGTTGAGTGCTTGCTAGCCCCAGGTGACAATCTAACAGCCGTCGCCACTTTCGCTTAAGCACACACGCACACAAAGAGAGGGAAAGAGAGAGAATAAACTGGTGATGCGTCATCTAGCATCCCCACACATCTCTCTTAGCTGCGAAACCAACATGATTCTATGTTCCTATCTTTTTCAAATTCCTACTTTGTAACCATTGAAGTTTCCTTCTCACATAGGAACGGGAAGGTAAGGGTTTGAATTCTCACATTTTCAGGAGGGTTGGAGTAGGAACGATTTAGTTCTAGGTGTGAGTTTCAACTCTCGCCCTACAATGAGATAAAACAAAAGTCTAAGAGTGAAGTGATAAAATATGAGTTGAGCAGAATCAACAAAAAAAATTCTTCATTTGTAAATATCAATACTTTGTAATTTAATTTTTCTTATCTTTAGATTCTTCTTTCTTACTTTGTTTTTAAATTTATTAAACTCATGTATGACGCCATGTTGGTATTTAATAATGACTTAACGGTCATGTTCATATTTCTGTCTCTTTATTCAAAAAGGACCACCTCAAATAAAAAAGTATATAGTGTAGGGATCTAATTGTATAAAAAATATTTGAGGGACCGGATTGAATGATTTGCAATAGTTCAGAGACTTCTGATATCGTTATCATCAGCTTCATCATTTCGCAAAGTTAACAAAGCAAGGGTCGCTTTTCTTGGTTGGGACCATAGCTTTAGCGTGCGGAATTGCATCATCAAGCTCTGCTTATATATCAAATTTTGTTTGCCCAATGTCATATTTCATTTGTCATTTTTGTCCATGACGAGACGAGTGGCCTCAAGTGCACGGTCGTTGATTTTATCTATTACACGTTGATCTCATTATAGATTATCCTACTTATCTAGCGAAAAGTCTTGTATTATTTTGATCTCTTCAACTCTTTGGTAACCAGAAAACAGATAGAGCCTAAATTACTAAAATCTACATTAACATTTTTTTTTTCTTTTCCTAAGTAAAATTAAGCTTCATATTTGATATTAAATTATATTTCCAGTTTGAACTCCATGCGAAACTTGACATGCCCACATTTTGGATGTCCTCTTAGTGGGACTTTATCTTCGAGCAATATAATGGAATCCAAATTTGTGGAGTCTAATCTTGGATTAAAGATAAAAATGAATACAATCAAGGTTTCTCAGTCTTAATTAAAAGTCACATGAGAACACTCGGTTATTGAACATTATGAAAAATAAGAGAAGTGTTACGGTTTTCTTTTAGTAAGTGAGTTCTTTATACGAAATTGCGCGATAACACTTGTGTGTTTGTCTTGAGTGTAATCTTCGGCTGAGAAAAATTGATAATTGAGCAATTGTAACTTCAAATTCATAGTGAATTTCTTGAGACTAGCTCTTTCCATGGTAAGGTACCCACATATGATCTGAATCACTTAAATCTAGAGTATCCTTATTGTACGTTGTTCATTTGCCCAGTAATTTTTCTTTCACATTAAATTTTAATTGTAAGATCAGGTAACTTCCATCTTATTAGACAATATTTAGTAAAGTACACACATCTAACAAAATCATTATGAGAATTGGAGCAACTTGAGGTGGTTAAGGATTAATAAATAGATGGACTTATGAAGGAGCAAAAGCCACCCTAGCTGATCAGGACTGTGAAACTTCTTGCTTACTGTGAGCACATGGGATCAAAATCGCTTCATCAGGTTCGTGTAAGATTTTTCAAAAAGGAAGAAGTAGCCATCTCTATACCTATTAACCTAATCAATAGGGAAAATTACCAAAATAGTCCTTAACTTATTGCAACGTTTCCAGTTCAGTCCTAAAACTTTTTTTTTTGGCTAATTCAGTTCTAAATCTTTTGTATTTGTGACAACTCATCCATCTCGACAATTATGATCGGCTGATATTGATGTGCACACTGGCTGATGCTAATGTGTCGATTTTTTAATATCTTTTTGATTTTTTATGTTTTATTTCTCTTTCTATTTTTAAATTTTCACTTTTCTTCTTCCTTTGGCCGGTCTAGGGACTAGTTTAAGGCTAGGGCCGGTGAGGTTGATTTTTCAATTCTTTTATTTTTTCTTTCTCCTTTTATTTTTAAATTTTCTCTTTCAAAATTCCTCTAGCCGATCCAACAACCGGTCAAAGCCTAGGGTTGGTGAGATTGACCTCACCGGCACTAGTGAGGGTGAGCCTCGGCCAACTTTGGCAAGGACTTACCATCGCAAGCGAGGGTCACTGGGCGTGGGCAAGGGTGAGCCTTGCCATTCGCTAGCCTTGCCCAAATCTGGCAAGTGTGAGCCTGAACCACCCCTAGTGAGGGTTGCTAGGCAAGGTCGAGCTCACCTAGTGCCATGACGGCAATCACAGGTAAAGGCTGGGTGAGGCTCACCCTTACCAAATTTGGGTGAGAGCAAACCTTGCCATGGCTAGGCAAGCTCGACCTCGCCCAACCATGGCAAGGCTCATGCTTGCCCTCACCAAATTAGCGCCATGACGACAAGGGTGAGCAACCCTAGGTGAGCTCGATCTGGCGCACCGACCCTCGCTTGCGATGATGAGCCTTGGCCACTCCATCGACATCGGGGGTGATTGAGGCTCGCCTTCACTAGTGTTGGTGAGCCTCCCTAGTTGCTAGCGAGGTCAACCTCACTAGCCTTAGCCCATTGGAAGAAGAAAAGATAAATTTTTGTTTTTGTTTTTTTTTTCTTTTTGAGAGAGAGAGAGGGAGAGAGTAGAAGAATTGACACATTAGCGTCAGTCGGCCAAAATTAGCTAGATAGACTAAATTGACACAAATATAAAAGGTTAAAAATTGAGTTGGAAAAAAGAAGAAGAAGGTTTGAAACTGAATTGGAAAAATGGCAAAAGATTTAGAATTATTTTGGTAATTTTCCCAATTCAATGTATTATAAAAGAAAAATAAATCAACATATGGAAAATTCACAAGTAATAATCCTGCATGATTAATTGAAAAAATCTAATAATTAATTCTCAAATTAAAAGTCAGAAAGGAAGATAAAGTAAAGAAAAAGGCAATGCATGCTGAGGTTAGATCTTCAATAAGTAAATCATGCTCAAATTAGATCTCCAAGAAATGTAAAGCACGATCATTAGAGATCAAACCTGATCTTATTGAAATCATTTAAAGCATACATAATCTATCAACAAGAGAGATCACATCTTTCTCCCTTCAACCACTAGCTTCTTGGATTGCACTTTCTATCTTCTTGGCCATAGATTGGAGGGCAAAATCAATTAAAGAGCTCATATCTTGCAGCCCCCAACCCTCAACTGGATTAGAAACAAAAGACCACTCAATCATGCACCCACGCATCTTGCCATCCCCATCATTCGTGGGCATCACTCTAAATGTGCCAACGTAGTTCTTGAACCCCATGTTGTTGTCCAAGACCTCATAGCTGAAGCACTTCTTGCTAGGGTCCATCATGAGGAGCCTGTCGTTGGCCCACTTGAGCTTCGACGGGTCTGAATCGTCGCTTAACGCAGTGGTGGCACAGTATCGGATGAGGCCAGGCTGACCCTGGACGCCCTCGACTCGGTAGCACGTATCAACGGTGGGAAGCACCTTGTGAACGTTGCAAAAATCCGCCAAGAATGGCCACACTTGGTCTGGTGTTGCCCCTTTCAGTTCAGTTGTGAACTTGCCTTCCCATTTTGGTTGGGTTTCTTCTGCCATTGATTGATGAGAGAGAGAGAGAGAGAGAGAGAGAGAGAGAGAGAGAGAGAGAGAGAGAGAGATGTGTTCCGTTTAGGGCAAAGATGGAGATATTTATTAGATAAAAGCCCAAGCACGGGGTAGCTGGATTCCCTTTCTCTTGGTATAAAAAAAGTAAAAAAAATAAAGTAGATTAGAGTATTGAGGCATTTTCTATTAATTTGATGTATCATAATAAACTACATCGCTTATTCATAGGTTTTATGAGAAACTGTCAAAGGTAACATATATTAATCAAGATATATATAATCAAATGAGATATTCATGCAATTTTGAGAGATACAAAAAATTAATAAAATATTCTAAGTATTTCTAATATAGGTAAATATCCTAATTATCACTAGCAAAAATAAAATAAAAATTAGACCAGGTTCATAAGCTTCTAAATAAAATGAAATGCTCTTTTTTATACACTTTGTGACTAAGGGAGAAGCATTCGGCCTTGTGCAGAGCCCAAGTGGCTTGACTGTCCATGCGTGGATGCTTTCAAAACTGGGAATACTCAGCAGTGTAGAAAAATCTAATCGTAAATCTCATATAAGATTTTAAAATATGCTTTGAGTGATTAACCAACCTTTCTCTGATTAACCAGTTTTAGGTCAACCTCTATCATTTGAGTTGTTTATCTTTTTCTCCAATTTTTCTATTGAGTTAACACTTCTGTTTGTCTTGCTTGCTATTTTTTTTTCTTGAAATTTTACCATCTCTTTTTGGAAACGACCAATCTCAATTAGAGAGTGATTACCAACATTTCTCTGACTAAATAACCAACTAATTTTGCATTACCAACATTTCTTTGAGTTAATCATCAATGTTTGATTTTCTTCTTTTTTTGAATTACCAACTTCTCTTTCTCCAAAAAAATAAAGGACTCTCTAAACGTTGATCAAACTTTATTTACCTTTGTTTTTTAATAATCAATGCCTTTAATTTACCAATTATTTTATGAATTTACTAACTTTTTTTGTGCGACTCACTAAATTTACTCCAATTAAAATATTAACTACTTTTGCGTCACCAACTCTCCTTTGAGTCACTCACCAATATTAATTCATTATTTTGAAAACTTACCAACGTTTCTATTTGGTTCATCGCTTTTAAATTACCACTTCGTCAAGGTTGAAGAAATCCTGCAGAAGCCGCCACCTCCGGTTAGAACTACTGCCTCCCTTCATCAATTAGCATTGTAGCAGTAGCTAAACCACATTGAAATACCGAAAGCATTTCTTGGCCGTGCGCGAAGAGACATATTTTTGTTGTTGTTGACTTTCTCTCTCTTCGGCCCCTTACACATAAGTCCAAAAATTAGATTCCGCCCCAAAAAATTCGGGCCTGGGTCGGGCCCATGGGCCTAACGGCCCTAAGACAAACGGCACGGTCCATTGACCAGTCCTAGTGAGGAGGGCCGCCATCTCCTAAACTGCAGCTGCCCATCTACTTCTCTTGCGTTGGATTTTTCTTCGGCATGATTACACGGATGGTTCTTAAATTTTGGCCCGATATGTAATGCCGTTCCTAAATTTCTTTATTTGCTCAATTCAATCCCCAAATTTTAATCCAACGAGCAATGTCATTTCTGCACTTTTTAATGGTTCCTAAATTATTTCATAAATGTTCAATCAAGTCTCCAAACTATATGAAAATATCTATTATTATCTTTTTATATAATCTGGATATAATAATCCACCTCATTAAAAGAAAAGGTGGATAATAATTTTTTTTTTCCAAATTGAACAAATTAAAAGAATTATTACATTTTAATTTAAGTTGAATCTCCCTATATGCATAACCCACTTGATAGAAGTACTCAATTGCGATGACCTTGGCGTCATCAGGGCATTGCGAAGGATGTTGAGTGCTCGCTAGCCCCAGATAGGGGTGTCAACGGTTCAATTCGGTTTGGTTTTTTTGAAAAACCGAACCGAACCGAACCGTTAGAAAATTTTTCCGAACCGAACCGAACTAAACTAAATCAAATATGAACCGAACCGAAATTTCTTCGGGTCAATTCGGTTTTTTCGTTTTCTGTTTTTCTTTTCTTTTTTTTTTCTATTCATCCACCGACTTGGAAACAGAATCCCCCACCTCCACTATGCTCTATTTTATGTCTTGATCTTGGAACATTATGTAATCCATCAAATCGTTAGTATGAAATACAAATTTCTGACCAAAAAAAAAAAAAAATCTAAATTCAATATGTCAGCAAAACCTGTACAGTGAACATTTCTCTTCTTATTGCGTACCTACAATGATAGATACACGTATAAGAAAGATAGCACAGTTTAAAGCAAAGGCCTCAGTCAATACTCTTCTCTACACATTAAATTTGGCAAGCAAACTCTCCATACAGTAACATTGTACAAACCGAAATCCACTATGGTTAGAAATCACACAAATGAAGACCTCCAATATGTTCTCCACTCAAACCTCGCCCTAAATGCGCAGAACCTGTGGGCTTCAAGCATTAACAGATGCAACTCATGCCAGGGAAGGGCTTCTTGAACTCAACCAATTCAAAATACGCACACCGCATACTGCAGCAGAATCTCATATTTTCTCCTTTTCTCCTTCCTGGTGCTTTGCAACACCGAACACTACAAGAGAGCACTATGACAATAACACCAACAACCACAAAACATCCTCTACTTTCTGAAGTACCAATTCAGATGAGGATTCTCCATAAAGGAAGCAATACCTAATTCCCTCATAACATATATTTCACAGAATGCCTACAAAACCACACACAGACAAACCAAACTCAATGTACCAATAATTCAAAACAACTAAACCAGAAAAGAAAACAATGGGAACACCCAATTTGGATGCTCACTGTCCACCTCTTCCAACTCAAAGGAAGCAACTTCATGCCCCAAACCTATCACAAAATAAATTGGGACCAGCTGATAGAGAAAACCCAAATTTTCTTCTTGCATATAAAAGAGGTCAAGCCACGACATCCTCAAACCACCCAATTAACTAAACTGATATCGCTGCGCTCAAGGCAAATGTAAATCGGGGACACACCATGCCAATCACGCCGTGCCGATGGCATTTGAAATAAATCAACTTCTGGATCAGAATAAACACAAACCCGCTTGCCCAAAATCTCCACTTTCACCAGTACGCCATCCCACTAGAGTGATTTCAATCAGAAAACAAACCCCCCCCCCCATTGACATAGTAGAGCGGCATCATGAGGACAAAAGAGTCAGTCTCCAAAGCGCCGTTTCTCGACCCAGCATAGCACACAGCTCCACGAGTCGCCGCTGCCGACAAAGAAGGAGAAGAAGAAGAGAAAAGGGCGTGACGGAACAATCGGTCCCTCAATATCGGTTGCCGTCGCCGTCCCTGCCGCCGTCACCGTCGCAGCCACAGTTGCTGTCGCCGTCGACGGTGCCGTCGTACCTTCAAGACGAGAGGAGACGGGAGAGAATTAGAAATAGGGTTAGCCCTTTGCCAGTTTGGTTAATGGTTTTATTTTTTGGTTTATTGGTTTGGTTCGGTTCGGTTAACCAATAAAAACCGAACCGAACCGAAAAATTTCAAGTTTTAATGAAAACCGAACCAAAAAAACTGAATTTTTTGGTTCGGTTCGGTTCGGTTTGGTTCAGTTCGGTTCGGTTCGGTTACTGACACCCCTAGTCCCAGGTGACAATCCAATGGCCATCGCCACTTTCGCTTAAGCACACATGCACACAAAGAGAGGGAAAGAGAGAGAATAAACTGGTGATGCGTCATCTAGCATCCCCACACATCTCTCTTAGCTGCGAAACCAACATGATTTTATGTTCCTATCTTTTTCAAATTCCTACTTTGTAACCATTGAAGTTTCCTTCTCACATGGGAACGGGAATGTGAGGGTTTGAATTCCCACATTCTCAGGAGGGTTAGAGTGGAAACGATTTAGTTTTGGGTATGGGTTTCGATTTTCACGCCCTATAATAAAATAAAGCAAAAGTCTGAGAATAAGTGAATAAGTGATAGAATATGAGTAAAGTAGGATCGACAAAAAAAAAATTCCTAATTTGTAAATATCAATACTCTATAATTTAATTTTTCTTATCTTTAGATTCTTCTTTCTTACTTTGTTTTGAAATTTATTAAACTCATGTATGACGCCATGTTGGTATTTAATAATGACTTAACGATCATGTCCATATTTCTGTCTCTTTATTCAGAAAGGACCACCTCAAATAAAAAAGTATATAGTGTAGGGATCTAATTGTATAAAAAAAGTTTGAGGGACCAGATTGAATAATTTGCAATAGTTTAGAGACTTCCGATATCTTTATCATCATCTTCATCATTTCGCAATGTTAACAAAGCAAGGGTCGCTTTTCTTTGTTGGGACCATAGCTTTAGCGTGCGGAATTGCACCATTAAGCCCTACTTATATATCAAATTTTGTTTGCCCAATGTCAGATTTCATTTGTCATTTTTGTCCATGACGAGACGAGTGGCCTCAAGTGCACGGTCGTTGATTTTATCTATTAGACGTTGATCTCATTATAGATTATCTTACTTATCTAGCGAAAAGTCTTGTATTATTTTGATCTCTTCAACTCTTTGGTAACCAGAAAATTAGTAATTTAGGCTCTATCTATTTTGATGGAAAGTATTTTTCGAGAAAATATTTTCTTTATTTTTTAACATTTGATTTTCTTAGGAAAATGAGTCAACGGAAAAAGTATTCATAATTAACGGAAACCCTATACTTAAATTTAAGAAAATGATTTTCTCTTTAAACATTTGAAAATCATTTTCCAAAATATAACTAGATATCGATATTTAGACTCGAAATCTATACTTAAGCACAAAAAATCCAATGTTGGTTCGTACATCCCCAGCATTCAAGTTTGGGTCCATCAAAACTAGGCTTATGAATGCATGTGCCTGGGTCACTGGTGCCTGTGCTTGGGTTTATCAATACTAGACCTAAAGCCTTAGTGCCCAAGCCCATGTCTATAACAACCACATATAGGATCCTCGTATCTGAGCTCAGATCTCCAACACTCCAGCCTGAGTCCACAAAGGTCGCACTTGGTTCCCTAAGGCTCAAGCTCTAGTCCTTGGCACTTAGACTAAGGTCCACAGAGACCGTGCTTGGGTTCTTGGCTCACGATCTAAGGTCCTTAGTGCCCAAGCTAGAGTTTATCTAAGCCAAGGCCTAGGACCCTAGTACCTGAGTCAAATTTTCAATGCTAAATCTAAAAATATTTTCTAGTTTAATTTCAAATTTCAATCAAACATCAAAAAATATTATCATTTTCCTGAAAATGACTTCTTGAAAAATAGTTTCTAGAAATATCCCATTATCTGCGAAATAAATGGAGTTTCAAATTAAAGTTGATTTGATTAGAAGAGAACAATTAAATCTCTCTAGTTAATTCAGCATAAGCAAATCGAGAGATGCTTAATTCCAAACTAAAGATATTATTACACGTGAGAATAGCACAATTTAACAGGCTTTTCCTGTTCGACCAAAAAAAGAAAAAAAGGGGTTTTCCCGTGAATATTAGTAGAGTTTTCATCAGATCCATTAACAGTGTAAAAATTGTTTTACCCATTCACCATTAGACAATTGGCATGTGGAAGAATTTTGTTTCTTCAACTAGAGATGTCTATAGTCCGATGGTGAATGTACAAAAATGTGTTACACTGGCAGTAGATAAAACAATTATCCTTACTAAAATCTACATTAACATTTTTTTTTCTTTTCCTAAGTAAAATTAAGCTTCATATTTGATATTAAATTATATTTCCAGTTTGAACCCATGCAAAACTTGACATAACCACACTTTGGATGTAACCACATTTTGGATGTCCTCTTAGTGGGACACTATCTTCGAGCAATATAATGGAATCCAAATTTGTGGAGTCTAATCTTGGATTAAAGATAAAAATGAATAAAATCAAGGTTTCTCAGTCTTAATTAAAAGTCACATGAGAACACTCGGTTATTGAGCATTATGAAAAATAAGAGAAGCGTTAAGGTTTTCTTTTAGTAAGTGAGTTCTTTATATGAAATTGCCCGATAACACTTGTGTGTTTGTCTTGAGTGTAATCTTCGGCTGAGAAAACTTGATAATTGAGCTATTGTAACTTCAAATTCATAGTGAATTTCTTGTGACTAGCTCTTTCCATGGTAAGGTACCCACATATAATCTGAATCACTTAAATCTAGAGTATCCTTATCGTACGTTGTTCATTTCCCAAGTAATTTTTCTTTCACATTAGATTTTAATTGTAAGATCAGGTAACTTCCATGTTATTAGACAACATTTACTAAAGTACACACATCTAACAAAATAATTATGAGAATTGGAGCAACTTGAGGTGGTTAAGGATTAATAAATAGATTGACTTATGAAGGAGCAAAAGCCACCCTAGCTGATCAGGACTGTGAAACTTCATGCTTACTGTAAGCACATGGGATCAAAATCGCTTCATCAGGTTCGTGTAAGATTTTTCGAAAAGGAAGAAGTAGCCATCTCTATACCTATTAACCTAATCAATAGGGAAAATTACCAAAATAATCCTAAACCTATTGCAATTTTTCCAGTTCGGTCTTATTATTATTATTATTATTATTATTATTATTATTATTATTATTATTTTTTGTTGCTAATTCAGTTCTAAATCTTTTGTATTTGTGACAACTCATCCATCCCGACAATTTTGATCAACTGATATTGATGTGGACACCGGTTGACGTTCTTGTGTCAATTTTTTAATATCTTTTCGATTTTTTATGTTTTATTTGTCTTTTTATTTTTAAATTTTCTCTTTTCTTCTTCCTCCAGCCAGCATAGGGACTTGTTTGAGGCTAGGGCCGGTGAGGTTGATTTTTCAATTCTTTTATTTTTTATTTCTCTTTTTATTTTTAAATTTTCTCTTTTAAAATTCCTCTAGCTGATCCAATGACCAGTCAAAGCCTAGGGTTGGTGAGATCGACCTCATCGGCACTAGTGAGGGTGAGCCTCAGACAACTTTGGCGAGGACTTACCATCGCAAGTGAGGGTCACTAGGCAAGGGCGAGGGTGAGCCTTGCCATTTGCCAGCCTTGCCCAAATCTGGCAAGTGTGAGCCTCAACCACCCCTAGCGAGGGTCACAAGGCAAGGTTGAGCTTGCCTAGTGCCATGACGGCAAGGGTGAGGGCTAGCCTCACTATCACAGGCGAAGGTTGGGCAAGGCTCGCCCTTACCATATTTGGGTGAGAGCAAGCCTCACCATGGCTAGGCAAGCTCGACCTCACCCAACCATGGCGAGGCTCATGCTTGCCCTCACCAAATTAGTGCCATGACAACGAGGGTGAGCAATGCTAGGTGAGCTCGATCTGGCACACCGACCCTCGCTTGCGACGGTGAGCCTTGGCCACCCCATTGACATCAGGGGTGATCGAGGCTCGCCTTCACCAATGTTGGCGAGCCTCCCCAGTTGCTAGCGAGGTCAACCTCGCAAGCCTTAGCCCACAGGAAGAAGAAAAGATAATTTTTTGTTTTTTGTTTTTTTTTCTTTTTGTGAGAGAGAGAGAGAGAGAGTAGAAGAATTGACACATTAGCAGCAGTCGGTCAAAATTAGCTAGATGGACTAAATTAACACAAATATAAAATGTTAAAAATTGAGTTGGCAAAAAAAAAAAAGGTTTGAAACTGAACTGGAAAAATGGCAAAAGATTTAGAATTATTTTGGTAATTTTCCCAATTCAATGTATTATAAAAGAAAAATAAATCAACATATGGAAAATTCACAAGTAATAATCCTGCATAATTAATTGAAAAAAATCTAATAATTAATTCTCAAATTAAAAGTCAGAAATGAAGATAAAGTAAAGAAAAAGGCAATTCATGCTGAGGTTAGATCTTCAAGAAGTAAATCATGCTGAAATTAGATCTCCAAGAAATGTAAAACACGATCTTTAGAGATCAAACCTGATCT
The DNA here is from genome assembly GCA_014182725.1 of Eucalyptus brandiana. Taxonomy (NCBI): domain Eukaryota; kingdom Viridiplantae; phylum Streptophyta; class Magnoliopsida; order Myrtales; family Myrtaceae; genus Eucalyptus; species Eucalyptus brandiana. Next base: position 37,608,187 of record CM024670.1, read on the forward strand.
TATTGAAATCATTTAAAGCATACATAATCTATCAACAAGAGAGATCACATCTTTCTCCCTTCAACCACTAGCTTCTTGGATTGCACTTTCTATCTTCTTGGCCATAGATTGGACGGAAAAATCAATTAAAGAGCTCAAATCTTGGAGCCCCCAACCCTCAACTGGATTAGACACAAAAGACCACTCAATCATGCACCCACGCATCTTGCCATCCTCATCATTCATGGGCATCACTCTAACTGTGGCAACATAGTTCTTGAACCCCATGTTGTTGTCCAAGACCTCGTAGCTGAAGCACTTCTTGCTAGTGTCCATCATGAGGAGCCTTTCGTTGGCCCACTTGAGCTTCGACGGGTCTGAATCGTCGCCTAACGAAGTGGAGGCACAGTACCGGATGAGGCCAGGCTGACCCTGGACGCCCTCGACTCGGTAGCACGTATCAACGGTGGGAAACACCTTGTGAACGTTGCAAAAATCCGCCAAGAATGGCCACACTTGGTCTGGTGTTGGCCCTTTCAGTTCAGCTGTGGCCTTGCCTTCCCATCTTGGTTGGGTTTCTTCTGCCATTGATTGATGAGAGAGAGAGAGAGAGAGAGAGTCGTTGGTTTATGGCAAAGACGGAGACATTTATCAGCCCAAACATGTAAAAGCTAGATTCCAAGTCTTGTGTCTTAAAAAAAATATAATTCATGTCACGTGGAATAAGATGGTTTATCTTTTATATAGGAAGCTGTCTATCATTTCTAGATCCTAGCTGTTTGCCCGTCAATAGCTTAATATTTATCATGAATAGCCGAGTCTTGTCTTTTTCTAAGTGACTATTGCTAGAAGCTGTTTCATGTTATATAGAAAAGAACAATTCAATGAGCAAATCCTCTCCACACAGCTACATTTTTGCATTATTTGGAAACCTTGGGAGATGGGCCGCGGTAGAATCTGCTTTGCTAACTAATATGTTCTTTTTTACTCATTAGTAGAAGCTTATGGGCAGCATGATGTCATTCTCCATTGACTTAAGAGCCTACTATATTATTAATTGGGGACATAAGTGAACCATATCTCGAAGTAAGCACTAATAATCTAAGTAGGATATTTCAGTCGCCTGAAATTAACAAACCTGATGAAAAAATTGATCTCACAACTTTACTAATTTTAAGATTGATTGTGCTTCCACTGCAAATTTTAGAACCTCTCGTGCTCTCGTGCACTTACGCATGACAACACAAGCACTACCGATCGATGAACACTGCGCATCTTTTACATTGATAATAGCTTTTTATTACAGGGACGTGTCTGAAGGAAAAACAGGACAAAAGGGAGTTGCATCACAGCAATGAAAGGCCCAAAACATTTATAAAGCAGGATACGCAAAATCAAGGACTACGGTTATCGGCCAATTTAATTCCCAAACGAATCCTCCATTTTCTTAGCCATGCCGTGTAAGCCCGCCTCATACACTACCCTCTCCAAATCCTCCAAACGCCTACCCTTCCACCAAATTGACGGCGAACAACCACTCAATCGTGCACCCACCTCCTCCTTCTCCGTCACTAGGGATGACCCTGACTGTGGACAGGAATGAAGTGAACCCAATGCTATTGTCTACCATGTCATAGCGTAAGCTTCATCCGGTCAGATCTATACTGACCAATCGCTCATTGGCCTAGTTGATAGGGCGGTTCTCGCAGCGTCGTCGGTACCTTTTGACGAGATTGAGAATCCAATGCGGTATCACACGCAACCAGGCACATCATTCTCGCCATCTATGCCGTGGCATTCGGGTAGGCCCGGGAGCCATTTGTGGAGGTTGAAGAAGTCCATGAAGAGTGGCCATATCTAGTCTGCACTGGCCTTTGTGACTCTAGCAAAGATCTTGCCTTCCCACTTGTGACCTAATTGGGACTCCATTTGATTCTTGCTTTGGCACTCTTCTTTTATGCCAACATACACATGAGAGGAGAGTTAATAAGAGAGCTTACATTTATAGACTCTTGGGGATTGTACAACAATCTCCGAGTGGAAATTAATTATGGGTTGGGAAACTACTCTCATCATGACATAATAATAGGTACAACAAGATATTTAATAAATTACAACTCTTAGTCATGACATAATGAAAAAGCAACGTTTTCCTATCTTTTACCAACTATTATTTTCCTTTCTTATCAGTGCCTTAAATTTACCAATTATTCAATGAAATTACGAACCTTTTTTTGTGTGGTTTACGAACTTTTCTCTGATTAAATTATCAACTAATTTTGAATTGCCAACACTTACCTACTCTATTTATTTATTTCTTTGTTAAATTTATCAACTTTTTTATTTGGTTTATCACTTTTAAATTACCACTTGTGAACAATGAAGAAACCCCGTAGAAGCGGTTATACCTGGTCAGGACTGCTGCCTCTCACTTGGCCACCAACCTTGCCTTCCCATTTTTTTCTCAGATCCCTGGCCATAGAATAGAAAGCCACGGTTCATCAATTAGCATTTTAGCATTAGTTGAACAACATTGAAATACTGAATGAATCAGTTTTCAGGTTATGAGAAGGCATATGTCGGATTGTCATGGGAATAAAAGTGTCGGACTATGCTCTTCTTAGGTTGACTTCCGTTGGTCAATTTGGAGGAGTGGTCGCTATAGGGGCTCTTCAACATGTTGAAACAGGGGAGAGAGGGGCTGCTCTGGTTGAAGAAGATGTTGGACACACGAACCCCACGAACTGAGTTCAGTTCAGTTTCTGACCTGTACTTTCTCTTTGCCTCAGTTAATTTTGTGGCTGTTGAAAGCATTATGGGACAAAGGGAAGCACCGTGGGCTGCCAAGTCCCTCATCAGCGACTGCACATTTCTATTGGGCCTTCACCGCAAGCCCAGCTTATCTTTCAGCCCAAAGAAGCCAACCAAGCGGCCGATTGGGTAGCGAGGGCCAATCGTAATGGCTCCCTCCCACTGAGTTGGATTGATAATCCTTCCCATCCTCTTCGCTTAATCCCATGCTTTGATGTTGAATCTACTTGTTATCCGTTTTTTGGCAAATAATGAAAACTACTTATTTCAACCAAATAAATAAATAAATAAATAAACATGTTGAAACAGGGACAGCACTTTTTGTCCGTGCGTGAATAGGCATATTCTGGATGTGGCATGGGAATCATTTAAGCTCTCTCTCCCTCCACCACCACGCCCCCATCCCCACCCCCCCGGGCCGGGGGGCCAAACCCAAAACCGCCAAGCCCATTCCACATGGACCAAACAATTGGATTCAACTCAAAAAAAAGTTCGAGCCTGGATTGGGCCATTGAGGGCCATGGGCCTAACCCGGCCTGGGCCGAACGGCCTTGCCTGGCACCGCCCTGAGACGAATGGCACGGCCGGTTGCACAGTCCTAGTAAGGAGGGCCGCTGCCTCCTCAACTGCAGCTACCCCTCACCTTCCATTGCGTTTGGTTTTTTCTTTTGTTCTCGTTTTAGGATGTTTCATATTTCTATTTTTTAAAAATTTGAAAGCAATTGTTTATATTTTGGTTTCCATGTAAGAAGCCATGTACGGTAACACGTCAGCATTTACGGCTACACCAACATCTCCATTTATAACAGCAAGACCGATTGAACAAAATGTTGTATAGTTTAGGGACCAAATTACTAAAAAGAAGAAAATGGTGGAGAGGCGTGATCAAACATTTTGAAAATAGTAAAGGGTATCTTGTGCCTTTATTCCTAAAAGATTAGAAAAAAAAAAAGTTGATAGTTGAAAGAAAAATAAACTTGCAAAGTAACTCAAATGAGAGTTGGTAATCCAAAATTAGTTGATAACTTAATAAAATAAAAATTTGCAACTCCTAATTAAAGATGGTAATTTCTGAAAAAGTGATAAATTCAAGTTTTTCCTAAGATGTGGAAATAAAAATTTGCAAATGACATAAAATGTTGGAAAGTTTAAAAATGTCAAATAAATATTAATAAGTAACTCAATTGAAAGTTATTAATCCACTACTATGTGGTAATCTAATGAGAGAAAAATTAATAAGTCGTGTTAATTTAGTTTTGTAATCCCTACTCCCTAGAAAGAGTTATTAAGGCCCTGTTTGGTAACCATCCAAACATGGCCAAATTCTAATTCTTTGTTCCCTAATCGCCGGCTAGAATCGCGTTTGGTAAAATTTTTGTTCCCGGGAACAGATTGAGAATAGAATCAAGAACCAAAAAAAAGTTGATTCTTGTTCTAGGAACGAATTTGAGAATCAAAATCAAGAAATTTTCTTTTTCCCTTCGGCCATCTCACGACCCGCCGTCCACCACCGCCCACCACCATCCGCCGCCGTCCGTCGCCGCCGTCGCCGGTCCGGCGAGGCTCGGCCTCCTAGATCCGGCGAGGCCGAGCCTCGCCGGTGGCCGCGGGCCTCGGCCGGGCCGCGCGAGGCCTCGCCGGAGCCGGGCGGGGGCCGGGCAAGCCTCGCAACGCCCGGCCCCATCGGTGGCCGGGCGAGGCTCGCCCGGCCCCACCGGTGGCACAGGGGCAGCCTCGCCCAACCCCGACGAGGCCGAGCCTCGGCGGGGATGGCCGAGCCTCACCCGCCTGTCGCCGACGAGGCTTGGCCGATGAGGGCGGCCTCACCGAGGGCCGGCGACGCTCCGGTGAGGTCGCCGCCCTCGTCGGCCACGCCGGTTCGGCGGCCGGCAAGAAGAAGAAGAAGAAGATGAGAAAAAGAAAAGAAAAAAAGGAAAAAAAAAAAAAAAAAAGAAAAGAAAAAAAGGAAAATGAAAAAATGAAAAAAAAAGAAAAGAAAAAAAGTAAAAAAGTAAAAAAATTATTTAAAAATTAAAAGAAATTGATTTGGAACAGAATTAATGAACACGATACCAAACGCAATTCTATTCCAGAATCATAAATTTTGGACAATTACCAAACGGCTTAAAATGCTTAGAATCAGTTCCCGGAAACAGAACAAAAAAGAATCAGTTCTGATCAGAATCTACTCCTGGGAACAGAATCGTTACCAAACGCGCCCTAAATGTAAAAAGTTGCTATCCAAGGCAAATACATGTTGGTAACTCATTTAAGCGTTAGTAAATAACTCAAATGAGAGTCAATAACTTAATATAATTATAGTTGGCAAATTACTCTAATTTAGGTCTGTAATTTTATGAAAAAGTTAGTAAAACTGAACCATTAGTAAGTTATGTAAATAAAAGTCAGTAAGTTAGTGCTAAAATTGCTAATTTGCAAAACTATAAAAATATTATTGATATCTGTAAAATGTTTGTAAGTTACCAATAAACTTTCTGGAAATAAAAAAAAATAACTATCAGTTGTTATATTATCAACAGCATAAATACCACCAACATTTATCGGATTTCACTTAACTAAATCAAAAAATGCAAAAAAAAATCAGTTGGAGAGATGAGCGAATAAACTATTCTTTTTGAAATAGCCCATTTTTTTTTGTTTCCCTTTTAAGCATTCAGGACGTCAACCGAACTAACGGCATTTTGCCCTCCTTCGCGCCCAAAAATAACGGTTGAAATGGAGTCGAGAGGACTCGGCCTCGCTCTCACAGGCTCACCCTGCGCACTTCATCTTCTCTTTGCTAAAGAAACCAAGAACAACTTCGGCCAAAAAGAAGATTGAATCATCCGATTCAGAAGAGATAAATTCCTCAGCTTTCCAGTTATAAGAAAGCCCCAACACACACATCTTGCAGTTGTTCATTGGAAGGACAAGACTGCGAAGAAGAAGGAGGAGGAGGAAAAGAAGAAGAAAGCGGCTCCTGAATGATCGATACTATCTTATAGACAAGATAGCCATGGAGGAGTTCATTACTCAGGCAAGCCACATAGGAATTCAGGGACTTGAAGATGAGAGCCATAGCAACTCTCCTCCAATTCCAGAGGAGGTGCATGATTTTTCTCGAAAATATTTGGATATTTCATTTTTTTGGTTTGACTGAATCTGTTTTTGTGTTTTCCGCTTTGATGGATAAAGAAAAGGAAATGGCCCGTGAAGTCATCTTCGGTAGTTTGAACATTTCAGGTTGTTCTTGTTTTTTTACTTTATGACTGAATGAGAAACTCAATTCGAAAGAGAAAAATAAAGGGAAAACGTTCATCTAATTTGGATTAATAGCTAAGACCCCAATTGGCAGAAAGCAGTATGTTAGTGGATAATCTTCAAGGAAGTTTCTGGCCATTTCCAAGGAAATTACTGCTCTGATGTAATTATCACAGATTAACACTTTAGGTCATCAACTACTTTTGCCCTGTTTGAGAATTCATGCATCCCCCGAAGACTGTTACCGATCTACAGTTGTAAAGAATTTTAGTTAGGTGCAGTTATGTTGATTATTTCGCCATATGACAAGCTTCAAATACATCATTCTGAAAGTTTTACTGTCTCAGGTCCTGATTGATGATTCTCCAATTTACAGAATAGAAAGACAACCGGTTAAGGGAGCTACTGGGCTAGTATGTGCCAGTCGACCCATTGGTCCTTCAACTTTGAGTGGTCAAACTGGCTTACATGCAGAGGAGCTATGGCCTTGAAGCTCTAACTCATTTTTCAGTTTTGTAAAGTCAATTTATGCTTTGCTGCTTAGATAATCAGTACAACACTCTCTAGGTAGCAGTAAAGTTTCAGCAGAAACATCCCAGCGAAGCTGACATTCCTCATGAGTGGAAAGTTTATGAGTGAGTCGCTAAAAACGTTTCCATGTTCGTTTTTTTTTACACTGGATTCTAGCAATTGTAATTGTATCAGTTATACAAATCTCACATCCACTTTCTACTGCATGTTGTGCAGTGATCTGGGCAAAAATCATAGCAAACCACTGCCACGGGTTCATTACACGGGGCAGCAAGGTGACTATGACATCCTGGTATGTGCAATTCCTTTCGAAAAATGATTTCGCATTTTTCTCAGATGCTTTAAGTCTTCAATGATCTGCCTCGCATATGCAGGTCATGGATTTGCTTGGACCGAGTTTACAAGTTCAGTTGGTCAATAACCGCCCATTGTATGTTCCCTCGTGAAGTGCCTACTCTATTGTTTCTCTTTGAAATTTGAATGTTGTATCGTGTTGTGCATCTTTCTAACATAGATTCTTACCTTTCCCATTATATCAGCATGCCATTGGCGTCAGTTGCTTGTGTTGCTGTTGAGGCAATCTCTATTCTCAAGAATCTGCACTCTTGAGGGAAATGGACAGTGGTTGTGCGATTTTGTTTCTGCTTTTCAATGTTTATCAGGGTTCCCTTTATCAAAGTATAGAGTCGATTACAAAAACCAGAGTCTTTTCTTGGCAGGTACATTCATGGGGACGTAAAACCTGAGAACTTTTTGCTCGGTCCTCCAGGGACTCCCTGATGAGAGAAAATTGTTCCTGATTGACCTTGGATTAGATATCTGCAGTTGCATATACAGATCTATATTGTAAGAAACAGCAATTAGAATACGATCTGTCTCACTGTTGCTTCACATTCGCATCTGTGAGATGGCGAGATCATTCTAGCGGTTCGCATATTAGGTACCATCAATCTCCAGACCATTTCAGCGGAGGTCCAAGTGGTTTTTACCATCTTTACACACGATGCCCAGCCTAATGAGCCTCCACTCGCGAATGTACAACAAATTAACCATTCACTGCAGAGGAACGCCTCATTTCGCGAGCATGCATGCTCATCTTGGTAGAGCAAGTAGCCAGAGAGATGACCTGAGTCACTAGCATACATACTCCCTTTCCTTTTCCGTGGCCATTTGCCTTGGCATTGATTTCAGGTTTTGCTCTGCTTAAAACCAGGAAGATGATTTTCAACCTTACAGATGAATATGCCTTCTTAATCACTGCAGCTGTTTATAGGCGGACAATATGCCTATGCTTGTATGCAGGACAAAGATGGCCACTCCTTTGGAAGCTCTTTGTCACTCTTGCCCTCCGCCTTTCCTGCAATCTGCCGAGGTTGCAGTAAATTTGAGATTTGATGACAATCCAAACTGTGCAAGATATATTTCTCTGTTCCGTGGGATAATTGATCAAAACCCATACGTTTGGCCTGTGAATGCTGATGCTGCTCGTGAGGTGCCATCTTATTCCTCTAAATATGTGTCTTTTGCAGTTTCTCCAGAAGCAAGATGTTTGTTAAATTCTCTGATCGGAACTCGTTCTCTATGTGAGCCATATCTTTCTCTTTGTTTTGACATGCATTTATCAGTCAAATGAAGGCGGCGTGCCAACAAAGAGCTTACTAACACGAGGGGGTTGATGAGATTACAATGGATAAGCATTTTCCACATATCCACCCATGAGGCAAAGGTTAAGTGACCTACCCCTCACAGTTCCTTCTTTTTCAGTACCTTGAGTTTATTTTCAGATCATCGCACCTTAATTATTGACTTTAATTGTCCTGTGGACGAAAAAGATGAAGTGTTCATCATCCCATCCACCCATTTCTCTGTGAAGGATTTGCTACAATGGGGACAATGTGAACCTACCTTTATTCATTGAGGAGGCACATGCAGATGGAATGTATGCTAGCTGTGTGGCTTCCCGCTTCAATTTGTGGCCCGTGGTTATGGATTCTGGCACTAGCTTCACTGCTCAAGTTCAGACTATTTCGCCCGAGTTTCTGCCCCAGGTTGCATCTGAGCTGCCCTAAATTGGACTTTCATCATATACTGTAGGTCCTCATAGTCCCACGTCACTATTCTTCTAACAAATTGCATCAATGAACAGAGGTACTCGACCTAAAAGGAACCAACAATACATCTAGCCCAATCGATGGGATTCCCAATTGGGCGTGACTTGACTGCTTGATTTTGTTGTTGAAGAACTGGATTAGGAGACAGTGGGCAAGGAATTACCACATCACTGCAATCACTGGAGCAGATAATGGTAGAACATTAGTTGCAATGTCCAAGGGTTAGTCAGTGAATAATGCTTTAATCTCTATTTCCAGCAACAGCTGTTGTACCTCATCTATTATATAATCTCTTCTTGATTTTACTAAATTCGGGACCTCAAAACTTTCGCCAATCTTATTGCGTCACCAATACATTCCCTCATGCGAGGATTTAGAGGAAATGGGCAGTTGGTACTTATATTACGGCCATGGCCACTGTGGGAAGTAAGTGGGTAGTCATCATGTCCTCTGCCACCGAATTCGTCCACCAGGTTTTCCATTCTTTTGTGTTCCTTTTTATGCTCCTTTCCAAGATTTATCCTTTGAAGTGTCTAGAACTGGAAAAAATTGATCTGATTTGGTTTCTTGCACTGAACTTTAAGGTTGTAGAGCTAGATTTTCAGTACCCGTGCGAGGCAATTCATGAAAGGTGGAAGCAAGGCTACTTCATCACTTCAGTTGCAGCTACTCCAGATCAGGTAGCTTTCATCTTCAGCATTCCAGGAGAAGTACCAGTTAGAGGACCCCAAGAGGCAGCCCAGGCTTCACATTTTCCTGAAACAGTAGTGGCGGTGATTATTTTTGGTCATTTTACAAGCATCTAACTTTTGGTTGCATTTGCTTTGATTCTATGAGATTCATATGGTTCTGATTCCCATCTTTTGCAGGAGAGTTGGCCTAGGAATTACTATATGTCCCTTCTTTGCTGCAGCAGACCTGCCTCGTGAACCACCAAATATGGTGTGTGTGCATTTACTGGTGTCTTCACGAGTCGTTGACGTGCTTAACATGCAGTTTTTTGCCATTTATATCCCGACTTATGGGAAGCAAGGGTTAACAAGCCACTGATCGGTCATGTACAGATATGAACCCACTTCCCCTGGCACTGAATAGAATTGAAACTGGCCAATTCTTGTTTTACTTGTATGCATGTTTGCATTGAAGTTTCGCACATTTGTGATGCTTTTGAAACGTTTTAAGAATAATAGTAGGCCACAATCCAGTATAGTAGACCACAATCCGGTAATGAGAATGATGCAATCTGTATCTAGGTTATTTCTCTTCAATGAGAACTCTCTGCTGATTTGTTACCTTAGTACTAGTTGAGACTAGTGTTACATGACGCAATCTGCATGTAATCTGATAGAATGAACGACATGCTATATGGCAAAACTTGGACTAAAATTACAAGCCAAGTTGATAGGAGTCTCAGAGAACGGAGTTGTCAAAGTCCTTATCCAGATCTTAAAAGTTTATGATAAGATGTGAACTTAAGGAACTGTCCCAAACGTGAACACTATCTTAAGAGATATCAGAAGTTGATTGCCACAATCATCGGGACTCGATCAGGCTTGTTGATCTCGTTTGATCCGGGCTGTTAGAAACCACTCCAGCCAAAAGGACCATAACAAACTCATAACTTTAGTAAAGACATCGATTTCATAAGAGAGGCTGACCTAGGATATGTCTCCCCTCATCTATAATTAGATCTCCAAGAAATGCAAAGCAATACCATTGGAGATCAAACCTGATCATATTGAAATCATTTAAAGCATACATAATCTATCAACAAGAGAGATGACGTCATTCTCCCTTCACTCACTAGCTTCTTGAATTGCACTTTCTATCTTCTTGGCCATATATTGGAGGCAAAAATCAAGGTAAGAACTCAGATCTTGGAGCCCCCAACCCTCAATTGGATCAGACACAAAAGAACACTCAATAGTGCACCCACCCATCTTACCATCTCCATCACTCATGGGCATCACTCTAAATGTGGCAACATAGTTCTTGAACCCCATATTGTTGTCCAAGACCTCATAGCTGAAGCACTTCTCACCAGGGTCCATCATCAGGAGCCTCTCGTTGGCCCACTTAAGCTTCGACGGTTCTGAATCGTCGCCTGACACGGTGGAGGCGCAGTATCGAATGAGGCCAGGCTGGCCCTGGATGCCCTCGACTCGGTTGCACGTATCAATGTTGGGAAACACCTTGTGGAGGTTGCAAAAATCCGCCAAGAATGGCCACACCTGGTCTGGTTTTGGCCCTTTCAGCTCAGCCATGGCCTTGCCTTCCCATCTTGGTTGGGTTTCTTCCGCCATAGAGAGAGAGAGAGAGAGAGAGTGTTGTTGGGTTTATGCCTTTATGACAAAGATGGAGACATTTATCAGATAAAAGCCCAAACACGTGGAAACTAGATTCCCACTGTGTCTTAATAAATTATTATTCATGTCACATGGAATAAGATGGTTAAAGTGAGTAACTTGATTTAGGAAACTCTGTCATTTTTTGATCCTAGCTGTTTACATGTCAATATCTTAATATTTACGATGAATATCCGAGTCGTATCTTTTTCTAAGTTACTATTGCTAGAAATTATTTCATGTTACACAGAAAACAACAATTCAATGAGCAAATCCATTCATGATAGCTACAATTTTGCATTATTGGGAACTCTTGGGACATGGGAGGCCGCGGTAGAATCTGCTTTGCATTATTCTTTTTACTTATTAGTGGAAGCTTATGTACAGCATGATGTCATTGTCCATTGACTTAACGGCGTACCATATTATTACTCGGGAACATAAATTAATAATATCTTGGAGGAAGCACTTACCTCTGATTCCATCGACGAAGCTAATCTCGTGATTAAAAAAATGGGATTAGTCCGTTTCATCGTATGATGAGATGTTCAATTAGAAGCACAATCAAACAAAGGGAAAATTTTATAAAAATGGTGCCATGTCCCGAATCCAATGTAAAGTCAGTGAAGAAACACAAACAAATATGGGGCGCAAAACCAGGTCGATTTCAAATTCCCACGAGTTCGTGCACGGGTGAAGTCTTTAGTTTAATGTCAGGATTAACTTCATTTTGTCACTTAAATCGAAACTTGCAGATTAAAATATTTGTAAACGGGATCCAGCATCGGGATTCTCTCTATCTGCTGATATCTTTCCATTATCGATTGCTTCACCACACAATCGAGCTAGGTTTTAGCTTTGTCCTCCCAATGTTTGCTTATTGTTTCGATTTGGTTATTAGGAAATGGATTTTGAAGTCCCCTTCTTCTTTTTTTCCAATTTAAGATCATAAAATAAGAGTGTTCTTTGATGGCTACGAGGAGACCCTGGCGAGAGGGCCGGCAGTAGGTAGTGGTGACCGTAGTTGATGGATGGCCGTCCATGGTGGCCGGCAACAGGCAGTGATGGTGACTCTCTTCAAGCTGACGAGCGAGGCGACTGGAACAAGGTCATGGAAAGTATTTCAATCAGGCGGGCAGATAAAAAAATTTGATTGCGCAATTTTTATTAAATTTAGAATTTGATTGTATTTCTACGGATGAGAAGTTTTCATGCACTTACTAGTGAGGGTACAAGAAATTTTTTATGCACTTATTCCGAAGGACGAACACGACCAGTTCACGAACATCGCACGTCTCTTACATTATGACTGCCTTTAATTACAGCGACAGGCGTGAAGAAAAAACAGGGTGAAGAGGAGAGAAAAGAGTTGGCATCCTCCATCTTCTTAGCCATAGTGGAAGGCCCAAGACCAATCACTATAGAAACCAAACAAAGTCAAAATTGTCAGCTAGTTTAATTCCCAAGTGAATCCTGTTGACTGGGTCCAACTTAATGCGGGGCCCAGCTAGCATTAAAAAAAATTATCATGTAATAATTTTCTTATTCTCCCATTCTAAATAGATGACATGTTGATTGTTGAGCATAATATTAAGAAAATCAAGAGCTTAAAAGATGAGTTGAGTAAAGCTTTTACAATAAAGGACCTAGGCCCAGCCAAGCAAATCCCAACTTACTCGTGATCAAAAGAGTAAGAAACTTTGGTTATCTTAAGAGATATATATTGAAAAAGTGCTTGAAAGATTCAATATAAGCACATGCAAACTTGTAAGTACTTCACTTGCATGAGTATCCTACATGTGAGAAAGAGAAAGAAGAAATGAAGAAAATTCATTATGCATTGGCATTAGGTAGTTCAATGTAAGTTATGGTTTGTACAAGACTATGGATTTTATGGTATCTCAGGGGTACTTCTAGATTTTACTTGTGTTATGGAAATGCGAAACTTAAGTTAAGTAGCTACTTAGATGCGGTATTACTTCTCGAAAACCCACATTGAGTTATATGATAACCTTTGCAAGGGGAGCTATTTCATGACAATCAAAATTGTAAAAATGTGTTGCTTTGTCCACAACTAAAACTGAGTATACTACTACCACCAAAGGAGGTAAAGAACTTTTGTGGTTGTAGAAATTCCTACAAGAGTTAGGCTTGAAGTAAGGGAAGTTTTTAATGTATTGTGATAATATGAGTGTTATCTATCTTAGCAAAAATTCTGTGTTGCATTCAAGATCGAAACATAGTGATGTGAAATATCATTGGATCCAAGAAAGTTAGAAAATAAGCTATTCTTATTTGAGAAAGTCCACACTAAAGATAATGGAGGCGTTGCCTATGGTAAAATTTGACTCTTTTTTAAACAAAGCGGGTATGATGGAACTTCCCACATAAGATGGAGGGGGAGATTTGTTGGTTGGTTCCATCTTCATGCGGTCCCGGCTAGCATAAAACAAAAGATAAAAAAAGGAGGAAAAGTCAAAAAGCAAAGAAAAGAACCAAAAAAGAAAAAAACAAGAGGGTTGCTTCATGCAAGTGAGCAAGGGAAGAGAAAAAAAAAAATTGAGTGCCCACCTGAGAGAGCACCGAGAGATAAGGGAGAAAGAAGAAGAAGATAGCTAAGATTTTGTGGTCCCAATTCGAAGGCCATACATTGACAAAATTGGCTCAAATTTGAATATGTTGTTTGTGAGATTGAGGGTAATGATTTGATTGGTTTCTCTCCTCCAAATTCTCTGATTGCGGTTAGAGTTTTCTTACTCCGAATTTGTCAATTCACCTTTGTGGTAAAGAAAAAAATTATTGTAATGTTGATGTTGAGCATCTAATGTGTGACTAGAGAATAATATTTTGTATATCATACTATTCTTAATGATTAGTGGAAGTTTTAGGTGGTCCATGATTTTTTTTTGCTTTGGATTTCCATGTTAAATTCTTGGTGTTATTGTTAACTCTTCTTATCAATTTAGCGTTATATTACTTATTCTGAGGTTATATTGGCTGGTTGTTATTAGGGCCAAATTAATTTTGGTCGGTTTAGTCTTAGGGAAGAAATTGATTCAAGATTGAGTTTAGTTTTAGATTGTTGCCCAGTTCTCCTCGACAAATCCTCCATCTTGCTAGCCATGCATTGTAACCCCACCTCATATTTCCTCACCAAATCCTCCCAAGCCCACCCTTCCACCATATTGACAGCAAATGACCACTCAATCACACACCCACCTTTGTTGTCTCCATCGGCGGGTTTGATTTTGATTGTCGATGCATATGAAGTGAACCCGATGTTAAAGTCCACCATCTAGTAGCATAAGCTTCGTCTGATCGGATCTATATTGACCAATCACTCCGTGGACCAGCTGAAGAGACGATTCTCGCGGGTGTTTTTATTGCCTCTAGAAGAAAGGGAGAAACCGATGTAGTATGGCCTGCAATCGGGCTCGCAATTCTTGCTATGGATGCCATGGCAATCAGATAGGCCCAGAAGCCATTTGTGGAGGTTGAAGAAGTCCATGAAGAGTGGCCATATCTAGTCTACACTGGCACTGCCTTTCTGACTCCAGTGAAGACCTTGCCTTCTCACTTGTGACCTAATTGGTACTCCGCTTGATCCATGTTTTGATACTTCTTTTTATATGACAAAACGTGCAAGAGAACAGAGAGTTAATAGAGAGCTATATATATATACTTTGAGTTGGGAAACTACAACTTTCGGTCAAGGGATCGTGACCGGTATAGCAAGTTAATTAAATTTTTAAAAAGGAGGGGTAGGTAGAAACACATTTGGTGACGGGACTTTTCTAAATTTCAGTGTGCCAATTGTGCAAAATCATGTGAAGCTTTGGATCTCTCTGACAACCACTGGGAATTCTGCATTGAAGGTGAAGCTTTCTAGGGCATCGACTAATCTCTCTAGGACAACTATTTAAATGTTTGGCAGAAATCGAGTAATTGACTATTCAAATTGCTTTGGTGTGGTGGTTGACTGCACATGTTGAAGATAATAAGAATGTAAGAAAATTTTATATTTCCAAGTCATAATCAAGATACGAGGAAAATGAAGCAAGACGATCATATTATTCCATTTTCAAAAAAGCGGCTTTTCTTTGCGTGACATTAAAATTTTTAAGGAGTTGGCAACTGTAAATAAAAATATAAAAATAAAAATTGGCGAAGGACATGACAAATAACCTAAATTTCTGGTATTTATTAGTAACTTAGCAATACTTTTATGAATTTAACAACTCTTTTTTATCGTAGGAAAATTATAAAATATTTTAATCTTTTATGAAATTTCATTTTTCTTCATTTCCGACGCCTTACTGAATAGTTTTTGGCTAGGTCTATGGCCAGTGTGAGAGCTGATTCATAGATTAATCATTTGATGGTTGACACATGAAATAATTTGGTTACATTTTGCCCTTCAAATATACATTTCCATAATCCAATTGTGAGCGTGTGAAAGTTTTGTTACACTGGCAGGCAGATCTAATAATTATCCAATCAAAATCTATATATATTTTTCTTTTCCTTAAGTGAAACGAAGCACCATTTTTTTTTTGTCAAAAAGAAATTTCCATTCATTACCAAACGGATACATGAAAAAGAATTTCAAAAGTCACAGTAAGAAAGCAAACCCATAGAGCTCCAAAATAAATAAAAAAAACCAAAAATCAAGACGTTTCATAAGAGCATGATTGACAGAGATCATCACAAGCTTATCTTTCAAGAATAGATTTGTAACTGAATCTAAGCGAAAAGATTGACGGCTAGTCATCGAATCACACAGTACCATTAGTGATAAGCCTACGTCGAGATTTCCATTTGTAATTACAACTTTGCCTTTTAACGGTGTGTGCCTAGGGTTGGCGTCCCCAACACCATCACCATACAGAGACAACATAAATATGTTGAAAAATATCAAATCTGACACTTGTGAGAGCAAGCCATGTAGCCAATGTGAAGTGCCAAAACTTTGAATGGAAATACGTTGAATGAATATAGAGTGTTGAAACATAAATATGTTGAAAAATATCAAATCTGACACTTGTGAGAGCGAGCCTTGTAGCCAATACGAAGTGCCAAAACTTTGAATGGAAATACGTTGAACGAGTATAGAGTGTCGAAACTACTATGAATACCATTGAAACTGGAGACAAAACACTTATATCAAAACTCCAAAATCTTGAATTAGATCGGAGAGAAAAGCTCCCAAATATAAGATTGAGAGAGCAAAACTCCTAGATCTAAAACTGAATCGGAAGAATTAGAAAAGAAACAAAAAGAAATAAAAGGAAAAGGAACTAGGAGGGAAGGGAGAGATTTAGATCAAATGCCTCCCCTCCAGAAGTGGAAGAGATGAAAAAAAAGGTTTAAAGAAGGAAAGAGAGAGAAAGAGGAAGAAGAAGAGATAAATGAAGCACCTTATTTAGTGTTAAATTATTTCTCAAATTTGAGCTTATATATGAAACCAATCTGATAGAAGTGTGGCCCATACTTTGAAGGTATTCTGAATTAGGACATTATTTCCAAGTAAATTTATTGGAGTCCACATCATGTGACATAAGACATAAAAAAATGAAAATTTTCTCGATTAGTACACGTCAGAACAAAAAAGAATAGTGTTAGTGTTTTTCCACTGTGAGTATTTTTAGTGAGTTTTCAGTGAGAGATTGTAAAATCATACTTGTAATTTTGCTTTGAGTGTTATATGGGATTGGAAAAGACTTGAGAGTGATTGAGCACTTATAATTCTGTAATTCTCTAGATTCATGGTAGATTTGTTTGTGGGTGACTCTCTTTGAGGAGTACGTGTTGAAACTCCAACCAAACCACTTTAATCTCCGATGTTTTTGTTCTTTATTGATTTCTTTGATATCTTCTTCTTTTCGTATTAGGTTTGAATTGCAAGATCTATTAACTTCCGTATTATTTCACGATGTTTAGTAATTATACACTTTCGACAAGGTCATTATGGAAACGTGAGATGGTGAACAATTAATTTGATTTACATATATTAACAAACTGGCTTCTGAAGGAGCAAAAGGCCAACTTAGCTGATAAGGACTTCGGAAGTAAATTCTTGCAATGAGCACATGGACCAAAATTGCATAATCAGGTTGCCATAAGTTTTTTAGAGAAGGGGGGAAAGAGAGTGTTTTGGTGGGGGAGCGCTCTATACTTGTAACCTATTCAATGGATTCTTAAAAGCCAAAAAGAAGAAAAAGTCAATATAAAGAAACTTCACAAGTTCATGCTGAGATTGAAGCTCCAGGAATGCAAAACACAACCTTAGAGATCAAACAGAGTCATACTAAAAGTATTTAAAGCAATGCATAATCAATCAAAAAGGGAGCACATCTTTCTGCCTTCACCCACTAGCTTCTTGAATCGCACTTTCTATCTTCTTGGCCACATATTGGCAGCAAAAATCAAAGTAAGACCTCATATCTTGGAGCCCCCACCGCTCAACTGGATCAGCCACAAAGGACCACTCAATCGTGCACCCAACCATCTTATTATCCTCATCATTCACGGGCATCAATCTAATTGTGGCAACATAGGACTTGATCCCAATATTGCTGTCCACGACCTCATAGCTGAAGCACTTTTCACTAGGGTCCATCATAAGGAGCCGCTCAGTGACCCATTTGATCTTCGACGGGTCTGAATTGTTGCCGGATGTGGTGGAGGCGACATATCGGACGAGGCCGGGCTGGCCTGGGACGCCCTCAACTTGGTGGCAAGTGTCAATGGAGGGAAGCAACTTGTGGATATTACAAAAATCTGCCAAGAATGGCCACGCTTGGTCTGGTGTTGGTCCTTTCAGCTCAGCAGTGAGCTTGGCTTCCCATCTTGGTTGGGTTTCTTCTGCCATTGAGAGAGAGAGAGAGAGAGAGAGAGAGAGAGAGAGAGAGGACTGTTGGGTTTATGGCAAAGATGGAGACGTTTATTAGATAAGGCCCAAACATGTGGTAGCTAAATTCCCCTTCTCTTGGTATACAATTCATTTTAGATATTCGTGCTTTGAAAATTATAATTTGTGCCCCATTGAGTCAGATGGTTAAAGTGAGTAACTAAATTTAGGATATTGTCGTTCAAATCTATATTCTGGCTGCATACACATACATCTCAAAGTCAATAACTTAATATCTATCCGGAAATTTCTATTTATCCGCTGGCGGTCTCTAACATGTTTCCCAACTATTATATTAGCCGAGTATTTTCATCTTTTTTTCCTCAGTAACAATTTTACAAGTTATACCGTTTTCCACAGAAGAACACAATTAAATTGCTAACATTTTCATCATGTTTACAACTTTGCATACATGATTTTATAATTATTTGGAAACTCGAGGGACTTGGGAGACTATGGTAATATTTGCTTTGCTGACGAATTAATTCTTTTCATCATAAGTGGAAGCTTCCATGTATGAGGGAAAATTACCCAAAAAATCTTAAATTTATCCATTCTAATTTGGCAAAATTAGTTCTAAGCCATTTTAAAAATTTGTCAATGTGGTCTAATTAGCCAATTTTGGTAAGAAAATTGATGATGTGAATGCCAAACATTTTATGTGGCATATTAGCTAACACTAATAGGAAAATTTTGTTAATTTATCTTTTATTTGTTTGAATTTTACTAAATTTTTTATAATTGATTTTTTTTTCTTTTCTTTTCTTTATTGTTAAGGGTAGGTAAGGGTTTGCCAGCTACCGCCAAGGCTCGACAACCGCCACCAGCCACTGGGTGAGGACCTATGAGCCCTCACTACCCAATAGGCGAGGGCTCACAACCATTACTCACAACCAGGGGGCTCACATGACTACCGCCCTTGCATGTGACTAGCGAGGGCCGCGAGCCTGCATCTAGTTAGCCACATGCTAGGGCAGCGAACCCTCGCCTGATGGCCAAGGTGGTCGTCGGGTCTTGGCTGGCCCTTAACAATAAAAAAAAAAAAGGAAAACAAAGAAATTAATGAAAAATTTCAGAAATTTTTCAAGTCCATGGTATCAATTTTTTTACCAAAGATTAGTCAGATAGACTAATTTGACAAAAATGTTAAAAATTAAATTGATTAAATTGAAATATTTAGAATTTTACAAATAATTTTTCCTATAGCGGGATTGAAAGTCAAACTCACTTGAAATACAGATAAATAATTGGGACAATTCAATTTGGAAATAATATCGGACATACTTTTCAACTTCGAATGGGTTTTCGACAGGAACAGGTGGTGGATGATCAGATCGGAGCATCGTGATGGGTGCTCCAGTCCCATCCATCTGCTGATATCTTTCCATCATCGATGGGTCCACCACGCGATTGATAGGTTTTGGCTTTGTGCTCTCGACTAAGGATGTGCAAAATACCTAGGAACTGCTCGGACCGCCCAGAACCAGACCGGAACCGCTCGGAACCGGCGGTTCTTGAGGGAACCGATTTGGTTCCTGGTTCCAATTTTTCGGAACTAGTGGGTTCCTGGTCCCGGTTCGATTCCATGGATGGATCCGCCCACCCGGACCGAACCAGAACCCTTTTAATATTAAAAAAAAAATTACTAAAAAAAAACCCTAGATTAGATCTCATCTCCTCACTCCCTTTGTCTTCGATTCTCTCTCTCTTTGTCTCTTCCTCGGTTCCTCCTAATCCTATCGCCATTTCGATTCCTCCCCAAGCGTTGACATCCCCTCGCGTCGGCCGCCACCCGCCATAGCCGCGGAAAATTGTTTCGCAACCGTTCTATGTTGAAAACCTGACCATAAACCTCCTCCCCTCCTTCCCAACTCATGACCCGACCGTTCTATGTTGAAAACCAAAATTATTTTGCGTCAAAATCGGTTCCATGATCCACCTCGAACCGGACCGGACCGGCGGTCCGGTTCCTGGGTGGATCCATGCAACAAATGGGTGGATCCCAGTTCCAATTTTTCGGAACCGGTCCTTAGCAGGCGGTTCTCGGTTCTAGGTCGTGAATCGCCCGCCCGGACCATGCACACCCCTACTCTCGACTATTCACTTACCGGTTTGATTTGATTAAAGGAAAAGGCTTTTGAAGAAGTTCGACTCCTCTTTTCCCAGCTCAAGACCTTTAAAATTGGAGTTTGCTTTGATGACTACGATGCGACTTGATGAGAGGGCCGATGCAGGTATTGGCGGCCGTAGTGGACGGAGGCCCATCTATGGCGTCTAGCACCGGCGACGGTCGATGATGGCGACAGAGAAACGATTGAAATAAGCCACGCAAGTACGATGTTTCAGTCTCCTACAATCGTCGTCAGAAAATTTGATTGTCTGAACCTCGAATGCGATTGCACTTGTTGGAGCTTTCAAGGCTGTGGTCCACTTTACCGATGAAAATACAAGCACGACCGGACAACAAACACCGCACTCCTCTCTTACATGAATAATTGCCTTCACATGAAAACGACGAGCCTGAAGAAAAAACAATCACATCACACAGATGGAATCCTCCATCTTCCTACCCATGCCTTGCAACCCCACCTCATATTTCCTCACCAAATCTTCCAGCACCCACCCTTCCACCGGGTCGACGGCGAATGACCATTCGATCGTGCACCCGCCTTCGCCGTCTCCGTCACCAGGGATGACTCTGACTGTCGACGCATATGAAGTGAACCCGTTGTTAGAGTCGACCATCTCATAGTTTAAGCTTCGTCTGAGCGTATCTACACTGACAAGTCACTCCTTGGACCATTTGATGGGGCGATTCTTGCCGGGGTCACTTGTGCCTCCGGACGAAATGGAAAAGCCGGCACAATATCGCACGCAACCGGGCTCGCCGTGCTTGCCGTGGATGCCATAGCAATCGGATAGGCCTGGGAACCATTTGTGGAGGTTGAAGAAATCCACGAAGAGTGGCCAGATCTGGTCTGCACTGGCCTTTGCGACTCTGGTAGAGACCTTCCCTTCCCACTTGTGACATGATTGGGACTCCATTTGATCCATGTTTTGGTGCTCCTTTTTATGCCAAAACATGCATGAAGAGAGAGTAAATACACGGCTTATTTATACACACACCATATATATTTTATTCATAGCAAGATAATTAATAAAATTTCGAATGAGCAGGAGTCGGTAGGGAAACATTTGGGATTGACTGATCTCTCTAGGGCAACTATTTTAATGTTCGACCGAAATCGAGTAATAAATTACTCAAGCAAGAAACCTACAGGGTGCTTTGTCGTGGCTGTCGACGTAAGGAGTAGGGGGGTTCAGTTGTCTAGCTCAATTTACGTATTGGTTGTAACATCTCTTTCAAGAAAGTTGTCTTCACCGAAAATTAACTTTATGGTGTTAGACTTTTTATTTATTTATTTGGGTGAGTACGAGACGGTACAAAATGTTTTTGATAAATTAAAATAAAAATAAAATAAAAAACTCTGCACTAGGTGAAGTTGTGGACGTATTCTAAAATTATATTGTTCGACACTTAAGAGCCCAATTGAGAGGGGCATCTTTCACGTGCCAGTGTGTTTCCTCGCATTTCTTTGAGAGCATACTGGGTTGTACTCTATGTAGCACCGACACGGACACGTGACACGGGACACAACACGACACGCCGACACTTTATTTATCAAAAAATAGAGAATTTCGATACGTTCCGACACGTTATATATTAAATATATTTTTATATATAAATGCAAAAATAAATAAATAATAATAAAAAGAGCTTAGAATTAATTTACACTAAAAATATAAATCCAACATTTGTTAATATCATTCATTGTTTTAATTTGACATATATTGAACGAGAAATTCAAAAAATTGCAAACATGAAAGAATAAACTTGAAGGAACATGTCATTTTTTTTTTTTTTTTATACTTGTCGGAGATTAGTGAGATTTCTTATAGTCTTAGACAGAGTTCGGAGTTCATGATATAGACTAGCTTGGAGCTCCTCTGCAAAAAAAGGTTCGAGAAAAATGAAAATCCAGGACAAGAACTCTTGAAGTATGACCAAAAGAAAAGGAAACCACTAAATTGGCTACAGAAAATGTGTGAGATAACTCACAAGCCAATAACATAAACCAAAAGAGATAACTCGCAAGTGATGCTTGCGAGAGACGGAAATAATCAAAAAAATTATAACTTTAAAGTATGTGGGGGCAACGGAACGACGCCGACGAGATGAGAGGCGTTCTAACCATCATCACTCATGGGAAGATCAGAACTTATAAGTGAGAAACTTGAGAGTAAGAATTTTCTTCTTTCCCTTTTATTTTTGTTATTTTCATTATTTTTTCATATATTTACATTTTGACCCCTTGAGTATTGAAAATTTTTAAAATTGACCCCGTTCGTGTTGGAATTTTGGACTCGCGTGTCAGAGCGTGTTGGGAAGAGTTGACCACATGTCCGACACTCCGACATGGTCAACGAGTGTCGGAACATCCAAGATAAGACCTACAATTAGCTTTCCCTTGTTAAGAGAAACTCATATTAAGAACAAAAAATTAATTGAAAGTCATATTTGCTTTTCCTCAAAAAAAAAAAAAAAAAATACACAACAACAACAACAAGATAAGACCTACAATTAGCTTTCCCTTGTTTCTAGCTAATAAGCATGGGATTTACATTGTAGCTTTTTGCGTGTTTTGTTTTGTGAACAAAGTGTTGGGAGTGTGGATGGGGAAACGTTTCTAGGTGTTATGGAGATACTTTCCAGTAGGAGATCCGATGCTAACTAGATCACCACATCAATAATTTCGAACAAAATTGAACAGATGGATTACATTAAAATACTATCAAAAGATTTAGGATTAAATTGGCTAAATTGAAATGTTTATAACTAAATCGGCCATCATATAATAGGTTTAGTATTTTTTTTATGAGTTTTTAGAGAATTTGCATTTGGTGATGACAAGAGAATTAAACATATGATTTGAGAGGACTGACATAGAATAGTCATTTGTTCAATAGGATAAAACAAATGATTGCATCCGATTCTCCACATTTGATGATGACAAGAGAATTAAACAAATAGCTCAAGACAAGTAAACAAATGAGTGTCTTTTGTCCAAGAGATCCAACGGAAGGGACGAGTACTTCACTCCTCTACCTAAGGAGAGGGAGGACTCTCTCTTGAAGAGAAGACCTCCCAGTGGTCTACAAATATGTTTGCTCAACTTGCATCCTTGTAGCAAGTTTTACTATGGACAAGGAAGGAAGATAGTAATCATATGATTCAAGAGGACTGACATAGAATAGTCATTTGTTCAATAGGATAAAACAAATGATTGCATCCGATTCTCTGCATTTGATGATGACAAGAGAATTAAACAAATAGCTCAAGACAAGTAAACAAATGAGTGTCTTTTGACCAAGAGGTCCAACAGAAGGGACGAGTACTTCACTCCTCTACCTAAGGAGAGGGAGGACTCTCCCCTGAAGAGAAGACCTCACATTGGTCTACAAATATGTTTGCTCAACTTGCAACCTCACAGCAAGTTTTACTAAGGACAAGGAAGGAAGAGAGCAATCACTCAAAACTCATAGGTTAATGGCAAACAACATTCCAGCCAATCATTGTAGTCTGAGGTAAGCACCAGTGTCAAGCCACAACATCTCTTCACTGTTGTAGTCTAGCCTCCAATATATTTGAGGACTACAAGTAAAATCATGCAGTCTCGATTTCCTTTCATAAAAAGGAACTTCCTATCTTCGATCATTTCCCCCATGTGTGTTCCATTACTTGAACACCGTTTTGTCTCCTCAGCATAGATTAGGTGAACTCGTCCTTTTCAATGTTGCATTTGGAAATCATTGCCCCATTTTTGTTTACTTCGTTAGTTGATTAATGGGTTTATTCTCAATTCTCATTGTTTGAGCTTTTGTACCGGTTGTCTAATAAGTAATGTGCTGATTTTAATTTCAAGCAAAGGAATAGAGCACGTGGCTCAAATTGCTGCAGAATACAATCAACAACTTGATTCCTTGGTGGAAGCCTTGCTTCAACTCATCAAGGATTGGCACGGCTATTCAAGTCTAGCCAACATTACCGGTGCACCTATCATTATGCTTATTTGTGTAGCAATCAAGATTGTTCGGCAGAAATTACTCTCCGAGATGGGAAGGCAGGATATGGACACAAGGTTCCAAATTATGTATGATCTAATTGCTCTAGCTCTCGGATGTGTTGCGTGCAGTCTGTTGATGTACATTCTGCTTGATGAAATGCCTTGGTTGATTGACTTTCCTTGGGTCCTATTGTTACTAATCCTCTTTGCATTCATCATGAATCAAAGGATTAATTAGTGAACGGTGATAGTTTCCGATTTTCTAATATGGTGATGTGTATTTTATATGAATTGGTTTTTCCTTTGTAACCTTCCAACACTGGCTTGGACATGAACTTCATGGTGTATTTTTATCTTGAAAACAATGATAGTTTCCGATTATTTCTATCTAATAAGACAATTGTTTTTTTGGGCTAGAGACAAAATAATTTAGAGTATATTGGCAACAATCACATTATCCTCGTTCACTATTCTTACATTTTTACTTAGCAATTTCTATGCAACAAAATTTAAGCTAAATCAACTAATTGATAGCTCACAAGTTGTAAGTAGAGCAAGATGGACGCTTGATTCATGGTAGATTTTTTTGCGGGTGACTCTCTCTAAGGAGTACGTGTTGAAACTCCAACCGAACCACATTAATCTTTGATGTTCTTGTTGTTCTTTATTGATTTCTTTGATATCTTCTTCTTTTTGTATTAGGTTTGAATTGCAAGATCTATTAACTTATGTATTATTTCACAATGTTTAGTAATTACAAACTTTTAACAAAGTCATTATGGAAACGTGTGATAGTGAACAATTCATTTGATTTACATATATTAACAAATTGGCTTATGAAGAAGCAAAAAGCCAGCTTAGCTGATAAGGACTTCGTATTTAAATTCTTGCAATGAGCACATGGATCAAAATCGCATAATCAGGTTTCCACAACTTTTTAGAGAAGGGGGGAAAGCGGGGGACCTCTATACTTGTAACCTATACAATGGATTATTAAAAGCAAAAAAGAAGAAAAAGTCAATATACAAAAACTTCACAAGTTCATGCTGAGATTGAACCTCTAGGAAATGCAAAACACAACCTTAGAGATTAAACAGAGTCATACCACAAGTATTTAAAGCATGCATAATCAATCAAAAAGAGAGCACACCTTTCTGCCTTCACCCACTAGCTTCTTGAATTGCACTTTCTATCTTCTTGGCCACATATGGGTAGCAAAAATCAAAGTAAGACCTCATATCTTGGAGCCCCCACCACTCAATTGGATCAGCCACAAAGGACCACTCAATCGTGCACCCAACCATTGTTATAGATGAAACCAAATATTTTTTTAGGGGCTTTTTTGTCTTTTCTATCAAATTTGCTTTTAGGTTAAAAGTGATACCTTTATATTAGCGATGGCAAGACGTTAGCTGTCAAGACGCTAATAAAGAAAATAGAGAGACAAGAAAAAGAGAGAAGAAAAAAAATGAGTTTTTTTTTTTCTTTATGAGAGTTCTCAATCTCTTTGTGCCCTGATCTTGAGAGAAGATCATCGTTGTATTTCAACTTTTTCTAAAGTCTAGTGGATTCATAGAGTTCCTCTACGCGGAGACGTAGCCTAGGTTTGGGTGAACTTCGTTAACAAATTTTCTGGCGTGTTCGATTCTGTTCTTTTATTATTATATTATGCCTGGTGAATTGTTTGCAAGCGTTATTTTTCTGGAATCAACGTGCGATTTCGTAACAACTGGTATCAGAGCCTGGGTTGGCTAATTGAGAATATCGATGGTTTTTCGGTGACGTTCAATTGAAAGCAAATAGTATGGCAAAAGATAAAATCAGAATCGATAAGTTCGATAGGCAGGATTTCGGATGGTGGAAACTACAAATCAAGGATTATCTTTATCAAAAAGATTTCTATGCATCACTTGAGGGTTGGAAACCCGAGATGGCAGAAGTGGATCCGATAGCAAAAGTCGGATGAAAAATTCTTGATCGAAAGGCATTAGGTGCGATTCATCTAGGGTTGACAAAAAAGACGGGATACCACACCACAAAAGCAAAAACTACAAAAGAAACCATGGATATTCTAAAGAATATTTATGAGAAGCCATCCACATCAAATCAGATATTTTTGCTGAAGAAACTGGTTAATATGAAGTTATCTGATAAAGTTTCTATGGCAGAACATATTAATAGTTTCACACAAGTCACAGGTCAATTGGAATTCGTGGGCATAAATTTAGATAAGAAGCTTCAAGCTTTATTATTTTTATGTTCTCTTCCAGAAAGCTACAATACTGCAATGTAGGGAATTTTGAGCACCATGAACGATGATTTAACTCTTGATGATGCTGTGAGTAGTATCATGGATGAAAAGATGCGAAGGAAAGTCTCAGGTGGAGATAACTTTTCTGAATCTACATCTTCAATGGCACTCGCAGTGGAGAACCGTGGAAGAAGTAAAAGTAGAGGAAAATTTAGCGGGCGTGGCAGATCACAATCAAAGGGTAAGAGACAAGTTGCAAAAGATGAGTGTTGATTTTGTCACAAAACCGAACACCAGAGGTTTTAGTGTGGAGCCTACAAAAAGAAGCAGCAAGATAAGAATCAAGGAGTTAATGTGATTAGCGATAAATCTCTGTTAGATAATTTCTGTTTGTCTGCAAGGTTTGACTTGACGACAGATAAATGGTTTATTGATTCTGGTGCTTCTTTTCATTGCACCTCACAAAAAGACATATTTGATGATTATGCTAGTGGAGATTTTGGACAAGTGATGGTGGGAAATGGCCACATGTGTCCCATTGTTGCGAAAGTAATTGTGATTGTGAACATCTCAGGTGGAGGACGTTTAGTTTTGCGTGAAACTAGGCATATTCTGGAATTAAAGAAAAATCTAATTTCAAATAGTAAACTTGACCAAGAAGGTTTGGTAATAACCTTTGGATGCGGAGAGTGGAAGACAACTTTAGGGGCAAAAGTAATAGCAAAGGGAAAGCGTACGGTACACTTTACCTTCTCCAAGAAAACAATATCAGTGATATGGTTGCAACTACAATGGCTACAGGTAATTTGTCTACTCCTTTGCATTATCGTTTATGATATCTTGGTAAAAAAGGTGTAAATCAGTTACACTTGAGGAAATTACTTCCAGATTTGTAAAAAGTTGAGTTAGATTTTTGTGAGAGTTGCATTTATGGAAAACAGAAAGTTGTTAATTTTCAATTGAATAGGCGACAAAATAAAGGCCAGAAGCTAGAGTTGGTTCATACTGATGTATGGGGACCTGCTCAGGAACTCTCTTATGGCGGTAAGATATATTTTGTCACATTTATTGATGATGCAACAAGGAAGACTTGGGTTTATGCTCTTAGAAAAAAAATCAAAAGTATTTGGGATATTCAGAATGTGGAAGACCATGGTAGAAAAAGAGACAGGTTATCAGATTAAAGCTCTAAAGTCTAATAATGGTGGTAAATACACAATAAGGAATTTGCAGAATATTTGAGTTGAGAAGGCATACACGGGTTAAAAATTATTCTTAGAACTCCTCAAGAGAACAGTGTAACTGAAAGGATGAACATAACTATTCTAGAACGTGTAAGATGCATGAGGCTACACGCGAGTCTCTCACTACACTTATGGGCTGCCACAATTGATGCAGTTGTTTATTTTATCAACAAAAGTCCATTTAGTGCGTTGGATGGAGAAATACCACAAGAATGGTGGTCAGGTAAAAAGATTAATTATTCACATCTAAAAGTGTTTGGTTATATTGCATATGCTTTGATTGGTAAGGAATATAGGAAAAAACTTGATGTTAAATCCCAGAAGTGCGTATTTATTGGATACGGTGGCAACAAGTATGACTATAGGCTTTGGGATTATGAGAATAATAAAGTCATCCACAGTCGGAATGTGGTATTCCATGAAGAAAATATGTACAAGGATCGTTAGACAAAGCATGAGAAGGTAATAGAACCAGAATATGTTGAATTAGACACAAGACCTATGAAGATGTTTTTAGTAAATCAAAATGCACTTGAAATAGAGGTTCAAGATGAGCATATTATCAGTGAAGAGGTAGTTCAAGAGGAACTCAGTGATTCGGAGCAAACTAACGACCCTGAAGTACCTGTCTTAAGAAGGTCTACACGTGTGAGAAAGCCAAATGTAATTTTTGATCCAACAGCTAATATTGTTCTGAGTCATATCTTATATACAGATTCAAGGGAACCGGAGACTTACGATGAGGCAAAGGTAGACACGTCTCACTTGCAGTGGGAGTATGCTATGAAAGACGAGATGAGGTCGTTACTGCAAAACAAAACTTGGGAGTTGACCAAGTTGTCCACAGGTAAAAAAATTTTATTAAACAAATAGGTGTACAGGATTAAGAATGAAGCAAATTGTAGTATAAGATACAAGGCGAGACTTGTAGTCAAGGGCTTTTCTAAAAAAAAAAGGATCGACTATTTCGAGATATTTTCACATGTAGTGAAAATGACATTAATTAGAGTTCTACTGAGTATAGTTGCAGTTGAGGATCTTCATCTTGAGCAGTTAGACGTAAAAATAACGTTTTTACACGGTGACTTAAATAAAGAACTATACATGGCACAACCTAAGGGTTTTGAAGTCAAAGGTAAGGAGCACATGGTATGTTGCTTGAAAAAAAGTTTGTATGGCTTGAAATAAGCTCCACGGCAATGGTATCTAAAATTTGATAATTTCATGAAAGAAAAAGGATTTGCACACTGTGAGTCTGATCACTGTGTTTATTTTCGCAAGTATGATGATGGTAACATTGTGTATCTCTCTTTATATGTGGATGACATGCTGGTAGCTAGTTCCATTATAAAGAGAATCGTAGAAGTGAAGAAGATGTTATCATCACGATTTGCTATGAAAGACTTGGGAGAGTCCAAGAATATTTTAGGCATGAAAATCATCAAGGACAGGAAAATTAAGAAATTATGATTGTCGCAGGAAGACTATGTGAACAAGGTGTTAAAGAGATTTAACATTGACAAGGCAAAATCGGTTGCAACTCCTCTAGCAAGCCACTTCAAACTTTCTAAGGATATGTATCCGAGCACTCATGTTTTAAAAGATGAGATGGCGGTAGTTCTATATGCATCAGCAGTGGGGAGTTTGTTGTATGCCATGATGAGCACGAGACCAGACATTGCACATGTAGTAGGAGTTGTGTGTCGATATATGCAGAACTCAGGCAGAGAGCATTGGAATGCAATAAAATAGATATTGAGATATCTAGTAGGTATTTCTAATTACTCACTTTGTTATGGTGATATATCTCTAGAGTTGCAGGGTTATGTAGATGCAGATCATTCGGATGATCAAGATAGTGGTAAGAGTACCACCGGATATGTCTTTACAGTTGCAGGTACAGTAGTGAGTTGAGTATCTCAACTACAAAAAGTAGTGGCTTTATCGACAACGGAGACAAAATACATGGTGATCATAGAAGCCTTCAAAGAAATCATATGGTTACAAGATTACATGGAGGAGCTACATCGAAAACAACCAGTCAGTACACTGTGGAGTGATAGTTAAAGTACAGTGCACTTAGCAAAGAATGCAGCTTATCACTCAAGGACTAAACATATCAAAAAGCGTTATCACTTTATCAAATCAGCATTGAAAGATAATGAGTTAAAGCTACAGAAGATTGATGACTCGAAGAATCCAGTTGACATGTTGACCAAGGTATTAGACAGAGAGAAGCATATTTTTTGTACTACTATCATTGCTATTACTCCATGTTGATTGATGGGGAGTATCACAGAGGCACAAGTTTTTCAATTACTACTTTTTGAAGAAGATGGATGCAAAGTTGCTTGGTGCTTGAGTATGTTTGTCTTCAAATGGGAGATTGTTATAGATGAAGCCAAATATTTTTTAGGGGCTTTTTTGTTTTTTCTATCAGATTTGCTTTTAGGTTAAAAGTAATACATTTATATTAGCGATGGCAAGACGCTAGCCGTTAAGACGCTAAAAAAGAAAATAGAGAGAAAAAAAAAAAGAGAAGAAAAAGAATGAGTTTTTTTTTCTTTATGAGGGTTCTCAATCTCTTTGTGTCTTGATCTTGAGAGAAAATCATCGTTGTATTCCAACTTTTTCTAAAGTTTAGTGGATTCGTAGAATGCCTCCACGTACGGAGGCATAACCTGGGTTTAGATGAACTTTGTTAACAAATTTTATGGTGTGTTCTTCTGTTTTTGTTTTTTTATTATTATATTTTACCTGGTGAATTGTTTGCGAGCGTTATTTTTCTAGAATCAACGTGCGATTTCATAACAACCATCTTATTATCCTCATCATTCACGGGAATCAATCTAATTGTGGCAACATAGGACTTGATCCCAATATTGCTGTCCATGACCTCATAGCTGAAGCACTTTTCACTAGGGTCCATCATGAGGAGCCACTCAGTGACCCACTTGATCTTCGACAGGTATGAATCGTTGCCGGATGTGGTGGAGGTGACGTATCGAACGAGACCGGGCTGGCCCGGGACGCCCTTAACTTGGTGGCAAGTGTCAATGGAGGGAAGCAACTTGTGGATATTACAAAAATCCACCAAGAATGGCCACGCTTGGTTTGGTGTTGGTCCTTTTAGCTCAGCAGTGAGCTGGGCTTCCCATCTTGGTTGGGTTTCTTCTGCCATTGAGAGAGAGAGAGAGAGAGAGAGAGAGAGAGAGAGAGAGAGAGAGAGAGAGGACTGTTGGGTTTATGGCAAAGATGGAGACGCTTATTAGATAAAGCCCAAACATGTGGTCCCTTCTCTTTGTATACAACTCATTTTAGATATTCATGCTTTGAAAATTATAATTTGTCCCCCATTGAGTCAGATGGTTAAAGTGAGTAAGGGTTGTTTGGTAAAATCTATTTTTGTTTCGTGGAACAAAATTTTTTATTCTTTTGTTTTGGGGAACAAAAAAATAATAAAAACTTATTTGGTAAAACTTTTGTTCTCAGGAACAAAAAGTCCATAGATTTAGAACATAAATAAAAAGTAGAAAAAATAATATTTATTGTTCGCAAACAATTTAAATCAATTTTTCTCTTTTATTTTTTCTTCTCTTTTCTTCTTCTCTTTCTTTTCTCTTCTTCTTCCTTTTGGCCGATCGCCAGCCTTGGCCATGGCCAGCGCCGACGCCGATGACCAGCCAGATGAGGGTCGGCGACCTCGCCGAAGTGTCGTCGGCCCCCGAAGACACCAAGCCACGGCAAGGCTTGGCCTCACCAGGCTAGGGTGAGGCCGACCTCTCGTTGGCCGGCGCGAGGCTCAAGGTGAGGTCAACTCACATCGCCTAGGCGAGGTCGAGCCTCGTGGCGGCTTGGCGAGGCTCCGACGAGCTCGCCGGACCTTGCTCAACCGGTCGCCGACTGTCGGCCGCCGCCGTGGGCCGTGGCCGCAACCGGCCATAAAGGAGGAAGAAGGAAAAAAAATTTTAAAAAAAAAAAAAAAATATATTTAAAAATTAAAAGAAACAACAAAATTATACTATTTTATCAAATGCATTTCTATCACGGGAATATAAATTTTTTGTAGTTACCAAGTGCACTCTTATACTAAAAAAGTGTTCCTAAAAACAGAAAAAAAAAAAAACCATTTATCATCAAAAATTGTTTCTTGGAATACAATCGTTACTAAACACACCCTACCTAAATTTAGGAAATTGTCGTTCGAATCTATTCTGGCGGCATACAAATACATGTCAAAGTCAATAACTTAATATCTATCATGAAATTTCTATTTATCCGCTGGCGGTCTCTAGCATGTTTCCCAACTATTATATTAGCCGAGTATTTTCATCTTTTTTTCTCAGTAACTATTTTACAAGTTATACCGTTTTCCACATAAGAAAACAATTCAATTGCTAACATTTTCATCATGTTTACAACTTTGCATACGTGGTTTTATAATTATTTGGAAACTCGAGGGACTTGGGAGACTATGGTAATATTTT
This sequence comes from Eucalyptus brandiana, assembly GCA_014182725.1. Classification (NCBI taxonomy): domain Eukaryota; kingdom Viridiplantae; phylum Streptophyta; class Magnoliopsida; order Myrtales; family Myrtaceae; genus Eucalyptus; species Eucalyptus brandiana. The sequence goes on from CM024670.1 coordinate 37,640,242, forward strand.
CTTTGCTGACTAATTAATTATTTTCATCATAAGTGGAACCTTCCATGTAATATGAGGGAAAATTACCCAAAAAGTCTTAAATTTATCCATTTCAATTTGGCAAAATTAGTTCTAAACCATTTTAAAAAATTGTCAATGTGGTCTAACCAGTCAATTTTGGTAAGAAAGTTGCATCCGATGTGGCACAGCTAACACTGAGAGGAAATTTTAGGGAGTTGTCAACCACCGCCGAGGCTCGACAACCCCCACTAGCCACTGGGCAAGGGCCTATGAGCCCTCACTACTCAATGGGTGAGGACTCGCACGACTGCCGCCCTTGCATGTGACTAGCGAGGGTTGTGAGCCTGCATCTAGTTAGCCACATGCTAGGGAGCGAACCCTTGCCTAATGGTCGAGGGGTCGTTAGGTCTTGGCTGGCCTTTAACAATAAAAAAAAAAAAAAATAGTGAAAAATTCCAGAAATTTTTCAAGTCCATGGTATCAATTTTTCACTAAAAATTAGTCCAATAGACTAATTTGACAAAACGTACTTTTCAACTTCGAATGGGTTTTGGACAGGAAGAGGTGGAGGATGATCAGATCGGAGCATCGCGATGGGTGCTCCGGTCCCATCCATCTGCTGATATCTTTCTATCATCGATGGGTCCACCACGCGATTGATAGGTTTTGGCTTTGTGCTCTCGACTGTTCACTTACCGGTTTGATTTGATTAAAGGAAAAGGCTTTTGAAGAAGTTCGATTCCTCTTTTCCCAGCTCAAGACCTTCAAAATTGGAGTTTGCTTTGATGGCTACGATGCGACTTGATGAGAGGGCCGATGCAGGTATTGGCGGCCGTAGTGGACGGAGGCCCATCTATGGCGTCTAGCACCGTCGACGGTCGATGATGGCGACAGAGAAACGATTGAAATAAGCCACGCAAATACGATGTTTCAGTCTCCTACGATCGTCGTCAGAAAATTTGATTGCCTGAACCTCGAATGCGATTGCACTTGTTGGAGCTTTTAAGGCTGTGGTCCCCTTTACCGATGAAAATACAAGCACGACCGGACCACAAACACCGCACTCCTCTCTTACATGAATAATTGCCTTCACATGAAAACGACGCGCCTGAAGAAAAAACAATCACATCACACAGATGGAATCCTCCATCTTCCTACCCATGCCTTGCAACCCCACCTCATATTTCCTCACCAAATCTTCCAGCACCCACCCTTCCACCGGGTCGACGGCGAATGACCATTCGATCGTGCACCCGCCTTCGCCGTCTCCGTCACCAGGGATGACTCTGACTGTCGACGCATATGAAGTGAACCCGTTGTTAGAGTCGACCATCTCATAGTTTAAGCTTCGTCTGAGCGTATCTACACTGACAAGTCACTCCTTGGACCATTTGATGGGGCGATTCTTGCCGGGGTCACTTGTGCCTCCGGACGAAATGGAAAAGCCGGCACAATATCGCACGCAACCGGGCTCGCCGTGCTTGCCGTGGATGCCATAGCAATCGGATAGGCCTGGGAACCATTTGTGGAGGTTGAAGAAATCCACGAAGAGTGGCCAGATCTGGTCTGCACTGGCCTTTGCGACTCTGGTAGAGACCTTCCCTTCCCACTTGTGACATGATTGGGACTCCATTTGATCCATGTTTTGGTGCTCCTTTTTATGCCAAAACATGCATGAAGAGAGAGTAAATACACGGCTTATTTATACACACACCATATATATTTTATTCATAGCAAGATAATTAATAAAATTTCGAATGAGCAGGAGTCGGTAGGGAAACATTTGGGATTGACTGATCTCTCTAGGGCAACTATTTTAATGTTCGACCGAAATCGAGTAATAAATTACTCAAGCAAGAAACCTACAGGGTGCTTTGTCGTGGCTGTCGACGTAAGGAGTAGGGGGGTTCAGTTGTCTAGCTCAATTTACGTATTGGTTGTAACATCTCTTTCAAGAAAGTTGTCTTCACCGAAAATTAACTTTATGGTGTTAGACTTTTTATTTATTTATTTATTTGGGTGAGTACGAGACGGTACAAAATGTTTTTGATAACTTAAAAAAAAAAAACTCTGCACTTGGTGAAGTTGTGGACGTATTCTAAAATTATATTGTTCGACACTTAAGAGCCCAGTTGAGAGGGGCATCTTTCACTTGCCAGTGTTTTCCTTGCATTTCTTTGAGAGCATACTGGGTTGTACTCTATGTAGCACCAACACGGACACGCGATACGCGACACGACACGACACGATACGCCGACACGTCATTTATCAAGAAATAGAGAATTTCAATACGTTCCGACACGTTATATATTAAATATATTTTTATATATAAATGTAAAAATAAATAAATAATAATAAAAAGAGTATATAATTAATTTACACCAAAAATATAAGTCCAACATTTGTTAATATCATTCATTGTTTTAATTTGACATATATTGAACGAGAAATTCAAAAATTGCAAACATGAAAGAGTAAACTTAAAGGAACATGTCATGTTTTTTTTTTTTTTTTTTTTTTTTTTTTTTTTTTTTATACTTGGCGGAGATTAGTGAGATTTCTTATAGTCCTAGACAAAGTTCGGAGTTCATCATATAGACTAGCTTGGAGCTCCTCTGTAAAACAAGGTTCGAGAAAAATGAAAATCCAGGACAAGAACTCTTGAAGTATGACCAAAAGAAAAGGAAACCACTAAATTAGCTACGGAAAATGTTTGAGATAACTCACAAGCCGATAACATAAACCAAAAGAGATAACTCGCAAGTGATGCTTGCGAGAGACGGAAATAAGCAAAAAAAATTATAACTTTTAAGTATGTGGGGGCAGCGGAACGATGCCAACGAGATGAGAGGCGTTCTAACCATCATCACTCATGGGAAGATCAGAACTTATAAGTGAGAAACTTGAGAGTAAGAATTTTCTTCTTTCCCTTTTATTTTTGCTATTTTCATTATTTTTTCATATATTTACATTTTGACCCCTTGAGTATTGAAAATTTTTAAAATTGACCCCGTGCGTGTCAGAATTTCGGACTCACGTGTTGGAGCGTGTCGGGAAAAGTTGACTACGTGTCGGATTTTCCGACACTTGTTGACCGTGTGTCAGAACATGTCAGAGCATGTCGGACGCGTGTCGAAGTGTCGGACACGTCACAAAGGCTTTCGGAAAGTGTCGGTGCTTCTTTGGTTGTACTCACAATAGAGTATATTCAGTGGGTGTAAATCTAGTGAAAAGTGAGATCATTTCTAGCAGTCATTGAGCTTTTTTGTGCGAATTGGTAAGTTTTACTGATTTTCATTTGTAATTGAATAGAGTATGATTAGTAGTGGGGAATAATCCCTCTCAAGTGTGAACACCATTATATAAACAAGTGAAATGCCATAACAAACTATCCATTTTGTAATTGAATAGAGTATGATTAGTAGTGGGGAATAATCCCTCTTAAGTGTGAACACCATTATATAAACAAGTGAAATGCCATAATAAACTATCATTTCTTTTTTAAGATCACAAATTCGGAAAGAATTTGAAACTTCTCCTAAAGTTAGCGGGTGTGAAAATTCTGTCACATCAATGAAGAGACACGACTGAACACACATTCTATTCCTTCCTTTTGTTAAGAGAAACTCATATTAAGAACAAAAAATTAATTGAAAGTCATATTTGCTTTTCTTAAAAAAAAAAAAAAACAACAACAACAACAACAAGATAAGACCTACAATTAGCTTTCCCTTGGACGTGCGGACCCCTCAAGTGCCACAACTTTGGCCAAAGGGACACTTAAGTGCCATAACTTACGAAGGTACACTTAAGTGCCAAAATCGGAGTAAAAGGGATCGGCTTGAGTGCGCCATTCCGGCCAAAATCTCATTAAAACGCCAACGTGGCATTTTTCCGGCGACGCGCCCAAAACGACGCCGTTTTGCACGCGATGTGGACAAAACGGCGTCGTTTTGGATTGACGTGGAAAAAAATAAATAAAAAATTAATTAAATTGTAAATTAAATTTAGTTAAAATATTAAAAATTAATAATTTTAAAATTAAATTTAGTCAAAATAATTAAAAAAATTTTAAAAAGTTTAATTTTTTTTAAAAACTTTAAAAAAATTAAAAAAATTTTAAAAAAATTAAAAAAATTTTTTTAAAAAAAAAAAAAAAAAAAAAAAAAAAAAGGCAACGGGGGGAGGCGGCCGAGGATAAGCCCTCACCGCTGCCGTCGCCGCCCGCCGCCGCCGGGAAGGGCCGGGCGACGGCGGGAGGGCCGGCCGGGTCGCCGGGCCACGGCCGGGGGTCGGCGACCCCCGGTCGACCAGGCGGCGAGGGCTCGCGAGCCCTCGCCGCCGGATCTGGGGGCTTGCGGCCCTCGCCCGGATCCGGCGAGGGCTCGCGAGCCCTCGCCACCGGGGGTCGCCGGGCCACGGCCGGGGTCGGCGACCCCGGCCGGCCGCGGCGAGGCTCGCGAGCCCTCGCCGCCGGATCTGGGCGAGGGCCGCGAGCCCTCGCGGCCGGATCTGGGGGCTCGCGGCCCTCACCCCCGATCCGCGAGGGCTCGCGAGCCCTCGCCGCCGGCCGGCCGGGTCGCCGCCCCGGCCGCCCGTGCCGCGACCCCGGCCGACCCTCCCCCCGCCGTCGCCGGCCCTTCCGGCGGCGGCGGGCGGCGGCGGCGGGCGGGCCGAGGGCTCTCGGCCGCCTCCACCCGTTCCCCTTTTTTTTTTTTTTTTTTTTTTTTTTTTTTTTAAATATTTTTAAAATTATTATTTTTAAAATATTTAACTAAATTTAATTATAAAATTATTATTTTTAAAAATATTTTAACTAAATTTAATTTTAAAATTATTATTTTTAAATATTTTAACTAAATTTAATTTTAAATTAAATTAAATTAATTTTTAAATTTTTTTTTTTTTTACGTCAACCCAAAACGACGCCGTTTTGACCACATCGGCGTGCAAAACGACGTTGTTTTGGGTGCGCTTCGCCGGAAAAACGCCACGTTGGCATTTTGGCCGGACTTTGGCGGAGTGGCACTCAAGTGATCCGTTTTTCTTCAAACGTGGCAGACTAAGTGTACCTTTCGTAAGTTATGGCGACTTAAGTGTCCTCATTCCCTTCCAAAAGCTTAAGACTTGAAGCGTTCTTTTGCCCTTTCCCTTGTTTCTAGCTAGTAAGCATGGGATTTACCTTGTAGCTTTTTGCGTGTTTTCTTTTGTGACCAAGTGTTGGTAGTGTGGATGGGGAAATGTTTCTAGGTGTTATGGCGATACTTTCCAGTAGGAGATCTGATGCTGACTAGATCACCACATCAATGATTTCGAACAAAATTGAACAGATGGATTACATTAAAATACTGTCAAAAGGTTTAGAATTAAATCGGTTAAATTGGAATATTTATAACTAATAGGTTTAGTATTTTTTTTATATGAGTTTTTACAGAATTTGCATTTGGTGATGACAAGAGAATTAAACATATGATTTGAGATGACTGACATAGAATAGTCATTTGTTCAATAGGATAAAACAAATGATTGCATCCGATTCTCCACATTTGATGATGACAAGAGAATTAAACAAATAGCTCAAGACAAGTAAACAAATGAGTGTCTTTTGTCCAAGAGGTCCAACGGAAGGGACGAGTACTTCACTCCTCTACCTAAGGAGAGGGAGGACTCTCTCCTGAAGAGAAGACCTCCCATTGGTCTACAAATATGTTTGCTCAACTTGCATCCTTGCAGCAAGTTTTACTATGGACGAGAAAGGAAGATAGTAATCATATGATTCAAGAGGACTGACATAGAATAGTCATTTGTTCGATAGGATAAAACAAATGATTGCATCCGATTCTCCACATTTGATGATGACAAGAGAATTAAACAAATAGCTCAAGACAAGTAAACAAATGAGTGTCTTTTGTCCAAGAGGTCCAACGGAAAGGACGAGTACTTCACTCCTCTACCTAAGGAGAGGGAGGACTCTCCCCTGAAGAGAAGACCTCACATTGGTCTACAAATATGTTTGCTCAACTTGCAACCTCACAACAAGTTTTACTATGGACAAGGAAGGAAGAGAGCAATCACTCAAAACTAATAGGTTAATGGCAAACAACATTCCAGCCAATCATTGTAGTCTGAGGTAAGCACCAGTGTCAAGCCACAACATCTCTTCACTGTTGTAGTCCAGCCTACAATATATTGGAGGACTACAAGTAAAATCATGCAGTCTCGATTTCCTTTCCTAAAAAGAAACTTCCTATCTTCGATCATTTCCCCCGTGTGTGTTCCATTACTCGAACACTGTTTTGTCTCCTTAGCATAGATTAGGTGAACTCGTCCTTTTCAATGTTGCATTTGGAAACCATTGCCCCATTTTTGTTTACTTCGTTAGTTGGTTAATGGGTTTATTCTCAATTCTCATTGTTTGAGCTTTTGTACCGGTTGTCTAATAAGTAATCTGCTGATTTTAATTTCAAGCAATGGAATAAAGCACGTGGCTCAAATTGCTGCAGAATACAATCAACAACTTGATTCCTTGGTGGAAGCCTTGCTTCAACTCATCAAGGATTGGCACGGCTATTCAAGTCTAGCCAACATTACTGGTGCACCTATCATTATGCTTATTTGTGTAGCAATCAAGATTGTTCGGCAGAAATTACTCTCCGAGATGGGAAGGCAGGATATGGACACAAGGTTCCAAATTATGTATGATCTAATTGCTCTAGCTCTCGGATGTGTTGCATGCAGTCTGTTGATGTACATTCTGCTTGATGAAATACCTTGGTTGATTGACTTTCCTTGGGTCCTATTGTTACTAATCCTATTTGCATTCATCATGAATCAAAGGATTAATTAGTGAACGGTGATAGTTTCCGATTTTCTAATATGGTGATATGTATTTTATATGAATTGGTTTTTCATTTGTAACCTTCCAACACTGGCTCGGACATGAACTTCATGGTGTATTTTTATCTTGAAAACAATGATAGTTTCCGATTATTTTTATCTAATAAGGCAATTATTTTTTCGGGCTAGAGAGGAAATAATTTAGAGTATATTGGCAACAATCACATTATCCTCATTCACTATTCTTACATTTTTACTTAGCAATTTCTATGCAACAAAATTTAAGCTAAATGAACTAATCGATAGCTCATAAGTTCTAAGTAGAGCAAGATGGACGCTTGATTCATGGCAGATTTTTTTGCGGGTGACTCTCTCTGAGGAGTACATGTTGAAACTCCAACCGAACCACATTTATCTTTGATGTTCTTGTTGTTCTTTATTCATTTCTTTGATATCTTCTTTTTGTATTAGGTTTGAATTGCAAGATCTATTAACTTCTGTATTATTTCACAATGTTTAGTAATTACAAACTTTTAACGAAGTCATTATGGAAACGTGTGATAGTGAACAATTCATTTGATTTACATATATTAACAAATTGGCTTCTGAAGAAGCAAAAAGCCAGCTTAGCTGATAAGGACTTCGTAAGTAAATTCTTGCAATGAGCACATGGATCAAAATACGTGGCGATCACAAAAGCCTTCAAAGAAATCATATGGTTACAAGATTACATGAAGGAGCTACATCGAAAACAACCAGTCAGTACACTGTGGAGTGATAGTCAAAGTGCAGCGCACTTAGCAAAGAATGCAGCTTATCACTCAAGGACTAAACATATCAAAAATCTTATCACTTTATCAAATCAGCATTGAAAGATAATGAGTTAAAGTTACAGAAGATTGATGGCTCGAAGAATCCAGTTGACATGTTGACCAAGGTAGTAGATAGAGAGAAGCATATTTTATGTACTACTATCATTGCTATTACTCAATGTTGATTGATGGGGAGTATCACAGAGACACAAGTTTTTCAATTACTATTTTTTGAAGAAGATGGATGCAAAGTTGCTTGGTGCTTGAGTATGTTTGTCTTCAAATGGGAGATTGTTATAAATGAAGCCAAATATTTTTTAGGGGCTTTTTTGTCTTTTCTATCAGATTTGCTTTTAGGTTAAAAGTAATACATTTATATTAGCGATGGCAAGACGCTAGCCATCAAGACGTTGAAAAAGAAAATAGAGAGACAAAAAAAAAATGAGTTTTTTTCTTTATGAGGGTTCTCAATCTCTTTGTGTCCTGATCTTGAGAGAAAATTATCGTTGTATTCCAACTTTTTCTGAAGTTTAGTGGATTCGTAGAATGACTCTGTGTGGAGACGTAGCCCAGGTTTGTATGAACTTTGTTAACAAATTTTTTAGCGTGTTCTTCTGTTTTTGTTTTTTTATTATTATATTTTACCTGGTGAATTGTTTGCGAGCGTTATTTTTCTAGAATCAACGTGCGATTTCGTAACAACCATCTTATTATCCTCATCATTCACGGGAATCAATCTAATTGTGGCAACATAGGACTTGATCCCAATATTGCTGTCCATGACCTCATAGCTGAAGCACTTTTCACTAGGGTCCATCATGAGGAGCCACTCAGTGACCCACTTGATCTTCGACGGGTCTGAATCGTTGCCGGATGTGGTGGAGGCGACATATTGAACGAGACTAGGCTAGCCCGAGACGCCCTTAACTCGGTGGCAAGTGTCAATGGAGGGAAGCAACTTGTGGATATTACAAAAATCCACCAAGAATGGCCACGCTTGGTTTGGTGTTGGTCCTTTCAGCTCAGCAGTGAGCTTGGCTTCCCATCTTGGTTGGGTTTCTTCTGCCATTGAGAGAGAGAGAGAGAGAGAGAAAGAGAGAGTGAGAGAGTGAGGACTGTTGGGTTTATGGCAAAGATGGAGACATTTATTAGATAAAGCCCAAACATGTGGTGCTAAATTCCCCTTCTCTTTGTATACAATTCATTTTAGATATTCATGCTTTGAAAATTATAATTTGTCCCCCATTGAGTTAGATGGTTAAAGTGAGTAAGGGTTGTTTGGTAAAATCTATTTTTGTTTCGTGGAACAAAATTTTTTGTTCTCTTGTTTTGGGGAACAAAAAAAAGAATAGAAACGTGTTTGGTAAAACTTTTGTTCCCATGAACAAAAAGTCCATGTTTTTGTTCTCAGGAATAGATTTAGAACAGAAATAAAAAGTAGAAAAAAATAGCTTATTGTTCCCGGGAATAATTTCTAGAATCAATTTTTCTCTTTTATTTTTTCTTCTCTTTTCTTCTTCTTCTTCCTTTTGGCCAATCACCAGCCTTGGCCATGGCCGGCGCCGGCGCCGGCAACCAACCAGATGAGGGCCGACAACCTCGCCAAAGTGTCGTTGGCCCCGAAGACACCAAGCCACAGCAAGGCTTGGCCTCACCAGGTTACGGTGAGGCCGACCTCTCGTCGGCTAGTGCAAGGCTCAAGGTGAGGTCGACCTCGCACCGCCTCGGTGAGATCAAGCCTCGTGCTGGCTTGGCGAGGCTTCGACGAGCTCCCCGGACCTCGCCCAACCAGTCGCCGATCGGCGCCGCCGCCGTGGCCGGCAACCCCATAAAGGAGGAAGAAGGAAAAAAAAAAAAAAAAAGAAAGAAAAAAAGTAAAAATATAATAAAAATATTTAAAAATTAAAAGAAACAACAAATTATACTTATTTTATCAAACGCATTTCTACCAAGCGCGCTTTTATACTCAAAAATTGTTCCTAAGAACAGAAAGAAAAAAAAAACCATTTATCATCAAAAATTATTTCCTGGAATAGAATCATTACCAGATGCACCCTAACTAAATTTAGGAAACTGTCGTTCGAATCTATTATGGGGGCATACACATACATGTCAAAGTCAATAACTTAATATCTATCATGAAATTTCTATTTATCCACTGGCGGTCTCTAGCATGTTTCCCAACTATTATATTAGCCGAGTATTTTCATCTTTTTTTCTCAGTAACTATTTTGCAAGTTATACCGTTTTCCACAGAAGAAAACAATTCAATTGCTAACATTTTCATCATGTTTACAACTTTCCATACATGGTTTTATAATTATTTGGAAACTCGAGGGACTTGGGAGACTATGGTAATATTTTCTTTGCTGACTAATTAATTATTTTCATCATAAGTGGAGGCTTTCATGTAATATGAGGGAAAATTACCCAAAAAGTCTTAAATTTATCCATTTCAATTTGGCAAAATTAGTTCTAAACCATTTTAAAAATTGTCGTGTGGTCTAACCAAATTTTTGATAAGAAAGTTGCGATCCGATGTGGCGCATTAACACCGAGAGGAAATTTTAGGGGTTTGTCAGCCACCACCGAGGCTCGACAACCCCCACCAACCACTGGGCAAGGGCCTATGAGCCCTCACTACCCAATGGGTGAGGACTCGCATGACTGCCGCCCTTGCACGTGACTAGCGAGGGCTGCGAGCCTGCATCTAGTTAGCCACATGCTAGGGAGTGAACCCTTGCCTAATGGTCGAGGGGGTCGTTGGGTCTTAGTTGGCCTTTAACAATAAAAAAAAAAAATTAAAAAAAATAATGAAAAATTCCAGAAATTTTTCAAGTCCATGGTATCAATTTTTCGCTAAAAATTAGTCCAATGGACTAATTTGACAAAAAGGTTAAAAATTGAATTGACTAAATTAAAATATTTAGGATCTTTTAAATAATTTTTCTTATAGCGGGATTGAAAGTCAAGCTCCCTTGAGATACAGATAAATAATTGGGACAATTCAATTTGGAAATAATATCGGACGTACTTTTCAACTTCGAATGGGGTTTTGGACAGGAAGAGGTGGAGGATGATCAGATCGGAGCATCGCGATGGGTGCTCCAGTCCCATCCATCTGCTGATATCTTTCTATCATCGATGGGTCCACCACGCTATTGATAGGTTTTGGCTTTGTGCTCTCGACTGTTCACTTACCGGTTTGATTTGATTAAAGGAAAAGGGTTTTGAAGAAGTTCGATTCCTCTTTCCCCTGCTCAAGACCTTCAAAATTAGAGCTTGCTTTGATGACTACGATGCGACTTGATGAGAGGGCCGATGCAGGTATTGGCGGCCGTAGTGGACGGAGGCCCATCTATGGCGTCTAGCACCGTCGACCGTCGATGATGGCGACAGAGAAACGATTGAAATAAGCCACGCAAATACGATGTTTCAGTCTCCTACGATCGTCGTCAGAAAATTTGATTGCCTGAACCTCGAATGCGATTGCACTTGTCGGAGCTTTCAAGGCTGTGGTCCACTTTACCGATGAAAATACAAGCACGACCGGACCACAAACACCGCACTCCTCTCTTACATGAATAATTGCCTTCACATGAAAACGACGCGCCTGAAGAAAAAACAAGCTAGCAAAGACTTTGCGTGTCACATCACAGAGATGGAATCCTCCATCTTCCTGCCCATGCCTTGCAACCCCACCTCATATTTCCTCACCAAATCTTCCAGCACCAACCCTTCCACCGGGTCTACGGTGAATGACCATTCGATCGTGCACCCGCCTTCGCCGTCTCCGTCACCAGGGATGACTCTGACCGTCGACGCATATGAAGTGAACCCGTTGTTGGAGTCGACCATCTCGTAGTTTAAGCTTCGTCCGAGCGGATCTACACCGACGAGTCGCTCCTTGGACCACTTGATGGGGCGATTCTCGCTGGGGTCACTTGTGCCTCCGGACGAAATGGAGAAGCCGGCGCAGTATCGCACGCAACCGGGCTCGCCGTTCTTGCCGTGGATGCCATAGCAATCGGATAGGCCTGGGAACCATTTGTGGAGGTTGAAGAAATCCACGAAGAGTGGCCAGATCTGGTCTGCACTGGCCTTTGCGACTCTGGTAGAGACCTTCCCTTCCCACTTGTGACCTGATTGGGACTCCCTTTGATCCATGATTTGGTGCTCCTTTTTTATGCCAAAACATGCATGAAGAGAGATTAAATACACGCACACAGATATATATTTTATTCATAGCAAGATGATTAATAAAATTTCGAATGAGCAGGAGTCGGTAGGGGGAAAAAAAAAGTCCACGAAGGACCTCGTATCTTGGACAGCCCAACCCTCGACAGGATGAGCCACAAAAGACCACTCGATCATGCACCCAACCATCTTACCATCCCCATCATTCATGGGCATCACTTTAATTGTGGCAACATAGGACTTGAGCCCAATATTATTGTCCAAGACCTCATAGCTGAAGCACTTCTCTCACTAGGGTCCATCATGAGGAGCCGCTCCTGGCCCACGAGATCTTCAACAGGTCTAAGTCGTCGCTGATTGTGGTGGAGGCAATGTACCGGACAAGCCCAAGCTGGCCCGGGATGCCCTCGACTCGGTGGCACGTGTCGAGGGTGGGAAGCAACTTGTGGAGGTTTGCAAAAATCCTCCAAGAGTGGCCACACTTCGTCTGGCGTTAGCTCTTTCAGCTGACCTTGCCTTCTCATCTTGGTTGGGTTTCTTCTGTCATTGAGAGAGAGAGAGAGAGAGAGAGAGAGAGAGAGACGTTGGGTTTATGGCAAAGATGGAGGCATATATTGGTAAAAAACATTACCGACAACCTGAATTCCTGATAACTTATTAGTAACTTTGTGATACTTTTATGAAGTCATCGACTCTTTTTGTACAGTATGAATATTACCAACTTTTCTGATCTTTTATTAACTCTTATTTATCTATTTTACTGATGCCTTAAATTTACCAACTCTTGTCTAAATTTACCAATGTCTATCTGATTGAATAGCCAGCTTTTTCCCAATTAAATTACCAATTATTTTTTGGCTGGGTTCATTGTTGGTGTGAAAATTGATTTACAAACTTATTGTTGGATGATTGCTATGTGAAAGAATTTGGTTACGTTTTTACCTTCAAGTATAAATGTCAATAATCCGATTGTGAGTGTGTGAAAGTTCTGTTGAACTAGTCGTGGATCTAAAAATTAGCCTTACTGAAAATCTATGATTTTTTTTTTATTTTCCTATGTAAATTTAAGCACCTTATTTGGTGCTATTTTATACCTTGAATTTAAGCCTGTAGATGCAACTCCCAGGTAGAAGTATTGGCTGTATTTTGAATGTCCTCTGATTGGAACACTATATCCGAGCAGATTTAGTGGAGTCCAAAACTTGATTAAGCTTGATCTTACATTAAATATAAAAAGAAGAAAATCCAAATTTCCCAGTATGAGTCGTCAATTCGCAGAACAACACAAACAAAATTTTTCTCGGTTCGTACACATCAGAGCAAGCAATAAGAGTCTTAAGGTTTTCTCTCTCTGACTTTTTGAGAGAGTTCTTTGTAAGAAATTATGAGATAAAAATTGCAGGTTTGTTTTCATTGTTATATGAATTGGACTAAGAAACACTTGAGAATGATTGAACAATTGAGCAAGTGTAATGTTGTAAATCTCCTGATTCATAATGGATTTTTTTGTGGGTGACTCTCTTTAGAGAGTACATACTGATTTCAGATTAAACCATATAAATTACTATTGTCCTTTTTGTTCCTTATTGATTTCTTTGATATTTTCTTTTTGTTCCATTAGGTTTGAATTGCAAGATCAATTAACTTCCATTAACAAATGGAACAAAGTCATTATGGAAATTGGAGCAACATGAGATGGTGAACAACTAATTTGATTTACATATACTAGTAAATTGGCTTCTGAAGGAGCAAAAAGCTAGCTTAGCTGATACGGACAGTGAAAGTCAATTCTCATAACGAGCACATGGGATCAAAATCGCTTCATCAGGTTGGCATAAGATTTTTGGAAAAGGGGTGACTAGCTACATCTATACTTATAACCTAACTAGTATATTATAAAAAGAAAAAATTCAGCATATAGAAATTTCGCAAGAGATGACCCTACATAATTAATTGAAAAAAATTAACCATCAATACGCATATAAAAAGTCAGGGAAAAAAACAAGATGAAGCAAAGAAAAAGGAAATTCATGCTGAAATTAGATTTCCAAGAAATTCAAAACATGACCTTAAGATATCAAACACAATCTTACTGAAATTATTAAAAGCATGCATAGTCAATCAACAGGAGGAATCGCATCTTTCTCAATTCACCCACTAGTTTCTTGAATTGCACTTTCTATCTTCTTGGCCATAGATTGGAGGCAAAAATCAAAGAAAGACTTCATATCTTGGACCCCCCAAGCCTCAACAGGATCAGCCACAAAAGACCACTCAATCTTGCACCCGACCATCTTACCATCCCCATCATTCATGGGCATCACTCTGATTGTGGCAACGTAGGACTTGAATCCAAGATTGTTGTCCAATACCTCATAGCTGAAGCACTTGTCACTAGGGTCCATTGTGAGGAGGCGCTCATTGGCCCACTTGATCTTCGACGAGTCTGAGTCATCGCCAAACGTGGTGGAGGCGACATACCGGACAAGGCCCGGCTGGCCCAGGACGCCCTCAACTTGGTGGCACGTGTCGAGGGTGGGAAGCAACTTGTGGAGGTTGCAGAAGTCCGCCAAGAATGGCCACACTTGGTCTGGTGTTGGCCCTTTTAGCTCAGCAGTGAGCTTGCCTTCCCATCTTGGCTGGGTTTCTTCCGCCATTGAGAGAGAGAGAGAGAGAGAGAGAGAGAGAGAGAGAGAGGGTTGTTAGGTTTATGGCAAAGAGGAGATACTTATTATATGAAAGCCCAAACATTGGGCAGCTAGATTCCCTTGCTCTAGATTCCTTTCTCTTGTGGTAACTATGTTTCCTTTTTCTTGTTATACAATCAGAACAAACAAAAAAGGAATGAGACAAAGTTTATAAAGATTTCCAATTAAAAATGAAATGTGTACTATGTTATCGTAAACTCAGTCCACTGCTTTCAAAATATTACATGATAAGAAATCCAACATTGATTCTAACGTTTTCTCTAATTCATATGAGAGTCAGAGCACAACCAAAAATATTCGCATAAATAGCAATCCAAGATTGACTTAATATGTCCATCGGTAGTTTAAACTTTGTTGTCAATATTTATTGCTTGAGATTCTTTCTAAAGTTTGTATATACAATTCTAATATGTCGTTGTTTTCTGCAAATTATTCACTGTCGCCGCCCTCCTCCTCTTTTCTCGCATTATCTACTCAGAAACAGTAGCCCCCATTTCTATCTAATTAAGAGACACATCATTGCTTTTTCTTCCATATATTTTGTGACCAGGCGAGAAGCATTTGGCTTCTTGCAGGTAAATAAGGAGCCTCCTCAAGTAAAAGGCTAATTTCTGGTGAAGACTCGAAATTTAAAAAATAAAAATAGATATGCAAAAAAACTTTCACATGATTTTCAACGGTCTAATTGCCCGTGCGCAGATGTTTTAGAATTGGGAATACTCATCGGTCAATAAGGGTGCATTTGGTAACGATTCTGTTTCCGGGAGTAGATTCTGATAAAAAATGATTATTTTTTATTTTATTCCCGGGAACAGATTCTAAGCATTTTAAGCCGTTTGGTAAAGACCTGTTTCGCAACGTGCCAAACAATGCCTGATTCTGATTTTTTGTTTCCAAAATCAGTTTGGGACGAGAATCGCGTTTGGTAAATTTTTTATTCCTGGGAACAAATTTGTTCTCGGGAATAGATTGGGAAGAGAATTGAGAATAAAAAAAAAAAATTGATTCTTCGTCCGAGAATCAAAAAAAAATCAAAAGAGTAAAACTCTCATTCTTCCCTTCCGTCATCCCGCGATTGCTGTTCGCCACCACCCGCCGCCGCCATCCGCCGCCGATTGCCGGTCCGGTGAGCTCGCCGGAGGCAAGCCTAGCCACCAACGAGGCTCGCCTAACCCCGTCGGTGGCCGGGCCGGCCTAGCCACCGGCGAAGGCTTGGCCGACAAGGGCCGACCTCCCGAGGGCCGGCGACGCTTCGGTGAGCGTCGCCGGTCCAAATGCCGACCGGCCACATGAAGAAGAAGAAGAATACGAAAAAAAAAAAAAAAAAAAATAAAATAAAAAAAATAAAAAAAGTAACAAATTATTTAAAAATTATTTAAAAATCAAAAGAAATTAATTTGGAACATAATCAATTAGCACAAGATCAAACGCAATTCTATTTCAAAATCAAAAATTTTAGACAGTTACCAAACACGTTTTTTTACTCAGAATCAGTTCTCGGGAACAAAATCAAAAATAATCATTTCTAGTCAGAATCAACTCCCGGGAATAGAATCATTACCAAACATGCTCTAATTGTCCAAAATTGCTAATTCTAGAATAGAATTGCGTTTGGTACTATACCCATTGATTCTATTCCAAATCAATTTCTTTTAATTTTAAAATAATTTTTATACTTTTTTTCCTTTTTTTCTTTTCCTTTTTCTTTTTTTTTTTTTTTTCTCCTATTCTTCTTCTTCTTCAAGCCGATTGCCGAATGGCGACCGGCCAAACGAGGGCCGGCCACCTCACCAGAGTGTCACCGCCCTTAGTGAGATCGGCCATCGTCGGCTAAGCCTCGCCAATAGCCAAGCCGGCCTCACCGAGGCTAGGTGAGGCCTGCCTGGCCACCGGCGAGGCTGGGCGAGGCCCGCTTGGCCACCGGCGAGGCACCCTTGGCCACTAGCAAGGCTCGGCCTCGCCAGATCTAGCGAGGCCAAGCCTCGCCTGTGGCTAGGCTTGCCTCCAACGAGCTCGCCAAATCGGTTGTCGGCGATCGGTGGTGGAAGGCGGCGGCGGACGGCAACCACGGGATGGCGGTCAATGAAAAAGAAGAAAAGAGAAGAAGAAGAGAAAATGGAAGAGAAGAGTTGGTTTTGATTCTTAGATTTGTTCCTGGAACAAGAATCAACTTTTTTTTTTTCTTAATTCTGTTCCAAAGCTACTTCCGGAACAAAAAAATAGAAATTCGTTCCTAACAAAAACTTTACCAAACGCGATTTTATTCTCAAACTACGCCCGAAACAAAAAATCGAATTAGTCACTGTTGAGATGGTTACCAAACAGGCGCTAAAAGTCAAATCTTAAAAGTTAAATTTATTAGAAGGTCAAAAGTAGAAGTCTATCTAGATAATTTCTCTTTAATTCTATAATATGTGGCAATGTTAGGTAAGGTCGGTAAAGAAAAACAAACAAAGATGGGGTGCAAAATCATGTCAATTTTAAATTCACACGAGTTTGTGTATCACTAAAACTTTTAGATTATTCTTTAGCTAAAACCTATTAATTAGTATAATCAAGTACTTCTATTAGCTCTATTCAATATAAGTAACGGAAATACTATGTGATACTTTTTTATATTTTTCTATTACACATATTGTTAATGTGGTGTCCACTTAGTGCCATGTCAAAAAAGAAGCTGAAAAATAAAAATAAAAATAAAAAGTAAAAGGCCAAATTTGAAAAAAAAAATTAAGGAGAAAGAATTTTAAGGAAGAAGGGAAAAATTCAGGACAAATTAAAGGGAAAAATATGTTTTTTTTTTAAATTTTTATATATTCAGGATTCGGCTTGGCACACCTTATGGGTGCTCACGGCTGCCACCGGCCCGACAAGCCAATGAAGACCACTGACTATATCTGGAGAGAGGTTAACACATGATTCCACCACCATGGCCCCCTCATTTAAGACGTGTTAGTAATGCGAAGATTCGAACCTATTCCCTCAACGCTGAGGTAGTAGAGCTAAACCAACGCAACTACCCACCGGTGGGTTAAAGAGAAAAAGATGTTCATATGGCATGAATCAAAACTTGCAGATTGAAATCCATCATCCCAATTCTCTCTATATGCTGATATCTTTCCATCGTCGATAGTTTCAACACATAATCACCTAGTTTCAACACATAATCATCGGGTTTTAGCTTTTCTGCCTTCAAAATGTTTGCCTATTGTTTTGATCTAATTAGAGGAGAAGGATTTTGAAGAAGTTCCATTCTTCTTTTTTTACCATTTTAAGATGATAAAGTAAGAGTGTCCTTCGATGACTACGAGGAGACTCGATGAGAGGGCCGACGCAGGTCGCGGTGGCTGCATTGACCATAGTGGATGCAGGCTTGTCTATAGTGGCTAGGGCGGTGATGGCGACTTTGTTCAAGGAAGAGGGAAAAAGAAAAAGAAAATGAGAAATGATAATATAGAACAAAATAGTTTATGTACCGTTTTATGGATTCATATTAGAGAGAAGCGACTAAAATATTCTACATAAGATTTTTTAGTCTAAAAATTTGATCTCACAATTTTACTAATTTTAAGATTGATTGCACTTTTACTGTAAATTTTGGAATCTCTCGTACACTTATGTGTTGTCATCTACTGATGAACACTGCGCATCTTTTACATTGATAATAGTCTTTTATTACAAGGACGTGTGTGAAGTTAAAAAAGGACAAGAGGGAGTTGCATCACTGCAATGAAAGGCCCAAAACATATATAAAGCAGGACATGTAAAATCAAGGACTACGGTTATCGGCCAATTTGGGCGCGTTTGGTAACGATTCTGCTTAGGGGGCGATTCGATCGGGCGATTCTTTTTTATTCTTTCCTAACCGATTCTAAGCATTTTAAGTTTGTTTGGAATCGTCCAAAATTTCTAATTCGGAAGAGAATTGCGTTTGGTACCGTGTTCATTAATTATGTTCCAAATCAATTTCTTTTAATTTTTAAATATTTTTTTTACTTTTTTCCTTTGTTTTCTTTTCTTTTTTTTTCATTTTTCCTTTGTTTTCTTTTTTTTTTTTTTTTTCATTTTTTCATTTTTTTCTTTTCATTTTCCTTTTTTTTCTTTTCTTTTTCTTTTTTTTTCCTTTTTTTCTTTTCTTGTTTTCTTTTCTTCATGCCCTTGTTTTCTTTTTCTCATCTTTTCTTTTAAATTCTATTCCAATTCTTTTTTAATTACCTTTTTAGATTAAAATAAATTTGATATTGAATTTTCATAAACCATTCATCGATTAATTATATTTTTATACTAAGTAATAAAAATATTAACTAATCAATTTATATTATATAGTAAATAATAAACCATAGTATAAACTATACTAATATCCCTACAATATGTAATAAATAAAAATACTAAATTATAACATAAAATTAAATATGTATTCTATATACAACAAATATATATTTCATACTAGGAAGAAATAAAAATAAAATATAGAAATAATTTTTTTTTTTGATTCGGCACTTTTGATTCTCTTTTTTGATTCTCGGACGGAGAATCATATTTTTCCGATTCTCGAATTCTTGTCCAAAACTCGATTCAGGAGTAAATTTGTTCCCGCAATCGCTTTTGGACAAAAATTTACCAAACGCGATTCTGTTCCCAAACTGATTCTGGGAACAAAAAATCAGAATCATGCACTGTTTGGATGGTTACCAAACAGGGCCTTTAATTCCCAAACGAATCCTCCATTTTCTTAGCCATGCCTTGTAAGCCCGCCTCATATACTACCCTCACCAAATCCTCCAGCGCCCACCCTTCCACTGGATCAACGGCGAACGACCACTTGATCTTGCACCCTCCTTCACATTCTCCGTCACTAGGGATGACCCTAACCGTGGACAGGAATGAAGTGAACCCGATGATATTGTCCACCATGTCGTAGCTTAAGTTTCGTCCGATCGGATCTATACTGACCAATTACTCATTGGCCCAGTTGACGGGGGTGGTTCTCGCCGGCATCGTTAGTCCATAGTATCGCATGCAATCGGGCATGCCGTTCTCGCCGTGCATGCCATGGCAATTAGATAGGCCTAGAAGCCATTTGTGGAGGTTGAAGAAATCCATCAAGAGTGGCCATATCTGGTCTGCATTGGCCTTTGTGACTCTAGCAGAGACCTTGCCTTCCCACTTGTGACCTAATTGGGACTCCATTTGATTCTTGCTTTGGCACTCTTCTTTTATGCTAGCAGACACATGAGAGGAGAGTTAATAAGAGAGCTTACAAATATAGAACTTTGGGGATTGTACAACAATCTCCAAGTGGCAATTAATTGTGGGTTGGGAAATTACTCACAGTCATGACATAATGACGGGTACAATAATATTTAATAAATTACAACTCTCAGTCATGACACAATGAAAAACAACGCTTTCATATCTTTTACCAACTATTATTTCCCTTTTTTATTTGGAGGAGGGGTCGCTATAGGGGCACATGAACACGTTCGAACAGTTACAGCATTTCTTGTCCGTGTGTGAAGAGGCATATTATGGATGTGGCATGGGAACCATTTAAGCTCTTTCTCTTTCCGCGCCAAGCCCATTCCACATGGACCAAAAAATTAGATTCGACTTAAAAAGAAAAAAAAAAGTTCGGCCTAGGTTGGGCCATTGGGGCCATTTAACGGCTACACCGACATCTCCATTTATATTTTTAACAGCAAGACCAATCGAACAAAATATTGTACAGTTTAGGGACCAAGTTGCAAAAAAGAAGACAAGGGTGGAGGGGCGTGATTGAACATTTTGAAAAAAGTCAAGGACATCTTGTGTGCCTTTATTCCGAAAAGACTAAAAAAAAAGAGTTGATAATTGAAAGAAAAATAAACTTATGAAGTAACTCAAATGAGAGTTGGTAACCCAAAATCAGTTAATAACTTAATAAAATAAAAATTGACAACTCCTAATTAAAGATGGTAATTTCTGAAAAATTGAAAAATTCAAGGTGTTCCTAAGATACACAAATAAAAATTTGCAAATGACATAAAATGTTTGAAAGTTTGAAAATGTCAAATAAATATCAATAAGCAACTCAAATGAAAGTTATTCATCCACTACTATGTGGTAATCTAATGAGAGAAAAATTAATAAGTCGTGTTAATTTAGTTTTGTGATCCCTAGAAAGAGTTAGTAAATGTAAGCAGTTGCTAACCAAGGCAAATACATATTGTCAACTCAATAAAGAAGTTGATAAGATATAAAATAACATTTAGGTGTTAGTAAATAACTCAAATGAGAGTCGGTAACTTAATATGACTATAGTTGGCAAATTACTCTAATTTAGGTTGGTAATTTTATATAAAAATTAGTAATCTGAACCATTAGTAAGTTATGTAAATAAAAATTTGTAAATTAGTGCCAAAATTGCTCATTTGCAAACTATAAAAATGTCAGTAATATCTTAAAAAGGTTTGTAAGTTACCAATAAACCATCTGGAAATAAATAAAAAAGAACTATCAGTTGTTATATTATCAACCGAACTAACGGCATTTTGCCCTCCTTCGCGCCCAAAAAAACGGTTGAAATGGAGTCAAAAGGACTCGGCCTCGCTCTCACAGGCTCACCCTGCCCACTTCATCTTCTCTTCGCTAAAGAAACCAAGAACGACTTCAGCCGAAAAGAAGACTGAATCATCCGATTCAGAAGAGATAAATTTCTCAGCTTTCCAGTTCCAAGAAAATCCCAACGCACACATCTTGCAGTTGTTCATTGGAAGGACAAGACTGGGAAGAAGAAGAAGAAGGTGAAGAAGAAGAAAGCGGCTTCCGAATGATCTATACTATTTTATAAACAAGAGATAGCGATGGATGAGTTTATTACTCAGGTAAGTCACATAGGAATTCAGGGACTCGAAGATGAGGGCCACAGCAACTTTCCTCCAATTCCAGAGGAGGTGCGTGATTTTTCTCAAAAATGTTTAGATATTTCGTTCTTTTGGTTTGACTAAATCTTTTTGCATGTTTTCCGTGATTTTGATAGATAAAGAAAAGGAAATGACCAGCGAAGTCATCTTTGGTAGTTTGAACATTTCGGGTTGTTCTTCTTTTTTTCTTTATGACTGAATGAGAAACTCAATTCAAAAGAGAAAAGAAAAGGGAAACGTTCATCTAATTTGGATTGATAGCTATAACCCCAATTGGCGGAATGCAGTATGTTAGTGGGTAATCTTCAAGGGAGTTTCTGGCTATTTTCGAGGAAATTACTGCTCTGATGTAATTATCGCAGAATAACACTTTAGGTCATCAACTACTTTTGCCCTATTTGGAATTCATGCATCCCCAAAGACTCTGTTACTGATCTATAGTTGTAAAAACTTTTTGTTAAGTGCAGTTATGTCGATTATTTTGCCATATGCAAGCGTCGAGTACACCATTCTGAAAGTTTTACTGTCTCAGGTCCAGATTGATGATTCTCCAATATACAGAATAGAAAGACAACTGGGTAAGGGAGCTACTGGGCTAGTATGTGTGGGTCGACCAATCGGTCCTTCAACTTCCGGTGGTCAAACTGGTTTACATGCAGAGGAGGTACTGCCTTGAATCTCTAACTCATTTTTCAGTCTTGTAAAGTCAATTTATGCTTTACTGCTTAGATAATCAGTACAACACTATCTAGGTAGCAGTAAAGTTTCAGCGGAAACATCCCAGCAAAGCCGACGTTCCTCGTGAGTGGAAAGTTTATGAGTGAGTCGCTAAAAATGTTTCCACGTTCGTTTTGTTTACATTTGATTCTAGCAAATGAACTTGTATCAGTTATAGAAATCTCACATCCACCTTTTACTGCATGTTGTGCAGTGATCTGGGTGAAAATCATGGCATACCACTGCCACGGGTGCATTATAGTGGGGAACAAGGTGGCTATGACATCCTGGTATGTGCAATTCCCTTCAAAAAAATGATTACAAATTTTTCTCAGATGCTTTAAGTCTTCGATGATCTGCCTCACATATGCAGGTCATGGATTTGCTTGGACCGAGTTTACAAGTTCAGTTGGTCGATAACCGTCCATTGTATGTTCCCTTGTGAAGTGCTTACTCTATGATTTCTCTTTTAAATTTAAATGTTGTATCGTGTTATGCGTCTTTAATATATTGACTCTTACCTTTTCTATTATTTCAGCATGCCATTGGCGTCAGTTGCTTGTGTTGCGGTTGAGGCAATCTCTATTCTCGAGAAGCTGCACTCTAGAGGGTAATGGATGGTGGTCGTCCGATCTTGTTTCTGCTTTTCAATGTCTATCAGGGTTCCCTCTATCGAAGTATAGAGTCAATTCCAAAAACCAGAGTCTTTTCTTGGCAGGTACATTCATGGGGACATAAAACCTGACAACTTTTTGCTCGGTCCTCCAGGAACTCCTGATGAGAGAAAATTGTTCCTGATTGACCTTGGATTAGGTTATCTGCAGTTGCATATACAGGTCTATATAGTAAGAAACAGAAATTAGAATACAATCTGTCTCATTGTTGTTTCATCATTCGCAGCTGTGAGATGGCGAGATCGTTCTAGCAGTTCGCATATTAGGTACCATCAATATCCAAACCATTTCAGGTGGGTCCAAGTGGTTTTTATCATCTTCGCACACAATGCCCTGTCCAATGAGCCTCCGCTCACACATATACAACAAATTAACTATTTGCTGCAGAGGAACGCCTCTTTTCGCGAGCGTGCATGCTCATCTTGGTAGAGCAAGTAGCCGAAGAGATGACCTGGAGTCCCTGGCATACATGCTCCCTTTCCTTTTCCGCGGCCATTTGCCTTGGCACGGATTTCAGGTTTTGATGTGCTTAAAACCAGGAAGATGATTTTCAACCTTAGAGATGAATATGCCTTCTTAATCACTGCAGCTGTTTCAGGTGGACAATACGCCTATGCTTATATGCAGGAGAAAGATGGGCACTCCTTTGGAAGCTCTTTGTCACTCTTGTCCTCTGCCTTTCCTGCAATTCGCTGAGTGTGCAGTAAATTTGAGATTTGATGAAAATCCAAACTATGCAAGATATATTTCTCTTTTCCGTGGGCTAATTGATCAAAACCCATACGTTTGGCCTGTGAATGCTGATGCTGCTCGTGAGGTACCACCTTATTGCTCTAAATATGTGTCTTTTGCAGTCTCTCCAGAAACAAGATGTTTGTTAAATTCTCTGATCGGACCTCTTTCTCTATGTGAGCAATGTCTTTCTCTTTGTTTTGACATGCATTTGCCAGTCGAAAGGTGACATGCTACCAAAGAGCTCACCAGCACGAAGGGGGTTGAGGAGATCACGATGGATAAGCATTTTCCACACACATCCACCCATGAGGCAATGGTGAGGGATTAGACTTACCACTAACAGTTCCTTCTTTTTCTGCACCTTGAGTTTGTTTTCAGATCACTATGCCTTGATTGTTGACTCTAATTGTCCTATGGAAGATAAAGATGGAGTGTTCATCATCTTATCCGCCTCTTTTTCTGGGTAGGACTTTCCACAATTTGGACAATGTGAGACTAACTTCGTGCATTTGGAAGGCATATGCGGATGGAATGTATGTTAGCAGTGCGGCTTCACGCTTGAATTTGTGGGCCGTGGTAATGGATTCTCGCACTGGCTTCACTCCTCAAGTTCATACTATTTCTCCCAGGTTTCTTCCCCACGTTGCATTCGAGCTGCCTTTAATTGCACTTTCATCATGTACTGTAGCTCCCTGTAGTTCCACACCACTATTCTTTTAACAGATTGCATCAATTAAAAGAGGAATTCAACCTAAAAGAAACCAACAATACATCAAGCCCAATCGATGGGATTCCCAGTTGGATGTGACTGGAATGCTTATTTTTTGTTAATGAAGGACTGGATTAGGAGACTGTGGATGAGGAACTACCACATCACTGCAATCGCCGGAGCAGATAATGGTAGCACATTAGTTGTAATGTCCAAGGGTTAGTCAGTGAATGATGCTTTAATCTCTAATTCCAGCAACAGTTGTTGTACCTCATCGATTATATGAGCTCTTCTTCATTTTATTGAATTCAGGGCCTCAAAACTTTCGGCAATCTTATCGCGTCGCTGATACATTCCCTTACGGGTGGATTAAGAGGAAATGGGAACTTGGTATTTATGTCACAGCCATGGCCACTGCAGGAAATAACTGGGTAGTCATCATGTCCTCTACCGCCGGATTTGTCCACCAGGTTCTCCATCCTTCTGTGGTTCCATTTTTTCTCCTTTCCATGATTTCTCTTTCGAAGTGTCTAGAGCCGGAAAAATCAATCTGATTTGGTTTCTTGCACTGAACTTTAAGGTTGTAGAGCTAGATTTTCAGTACCCATACGAGGTAATTGACAAAAGGTGGAATCAAGGCTACTTCATCACTTCGGTTGCAGCTACTACAGATCAGGTAGCCGTTGTCTTCAGCATTCCAGAAGAAGTAAGAGGATCCCAAGAGGCATTCCTGACTTCGCATTTTCCGGATAGAGTAGCCGCGGTGATTATTTTAGGCCATTTTACAAGCATCTAACTTTTGGTTGCATTTGCTCTGATTCTATGAGATTCATATGGTCTGTTTCTCATCTTATGCAGGAGAGTCGGCATAGGAATTACTACGTGTCCCATCTTTGCTACAGCAGAACTGTTTCATGAACCACCAAGTATGGTGCGTGCAATTACTGGCATCTTCACGGGTGATTGACACGCTTAACATGCATTTTTGCCATTTATTTCCCGACGTTAGGGGAAGCAAGGTTTAACAAGCTGCTGATCAATCATGTACAGCTATGAACCCACTTCCCCTGGTACTGTATAGAATTGAATACTAAACAATTCTTGTTTTCCTTGTACGCATGTCTGCGTTAAAGTTTTGCCCATTCGTGGTGCTTTTGAAACGTTTTAAGAATAATAGTAGGCCGAAATCCAGCAACGAGAACGATGCAATCTGTGTCTAGGTTCTTTTTCTCCCATGAGAACGCTCTGCTGATCAATTACCTTGGAACTAGTTGAGACTTGCGTTACATAAAGCAATCTGCATGTAATCTGATAGAAAGATCACATGCCATAAGAAAAAATTTGGACTATAATTACAAGCCAAGTTGATACGAGTCTCAGAGAACGTGTTTATTAGAGTCCTTATCCGGATCTTAGAATCTTATGATTTAAGATCTGAACCTTAAGGAACTCTCCCGAGCTTAAATAGGATCTTGAGAGATATCCAAAGTTGATTGCTACCGCCGTTGGGATTCGACCTTGCTTGTTGATCTCTTTTGATTGGGGGAAAAAGTTGGTAAATCTGAGGCATCAGTAAGTTATGTAAACAAAAATTGGTCAGTTACTACCAAAATTGCTAATTTGCAAACTATAAAAAGGTTGGTAATTATATAAAAATATTGTTAAGCTATCAATGAGTTACTTGGAAAAAAAAAAGTTCGCCTATCATCAATTATCAACGGCTTTTTGCAAGTATCATCAACATTTATTGAAATTCACCGCCATGGCGACTTCAGAACGATAGAATTCAACGAAGAAGCATGAAATCACTGATCCAAAATCAAAGGATGCAGAACAAAACCAGTGGGAGGGATGAATGAATAAACTATTCTTCTTGAAATAGCCCACCGTTTTTGTTTTTTGTTTTTTTTTTTTTTTTTGATTTTTAAGCATTTAGGACGTCAACCGAATTAACGGCATTTTCCCTCCTTCGCGCCCAGAAAGAACGGTTGAAACGTAGCCAAAAGGACTCGGCCTCGCTCTCACAGGCTCACTACTGCCCACTTCATCTTCTCTCTGCAAAGAAACCAAGAACAACTTCAACCGAAAAGAAGACTGAATCATCCCATCAGAAGAACGAAACTTCTCAGCTTTTTTTTTTTTGGTAAGGGAAACTTCTCAGCTTTTCAGTTCTAAGAAAATCCCACACGCACATCTCGCAGTTGTTCATTGGAAGGACAAGACTGCAGGAGAAGAAGAAGAAGAAAGCAGCTTCCGAATGGTCGATCCTATTTTATAGACAAGATAGCCATGGATGAGTTCATTGCTCAAGCAAGTCGCATAGGATATTTGGGACTGGAAGATGAGAGCCAAAGCGACTCTCCTCCAATTCCAGAGGAAGTATGTGATTTTTCTTGAAAATATTTTTATATAATTACCATTTTATAGACAAGATAGCCATGGATGATTTCATTGCTCAGGTAAGTCGCATAGGATATCTGGGACTGGAAGATGAGAGCGAAAGCGACTCTCCTCCAATTCCAGAGGAGGTACGTGATTTTTCTTGAAAATATTTTTATATAATTACCATTTTATAGACAAGATAGCCATGGATGATTTCATTGCTCAAGTAAGTCGCCTAGGATATCTGGGACTGGAAGATGAGAGCGAAAGCGACTCTCCTCCAATTCCAGAGGAGGTACGTGATTTTTCTTGAAAATATTTGGATATCTTGTTTTTCGGTTTGACTGAATCTTTTCTGTGTGTTTTCCGCAATTTCGATGGACAAAGAAAACGAAATGGCCGTGAAAGTCGTCTTCAATAGTATGCACATTTCAGATTGTTCTTGTTTTCTTCTTTATGACTGCATGAGAAGCTCAATTCGAAAGGGAAAAGAAAAGGGAAAACGTTCATCTAATTCGGATTGAGAGCTAAAACCCCAGTTGGCAGAATGCAGTATGTTAGTGGCTAATCTTCAAGGGAGTTTCTCGCTATTTTTCAGGAAATTAATGCTCTGATGTAATTATCACAGATTTAACACTTTAGGTCGTCATCAACTACTTTAGCCCAATTTGAGAATTTACGCATCCCCTCAAGACTGTATTACCAATCTACAGTTGTAATAATTTCAAGTTGGGTCGATGATTTCGCCATATGCAAGCTTCAAATATGCCTTTAAATCTGTACTACATACTGGAAGCTTTACTGTCTCAGGTCCAGATTGAAGATTCTCCGATTTACAGAATAGAAAGACAACTGGGTAAGGGAGGAAATGGGCTGGTATGTGCCGGTCGGCCCATCGGTCCTTCAACTTCGAGTGGTCAAACTGGTCCACATGCAGCGGAGGTACGGCCCTGAAGCTGTTGGAAGATATGCGGCTAGACGGAATATTTAATTGATTTTGATCCGATTTGTACATATCAATTAGAATTAAATCTAGAATAGATTGATTTGTAGGATATTTAATTTCCTTGTTCATTCATACTCTTGTACTATATTTGCAGAGGATGTACATCAATACAATTCATTGAAGACAATAGAATATACAAAATCTTCTCTCCATTCTCGAGTTATTCAATCCCTTTTACTTTCTCTTCATCTTCTTACATGGTATCAGAGTGGTAGAGGATTCTATTGCTTCTGCTTTCTTCTCTTCATCGTTTCTGTCAAAAATTTTCATCATGGCAAACAATTTGCCTACAGTTTCTGGTGAACATCCGCAGCATGAAGATCCCGCGCAAATCATAGAAAGTCGGGACAATGTCTCCTCCGTTGATGTCACTAGACCTCACGAACAACCTGTTCAAACTCAAGAAAATCGTAATTTTTTGGCTCAGTCAATTCTGGGGCAACCCTACTTGGTTCAACCCATTCCGGGCCAACCAATAGTGGGCCATCCTTACCAGTGGCCACTATTTCAGATGCAGCCAAATCCGTGGCTGTTTGAGCCTAACCAGAATGCATCATCGCCAATTTTTCAAGGGACATGGGCCTCTGGCTGACCCGACGGCAGCCCACCAACCGTAAGCGGGGCAAGCGTGACCGACGGGTCGGGTGGAGCAAATGCGGGGTAGCCAGATGGATCTAGCGGTTTCAGCAATGGAGGAAATCCATACCCGACCAATTTCAATGCGGGTTATGGAACCGGTTCGAATCCGAGTATGGGAGCGAATCCCTACCCGGGTTTCTCACCCGGATTTTTGCCGTTTCCAGGATCAATCTTCACTGGACGGCTAGAATCCGACGACCCCTTGTTCGTTTCCACCACCGACAGACCTGAACTGAAGTTAATCAGCCAGCAACTTACCGGGCACGAAAACTACTCCAGGTGGTCGCAAGAATTCCGGCGCGCGCTGGTGACTAAGGACAAAGATGGATTCCTCGATGGAACCATCGTTGTTCCTTCAGACGAACGCCTGGCACGACATTGGAGGAAATGCAATCACCTTGTCCGAACCTGGATCGGCAATTGTATCTCTCCAGAAGTCGCGACCGGACTTCCACCCACAGAAGACGCTCAAAGGATGTGGGAGAATATCAAAGAAATGTACGGCAAACTCAACCGTGCCAAAAAATTTTCGCTCATGCAGGAATTGAGCAATTTAAAATAGGGGAATATGACGGTCACGGCTTGTTTCAACAAGCTATCGTCTTTATGGAACAAACTGGAAGCCGTGGAGGAAAAGCTCGAGGGGCCATAATCGACATTAAAACAGTATCGTTCCATCAAAGAGAGGGAAAAGGCTACGCGTTTTTTTATTAATTTTGAACGAAAATTACATTACCTTTCGCTCACAGATCCTGGCCATGGACCCTGTTCCTTCGATCGGACGAATCTATCAGTTAGCTGTGCAGGAGGAGAGCCAACGTCTCACATCACCGAAGCATGCAAGGAACGGCGACAGTATCGTTCTTGTAGCCCGCGGCAAATGGAGAGAGGGATCCACAAAAACCCTAAATCAAGAGAGAAGAGGCGGATTAGGGTTCGGAGGAGGAGACATCGCACACTCCTTTAAAAGGGACGACATCAACAGCCGAGATTCAATGCGCGGATTGGACGGGCCAGATCGTGCGCGTGGATCGGACAAGCCAGATCGTGCTCGCAGATCGGACGGTCTTCTTATGCTTGAAGGCGCAGATGAATCCGACAGTGGATATGATTCCGCGACTAAAGGAGTGGACAGCCAGATTCTTGCCACGTCGTCAAAGAATTTCCGGCCAAATTTTAAGGCAAAGGGTAAAATGTTTTGCAATTATTGCAAACGTTCTAACCATATGATTGATAGCTGTTGGAAATTACATGGAAGGCCTAGCGAAAAGGAGAAGAAAATATCATCTACCTATCAAGTGATTGGACCCACCGGCCAAAATGCTGACCAACCTATCTCTTATGGTCAATATCAACAATTGATGCATGCTCTGCAGAAATTGGAAACCTCCAACAAAGGAGGAAGTTTCTCAGGTATCTGACATTGCCTCATTAATTCAATTTCAAGAAAGGCATGGATCATTGACTCAGGTGCAAGCGATCACATTGTTTGTGATGAGGGATTATTTACCAGTCTAAATGAGGAATTAATTCTTCCTGTTTCCATGCAATTACCAAATGGAAGTATCACACACGTGAATGTGACAGGAACAGTAAAGATTAGCCCTCAAATTACACTTGAGAATGTCCTTTACGTCCCAGAATTTTAGTTTAATCTTATTTCTGTCTCAAGAGTATGCAAGGACAATTCATGCCGGGTATTCTTCGATATTGACACATGCTTCTTTCAAGCCCCTTCGACTGGCAGACTGATGGGCTTGGGTAGACTTTCTGAAGGCCTTTATTTCTAGACACATTTCCCAACTAATTTCAGTTTTTCTAGTACCCATTTCAATAAGAAATCATTGTGTAATTTGACTACCAATGAAAAGAATTTCATTATGCACTTAAGGATAGGTCATAGTACTTTCTTTCCTTATGCACAATGTCCCATATGCCCCCTTGCCAAACAGTCACGCCTTCCATTTCCTTTAGGGAGTACTCGTGAAAATGAAACATTATCATTGATTCATGTTGATATCCGGGGCCCTTATCATACAGTAAATCATGATGGGTCTCGTTATTTTCTCACCATAGTAGATGATTGTTCTCGTGCGACATGGATATTTTTAATGCAGTCTAAGGGCCAAGCTTATTCTCATTTGAAGACATTCATTGCTCTTTCGAAAAATCAATTCGGAAAATCCATTAAAAGGATCTGAACTGATAACGGAAAGGAGTTCTTCAGCCATGACTGCATTTCATTATTCTCATCTCATGGAATTCAACATGAAAGTTCTTGTATATACACTCCACAACAGAATGGGGTGGTTGAGCGTAAACACAGGCGTCTTCTTGAAGTTGCTAGAGCTCTTAAATTTCAAGCAGCAATTCCAGATGAGTATTGGGGAGGATGCATTCTTACAACGGCCTATCTTATCAATCGAATGCCTACTCCGGTCTTAAATGGGAAAACGCCCTTTGAAGTATTATTTGGCAAGGCACCGGAGCGAACACATCTCAAAGTCTTCGGGTGTCTCTGTTATGCAGCTATAGTGGGCTCACAAGACAAACTGGATCCTCGTGCACGTCGCTGTGTCTTCATGGGGTACCCTAATCTACAAAAGGGATACAGAGTCCTGGAGCTATCTACAAAAGAATTCTTTGTAAGTAAAGATGTTTTATTTCATGAAAATGTCTTTCCTTTCAATGAAAAAACATCCCATGAAGCATCCGATACTCTGAGTATTCCTCTTCGGCTTTTGACGGATGATACAACATATCAGGATCTTAATTATATACCATTAACAGTACCTACTCATGATCATTATGTTCAGATGAATCCTTCAGTAGTAGGACCGATTACTGATGAGAATCAGGTTCCTGCAAATGTATCAAGGAATTCACCTGCAGATTCTTCTGCTAATGAAGAAGTTGAAGAAACCCTTCCTACACCTGGGGAATCAACATCTTCACCTCTGAGAGTAGATCCTCCACGACGTTCTGGTGGAGCTACACGACCTCCTACCTGGACCAAAGATTATGTATGTGCTTCTCTCGACTCTTCAGGTATCAAATATCCAGTTTCATCCTATGTTTCCTTCAATAATTTATCATTAGAACATAGGTGCTGTATAAGTAGATTGTCAGAGGATAAGGAACCTGCTAGTTACAATGAAGCATCTGCTGATCCAAGATGGCAGAAGGCCATGGAAGCAGAATTGCAGGCCTTGATTGATAATAAGACCTAGGATCTTGTCACATTGCCGCCAAATTGTAAACCCATTGGCTGTAAATGGGTGTACAAGATAAAATATCAAGCTGATGGCTCAATCGAAAGATTCAAGGCACGATTGGTTGCCAAAGGCTTCACTCAGAGGGAATGATTCGATTATCATGAAACATTCTCATCTGTCGCCAAAGACGTCACCGTACGTTCCTTTTTGACAGTTGCAGCTATTCGTGACTGGGCTCTACACCAGATGGACATTCATAACGCTTTTCTCCACGGAGATTTAGATGAAGAGATATATATATGGACGTTCCTCAGGGATTACGGAGATAAGGGGAGAAGAAAGTATGTCGTCTCCGAAAATCCCTTTATGGGTTGAAACAAGCTTCCAAGCAGTGGTACGCGAAGTTTACAAGCGCTCTCACAACAGCAGGGTTCCAATAGTCCCGACATGATTATGCCTTATTCACGCAAACTGAAGGTATGTCATCTATTTATCTGATGATATATGTTGATGATATTCTCATTATGGGAAATGATGAAGCAGCCATAGGAGATTTTAAGAAATATCTGCAAGCAATTTTTCATATTAAAGATTTAGGAGCACCTAAGTACTTTCTTGGCATTGAAATTGCCTGTTCTAAACAAGGGATTTCGCTCAGTCAGCGAAAATTCATATTGGAGATTATTTCAGAAACAGGTTTCTCAGGTTGCAAGCCAGTTGTTATTCCGATTGAACAGAACACGAAATTGACCACCGCAGATTATGATAAGGGAATTTCTCAAGAAGATAACTTCGTTTTGGAAGATCCTTCAAGCTATCAAAGGCTTGTCGGAAAGCTTATATATCTGACAATGACTAGACCTGACATCTCTTATGCAATGCAGACTCTTAGTCAGTTCATGCACAGTCCAAAGCAGTCACACCTGAATGCTGCATTTAAAGTTGTGAAGTACCTAAAGAAGTGTCCAGGTCTTTGGATACTATTGTCCAGAAAATGTAACATGGAGATGACAGCATATTGTGATGCAGACTATGCAACTGGTCCCATGAGTTGAAGGTCTGTCACTGGATATTGCATCAAGCTAGGAGATTCTTTAATCTTCAGGAAGACAAAAAAACAGCCTAATGTTTCTCTATCTTCAGCTGAAGTAGAGTATCAAGCTATGGCCAAAGCTACTTGTCAGATAGTATGGATTCGGGGTCTTCTTAAGGATCTTGGAATACAGGTACAAGGGGCAACAAAGCTGTTCTGCAACAATGATGCAGCTCTTAAACTTGCAGCAAACCCTATAGTGCATGAGAGAACCAAGCATATAGAGGTAGATTGCCACTTTACACGAGACAAGATCTTAGAAGGAGTCATTGAAGCAAGAGGAATTGGGACAACTGAACAGCCTGCAGACATTTTCACCAAGCCTCTATGTCAAAGACAGCACACATATCTTCTAAACAAGCTAGGTGTCTTAGACATATACAAGCCACCAGCTTGAGGGGGAGTGTTGGAAGATATGCGGCTAGACGGAATATTTAATTGATTTTGATCCGATTTGTACAGATCAATTAGAATTAAATCTAGAATAGATTGATTCGTAGGATATTTAATTTCCTTGTTCATTCATACTCTTGTACTATATTTGCAGAGGATGTACATTTGAAGACAACATAATATACAAAATCTTCTCTCCATTCTCGAGTTCTTCAATCCCTTTTACTTTCTCTTCATCTTCTTACAGAAGCTCTAATTCATTTTTCAATTTTGTAAACTCAATACTTGCTTTGGAGCTTAGATAATCAGTAAAACACTATATAGGTAGCAGTAAAGTTTCAGCAGAAAGATCCCAGTGGAATCGAAGCCGACATTCTCCGTGAGTGGAAAGTTTACGAGTGAGTCACTAAGAATGTTTCCATATTCGTTTTGTTTACATTGGGTTCTAGCACGTGAAATCGGACGAGTTATACAAATCTCACATCCATTTTAACTGCATGTTGTGCAGTGATCTGGGCGAAAATCACGGCATACCACTGCCAAGGGTGCTTTACAGGGGGCAACAAGGTGACTATAACATCCTGGTATGCGCAATTCCCTGTGAAAAATGACTTCATATTTTTCTCAGATGCTTATGCTTTCGATAATCCGCGTCGCATATGCAGGTCATGGATTTGCTTGGACCTAGCTTACAGGTCCGGTTGGTCGATAACCATCCATCGTATGTTCCCTCGTGAAGTGCCCACTCTATGGTTTCTTTTTGAAATTTGAATGTTGTATCGTGTTATGTGTCTTTGTAATATTAACTCTTTTATCTTTTCCATTACTTCAGCATGCCATTGGCGGCAGTTGCTTGTGTTGCTGTCGAGGCGATCTCTATTCTTGAGAAGCTGCACTCTAGAGGGTAATGGATGGTAATCTTCCAATTTCGTTTCTGCTTCTCAATGTTTACCAGGGTTCCCTTTATCGGAGTATAGACTTGATTTCAAAAACCAGAGTCTTTTCTTGGCAGGTACATTCATGGGGACGTAAAACCTGACAACTTTTTGCTCGGTCCTCCAGGAACTCCTGATGAGAGAAAATTGTTCCTGATTGACCTTGGATTAGGTCATCTGCCAGTTGCATACACAGATTTATATCCTAGGAAACAGATATTAAAACACGATCTGTCTCATTGTTGTTTCATTATTTACAGCTGTGAGATGGCGATGTCATTCGACAGGTTTGCATGTTAGGTACCATCAATGTCCGAACTATTTCAGGTGGGTTCATGTGGTTTTTATCATCTTTACACACAATCCCTGTCCAATGACCCTCCGCTCACAAATATACAAAATTAATTATTTGCTGTAGAGGAACCCCTCTTTTCGCAAGTGTGCATGCTCATCTCGGTCGAACGAGTAGCCGAAGAGATGACCTGGAGTCACTGGCATACATGCTTGCTTTCCTTATCAGCGGTCAATTGCCTTGGCATAGATTTCAGGTTTTAATGTGCTTAAAACCAGAGAAGATGATTTTCAACCGTACAGATGAATCTGCCTTTTTAATCACTGTGGCTGTTTTAGGCAGAGGATATGCTAATATGCAAGAAAAAGATGGCCACTCCTTTGGAAGCTCTATGTCACTGTTGTCCTCCACCTTTCCTGCAATTTGCCAAGTTTGCAGTAAATTTGAGTTTCGATGAAGATCCAAACTATGCAAGATATATTTCTCTTTTCCGTGGGATGATTGGTCAAAACCCATACGTTTGGCCAGTGAATGCTGATGCTGCTCGAGAGGTACCATCTTATTGCTCTAAATAAGTGCCTTTGCAGTTTCTCGAGATGCAAGATGTTTGTTAATAATTCGTTCTCTATGTGAGCCATATCTTTCTCTTTGTTTCGACATGCATTTGTCAGTCAAATGAGGGCGACACGCCACCAAAGAGCTCCCTAACACGAGCGGGGTTGATAAGATTACAATGGATAAGCATTTTCCAAGAACATCCACCCATGAGGCAAAGGTTAGGACTTAGAGTGACTTACCCCTCACAGTTCCTTCTTTTTTAGTACCTTGAGTATATTTTCAGATCATTGCACCTCGATTATTGACTTCAATTGTCCTGTGGACGATAAAGATGAAGTGTTCATCATCTCATCCACCCCTTTCTCTGTAAAGGATTCGCTACAATGTGGACAATGTGAACCTACCTTTATTCATTGAGGAGGCACGTGCAGATGGAATGTATGTTAGCAGTGTGGCTTCCCGCTTCAATTTGTGGGCCGTGGTTATGGATTCTGGCACTGGCTTCACTGCTCAAGTTCATACTATTTCACCCGACTTTCTTCCCCAGGTTGCATTCGAGCTGCCTTAAATTGGACTTTCATCATGTACTGTAGGTCCCCTTCGTCCCATGTCACTATTCTTTTAAAAGATTGCACCAATAAAAAGAGGCATTCGGCCTAAAAGGAACCAACAATACATCAAGCCCAATCAATGGGATTCCCAATTGGGCGTGACTTGACTGCTTAATTTTGTTGTTGTAGAACTGGATTAGGGAACAGTGGGCAAGAAATTACCACATCACTGCAATCGCCGGAGCAGATAATGGTAGCACATTAGTTGTAATGTCCAAGGGTTAGCCAGTGAATGATGCTTTAATCTCTATTTCCAGCAAAAGCTGTTGTACCTCATCGATTATGTGAGCTCTTCTTCATTTTACTGAATTCAGGGCCTCAAAACTGTCGGCAAACTTATCGCGTTGCCAATACATTCCCTTACGGGTGGATTAAGAGGAAATGGGCACTTGGCACTTATGTCACGGCCATGACCACTGTGGGAGGTAACTGGGTAGTCATCATGTCCTCTGCCACAGGATTTGTCCACCAGGTTTTCCATTCTTCTGTGGTTCCTTTTTATTCTCCTTTCCAAGATTTATCTTTTGAAGTCTAGAACTGGAAAAAATTTATCTGATTTGGTTTCTTGCACTGAACTTTAAGGTTGTAGAGCTAGATTTTCAGTACCCGTACGAGGGAATTGATGAAAGGTGGAAGCAAGGCTACTTCATCACTTCAGTTGCAGCTACTCCAGATCAGGTAGCTTTTGTCTTCAGCATTCCAGAAGAAGAACCAGTTAGAGGACCCCAAGAGGCAGCCCAGACTTCACATTTTCCTGAAACAGTAGTGACGGTGATTATTTTTGGTCATTTTACGAGCATCTAACTTTTGGTTGCATTTGCTCTAATTCTATGAGATTCATATGGTTCTGATTCTCTCATCTTTTGCAGGAGAGTTGGCCTAGGAATTACTACTTGTCCCTTCTTTGCTACAGCAGACCTGTTTCGTGAACCACCAAGCATGGTGTGTGCATTTACTGGCATCTTCACGAGTCATTGACGCACATAACATGCATTTTTTGCCATATATATCCCCACTTCTGGGAAGCAAGGATTAACAAGCCACTGATCGATCATGTAGAGATATGAACCCACTTCCCCTGGCACTGTATAGAATTGAAACTGACCAATTCTTGTTTTACTTGTATGCATGTTTGCGTTAAAGTTTTGCACATTCGTGAAGCTTTTGAAACGTTTTAAGAATAATGGTAGACCACAATCTGGTAATGAGAATGATGCAATCTGTATCTAGGTTCTTTCTCTCCACTAAGAACGCTCTGCTGATTTGTTACCTTAGAATTAGTTGAGACTAGTGTTACATGACGCAATTTACATGTAATCTGATAGACTGAATGACATGCTACACGGCAAAATTTGGACTATAATTACAAGCCAAGTTGATAGGAGTCTCAGAGAATGGGGTTGTTAAAGTTCTTATCCAGATCTCAAAACTTCATGATAAGATCTGAACTTAAGGAACTGTCCTGAGGTTAAACAGGATCTTGAGAGATATCAGGAGTTGATTGCTACAATCATCGGGACTCAATCAGGCTGGTTGATCTCATTTGATTTGCGGTTTTAGAAACCACTCCAGCCAAAGGACCATAACATAACTCATAACTTTAGTAAAGACATCGATTTCATAAGAGAGGCTGGTCTTGGATTTGTCTTCCCTCATCTATCAATGCACAAATGCAACTGGACAAAAATACATAAATTTCCCAGAAGACCAGTTGAACTTCTGATTATTTTTTCTGCTATTTATGAAAACTAGGAAGGAAAAATAAGCCAACCGGATTTTAGTATTGGTGATCACTACAGATTGCAGAGCGTCCGTGAATGTCACCATGGACCAAATGAAAGACCGCCCACTGTGGGGACTCAACTTCTTAGCAGTGAGATTTGAAACTTGATCAAATTTATATAGAAGTACCACATGTCAAGTCTATCATAGGTAAAAGATGATCAATTCATGTAAAAGTAGGTTGGTAAAAGTTAATTGATAATCTATTTTAAGCAATCAAGTTTTGAATGTTTCTCGTGATCCTATTCAAGATCGGGATAGTTTGTTAAGTTTTAGACATCTGACTTGTGATCTGGGTTGTATCTTAATAACCATGTTCTCGAGAGTCTTACTGAGGAAGAAAATTAGTAGGGGACAATGTCATTCTATTGCCAGGCTCTCTGGGAATTATTATATCGGAAAAGCTTCAAAAACATCATGAATATTGGGGATCTCCTGCACATATGCATATATAAGGAAAAAAAAAATCCGGTTACTGTTCAATGCCTCACATGATTGATCAGTGGCTTCATCCTAAAAAATTGGGGAAAATTAGATGGCAAAAGATGCACGTAAAATGTGACAAGTAACTCGTGAAAACACCGGTAATGTGCAGTGGCAGCGGTGCTCGGTAGCTCATGAAATAGTTCAGCAGCAACAAAGAAGAAAAATACAGTAGTACATAGCCCACCCTTCCCGCAAAATGATGAGAGAAGTCAGAAGCCTGGAGAATCAAAGTGAGTTCAACCTAAGCTAGATGCTTGTAAAATGGCTGAATACAATCACCACTACGTAGGTATCGGGAAAAGATGGGTTTGGGCCCGCCTGTGTAGGGGGCCCCTTGCCGGTAATTCCCCAGGAATGCCAAAAACAAAGGCTACCTGATTCAGAGTAACGCTACCAGGATGAGGTCCGATACCTTTGGCTCCACTTCTCACCTCTCATGAATACCTTCATTAGGGACAATAGTCTAGCTCTACAACCCTGAAGTTTAGTGTGACGAAACGAAACCTACCAGGACACGAATCTTCAAGTAAAGAGGTGTGCAATTCCTAACACATGTTGCTGTCATCTGCAGTGGCTAACATGTGATCATTGCACTGCGCACATGGAGTTCGTGTTGACCAGATACAGTATAGATGTCCACTTGCTGTGATGGCTCGACCCCAACTTCAGGATGTGGAGTCAGATACGAAGACTAGTCATTTGTCAAATGATCAAGCTTTTGTGGAGACATTCCTGGAGAAGACCATCTCTCTTCTTACTGTACTCTTGCAATTGACCTATCTTCCTTGCCATGAAGGTTACAACTTTGAAAATGGATATTTAACTATTTTATAATTTTGTTTTGCACAGGTTCAAAATTTAAAAAAAAAATGAAAAAAATAACAATTGTCATTCTAACTTTTTATATTATACGACTTTGCTAAAATATGTCTCGAGCTTGAACCCAGAAGCAAAATTCGAGTATGAAATAAAAACATATGAAGTGCAGCTACTACTTGTCGTCGCAAGTCCAAATTTTGGTCAGAAAAGAAATAAAAAGGAATTCATAAGCAATCGTAATAGAGGGATATTGGCTTAAGAAATGAGGATGACTTTGTGTAACTTTCCCAATAAATTATCATAAGCAATCAGAGGTCAACCGAAATAACGGCATTTTGCCTTCCTTCGCGCCAAAACTGACACCCTCAACCTCGCACCGCCCACTCATTCTCTTCAAGAACCCCGATCGTTTTCTCAAACAGAAAGAGAAAAAGAAGAAACGAGATTGAAGGTAAGTATTCTGCTTGATTTTCCCTCTCTCTTCAAAAGAAGATCTCCTCAATTTCAAAGCTCGGTTGAGACCGGTGGGCACTTCGCAGTTCAGAACCATCAAGATTGGATTAAAGCTGGGAGGGTAGATATGAACCAGTTTAGCAGTTGAAGTTGTAAAGGCGATGAGGGCCATCGAGATGAGAACCAAAGCAACGCTCCTCCAATCCCAGAACAGGTATTTGCATTGGAGAAAGAGTAAAAATTGCAAGTCGAATCCCATGTTGATTAGTTCGCAAAGTTTTGACCGTCCTTGACTTCTGGGTTTGAAAAATTCATTCCCATGAAGCAGTCAGTGTCTTTCTTGTTTTGATGTTGATTCAGCAAACTTAAACAGAGCAGAAGGAAAACATGACCAAGATTTTGGTGGGTCATCCTTGGCTATTCTTTCGGC
The DNA here is from genome assembly GCA_014182725.1 of Eucalyptus brandiana. NCBI lineage: Eukaryota > Viridiplantae > Streptophyta > Magnoliopsida > Myrtales > Myrtaceae > Eucalyptus > Eucalyptus brandiana. Next base: position 37,679,627 of record CM024670.1, read on the forward strand.
CAAAGAGAAAAGAGGAAGATTTCATCTAATTCAGATTGCTAACTAGGATCCCATGCAAGTTCCATAAATTTTCTGTCGTCGGCTATTTTTGATCCATTCAAGAACTCCGTGCATCAGAGTGTCGGATCATAAATTACTGGCAGTTGTAATGAAAACAGTTCATCCATTCACCATGCAATTCGAAATATGTACTGAAAATTTGATCTTCTCAGGTTCAGATCGATGATTCCCCAGTTTACAGAATAGAAAGAAAACTGGGAAAGGGAGGTTTCGGGCAAGTTTACATCGGTCAAGCCATCAGTCCAACTTCAAGTGATCAAACTCGTGCACAAAAAGCGGAGGCATGGCTCTGCGCTCTAGTTTTATCATTTTCAGATATTTGTTACATCGGCACCAACAGTTTACATCATTTAACGTGGCATTATCTAGGTGGCCATAAAATTCGAGCATAAAGACAGCAAAGGATGTGAAGGTGGCATCCCTGATGAGTGGAAAGTTTATGAGTGAGTACTTAAGAATTATTGCGTGCTAGATTTGGCTATATCTTGCTCTTGCATGTATAATTGGATAAAGGTGTTGAATTTCGCATCTGCATTCTGCATATTGCACAGTGATCTGGGTGAGAGTCACGGGATACCACTGCCACTAGTACATTACAAGGGGCAACAAGGAGACTATTATGTCATGGTATGTCCATTCCCTTCGACTCGGATTTTGTACTATTAGAATGCAAAGTTTTCAATGATCTTCTTCGGATATCCAGGTCATGGATTTGCTTGGACCTAGTTTACAAGCCCCTTTGGTCAACAACGTCCCAACGTATGTTTCCTTGTAAAGTTAACAGCTTTTAAAGTGTCTGCTCTTGAGGCTCTCTTAAACAATCTCTAATTCTTTTTCAGCTTCTGATGTTAGCTTTTTCCTTGGTACTACAGCCTTCCATTAGAAGCAATTGCATGTATTGCCATTGAAGCTATATCTATACTTGAGAAGCTGCACTCTAAAGGGTAATAGATTACCAGCTTCCAGTCGCAATGAATGTTCATCTCTCTATCCAATACATGTATCATTCGATATATTGATATTAATGATAAGTATATTATTGTTTTCCCATAAATAGGAGCTTAGTTTTTGTTGTAGACTTAACGGTGATATATTGGAAACAAAATTCTCTCTTCTGACTTTCTTTACGATCTCTGTGTCTGATTTTCTCTATCCAATCTCTCTATTCTTTCTATTACATATTTGCAATGCAATATTTTATAACACTTTATCAACACGAAGATCTACCGACTAAGTAAATAATTTTTGAAAGGTAGGTGTTTTTTTTTTTTATTATTATTAATCAACTTATACTTCATCTTCTTCTATCAATTCTTTGTTTTTATTTTTCTTAGCCCGAAGCCAAATTTCAAATCTAAAAGTATTATTCTGCTCCTAAAGTGGTAGTGGATATTTGTAAATCCTTTTAATTAATTTAAGGATTTAATTTTGCAAGGATATATGCAAATTTTATGATACTTGACACATGAAGTTGTCAATATAAATGCAAATGGAAAATACCAAGAAAATGAGAGATGTTTGTTTGCTTGATAGTGCAACAACACATACTATATTTCGTAGTAGATACTTTTTTTCAATTATGACATTGTGTAAGGCACAAATCCATACAATATTAAGTCTTGTTCCAATTATTGATAGTTTTGGGAATGCCACGATTGTTTTGCTAAATGACACAATCCTACATATTGATGATGCGTTTCTAAGCATTAGATCAAAAATGAATCTACTCAGTTTCAAAGATGTACGCCGCAATGCGTATCATATTGAGACTATTTATGAGCAAGATAAGAAATATATTGGCATTTCCTCTTATAAGATGGGCCTGAAGACCATCTATAAGAAGCTAGAAGCTTCTTCTATGGGTTTGTATTGTGTTATGATTAAACCTGTTGAAACCTACGCCACCACATCTTGGAAATTGGTAAACTTTAATCAATTTGGATTGTGGCATAATCGCCTTGGTCACTTTGGCACTTCAATGATGTGTAAAATAATTCAAAATATAAAAGGACACCCTTTTGTGCTAGAACATGCATGAAAAGAGAGTAAATAGAGAGCTTGTAAATGTAGACTTTTGGGAAGGTACAAGAATCCCCACGTGGCACTTAATTATGAGTTAGGAAATTACCATTGTCATTAGTCTCTTTAGGACAATAATTCTCATGCTCCGGTGTGGTTGTTAACTTTAAATTTTTAAGATAATTAGAATGTAAAAATAGTATTTAAGTAGACTTGAGAAGTAGGGGTTTCAGTTCTCTCGCTGAAATTTTCAAAAAAAAAAAAAAAAAAAACTGTTATTTTTCCCGGAAATCTAACTTCCTGGTGTTCTGCCAAAAAATAAAAAAAAATAAAAATCTAACACCATGACTTTTTTTTTAGTGCAATGGGGTATAAATATGTTTTTGACAAATAGACACCCGACAAAGATCCTGAAGGGTAGACCCGAGATACTGCCTAACCCGAGAACCCATCCCATAAAGTTAAAATGCCTATTTCCAAATCATAATTAAAAAAACAATACAAGGAAAATACTATTCCATTTTCAAAAGGCGGGTTTTTCTTTCCATGCTAGTGAAATTTTGGAGTTGGTAAGTGTAAAAATATATTGGTAAAAAACATTACCAACAACCTAAATTCCAAATAACTTATTAGTAACTCGGTGATACTTTTATGAAGTTATCGACTCTTTTATACAGTATGCAAATTACCAACTTTTATGATCTTCTATTAATTTTTATTTATCTATTTTACCGATGCCTTAAATTTACCAACTCTTGTCTAAATTTACCAATGTCTATCTGAGTGAATAGCCAGCTTTTTCCCAATTAAATTACCAATTATTTTTTGGTTAGGTTCATTGTTGGTGTGAAAATTGATTTACAAACTTATTGTTGGATGATTGCTATGTGAAAGAATTTGGTTACATTTTTACCTTCCAGTATAAATGTCAATAATCCGATTGTGAGTGTGTAAAAGTTTTGTTGTACTAGTCGTGGATCTAAAAATTAGCCTTATTAAAATCTATGATTTTTTTATTTTCCTATTTAAATTTAAGCACCTTATTTAGTGCTATTTTATACCGTGAATGTAAGCCTGTAGATGCAACTCCCAGGTAGAAGTATTGGCTGTATTTTGGAATGTCCTCTGATTGGAACATTATCTCCGAGCAAATTTAGTGGAGTCCAAAACTTGATTGAGCTTGATCTTACATTAAATATAAAAAGAAGAAAATCGAAATTTCCCAGTATGAGTCGTCAATTCGCAGAACACAAACAAAATTTTTCTCGGTTCGTACACATCAGAGCAAACAATAAGAGTCTTAAGGTTTCTCTCTCTGACTTTTTGAGAGAGTTCTTTGTAAGAAATTATGAGATAAAAATTGCAGGTTTGTTTTCATTGGTATATGAATTGGACTAAGAAACACTTGAGAATGATTGAACAATTGAGCAAGTGTAATGTTGTAAATCTCCTGATTCATAATGGATTTTTTCGTGGGTGACTCTCTTTAGGGAGTACATACTGACTTTAGATTAAACCATATAAATTACTATTGTCCTTTTTGTTCCTTATTGATTTTTTTTATATTTTCTTTTTGTTACATTAAGTTTGAATTGCAAGATCAATTAACTTCCATTAACAAATGGAACAAAGTAATTATGGAAATTGGAGCAACATGAAATGGTGAACAACTAATTGATTTACATATACTTGTAAATTGGCTTCTGAAGGAGCAAAAAGCTAGCTTAGCTGATACGGACAGTGAAAGTCAATTCTCATAACGAGCACATGGGATCAAAATCGCTTCATCAGGCTGGCATAAGATTTTTGGGAAAGGGGGGACTAGCTACATCTATACTTATAACCTAACTTATATATTAAAAAAGAAAAAATTCAGCATATAGAAATTTCGCAAGAGGTGACCCTACACAATTAATTGAAAACATTTAACCATCAATACACATATCAAAAGTCAGGGAAAAAAAAGATGAAGCGAAGAAAAAGGAAATTCATGCTGAGATTAGATTTCCAAGAAATTCAAAACATGACCTTAAGTTATCAAACACAATCTGACTGAAATTATTAAAAGCATGCATAGTCAATCAACCGGAGGAATCGCATCTTTCTCAATTCACCCACTCGTGTCCTGAATTGCACTTTCTATCTTCTTGGCAATAGATTGGAGGTAAAAATCAATGAAAGACTTCATATCTTGGAGCCCCCAAGCCTCAACAGGATCAACCACAGAAGACCACTCAATCATGCACCCGACCATCTTACCATCTCCATCATTCATGGGCATCACTCTAATTGTGGCAACGTAGGACCTGAATCCAAGATTGTTGTCCAAGACCTCATAGCTGAAGCACTTGTCATGAGGGTCCATTGTGAGGAGGCGCTCATTGGCCCACTTGATCTTTGACGAGTCTGACTCATCGCCAAACGTGGTGGAGGTGACATACCGGACAAGGCCCAGCTGGCCGAGGACGCCCTCAACTTGGTGGCACGTGTCGAGGGTGGGAAGCAACTTGTGGAGGTTGCAGAAGTCCGCCAAGAATGGCCACACTTGGTCTGGTGTTGGCCCTTTCAACTTAGCAGTGAGCTTGCCTTCCCATCTTGGTTGGGTTTCTTCCGCCATTGAGAGAGAGAGAGAGAGAGAGAGAATTGTTAGGTTTATGGCAAAGAGGAGATACTTATTAGATGAAAGCCCAAACATTGGGCAGCTAGATTCCCTTTCTCTTGTGGTAACTATGTTCCCTTTTTCTTGTTATACAATCAAAACAAACAAAAAAGGAATGAGACAAGGTTTATAAGGCTTTCCAAATAAAAATGAATGTGTACAATGTTATTGTAAACTCAGTCCACTACTTTAAGAATATTTGCATGATAAGAAACCCAAGATTGGTTCTAACGTTTTCTCCAATTCATATGAAAATCAAAGCAGAATCAAAATATTTGCATAAATAGCCATCCAAGATTGATTCAATATGTCCATCGGTAATTGGTCGATATAATAGCGATATCCCAGGATGCATCGCCAACCCATTCGATTTTAAATACACATGCGGAAGCATGTGGATAATCATCAGACAATAAAACGATGAGATATGAAAGCAGAGCCAACTTTTTTAAACAAAAAGAAACATTTTATAAACACACAGATTTATTAATAACATCAGGTCGGTTATAAAATATCGGCTTAACAAAAAAAAAAAAGGACTGTCCTATGACTAACGAGTTAGATAGGTTTGCTGATTCTGTTTCCTTGACTTCTTAAACTCTAGAGCTTCCGATCATTCATTAACACCATCTAAGGACCTAAAAATGGTTATACAATAACTAGTGAGACAATGTCTTAGTGAGTTCTACTCCCTAAGACTCGAATAAGAGGAAAATATGCCTTGGGGGCTACTTAAGCACAACCACAGGTTAGAGGGCTTACTTTAGCCTCAGTTCCTTCTTGCAAATCAGTTCAATTAATAAATACTGACAGGTACATCATCTACTCAATTCAATTGGATCGAAACATCGATCAATCGACTTAGTCAATTACATGTCATCAAGACCACTCTCCGATCATCACAAGTATTCCATCCCAAATCTTACTCCCGACTCAACGAGCAGGATCTATTTAGTCCTCAGCTATAATTCACAGTTCAAATGACACAACCTATCTTTAGATAGTAATTACGGCCCAATGGGCGCAACCTTTAGTAGATGGCAGATCACGGCCATATTAGGCATGAACTCTATCAAGTGGCAAATCACGGCCCAATGGGCACGACCTCTATCAGGTGGCAAATCACGGCTCAATGGGCACGACCTCTATCAGGTGTCAAATCATGGCCCGATGGACACGACTAATTCCAAATTCGGTGGTGAATCTCGACCCAACTGACACAGCCATACTTTGGTGGTTTTCTATATTCAACTCGCAACCTCTCAGGGTCATTCCTCCCATCAAATACCAACATTTCTCAATTTTGGAATATTTCCCCATATTCACTAATCACATTCAAATTTCACAATCTAGTACTCGAATAAATAAACAGAGAGTACCACTGAAATTAGCACAAAATTCTAGTCATCAGCTATTCCAGCCTAATTTCCGGAAAATAAATAATTAATTAATTAAATAATTACGAAAAACAATAAATAAATGCCAATAAATCTAATTTATGCCCATAATGCCTAATTGGAAGCCGAAACGGACCCGAAAAAATTCCAAGGTTCGTTAATTAAATAATAAAACGTATCTACTCACTAATGGCACTAAGTAACCACCTAACATGCATTGGCAGATAATTAAATTAACTAATCTAATATAATCTATCCACCTAAACATGCTTAATTTAATCTAATCAACCCCTAAATATAATTAACCTACTAAAATGCGAGGATTAGTGAGTGAAACTCACTTGATTAATATGAAAACCGGAACACCGCGACGACGACGTGATGGTGGCCGAACTCGGGTTTGCGGCGGCGTCGACGGGGCTCGGACTGGGCCTTAAACCGGCCCAACAAATCTCAGCCCAATTTGAGATTTATTTTTGATTTGGACTGGGCCGCCTTGCGGGCTTGGGCTGCTGAAAATGCACAGGCTTCAAATTGTTGGGCTGGCTTGATCTGGCTTCAAGACAGGTTGAAGTCGCAGGCCTCAAGAACTCAATTGATGGGCTACTTCTTGGGTTGGGCTTGAGGTTGAGCTGAAAATGAACCCAACCGTGGGTTGAAGGACTCAATTCGTTGGGCCGAATTTTGGGCTGGTTGTTGAAGCTGAAGCTGAAACTCACGGCTTCAAAATGCCCGACTGCTGGGCCGTTGTTGGAGGTGGGCCGGACTGTCGCAGCGAGGGAAGACGCGGACGAAGAAGCAGCTTCGTCTGAGCTACAAGGGACGCGCGGCAGCTTCGGTCTTCGTTGTTGGGGGTCAACAAAGGGGCTTCGGTGGAAGAAAGGCGTGAGGTGGATGGAGGACGTGGGCTGCAAATGGGGCAGAAGATGGGGCGGTGTTGTTTCGGTGGGCTGTGGCCGAACAGATGAGAGAGAGAAGGAGTGGAGATGGGGCTGTCGGTGATGGCGTGAGATGGGGGATGAAATGGGTGGCGAGATGATGATGGTGATGGGAGTAAGGTGCAGCAACGTGAGATGTAGAAGGTGGGGCGCTGGATGATGATGATGGTGAGAAGAGACGTGAGGAAGAAATGAAAATGGGGATGAGGGCAGAAAGGAAAGAAAATGAAAGCGAGACCAGAAGCAGGAGGGGTCGACGGATTGAAAAGCATGAAGAAGGAGGGCGGCGGTCTTGACTTGCTGGAGAAGTTGCCGAAGAAGGGAGCCCACCAATTCTATCCCTTCCATTGATTGCTTGGTCCCCTTAAACCCCTCGACATATCCTTGATCTCTTAATACTTTCTTGAACAATAATACCACAATTGAACCAATTTTTGAAGCCAAGGTTGCTGCCCACGTCTAATTTCGAATTTCACTCGAATAGGTTTAATTTCTTCACTCAATTCCCTAAATTGAGGTCCAATTTCGGTGAAGAAAAATCCCGTACAATTTTCTGTAAGTCCCCAATACCCAAAGGCTCGGCTTAAAAGTCCAAATTTCCTTCAACTTAGCCCATCCGAATTTTCGTTATTTTTCTGTAACGTCCAAATCGATTTTCCGTAAAAATCTCAGAATCTCCGAAAATTCCTCGAAGAATGAGTCGATATTCCTAAAATAGATCGTGACACGACAAAACTTTTAATTTTGAAATCGGGTTCAAATTTGCGGTTAATTGCAATCCGATGCAATTTTAGTGTGACTTAGTTTATTTGGTAGCTTTTAAGAATTTTTTTTTTTTATACAATTGACCCATGATCGATTTATCTCGAGTCATAATGTACATCTTCGGCTCAGTGGTGATTCTCGATTGTCGTAAAAATCTCGAGATTTCAAATATGGACACTGGATACAAAAATGATAGAAAAATCGGTTTAATGCCGTTCGACAAGAATTTTGCAATTATATGGAATCACCCACATACTAATCACATATCTCAATCGAATCGACCTATCTCCAGTCTTTGATCGATTTTTTACGGTGCCGTAATGACCCTTGTAGATCAACACGGTTGAGCAATCAATTCCTTGTCGAATTCTCAAATCTATTGCATTAAAATCCCTTAGTGGCTTCCCCGGATAATTAGCTTATCTCATGAATAATCGCCGAGATATAGCACTATCAACGTGTTGATGAAAGGCCTAATTATTTAATTGAAAACAAATTAAAAAATTCAGTTTGTCACACGAGGGCTTGCAAGCCCTCGCCTACCCTTACTAATGGTTGGCGAGGTCAACGAGCCCTTGCCGGCCTCATCGAACTCACGAAGGACGAAACCACCCTGCAATGGCATCTTCTTCTTCTTCCTCCTCTTCGTCTCCGCTTCCCTTGCACGGAGCAACCTAGACGTGCTCCTGAAGCTCAAAACCACCATGGTCAGGCCTCCCTCCACCACCATCGGCGACTGGGTCGACTCCTCCTCCTCCTTCTCGCAGCCGCCCTTTCCACATTGCTCCTTCATCAGAGTCATGTGCGACACTGACTCATGGGTCGTCTCCCTCAACATCACATATGTTGGCCTCTCGAGCTACATCCCACCTGAAATCGGCCTTCTCCGCAACCTCATCAACCTCACACTCACCACCAACAATCTCACCGAGACCCTCTTGCTGGAGCTCGACAGCCCCACCTCCCTCCAGTTCCTCAACCTCCCTGGGATCTTCCCCAGCAGAGTCTTGCGGGCGATAACCCAGCTCAAAGAACTCTACTTGGGCAATGACAAGTTCACGGGGCCGCCGCATTGGAGGTGGCGGGGCTGAAGAAGCTAAAGTGGCTCGATCTCGTCGGCAATTACTTCACTGGTGAGATACTAGAGGTCCGCTCGCAAATGGAGAAGATGAATAAGGGAAAAGGAAAATGAAAAGATAATATTTTTTGGACAAAAATGCCCTAATTAGGTCACTAGAATATGTATAAAAAATGCATCAGTTCACCAACTAGCGAGTCAGGTCATTTTTTGAGACTAAATGACTACTTCGGGTCCTTATTTGAGACAGACTCCACTTCAGGTCCTTTTTTTGAGAAAATGAAGTCATTTCGGGTTCTTATTTGAGATTTTCCTTATTTTGAATGTCCTCTAATTGGAACATTATCTCCGAGAAAATTTAGTGGAGTCTAAAACTTGATTAAGCTTGATCTTACATTAAATATAAAATGAAGAAAATCCAAATTTCCCAGTATGAGTAGTCAATTCGTAGAAGAACATAAACAATATTTTTCTCGGTTCGTACACATTAGAGCAAACAATAAGAGTGCTAAGGTTTTCTCTCTATATGACTTTTGTGAGAGAGTTCTTTGTAAGAGATTATGAGATAAAAATTGCTGGTTTGTTTTCATTGTTATATGAATTGGACTAAGAAATACTTGAGAATGATTGAACAATTGAGCAAGTGTAATGTTGTAAATCTCCCGATTCATAATGGATTTTTTTGTGGGTGACTCTCTTTAGGAGTACATACGATTTCAGATTAAACCATATAAATTACTATTGTCCTTTTTGTTCCTTATTGATTTTTTTGATATTTTCTTTTTGTTACATTAGGTTTGAATTGCAAGATCAATTAACTTCCATTAACAAATGGAACAAAGTCATTATGGAAATTGGAGCAACATGAGATGGTGAACAATGATTTACAGAGACTTGTAAATTGGCTTCTGAAGGAGCAAAAAGCTAGCTTAGCTAATACGGACATTGAAAGTCAATTCTCATAATGAGCACATGGGATCAAAATCGCTTCATCAGGCTGGCATAAGATTTTTGGAAAAGGGGGGACTAGCTACATCTATCCTTATTACCTAACTTATACATTAAAAAAAGAAAAAATTCAGCATATAGAAATTTCACAAGAGGTGACCCTACACAATTAATTGAAAACATTTAACCATCAATACACATATCAAAAGTCAGGGAAAAAAAAGATGAAGCGAAGAAAAAGGAAATTCATGCTAAGATTAGATTTCCAAGAAATTCAAAACATGACCTTAAGATATCAAACACAATCTTACTGAAATTATTAAAAGCATGCATAGTCAATCAACAGGAGGAATCGCATCTTTCTCAATTCACCCACTAGTTTCTTGAATTGCACTTTCTATCTTCTTGGCCATAGATTGGAGGCAAAAATCAAAGAAAGACTTCATATCTTGGACCCCCCAAGCCTCAACAGGATCAGCCACAAAAGACCACTCAATCATGCACCCGACCATCTTACCATCCGCATCATTCATGGGCATCACTCTAATTGTGGCAACGTAGGACCTGAATCCAATATTGTTGTCCAATACCTCATAGCTGAAGCACTTGTCACGAGGGTCCATTGTGAGGAGGCGCTCATTGGCCCACTTGATCTTTGATGAGTCTGACTCATCGCCAAACGTGGTGGAGGCGACATACCGGACAAGGCCTGGCTGGCCGAGGACTCCCTCAACTTGGTGGCACGTGTCGAGGGTGGGAAGCAACTTGTGGAGGTTGCAGAAGTCCGCCAAGAATGGCCACACTTGGTTTGGTGTTGGCCCTTTTAGCTCAGCAGTGAGCTTGCCTTCCCATCTTGGCTGGGTTTCTTCCGCCATTGAGAGAGAGAGAGAGAGAGTTGTTAGGTTTATGGCAAAGAGGAGATACTTATTAGATGAAAGCCCAAACATTGGGCAGCTAGATTCCCTTTCTCTAGATTCCTTTCTCTTGTGATAACTACTATGTTCCCTTTTTCTTGTTATACAATCAGAACAAACAAAAAAGGAATGAGACAAAGTTTATAAAGATTTCCAATTAAAAATGAAATGTGTACTATGTTATCGTAAACTCAGTCCACTGCTTTAAAAAAATTACATGATAAGAAACCCAACATTGATTCCAACGTTTTCTCTAATTCATATAAGAGTCAGAGCACAACCAAAATATTCGCATAAATACCAATCCAAGATTGATTTAATATGTCCATCGGTAGTTTAAACTTTGTTGTCAATATTTATTGCTTGAGATTCTTTCTAAAGTTTATATATACAATTCTAATATGTCGTTGTTTTCTGCAAATTATTCACTGTCGCCGCCCTCCTACTCTTTTCTCGCATTCTCTACTCACTAACAGTAGTCCCCATTTCTATCTAATTAAGCAGACACATCTTTGCTTTTTCTTCCATATATTTTGTGACCGGGCGAGAAGCATTTGGCTTCTTGCAGGTAAATAAGGAGCCTCCTCAAGTAAAAGGCTAATTTCTGGTCAAGACTCGAAATTTAAAAAATAAAAATAGATATGCAAAAAAACTTTTATGGATTCTGGCACTGGCTTCACTGCTCAAGTTCATACTATTTCACCCGACTTTCTTCCCCAGGTTGCATTCGAGCTGCCTTAAATTGGACTTTCATCATGTACTGTAGGTCCCCTTCGTCCCATGTCACTATTCTTTTAAAAGATTCCACCAATAAAAAGAGGCATTCGGCCTAAAAGGAACCAACAATACATCAAGCCCAATCAATGGGATTCCCAATTGGGCGTGACTTGACTGCTTAATTTTGTTGTTGTAGAACTGGATTAGGGAACAGTGGGCAAGAAATTACCACATCACTGCAATCGCCGGAGCAGATAATGGTAGCACATTAGTTGAAATGTCCAAGGGTTAGCCAGTGAATGATGCTTTAATCTCTATTTCCAGCAAAAGCTGTTGTACCTCATCGATTATGTGAGCTCTTCTTCATTTTACTGAATTCAGGGCCTCAAAACTGTCGGCAAACTTATCGCGTTGCCAATACATTCCCTTACGGGTGGATTAAGAGGAAATGGGCACTTGGCACTTATGTCACGGCCATGGTCACTGTGGGAGGTAACTGGGTAGTCATCATGTCCTCTGCCACCGGATTTGTCCACCAGGTTTTCCATTCTTCTGTGGTTCCTTTTTATTCTCCTTTCCAAGATTTATGTTTTGAAGTCTAGAACTGGAAAAAATTTATCTGATTTGGTTTCTTGCACTGAACTTTAAGGTTGTAGAGCTAGATTTTCAGTACCCGTACGAGGGAATTGATGAAAGGTGGAAGCAAGGCTACTTCATCACTTCAGTTGCAGCTACTCCAGAGCAGGTAGCTTTTGTCTTCAGCATTCCAGAAGAAGAACCAGTTAGAGGACCCCAAGAGGCAGCCCAGACTTCACATTTTCCTGAAACAGTAGTGACGGTGATTATTTTTGGTCATTTACGAGCATCTAACTTTTGGTTGCATTTGCTCTGATTCTATGAGATTCATATGGTTCTGATTCTCTCATCTTTTGCAGGAGAGTTGGCCTAGGAATTACTACTTGTCCCTTCTTTGCTACAGCAGACCTGTTTCGTGAACCACCAAGCATGGTGTGTGCATTTACTGGCGTCTTCACGAGTCATTGACGCACAAAACATGCATTTTTTGCCATATATATCCCGACTTCTGGGAAGCAAGGATTAACAAGCCACTGATCGATCATGTACAGATATGAACCCACTTCCCCTGGCACTGTATAGAATTGAAACTGACCAATTCTTGTTTTACTTGTATGCATGTTTGCGTTAAAGTTTTGCACATTCATGAAGCTTTTGAAACGTTTTAAGAATAATGGTAGACCACAATCTGGTAATGAGAATGATGCAATCTGTATCTAGGTTCTTTCTCTCCACTGAGAACGCTCTGCTGATTTGTTACCTTAGAATTAGTTGAGACTAGTGTTACATGACGCAATTTACATGTAATCTGATAGAATGAATGACATGCTACACGGCAAAATTTGGACTATAATTACAAGCCAAGTTGATAGGAGTCTCAGAGAACGGGGTTGTTAAAGTTCTTATCCAGATCTCAAAACTTCATGATAAGATCTGAACTTAAAGGAACTGTCCCGAGGTTAAACAGGATCTTGAGAGATATCAGGAGTTGATTGCTACAATCATCGGGACTCATTGATGATGTTGCCATAAACAGGATCACAGCAACCAACAAGTCCTAGATATGACTTGTGAATTCAAGCTTCTGCACTGTGTGGTAGAGGTTTATAGGATGCGGTACCCATAATTTGGGGCACATTGATGATGTTGCCATTATTGGTGACAAAAGCCCATGGTCATCGAAAGAACAAATAATATGGACCTCAGGGTTTGGTTGTGTGGTTCTCAATTCCTTTCACAAGAGATGTTTCTAGTGAGTGGGAGGATAATACCAATTAAGGAAATCCAAGAGGTTTTGTCACACTCATTTTCAATATTTCCTCTGCCAAGTCCAAATATCCTGGTGAGGTTGGCAATGAATCTTCTGGTTAAAATCTCAAAAGCTATTAAGTACTTATTGGTTAAAACCATAATAACCATCGAAGTTGGTCAGGAAAATCTTCTTCCTTCCATATTAGAGGATGTATGAACGGATAGTCCGCATTTAATCCAAAAGGATAAAGAATCAAACCTTCATTAAGTCTGAACAAATCTGTATGGCATTGTCACATGAGTTTATCCAGATTTTTAGTAAGATTGTTATTTTGGATTTGCTCAATGATTTCTTGGGGGTATCGCCAACTTGGCCAGTCTTTTATTCTCTCAATCTTGTACTTTTCATTGTGATGAAGCATATGAAAAGCATGCCTCATGATGTACATATTGATCTCCGCGGGTGCTTTTGGTCTTAACAAGAAATCAACAAGCACATTCTTCTTTCCGGCAATATGTTTGGTTTCAAAATAGTATTTTGAAAACCACTTAGACTATCGAAGCAGTTGAGAATTTGGAACCTGCTTCTATTTGAATTTGGTCATCTGAGGGAAATATGCCATATCCAATTCTATCAGGAAGTGATAGCCAATAAGATGGAATTCAAACTTTTTTTATCCCATTTTTTTCCCGCCAAGATTTCCTTAAAAGTTGAATGATAATGCATTTCAGCTTGGGAAAACTTACTACTTTTGTAGGCACACAAATGTCTCTTACCATCAATTTCTTCGAACAAGATAGTAGCCCAGTTTTCATCACCGGCGTCGGTCTGGAGAATTCTTTTCCCTGTTTATGGGATTTGTAATGGAGGAAGAGACTGCATAATCTCCTTAAGTTCAGCAACTGCTTTAGATTGAGATTTTCCCCAAGGTGGGGGATTTTTCTTTAACATCGTCTGTAATGGAATCAGCAGCTTTGCAAAATTTGGGACAAAATCTCTGAGATAATTAATTATTCCAAGAAATTGCTGAACTTGCTTTGTTATGAAATTTTCTTCAAGAAATTTCAACAATTTTTTAGCAATGTGTGGCCCTGGATAGTATATCCCTTTGTTAAGGTGCATATCAAGAAATTCAATTTTTGCCTGGGCGATGTTTATCTTTCTTTGGGAAAGCATGATTTCATGCTTTTTCACAATTTCTGCAAATTGTTCAAGAAATTGGTAATATGACTGCTCATCAGAACTGTAGAGCAAGATATCATCGAGATATACTGTTGCATTTGACAAGATTGGTTGGAAAATTCGACATATGGCCTTTTGGAATAGAGATGATGCGACTTTTAAACCAAAAGGAAGAACTTTTCATTGGAAATGTTGGTTTGGAATACAGAATCCTGTCTTGGATTTGTCTTCAGGATGAATGCCTAGCTACAAAAATCCGGTTTTGAGATCAAATTTGGAATAGATTTGGGCCTTGGATAGTCCAGCAAAAAGGGAGTTTTTAGAGGGTAAATGGAATTTGCCATCTCGGAGAAAAAGGTTAAGAAGCTAATAATTAATTACCAGTCTCATTTTCCCTCTGTTCTGCTCGGCGCGTTTGTTGACATAAAAAGCTTTACAAGCCCATTGAGAATTAGAGATTTCAATGAGGCCTTGCGACAAATTTATCCTCCACTAGTTTCAGTTAAATTTTATCGTTAAATTACTGAATTGGATGACACATGACAATTGACAAGTGTGGCATCTCCTTGATTGAAGGAGTACTGAAGAAGCTTTCATTTTCTCTTAAGTTAGTGCAAAAAGAGTAATTCCTAATTTGATTGGTGATGGTGGACTTTTGGCATTGGAGACATGTCTCTCATTGATTCAACCACCCAAATTCATTCCTAACCATTAATGAAGTCTTTCTTTATAATAGAGAGTTTCTTCCAAACCTCGCACAACATTAAGGGAGCCATTGAAAGGTGACTAAAACACCAAAAACGGGGACTACCCGAGCTAATGATAGAGGGAGTGCTAACCATGTTAACCATGTTCTTTTGAAATAGCAATAAAAGTGTTTACACTAGTATCCGAAAAGATATATGTTAGTTCAAATTCTAGGTTTTATTTTTCCATTTGTCACATGTATACCAATTTTTTTTTTTTATGGTATAAGTCACATTTAACATAAAGTAAATTTGTTATACATATATCTGTTTAAGGTTTTTGTGATCAAAAAATTAGTTTTTGGTAAATTTATCACATGTGTATTAGTTTGGAGTTTTTTAAGATCAAAAAATTAGTTTATGGTAAATTTATCATAGGTGTACATGCTAGTTTAGGGTTTTTCATGAAATTAACATAATATTAAAACATTAATAAGTAAAAATCACTGTAGCTAGACTAAATCTCGTGCAATTTATTTGTCAATGCAAACTTATAGTTTTTCATCTTTAACAACAAAGTTGAGTGTGGGGAATCACTTCCTTTAACTAAAACTCTTAAAACTAATTATGAAAGTGCAATCAAATCATAAATTTTATATTTAATGTAATCCAGTATTTCTATCAGCTCCGTTCAATGTAAACAATGGAAATACTAACATGATAATTTTAAATAATTTTCTGCTATACGTGATGCTGATGTGGTATTTATTTAGTGCTACGATAGAAAGAAATTGAAAAAAAAAAGTGAGAGAAAACAATAAATCAAGTTTGGAAAAAAAAAAAAAATAAGGAGTCGAGTGAGGGGGCATGCCGACGCAGAGAAAGAATGACAAGGGAGAAAGGAAAATTTTTTGCCAAAATATAAAAATAAAAGGATGTTCTTGTAGGAACAATCAAAACTTGCAGATTGAAATATCTTTAAAAGGGTTTTGGAAGGGAAAAGGTGGAGTAAAATCGGAGCATCACGATGAGCGCTCCCATCAATCAGTCGAATTCTCTCTATCGACTAATATCTTTCCATCATGGATGGCTTCACCACATAATCAATAGGTTTTAGCTTTCTGCTTTCAAATGTTTGATTTTGTTTTGATCTGATTAAAGGAAAGGGAATTTGAAGAAGTTCCATTCTTCTTTTTCCATTTTTAAGATGATAAACCTAAGAGTGTCCTCTGATGAATGCGAGAAGACTAGATGAGAGGGCGGATGCAGGTGGTGGTGGCTGCATCGGCCACAGTGGATGCGGGCCCATCTATTGAGTCTAGCGGCAACAGGTGGTGGTGGTGGTGGTGACCCTCCTCAAGGAAGAGGGGAAAAGAAAGAAGAAAAGCAAAATGATGAATAATAAAAATAAAACAAAACAATCCTTGTAACGGATACGTAGTAGAGAGAAACGATTGAAATATTCTACATAGGTGTTTTCAATTGCCAATAATTAATGACCAGGTGAAAGAATTTGATTGCATATTTTTATTAATTTCAAGATCGATTTTACTTTTATTACAACTTTTAGAACCTTTCATACATTTATCCATAAAAGCATAAATTGCGTCTTTTATGTTAATAATGGCCTTTAATTAGAAGGCCGGGTATGAAGAAAAGAAAAAGAGAACAAAAAGGAGTAGCATCACAGTAATGGAAGCCCCAAAACCAACACAAAACAAACCAGGATATACAAAATCAAACACTATAGTTGTCAGCTCATTTCATTCCCAAATGAATCCTCCATTTTCTTAGCCATACCTTGTAAACCCACCTCATATACTTTGCTCACCAAACCCTCCAACACCCATCCTTCCACAGGATTGACCACAAATGACCACTTGATCATGCACCCACCTCCACCTTCTCTATCTTTAGGGATACCCTAACTATCGGCCAGTATGAATTGAACTCGATGTTAGGGTCGACCCTCTTGTAGCTTAAGTTTCATTCGACCATATGACCAATCACTCCTTGGATAAGTTGATCGGGCAATTCTCACCATGTCGTCAGTGCCTTCGGACAAGAGGGAGAAGCCAACGCATTATCTCACGCAACCCAGCTCGCCATTCTCATCGTGGATCCCGTGGCAATCAGATAGGCCCGAGAACCATTTCTCGGGGTAAAGTGGCCATATTTAGTCTACAAGTAGAGATCTAGCCTTCCCTTTTGTGACCTAAATGAGACTCCATCTGATTCGTGCTTTAGTAACTCCTTTTGTGCCAGAACATGCATGAAAAGAGAGCAAATAGAGAGCTTGTAAATGTAGACTTTTGGGAAGGTACGAGAATCCCCACGTGGTACTTAATTATAAGTTAGGAAGTTGCCGCTGTCATTAGTCTCTTTAGGACAATTAGTCTCTTTAAGACAATTAGTCTCATGCTCCGGTGTGGTTGTTAACTTTAATTTAGATAATTAGAATGTAAAAATAGTATTTAAGTAGACTTGAGAAGTAGGGGTTTCAGTTCTCTCGCTGAAATTTTTCAAAAAAAAAAAAAAAACGTATTTTTCCCGGAAATCTAACTTCCTGTTGTTCTGCCCAAAAAATAATAATAATAATAATCTAACACCACGACTTTTTTTTTTTTTTAGTGCAAGGGGGGATAAATATGTTTTTGACAAATAGACACCCGACAAAGATCCTGAAGGGTAGACCCGAGATACTTGCCTAACCCGAGAACCCATCCCATAAAGTTAAAATGCCTATTTCCAAATCATAATTAAAAAAACAATACAAGGAAAATACTATTCCATTTTCAAAAGGCGGGTTTTTCTTTCCATGCTAGTGAAATTTTGGAGTTGGTAAGTGTAAAAATATATTGGTAAAAAACATTACCGACAACCTAAATTCCTAATAACTTATTAGTAACTCGGTGATACTTTTATGAAGTTATCGACTCTTTTATACAGTATGCAAATTACCAACTTTTATGATCTTTTATTAACTTTTATTTATCTATTTTACCGATGCCTTAAATTTACCAACTCTTGTCTAAATTTACCAATGTCTATCTGAGTGAATAGCCAGCTTTTTCCCAATTAAATTACCAATTATTTTTTGGTTAGGTTCATTGTTGGTGTGAAAATTGATTTACAAACTTATTGTTGGATGATTGCTATGTGAAAGAATTTGGTTACATTTTTACCTTCAAGTATAAATGTCAATAATCCGATTGTGAGTGTGTAAAAGTTTTGTTGTACTAGTCGTGGATCTAAAAATTAGCCTTATTAAAATCTATGATTTTTTTATTTTCCTATTTAAATTTAACCACCTTATTTGGTGCTATTTTATACCTTGAATGTAAGCCTGTAGATGCAACTCCCAGGTAGAAGTATTGGCTGTATTTTGGAATGTCCTCTGATTGGAACATTATCTCCGAGCAAATTTAGTGGAGTCCAAAACTTGATTAAGCTTGATCTTACATTAAATATAAAAAGAAGAAAATCCAAATTTCCCAGTATGAGTCGTCAATTCGCAGAACAACACAAACAAAATTTTTCTCGGTTCGTACACATCAGAGCAAACAATAAGAGTCTTAAGGTTTTCTCTCTCTGACTTTTTGAGAGTACTTTGTAAGAAATTATGAGATAAAAATTGCAGGTTTGTTTTCATTGTTATATGAATTGGACTAAGAAACACTTGAGAATGATTGAACAATTGAGCAAGTGTAATGTTGTAAATCTCCTGATTCATAATGGATTTTTTCGTGGGTGACTCTCTTTAGGGAGTACATACTGATTTCAGATTAAACCATATAAATTACTATTGTCCTTTTTGTTTCTTATTGATTTTTTTTATATTTTCTTTTTGTTACATTAGGTTTGAATTGCAAGATCAATTAACTTCCATTAACAAATGGAACAAAGTAATTATGGAAATTGGAGCAACATGAAATGGTGAACAACTAATTGATTTACATATACTTGTAAATTGGCTTCTGAAGGAGCAAAAAGCTAGCTTAGCTGATACGGACAGTGAAAGTCAATTCTCATAATGAGCACATGGGATCAAAATCGCTTCATCAGGCTGGCATAAGATTTTTGGGAAAGGGGGGACTAGCTACAGCTATACTTAGAACCTAACTTATATATTATAAAAAGAAAAAAATCAGCATATAGAAATTTCGCAAGAGGTGACCCTACACAATTAATTGAAAACATTTAACCATCAATACACATATCAAAAGTCAGGGAACAAAAGATGAAGCGAAGAAAAAGGAAATTCATGCTGAGATTAGATTTCCAAGAAATTCAAAACATGACCTTAAGATATCAAACACAATCTGACTGAAATTATTAAAAGCATGCATAGTCAATCAACCGGAGGAATCGCATCTTTCTCAATTCACCCACTTGTGTCCTGAATTGCACTTTCTATCTTCTTGGCAATAAATTGGAGGCAAAAATCAATGAAAGACTTCATATCTTGGAGCCCCCAAGCCTCAACAGGATCAACCACAAAAGACCACTCAATCATGCACCCGACCATCTTACCATCCCCATCATTCATGGGCATCACTCTAATTGTGGCAACGTAGGACCTGAAGCCAAGATTGTTGTCCAACACCTCATAGCTGAAGCACTTGTCACGAGGGTCCATTGTGAGGAGGCGCTCATTGGCCCACTTGATCTTTGACGAGTCTGACTCATCGCCAAACGTGGTGGAGGTGACATACCGGACAAGGCCCGGCTGGCCGAGGACTCCCTCAACTTGGTGGCACATGTCGAGGGTGGGAAGCAACTTGTGGAGGTTGCAGAAGTCCGCCAAGAATGGCCACACTTGGTCTGGTGTTGGCCCTTTCAACTTAGCAGTGAGCTTGCCTTCCCATCTTGGTTGGGTTTCTTCCGCCATTGAGAGAGAGATAGAGAGAGAGAGAGAGAGAGAGAGAGAGAGAATTGTTAGGTTTATGGCAAAGACGAGATACTTATTAGATGAAAGCCCAAACATTGGGCAGCTAGATTCCCTTTCTCTTGTGGTAACTATGTTCCCTTTTTCTTGTATTACAATCAAAACAAACAAAAAAGGAATGAGACAAAGTTTATAAAGCTTTCCAAATAAAAATGAATGTGTACAATGTTATCGTAAACTCAGTCCACTGCTTTAAGAATATTTGCATGATAAGAAACCCAAGATTGGTTCTAACGTTTTCTCCAATTCATATGAAAATCAAAGCACAATCAAAATATTTGCATAAATAGCCATCCAAGATTGATTCAATATGTCCATCGGTAATTGGTCGATATAATAGCGATATCCCAGTATGCATCGCCAACCCATTCGATTTTAAATACGCATGCGGAAGCATGTGGATAATCATCAGACAATAAAACGATGGGATATGAAAGCAAAGCCAACTTTTTTAAACAAAAAGAAACATTTTATAAACACACATATTTATTTATAACATCAGATCGGTTATAAAATATCGGCTTAATAAAATAAAATAAAAAAAGGACTGTCCTATGACTAACGAGTTAGATAGGTTTGCTGATTCTGTTTCCTTCACTTCTTAAACTCTAGAGCTTCCGATCCTTCATCAACACCATCTAAGGACCTAAAAATGGTTATACAATAACTAGTGAAACAATGTCTCAGTGAGTTCTACTCCCTAAGACTAGAATAGGAGGAAAATATGCCCTGGGGGCTGCTTAAGCACAACCACAGGTCAGAGGGCTTACCTTAGCCTCAGTTCCTTCTTGTAAATCAGTTCAATTCATAAATACTGACAGGTACATCATCTACTCAATTCAATTGGATCGAAACATCGATCAATCGACTTAGTCAATTACATGTCATCAAGACCACTCTCCGATCATCACAAGTATTCCATCCCAAATCTTACTCCTGACTCAACAAGCAGGATCTATTTAGTCCTCAGCTATAATTCACAGTTCAAATGACACAACCTATCTTTAGGTAGTAATTACGGCCCAATGGGCGCAACCTTTAGTAAATAGCAGATCACGGCCATATTAGGCACGACCTCTATCAGGTGGCAAATCATGGCCCAATTGGCACGACCTCTATCAGGTGACAAATCACGGCTCGATGGGCACGACCTCTATCAGGTGTCAAATCACGGCCCAATGGGCACGACTAATTCCAAATTCGGTGGTGAATCTCAACCCAACTGACACAGCCATACTTTGGCGGTTTTCTATATTCAACTCACAACCTCTCAAGGTCATTCTCCCATCAAATACCAACATTTCTCAATTTTGGAATATTTCCCCATATTCACTAATCACATTCAAATTTCACAATCTGGTACTTGAATAAATAAATAGAGAGTACCACTACAATTAGCACAAAATTCTGGTCATCAGCTATTCCAGCCTAATTTCCGGAAAATAAATAAATAATTAAATAATTACAAAAAATAATAAATAAATGTCAATAAATCTAATTTATGCCCATAATGCCTAATTGGAAGCCGAAACGGACCTGGAAAAATTCCAAGGTTCGTTAATTAAATAATAAAACGTATCTACTCACTAATGGCACTAACTAACCACCTAACATGCATCGGCAGATAATTAAATTAACTAATCTAATATAATCTATCCACCTAAACATGCTTAATTTAATCTAATCAACCCCTAAATATAATTAACCTACTAAGCGAGGATTAGTGAGTGAAACTCACTTGATTAATATGAAAACCGGAACACCGCGACGACGACGTGATGGTGGCCGAACTCGGGTTTGCGGCGGCGTCGACGGGGCTCGGACTGGGCCTTAAACCGGCCCAACAAATCTCAGCCCAATTTGAGATTTATTTTTGATTTGGACTGGGCCACCTTGCGGGCTTGGGCTGCTGAAAATGCGCAGGCTTCAAATTGTTGGGCTGGCTTGATCTGGCTTCAAGACAGGTTGAAGTCGCGGGCCTCAAGAACTCAATTGATGGGCTACTTCTTGGGTTGGGCTTGAGGTTGAGCTGAAAATGGACCCAACCGTGGGTTGACGGACTCAATTCGTTGGGCCGAATTTTGGGCTGGTTGTTGAAGCTGAAGCTGAAACTCACGGCTTCAAAATGCCCGACTGCTGGGCCGTTGTTGGAGGTGGGCCGGACTGTCGCAGCGAGGGAAGACGCGGACGAAGAAGCAGCTTCGTCTGAGCTACAAGGGACGCGCGGCAGCTTCGGTCTTCGTTGTTGGGGGTCAACAAAGGGGCTTCGGTGGAAGAAAGGCGTGAGGTGGATGGAGGACGTGGGCTGCAAATGGGGCAGAAGATGGGGCGGTGTTGTTTCGGTGGGCTGTGGCCGAACAGATGAGAGAGAGAAGGAGTGGAGATGGGGCTGTCGGTGATGGCGTGAGATGGGGGATGAAATGGGTGGCGAGATGATGATGGTGATGGGAGTAAGGTGCAGCAACGTGAGATGTAGAAGGTGGGGCGCTGGATGATGATGATGGTGAGAAGAGACGCGAGGAAGAAATGAAAATGGGGATGAGGGCAGAAAGAAAAGAAAATGAAAGCGAGACCAGAAGCAGGAGGGGTCGACGGATTATAAAGCATGAAGAAGGAGGGCGGCGGTCTTGACTTGCTGGAGAAGTTGCCGAAGAAGGGAGCCCACCAATTCTATCCCTTCCATTGATTGTTTGGTCCCCTTAAACCCCTCGACATATCCTTGATCTCTTAATACTTTCTTGAACAATAATACCACAATTGAACCAATTTTTGAAGCCAAGGTTGCTGCCCATGTCTAATTTCGAATTTCACTCGAATAGGTTTAATTTCTTCACTCAATTCCCTAAATTGAGGTCCAATTTCGGTGAAAAAAAATCCCGTACAATTTTACGTAAGTCCCAACACCCAAAGCGCCTCGCCACAAGTCCAAAAATTTCCTTCGACTTAGCCCATCTGAATTTCCGTTATTTTTCTGTAACGTCCAAATCGATTTTTCCGTAAAAATCTCAGAATCTCCGAAAATTCCTCGAAGGATGAGTCGATGTTCCTAAAATAGATCGTGACACGACAAAACTTTTAATTTTTGAAATCGGGTTCAAATTTGCGGTTAATTGCAATCCGATACAATTTTAGTATGACTTAGTTTATTTGGTAGCTTTTAAGAATTTTTTTTTTTTTTATACAATTGACCCGTGATCAATTTATCTCAAGTCACAATGTACATCTTCGGCTCAATGGTGATTCTCGATTGTTCTGAAAATCTCGAGATTTCAAATATGGACACTGGATATAGAAATGATAGAAAAATCGGTCTAATGCCGTTCGATGAGAATTTTGCAATTATGTGGAATCACCCACATACTAATCACATATCTCAATCGAATCGACCTATCTCTAGTCTTTGATCGATTTTTTACGGTGCCGTAATGACCCTTGTAGATCAACACGGTTGAGCAATCAATTCCTGGTCGAATTCTCAAATCTATTGCATTAAAATCCCTTAGTGGCCCTAGATAGTCTAGTTATCTCATAAATAATCAGCTCAGAGATAGCACTATCAACGTGTTGATGAAAGGCCTAATTATTTAATCGAAAACAAATTCTGAAAATTCAGGTTGTCACACGAGGGCTTGCAAGCCCTCACCTACCCTTACTAATGGTTGGCGAGGTCAACGAGCCCTTGCTGGCCTCATCGAACTCACTAAGGACGAAATCGCCTTGCAATGGCATCTTCTTCTTCTTCCTCCTCTTCGTCTCCGCTTCCCTTGCACAGAGCAACCTAGATGTGCTCCTGAAGCTCAAAACCACCATGGTCAGGCCTCCCTCCACCACCATCGACGACTGGGTCGACTCCTCCTCCTCCTTCTCGCAGCCGCCCTTTCCACATTGCTCCTTCATCGGATTCATGTGCGACACCGACTCATGGGTCGTCTCCCTCAACATCACATATGTTGGCCTCTCGAGCTACATCCCACCTGAAATCGGCCTTCTCCACAACCTCATCAACCTCACACTCACCACCGAAAATCTCACCGAGACCCTCCTACTGGAGCTCGACAACCCCACCTCCCTCCAGTTCCTCAACCTCCCTGGGATCTTCCCCAGCAGAGTCCTGCGGGCGATAACCCAACTCAAAGAACTCTACTTGGGCAATGACAAGTTCACAGGGCCGCTGTTGTTGGAGGTGGCGGGGCTGAAGAAGCTAAAGTGGCTCGATCTCGTCGGCAATTACTTCACTGGTGAGATACTAGAGGTCCGCTCACAAATGGAGAAGATGAATAAGGGAAAAGGAAAATGAAAAGAGAATATTTTTTGGACAAAAATACCCTGATTAGGTCACTAGAATACGTATAAGAAATGCATCAGTTCACCAACCAGCGAGTCAAGTCATTTTTTGAGACTAAATGACTACTTCGGGTCCTTATTTGAGACAGACTCCACTTTAGGTCCTTTTTTGAAAAAATGAAGTCATTTCGGGTTCTTATTTGAGATTTTCCTTATTTTGAATGTCCTCTAATTGGAACATTATCTCCGAGAAAATTTAGTGGAGTCTAAAACTTGATTAAGCTTGATCTTACATTAAATATAAAATGAAGAAAATCCAAATTTCCCAAAGTATGAGTAGTCAATTCGTAGAAGAACATAAACAATATTTTTCTCGGTTCGTACACATTAGAGCAAACAATAAGAGTGCTAAGGTTTTCTCTCTATATGACTTTTTTGAGAGAGTTCTTTGTAAGAGATTATGAGATAAAAATTGCTGGTTTGTTTTCATTGTTATATGAATTGGACTAAGAAACACTTGAGAATGATTGAACAATTGAGCAAGTGTAATGTTGTAAATCTCCTGATTCATAATGGATTTTTTTGTGGGTGACTCTCTTTAGGGAGTACATACTGATTTCAGATTAAACCATATAAATTACTATTGTCCTTTTTGTTCCTTATTGATTTTTTTGATATTTTCTTTTTGTTACATTAGGTTTGAATTGCAAGATCAATTAACTTCCATTAACAAATGGAACAAAGTCATTATGGAAATTGGAGCAACATGAGATGGTGAACAACTAATTGATTTACATAGACTTGTAAATTGGCTTCGAAGGAGCAAAAAGCTAGCTTAGCTATACGGACATGAAAGTCAATTCTCATAATGAGCACATGGGATCAAAATCGCTTCATCAGGCTGGCATAAGATTTTTGGAAAAGGGGGGCCTAGCTACATCTATCCTTATTACCTAACTTATACATTAAAAAAAGAAAAAATTAAGCATATAGAAATTTCACAAGAGGTGACCCTACACAATTAATTGAAAACATTTAACCATCAATACACATATCAAAAGTCAGGGAAAAAAAAGATGAAGCGAAGAAAAAGGAAATTCATGCTAAGATTAGATTTCCAAGAAATTCAAAACATGACCTTAAGATATCAAACACAATCTTACTGAAATTATTAAAAGCATGCATAGTCAATCAACAGGAGGAATCACATCTTTCTCAATTTGCCCACTAGTTTCTTGAATTGCACTTTCTATCTTCTTGGCCATAGATTTCAAAGAAAGACTTCATATCTTGGACCCCCCAAGCCTCAACAGGATCAGCCACAAAAGACCACTCAATCATGCACCCGACCATCTTACCATCCGCATCATTCATGGGCATCACTCTAATTGTGGCAACGTAGGACCTGAATCCAAGATTGTTGTCCAATACCTCATAGCTGAAGCACTTGTCACGAGGGTCCATTGTGAGGAGGCGCTCATTGGCCCACTTGATCTTTGACGAGTCTGACTCATCGCCAAATGTGGTGGAGGCGACATACCGGACAAGGCCCGGCTGGCCGAGGACTCCCTCAACTTGGTGGCACGTGTCGAGGGTGGGAAGCAACTTGTGGAGGTTGCAGAAGTCCGCCAAGAATGGCCACACCTGGTCTGGTGTTGGCCCTTTCAGCTCAGCAGTGAGCTTGCCTTCCCATCTTGGCTGGGTTTCTTCCGCCATTGTGAGAGAGAGAGAGAGAGAGAGAGAGAGAGAGAGAGAGAGAGTTGTTAGGTTTATGGCAAAGAGGAGATACTTATTAGATGAAAGCCCAAACATTGGGCAGCTAGATTCCCTTTCTCTAGATTCCTTTCTCTTGTGGTTACTACTATGTTCCCTTTTTCTTGTTATACAATCAGAACAAACAAAAAAAGGAATGAGACAAAGTTTATAAAGCTTTCCAATTAAAAATGAATGTGTACTATGTTATCGTAAACTCAGTCCACTGCTTTCAAAATATTACATGATAAGAAACCCAACATTGATTCTAACATTTTCTCTAATTCATATAAGAGTCGGAGCACAACCAAAATATTTGCATAAATAGCAATCCAAGATTGATTTAATATGTCCATCGGTAGTTTAAACTTTGTTGTCAATATTTCTTGCTTGAGATTCCTTCTAAAGTTTATATATACAATTCTAATATGTCGTTGTTTTCTGCAAATTATTCACTGTCGCCGCCCTCCTTCTCTTTTCTCGCATTCTCTACTCACTAAGAGTAGTCCCCATTTCTATCTAATTAAGCAGACATCGTTGCTTTTTCTTCCATATATTTTGTGACCTGGCGAGATGCATTTGGCTTCTTGCAGGTAAATAAGGAGCCTCCTCAAGTAAAATGCTAATTTCTGGTCAAGACTCGAAATTTAAAAAATAAAAATAGATATGCAAAAAAACTTTCACATGATTTTCAATGGTCTAATTGCCCGTGCGCAGATGTTTCAAGACTTGGAATACTCATCGGTCAATAAGGGTGCGTTTGGTAATGATTCTATTTCCAGAAGTAGATTATGATCATAAATGATTATTTTTTTTTTCTGTTCTCGATAATAGATTCTAAGCATTTTAAGT
Organism: Eucalyptus brandiana; assembly: GCA_014182725.1. Lineage (NCBI taxonomy): Eukaryota > Viridiplantae > Streptophyta > Magnoliopsida > Myrtales > Myrtaceae > Eucalyptus > Eucalyptus brandiana. The sequence continues at coordinate 37,706,654 of CM024670.1, forward strand.
CGTTTGGCAACTGTTCAAAATTTTTTATTCTTGAATAGAATTGCGTTTGGTACAGTGTTCATTGATTTTATTCCAAATCAATTTCTTTTAATTTTTAATAATTTTTTCCTTTTTTTCCTTTTTCTTTTCTTTTTTCTTTTTTTTTTTTTTTTTTTTTCTTTTTTTTTTTTTTTTTTTTTTTTTTTTTTCCTTTTTTTTTTTTTTTTTCTCCTATTCTTCTTCTTCTTCAAGTTGGTTACCGAAATGGCGACTGGTTAGACGAGGGCTGGCAACCTCACCGGAGCTTCGCCGCCCTCGGTGAGGCCGGCCCTCATCGGCTGAGCCTCGCTGATGGCCAGGCTGGCCTCGCCGAGGTTGGGTGAGGCCTGCCTGGCCACCGATGGGGTTGGGCAAGCCTCTTCGAGGCTAGGTGAGGCCCCCCTGGCCATCGGTGAGGCTCGGCCTCGCCAGATCTAGCGAGGCCGAGCCTTGCCGGTGGCTAGGCTTACCTCCAGCGAGCTCGCCAGACTAGTTGCCAGCGACCGAGAGTGGATGGCGGTGGTGGCAACAGCAGATGGCAACAGTGGCGGACGATGATGGTGGCGGTGGCAGACAGCAACAATGGCGGACTGCGGTGGCAACGGCGGCAGATGGCAACGGCGGCGGTGGACGGCAACCGCAAGATGGCAATCGATGAAAAAGAAGAAAAGAGAAGAAGAAGAGAAAATGGAATAGAAGAGTTGGTTTTGATTCTTAGATTATTTTACGAAACAAGAATCAACTTTTTTTTTATTCTTGATTCTGTTCTAAAGCTACTTCCGAGAACAAAAAATAGAAATTTGTTCCCAAGAACAAAAATTTTACCAAACGCAATTCTGTTCCCAAATTACGCCCAAAAATAAAAAATCAGAATCAATCACTATTGGGATGGTTACTAAACAGGCACTAAAAGTCAAATCTTAAAAGTTAAATTTATTAGAAGGTCAAAAGTAGAAGTCCCTCTAGATCGATTAAATTTCTCTTTAATTCTATAATATGTGGCAATGTTTGGAATTAGGTAGGGCCAGTAAAGAAAAACAAACAAAGATGGGGTGCAAAATCATGTCAATTTTAAAGTCACACGAGTTTGTGTATCACTGAAACCTTTAGATTATTCTTTAGCTAAAATCTATTAATTAGTGTAATCAAGTACTTCTATTAACTCTGTTCAATATAACTAACGGAAATACAATGTGATACTTTTTTATATTTTTCTATTACACATATTGTTAATGTGGTGTCCACTTAGTGCCATGTCAGAAAAGAAGCTGAAAAATAAAAATAAAAATAAAAATAAAAATAAAAAGCAAAAGGCCAAATTTGGAAAAAAAAAAATTAAGGGGAAAAAATTTTAAGGAAGAAGGGAAAAATTTGGGACAAATTAAAGGGAAAAAGATGTTTTTTTTTTTTTTTGATATTCAAGATCCAGCCTGGCATACCTTACGGGTGTTCACGGCTGCCGCCGGCCTGACAGGCCAATGGAGACCACCGACTATATCTGAAGAGGGGCTAACACAGGATTCCACCACAATGGCCCCTCACTTAAGACGTGTTAGCAATGCGAAGATTCAAACTCATTCCCTCGATGATGAGGTAGTAGAGCCCAGCCAACGCAGCTATACACCGGTGGGTTAAAGGGAACAAGATGTTCGTATGGCATAAATCAAAACTTGCAGAGATTGAAATCCATCATCCCAATTCTCTCTATCTGCTGATATCTTTCCATCGTCGATAGTTTCAACGCATAATCACCTAGTTTCAACACATAATCATCGGGTTTTAGCTTTCTGCCTTCAAAAGGTTTGCCTTTTGTTTTGATCTGATTAGAGGAGAAGGATTTTGAAGAAGTTCCATTCTTCTTTTTTTCCATTTTAAGATGATAAAGTAAGAGTGTCCTTCGATGACTACGAGGAGACTCGATGAGAGGGCCGACGCAGGTCGTGGTGGCTGCATTGACCATAGTGGATGCAGGCCCGTCTAAGGTGGCTAGGGCGGTGATGGTGACTTTGTTCAAGGAAGAGGGAAAAAGAAAAAGAAAAAGAAAAAGAAAAAGGAAAATGATAATATAGAACAAAATAGTTTATGTACCGTTGTATGGATTCATATTAGAGAGAAGCGACTAAAATATTCTACGTAAGATTTTTTAGTCTAAAAATTTGATCGCACAATTTTAATAATTTTAAGATTGATTGCACTTTTACTGTAAATTTTGGAATCTCTCGTACACTAATGTGTTGTCATCTACTGATGAACACTGCGCATCTTTTACATTGATAATAGTCTTTTATTACAAGGACGTGTGTGAAGTTAAAAAAGGACAAGAGGGAGTTGCATCACAGCAATGAAAGGCCCAAAACATATATAAAGCAGGACATGTAAAATCAAGGACTACGGTTATCGGCCAATTTAATTCCCAAACGAATCCTCCATTTTCCTAGCCATGCCTGGTAAGCCCGCCTCACATACTACCCTCACCAAATCCTCCAGCGCCCACCCTTCCACCGGATCAACGGCGAACAACCACTTGAGCTTGCACCCTCCTTCACCTTCTCCATAGCTAGGGATGACCCGGACCGTGGACAGGAATGAAGTGAACCCGATGCTATTGTCCACCATGTCGTAGCTTAAATTTCATCTGATTGGATCTATAACGACTAATTACTCATTGGCCCAGTTGACGGGGGTGGTTCTCGCCGGCATCGTTAGTCCACAGTATCGCATGCAATTGGGCACGCCGTTCTCGCCGTGCATGCCATGGCAATTAGATAGGCCTAGAAGCCATTTGTGGAGGTTGAAGAAGTCCATGAAGAGTGGCCATATCTGATCTACATTGGCCTTTGTGACTCTAGCAGAGACCTTGCCTTCCCACTTGTGACCTAATTGGGACTCCATTTGATTCTTGCTTTGGCACTCTTCTTCTATGCCAACAGATACATGAGAGGAGAGTTAATAAGAGAGCTTACATATATAGAATTTTGGGGATTGTACAACAATCTCCAAGTGGCAATTAATTGTGGGTTGGGAAATTACTCTCAGTCATGACATAATGAAAAACAACGCTTTCATATCTTTTACCGACTATTATTTTCCTTTTTTATTTGGAGGAGGGGTCGCTATAGGGGCACATGAACCCGTTCAAACAGTTAGAGCATTTCTTGTCCGTGTGTGAAGAGGCATATTATGGATGTGGCATGGGAACCATTTAAGCTCTCTCTCTTTCCGCGCCAAGCCCGTTCCACATGGACCAAAAGATTAGATTCGACTTTCAAATAATAATAATAATAATAATAATAATAATAATAATAATAATAATAATAATAATAATAATAATAATAATAATAATAATAATAATTGGCCTAAGTTGGGCCATTGGGCCCATGGGCCTAACCCGACCTTGGCTTTACGGCCGTGCCTGGCACCGCCCTGAGAGGAATGGCACGGCTGGTTGCCCAGTCCTGGTGAGGAGGGCCGCTGCCTCTTCAACTGCAGCTACCCCTCACCTTCCATTGCGCTTGGTTTTTTCTTTTGTACTCTTTTTAGGATGCTTCATATTTCTATATTTTAAAAATCTGAAAGCAATTGTTTATATTTTGGTTTCCATGTAAGATGCCACATAAGGTAACATGTCGGCATTTAACGGCTACACCAACATCTCTATTTATATTTTTAATGGCAGGACCAATTGAACAAAATATTGTATAGTTTAGGGACCAAATTGCAAAAAAGAAGAAAAGGGTGGAGGGGCATGATTGAACATCTTGAAAAAAGTCAAGGACATCTCCTGCCTTTATTCCTAAAAGATTAAAAAAAAAAAAGGTTGATAGGTGAAAAAAAATAAACTTATGAAATAATTCAAATGAGAGTTGGTAACCCAAAATTAGTTGATAACTTAATAAAATAAAAATTGACAACTCCTAATTAAAGATGGTAGTTTTTGAAAAATTCAAGGTGTTCCTAAGATATGCAAATAAAAATTTGCAAATGACAAAATGTTTGGAAGTTTAAAAATGTCAAATAAATATCAATAAGCAACTCAAATGAAAGTTATTCATCCACTACTATGTGGTAATTTAATGAGAGAAAAATTAATAAGTCGTGTTAACTTAGTTTTGTGATCCCTAGAAAGAGTTATTAAATGTAGGCAGTTGCTGACCAAGGTAAATACATATTGGTAACTCAATAAAGAAGTTGATAAGTTATAAAATAACATTTAGGTGTTAGTAAATAATTCAAATGAGAGTTGGTAACTTAATATGACTATAGTTGGCAAATTACTCTAATTTAGGTTGGTAATTTTATATAAAAATTAGTAAATCTGAACCATTAGTAAGTTATGTAAATGAAAGTTTGTAAGTTAGTGCCAAAATTGCTAATTTGCAAACTATAAAAATGTTAGTAATATCTTAAAAAGGTTTGTAAGTTACCAATAAACTATCTGGAAATAAAAAAATAAAATAACTATCAGTTGTTATATTATCAACCGAACTAACGGCATTTTGCCCTCCTTCGCGCCCAAAAATAACGGTTGAAATGGAGTCAAAAGGACTCGGCCTCGCTCTCACAGGCTCACCCTGCCCACTTCATCTTCTCTTCGCTAAAGAAACCAAGAACGACTTCAGCCGGAAAGAAGACTGAATCATCCGATTCAGAAGAGATAGATTTCTCAGCTTTCCAGTTCCAAGAAAATCCCAACGCACACATCTTGCAGTTGTTCATTGGAAGGACAAGACTGGGAAGAAGAAGAAGAAGGTGAAGAAGAAGAAAGCAGCTTCCGAATGATCGATACTATTTTATAGACAAGAGATAGCGATGGATGAGCTTATTACTCAGGTAAGTCACATAGGAATTCAGGGACTCGAAGATGAGGGCCACAGCAACTTTCCTCCAATTCTCGAGGAGGTGCGTGATTTTTCTCAAAAATGTTTAGATATTTCGTTCTTTTGGTTTGACTAAATCTTTCTGCATGTTTTCCGTGATTTTGATAGATAAAGAAAAGGAAATGACCAGCGAAGTCATCTTTGGTAGTTTGAACATTTCGGGTTGTTCTTGTTTTTTTCTTTATGACTGAATGAGAAACTCAATTCAAAAGAGAAAAGAAAAGGGAAACGTTCATCTAATTTGGATTGATAGCTATAACCCCAATTGGCGGAATGCAGTAAGTTAGTGGATAATCTTCAAGGGAGTTTCTGGCTATTTTCGAGGAAATTACTGCCCTGATGTAATTATCACAGAATAACACTTTAGGTCATCAACTACTTTTGCCCTATTTGGAATTCATGCATCCCCAAAGACTCTGTTACTGATCTATAGTTGTAAAAACTTTTTGTTAACTGCAGTTATGTCGATTATTTTGCCATATGCAAGCGTCGAGTACACCATTCTGAAAGTTTTACTGTCTCAGGTCAAGATTGATGATTCCCCAATATACAGAATAGAAAGACAACTGGGTAAGGGAGCTACTGGGCTAGTATGTGTGGGTCGACCAATCGGTCCTTCAACTTCCGGTGGTCAAACTGGTTTACATGCAGAGGAGGTACTGCCTTGAATCTCTAACTCATTTTTCAGCTTTGTAAAGTCAATTTATGCTTTACTGCTTAGATAATCAGTACAACACTATCTAGGTAGCAGTAAAGTTTCAGCGGAAACATCCCAGCAAAGCCGATGTTCCTCATGAGTGGAAAGTTTATGAGTGAGTCGCTAAAAATGTTTCCACGTTCGTTTTGTTTACATTTGATTCTAGCAAATGAACTTGTATCAGTTATACAAATCTCACATCCACCTTTTACTGCATGTTGTGCAGTGATCTGGGTGAAAATCATGGCATACCACTGCCACGGGTGCATTATAGGGGGGAACAAGGTGGCTATGACATCCTGGTATGTGCAATTCCCTTCGAAAAATGATTACAAATTTTTCTCAGATGTTTTAAGTCTTCAATGATCTGCCTCACATATGCAGGTCATGGATTTGCTTGGACCGAGTTTACAAGTTCAGTTGGTCGATAACCGTCCATTGTATGTTCCCTTGTGAAGTGCTTACTCTATGATTTCTCTTTTAAATTTGAATGTTGTATCATGTTATGCGTCTTTGAAATATTGACTCTTACCTTTTCTATTATTTCAGCATGCCATCGGCGTCAGTTGCTTGTGTTGCGGTTGAGGCAATCTCTATTCTCGAGAAGCTGCACTCTAGAGGGTAATGGATGGTGGTCGTCCGATCTTGTTTCTGCTTTTCAATGTCTATCAGGGTTCCCTTTATCGAAGTATAGAGTCAATTTCAAAAACCAGAGTCTTTTCTTGGCAGGTACATTCATGGGGACATAAAACCTGACAACTTTTTGCTCGGTCCTCCAGGAACTCCTGATGAGAGAAAATTGTTCCTGATTGACCTTGGATTAGGTTATCTGCAGTTGCATGTACAGGTCTATATCGTAAGAAACAGAAATTAGAATACAATCTGTCTCATTGTTGTTTCATCATTCGCAGCTGTGAGATGGCGAGATCGTTCTAGCAGTTCGCATATTAGGTACCATCAATCTCCAAACCATTTCAGGTGGATCCAATTGGTTTTTATCATCTTCGCACACAATGCCCTGTCCAATGAGCCTCCGCTCACACATATACAACAAATTAACTATTTGCTGCAGAGGAACGCCTTATTTCGCGAGCGTGCATGCTCATCTTGGTAGAGCAAGTAGCCGAAGAGATGACCTGGAGTCCCTGGCATACATGCTCCCTTTCCTTTTCTGCGGCCATTTGCCTTGGCATGGATCTCAGGTTTTGATGTGCTTAAAACCAGGAAGATGATTTTCAACCTTACAGATGAATCTGCCTTCTTAATCACTGCAGCTGTTTCAGGTGGACAATACACCGATGCTTGTATGCAGGAGAAAGATGGCCACTCCTTTGGAAGCGCTTTGTCACTCTTGTCCTCTGCCTTTCCTAACATTCGCCGAGTTTGCAGTAAATTTGAGATTTGATGAAAATCCAAACTATGCAAAATATATTTCTCTTTTCCGTGGGCTAATTGATCAAAACCCATACGTTTGGCCTGTGAATGCTGATGCTGCTCGTGAGGTACCACCTTATTGCTCTAAATATGTGTCTTTTGCAGTTTCTCCAGAAACAAGATGTTTGTTAAATTCTCTGATCGGACCTCTTTCTCTATGTGAGCAAAGTCTTTCTCTTTGTTTTGACATGCATTTGCCAGTCGAAAGGCGACATGCTACCAAAGAGCTCACCAGCACGAAGGGGGTTGAGGAGATCACGATGGATAAGCATTTTCCACACACATCCACCCATGAGGCAAAGGTGAGGGATTAGACTTACCACTAACAGTTCCTTCTTTTTCCGCACCTTGAGTTTGTTTTCAGATCACTATGCCTTGATTATTGACTCTAATTGTCCTATGGAAGATAAAGATGGAGTGTTCATCATCTTATCCGCCTCTTTTTCTGGGTAGGACTTTCCACAATTTGGACAATGTGAGACTAAATTCATGCATTTGGAAGGCATATGCGGATGGAATGTATGTTAGCAGTGCGGCTTCACGCTTGAATTTGTGGGCCGTGGTAATGGATTCTGGCACTGGCTTCACTGCTCAAGTTCATACTATTTCTCCCAGGTTTCTTCCCCAGGTTGCATTCGAGCTGCCTTTAATTGCACTTTCATCATGTACTGTAGCTCCCTGTAGTTCCACGTCGCTATACTTTTAACAGATTGCATCAATTAAAAGAGGAATTCAACCTAAAAGAAACCAACAATACATCAAGCCCAATCGATGGGATTCCCAATTGGATGTGACTGGACTGCTTATTTTTTGTTAATGAAGGACTGGATTAGGAGACTCTGGATGAGGAACTACCACATTACTGCAATCGCCGGAGCAGATAATGGTAGCATATTAGTTGTAATGTCCAAGGGTTAGTCAGTGAATGATGCTTTAATCTCTAATTCCAGCAACAGTTGTTGTACCTCATCGATTATATGAGCTCTTCTTCATTTTACTGAATTCAGGGCCTCAAAACTTTCAGCAAACTTATCACGTCGCCAATACATTCCCTTACGGGTGGATTAAGAGGAAATGGGCACTTGGTATTTATGTCACAGCCATGGCCACCGCAGGAAATATCTGGGTAGTCATCATGTCCTCTACCGCCGGATTTGTCCACCAGGTTCTCCATCCTTCTGTGGTTCCATTTTTTCTCCTTTCCATGATTTCTCTTTCGAAGTGTCTAGAGCTGGAAAAATCAATCTGATTTGGTTTCTTGCACTGAAATTTAAGGTTGTAGAGCTAGATTTTCAGTACCCGTACGAGGCAATTCACAAAAGGTGGAATCAAGGCTACTTCATCACTTCGGTTGCAGCTACTAGAGATCAGGTAGCCGTTGTCTTCAGCATTCCAGAAGAAGTAAGAGGATCTCAAGCGGCATTCCTGACTCCACATTTTCCGGATAGAGTAGCCGCGGTGATTATTTAGGCCATTTTACAAGCATCTAACTTTTGGTTGCATTTGCTCTGATTCTATGAGATTCATATGGTCTGTTTCTCATCTTATGCAGGAGAGTCGGCATAGGAATTACTACATGTCCCTTCTTTGCTACAGCAGAACTGTTTCATGAACCACCAAGTATGGTGCGTGCAATTACTGGCATCTTCACGGGTGATTGACGCGCTTAACATGCATTTTTGCCATTTATTTCCCGACTTTAGGGGAAGCAAGGTTTAACAACCCGCTGATCAATCATGTACAGCTATGAACCCACTTCCCCTGGTATTGTATAGAATTGAATACTGACCAATTCTTGTTTTCCTTGTATGCATGTCTGCGTTAAAGTTTTGCCCATTCGTGGTGCTTTTGAAACGTTTTAAGAATAATAGTAGGCCGAAATCCGGCAACGAGAACGATGCAATCTGTGTCTAGGTTCTTTTTCTCCAATGAGAACGCTCTGCTGATCAATTATCTTGGAACTAGTTGAGACTTGCGTTACATAAAGCAATCTGCATGTAATCTGATAGAAAGAATCACATGCCATATGGAAAAATTTGGACTATAATTACAAGCCAAGTTGATACGAGTCTCAGAGAACGTGTTTATTAGAGTCCACATCCGGATCTTAAAATCTTATGATTTAAGATCTGAACCTTAAGGAACTCTCCCGAGCTTAAATAGGATCTTGAGAGATATCCAAAGTTGATTGCTACCGCCAAGCCATTGGGACTCGACCTGGCTTGTTGATCTCTTTTGATTGGGGGTAAAAGTTGGTAAATCTGAGGGCATCAGTAAGTTATGTAAACAAAAATTGGTCAGTTACTACCAAAATTGCTAATTTGCAAACTATAAAAAGGTTGGTAATTATATAAAAATATTGTTAAGCTATCAATGAGTTACTTGGAAAAAAAAATCGCCTATCATCAATTATCAACGACTTCTTGCAAGTAACATTTATTGAAATTCACCGGCATGGTGACTTCGGAACGATAGAATTCAACGACGAAGCATGAAATCACTGATCCAAAATCAAAGGATGCAGAACAAAACCAGTGGGAGGGATGAATGAATAAACTATTCTTCTTGAAATAGCCCACCCGGTTTTTTTTTTTTTTTTTTTTTTTTTGGGGTGCTTTTTAAGCATTTAGGACGTCAACCGAATTAACGGCATTTTCCCTCCTTCGCGCCCGAAAAGAACGGTTGAAACGTAGCCAAAAGGACTCGGCCTCGCTCTCACAGGCTCACTACTGCCCACTTCATCTTCTCTCTGCAAAGAAACCAAGAACAACTTCAACCGAAAAGAAGACTGAATCATCCGATTCAGAAGAACGAAACTTCTCAGCTTTTCAGTTCTAAGAAAATCCCACACGCACATCTCGCAGTTGTTCAGTGGAAGGACAAGACTGCAGGAGAAGAAGAAGAAGAAAGCAGCTTCCGAATGGTCGATACTATTTTATAGACAAGATAGCCATGGATGAGTTCACTGCTCAGGCAAGTCGCATAGGATATTTGAGACTGGAAGATGAGAGCGAAAGCGAAAGCGACTCTCCTCCAATTCCAGAGGAGGTACGTGATTTTTCTTGAAAATATTTTTATATAATTATCATTTTATAGACAAGATAGCCATGGATGATTTCATTGCTCAGGTAAGTCGCATAGGATATCTAGGACTGGAAGATGAGAGCCAAAGCGACTCTCCTCCAATTCCAAAGGTGGTACGTGATTTTTCTTGTAAATATTTTTATATAATTACCATTTTATAGACAAGATAGCCATGGATGATTTCATTGCTCAGGTACGTCGCCGAAGATATCTGGGACTGGAAGATGAGAGTGAAAGCGAAAGCGACTCTCCTCCAATTCCAGAGGAGGTACGTGATTTTTCTTGAAAATATTTGGATATCTTGTTTTTCGGTTTGAGTGAATCTTTTCTGTGTGTTTTCCGCAATTTCAATGGACAAAGAAAAGGAAATGGCCGTGAAGTTGTCTTCAATAGCATGCACATTTCGAATTGTTCTTGTTTTCTTCTTTATGACTGCATGAGAAGCTCATTCGAAAGAGCAGAGAAAAGGAAAAACGTTCATCTAATTTGGATTGAGAGCTAAAACCCCAGTTGGCAGAATGCAGTATGTTAGTGGCTAATCTTCAACGGAGTTTCTCCCTATTTCTCAGGAAATTAATGCTCTGATGTAATTATCACAGATTAACAATTTAGGTCATCAACTACTTTTGCCCTATTGAGAATTTATGCATCCCCTCAAGACTGTGTTACCAATTTACAGTTGTAATAATTTTAAGTTGGGTCAATGATTTCGCCATATGCACGCTTCAAATATGCCTTTAAATCTGTACTACATACTGGAAGCTTTACTGTCTCAGGTCCAGATTGAAGATTCTCCGATTTACAGAATAGAAAGACAACTGGGTAAGGGAGGTAATGGGCTGGTATGTGCCGGTCGGCCCATCGGTCCTTCAACTTCGAGTGAAGGGCCTTCAACTTCGAGTGATGGGCCTTCAACTTCGAGTGGTCAAACTGGTCCACATGCAGCGGAGGTACGGCCTTGAAGCTCTAATTCATTTTTCAATTTTGTAAACTCAATACTTGCTTTGGAGCTTAGATAATCAGTAAAACACTATCTAGGTAGCAGTAAAGTTTCAGCAGAAAGATCCCAGCGGAATCGAAGCCAACATTCCCCGTGAGCGGAAAGTTTACGAGTGAGTTTCCATATTCGTTTTGTTTACATTGGGTTCTAGCACGTGAAATCGGACGAATTATACAAATCTCACATCCATTTTAACTGCATGTTGTGCAGTGATCTGGGTGAAAATCATGGCATACCACTGCCAAGGGTGCTTTACAGGGGGCAACAAGGCGACTATAACATCCTGGTATGCGCAATTCCCTGTGAAAAACGACTTCGCATTTTTCTCAGATGCTTATGCTTTCGATAATCTGTGTCGCATATGCAGGTCATGGATATGCTTGGACCTAGCTTACAGGTCCGGTTGGTCGATAACCGTCCACCGTATGTTCTCTCGTGAAGTGCCCACTCTATGGTTTCCTTTTGAAATTTGAATGTTGTATCGTGTTATGTGTCTTTGTAATATTAACTCTTTATCTTGTCCATTATTTCAGCTTGCCATTGGCGGCAGTTGCTTGTGTTGCTGTCGAGGCGATCTCTATTCTTGAGAAGCTGCACTCTAGAGGGTAATGGATGGTGGTCTTCCAATTTCGTTTCTGCTTTTCAATGTTTACCAGGGTTCCCTTTGTCGGAGTGTAGACTTGATTTCAAAAACCGGAGTCTTTTCTTGGCAGGTACATTCATGGGGACGTAAAACCTGACAACTTTTTGCTCGGTCCTCCAGGAACTCCTGATGAGAGAAAATTGTTCCTGATTGACCTTGGATTAGGTCAGCTGCCAGTTGCATACACAGATTTATATCCTAGGAAACAGATATTAAAACACGATCTGTCTCATTGTTGTTTCATTATTTACAGCTGTGAGATGGCGATGTCATTCGACAGGTTTGCATGTTAGGTACCATCAATGTCCGGACTATTTCAGGTGGGTTCATGTAGTTTTTATCATCTTTACACACAATCCCTGTCCAATGACCCTCCTCTCACAAATATACAAAATTAACTATTTGCTGTAGAGGAACCCCTCTTTTCGCAAGTGTGCACGCTCATCTTGGTCGAACGAGTAGCCGAAGAGATGACCTGGAGTCACTGGCATACATGCTTGCTTTCCTTATCAGCGGTCAATTGCCTTGGCATAGATTTCAGGTTTTAATGTGCTTAAAACCAGAGAAGATTATTTTCAACCGTACAGATGAATCTGCCTTTTTAATCACTGTGGCTGTTTTAGGCAGAGGATATGCTAATATGCAAGAAAAAGATGGCCACTCCTTTGGAAGATCTATGTCACTCTTGTCCTCCACCTTTCCTGCAATTTGCCAAGTTTGCAGTAAATTTGAGTTTCGATGAAGATCCAAACTATGCAAGATATATTTCTCTTTTCCGTGGGATGATTGGTCAAAACCCATACGTTTGGCCAGTGAATGCTGATGCTGCTCGAGAGGTACCATCTTATTGCTCTAAATAAGTGCCTTTGCAGTTTCTCGAGATGCAAGATGTTTGTTAATAATTCGTTCTCTATGTGAACCATATCTTTCTCTTTGTTTCGACATGCATTTGTCAGTCAAATGAGGGTGACACGCCACCAAAGAGCTCCCTAACACGAGGGGGGTTGATGAGATTACAATGGATAAGCATTTTCCAAGAACATCCACCCATGAGGCAAAGGTTAGGACTTAGAGTGACTTACCCCTCACAGTTCCTTCTTTTTTAGTACCTTGAGTATATTTTCAGATCATTGCACCTCGATTATTGACTTCAATTGTCCTGTGGACGATAAAGATGAAGTGTTCATCATCTCATCCACCCCTTTCTCTGTAAAGGATTCGCTACAATGTGGACAATGTGAACCTACCTTTATTCATTGAGGAGGCACATGTGCAGATGGAATGTATGTTAGCAGTGTGGCTTCCCGCTTCAATTTGTGGGCCGTGGTTATGGATTCTGGCACTGGCTTCACTGCTCAAGTTCATACTATTTCACCCGACTTTCTTCCCCAGGTTGCATTCGAGCTGCCTTAAATTGGACTTTCATCATGTACTGTAGGTCCCCTTCGTCCCATGTCACTATTCTTTTAAAAGATTGCACCAATAAAAAGAGGCATTCGGCCTAAAAGGAACCAACAATACATCAAGCCCAATCAATGGGATTCCAAATTGGGCGTGACTTGACTGCTTACTTTTGTTGTTGTAGAACTGGATTAGGGAACAGTGGGCAAGAAATTACCACATCACTGCAATCGCCGGAGCAGATAATGGTAGCACATTAGTTGTAATGTCCAAGGGTTAGCCAGTGAATGATGCTTTAATCTCTATTTCCAGCAAAAGCTGTTGTACCTCATCGATTATGTGAGCTCTTCTTCATTTTACTGAATTCAGGACCTCAAAACTGTCGGCAAACTTATCACGTTGCCAATACATTCCCTTACGGGTGGATTAAGAGGAAATGGGCACTTGGCACTTATGTCACGGCCATGGCCACCGTGGGAGGTAACTGGGTAGTCATCATGTCCTCTGCCACCGGATTTGTCCACCAGGTTTTCCATTCTTCTGTGGTTCCTTCTTATTCTCCTTTCCAAGATTTATCTTTTGAAGTCTAGAACTGGAAAAAATTTATCTGATTTGGTTTCTTGCACTGAACTTTAAGGTTGTAGAGCTAGATTTTCAGTACCCGTACGAGGGAATTGATGAAAGGTGGAAGCAAGGCTACTTCATCACTTCAGTTGCAGCTACTCCAGATCAGGTAGCTTTTGTCTTCAGCATTCCAGAAGAAGAACCAGTTAGAGGACCCCAAGAGGCAGCCCAGACTTCACATTTTCCTGAAACAGTAGTGACGGTGATTATTTTTGGTCATTTTACGAGCATTAACTTTTGGTTGCATTTGCTCTGATTCTATGAGATTCATATGGTTCTGATTCTCTCATCTTTTGCAGGAGAGTTGGCCTAGGAATTACTACTTGTCCCTTCTTTGCTACAGCAGACCTGTTTCGTGAACCACCAAGCATGGTGTGTGCATTTACTGGCGTCTTCACTAGTCATTGACGCACATAACATGCATTTTTTGCCATATATATCCCGACTTCTGGGAAGCAAGGATTAACAAGCCACTGATCGATCATGTACAGATATGAACCCACTTCCCCTGGCACTGTATAGAATTGAAACTGACCAATTCTTGTTTTACTTGTATGCATGTTTGCATTAAAGTTTTGCACATTCGTGAAGCTTTTGAAACGTTTTAAGAATAATGGTAGACCACAATCTGGTAATGAGAATGATGCAATCTGTATCTAGGTTCTTTCTCTCCACTGAGAACGCTCTGCTGATTTGTTACCTTAGAATTAGTTGAGACTAGTGTTACATGACGCAATTTACATGTAATCTGATAGAATGAATGACATGCTACATGGCAAAATTTGGACTATAATTACAAGCCAAGTTGATAGGAGTCTCAGAGAACGGGGTTGTTAAAGTTCTTATCCAGATCTCAAAACTTCATGATAAGATCTGAACTTAAAGGAACTGTCCTGAGGTTAAACAGGATCTTGAGAGATATCAGGAGTTGATTGCTACAATCATCGGGACTCAATCAGGCTGGTTGATCTCATTTGATTTGCGGTTTTAGAAACCACTCCAGCCAAAGGACCATAACATAACTCATAACTTTAGTAAAGACATCGATTTCATAAGAGAGGCTGGCCTTGGATTTATCTTCCCTCATCTATCGATGCACAAATGCAACTGGACAAAAATACATAAATTTCCCAGAAGACCAGTTGAACTTCTGATTATTTTTTCTGCTATTTATCAAAACTAGGAAGGAAAAATAAGCCAACCGAGATTTTAGAATTGGTGATCACTACAGATTGCAGAGCGTCCGTGAATGTCACCATGGACCAAATGAAAGACCGCCCACTGTGGGGACTCAACTTCTTAGCAGTGAGATTTGAAACTTGATCAAATTTATATAGAAGTACCACATGTCAAGTCTATCATAGGTAAAAGATGATCAATTCATGTAAAAGTAGGTTGGTAAAAGTTAATTGATAATCTATTTTAAGCAATCAAGTTTTGAATGTTTCTCGTGATCCTATTCAAGATCGGGATAGTTTGTTAAGTTTTAGACATCTGATTTGTGATCTGGGTTGTATCTTAATAACTATGTTCTCGAGGGTCTTACTGAGGAAGAAAATTAGTAGGGGACAATGTCATTCTATTGCCAGGCTCTCTGGGAATTATTATATCGGAAAAGCTTCAAAAACATCATGAATATTGGGGATCTCCTGCACATATGCATATATAAGGAAAAAAAAAAACCGGTTACTGTTCAATGCCTCACATGATTGATCAGTGGCTTCATCCTAAAAAATTGGGGAAAATTAGATGGCAAAAGATGCACGTAAAATGTGACAAGTAACTCGTGAAAACACTGGTAATGTGCAGTGGCGGCGGTGCTCGGTAGCTCACGAAATAGTTCAGCAGCAACAAAGAAGAAAAATACAGTAATACATAGCCCACCCTTCCTGCAAAATGATGAGAGAAGTCAGAAGCCTGGAGAATCGAAGTGAGTTCAACCTAAGCTAGATGCTTGTAAAATGGCTGAATACAATCACCACTACGTAGGTATCGGGAAAAGATGGGTTTGGGCCCGCCTGTAATTCCCCAGGAATGCTAAAAACAAAGGCTACCTGATTCAGAGTACGCTACCAGGATGAGGTCCGATACCTTTGGCTCCACTTCTCACCTCTCATGAATACCTTCATTAGGGACAATAGTCTAGCTTTACAACCCTGAAGTTTAGTGTGACGAAACGAAACCAATCAGGACATGAATCTTCAAGTAAAGCGGTGGGCGATTTCTAACGCATGTTGCTGTCGTCTGCAGTGGCTAACATGTGATCATTGTACTGCGCTCATGGAGTTCGTGTTGACCAGATACAGTATAGATGTCCACTTGCTGTGATGGTTCGACTCCAACTTCAGGATGTGGAGTCAGATACGAAGACTAGTCATTTGTCAAATGATCAAGCTTTTGTGGAGACATTCCTGGAGAAGACCATCTCTCTTCTTACTGTACTCTTGCAATTGATCTATCTTCCTTGCAATGAAGGTTACAACTTTGAAAATGGATATTTAACTATTTGATAATTTTGTTTTGCACAGGTTCAAAATAAAAAAAAATAAAAAAGAAAAATAACAATTGTCATTCTAATTTTTTATATTATATGACTTTGCTAAAATATGTCTCAAGCTTGAACCCAGAAGCAAAATTCGAGTACGAAATAAAAGCATATGAAGCGCAGCTACTATTTGCCTTCGCAAGTCCAAATTTTGGTCAGAAAAGCAATAAAAAGAAATTCATAAGCAATCGTAATAGAGGGATATTGGCTTAAGAAATGAGTATGACTTTGTGTAACTTACCCCATAAATTATCATAAGCAATCAGAGGTCAACCGAAATAACGGCATTTTGCCTTCCTTCGCGCCAAAACTGACACCCTCAACCTGGCACCGCCCACTCATTCTCTTCAAGAACCCCGATCGTTTTCTCAAACAGAAAGAGAAAAAGAAGAAACAAGATTGAAGGTAAGTATTCTGCTTGATCTTCCCTTTTCTCTTCAAAAGGAGATCTCCTCACTTTCAACGCTCAGTTGAGACCTGTGGGGACGACGCGGTTCAGAACCATCAAGATTGGATTAAAGCTGGGAGGGTAGATATGAAGCAGTCTAGCAGTGGAAGTTGTGAAGGCGATGAGGGCCATCGAGATGAGAACCAAAGCAATGCTCCTCCAATCCCAGAACAGGTATTTGCATTGGAGAAAGAGTAAAAATTGCAAGTCGAATCCCATGTTGATTAGTTCGCAAAGTTTTGGCCGTCCTTGACTTCTGGGTTTGAGAAATTCATTCCCATGAAGCAGTCAGTGTCTTTCTTGTTTTGATGTTGATTCAGCAAACTTAAACAGAGCAGAAGGAAAACATGACCAAGATTTTGGTGGGTCATCCTCGGCTATTCTTTCGGCCAAAGAGAAAAAAGGAAGATTTCATCTAATTCAGATTGCTAACTAGGATCCCATGCAAGTTCCATAAATTTTCTGTCGTCTGCTATTTTTTATCCATTCAAGAACTCCGTGCGTCAGAGTGTCGGATCATAAATTACTGGCAGTTGTAATGAAAACAGTTCATCCATTCACCATGCAATTCGAAATATGAACTGAAAATTTGATCTTCTCAGGTTCAGATCGATGATTCCCCAGTTTACAGAATAGAAAGAAAACTGGGAAAGGGAGGTTTCGGGCAAGTTTACATCGGTCAAGCCATCGGTCCAACTTCAAGTGACCAAACTCGTGCACAAAAAGCAGAGGCATGGTCTGAGCTCTAGTTTTATCATTTTCAGATATTCGTTACATTGGCGCCAACAATTTACATCATTTAACGTGGCACTATCTAGGTGGCCATAAAATTCGAGCATAAAGACAGCAAAGGATGTGAAGGTGGCATCCCTAATGAGTGGAAAGTTTATGAGTGAGTACTTTAGAATTATTGCGTGCTAGATTTGGCTATATCTTGCTCTTGCATATATAATTGGATAAAGGTGTTGAATTTCGCATCTGCGTTCTGCATATTGCACAGTGATCTGGGGGAGGGTCACGGGATACCACTGCCACTAGTACATTACAAGGGGCAACAAGGAGACTATTGTGTCATGGTATGTCCATTCCCTTCGACTTGGATTTTGTACTATTAGAATGTAAAAATTTCAATGATCTTCTTCGGATATGCAGGTCATGGATTTGCTTGGACCTAGTTTACAAGCCCCTTTGGTCAACAACGTCCCAACGTATGTTTCCTTGTAAAGTTAACAGCTTTTAAAGTGTCTGCTCTTGAGGCTCTCTTAAACAATCTCTAATTCTTTTTCAGCTTCTGATGTTAGCTTTTTCCTTGGTACTACAGCCTTCCATTAGAAGCAGTTGCATGTATTGCCGTTGAAGCTATATCTATACTTGAGAAGCTGCACTCTAGAGGGTAATAGATTACTAGCTTCCAGTCGCATGTTTGTTATCATTTTCTTTATCAGTTGGTCAAATCAGTTTTTCAGTAGGCCAGACTATCGGAAACATATGCCAGTTCCGACCTTTTGCGATGTTTCTCATGTATGCTTCTTTTCCGGGCAGGTATATCCATGGTGACATAAAACCAGGTAACTTTTTGCTTGGTCCTCCAGGAACTCGTGAAGAGAAAACATTGTTTCTGACTGACCTTGGATTAGGTACCTGCCAATTGCATGAATACTTTTATGCTAGAAATTAGTGATTGCAAAGGAGAAATCCACATGTCTCGTCATTTATTCATGACCTTGCAGCTACAAGATGGCAAGATCCCTCCACTGGTTCACACGTTAAGTACAACCAAACTCCAGGAAATTTCAGGTTCGGTCAAAATGATGTTAAACATCTTCACATGCACATACCACATGCCCTACCTTTTTAATCACAGTTCCGTGCACCGGAAAAAAAAATTTACTGCAGAGGAACAATTCTATTTGCAAGTGTGCACACTCAACTTGGCAGAACAAGTAGCAGAAGAAACGACCTAGAGTCTCTGGTTTACATGCTCATTTATCTTATCCGCGGACATTTGCCTTGGCAAGGACATCAGGTTTCATTACCTATAACTGGAGAAGATTTCTTGAACCATAAACCTGTATTGGTCTTTTGATCGCCACAGTTCTCTCAGGGAGAGGATACGTCTTTCCCTGTTTGCAAGCAAAAGATGGCCACTCCTCCAGACACACTGTGCGACACTTGTCCTGAGCCTTACCTGCAGTTCACGACATTTGTGCTTAGTCTGAAATTCAATGAAGAACCAAACTATGCTAGATACATTTCTCTCTTCCATGGGATCATTGGTGAAAATCCATATGTTTGGCCCGTGTACATCGATGTCGCTCAGGAGGTAGTATCCTGTTCTAGTAAAAAAGCAATAGATGTTAATGAAATTTCTCATTCGAGCTCTCCTCTAATTGAGCCATGTCTTCCTCTTTCATGTGATACGCACGTATCAGGTACCATGGAAGCAAGTGCAGTTAAATGACGATGACGAGCCATCAAAGAAAATACAGAAACTAACACAATGGATAAGCGTTTATGATGTGCATCCACCCATGAAGCAAAGGTGTGAACTTGCATTTCAGATTTATTTAGCTTTTCTGGGGTACCTTTAGTTCATTGATGACCTTCCTCTTTCTTGCAGATACTGCTCTAATTTGGATTATGTCGACCTCATCTTCCATATTGAGAAGGGACATGCTGAGGGAATGTACATCACCAGTGTGACTTACAGTTTTCGCTCTAAGTCATGGGCCTTAATAATGGATGATAGCGCCCGCTACACTGCTCAGAATTATGCTTTTTCATGCGGCTCTCTTCACAAGGTTCTGTTTGAGCGGCTTTGCTTTGGACTTTCATATATAGTAGATCCCAATAGTTGCCTGTTACAATTCTCATAATACATAACTGGAACAAATTTTGTATTAGATCCATTAGAAACATGGATACATCAACCTCTTATGGAAGGATTCTCAATTAGGACTGTCTTGACTGCTTATTTCCTTATTTGAAGGAATGGATAAAGAAACAATGGTCGGAGAACTTCTACATCACTGCAGTGGCTGGAGCAGATGACGACAGATTTCTAGTTGTAATGTCCAAGGGTCAGTCCATGAAGGGCTGTTTCACCGGTTTTCTTGATGAACACACAGGGACCTGGAATATTCAGCAGTCTTGTTGTGTTTTTGAAATATTTCCTTTCAAATGGATCAAGAAGAAGTGGGCAGAAGGTCTTTACGTCACCACCATTGCCACTTCCGGAAGCCAGTGGGCAGTGGTTTCAACCAAAGGAACCAGATTTACCGACCAGGTTCTTCTTTCTTCTCCTTTTCTACTATTACCCAATTACTCCTCATTTCAAGAATTTCCTTTGGAGTGTCTGGAACCAGAGGATTGCTCTGATTCAGTTTCTTGCACAAAACTTTTGAGGCCGTAGAGCTAGACTTTCAGTATCCAGCTGAAGGCATTCATGAAAGGTTGAAGCAGGGCTATCATATCACTTCGGTCGCAGCCAATCTGGATGAGGTTGCTTTTATCTTCAGTATTCCTGGAGGAGTAGCAGCAACCGTAAGTGTAGAGCAAGAGATGCTTCAGACTTCCAATTTTCCTAATGATAGTGAGATCAAGGTGACTAGTTTGGCCCTTTTACCAGCATCTATTTGGCTGTATAACCTGTGCTTCACCAAAGCACTTGTTCTCATTTCTGCAGGAGAAGTGGGCAAGGAATTACTATATTTCTTCTCTTTGCTGCGGTTGAACCATTGCTTCGGCTACCAAGTATAAGCGCAATCAAGGATGTCTCAGCAAGTGACATGACCACTCCGGCTGCATCTTTTGCCATCTATTGGCCAATTCTTAGGAAGCAGGTTAAACAAGTCACTGATCAATCCAGTACAAAGTTGAATAATAGCCACTTCCTCTAATACCAAATGGAATTCATTGTAACTTCTTTACGATACTTTTGTGCAGGGAAATTTTTGTATTAATTCTGAAACTTTCAAGCTTAACACTTGGTAAATTTTGCCAGGTGATAACCAACTTTTCTCCAAGAGATGCAACATTTCTTGACAAAATTTCTGGTAGCCATTAGGACTTGATATTGTCAATTGTTGGCCTTGTACAATTTGATCTTCAGAAACCAGACCAGCCAAGGAACCATGACAGAAATCGTAACTTCAGTGAAAACATCAACTTTGAACCAGAGGTCGACCTAGGGTGGACCTTTATATATGCATAAATGCAACTAGACAAATTCCTGAATTTCCCCAAATGCAGTCTAGCTCTCTTCCCCTTTGCACTTGAGGGCCAATTTCCATCTGGCCCGAGAAACATCTGATTTGATTCTCAATAGCCATGAGAGATGATCATCTTTCCCACCCTTACAGAGTAGAACATGCCAAGCCAAATCATTTTTCAGCCAATACGGTGATCACAACAAGGGTGAAAAAAATAAACAAATAAATAAATTAAACAAAGTCATCCGGCTCAGTGTTGGTGATCATTTCAAGTGATACATTAAACTATCAGGGGAGGAGAAATTTAGGAACATTAGCGTTGGATGGATCTGTCATCAAGGAGGTATACACAGAGAGGAACGACCCCTTCTCTGAATACCAAGCAAATTGCAGACAGATAGGATCTGAGTGCTCGGTTTTGCATCTGCTTGTCTGCTACAGTAGTTGTTTAAGCTTTATCAGCAAAAATATGTTAAAAATAGAGAGAGATGACCCGAGATGGTCACCTTCCGACAAACAATAGTTATCAGTTTAGGGCTGCTCTTAGTTCAAAGCAATAGTGTTGCACGATGCGGTCCAGACACAGCGTTGGTAAGCTAATCTGCAAGGGAGAACAATTTTGTTTTCGGGGCCGTATCATGCTGCCATGCACATATAGACCTCAAGATTCAGCTGCAGTGACCGTGAATTTTGATCATAATTATTATAGCTACAACATGATGGATGAACATATTACCGTCCTCTGCTATGGACAGTGCATGCTATGGAGTTTCGTGTGAAGTTCGCCTTTGACCAGATACACCATAAATTTCCACTTGCTGTGGAGGCTATAATGGTTCATTCCTGCACAAGACCATTTCTCTTGCTACTTTACCATTGCAATTATCCCATCTTCTTTGCAATGAAGGTTAAAACTTTGCTTGCTTGACAATATAAATAAGATAAAAAAAAAAAAAACATAGGAGAAACCAACACCATTGCTTCATTGTTGACACCTAAATCTTAAAGTCAAGCCTATTATTTTTTTAATGTGGCCGAAAATAAGCTCACAAGAATTATGAGAGTCAAGCCGATAATTGAATTAGGCATAGGCTCGTTGCTGCTGCCTTGCATCGCTCTAGCACTGGTGATGGTCACACAGCAACTGCGGCGAGTGTTCGTGTCCGCTTGAGTGACCTGCACCCTCCTGCGCCGCCTGTGGTGAGTGTTCCTAGTTGCTGTGCTACTCCAGTTCAACGTGTCCGCTGGAGTGACCTGCACCCTCCTCGCACCGCCTCCCAGTCGATCCCGATGGTGCTACAACTACTGTACCAACAATATGCGGCGTCGGAATATCAGCGAAAGCAGCTCCTTATGGCCCTCCCCACACCGAATCCTGCCCCTATAAGTTTTTCCTTGCAGATTCCTAGACGACGTTGCTATCCGAAACTCCCCGAATCTTTGTGAGTACTGATTCACTAGGCGACATTGTCTATGACCAGCAACGAATCATCGGCGTTCCTACGGTCCAACACCTTGTCACCGCGACCGCCAGTCGAACCTCCGGCGAAGAACTCGGTCTTCACGTCCCCAAGCAGAAATACCGGCGAACGTTCTTTACGTAGCTCCGTCGTCTCGTGTCGCTCACCACTTTCCATTTGGAAGAATTCTAATGAAGGTCCATTATTTCTTATTGAACTGAGAGGGAGGAGACAACTCAGCCAAAGTAACCACTCACCATCGTATTGAACACCAGGGTCCAAGAGTTTACTTCTCATCTCTCCGTGACACCTCAGTAAGCTTCGCCATTGAAGTTTCACGACCAAGACACCCAAATCACAAATAGGATTATTTCCTAATTTGCAATGCACACATAATCGATGATTTAGTTTCTTAGATTTGAGATGGAATTATGGATTGCACGGAAAATTGATTATTTGATCTTTAAGGTTTAAGATGAAGTTGTTGATTTTATTTGCTTCCATATTCAAATTGAGTGGATAGTTATTGCTATCTTTTAGCTTATCTTTGATGATTGAGTGTTTATCTTTTTATTTGTTTTCCTTATCTAATAATATAAATAAATAAATAAATTGCTTGTTAGATTAGAATAGTTTTTTTTTATATAACATTGCACATAGATAGGTTTTATTCTTTAAATTAGATTGCATGCTAAGATAATATCTATCTAGTTGGGATAATTATTTGATAAGAATATGATTTGATCTAAATTATTTCCTATGTTTAATTGAACAATATATCACTTTAGATAGTCTAATTTTTCGTTATTTATTGATTGTGAACAGAAAAAGAAAAAGTATCAAAAGAGTGTTGGAATAATTTAGCATAACCAAGTTTTCAAATTCATTTAACTTTTGGTTTGTAAAAGTAAAGTATTCTCCCATACTTTACATGATTTCTAATCACTCTTTGCATGTTAGTGGATAAGGCCAAGTGTAGGCTAAGTGTGGGATAATACTTTATTTCTATGATGTGCCCGCCAGTGGACTTGTGGTGGTGGCCAGCGGTGCCTTGCGATGTGCCCGCCGGTGGTGCTCCGCCAAGTGGGCTTATCATGGTGATTATTCACGGCAAGACTAACCGTGTTGGTGTCTTGGCCAAGGACTGCTCAAGGTGGCATTCAGCTCAGCTGGATAGTCGCGGATCAACCTGCAAAACAGAGACAACGACAACGACCGTACAAAGATGCAACGGGGACGGCTGAAGCGAAGCTGGCTGGATGGGGACGAGGGTGCCAACGGGCAGGGAGCTCTCTGTCGCGCAAGAACAGTGACAATGGACATCTTAAGAGAGGGCCGCAGCTTGATCACGTGGCTGAAGACAATGCTACGGCATTGTTGGGGCAAAGGCGACGACGTAGGATGTCACCGGTGGATCAGCAAGCAGCAGCACTGCAGCTCCAGCTCTCGCAGTTTGTGATGCAGGCAGCAAGGAGCAGGTTACGGTGGCTGGCATCGTCTTGGTGCAAGGCAACGACAAGTTTGTCGTCACAGCCATGAAATCAGCAGTGCATCGCGGGCAGAGCACCTGGAGATCAAACAGCATAAAATTTCAAACAGGAGACAGAGTACTGTTATCCTCCGAGGAGACTATTAGCTTCACTTTAATTGCCAAGGTATCAAATGAAAAAACAGCCTTGTCAAGAGAGTACTGTTACGCTCACCATCCCACAATCGGCTTTTTAGCTAATAGCTGTTCATTGAGTCTTCATGGCTCAAAAGATAATGTTCACAAGCCGATTAAAGAAACAGATAACTGTTTGCAATAATGAGGATGGTGATAAGTGAATGTATCCGAGAAGAAGAATTATCTTCCCAAGGCAACTTGGCCAGATGACTGAGCTATTACCATGCCCCATCTTCTGATGACTTGGCCCCAAAACTCCATTTCTGGTAAGTCTGCCATCTTTTGCCCTGTTGCTACTGAAGCAGCAACGCAAATAAGGCACATCTACTTACAAGATCATGCCATTACCAGTCAACTTTCAAAACGACAACATCGTTTTGTACTTGTAATCACTAGTGGGGTCCGAGGTATGGGCTTTAGAGATAATTAGATCCCGCGGGCACGCTGCCCACGTGCAGAGTGCTTCTAGCCTTTGTTGCTTTTGTGCAAGACAGGCATTACAATTTCTCCCAGATCAATTCACATGCACATACACAGAAAGAAACGCATTAGTCTATTCCAATATAGCAAAAATTGGAAGTTTCTTCACTTAACACTTCCCCAATTGATCTACATTTTCAGCCAAAACTTGATGGAACATAAATTATTTGGAGGGTATCCTCGGAAGCCACTAAAAGCAGAGACAAAACCCATTTCCGGCTTAAATATGTAGATGCTTCATACATCTTTGGAGGAAGGCTTACAAGTAAAAAGACTAAATCACCCTTCGTTCCAATTTTTGCGCTAAATTGCACAACCGGTCATTTCAGCGAGGACGCCCTCGTGTATATTCCCATTCGGTTATCATAAGCATTCGGAGGTCAACCGAAATAACGGTATTTTCCCTATCTCCGCTTTCAAAAGTTCGTTCTTGGCCCCCCAGAAACTAACAAACTCTTCTCGCACTGCCCGCTCATTCTCTTCAAGAACCCGAATCATCTTTTCCGGAGATAAAGAAACAAGAACTGGGAGGACTAAAGCTCTGCTTGATCGTGCCCGTCTCCTCAAAAGAAGATCTCCTCTATATCAACTCAGGCCGACACTGGTGGAGACGAGGCGGTTCGGAACCAGTCGAGATTGGATTAAAGCTGGGAAGGGTAGATATGGATCGGTCTAGAAGTCGACGTCGCCGAGGCGACCCTCCTCAAATCCCGGAACAGGTACTTGCGTTGTTCTTGGAAATGGGTGGTCTAGTAGAGGAAGTATAAAGATGCAAGCCGAACGCCATGTTCAATAGTTCGCAAATCTTGGGCTGTTCTTGCTTTTAGATTTGAGAAGTTCAATTCCAAGGAACAATCGGTGTCGTTCTTGCTTTCGCGTTGGTTCAGCAAAAATTAAACAGAGCTAAATGACGAAGAATTTGGTGGGTCATTTTTGGCCATTTTATCGGCCGAAGAGAGAAAAGTGGAAATTTCCATCTATTACAGATTTATAACTAAGATGCCCATGAAAGTTCTGTCAGCGACTATTTTGCTCCATTTGAGAACTTCATGCATTACAATATCAGATTACATGTTACCCACAGTTGCAAAGCTTTTAGGTACGGTGCAATTGTTCAGTAATTCACTATGCAAGTTCCAAATATGTACTGAAAATTCGATTATCTCAGGTTCAGATTGATGATTCTCCAGTGTACAGAATAGAAAGAAAACTGGGAAAGGGAAGCTTCGGGCAAGTTTATGTTGGTCGAGCAATCAGTCCTTCAATTCCATATGATCAAACTGGTGTGGAAGCAGCTGAAGTATGGTTCTCATTTCATCCTTTTCAGATAATTCGTTACATTGGTGCCATTACTTTACATGATTTAACGCAGCGCTATCTAGGTGGCCATAAAGTTCAAGCATAAAGACAGCAAAGGATGTGAAGGTGGCACCCCTCATGAGTGGAAAGTTTATGAGTGAGTCCTCAGAATTATTGCATGTTAGATTTCACTATATCTTGCTCTTGCATGTAAAATAAAATTAGGGTGTTGAATTTCACATCTGTGTTCTGTATATTGCACAGTGATCTGGGTGAAAGTCACGGCATACCACTGCCAAGATTACATTACAAGGGGCAACAAGGTGACTATTATGTCATGGTATGTGCATTCCCTTCGACTTGGATTTTGTACTACTAGAATGCAAAGTTTTCAATGATCTTCTTCGGATACGCAGGTCATGGATTTGCTTGGACCTAGTTTACAAGCCACTTCAGACGACGATAGACCAACGTATATTTCCCCATAAAGTCATCAGCTTTTACAGTGTCTGCTCTTCAGGTTTTCTTAAACAATTTCTGATTCTTTTGTCAGCTTCTGATTTTAGCTCTTTCCTTGCTACTACAGCCTTCCATTAGATGCAATTGCATGTATTGCTGTTGAAGCTATCTCTATACTTGAGAAGCTGCACTCTAGAGGGTAATAGCTGACTAGCTTCCAATCGCAAGTTTGTTCGAATTTTCTTTATCAAATGGTCAACTTGAAGTTTTGGTAGGCCAGACTATCGGAAATATATGCCAGGTCCGACTCTTTGTGATGCTTCTCATGTATGCTTCTTTCCTGTGCAGGTACATCCATGGTGACATAAAACCAGGTAACTTTTTGCTTGGTCCTCCAGGAACTCCTGAAAAGAAAACATTGTTTCTGACTGACCTTGGATTAGGTACCGACCAATTGCATGAATACTTTTATAGCCTAGATATTAGTGATTGAAAAGGAGAAAGGCACGTGTCTCATTGTTTAGTCATGACCTTGCAGCTACAAGATGGCAAGACGCCTCCACTGGTTCGCACATTAAGTACAACCAAACTCCAGATGATTTCAGGTTCAGTCAAAATAATTTCAACATCTTCATATGCACAGACCACGTGGCCTACTTGTATAATTACTGTCCCATGCACTGCAAAAAATTTGCAGCAGAGGAACAATTCCATTTGCTAGTGTACACACTCAACTTGGTAGAACAAGTAGCAGAAGAAATGACCTAGAGTCTCTGGTTTACGTGCTCATTTATCTCATCCGCGGTCGTTTGCCCTGGCAAAGTCATCAGGTTGCATTCCCTACATTCAGTGAAGATTTCTTGAACCATACAGCTGTATCAGTCTTTTCATCGCCACAGTTTTTCCAGGGAGGAGATAAAGCTTTCCCTGTTTGCAAGCAAAAGATGGCCACTTCTCCAATCGCCCTGTGTTTATTATGTCCTAAGCCTTACCAACAGTTCGCCACATTTGTGCTTCATCTGAAATTCGATGAAGATCCAAACTATGCTGGGTACATTTCTCTCTTCCATGGGATCGTTCGTGAAAATCCATACGTTTGGCCTGTGCACATCGATGTTACTCATGAGGTAATAGACGTTAATGAAATTTCTCATTTGAGCTCATACTCTAATTGAGCCTTGTCTTTCTCTTTCATCTGATACGCACATATCAGGTACCACATAAGCGAGCACGGTTAAACGATGACAGTGGGCCATCACAGTTTATACGGACGGGGTTGAAAGTACAACAATGGATAATCGTTTACCGTGTGCATCCACCCATGAAACAAAGGTAAGGACTTGCATTTCAGATTTATTTATTTTTCTCTGTGGTACCTTAAGTTTATTGATGATCTTCCTCCTCTTCCTTGCAGATATTTCTATAATTTGGACGATGCCGACCTCAAATCACACTTTGAGAAGGGAGATGAGGAGGGAATGTATGTCACCAATGTGGCTTACTGTTCTAACACAAATTCATGGACCGTCATAATGGATGATAGCACCGGCTACACTGATCAATGGCTTGCTGGTTTTTCACAACGCACTCCTCCCAAGGTTTTATTTGTGCGGCTTTACATTGGACTTTCATCTATATTAGACCCATTAAGAACATACATACATCAACCTCTTTGGGATTCTCAATTAGGACTGTCTTGACTGCTTATTTCCTTATTTGAAGGAATGGATTGAGAAACAATGGTCGGAGAACTTCTACATCACTGCAGTGGCTGGAGCAGATAAGGGCGGATTTTTACTTCTAATGTCCAAGGGTCGGTCCGTGAGCTTAATTTCTTTATTAATGACTCCTTAGTAATGTCATCCTCGACCATTCACCAGTTTTTCTTGATATGCACATAGGGACCCATATCACTCGGCAGGATTTTCATGTTGCTAATACATTCCCTTTCGAGTGGATCAAGAAGAAGTGGGCAGAAGGTTTTCATGTCACCGCCTTGGCCACTTCCAGGAGCCGGTGGGCAGTCGTTCTGTCCAGTGGAACCAGATTTACCGACCAGGTTATTCTTTCTTCTTCCCCTTTTCTGAGACTACTCGATTACTCCTCATTTAATGATTTTCCTTTGAAGTGTCTGGAACCGGAAGATTTTGCTCTGATCCGGTTTATTGCACTAAACTTTCTAAGGCCGTAGAGCTAGACTTTCAGTATCCTGAGGAAGGCGTTCATGAAAGGGCGAAGCAGGGCTATTATATCACTTCGGTTGCGGCCACTCCGGATGAGGTTGCTATTATATTTAGTAAATCAGAGGGAGTACCAGCGACTGCAAGTGTGGAGCAAGAGACGCTTCTGACTTATGGTTTTCCTGTAGATTTTCGGATCAAGGTGATTAGTTTGGCCTTTTACCAGCGTCTATTTGGTTGCATTTGCTCTGCTTCACCAAGCACTTGTTCTCGTCTTCTGCAGGAGAAGCAGGCAAGGAATTACTATATTTCTTCTCTTTGCTTCGGTCTAACCCTTGCTTAAGCTACCAAGTACATGTGCAACCAAGACTTTCTTAGCAAGCGACGCGACCACTCTGCATGTGTTTTTTGTCTTCTATTGCGGATTTTGTAGGAAGCAACTTCACCAAGTCTTGTCTAATGCCGTAAGAAATTGATTGAAACCTCTGTGTCATACTTTTGGGGAAGAAGTTTTTCATATTGATTCTGAAACTTTTCAAGGTTTAAAAAAGAAAAGTAGGCCTACAGTTGGTAAATTTTGCCAGGAGGTAACCAACTTTTCTCCATGACAGGCAACAGTTCATAACAATGTTTGCATAACAACGTTTGCATAACAATATTTGCAGTATGCATTGGGACTCGATTGTATTGATTGTCGGTCTTGCATGATTGGAATTTCAGAAACCAGACTAGGCAAACAATCTCGACATAATTCGTAACTTCAGCGAAAATGTTGACTTTGTACCAGAGGTTGACCTCACATTGACCTTACACATGCATAAATGCAACTGGATAAACGTTCCTGATTTCCCAAGATAAGTACAGTATCTTTTTTTTACTAAACTACTTTGATCACAGCAAGGGAGAAAAGAAAAAGGTCAACTGGCTTATAGTGTCGGTGATCATTTCAAGTGATATGTTGAACTACCGGGGGGGGGGGGAGAACTAATTCTACCCAAAAACCGGACCAAACCGAACGAAAATCAAGTCTGAGAACTAATTCTCGTTGGAACCGGTCTAAGAAAAAGTTCTAAGTGAATACTCATCCAGGAACTAGACCGGGTCGCCCTATTTTGGAATCGATTTTATACATTAAAAAGCCAAAATCTTAATTTCTTTTTCCCTTAAATTCTAACCTCAGCACTCCTTTGTCCTTTGTCTTTTCTCGAAACTCCTCACTAGTCTTTCCTCTTCTCCTAAATGTTTTTGGATGAATGGGAAATGGAATTTTTATAATTTATATTTTATATTACGTGTTTAAACTTTTTATCATTTATAATTGTATGTGAATACGCATTCACGGATGGTTGTTTTTTGCGGATTAGGATTTCTATTGTTCATCTTTTACTTTCAATCGTTTGGTTTATCATCATCTCATATGATTGCTGTAAAAAATTAATCAAAAAATGTAAAAAAAAAAATACAACAGGTTCTTGGGTAGACCCTAGAACTGGATACGAAAAACAAGGTATACCAATTCCAAACAAACAGGGTAGGTTTTAGAATCCAAAAACTTACAATTGATTATAACATAATAGGTTCCATAACTTAGAATCTACTCACCCCAAAACTAATTATCTCTAAGAAACATAGACTTCACCGTAAAAAGTGAGCAATCTATGGTGAGGAGGGTGCACATCACACTAAAGAGCATGCACATTATTTAGGATAGGACTGCATCTCAATAGGACTTTTCATTTTTTCCATAAACAAGTATCCCTTGACACCCCGTATTTAGCTGGTTCAACAAATGGGGGCCAGACGACGGCAACAAGAAGTACTGTGCGTAGGAGAGGAAGAAAGTCCAAGGTGACAACATTGAAGGTAAAGGTAAAGAAAGTATTGTACCGGAGTCAGATTTTTTTTCCCGTCATTGAAGCATATATCCAGGCAACGACATGGTCGAACTGAGACAATTCATGGTCCATCAACGAGGAGAACCTTCGTAAATTCCTCAAGGAGCCACATCCTTTATCAATTGTACGCTCATTTTATCTTAACTAGTAAATTGTCACGTGCGTTGTATATGTTAAGACAATATATGTTTTTGGCGACGTACATAAATTAAATTTGATTAAACATGAGTTGAGGATTCTTTATTTGACTCTTAAGTGTTATTGAGTAAGGGAAATTACGTGACTTTTAAGAGAATCATTGATGATCAGGAATTGTCCTCCTATAATTAATGAAACTCTCTAAAATAGAAAAAGAAAATAACTTAGGTAATATATATGCATGTCATACTGCAATTGTAACGGCGTATATCTCATCGTAATTTCAACATGAAATCGTAGCATTTAACAAAGTTAGAAATCTTCTTAATCAACTATCAAGAATTCTAATTTTTTATGATTCAAATATCCATACCCTCTCGTAAAAGGTTTCTAGATGATGAGATGTCCCTAAACATTATTTCTCACCGGTGAGCTTTCGTAGCCTAACACTCTAGTAAAGGTGCGGCTCGATTGAAGAAAGTTGGACCAGAGTTCCAAAAGCGTCTGTCCTCCCTCCCTCTCTCTCTTCTGCCTCCCTCTCTCTCTCTCTCTCTCTCTCTAAAACGCAGAGGAGGAAAGCTCCCTTAGCGTCGTCCACAGCAGCTGCACATCACCGTCGTACGTCGCTGGTCCGTAGCTGGTCCTTCCACCGGCTGTTCGTTTTTATTTTTATTTTTGCGCTTACCAGCGACTTCTCAAGCCCCTTCCTTATCAATCATATTGAACCGTTCACACCTCTTGCGCATGCGAGATTAATTTTAAATAAAACCTTATGGTCCTGATCTATCATTCTCAAATAAATACGTACATAATTCGGGATCGATTGCGAGAACGTAAAACATACCTCCAGCTATTTATGAAAATTTACAAATGCGAAAAATTCTAATACCTTGAACGGATCCACAAAGCACAATTTATGCCGTTTCTTATATTACCGATATTTTCTTATGATAACATATTATCAGGTAAATATTATGTAATAAATACGGATAATAAATTGAGTAATAAATTAAAATTAATTAAAAATACAATATTACGATCACATTTAAAATAATAAAATATATTACAACAAACCATCCATTTAACTTTTACCGGTTGGCCTGAGACAAACACTTTTAAAGAAGGGATGGCAGGGCTGCTTCCATGCATTAACATCAGGACAGGCGCGGCGCAGAAAGACAATAATAATAATAATAATAATAATAATAATAAAGAAAAGAAAAAAGTGATGTCAATAATTAACCAGGGCGGGGTCAAATTGCTTTCTGGGCCTCCCTCCTTCACATAGAATATTAAATATTTTCTTTTTCACCGCCCCGGGCAGAACCCGACACGTTCCGTCGGTACGCACGACCGTGTATATTTACATATCGGGTCCCAAATCTGTAAAAATTATTACGACAAATATTCTTAAAAAGCAACCTCTTAATTCGGTAACACAAATGGTTTGAATGGATGGTAAAATTATACTTACCCATATAATCCAAAATTTAGTCATCGTGCATGTATAAATATAGTAGCCCCGCGGTGGAAGTCTTCTTTTTTTTTTTTTTTTCTTGGGCTGACTGTGCACATTATAGAAATTCTGGCTAAAAGAGTACATATTCCATATGTAGCTTTGACATTCAATTTATATACTAAAAACAGGTAATACAAAATAAACTTATAAGATAGTACTGAACGAAATAAAAAAAAATAAAAATAAAAAAATACCCCCCACGCGCACGCACTCGCACAAACATGTCCATGCACCGTTGCAGAGGATGAAGAGGTTGTCTCGTTCATCATCCACTTTGTTTCTTTATGTAAACCATCCACAGCTCATCTCTACTTCCTCATTCTTATCATGGTTTGATGGGCGACAATTTTATTTATAAATGGAATGATAAAAAGCAAAACAGAATTGATTATCAATGGAGCGTTGGAGGGCAATCAATGGAGAAATAAACAGCCACAACACCGATCTACCTATAAAGGCTATATTTCCATAGTTACCCTGAAAGTGATACACAAATGGATGCAGAGGGCAGAATCAAGAATACGAAAGGAGCATACCACTTGTCACCAATGTGGTAAATTACGTTTACACCAACACAGTAATATAGCCTTTATTTAATTTGCCAAAAAGGAGTTTGCTAAAAAGTGCTTTAGGGGCACGTTCTAATACTAATTCAATGATTGCCTCGTGATGCACAATCAATACTTTCATTTATTAAGGTATTGAATTTCATCATGACGTCAAAATATTTTCAATTATTAACGCCGCAATTTTACGTGTCCAACCTACTAATTTTGATTCCAAAAGCCTTTAGTGATATCATTTTCAAAATAAGAGGAAAATCATAATACTGTAAAGGTATATATCAAAAACTTATTAGTGTTAGACCAAATAATGGTTATGCATAAATAAATAAATAAAAAGTGTTTAATCACAAAATGGAAATTGTAATTGTAGGTGGTAATTTTCAAAAGCGAAAGTTAGAGAAATTATACTTTAGGCTTAAATATATAGACAAAATGCAAGATTGTGAGATAAAAGGGTGGTTATGTACCCAAAAAAAAAAAAAAAAAATTGGCGGTTACTCCAGTATAAAGAAATTGTACTTGTCCGGGTAATTTCGTGCAGCAAAAAAATGAAGTAAATGACACTTTTAACCTAAATATATGGATGTCCTAAAAATATTCATCGTGATTCATGAGGTTCTTTATTTGCATGCTTTCTTTTCTAGCACAGTAGCACATCTCCCTATCACGAGCAAATGAAAGCAAGCTGCATGGGTAAAAATGATTTATGCTGTCAATTAGATTACCAATTACCCAGTCAATTTTAAGAAATGAAAAACTTCAAAGATATAACATTTGATATTGGAACTTTGGAAAAATTGTGACATTTTAACTATGTTCTCATCATCAAGCCACCTTTCCGAACTCACTACATAAAATACCTAACTTCTATGGTTGTGTTTGGTCGGCTTAATAAACTGATGTTTGATAAAATAGCATTTGATTGAAGTGAAAATCCTATAGATTTTCTCATGTTCATTTTTGTGTTTGAAGGATGATGGATCTTGTTATGCACTATACCACATCAAGAATGCAAAGAACATGTTCAAGTCTAAATTTCTTAAGCTATGGAAAAAAAAATGAGAGAGTAGAGTACCAAATCAATCGTTAGTCAAAATAATGAGTCAATTTGTTGGACTATTATCACCAATTTTAGCCGACGTTCTCTGTTCTCCAATTGCAGAGATGACTAATTTAGATTATTTTAAGAACAATTAAGTAGATTGATCCACCAAGTGATATATCAAATTGCAAATGGACCTTTAAACTAAAGGGTCATATAAAGCATATTAAGAAAAGTCTGACACACGCATAGTATTCCAATTGAATAAGTCAATTGAACTGTATTTTTCATTATTTTGCTAGAAAGTAATATCATTCATTGATCATTTAAAGAGCCATAGAAGAAGACATTATTTGTTGGAGAAACGGGAGGACCAGGTTACACTCCATCCCGGCCTTTCCTGGAGTTAGAGCTGAGCCTACATCAAGCGCAGAGCAGAGCATTAATGGCCAACCTGCAACCACCATTGTATTAAGCCTCGTCTGATAGGCTCAATCGGATCGCGTTGCACGCCCTCTCCTCCATGTCGGCCCAGTCATCGTCAGTGATGGTGTCCAACTTGTTCAATCTTCCCGGAAGAACTTTTGATAAACTCAATTGAACTAAGAGATCCTTCATTCTTCTCCGCAATAGTGTAAAATTATTTGTCCCAGTGAATCATTCGATATCAAATCGAATAGTCAAACATTTTTCAGCCATTTAGTCAAAAGTCGCAATACAAGAATGGAGAACTTGGATTGCTTCGATACCAATTGTTGTGCAGAAGAGCACAGAAATTTACGTGATTCGGTGAAAATCCACCTACATCCATGGGAGAGAGAGACGATTTCTTCTTTCTTGAGCATATTTAGATAAAGATAAAATGCTGAATAAATAGATCATCAGATCCCCACTTCCCTAATCCCAATAAGAAAGGAGTTCCACCAGATCTTATCAATTTTGAAACTAACTAAGAAATTTTTAGTGATTTTAGGGATATCATGACGTTTTCTAGTTACATCGAATTTGGACTATTTCCCATGAAATCCCTTGTAGATAGGTCCAAATCTAGGAAAATATATCTAGAAACGTATAGCCTACAAGCTCCAAGCCTTCCTAGACTTCCCGGTCATAAAAACTCTCTAATCGATGGAAATTTCTTGGAATTGAAGACAACATCAGCAAAGTCAAAAGAGGAGGCCTTATCAACTTTTCCGAGTCTCAAGCAAAGTCAAAGAGGAGACCATATCAACTTTTCCAAGTCTCTAGCAAAGTCAAAGAGGAGACCATATCAACTTTTCCAAGTCTCTAATCGAGCGAAATCCCACGCGTTTGTGTCGCTGCTTGCTCTTTCCAACATGTAAATGCTATGTCAGACTCACGTTATAGCATCTTATATATAGTTAACAATCTCAACCCTTGACATTCCAACTCCAAGGCAATCTAGTGAAAGAAAAAGAGAGATCGTGTGTGCACTGAAAGCTTCAGCTGATTAACCCGAGCGATTTCGAGTTCACCCACAAGCTGCGAACAATGCCATCGATCACAAGCCCAAGAAGAAGGTCGCCATCCACGCCGTTGCATCAGCAAGCTTCCTTAGCATCTGAAAGAAGACACCGAGAGAAGAGGCTCTATGAAGCGTCGCTTGGCGGGTGCGTCGAGTTGTTAGCTCAGTTGCTGCAAGAAGACCAACTCATCCTGGCTCGGGCTTCTGCCACTTGCTTCGACGAGACACCATTGCATGTGGCCTGCATGCTCGGTCATGTACATTTTGCCAAGGCTCTTTTGGCTCATAAAAGGGATTTGGCTATGGAGTTGGACTCGCAGGTATGTCGAAGCGAAAACCTTGGTTGAGGTTGTTTGATATCCTTTTGTCAGATAAAACTGATCCCAGTCATCCTCGTGCAATCGCAACTGTTTTGATTAGATTTTTACAAGTTTTAGGCTTTTAGCCATGTGTAAAGTAATTTATTAACTATATTTCCATGGAATATCTCAACATAGATCAGCCTATCTTGCTTGTCAAATTAGATTTTGCACATGTATTGTAGCATTTTGTTTTCCAGTTTTCATGATCCGTGAGAAATCAAACCCATCATATATCTCAAGACAGAAATCAAGTCATGGGTTTCCAGGTTAATTCAGCCTGAAAGATCTTACAGACATCGGTGAATTTGAGCAGCTCAGTCTACTTGATTTGAAAATGCAATATATATAAATCACATGAACGTGTCCCTCAATAAGAATGCTCCATAGTCAAGCACTTTACCTTTGCAGGGACGTACACCTCTTCACTTGGCATCTGCGAACGGATATGTCGAAATAGCGAGGGAATTGTTACAATCAGACCCCCTTGCATGCCTTGTCCATGACGAAGATGGGAGGACCCCACTCCATCTAGCCACGATGAAGGGCCGAATCAACATCGTGATAGAGCTGGTGAAGGCGAGACCGGAGGCGGCCGAGCATAGGCTGAGCCACGGTCAAACCACTCTCCATCTAGGAGTGAGGCATAATCGTTTGGAGACTCTGAAAGTCCTAGTGGAGATGGTGAGAGATGGCGATTTGGTGAATGCTCAAGATGATGAGGGTAATACCATTTTGCATTTGGCCGCAGCAAACAAGCAAATAGAGGTAATCCTTTTTGCTTCGAATTGCTTCGAAATTGCAACGACGTCAGATATCGCATTCCAATTGAACATTTCGTGAAGATAAAATCTGGCTCATTTTTCAGTGGATTTATCGATTGAAGAAATTTGCAAGAAATATCTTTGTTTGTTGTTTCTTTTATAATTAATAAGAAGCTCATCTTTTTGTGCAGACGATGAAATATCTGCTTCAAAGAAGTGAAGTGGATGTGAAAACAGTGAATAGAAATGGCTTCTCTGCTATGGATATAGTGGAACATTTTCCAAAAGATTTCAAAGTCATTGAATTGAGAGAACTGTTAGTACATGCTGAAGCTCAGAGAGCCATAAGATTATCTATAACACCTCCCTCCACCAATACTCCTCCGGTAGAGTCGGTTCCACCACCGTCTCTATCAGGTGAAATCAGGAAGCAAGAGGAAGACAAACACATTGAGAAGGAAGACAAACGCATCAAGAAGGAAGACAAACGCATCGAGAAGAAGCGCAATTCTCTGATGGTAATGCTTTAGCTGGATGTCTTGGAGTATTTGCTGATAACTTAGATCAAATCGATCATGTTATTACAATTAACACCATAGCTCACGGCTAATTAATTTAAACTCTCTGTTTGTTTCATGAAAAATGGACGATTCAGAAAATATTTTCTTAAAAATGATCATTTGTGTCGGTAAAATTAATAGTTATGCTTTCTTAAAAAGGTTTTCTACATATGTACTAAATTGCTCGTAATTAAATAGCTATGTAGAGAAAGAAGATGAGTAGTTACAATAATATATGGCTTATGATTAAAAAGAAAAAAACATAGGGTAATATAAGAAATCTAATAGTGAGAAGAGATGAAACAAGTTGATGAATATTTAAGAAAGTAATGGCACTCAGGAAAATCTAAATGTGAAGCAGTTGGGTGATTTTCTTTAAATATCTAAACTAATACATAAAGTAAAGAGGATTTCTAAAAGACTCAATCTTGTGTCTTCTCCAAATATTCTCAACGACTTGAGGTCTATTTGGTAATCATTTTGTTTACAGGAACAATTTCTACTTAGAAATGATTTTTTTTTTTTTTTGTTCCCTAAATAAGTTTCTGAGTATTTGAACACATTTGGTAACTATCCAAAATTTATATTTCTAGTATAGAAATGCTTTAGATAAGAGTTTAAATTCTTTTGTGATTTAGAATTTCTTTTAATTTTTTAATAATTTTATTATATTTTTCTCTTTTTTTCTTCTTTTCTTTTTTTCCTTTTTCTTCTTCTCCTTCTTCCTTTTTAGCCGGTTACCACCGACCGGGCCAGATGAGGGCCGACAACCTCGTTGGAGCGTCACCAACCCCTAGCAAGGCTAAGCGTTGCCAGTCGAGCCTCATCGGCGGCTGGGCAAGCTCGGCCTCGCTCAGATCTTACCAAGGTCGGGTGACGCCGCCCTCGCAATGGCCTGGCGAGGGCGAGCCTTGTTGGCGGCTGTAATATAAGTGTGTTTAATTTTCCACACATTTAGTTATTAGATTTTGATTTTCTTTCTAACAACAATAGCAACCTTTATAAAAAAGACGTTCAAATTTCGAAAAATCTTCATTTTTTTTCTCACATATGTATATATTCATATACTTAGTTTTTTTCACAATTTAATCCATGAGCTCTATTTCTATAGAGCTTGCTACAATTTTCTGGTAGTTACATAAATATAGGAAAGGAAAAGCCATCAATTGAATTTGTGCATTTGTTGGAATGACTAACTTTGACTCGATGATCTTCATATGTATAAATATAGTCGAAACACTATTTCTTCATTCACAATCTAAAACTTTCTTTCACGTCACGACAGATAACTGCCACCGTGATCGCAGCCATGGCTTACCAAGCCGGCATTAGCCCTCCCGGCGGCGTGTGGGACAACGATCAGAAAGACAACAGCACCATCTTATACTACGCAGGAACATCGATAATGGCTGCAAACGATCCAAAGGGTTACCCAATGTTCTTGACATACAACACCATCTCTTTTCTTGCATCCCTTAGCACGATCTTCTTGCTCATAAGTGGCTTCCCCTTGGGGAAGAAGGTTCTGACGCGGATTCTGATGGCCACAATGTGGGTGACCATCATTTTCACGGCGCTGACTTACCTCCGGTCCATGCTGGCCTTCTTGCACGTGCACAGGAAACCTGAAGACGAGAGGTCGACCGGAGCGGCTAGCCCACCCACCCAAGCCCCCACCCACGCTAGGGAATCCGAAAGTGTGGCACCCATCCCAGTGGCTGTGTTCTTCATGTTTGTTTTTCTCTGCGCTGTAGCCATTCTTTTTCTAGTTCATATCGTTCGATACCTCCGAAAGATCCGCAAAAGCTCAAGAAGTGGATATCAGCCTGTGTGAGTTGGTGCAGATCTAGGGGCAATATCAAGGTCTAGTGTATTCATCTGGTGGGACAAAGGATAACTGCATAGTCTTGATGCCTGTGTTCTTTCTAACTCAATCCCTATGTCATAAGATCATTCTGAGTACCGCCAGTTGTGCAAACGATTTAATGAGACTACTAAACCAATCGCAGAGTCCATCTCGCATTGTTCTTGAGTTCTCCTCATCAGAGATGTCTCGCCCACGTAGCCGAATCTTTCTAAAGAGACTGGGAAGGCCTGGCCACAAAGTAATCTGATCTACTCCTATGTATGCCGGGAATTAGTAGGCAAAAGCAACATTGGGAGTTTTCTTGTTTTTTATCCTCCGAATGGTCAGACGAATATTCCTTCAAGGATCCAATCTCAGTCTGACCTGATACTTACTAGCATAGGCTGAGCCATTCTATGATTTGTCCCACACAGCTTCACTTCTTTCTTTCCAATTACACCAAACAACCGAACCCATCTACCTCAAATGAAAATAGAGGTGGACAGCGGGCGAGGCAGGCAAACATGGTGGAGATAGAAATGACGAGGAACGGGACGCTTATTTTAGATAGTTTCGTCCTTTTAAATCCTCTAGAGGTGGAAGGAGCCATTTATGGACGAATTTAATGACACATTTATTAAATTATTATTATTTAAAAAAGAATTGTTATTGAGTTTCTCTAGACACTTCTTAAGCAATCAACTATGGACATTTTGTTCTCGCATTATGTGAAATAAATGCTTAGAAATTGATTTTTTAAACAAATATCCTTTTTGACCAAAAAAAATTAAATAAATGTGACTTAAGATGCTCGCTAATCATCCATTTTACTCTAACCCTCTACCATAATGTATTGGATAAGAGCAATTATTTAGTAAATCTAAAAGACATATTAAATTGAATTTAGATCATTAAATCATGTAAGATCCATATGAGGCCAACCTTTTTCAATGGTTCAAATTTAGATCTTTGTATATTAGGTTGATGCAACAATTATATTGTATCCATCAAATTACACGGACGGTTGCCTTAGTCCATTTTTCAGTGCAAGTGGATTGAAGAGATGCGCCATAAGACAAAAGCCATCTCGGTCTAATTAGAGTACTTTAATGCTTATAAACTCTTCGGTTGACACCATCATTTGATGATGTCGTCCTAGAAATAAGAACTTTTGTTTCCTCTCTGCTCAATACACTCTGTTTCAAACCATCCACGCACTCTTGTTTAATCCTATGCTGCTCCCGAACCAAGCCATGCCCATTGCAGAGCTCTTTGTTGGCGCCTTTCTTTCAGTGTTGTTCGAGAGGTTGGCCTCTCGTGAGCTGCTCAACTTTGCGCAACACGAAGGGATTGATAAGCTGCTGAAGAAATGGGAGAAGATGCTGGTCAGTATCAACTAGGTTTTGGATGATGCACAGGACAGGCAACTAAACGGCGATCCCAAGGGGAAGTTGTGGCTCGAAGATCTCAGGAACTTGGCCTACGACATCGAAAACTTGCTTGATGAGTTTGCCATAGAATCTATGGAAAACAAGTCCTAGGCAGAACCCGACACTAGCAAGGCACGTTTCCTTCTTCCAAGTTGTTGCTTCAAATTTAGCCCAAGAGCATTTATGTTCAACCACACAATGAGATCCAATATAGAAGAGATGGATGGTAGATTATGAGACATCATAACTCTAAAAGATAGTTTGAGCCTTAAAGCGAATAACGGGAATAACGGGAAGCGATCAACATACCTCCAACAAAACAAGCCGATTCCCACTACGCATTTGACACGGCAATTTTTTGTTGGTAGGAAGGATGAAAAAATTGATGTGCTCGAATTATTGATCGAAGAAGAAGACAGTAGAACATGCACAGACATAAAAGTGATTCCCATCGTAGGGATGTCGGGTATTAGGAAGAAGGCTCTAGCTTAGCAAGTTTTCAATGATGCTAGAGTCTTGACTATTTTGATGTGAAAGCACGGGCTTGCATTTCCCATGATTTTGACGTGCTGGCTATTACAAAGAATATCTTGCAAACAACCGACTACCATTTACCCTGTGAAGGCAAGGCCCTAGATTGGCTTCAGAACAAGCTCAAGGAAAACTTTTTGGGGAAGAAGTTTCTTATCATTTTAGACGATGTTTGGAATGAGAATTATGACAACTGGACAACCCTCTTGAAGCCTTTGCAATTTGGAATGAAGGGAAGCAAGATCATTGTCACAACTCGTAACCTTAAAGTTGCTTCAACAGCCAGTGCTCCACCAATAATTCTCAAAGTGTTGTCATTAGATGCTTGTATGACTTTGTTCGCATTTCATGCTTTTGGAGCAAAAAATTTCGATCATCATCCCAATCTTGAAGTATTAGGTAAGAAAATAGTGGAAAAATGCAAAGGGTTGCCATTAGCCGTGAAGACAATGGCCGAGCTGCTACGCACTAAAATCAATCCCCATGATTGGGAAGCTATATTGAACAACAAGATTTGGGATCTACCAAAAGAAAGAAATAACATCCTTCCAGTTTTGAAATTTAGCTACCTCCATCTCCCTTCCCATCTGAGGAGATGTTTCGCTTACTATGCTATATATCCCAAGGACTATGAAATCGAACGGGACGAGTTGATTCACTGGTGGTTTGCAGAGGGCTTGTTGGAGGAAGAAAAACGAAAGAGCTGTTGGAATACAGGTTTGAATTATTTCAACGAGCTAGTATCTAGATCGTTATTTCAAAAGTCGAGTAGTGATGGATCACGATTCTTGATGCATGATCTTGTGAATGACTTAGCAAAGCTAGTTGCCAATGCAACCTATTTTGACTCAAGAGAGCTTGAGTTTGAGGGTGATCACAATAATGTTTCTTTAACTCGCCATGCCTCGTTAATTGCCAATGATCACATTGAGCCAAAAAGAATCAAGATATATCTTGGGATGAAGGGACTCAAGAGTTTCATATCATTACGGAAGCAATCTAGGAATTATAATAGGTCCTTTTTAACCCATAAAGCGCTATGTGACTTGTTGTCAGGATTTAAGTACTTGAGGGTGCTTTCATTAAGTCATTATAGCATCAGCGAGGTACCGAATTGCATTGGC
This sequence comes from Eucalyptus brandiana, assembly GCA_014182725.1. Classification (NCBI taxonomy): domain Eukaryota; kingdom Viridiplantae; phylum Streptophyta; class Magnoliopsida; order Myrtales; family Myrtaceae; genus Eucalyptus; species Eucalyptus brandiana. The sequence goes on from CM024670.1 coordinate 37,748,440, forward strand.
AAATTGAGGCACTTAAGGCACCTTAATATGTCGTATAGTGATATTCAAACGCTTCCAAAATCAATTGTTACATTGTACAAGCTAGAAGCTTTGATGTTGCGGGGCTGTGAATATCTTATTGAATTACTTGAAGGTATGGAGAACCTAATCAATCTAAGATTTCTCTACATTGCTGACACTCGGAACCTAAGAGTGATGCCACTAAATATAGGTAATTTGGTGGGTCTTGAGAGGTTGTCCAAGTTTGTAGTGGGAGCGGAAAATGGGTCAAGGTTGAAGGAGTTGAAAAACCTAAAGAATCTTGGAGAGAAATTGTGCATCTCTAATTTGCATACAATTCAAGAAGCTGGAGATGCCAAGGATGCCAATTTACTCATGAAGGAAGGAATATGCCAATTGAACATGCAATGGAGTGAAAATTTTGAAAATTTCCGGAATGAAGAGCTCGAAGCAAAGGTCCTTAACTTTCTTCGCCCTCACCAAAACCTTGTAAATCTGAAAATATCCTACTATGGTGGCCTAGACTTCCCATCATGGTTAGGAAGTCCCTCATACTTTAACATCATGTATTTACATTTACATGGGTGTCACGAGGCCAAAGCATTACCATCACTTGGGCAGTTGTCTTCTTTGAAAGAACTCTACATCAAGGTCTCCATGCAATATGCACGATAGGGTCTGAATTTTATGGAACGACAAGTCCTTTCCATCCTTAATAACCTTGGAATTCAAGAACATGCCGTTGTGGGAGGACTGGTCTCATCGCATCAGCATTGAAGAAGTAGGAGTTTTATTCCCTCATCTCGAGCATCTCATCATTTTGGATTGTCCTATGTTAATCGGAAGATTGCCTAGTCAGCTAAGCTCCCTAATAAAGCTCGAAATCAGCTCTTGTCCGCGTATGGATGCCTCTCCCTCCATCATTAGCCTTCCATCTCTCAATGAATTGAACTTTAGAGGTTGTAATGAGGGGGTGCTAAAGAGTTTGGTAAATCTGACATCTCTAACTGCTCTTGTCATAGAAGGTGTTGCTGGAGTAACTTGCTTGAATCATGAGTTTACAAGCTCCTTGATCAAGCTAGAGAAGTTGGAGATTGAAAGTTGTGAAGAGTTAATAGCCTTATGGCAAGACAGGAATATAATTCAAAATTTCACTTGTCTGAAGAGCTTATTTGTCAACAGTTGTCGGGAATTCATAACCTTTGTGGTTGGGGAAGGAGATGTAGAGCTACTTGGCAATCTCGAGACTATCAACTTGAGGGATTGCTTCAATTTAGAGAAGCTTCCAAGCAAGATGCACACCCTCTCTTCTCTTAGACACTTCACAATCAATAATTGTCCAAAACTTGTGTCCTTGCCCGAAATAGGTCTGCCAATATCTATGATATCATTAGATATCGAGGAGCGCAAGATGTTACAATCTTTATCAAGAGAATTAAGTGTTCATCTAGATGAACTAAGTAGTAGCAATAGCAATACCCACGGTGACATGACCGCTTGTCTGCAAGACTTAACAATCTCCGGATGCAATTCGTTGCCAGCCTCTCCATTCAACATGGGTAGATTTTTACCCGCGACCCTCATGAGACTTGAAATTAGTTACTGCAAGGGAGTGGAGTTGCTCGCAGAGATAAATCTAGATCATCTAAAGTCGCTTCAAGTGATTAACATTGGGAGGCTCCAAAATTTGAGAAGCTTACCGCAAAGCCTCCACACACTATCCCACCTCACTTCCTTGATGCTGTGTGATTGTCCTACTCTGGAGCTGGAGTGCTTCCCTTCTCTTCCTCCTAGCATCTCAAGCTTTTCACTCTCTAATTGTCCGAAGGTAAAATCGTTACCTAACCAGTTGCATCAACTTACATGTCTCTGTGATCTGGAAATTACTAATTGTGAGAGCATAACGCGCTTCCCCAACGGAGGATTGCCGCCCCAACTACTAACAATTCATGTAGCAAATTGCGTGAATATGAAGCAGCCGGTGACCGAGTGGCTTACCCCACTCACCTCCCTTCAATTTCTATGGATGGACGGCAGCATTGGAGGAGTAGGAGAGGAGGAGGATTTTTTGCTTCCACTCCCATCCTCCCTGCTCTCTCTCAAAATTTTTCACATGCAGAACATGGAAAGACTATCCAGCAGTCTCCCTCCCTCTCTTCGAAACTTGTGGATCTTCAATTGTCCGAAGCTAAGGGAATTATGTTAGACGCAAATTGCGCAACCCAAGATCTAAATTGCGCAACCCCAAGATCTCCATAACCAGAACAAGAACATGCATAATTGAGTAGAAAGATTAACGCACCTGTTTTGGGATCCATCGAACATAAAGCGGAAGCATAAAAAGGATTACCCACATATATCAAGGGGATCCACGCATCAAGTCCTTCTCCTCTATTGCCCTCCGTATCACTGGCTCAATGAGGTGGCCCCCCTCACGTTTAGCGTTAGGTAAACGCCCATTAGGTGAGGATACATGTGAGAATTAGGGTTAGAGGAGAGACTTGAGCACTATTTATGGAGTTTCCAGCCGCCTGGTCCCTCTCATTACGGGCCAGCTCAACTCGGCCCACACTAGCTAGCCCATATTAGACTAATTAAGAAACCTTCTATCTCACCTTAGACCAAACCCCGTAAAACGGTAAACGTTAAACGGTAAATTACAATATCAATTAATGTAGTCCACAATTAGAAAAACTCTTACATTCTCCCACTTGGACTATATTAATTGAAATCGTACCTTATGTGCACACATTGGTCTAGAGATAATTCTTAATAGTCAATCCTATCCCATAAAGTCTTAAACACCGAATCATGGCGGTAACTGCATGTATACACACAGAGCCTTCCATGGTCACGAGTGCTCTCAACTTTATTAATATGGATTCAATATGGTAGTGTGTCAAATGGATAACATCTCTCATGAGAGATCCCATTTGTCGGCCACCATTCTCTTACCTTAGGTGTCATAAAAAACTTATGCCACTAGAGAATGCTTTATGGTTCCAATGAACCCACATATGTCTTGTCCTTATGGTTAACCTTTCTTTATGTATCACAAGACATATGCACAAGGCTAATAACCGGATGCCCGGATGCCCCTAGCCTTCACTCAAGGTTTATACAATCCCTTGAGACTTTATCAATATGTATTCAACATAATAACAACACATTCAAAATATTTTATTGAATGCAAAAGTTGATACATATCAAACCGTTACAAAGTGTAACGAACACAGATGAAATCTTTATCAGAGTAAAGCCAAAATAGCTCCCACTAAACAACAATATCCGAAGATACTCCTAGGCCCATGCTTAATGACATGTCACTCAAATACACATGGACGTAGGTTTTTAATTAGTGGATCTGCAATCACAACATCTGTGAAAATATGTTATATTATAAGTCACATTTCTGTACCGTTTCTTTATGATAAAAAATATTTGACCACCATATATTTAGACCCCTTGAGACCTCTATAGTAAATAAATAATACTATAAATTTGTTATCTCAATACAACCGTATGGGTCTATCCATCAAGTTAAAACGATCAACTCCGTCATGAGGTTCTCGGAGCCTAAAAGCCCAAGTAACAGCCTAAAAGAATGTTACTAACACTGCTTACATAGTATAAGATAACAAAGAACTTTATTTACTGCACTTCCTACTAACATAAATCTGTATTCCGTTATTGATTGCATGTCATCGAACAGCCAAAGAAAGTTTACATCTAAATACTCTACTAACTGCAAGAATTGAACATGTCTATAAATTAGCATATAATCTCTTGTCTTCTTTAAGTACCTTAAAACCTTCTTGACAGCAACCCAGTGATCATGTCCTGGATTTGACCGATATCTGCCTAGAAGTTCCGTCACAAAGACAACATTTAGTCTAGTGTAAATTCGAGCATACATTATACTTTTAAGTGCACTGACACAAGATACACCATTTAATTAGATTTTCTCAATATCTAAATAAGGACAATGTGATAGATTTAGTCCATCACCCTTAACAACAGAGCAATTCCTCGGCTTGCAATGATGTATATTGAATATTTCCAATATACAATCAAAGCAAATGTCCTCCGAGAAAATCTAATATAATATGGCAAAAACAATCCTTACTGACCTCGCATTTGTCTCAAGGTCACAACTTGTAAGTAAAATATCATGTACATAAAGTATGAGAAAAATAAATTTCCTCCCACTGACCTTGCAGTATATTGAATTACTTTGTTCCCAATTGAACAAAATAACAACACTATGAAACTTTAATAATATTATCTGGAAACTTGCTTAAGACCATGTATTAGAACTTTTCAGTCTACACACAAGTTTACTTGAATCTGCTACAAAATCATCCAATTGCACAATATAGATTTTGTATCTATTTGGCGTAACTCCATATATAAATAAATAAATAAATAAATAAAGCCACGTTCACTCTGAAAGAACATTTAAAGAAATAATTATTTCTTCACTATAAACAATCCACCCCTCTTTCAGAGTTAAAACGTTAGTTACAAATTTGGCTTTAAATTCCACAATCTTTGTTTGAAATTCTTTTAGTTTTGTACGCCAATTTGCAACTAATAAACTTGTGATCTCTAGACAAGTCAGTAAGTTTTCAAACATGTTTCATAGATTGTATATCGCCTTTTATGGCATCTAATCACATACTTAATTGAGAATAAGAAACGACATTTATAAATATGTCATTACATCAACCATATAGTGGATATTGTAATCATGCTCTCACAATAGACTATATAGTCTGATGGTATAACTGATCGTCTTTCCTTAACAAATCTCCTTAATAAAATTATCACCACTTCATTCTGCACTTGAGAGGTTTAAGGAATTTCATTATAAACTATATCAAGAATAGTACCTTAAACCTCAACAAGTTTAGTCTATGGTACAGGAGATTCCATAATTATCTGTATAGGTAAAGACAAAGACACAGTGATATTCTATCACACTATTATCATTAATAGTCTGAGAGTAGCTATCCTCTACAATTACGTCGAACCGTAGAAATTTAGAAGTATGTGATTCCATAATTCTTGTATCTTAAAATCAATACCCTTTTGAACAATCTAGGTAAGATACAAAATAATTTCGAGTGAATCTTTTGTCAAGATTTTCAGACATAGTAATTAAATTACCACCCCATAATCTAACAAGTATTTGACAAATGACCATTTAAGTTATTTCGCATTGTCATATTTGCCAAAATACTCACGGCCACTGTTAAGCCTGACAACCTTTTAATCATATACGAGATGTATATGTCATTAGGACTTAAACACAATCTTTGCAGATGTGTCCTAATTTTAATATTAGATAAGATATAATTTCATGCAACTAAGGCTTCCTTCATCTTATAACAGTGCAGTCCGCAGGCAAACCTCTTTTCAAGTGTTCCAGAATGAAACGCTTCATGGACAATAAGCAAATTCAATTGCTCTTTTTTCAAGCAACAAATCATATGTCCACAACTTAAAATTTGAAGCAGTAAAAACCTCAATGATGACGGAATTACCATTTACGAAAAGGTGACTGAAAAACAAGCAATGTATATAATTAGCATCATGTGAGTACCGTGTAACTTGACGTACAAGTACACATCCAGAGAGTTACACGCATAATCATATAATCACCTTTGGGCAGAATACATGATATGCAATTGTACACTCCCCACATGATAAGGGTTATGAGAATATATTCCAATCTTCGTGAATTCATCACATTTGGGCATATGAACCATTAGGATTGGTCACTCCTCCACCACACTATCATATATCCCTCCATGAACTAATACACAATCACCTCCTTTGGGAGTATGACTACGCATTAGACCAGGAGACATCTCAATCAAATATACGAGACCGAAATTTCTCAAACACAATCAAGCGTGCCACTTTGGCGGTCACAACTCAATTGAATCATTGAAATTCTCTCATACCAGGGATATAAACTTTACTCATCACATACACCATATACATGTGATTTTAACTTTAGTGATAGGGGCATGTTATCACTAAAATCACACATCATGCTAATTACATTACTTTATCCATTAATAAAAATTAATCATACATATATATAAATATATATACAAATCTGAAAGACAGATTCCAATGAGATCATTGATCACAATAACACAAGAAACTTCCCATAACAGAGAATAAAACATCTCTTATGCACCCCAATTACATATTACCATAACAATATAAAAGAATGCTGATCTAAAATATCTCTCACAAATTAACATCAATAGTAATACAGGGTACACCATATCGACAAGCTTAACAGCTGATCAACTATTGCTCATGAGTTTCATAAGGCAAAACATGACTCCAAGGCCAACAACTGATTTATTAATCAATTTAAGTAACAAATATCATTACTTCAATCGGTGGCCTATAAATTGAGTCAAACCACGTAACTAAATATCTAAACTATAATAGTAGATACTTTGTTGCTCTGCATAAATATTGCCATACTCCTTAACCATAAAAAATATTAACTTGATAGACATTAACAAGTGACCAGGATGAATTTATGTACAATATGCAGAACTTAATCGACATGCATTACCCACATACAGCAGATATATTAATTAGTACAATCAGTTTGGTCACAAGTTCTTAAGACGTCCATCATTCAAAGATTATCAGCGTGTCAAGGAGTATGCTTGAGCAACAAAAATTTCATAACCTTTACTGTTTCTCATCAGTTCAATACATAGCTCAATTACTATTCCATATTGATTGTATCTCATTAAGCCAGCTTCGTTCACAATAAAGTTTGATTTTAACTGATGAATCACACCAATATAATATTTATGTGATAACATACCAGTAACCCAACACTTATATTTCCAATTTCACAGAAAATATAAGAAAAATACGCAAAAATACACTAAAAAAACACGTATTTAGGGTTCCGTATGTATTTTCACATCCATAAAATTATCAAATATGTAAAATAAATACACCACGACGTAGAGGACGGCCATACGAATCCAACGCCGCCAGCCACGCGCCGATCCGACGCTCCACGCGCCCTCACGCGCCGCCTAAGTGCGCGGCGCGTGGAGCTCACGCGCGGCGCACGTTCGACGCCCGGGCGGCGCGTGGCCGCGCGTGGGGCGCGTGCGGCCTCCCGCGACGCGCCGCCGCCGACCGTCTTGCTCGTCTCGTCGAGTCCGGTCCGAATTTGTGATTTAATTTTATTTTTATTGAATAAAAAATCTCGAAAATCACAAATTAGGGCAAGATCCGTACGAATTAGGGCTAATCCGTACAAATTAGGGCAAAACCTTTATGTGTTCAAGTTCTAGGGTTATGGTTGCTCTGATACCACATGTTAGACGCAAATTGCGCAACCCAAGATCTAAATTGCGCAACCCCAAGATCTCCATAACTTAACAAGAACATGCATAATTGAGTAGAAAGATTAACGCACCCGTGTTTTGGGATCCATCGAACATAAAGCGGAAGCATAAAAAGGATTACCCACATATATCAAGGGGATCCACGCATCAAGTCATTCTCCTCTATTGCCCTCCGTATCACTGGCTCAATGAGGCGGCCCCCCTCACGAGCGTTAGGTAAACGCCCATTAGGTGAGGATACATGTGAGAATTAGGGTTAGAGGAGAGACTTGAGCACTATTTATAGAGTTTCCAAATGGTCACTCATTACGGGCCGGAGCTCAACTCGGCCCACACTAGCCAGCCCATATTAGACTAATTAAGAAACCTTCTATCTCACCTTAGACCAAACCCCGTAAAACGGTAAACGTTAAACGGTAAATTATAATATCAATTAATGTAGTCCACAATTAGAAAAACTCTTACAAATTACCCCAAGACGGCCTCCCTCCCTCCTTAGAAGCACTCCAGATCCCAGGATGTGAGATTTTGGAGAAGCAATGCTCGAAACCGACCGGCCGTTATTGGCGCCTCATCCGCGAAATCCCGCAAGTTACATTCAGTTATTTTATAGCTAATTCTGTTACTTGAAAGGGACCATAATACACACATGGCCTCTTTTTCTTTCTGCTTTTTCTGCTCTTCCCATCCCCCCGACTCGCGCCCATTCCACATTTGGATTCACAGTTGTATATTTAATTTTACGTTTATTGATGTGTATAAGCTATAATATTGATGTAATCGATACACCTTAGGTTGATATTCAAATGAAACTAATAAAGTGGGCTGCAGCCACCATCCATAAACTGTAAACAAGGGACTAGATTAAACAATTGAAAGTTTAGGGACTAAATTATACATTAGAAATAATTCTTGCGTCATATCGAACGGACTAAAAGTATAAAAACAACATCGCACATTGGGTCAAAGTTTAAAAACTATTAGTTTCTCAAGCTATGAAGAATGAAAAACATATCATGCGAAATGATGAATAAACGGATAATGTGCACATAAGTTCGTCTTGCGGTTTACTGTATCAGACATGCGAAAGTGATAGGCGAAAAGCAAAAACATTTGGGTACCGGTGATTTGATAAAGAAGACAAATACATGTGAGCCGTTATACAATGAATATGGCATCTAGAATTTGATTTACAGCCACCTGGGAAGCCCATACAGACCAATACGGAATTTGAATACAAGAGAATATTTTTCAGAAAGTACACAGATGATAACGAAACCCAACGTATATTGTCCGTGTAACGAAAGTTCAAGGAGTGCGTACGAAATAAAATTCCGAACATTGTTTTCTCAATCTCTCCATCTATTACTCGAGCAAAATAATTGCCATAGTAAAGACCGATTAAGTAGTGAAATTCGAAACCAAGTGTGTGGGTCCTCAGTCCAAAACCAAGTGATTACGAGGGCTGCACGCCGGTGCTGGATTCGGGTGTTGCGGCCCAAGCCGGGTCTAGGCAAGGGCCACGATGCCCTAGCTCGGGGTTGGCAACCCTCACTAGATTTAGTTGAGGTACTGCACACCCTTACTTTTAGCTGGTGAGGGCCACGACACCCTCCTCCAATGCCAACTAAGGTTACTGGCCCTCAATTCGAAAAAAAAAAGAAGCAAAAGCAAAGAAGGAAAATCAAAAGAAAAATATTTAAATTTTTTTAAAATTTATTAAAATATAAAATTTATATATACTTGAGCGCCGATTGTACCAAGTAAGACTGCCGGCATCTACATCACCAATTTCCAACATAAATTGATCAAATTAACTCAATTGATAAAACGTAAAAAAAAAAAAAATAATTCATAATTTTTTTTTTGTCGGTCCTACTCTATTCCTACTCTAACTCTCACTTTCAGACTTTTATCCTGTCTCCTTATAGGGCGTTGGAGTCGAAACCCACTCCTGAAACTAAATCGTCCCCACCCCAACCCCCTGAAAATGTGGGGATTCGAACCCCTCACTTCCCCCTTCCATGTTGGAATGGCGGCCACTTAATCAAACTCCAGTGGTTAAAAAAAAAAAAGAATTCATGATTGACTTAGCATAAATAAATGGTTTAAGGTTGTCTTTGCATAAATGTAATAGATTAAGAACTTGAATGGTACTTTTCCCTCATTTTAGGGCTGCTATTAAATGTTGCATGCACAACGTTGGTATGCTAATCTGCAATGGAGACCGACTTTGTTTCTGGGTGCCATACCATGCTGCCCGTGTATTTATAGTCCTTAACGTATTGGCTGCAGAGATGGCGAATTACGATCTAACTGTTACAACTCCACCACCATGAATGAACATGTCACCATCGCCTTCTATGGACACGTTTGCAGCTCGCGCATGAAGTTTGCCGTTGACCAGATACAATATCAACGTCCACTGGCTGTGGGAGGCACAGTTCCAACTTCAGGACTGCAGAGTCAGATACGAAATACTCAATTTGTTTAATTATCAAGTGGTTGGAGAAGACCATCTGTCTTGCTACTTTACCATTGCAGTTGTCCTATCTCCTTTGCAATGAACGTTAAAACTTTGCTTGCTTGACAGTATATATAAGTCAGAAAAAGAACCTTGTTAGCATCGCAACTTTAGAAGATACAAGAATTGCAATTTAGGTGGGCCTTTGATTATTTCACCTCATGGTCTGTCCATCAAATTTTTGGTATCGTGTTCTTGCTCATTAAGGAAAACTATATGGAATATATTAAGTCTAATCATAAAGTAAGACAGCCAACTTTCTGCTGGTTAACCCTTCTGAGGATAGACCAACCAAAAAAGAAAAAAGAAAAACCCTTCCGAGGGTAGCCCATCCCCATAAACCTTTTCATACAAGAACCAAAACGTATGCTTTATCACAGTTGCATATTAACATCTGCCCAGTCAGTTGTATCAAGGAGCATCACAGCAAATACACATGTAATCGCAGATATGAGCGGTGCTTAAATTGAAAACTCCACTATGTATATTATATACCAAAAATCTATCACCAAGCGCAACAGAGAACCATCGAACCAACAAAATTTGCCCTTAATAACAGGTCCTACGACTCCTACCAACCACAGACAGAAAGCAAGCTGAGAAGAAGAAGCAGCCTAATGAATCTCCAAGAACAAAGTTTGAGGATGAGATCATCTGTCACATCGACGTCCAGCACAATCTCCTCAAGCGAACTTTCTCCTGGCAAAAAGAAATTTTTATTAGCCTAATAACGATAAAAGAAAAATGACAAAGGTGCATAATATCTGAGATACGGAAGCAGAATGTCAACCGTCATGAACACATGCCTCGGTGTTATCATGATTGTAGCGTATCGAGAAGAGGCACCTGCAGCCCCTAATATCATGCATTCTCCTCTGAATTCCTATGACATGAGCATCATAATAAATTGCCTGATCCCTCCTCTCCTGAAGTTAAAGAAATTGTTAAAAAAAGAAAAGAAAAGAAAAAATCAGATAAGTGCCTTAATGGACAGTAAATCGATATAAATTAGTAAATAAATGAGCTGCATCAATAAACACCTGGAAGCAGAGGACAAGGTCCCCAACTTTAACCTTGTCACATTCCGAACTCTCCAGCGGGACTGAGCGTTGCCTAATACCCTTTTTCACATTAACCCATTCATCCTCCTCAGCCCCAAACCCAACAAATCTGACAAGAACTTCCTTTAAGAAATGGCAAATTGTTAAGAATTTAGGCGACTAGTAAGACAAAACATAAACAGCTTGTTCGTTAAGATTCTTGTAGAGACACTTACAGCTTCACCTGAGTCTAGAAACCTGTGGCCAAGAAAATTATCAACATCATACCTGCATGGAGAAAAGTCTTTCAGCAACTCTCATACTCCAGTTGAAAAGGGAACTTCCATATATTTGTACATACACAACACAAGCAATAATGAATCTAACCCCAAATTCCAAGTGCACAAGATTAGTTATAAGTGATTTTTAGTATAAAATCACCAGACCAAGCAGTTGGCTTCTTCAAGGTGAGTTTAAACAGCATAAAATTTCATAACAGGAGGCAGACTACTGTCATACTCCAAGGAGATTATTAGCTTAACTTCCATGGCCAAGTTATTAAATGAACAAGCAGCCTTGTCATTAGAGTACTGTTACACTCACACAAAATAATCGAGTTTTTAGCTAATAGCTGTTCATTGAACCTTTCTACCCCAAGTAATGTTCATGAGAGTAATATTAGGCTCACACCACAGATTCGAGTTGTTAGCTAATAGCTATCCGTTGAGCCCTTATACCTTGAAAAGTAATGTTCACAATCTGATTAAAGAAACAAAAATGTTGGCAAGAAAGCCTTTATTTCAGGTGAGTGAGCTATTACCATGCCCCATCTTTTGAAGACTTGGCCTCAAATTCCAATTCTGTTAAGTCTGAGATCTTTTGCCCTGCTATTGAAACAGCAACAGAAATAAGGCACTCCAATTTAAAAGATCATGCCTTTACTGGTCAACTTGAAAACTACAAAAATGTTTGAATTTGTAATCACTAGCAAGCAAGAGGAATATCTAAAACTAGGGTCCAAAAGGTATATTCAGCATCTGGCTTGAGAGATAACTAGATCCTGCACACGAACTGCACACGAGCAGAGTGCTTTTAGTCTTTGTTGCTTTTGTGCATGATGGACATTACAAATTTTCTCAAATCAATTCACATGCATATATATTAAAAGAAACACATTAGTGTATTCCAATCTAATAGGAGTTGTAAGACTTTCATTTGTAGAGGCAGTTACAGATGGACTTGGTATGTGGACGAACATGTGTAATGGAGGGTGACAATTAATTGCCTAATGGGGAGGGAGAGTGATCAATTGATGCATTTGCGCACATACACACTTCCCAAATTAATTTACATTTTCAGCACAGACTTGATAAACTATGATTTATTTTTAAGTGGTATTCTTGGAAGCCACTAAAAGTAAGAGAAAAAACCCATGTTCAGCTTAAATTTTATACATGTTTCATGAATTTAGTTAATCCTAACCTGTTTGACCCAACATAAGTTAAGAAGCTGAATTACCACATTTTCCACATTCTATAACTTCACATTGCTACATCCAAGCATCCTTACCTATCTATGGAAATTTTTCCAATTCAACATTAGAGTGAAGGAAAGAATTATGTGGTGATGTAAAGTTATTTCCATAATTCACACTAAATAACCAAGTATAAGCAAGGTATCTTCAGATAGAGAATATGTTCTCTCCACATAAGCTGGAGATACATGGGACTGCATTAAATTATCGTCTATTAACCCACCGAAATAATCATGTGAATACAAATTTATCTGGATATATACATTTGAATGATGTGACAGGAGCATGAGAACCTTTAGGCATTTGAGAATTTTCATTTGTTTTATCAATAGGGCAATTTGCTGGTATCTCAGACTCATTCTTGCCAGAATCAGGGGCAAAAGTAACTTTGTGTTGCTCTTGTTGCCTCTTCTTGAACCAACTCTGGACCTAGCATGTTCACACAGTGACACACGACCAGGAAATCTGCAATTAGATGTGAGGATAAAAAAGCTGAAGACCCACGATGCAAGTGAAAATTCTCAGTACCTCCATCCACTTTATCAAAGGCTTTCCAGCACGACCAGCAGAGCGACTGTGAGTACATGAGGACAAGACAGAAAATTAGATACCAAATGAGAAGCAACAGGATCAAATTTTAAGGAAACCATGCATTCATATTGAGAAAAAAAATGAATGTTCAATTACATTTTCCAGATAGAGAGAAATGTAAGCTTAAACTTACTTGAAACTTATTGCAATTTTCCGACAAAATTCCTTACTAGATGTCTCTTCTCCTGATTTTCCCAGTAACATCTCCAATTTCTCAATCTGCTTGAAAAGATTGGCAAAAGTTATCAGCGTCATAGGACTATCTCACAGTCGATATTAACGCAAATAGAACACGGCCTAATTACATAAAAAGATGTGTATTTCATGATTTCTGCAATTTTACTCGAGCTTCAACCATTTTAGTTATATCCTAAACTCTCCAGTCAGTTTAAATCCACCTCCTGCTCACCCTACTCAACATCTGTCCTAAAAAGTTCTATCAGATTAAACTACATATTACAAATGAGCCTCTCAATATCATTGTAGTAGATGAGACACCATGAGCCGAGATCAGAACCATAATGAGCAGGGCAGAAATTAAACCATTTAAGCGATTTCTATTGCAGGTGAAGAGTATCTTCTCTGCTCTAAAACCCAACAACAACAAAATAAAAATGGAAGACAATGTTCAGGGACCTTCAATCACGTCCTTTTAAGAGGAGCAAAGATCCTCTCAGGGGTGTATACACCTGCCTCGTAAGTAAAGCATCCACAGGACACTCAACGACCCTAGCAAAGAACTCTTTTCCTCTCTTTCACAACATTCCCAGGCTCTTTGCATTGCCAATGCAAAAATAAGCAAGGGCCTCCTTCTGACCTAGCTTTTGGTGAAAATTCAAAAGTTAAAAAATGTTTAAAGGGAGATGTGAACGGGTTTCAACTTTAAAATGCATCTTCTCCATCCTACTTCCAATCATCACTTGTCGATACGATGATTACAATCTACAAGTCCTTTCCTCTCCAGCTTTTCACCGAAAACAGAAATACTAACCGCCCAATACCTCCAAACAAGGCAATATATTCAACTAGGATCCCCTCAACCACTTCCCGAAAAGCTCGACGATCAGCTCATGAATCTTTCTTCACAAAACAACCCAACTATTATATGTGCCCGCAGTTTCATAAATCACGAAAACACGAGGTACAAACTTATTACAGACATCAGAGCTAGCCGCATTACCGAACCTTCGCTTCACAAACACGCGCAAACGCCATTCCGAACAAGCCCACACGAGTTTCCAGCATATCTCGAAGAACAAAACCAATAATGTCTAGAGTTCATGATTCAAAGCCTCTAACAGACCCCGACCCAGATGAAACGAACCACGCGAGCAAAAGAAAAAACGACAACGACCGCATCTTTACCTCGGCATTCGTGAACCCAGAAAAGGCCTCCCTGTGCCTGGGACGGAGGCGATCCATTCGCGCTTCCTTCAGCAAATGCGCATCACACAACAACAACAACAAAGAAAGACAAGATTTTGTCAACCTGGGATGTCCCAGGTCCCGCCAATCATTTCAGCAACGGGTATCTGGAAATGGGATTTGGACAGGGTTGCTGTCTGGCTATCACGGTGGTGACTGCTGCTAGAAATGGAAAACCCTAGAAAAGCCTAAGGACGGTAGTGGGAAAAACCCAGGAAAGGAAACGCCTTTACGAGCCGGTTCTCCTCCTGGCTGGCGCTCGGTCTGGCATGGAAATGGAAAAGGAAAGATCCCCCCCGTTCCCCCCGGCCTTTCGCCAAGAAAAAGACCAGCTAGGCTAGATGCGTTCCATCATTGCAAAGAATGGTAATGAAATAGATGTTCAAATTCAATCAAGAAAAAGTAAAAAATGTGAGACATTAATTTATGGTATTTTATTGGTCGTGACATAAGTATGAGGAAATATTTCGACCACTTAAAATAATGCGAATTGACAAGACATGTGAAGCCATAGAGTGATGGAATGTAAATTCCTCCATCTTGATGCTTGTCCTTAATTTTGTCTAATGCTTCAATTTTGTGCCATTGGCTCTGTGCGAAAAATGCCAGCAAGTGATCTTTGCCTTGGTTTTCTTCATATCTTTGCCCCCATTTGTTTCCTATTGCTTATAAAGATTTAGAGGTGGTTTCCCAAGATCGTCCGGTTCCATATTATTTAGGTTTCCTTGTTCATGGAATTTCTCCTTTGTATATCTTTTACACATGTAACAGTTATACGGTTCCAGATTTATTACCAAATTATGCATAAGAATTAACGGTCGCCAATTTAGACATTTGCTAGGATTTTCTTTTTTTTTTTGGGTCGCGACATTTTTTAGATTTTTTTGGTCGGAACATTTGCTAGATTGAAAAGGTGCTAAAATGGCTACAAAAAGTAAGTGAGTATGCCGTGTAATTCAACCTCACGAGAGCTTTACTTATTTTTGCATATTTATATTGATGGAAAAGGAAACTTGTTGAACGATCATACCACTACTAATATTGACTACCTCAAAACTAAGGTCAAATGTGCTTAGTGCTGCGCACCTTAAGATTGACTCAAAGGTAAGGATTTTCCATACTTTTAGGTCTGAACAGTTGTGAGTTTGATTTATGCTTTAAGGAATTCATATTCAAATAAAGGTATATAATAGTGGGTTGCTCTAATTCCTTTCTAGGTATTCTAATAATTAGAGTCATGCCACAAAGATACAAGAAAAATGTGATAAATAGATATTATCAAGTCTTAGCAAATATAAATAGAATTTTTTATGAATGATTTTGTAATTTTGTGTGCTTGAATCATTTTCTCTTTGACAAGATATAAACCATAATCAAAGGATAAATTCCCATTTCAATTCTCATTTTGAGATTATGGAATGATCCAGACTTTGCTTATTAAAGAAGTAGGATCTGGGATTAGGCTGAACATTCCTTTTCTTAAGTATTCTTTCGAGATCATGTTTTGAGACATTTTTTGGTAAATAGGTGAATTTAATTTGAGGCACTCGAAAACGTATCTGATCTAGATGGCTTGCATTTTCAATCAGTTGCTCTTTTTATAAAAAAAAATTCTCTCACTACCGTATTTTTTAATTTATATTTTTAACACAAAATCCATGAAAAATGTGTGATAATGTAGAAGTTGGAATATTTTGAAATGTAAAATTGTCTATTTTATTTTTAACTTTAAAAAATGAGATAACTGTACTATAAGTGCTAAAACTTGTCATGAGAGTACGATTAAATCATAAAACTTATTATAAATGTGCAATTGAACTCTAAAACTTTCAAAAAATTCATAGAATTACGAAAATGCAATTAAGTTTTAAAAAATTTAAATCAACTTAAGGACTTAATCAATCCATTTTAATAAGTTTTAGGATTTAATTATGATTCAATTTCACTTTCATGATAAGTTTTAAGGTTTAGTTATATTTTTTGAGAATTTCGAAATTTAATTATATTTTCATAATAAGTTTGAAGACTTTCAATATAATTATCTCTAAAGAAATAAAAAGAATTTCACTTCCGCCGAGGGTTAGGGGTGAGCATGGTTCGAGTTGATCCGGCCACCTAACCCTGTGACCAACCCATCTGATGTTGGTCCCTCAATTTTGGACCGAGAACTAACCCTATCAACCTGGGGACCAAGGACCGCATCGACCCAACGGGGTTCGGTCCTGGTTTGAGATCAACCCGGACCGATCGATAATTTTTTTCGTCTTATTTTTTATACTCCCTAAAAAAGCAAATCTACGAATTCAAATTACATATCCATCGACAATGTGGCATTGTACAACTAAACTATAAATACCAATACATATTTAGCAAATTTAAGATGACACAATAATAGAAATTTCGTATCATAACCGCTCATCGAGATATGGGACAAGATGGAAAGTTCTTGTAATCATCTATCTTTAATATTCATAACACCATATGCAAAAGCGTTTTTCTGCATTTGATCATGTAGAATCTATTCAACCAAAAAATGAGTTTCATACCACTTGACTAGCATTTGATCATGTAGAATCCACTCAACCAAAAAAAAATGAGCTTTACACCACTGACTAAGAAATCACCGTAAAGAATCGGCAGATCTTCTCTACTCTTCAAAAACTTCTACTATTTGACACAAATTGAAAAGGAAAGTGCAGCTGAAATTCATTAGTAAAATACAATTAAACTATAAAAAGTTCAAAATACTTAATATAAATCACGAATATATAACTTCACATCTTGTTAATTCACTAACTTCTAAACACCAAAAACAAAACAAATGACACATAATTAATACTCAACAAAAGTTTTAAATTGAAATTACTATTAGTCTTATTGATAGAACATCTCAATATAATATAATATAATATACATTTTACTTAGATTTGAATATATAAAAGAATTATAAATAATATAATATAATATAATATAATATAATATACATGGTTGGTTCAGGGTCGAACCAACCCAAAACTCTGGGGCCAGGCGACCAACCCGCACAAGATATTGGTCCTGAATTTTAGGACCAGGGACCACCCCGTCCCTCGGATCGGGCCAAGACCGGTAGGGTTGGGCCGGTCCAGGGTCGGTCCAGAGTCGACCCTAGACCGCTACTCACCCCTACCGGACAGAGCAGGCGCGCCAGCCATATCCGCTCCATCCCCCCGCGGAGCTGGAGAAGAAGAAGAAGAAGAGATGGCGCGCTCTCTTCTCTCTCACTTCCCCATCCTCTCCAACTCCACCTCCCCCCTCGCCTCCTCTCTGTACTCTCTCTCTCTCTCTCTCTCTCTCTCTATCTATACTGTATGTACGGTTCTCTGTGCTTGTATGTGGGTGTGTGTGTTTGTGGGTGGGTGCGGGGACTGCTGCGATGTATGTGCAATGCCGTGTTTGAGCGTGCGTGTATGCGTAGAAGCAATGTGGGTACGGTCCTTTGCAATCTTGAAGCCATCAGATGGCGATTCCTCATTGCGTCATTTCTTCGAACAGGTCGTGTGCGATTGCTCCGAGCAAGTGCTTCGCAAGGCATCTCTTTGTCAGACCCAAGGCCTCGAGTTCTCAATGTCTCTGTACCCTCTCCATGTCCGAACCCGCTGTCCCGGAGACTTCCAGCTCCGTGAGGTACGGTTTCTTTTTTTCCTTTTTTTTTTCGCTTTTCTCTTCTCTGGGTGCTAAAATGATTGCCTAATTGGTTTCTTTGGGCTTCGTTTGGTGATTTTGGCTTCATTGCTTTGATGCCCAATTGAGGTCTTTGGGTTCGTTTGGAGGTTTTCGCCTCGTTGCTTTGAATTGGCGTGACTTTGGAGTGTAATTGAGTGCAGAAGTATGTAGCCCATTGATATGCTCATGGAGTTGCCTTACAGGAAAAGGATTGTCTCTGGAGTTCAGCCCACAGGTTCCATTCACCTCGGGAATTACCTTGGCGCCATTAAAAATTGGATTGAGCTTCAGGTTGATGTTGGTTTTCCTGTAAATTTTTGCAGTTTTGTTTTTTCTTCATTTATTCACTCCAGGTTTCAATGCTGCAGAACTCATATGACACACTCTTTTTCATTGTGGACCTTCACGCGGTATGTTTTTGGTTCGTTCATAGTTTTCTCTATTTGAAGGTTATTAGAGGATATAAGGGTACTGGGTGATTAAGCCTTCTTACTATTTGTATCTAGTGCAACTGAGAGAAAAGCAAGTCCATTCATGGTTTATTGTAGTAAAATTGACTGGAGGACAGCCCTCAACAGCATTATTTTTCCTGATATGCATGAGGTTTGTACACTTCCAGGAAAAGGGCCCATTTCAATCAGATCTGTGATATTGTTGCTCATTTTCCTATAGGCTAGTGAACTAGGTTGTGCCAGATCATGTAGGTTCATTATGCTATGCAAAACCAAAGTGTACACCTTGATATTCCAAAAAGACATCGTTAGTGGTTCATAATGCTGTCTCACTGACCAACACTGAACGGATAAAAACTGTGGTTTTATATTTGGAGAAATTGAGTAGATGATGAGTGATTCACTTGAAGGAGTTAAACACGGAGGACAAATATTACGGGCAAGTTTTACATTAGTATCTAGGAGAATTCTCTTCCAGAACAACATAACAGCATTGTGTTATATTCTGATGTTAACAGTGAAGTAAACTCATTGGTGGACATAGGGAGCTGGTGGGGCTTCATCCTGTTTGTCCACCAGGCATTTGATAGATCCCTCCTTAAAATTAATTTCTTTTGTAAGTAACCTAAAAATAATGTGCTTTTTCATCATTTTTAAGAAAATTTTGTCTAGTGTCCCTAGTCCTGAAAAGTGGCCACCATCCAGTAAACTCTTACGGTAGGTTCTTAATATTAATGCCAAGCTTCCACCTTCCAATATACTTCTTAGCACCAATTTTCCTCCAATGTGACTACAAAATGCCAACTTCATCTGAGTCATGTGAGAACTTGGCATAGAAGATTTTTCTGGACTCCTTCCAGAAAGAAGGAAATTGACTTGGCAGATGTGTTGCTTCATGAAGGATCTCTTCTTCTACCATTCAAGTAGGAATCTAAAAATGTGATCTTGACTCTACCTGCTTCTGGATTTATGTGGATAGTTTCTCATTGAAACCTCAATACTTGCAAATTTTTCTTATTTTGCATGGATACAATGTGTTTAATCACCTCATAGGTCAATAGAAGATGTCTCTATCAGCCGGTTTTAGGCTTCTAAATAAGCTATCTAATGGACTATCATATTAACTATCAGTGAATGACACTGTAAAATTCAGAAGCTATACTAATGAGGACATTTCATACCCAGTAAACTTTTAGGTCGGCCAAGCTCTGGCCCTTGGACTGAGTCTTTTATACTAGCTCCAGTCCTTGGACTAAGCTCTGATACCATGTAAAGGGAAAATTTTAGTTGTATTATTCAATAAAAGTCTATATATACATTAAGTAATCACCAATAAAATAAGCCCTAAAGCCCTAAAGACCACTTTGTCCTTTTATACCTCTAACAGACCACTTCACCCTCTTATGCCTCTTAACACATAAAAATTTTTGCGGCATTTTTGCACCCTTCATGTCTTCCAATCTAATACAGGTGTGTCTCCTGTGCTTGTACTGTACATTCCTTGTTATTGGAGCCTTGAGACAGTTTCTTCCTCTAGCCTATCGTGTAACTACATGCTATTGCCATTGGAGTTGGTTTTTATTTGGTCCTGACATTTCTTTTCAGTATTTATCCTTCCTTATACCATTTTTCAATAACCCTGTTGGACAAGAACCAGGGATAGGGTTAACTATTGTCGCGCAATGCAATGACACTAAGAAGAAAAAATATAAAGAAATACACAATGGTGAAGGGGCAGGTGTGGAAGTCTGATTTATCAGACATGAATGGGCTTGGACATAAACGTCAGGCTGGGCATGGGCTATGTTGGGGCTAGGTAAGGAGAAAATTCCTCAACATCATGCCCGAGCCTGCTTATGCCCACCAATTGATCATATCTGAAAAAATTTGTGTTCATGCCGATATCTTTATGTGATTTACGATCTTTTGATCCTAATAAGATATCTTCTAATCCAAATATAAGAATTAGAATGTGTGGAATGGAAAGGAAAACTCCAAGTTGCTTTCTTCATAGGCAGGCAAAAACTTTGAACCAGATATGGGAATAAATGTTTCTGAAGTTTTGTAAAATGCTTTCTAATGCCTGCTGAGGCTAGCTTTAAGACATCGTCATTTACAGATAACGCTACCGTATGAAACACAACAACTAGCTAAGTCAACCAGAGATACGGCGGCTATATATTTGGCATGTGGTGTTGACACTTCGAAGGTATTTTTTTCTCCCCTCCTTGCTTTAAAGCATTCTTTAATTTAAAGGAACAATCATCAATTATCTGCACTCCCATTCTATCTTTGATAGCATATGACTTGAATTGTCGTATACAGGCTTCTGTGTTTGTGCAATCCCATGTTCGTGCTCATGTAGAATTGATGTGGTTGCTGAGTTCAGCTACGCCAATTGGTTGGCTCAATAAAATGATCCAGTTTAAAGAGAAATCTCGCAAGGCGGTGCGTTTTAATTGTACGGAAGCTTCATCCTGATCGATATATTCTCCTTTACTTTTTACCTTCATATCATGTTGTGCATAAATTTGCTAGCGTTTTACTTGTACTGGTCCATTGCTGCTGTTATTGTCATTCTTCTTAAGTACCATGAGCATCTTGGTTGATTAGTCTGACAAAGGACTGGCAAGTTCGAGTATTGAGGAAGGAAGTTCTTCATGCAATTTAATGGAGGAAAAAGTCTCACCTTTTCCCCTCTATTGTAAAGAACTAATGTTAAGCTTCTGCAGTTAAGTGCTAAGTTGTGTGCCTTTAATTGACTTTTGTCATGTACAAGCCCTTACTCCTTTGGGCAATAGCTCTTGGAACCTCTTTGAACTCTGAGCCACAGGATCAATCATTTGCAACAATTTTAATATAAATTCCCTGAAATGATTTGATTCATCTATTAGATGATATATTTGTATTGGTGTAGCTTGACTGGTAATATTTCATAAACCTAGATATATCTCAATGACCAAACATGTGGCAGCAACTCGTAGGTTTTGAGATAAATGTTAAGCAGACACAGCAACCTAATCGGCATATAGACGATCTTTTGCTGTCATGTGCTTCTTTTATGTGTTATGAGTTAACAAAGTATTTTTTTTTTTTTTTTTAATCTTAATTTCGACTTTACAGGGAGACGAAAATGTTAGTGTTTCTCTATTGACATATCCAGTTCTTATGGCTTCTGACATTCTCCTATACCAGGTAAAAAACAAGCAATATATTGTTTTCTATTTGCATACTATATGAATTACAAAAAAATCAATAGAACTTATTTAGTTAGTCTGTGAAAAGTGGCTATTTTTTTCTGTGTTTCCTTTTTAAGGCTCATCTTGTTGAGTGCTCGTGATGTTGGTTTACTTTTAGAACTATCAGTGATCATTAGTTCAGAACATCCTCATAAGCTTCACCATTAGAGGACAATTTTGCAGTCTGACTTTGTCCCTGTTGGTGAAGACCAGAAGCAACATCTGGAATTGACTCGTGAGCTAGCTGAACGTGTTAACTACTTATATGGAGGAAGGAAGTGGAAGAAATTGGGAGGGTGAGGATTTCCATTTTTCCACCTTGATACTTTCGGAAATTCTGGATGTCCTTTCCATTCAGCTTTTTGATCCTTCATTGTCCTCATTGTTTGTTACAGGAGAGGAGGAGCAATTTTCAAGGTAAGTTTCATTCTGAATGCTGAATTCAGGCTCAGGTCAATATAGACAGTTCAAATTGCAGTGCTTGCTATTTCTGATATAGGTTCCAGAGCCCCTTATCCCTCCAGCTGGAGCAAGAGTTATGTCACTTACTGATGGTCTTTCCAAGGTCATGGAACCTTCTATATTCTCCAAAGAAGCTTTGATTCAATATTTCTGCTAGTAAAATATTCAATTTGTTAAACAATAGATTCATAGAAGACCTTTTTCATGGGAACTCTTCTCAACATAACAGATATGCGGGCTTCATTCTTGCAGATGTCGAAATCTTCACCCTCTGATCAGTCACGGATCAATCTTCTTGACTCAAAAGATGTGAGTTTTCCCCTTGATAATGTTGTATTAATTTAAATTGTTGGCCACATATGATGCCATTGTGTGTGGCTGGTGACTGCCTTATGCATGTCTGTTCTCTGATCAGATAAATCTGAAGCTGCTTTGATATTTTGGTCATTCTCTATCTTTTTTTTGTAGTTTTTTTTTTTCTGGGGGGGGCTGGGTCGATTAATTGATATATGAAACTAGCTACATTGTGTAGGAGTTAGCTGACTCTCACGCAACCACAATCTCCACATGTTGCATGTCACTCTAAAGAGGAAGTGGAAGTAGCATTTTTAGACATAAGCATGGTGATGAACATACAAAACAGCCACCACCATTAAGATGAGGAAGTGGCATGTCAGGTTGCATTCGACTGACATAGTGCGATATAAACAGAGCCATCTAGTTATGCATTTTAACTTTTTGCCACCAGAGCTATCTTGTTGAGCACAGCCTTTTTAACTTATTGCTGCAAGAGGCATCTTGCCATTCTTATTGAAACCTAGGAAAAATTTTGTTCCATCTATATTTTTATCAAAGCACTCATTTATCTAAAGTAATTTATATCAGCTTAATTCTAGTTTTTTTTTTTTTTGGGGAGGGGCCCCGGGGGAGGGAGGGTTGGGGGCAGTGGAGGGAGGGGAGGGTCAGGCAGCCTTATGTCTATAGTTTGCTAATGCAGGATGTTGACAGATAAATTTGATGAGTATGTTGCTCACTTTTTCTGGCCGTCCTTGAATTCAATTATTTGTCTTGTAGGTGATAGCAAACAAGATCAAACGTTGCAAAACTGACTCATCTACAGGGTTGATATTCGCTCCTTCAACTTTTATCATTTCTGCTGTATCAATGCTCTGAGATATTAAAATATTTGTTGTCAAAATTTGGAACATAAACATGTAATTTTTTCATCTGTAGTTCCTCTCTAGATAAATGTTGTATATCATGATATCCTCTTAGTATGCTGTCTGCTGATCTTTTATCTTCTGCATTTTCTGGTTATCATATAGTCTGGAATTTGACAATCCTGACAGACCAGAATGCAGTAATCTACTTTCAATATACCAGCTTGTTTCAGGAAAAACCAAAGAGGTAATGCAGTTAGAGTGTTACTTTAACTTTATCAGTCATCGCTGCGTACTATGGTATTACATTTGTCATTGTCTTGAGGACTTGACAGTGGCTGTTAAGCTAAGATACACTGCATCAGAAAGTTTAACTGGCATGTATTATATACCACAGGAAGTTGCAAAAGAATGCCAAGACATGAATTGGGGCTCGTTTAAGCCCCTCATTACGGATGCCTTAATTGATCATCTCCATCCCATTCAGGTTTCTACCTCATATCATTTGTCTTTTTAGATAATCCTGGTAATTTCAGGAGAATATTCTAATCTCTTACATCATTAGGTGGCAAAGTCTGATGTTCAGTATTTGACAGCTGTGATTTCAAACGCATGACCGTTGATAGTTATTACTTTTGTTGTGCTTGAGTATACATTGCATGGTAAGCTTGCCAAATAGTGATAGTTCATCCTCCCTTCGTCAATTACAGGTCCGCTATGAGGAAATCATGTCCGATTCAGCCTATTTGGATGGTGTATTGGCTGAAGGTGCAGCAAGAGCAACAGAAATAGCAGATGCTACCCTCAATAATGTCTATCAAGCAATGGGGTTCTTGCGGAGATGAGAAGATTTTGATACATTAATAAGTTTTAGGAGCACGCCCCTTGGTAGATAACATTAAAGCTCACTTCTACATGATTTACCAACATAAGTCTTCGGAAGATTCTTTTCAGCAATTTCTTGACTGAGGAAAAGCAATATATACATACATTGATGTGCTAGCAAAGGTGTATCCATGTGGGTTCAAATTGCTGCCATTCATAATTTATTTGTTAATGCTCTTTCGACTGTGTTGTATAAGATTTTTGTAACTTTTCATTCTTGATAAATATGAAGGCTTTTGTAGTTGAAGAACTTTATCAACTCTCGCCACACTGTTCAACCTTTCTGGTTGTGAGCAGATTCTTGCATTGTGAAATTGAAATTTTAAATTTGGGACTTGTGATTATAGATGGTTTTTGGATTGAATCGGATTGCCTTGGGGACGAAACAATCACTTGCAATACAGCTTGTGGTTGAGTATGAGATAACCAGACTAACATTGACTTTGCGATGATGCAGATGTGGGAAATTTGAGTGTCATATGCGTGAAAAGATAGATATTATGTCATGAGGTTAGGTTGTATTTGACGGTCATGATAAAATTTAAGATAAGATAAAATTTATCCTATCTTGCGTTTAATGTCGGCTCAAAACAGGATAATGTAGAATATAAGAGGGATATAAGTCGAATAAAATTATCTCATAGGAGAGGTGGGATAAAGGTGCATAAGATTTATAATATTCATAATAAAAAAGTTAATTTTCTCAAATTCTTAAATTAACAAAGTTGAAATTTTATTTTAATATAAATAATATTATAATTATAATATAAGGAATTTTTTTTTGTCAGTCCTAATATATTCTTATTCTAACACTCATTCTTCCTATTTAGAAGTTGAAACCCACTCATGAAACTATATCGTCCTCACTCCAATCCTGAGAATGTAGGGATTCGAACCCCCACCTCTCACTTTCATATTGGAAGGTGGCCACTAGGCAAACCCTAATGATTATAATAATATAAGGAATTCAAAATAACAAAAAAAATGTCATTATAGTTTTATTTAATTTAGAAAAAAAAAATTATGTTTGAATCTTCCAAATAGAAATATTACCAAATGGACCCTAAACCATCATACACGCCATTATCCTCCACATGACAGAAAGGTAGACATGGGATTTAGGAACCATTGATTTGGAAGACTTTGTTTTGATGCATCTTAACTTTATCTACCAATGCATCATAAAGTTTGGTGGGACTAGTTTCATGTTCCCGTGTTCCCATGTACTTGTAGGTCCAATAACCAATGGCAGTTCCTAATTCAAGGATAAGTTGCTTATCCGGATCATACTCACGCCTAATACATACATACATATACAGACATACATACATACATACATACATACATATTTATATATAACGCTTGCTTCCTTTACAAAACCTAGAGACGAGTTGAGTGTGACTAGGGTTAAGCTCTGCAACAGCAGTGAGCGAGAGATGGGTGAAGAAGAAGAAGACAGCTGCGAGAAATCAGGCCCTGTGTTCAGAGACATAAGGCGTTACTACTGCGAGTACTGTGGAATATGCAGGTCCAAGAAGTCCATCATCGCTTCTCACATCCATTCGCACCACAAGGTCCTTTCCCTTTTCTTTTTTACTCACTTCTCTCCGCTTCATTGCCTTCCCACGCTTCCTAAGCATCTGGGTTTGTTTTGAGCTGCAAGTTCTGATGCTACAATGCAGTAATTTCGATCAGCAATTGCCGTTTTCGCGTTGTGGAATGCGCTAGCCTAAGAATGTCATGATCAGGACCGCTGTGAACTGGTTTTCGTGTTTCTTTGGTCTTTAACAGGGCGAGATGGAAGCAACAATGGCTCAAGGGGTTGAGGAGAAGGAGGGAGCGAAAGCTAATACCTGCGACGAATGCGGGGCGACATTTACGAAGCCTGCGCACTTGAAGCAGCATATGCAGGGCCATTTGCTCGAGGTATATTGAGCTCTCTGTTTGTCTCACGGGAGTTCTTTTGTGTTCTTGACAATGCAACGTGAAAGCGGGTACCTTGAAAATATCAGTCCAGTTTCGATTAGATTACATCTGTCATTGAGGTGGTCGACAATGAGGTTCAGTTTGTGAAGTGGAGGGGTTATGATCGCGGTCGCACCAGACTTGTTGAACAGATAGTTTTGATGCGCAATGCTTGGTTGTGGTCTTTGCTTTTAAACTTTTCATATTTGTAACTTCTAATGAGGTGTCAGAAATAGAATTTGGATATTGTTGTTGGGGATGTACATCATTTTTTGGGCTGTGGAGTGGCGATTACCTAAAAATATAGTACCGTGAACTTGTGGAGCAGCATCACATGGAAGCACCTATAAGAAGCATCAATCTTTTATTCTGGTCTGGTTTTACAAATAGATTTCTATGATAAAAGAAGTTTTAGTTTTGGTCGAAAAATGGAGCTGATTAGTTCTTTTCCATTTGTCCACTGCAAGTTTACCCATACTGAAAAATTAGGACCTTGCAGGATAAAGTATGTTGGCTCATCTGATTATGACATGATAATGGTGTGAAGCATTGGATCCCACCATAAGGAACTCCAAAATGCAAGAGGCTGCATCCTTGTATCTTGATTGGACTAGTATCAGGTTGGGGGACCGCCTGAGAAGATTCATCAAGTCAGCCTCGGTCACGCAAGTTCTATTTTGAGGTTCAAAGCATCGTTCGTTTTGTTCTATTTATATAGAGAGATTTGGTATGCTTTGTATCCGTGTCAATATTCTAAATCCGTTTGCAGAGGCCTTTCAAGTGTTCTATAGAGGATTGCCCTGCCAGTTATAGGAGAAAAGACCATTTGGCTCGTCACTTTCTTCAGCATCAAGGCAAGATTTTCAGCTGTCCTGTTGATGGTTGCAATAATTCATTTGCATATCAAGGGAACATGATGAGGCATGTGAATGATATTCATAATGATGAGCTACCGTCGACATCTGGTGAATTTAAGAGTCCGAAGCAGCATGTTTGTCCGGAGGTTGGGTGTGGAAAGGTTTTCAATTTTGCATCAAAGCTGCGAAAGCATGAGGATTCTCATGGTAAGTCACTTAACTATGAAGGTGTTTGGTGAGCAAATGATGTCTACGAGGTGTTTAATGTGTTATTCAATAGTAACATCAATTCAACTGCTGCAGTCAAACTGGAGACTCTGGAGGCTTTCTGTTGTGAGTGCATGAAATACTTCAGCAATGCTGATTCTCTGAAGGAGCACATGCAGTTGGATCACCAATTAGTCAATTGTGACATATGTGGGACTAGGCAGTTGAGGAAGAACATCCAACGCCATCTCTGCACTCATGAGAAGAAAAATTCGGCTGATTCAGAAGCATTCAGATGCGATGTTGAGGGTTGTCTCCGTGTTTTTTCAACAGTAAGATGCAATCACCTATAAGTAGATTCTGGCTGTGCATGGAACATAATTGTTCGGAACTTTGAAGCTTGAGTTGTTTTATCTCGTAGCTGCTGAGTGTACATTAGCTGATGTTCTTTTCTTGTTGACAGAAATCAAATTTACGTCAGCATGTGAAGGCCGTTCATCTTGAGGTGAGGCCATTTGTTTGCGGGTATAAGGATTGTGGCAAGAAGTTTGCATACAAGCACGTAAGAGACAAGCATGAGAAAACCGGTTGCCATGTTTACACTCCAGTGAGCCCTACTCTCTCATTCTCTCTATCGAAATTCATTTTTACTGCTGTTGAAATCCAGCTTTACTACATGATAGATGGATGATCCTTACACCTGGAAATTTTGGCTCCTTTGGTTCAGGGTGATTTCGAGGAGTCAGATGAGCAATTTCGATCAAGGCCCAGAGGTGGGAGAAAGACGAAATGTCCGACGATTGAATCCCTGCTGCGAAAAAGAGTTACTCTGCCCGGTGAGCTGGATTTCCTCTCGGAGTAGTGGCTGGAGTCCTTTCTCTTGGCAGCTGCCAAAGATTATGTATAGGAGCTGTGGTTTTTTGCGTTGGAGGCCGAGCTAAGGTGACATTCAGTCATCATCCTCCTGTGTCACTTGTGGTTAATAGTTGATAGAGTTTTGCTATTGCTTTGTCAATAAAGACAAGAGAGCTGAGCTAATCCTTAGCAAAAAGTTCTTGTTCTGGAGCTATTGTCAGCTGTACATCATGCAATATAGTAAAACTCCATTGGTGTCGTACTGATCTGTCATTGATCACCTAATCCATGTTTATAGTTCGATCAGTTGAAAAGTTTTGGTCGATATTTTCCTTCCTGAGATTGTTGAAGGCTTGGAAGTCGGATTTCTACTATCTTGTTTGGTAATGTTAAAAAGAAAATTAAGAATTGTCTATAAATATCGTTTCTCTTAAGGTTCATAGAAAATATATGATGTGATAATTTCGTAAAATGTTAGTTCATATAACTGAAAATAAGTCGATGAATAATGTTTCCATTATCAATTTTAATTTATATCTAATTTTTCTGAAATTATTATTATTATTATTATTATTATTATTATTATTGGAAAATAAACACATCTTAAGTACATAAAATTTCTTACTTTTTATTTAAATGTCGGGCTAATACCAAGAAATATCATATACTCGTTATCTGGGGATAAATATGAATCTCCCAAAAAAATAATGAAGTTGTACATCGGGATGAAAGTGACCATGATTAGCTTTTAGAATATGTTTATTAGAAATTCTAAAACTTATTACGAAAGTGCAATTGAATTATAAAATTTTTGGAAAATACAATCAAATCATAAAACTTGTTTGGTGTAATTGAGTTTTTTCGTTAACTTCATCTAATTCAACTGATGGAAAATACTGATGTAGTTTTTTCTTTTTCTTTTTTATCTTCTCTTTCCTATATGGCACTGATGTGCTCGATTCAATTTTGATTTTTAATATAAAAATAATTATAAAAAAAAGCAAACCAGTTATGGCTCTACAAGCCCTTGCCATTGTTGCCCCATCATCACTAGGCCACCCACCATCACTAGAAAGGGCTAGCAATGGTGGGGAAAGGGTCGGCTAGGGTCATCGACTATAAGCAAGAGTCAACTAGCCAAGGCCAATGGCCTCAGCTGACCCTCACCCCACCATCATCAGCCATTGATGGGGCAGTGGTGGCGAGAGCCTAAGGGCCTCACTAGTTTGCTTCATTTTAATTTTTTTTAATTTAGTTTATTTAATTTAATTTAATTATTATTTATATTAAAAATTAAATTCGAACCAAAACGACATTGTTTTGGGCTTATCTTTCTTGTTTTGGCACGTCAGCACCACATTATAGAGAGAAAGTAATAAAAAAATAAGTCACGTCAGCATTTTCAGTTAGCCGATTGAATGAACGAAAAAACTCAATTGTATCAATTTGACAATTTTAGGATTTGATTACACTTTCTGAAAGCTTTAGAACTTAATTATACTTTCATGACAAATTTTAGAACTTCTGATGAACATATCCCTTAGCTTTTCCTAGTAAACTATTCTTTGTCGCAGAAGACATGGCTAATAGTGCTTAAGTGGTGCACCAATGTGGCATGTTAATAAGTTCTAGATTTTTTTGAAAAATGACACATTAAGAACCAAATGATGTTGGCCAAAAAATGCTGGAAATTAAACCAATGTCTTAAGGGATGAAAAAACCGAAAAATGCCAATGAAAGTACCGAAACAGGTTAAATTATAGTCGTCTTCCTCGCATCATTGCCTAAGATCGTCCCTTTATGCCATAAAAACACCAGAGCTACCTTTTTAAGCACTGCCTTTTTGACTTATTGACCGTAAGAGGCATCCTGCTGTGCTTATCAAAACCTAGCAAAAAATTGATTTCCATCTATGTAACATGAAGTATAATTCTTTCTCCGTAGCATATCATGATATCCTTCTAGAATGCTGTCTGCTGATCGTTCATCTTCTGCATTTTCTCAATATCATATAGTTTAGAATTTGACAATCCCGACAGACCAGAATGCGATAACCTACTTTCAATATACCAACTTGTTTCAGGAATAACCAAAGAGGTAATGCAATTAGAGATGGTACTGTTAACTTTATCAGTCGTCGCTGCATACTATGCTATGACATTTGTCATTGTCATGAGGATTTGACAGTGGTCTACACCACTTGGTAGATAACAAGAAAGCTCACTTCTACATAATTACCAACATAAATTTTCAGATGATTCTTTTCAGCAATTTCTTGACTGTGGAAAAGAAATATGTCTGCCAAAGGTTGTCATACATCCATTGATGTGCTCGGAAAGGTGTATCCATGTGGGTTCAAATTGCTTCCATTCATAATTAATTTGTTAATGCTCTTTTGACTGTGTTGTATAAGACTGTAACTTTTCATCTTTCATAGATCTGAAGCTTTTGTAGTTGAAGAACTTCATCAACTCTTGCCACAATGTTCGACCTTTCTCGTTGTGAGCAGATTCTTAGTTATTGAGTGGCAAATGCATCGTGAACTTAAATTCTAATTTTGGGACTCGTGATTGTAAATGGTTTATTATATTGAATTGGCCTGCCATGGGGACAAAACAATCACTTGCAAATACAGCTTTTAGGTTTTGCATGAGGTAATCAGACCAACTTTGACTTTAGAATGATGCAGATGTGGGGAATTTGAGTATCGTATGCTTAGGACTGCACAGAAGAGAGTTTGGACCGTTTGATCACGATTCCTTTTGGAAAACTCAGATGGCTATGTTCAAGAGAGGCTTTCTTATTTGAAAAAAAAAAAGTGCAGTTAAATTATATACAGGAGGCAGAGAAACTGAGCTTGTATAGAGAACGAATTTGTAATAATGAACACGATCATTGACCTGATGAAAAGCAAAAAGGAGAAAAGGGAGAAAGCTCAAAAGAGGCCTCAAAAGTGTAAAGCGAAGGATGGTGTTTTATCAAGGGGCTCAATCATGCGTATATGGAGTGCATGCTGGGGGTCTACCACTAAGGAATAGACTCTTCTGCTGGTAATGATGTGAACGACGAATTTCATATTCAGTGAACACTTCAACAATGTATCAATTCATCAAAGAATTATGTTTTAGTACCTTGTTCAACATTGCTGCTCAGCACACCAAAGAATAAAAGTTGGCATCCCACCTACCTAAAAGACGCAGACTCCCTTACTCGCCAAAAATGTGCATGCGCGTGTGTAGAGAAAGAGAGATTCTCCAAGTTGTGACTTCTATTAAACACTGTACAAGTTTCATACAGACTCAGTCTTGACCTGTGCCTCAAGGACGCAAAAAGTATGATGATGCTCTCACTCTGTACTTGCCGAGTATGTATGGAAAGAGCAAATATTCAGGCGCTTTCAGATTATCAAAATAAGTTCCAATCAAATAAAGAGAACAAGCTCCTGATCCTACCTAAGTAGGCTAGTGCAAAGGATAAAGACTGCCATTCGTTAT
Organism: Eucalyptus brandiana; assembly: GCA_014182725.1. Classification (NCBI taxonomy): domain Eukaryota; kingdom Viridiplantae; phylum Streptophyta; class Magnoliopsida; order Myrtales; family Myrtaceae; genus Eucalyptus; species Eucalyptus brandiana. Next base: position 37,780,235 of record CM024670.1, read on the forward strand.
AATCGTTGAGAGAGAAGTCAGCCTGTTTTGCACCGGGACACCATGTAAGAAAGTTGAGAAGGTTTATCAGAAAAGTGGACCCTTCAAGCGACGACTTCGAATTCTTCAAAATGGACAGACTGAAATGATTGCTACCACGCGTCACCCTCTCTCCTGGGATCGACTTGAGTCGAAGGCTTTTGGAACTCAAATGCATCGCATGTGCATTGATGGTTCATTTGCTTATTCAGATGCCAAGTCGAGAATATACTCATTGTCCTTGTCTTGGCATTATCAAAATCGCTGGTCCTGTCCTATTTGAGCCTTTGTTAGAACTGGACAAGGAACAAAATTTTGTTTGAGCATTTTATGGCCTTGCTTTCTCTTATTTTCTTTCAATTTGGAAGAACAAACATCTGGGTTGAGCTAAATAGCTCTAATCATTCAAAGTCAGAAGGCATGTGAGGCCAAGAACAAGAAGTTTGTTTGCATGAATTGATACCTAGTACATCAACAATATGATTATACCTAATAATTTTCCTCTGTTCAAGATTTGGGTTTAAGCGATCGTGCTTAATTTGTTGATATTCCCAGCTAAATTAGAAACAAGCTGTCTTATCCTCAAGTCATGAATCAAGGACGTGACAACAACCACCAAGTGTAGTCCACATATAGTTAATTGCGCATGTAGAATTGCTTGCCCTTCTCTAGTGCGGCTTCAGTTCTCGGCATTTGGAATCTCCATGCAACTGCCTCTTGCTGCTCTAAAACACGGTCCACTTGAGTCGAAGTGAAAGCTGAAAGAGCCCATACACTGTACATTCCCACTGAAGCATGGCTGTGATATAACTAGGTTTTCTTGCCATCTGCATTGTAGGGGTTCTTCCTCTTGGTCGGTAGTAGAGTTGAGAATCTTCACAGGCTTAAAGTCAAACTCGTTTTGCTGCTGCCTGCAACACATTTCTCTTTCAGTCAATTTCTGTTTCAAAGTATCTGAGAAAGGTTTGAGACTGAAACTAAGAAATTTATGTTTCAAGCTTTACGCACATCCCCTGATGTCAACGAATTGTTTTCAGAAGGATTCTGATCATACTTTGCCTTTCATTCACTTTCTCCTGATAAACTGAGTTGCCAAAACTTTGTATTTCTCAAGCTCTTTTTTTTCTCGTTAGGTTTGTCATCATTTAGACAGCACAAATGGATGTCTATTCTCATTTATGCAGAATGCCTGCTAAGGAGAAAGAAGGGTGCTTAGGAAACAATAAGACCGATGCAGGAGGGTCAAACGATAAGAACTTGGACCTCACTCTCGGTCCTCCCGGAGAAAGCTTTATTCAAGGAGCCAAAAGGGTGTTTGAAGACGCTGTAACTCATGAAGCAGGACATCCAAAGCTCTTGCATAAACACCCCTGCTTGAATCCCCCTTTGACAGACCAAAAAATTGAGGTGCTTGCTGATAGCAGGACATGCTGGACTGAGAAAACAACTTTGGCTTTTCGTAGAGTGATTCAGGAACTGAAGATGCAGCCCAATTCTTCGTACAAACAGTTCTCTTTAACCTCCCCGCTGAACGAGATGGTTGCAAAATCTTCACAAGAGTGTGTCTATAATGAAGCAGACTTGCTCAATTTAAACAATGAAGCCCTTTCAAGTCCAGTTATTCTGCCTGGAAACTCTCCAAAAAGGTTATTTTGCTAAGCTTGCCTTATGATTCTCCCTTGTTCCTACTCTTATCAAGCCAAATATTATGGGGACTTGCTTGGCCATGGAATTTGGAAAAACTTTAGTTTTTGGGGAAAAAAAATGAATGAGCATGCATTAGGGTATACTAGGTTGTCTCTCTCATAAAGGATCAAAGATGTACCAAAAAATGAAGATGGATCTCCCAAAATTGAAAAGGATGTGCTATGATTTGATTGCAATTGAAGTGTGCTTCTTATCAGTGAAAAAACAGGTGAAAGAACTCTCTCCGGGGTAAGTATAAGGCACTAGCTCATTTAATACCATGCAAAATCAGCACATTCCTTCGGCTTTTGGAGATCCCGACTTGAGTATATTGGTACTTTGTTTGCAGAATTCCACCTGGTCCAGTCGTTGGGTGGCCTCCATTAGGTTCCTTCAGGAAAAACATAGCAAACAACTTCTTGTGCAGGCAAACTTCTGAGTTGTCATCGAATAACTTTGGGAGGCAGGACAATTGTGAACGTCAATCAGAAGATCCAAACCAGCACATGTTTGTAAAGATCTACATGGATGGATTCCCAATAGGAAGAAAACTGAACCTCAAAGCCTATGACAGTTATGAGAAGCTCTCTGATGCCATTAATGAACTTTTTAGAGGCCTTCTTGCTGGTAAAACCTCAAATTCTATGCATCTTAGTCCAAGAATGGTATTTGGTTAATGATGTAGCACTCAAGTATCTGCCCTCTCCTCTTGAAGACGAGCCTGATACAAGTCATGCTAAGTTTTTAATGTCCTAAACTTTCACTTTTCAGCTCACAGCTTTACCGGTGATGATACAAGTGCAAAGAGAGAGGACACAAATGCTGAAAATGGGGAATGCACTCTAGTTTATGAGGATAATGAAGGAGACAGGATCCTTGTTGGTGATGTTCCGTGGAAGTAAGTACTCTTCAATTTTTAGTGTTCGCATCACCGAATAACCTGTGTTATATTTGTTGACCATGACTTGGTAACTCAACGAAGGAACATACAGCAACACCACCTTTGAAAAGCTTCAAAGCTGATCATAACTAATCATCTATCCAAATACAGGTTTCTATTTTTTATTAGCTTGAATTGGAATCAAACTAAAAACAATTCCGACTAGTTTCATAGTCATCACAATCACCCAATTACATAAAAGTGCTCTCCCAACACAATCTTATCATTCTCTTGTAGTATGTTCGTATCTACTGCCAAGAGCCTGCGCATCTTGAAGAGCTCGGGTCACTCCGCTTCCCTGCCATGTGAGATCCTTTTTCAGGTTCTTCTTAAACTTACCATAAATGGGTCGATTTCGTTCTCAGCTAATCCTTGGGTTAAGATGGTTTTGTTTGTCTTTCAGTTGTAAGCAGTGATCGTCTTTCAGTTGTAAGCAGTGATCAAGAAAATAAACCTCTTGATTCAGCAGCAAAAACTGGAAGATGAGGGAGACCTTGAGCTAATCATCAGGAGTTCGCAGATTGAAGGACTTGTATATTGTGCCTCCTAGTTTTTTCTGTTTTGGACCATCCATAAGGCTTTTCTAGATGTTTGTGTGTTATTAGTTCTTGTCCATCTATTTGTACATAACAATGCATTAGTTTATTAGGACTTATCAGCTGAAGCATATATGTAGTTACAGTTAGTTTTTTCTGCTACAAGTAAAATTCCCCTCGACAGAATGGATTTCAGTAATGATATCTCCACTTGGTTTCATGTTTAATTGCCATTCTTTTTCGGCTTTTTCTCAGTAAATATAATTCAATCGCGTTTAGCACGTAACAAAGTTCATCTCCACTCTGATTCCTGCCAATTCTAGGATGTATATTCCACCTAAAACGGATGCCTCAATTGTGTTTTGATTTTTCATGTACGTTTGGTGAACATTTAAGCATGCAGTTTCTCTATCGCATTCACATCTTTCAGAAGAAAATCAGGGCTTGTTGTTGACCGGGCACCTGTTTTATTCTCTCTTTCTAGAAACCCTTCTGTCAGCAGGAAAAATGACACTTGCCAAACTTGTCTCGTTAGTGTTTTTCAAGGTTTATACTTCTCATAACTAAAGATTTCTACTGCATGAGTAAAAATTCTTGCTGCCGCTACAGATTTCTCTTTTCCACTTCGTTCTTCATGTTTTACCCATCCAGGCACGGAGCCCTTCTTACAGAAATGATGAACGTATGCTGTTATAGACATGGAGAACTCATGGCAAGACTCTTCCCTTCTTTTAATAATCAAATACAGGCAGACAAAATCCAGTGCTGACATTAGCAAATCTGGGAAAAGAAACAAGAAATTTTGAGGTATAAATCCACCCTTGCATTTGACACAGAGCAGAGGACATGACTCCAGCAAGTTTAGGAAGAGATCTCGCCTTTGTTCGAATGGACACCAGAAAAAAACAAAAACAGCAGCCGCCAAAGTCAAGCTTGCATTCAAAAAGCCATGAAGAAATTCAAGTTGATAAGATGGTTTAGTCCACGAGAAACAACTGCTGTTCCTTTGTTTGCTTTTTCCCCTCACCTTCAATTATGAAAATATATTTTGGGCCCACAAAATATTTTTTATTTTTAAAGTATGAAAGGATTGAACCTTCCTACGACTTTCTGATTATGTCCTTTGGCTTAATTGATCCTTGTCGTTTCAATTTGCATCAACTGCCTAAATGCATTGACGTCTTGTACTGGTTCTCTGAAATAATTGGTTTGGGAGAATGGCTAAGTTTGAGATCTACTTTTCTTTTCATATTTTTGTAAAATGGTCACATCGTTGTGAAGATGAAATATGAAAAGCTAAATTTCATTCCTTCGAAGCCCAGTCAATTTTTGTGCCGACAACTATGAAGAAATCTAATCTAATAAATCTTAGTAAAAGTGGCTTTTGAACATTCAATGCATTGCCCACTAAAATATTAGGAGTCTTTATGAAAAGTAAAGTTTGAAGGAAAATCTCGTGAAATCACAATCTAGATATAAATATTTAAGTATATTAACGTATTTTATATGTGTAATAAAATAGACTATCTAATGTAATCTAATGAAAGTGACTCTTGAACATTAAACGCATTCGATTTAGTAAAATAATTATTCTATTTTCTAATACAATTACAACTTTTTCAATTTTAATATACTATAGAAAAAGTGACTTTCAACATTAAAGAAATTCAATTTGATGAGAATTCTTTTCTTTTCTTTTCCCAATAAAATTTTATGAGTTCTTAAGAAAAGAGAAGGCTTAAAGGAAAATCTCTTAAAATCTCAACCTAAATATAAATATCTAATTAAATTGAAATACTTTATATGAGAAATTAAATAGACTATCTACAACATTATTCGATATAAAGAAGTCGTTTCATTTTATTTTTTTTAAATCTCAAGAGAAGAGTATTTCAAAATATCAATATAGTCATGAAATGTCACACATACTTTATAATATCTAACATAATAAAGCATAGAATTACATCCATGAAAATGAGAAAATACTTATGCTTTAGGCATGAAATTTGTCAGTTGAAATTAAGTCTATAGCACAATAAATTGATGCTATGTGAAAAAACATTTTGAGAATGGGAAAAAAAAATCTATAGTAGTAGAATTGACTATATGATACACTATGTACCATCCAATAAATAATAGTTGATAATTATTAACATGAAGCAATTCTATAACATAGACTGTTAAATTACTTTGGCTCAGTCCCATACAAAATGCATTTACATATAAGATTAGAGCGAAATTCACATAATTAAAAAACGACTATTGCTAAAAGCAACAAAATAATCGTGTTAAACTGAAAAAGAAAGTAACATATGATAAATTTGGTTTTAGTAAAATAGGACATATAAAATATATGGTGAGTGTGAAGTGAATTTATATATAAAATAAACGACTCTGCATCTTTCGAAAATACATATTATTTTATGCAGCATTTTCTCGAATTTATTTAATTCCACTGCTACAGTCACAACTACGCTTTTAATGGTCCAATTCAAAAGTTTGAGAGTTAATAAATTTTATGTAATAAATATAGTTGAAGCCGCCCCCTGCTCTCAGCCACAAGTCGAAAAGACTTTTGCGAAATCCCATAGATTGGTCAAACAATCTTTCTTTCTTTAGCGGTAAAACGAGAGACGCCTTCTAGAACAAGAGGTCCACCCAAAAAAAAAAAAAAAGTTAAGTTAAGTTAAATTAAATCTTATTCTAATTAAATAAATTAACCTTATGCATTCGGCCAAATTTTTTTTCAAAAGATGTGACCTAATGCTACCAACCTAACGCACAAATGAAACACAATCATGTTATTTTACAATATAAGTAGTATGGAAAAATTACCGTTTTTACCAAAGTCGGGTGGTCATCATTGCTAAATTACAAGTAGAAAATAATGTATAATCTTCTTTATTGTAGCTAAACTTTATACAAGAACTCTAATAGCCCTCAACCGTTAGCAAGTCATATCATGCATCATATACTTTGAAAAATTCAGACAAACTTGCACCATAAGCACACGTCCTAAAATTCATGTAAAAAGTATCAAAACAAATAAAAAGAAAATTCGAGTTTCTAGAAATCACCGTTTAGATGACGTTCTTTTAAGGGACTAAAAAAGGGTTCAGGTCTTACATGCTTGTATTTAATATGTTAACTTAACATATTGAAAGGATAACATCATATTGTCATAATATACCTTTTCAAGATAATTTAGAAAGAGTGCCCTAATTTTGACTGTGGTTGGATTCCCCACCAACCTATTTGTCTTAGCTAAAAAAACCCTAATTTGGTGGGGCCACCCTAAGAATTATTGTGACCCCTTTATTTTTATTTCTTCGGGTGTTGTCGCTTTTGTCAAACGTGTTAAGTGGAACCGTGATGGACTGAAACTCTTGTTTAGGTGGACTAGCCAGCAAAACCACATCACTGCCAGCGGCAAAAACGTAGATAACCTCAATTTGCAATGTCGTTTTCCGAGAGCAATTTGGACAATAACCTACGAACAATATAAATAAATCCCGAAACTCTTCCTAAGCTCGCCATTGTGGAACTTGGGAACTCCTCCCTCCTTTTTCCATTCGGTTGTTTTCGGCCAACCAACTTTCCCGGCAAAAGGAAGGGCGCGTAGCCGCCGCCGGCGGGACCGACCGGACCCGCTCGAATGTCGAAAATGGCCCTCTGTTCCCGAGAGCTCGGCCTCCTCCTCCTCCTCCTCCTTCTCTCTCTTCTCTCCATACCCTTTTGCGTAATTTCACAAAGCCAGGCCACAAGCGAGCTCACGGTCCTGCTGAACCTGAAGCAGCAATGGAGCAATCCACCTGCTCTCCAGTCATGGAACTCATCGTCGCCGACGCCGTGCAGATGGCCGGAGGTCAACTGCACCGGCGGCACAGTTACGGGGCTCCTCCTCAGTGATATGAACATCACTGAGCCAATCCCACCTTCGATTTGCGACCTCAAGAACCTCACTCAACTTGACCTTTCATTGAATTACATTCCTGGCGGATTCCCAAAGGCGCTGTATAACTGTTCCAAGCTCCAATTCTTGGACCTTTCTCAGAACTACTTTGTGGGTCCGATTCCTAGTGACGTTGACCAGCTGTCGGGCCTCACCTACTTGGATGTTGGCGGGAACAATTTCTCCGGTGACATTCCGGTGGAGATCGGGCGCTTGTCGGGATTGCAGACTCTGTCCTTGCACCAGAATGAGTTCAATGGCACGTTTCCTAAGGAAATTGCGGACTTGGTCAATCTTGAAGTTCTGCAAATGGCCTATAATCTTAAGTTTGTGCCTGCAATGATACCACAGGAATTTGGGCAGCTTAAGAAGCTGAGGTTCCTGTGGATGACTCAGTGCAATCTGATCGATGGAATTCCCGAGAGCTTCTCGAACTTGTCCAGTCTCCAGCAACTGGATCTGTCGGGAAACGCTTTGACAGGCAGAATCCCTGGTGGGTTGTTTTCTTTACAGAACCTGAGGTATGTGTATTTGTACCAGAACAAATTGTCTGGTGAATTGTCCACCTCTATTTCATCGATGAACTTGATCGAGATTGATCTAGCAATGAACAACCTGACCGGCTCGATCCCTGAAGATTTCGGGAAGTTGCAAAGTCTGCGCCTCTTGAATCTGTACTGGAATCAATTATCAGGCCACATACCGGTCAGTATAGCCCGACTTCCTTTGTTGAGAGTTTTCAAAGTTTTTGGCAACAAGCTGAGCGGTGAATTGCCGCCCGAGTTCGGCCTATATGCGCCACTGGAAGCCTTTGAGATCTCAAATAATGAGCTCAGTGGCGAGTTGCCAAAAACTCTGTGCACTAATGGTGTCTTGGTAGGCGTTGTTGCTTACTCTAATAATCTGAGTGGACAAGTTCCGGAATCGCTCGGGAACTGCAATAGTTTGCGGACAATTCAGCTTTACAACAACAACTTCTCCGGCGAACTTCCTTCGGGCATTTGGACGCTGTTCAATTTATCAAGCTTGACGGTAAGTCAAAACTCCTTTTCAGGTGGTCTTCCGAACAAACTTGCACGGAATTTGTCTAGAGTGGAGATCAGCAACAACAAATTTTCCGGCCCAATTCCGACCGAAGTCTCTTCATGGTCAAGTCTAGCGGTCTTGAATGCGAGCAACAATCTGTTCTCTGGCAATGTCCCTGAAGAATTGACCAGTCTTTCTCGGCTTATCGTTCTAGCGATGGATGGCAATCAACTTTCTGGTGAACTCCCTTCAAAGATCATCTCCTGGAAGTCACTAACGACCTTGAATTTGTCAAAGAATAAGCTCTCTGGCCAAATTCCTGCAGCAATAGGATCGTTGCCCGACGTGCTTGATCTCGACTTATCGGAGAACCAATTCTCGGGCGTGATACCCCCAGAATTGGGCAAGTTGAGGCTCACTACACTTAATTTGTCCTCCAATCAACTCGTCGGTAGAATCCCAGACGATTTCAATAATCTAGTGTATGAAAATAGCTTCTTGAGCAATCCTGATCTATGCGCCGATAATCCCATGCCGAACATCAGAAGTTGCTATGCCAGAAGCAGTAAATCCAACAAGGTCCCTTCGAAGTATCTTGCCCTAATTCTAGTTCTTGTGATTGCCGTGTTCATAGCTGCTGTTCTGTTCGCCTTGTTCGTGATCAGAGAGTACCGGCGGAAGAAGCTCAGGCAGGACCTAGCAACTTGGAAGTTAACTTCGTTTCAGAGGCTTGGTTTCACCGAAGCGAGCATCTTGTCCAATCTAACGGACAACACCCTCATAGGAAGTGGCGGCTCGGGCAAGGTGTATCGTGTAGCAGTTAGTGATTTGGGCGACTATGTTGCTGTCAAAAGGATTTGGAACAACCGAAGGTTGGACTGGAGACAGGAGAAAGAGTTTGCAGCAGAAGTCGAAATACTCAGCTCGATCCGCCATTCCAACATAGTGAAGTTGCTGTGCTGCATTTCGAGCGATAACTCGAAGCTGCTCGTGTATGAGTACATGGAGAATCAGAGCCTGGACAAGTGGCTTCACAGGAACAAGAGAGCGTTGCCGTTGAGAGGGAACTCACCGCGCCGTGCCATGTTGGATTGGCCTGTGAGGCTGCAGATCGCTGTAGGAGCCGCGGAAGGCCTGGGCTATATGCATCACGACTGCTCTCCCCCGATCATACACCGCGACGTGAAGTCCAGCAACATCCTGTTGGATTTCCAGTTCAAGGCCAAGGTGGCTGACTTTGGACTGGCCAAGACGGTAGCCAAGCACGGCGAGTCTCACACCATGTCGGCCGTGGCAGGCTCGTTCGGTTACTTCGCCCCCGGTAAGAGCTAAGAAATTATTCAGGGGAAATTTTCTCACCTGAGAATAGCCTTCCCCTTTACCTTAATCATACAGCAAATTTTAAATTCGTGTTTTGCGTCGCAGAATATGCATATAGCACGAAAGTGAATGAGAAGATCGATGTGTACAGCTTCGGAGTCGTGCTCCTAGAACTGGTGACCGGGAGGGGGCCCTATAGCGGGGATGAGAACATGAGCCTCACAGAATGGGCGTGGAGGCACTACGGGGAAGGAAAGCCGATCGCCGATGCCCTCGACGAGGAGATCAAGGAACCATGTAACGTGGAAGAGATGACAACCGTTTTCAAGCTCGCGCTTGTCTGTACCAGCAGATCGCCGTCCACGAGGCCTTCCATGAAGGAGGTCCTGCACATCCTCCAGAGTTGCGGCCCCTCAGAAAGGTCTGGCCGGAAAAGGGTCGGTCCCGAGTTCGACTTCACGCCGCTACTCGGAAACCCTACGTATCTTTCTAGTTACAGGCGTAGTAGGAAAGCCGACGATAACTTAATCTACAGCGTGTAATCAGGGTAGTCGGCACGACACAGAACTATGGTATTGACATAGTGTGACAAGTTTAGGACTTTCAAAGTGCCTCGATGCAATGCATTCGCGCAGTCGGGGTACGAGAATCCAGCGAGTGAAGAAAACCTAGAACTCCCAGTAGATGGAGCAGCTACAGCCTTCGATGTTTAGCGACGCCGCTATGCAGATTTCTCGAGAAACAGGCTGATCTGTGTACATAATAGCAACGGTCTTTTTGTTAATCAACTCGTGCTAGTATCATCTCTAGCTATGGCTGTCTTGCAACAGATTTCTTCATATGAAATTCTGGAGATGACACTAGAGTTTGATCTCTTGTGAGGCCTCTTGTTCTTGCTTTGAAGCTATGTAATGCGTCACTCAAGATCAATTATCATATAACAACACTTCTTAATGTCCTTAAATCAGTAATTTCTCTGGCCATAGTTCCACAGGATCCATCGATCAATGCGGAAGCAGCCGGAAATGTACCTGTCAAGGGTGCTGAATCTGCCTGAGAGACGTTTTCGTGCATCCATATGTGATGATTCTCCAGATCCCACCTAGTGTTTCCCCCTGTTTTTACAAAACCGGGATGCTGGCATTGTCATTCGCCATCAAGAGTGTTGGGGAGAACCCGGTACAACAATTCACTTCGAACTAAACCCAATCAAAGATCAATTTCTCCTCCAAAACTAAATTGACTAAAATTAACTTAGCCCCATCAACAACCAGTCATATATATCCTCACAAAATGATAAGGAGACAAAGCCAAAACAACATCAAGGTTTAACATGAAAATTCAATATGGGAAAAAACTGTAAATTGTCCAAAAACTTTTACCAATCACTAAAAATAATAGGATATATAAAGTAGTTTTCTCTAGTTACACACTAGATGGTCTACATAAGAATTACAAGGTCATTTTCTCATCATAAATATGGATAAACGTAAAAATGAGACTAGAAAACACTGATCACAATTGGAGAATTCGAAAGAGGTTCTCCACGAATGAGATCACTCAACTCGTAGCCCTCGGTTTCATGAATAACATACTCAATTTTGAGTCGATTCTATTGGCCTTCGAACAGGATCAAAAAGTTGCAGCTTTCTTTCTTCTCTTCTCTTCTCTTCTCTTCTCCCCTGTTTTGGTGAGTCTTCTGTTCTTTCTCTCCTCACTTCGGTCGCATACTCGCACGAAGCACTCACTTCCTTCTCATCATAAACATGGATAAACATAAAAATGAGACTAGAAAACGCTGATCACAATTGGAGAATTCGAAAGAGGTTCTCCACGAATGAGATCACTCAACTCGTAGCCCTCGGTTTCATGAATAACATACTCAATTTTGAGTCGATTCTATTGGCCTTCGAACGGGATCAAAAAGTTGCAGCTTTCTTTCTTCTCTTCTCTTCTCCCCTGTTTTGGTGAATCTTCTGTTCTTTCTCTCCTCACTTCGGTGGCACACTCGCACGAAGCACTCACTTCCTTCTCCTTTTCACTTTTTGACTTTTCTTCTTTTTCTAATTTAGTTGCTAGCTGGGCCCCACAAGAGGTGGACCCAGCCAACATAGAGGAAGCGCCGCTCATGCTCATTGGGCTAATTCATGTTACACGAAAACGACAATGCCCTGAGCCGAAGTACGAGACCGAACCATAATCAAGCAACAACGGATGCTGCTCGCGAATGAAACGAAGCCGACGAAGTAGCTTTCTTGCTGTAACCACACTTGCGCCGAGTAAGCAAAATAACAATAAACTTGGCCCCGGAAACTCCGAATCCCCGAATCCACACTTATTGTATGTAGCAATGATCAGACCAAACAACCATTTGCCAATCTCGACACATCCTTTACTATAGGATCATCTTGTAAATGGATCCCGGATTCAACTCTAATTAGGTATCTTGGCTACAGTATCAATCACGAAAACTGCTCGATGGCACAATGTATGCATGATGCAAATGGGCAATGTTTGCATGATCATGTTGGCAGTTTGACTCATAGTGCTCGACGATACGGCCTTGCCCCTCTTTCCTTTTTCTTTGGACTTACGACAGCAAGATTTCTCAAGATTCTGTCAAAACAAATTTGTCTGACACGGTACAGTGGCTCATCTAGTGATCCCTAATCAGATCATCATGTTCAACCTCTCGCTTGAGTGATTAGGGATGCGCCTTGCATGGTACAAACCTCAAGTAATTGGAACTTGGTCACATTTTTAATTAGTAGCTTTTCAATGCATGAAAGTCCGCATTTAAAAAAAAGTAAATAGTTTACGTACAAAAGGAAACTTTTTGCCATCGGCTATCGACTCCTTTTATAAAAAAACAAAACACTGGAAAAGCAAGTTTTTCCCCGTGTTGTAATTTTGCCAGCTCCCTCTCTCCCTTCCTCCCAGCCTCTGGTTTTGCACTTTTTTTGCGAGTGATAAAGAAAAATTCTAAATGAATTTAAAGTAGATAGAAATATTTAATTTAAAACTTAGATAAGAATAGTGCAAAGAAAGTGCAACAATCAAGAAAATGAAAAATTGAAAGTAAGGAAGAAATATTAACCGCTAAGTATATAAAACAGAAAAAAAAAAGTTATACTTTTAACATCTTAAAAAGGCAAAAACTAATATAGAGAATTATAAAATAAATAAAGAAAGCAGAGAAAGACAAGAGGCGTTCCAAAAGGTCCGAATACATTACCGTACATGCACGAGATACCGGATGACCGTACAAAGCGAAACGAATCATTTTCAAAAAAAAATCTGAGTGATTATTCAATTGAGTGTAGTGTGGTAGATCAAATATTATTATTTTTATTATCTTTATCATTAAAATTAATATCATAAACAATCTCTAATTAATACACGTGTGATAAATTTATCACAAATTAATTTTTTATCAACAAAAATTCAAAACTAATGAATTTATGACAAATTAACTTTCATTTAATTTCTATTACCACGAAAAATCATACATAAATAACAAATGAAGGGTAAAATTTTAAATTTGGCATACTCATTAACTGTCATGTAATATAACGGACGATAGATTTGTCACAAGAATATCAGTTCAAGATTTTTTGTGATAAAAAAAATCAGGTTATCGGTCTGGAAATCATTATCATTATTATAGAATATGTGTGAATTAGATGATAATTCAATGAGAGAGAGAGAGGCTAGTGGGCCTAGTGGGTTAAGTTTTTTCAGTTTTGATGAAAGCAAACCAAACCTTGCAAAAAGCCAACTAACATGGAGATGAAAGCACGTGGCATACCGACATCACCCGGTGGGGGGGGGGAAAACCTGGCCACCCGTTTTGAGGGGCAGAAAACCGGGGTGGCATCCGAAACCCGGTCGCGGCCACACCATTTCTTGAAGCTAAAACCTCAACATTTATTTTCTACGTCTTGTCATATATCTATTAATTTAAGGTTAATTTGTAATAAATTTATTATCAATGTATCGATTTAAAATTCTTCGAGATATCAACACAAACGCAACGAAAAGAGGCTAGTGGTATAGTGGGAAATTTTCAATTTTGATCGAAGATGATCGATTTTCGATCTAATTCAATTCTAGTTAGAAATCGGGAATTAGGTTGGGACTCAATTTTTGAGATCAAAGACCGATTCTATCCAATGAAATTAAGCATTTAACAAAAAAATTATAAAAATACTAGATTTACTACTATTTTAAAGATTTATCGTTATTTTTAGAGTTTGTTCAATCCAATTCCCTCCCAAAATCGGAAACAAGATCGAAAATGACCGATGGGACCGGGAACTGGACTAGCGCCTTCGAGAACCTGTCTGATATGGTCCAATCCAAACGATTCATTTTTCAGTCGGTCCGAGATGCTCGTCCCAATTTCGATGAAAGTGACTTTGTACATCGAGATGAAAGCACGTTGCCCGACCGACAGTAGCCGGTGGGGGGCCAAAACCCCGCCACCCGTTTTGGTCGTGGGGGCCGAAAACCGGGGCGACGTCGGAAAACCCGGGTCGCGGCGACGCCGTTTCGCGGGGGCGGAGAACGTCAACCTTTATTCTCTCCGCGTTCCCTCTCTCTCTCTCTCCTCGCCATTCGTTCTTTTTCTAGCTCTGCCAATCGGACAACTAGAAACATCACCCCCTGGTGCGTAGGAAAAACAGCATCTCCGCAGGAACAAGATTCCCTCCTGCTCGAAATTCGTCGGACAAGAGGGCCGGGCGTGCGTGTTTGTGCGAGTGAGGTCGGGATCGGATCTGGGTCGGTCGGTCTTTCTTGTTCTTGTTGTTGCTGGTTCTTGCGGAGAGTAGCGAAGGGACGCGATGGGGTTGTCGAGTGGCGACGGTACCCGGATGAAGGTGGTGACGGGGGATGCTGGGTACGTGCTGGAAGACGTGCCTCACTTGTCGGATTACATCGCCGACCTCCCCGTACGCCCTCTCTCTCTCTCTCTCTCTCTCTGTGTCTGTCTGTGTGACATGCATACGTTTTGATGTTCATCGGGGGTGCTTGTGTCCTGTGCGATGGTGGGGGTTCTGGGTATTCGTTGATTCTGTTGATCGATCAAATGGGAGCTTCTGTCTGTGTCTGTGGAGCGAGATTTTGAGGTCTTACTTATTCAAGTTACGTGCTTTGCTGGTGATCTTGAAGTTCTTGTGTTTTGACGATTCTGGGTTTTGGTGAAATGTGGGTGTCTCTGACTGTGAGAGCGATACCGGTCTTAATGCGATGACGGCTTGTGAATGCGAGCAGGCTTGTGTGTTGTGTGCTGTCTGCAGGAAGTATCTTGTTGTTAGAGTTGTCGCACGATAGTTTGATGGAGGGGATGTTGCACTTTCATTGTGGTTTTGCTGCAAGATCAGTTGATAATCAATCAAAGTTTCTGTGCTATGAGAAAAATGAAAAAGCTCGATTTGAAGAACATAGAGTCACCAGATGTGATTAATCATGTGCGGAATTTCTTTTCTGTCTTGTTTGATTAAACTACTTTGGCTATCAGTAAATGCCCGTATACAGATATAGGAATGTGAACTTTATGATGTGAGCATATATAAAACATCTTGCTAGCAGGTGGAAGCGCACTCTGACTTCTATATGTGGTCTACCAGCTTGCATTTTATGATCATTTAAATATGGAAGTACTTGCTATCGTTGTTAACATTACTGATTTCATTTCCCTGCTATGTTTTTGTGCAACAGACGTACCCGAATCCGTTGCGGTCTAATCCTGCATATGCAGTGGTTAAGTGAGTAATTGTTTTCTTCTAAGCTATAGAGCTTATTTCTAGAGAGCTGACCTGCTCTGATGTTAATTTATGTTTCTTCGAAAATGCTGATCTCTGTGCTGTTCTTTTCTTTTTCCAGGCAATATTTTGTCCATGTGGATGACACAGTTCCTCAAAAGGTGGTCTCTTGCAAGATTGATTTACCTGTCAACTAGAGTGCAGTATTGGTGTGATTATGTATTATTTTCAAACACGGGAGTGAAATGATGCACATTGTAGTTAGTTCTTGCTCCTCCTGCAATAGTTACAATGGTGGGTGAAGTTTGACTATTAGCTTGCGAAATAGACAAAGGCTTTATGAGTAAGGACTGTGAGTAATGCAATTTAATAGCCTATTCTGACTAGTCCTTGGAACTGCACTTGTCTTAACTTGTAGGTTGTCGTTCACAAGGATGGCCCAAGAGGAATTCATTTTCGACGTGCTGGACCTCGTCAACAGGTATGTCATACACGTTAGGAATTTGTTGAACTCTTTGAAATTTCCTGACTTTTGTCGTTCTGTTGTCTAGGTGTATTTCGAGACAGATGAAGTGCACGCATGTATTGTAACATGTGGTGGTCTTTGCCCAGGGCTGAACACTGTGATCAGGGAAATTGTGTGTGGCCTTAATTACATGTATGGTGTCACCAAGATCCTCGGAATAGATGTGAGTATATGCTATGCTTATGTGTCACAGTGGCTGTTTACTACATTTTATTGTTGTATGAATGTTATTCTTCATTTCTCTCCAGTTGTGTATGCTCTGGTTTCTGATTACTCATCTGTCTGTTGCTGGATTATATTTTAGGCATGTAATTAGCAAATGATGAATAATATAAAGCATACTCAATTTCCTTATAGTTTTTGCGATAATTTGTCAATTTAGGTTAGTGAATTTTTTGGTAGATAAACTATATATATTTTATTTGACAGAATAGTTAGCTTTGTGATGCTGTTTCCTTACTATGTTTGGCGCACTTTCCTAGGGCGGATATAGGGGATTCTACTCCAAAAATACCATAACTTTGAACACAAAAGTCGTCAATGACATACATAAGCGTGGCGGTACCATTCTTGGGACATCACGAGGAGGCCATGATAAGATGAAGATTGTCGACAGCATTCAAGATCGTGGGATTAACCAGGTGTGCAATTTAGGGGACTTTTGTTGGTTTCGTAATATTTTGGCACATTTCATTCTCACAATTATGAACAGATGTTGTAGCTTTGGCATCACATCTTTATACATAGAATAAATAATAGCTGCATTTGGTGACCAGGTTTACATAATTGGAGGGGATGGAACGCAGAAGGGCGCGTCTGTTATTTATGAGGTAATATCCTATGCTGTATTGGAAAATTTATTTTCCTTAATGTATTTACTAGAATGCCATCTAGAATTATCCAAAGAATAATCAGCAGCGATGATTTCATTAGCTTCTTGGGATGTTGCCTGTCCTTGGTCGACAAGTATATTGGATTCTATTGCTTCAATCTTTGCTTCACAAGCCATATTTGAAAACTCGCTTCAGGTGGCTCTGTGTAAACAGAAAGGAACAATACTTCCTGACTCTTTGTTTCGAGTTTTTAGATTACCTGCCAATGCCCGATTAGTCCTCTTACTCTCCATAAAAAATCCTCATGATTACTGTTATGTGAGTAGAAACTGCTTGATAAGTAGCATGTCTAAAGGTGGTCTCTATTAATACTTTCACCAACTTCCCTCCCTTCCCTTCCATAATGTATAGGTGCCACATACATACATATCTAGTGATGAAGAGGTTAATATTAGCTTTCTTTTAAAATTGTAACATGCACTCTACAACGCAGGAAATTAGACGGCGTGGCCTTAAAGTCGCTGTTGCTGGCATCCCGAAAACTATAGACAATGACATCCCTGTACTTGCTCTGAACCTCTCTCTTGTTGATGTAGAGTAACTTAAAAAATGTATTGTTTAACCTGTCCATTTGTTTTCTTCTACTGAACCAGGTAATTGACAAGTCTTTTGGATTTGATACTGCTGTTGAGGAGGCTCAACGTGCAATTAATGCAGCTCACGTAGAGGCTGAAAGTGTTGAAAATGGCATAGGCGTAGTCAAGTTGATGGGACGCTATAGTGGTAAGCCTAACATGTGTAAGTTACAAATTTTAGTCCGGTACAACGGTGGTGCTTCCAAGTGCATTCATTCTCTTACCAAAAACTTTGTGAACTCATACATTATCGAGGCAACAATGTGTCAACTTTACATGTTCTGACCTAATTCTCTTTGGGATGCTCGTGCAGGATTTATAGCTATGTATGCTACCCTTGCCAGTCGAGATGTGGATTGCTGTTTGATTCCGGAGTCACCTTTCTTTCTCGAAGGGAAAGGTGGACTCTATGAGTTCATTGAAAAACGACTTAAAGAAAATGGACACATGGTGATTGTGATAGCTGAAGGAGCAGGGCAAGACCTAGTCGCGGAGAGCCTGCAATCCAATCAACAAGACGCTTCAGGGAATAAGCTTCTTCAAGATGTTGGTCTGTGGATATCTCACAAAATCAGGGTATTGCTCTTTTAATCCAAGATCATTAGGTAGAATTTTGTGGCATATTAAGAAACATTCATGTCTTGATTTTTACTGTGATATTATTGTCGTGCGTGCCTTTATATTGTATTCTGTTGATCTATTTTCCTGCCAAATCAGCAATCATTCCTCAGTGGACACTGACCATTTATCCAGTTGGATGCAATGCAAACCTATGTCAAACTTGCTGACAATTGTATTTTGGTGGTTTCAATAATCTTAATTTAAATATTTACAACCTCTTGTCCATTTTATTTCAGGACCATTTTGCCAGACAGCAAAAGATGGGCATTACTCTTAAATATATAGGTCAGGACCAGAGCCTTGAATTTCCATATGATTATTCATCGTAGTATCATCTCTAGGTAGTCTCAATAGATGTACAAATAGATTCTCATGTACGTTGTTTTTCGGCAGATCCTACATACATGATCCGCGCTGTACCGAGTAATGCATCAGACAATGTTAACTGCACACTTCTGGCGCAAAGTGCAGTCCACGGAGCAATGGCAGGTTTCACAGGCTTCACAGTTGGACTTGTCAATACTCGACATACTTACATTCCTTTCAATGTAAGTTTGTCAGATATATCATTGCATACCATCGTTTCTACACTCTTGTCAGTTCTTTTTAATGAGCTTGGACTCTTGGAGAAACCAAACATCCATTATCACTTCTGGCTTCATTCTCATCGGGAGGAGTTGAAGAGGCCACATGAGGAGATCCTTTTCTTTTTAAAGGTGTAGGATTGTGGAGGTTCTCAGTTGCTCCCACCCAAAATTGAGCCACCAAACAAAAGCAAACTAAAACTAAAATGTCAGGGTTCTATTTTCTTAGTTCTCTTCTTCCTCCTTTTATGCCCCCCGCAACTTCTCCTGACCTGGATTAAAACCTCATTCCATTGCTTGCTCCAATCTCTCATTTTTTCACTTGATAGCAATATTTGAGAGGGGATGGTTTCTATAGCAGTTTTGACATCATCGTCATGCCTTTTCTTTCCTTCTGTGACTTCATGGATTTTTGGTGCAGCGAGTGACCGAAAGGCAGAACAAAGTTGTCATAACGGACAGAATGTGGGCCAGGCTTCTTTCTTCAACGAACCAACCCAGCTTCTTAGTGTTGAAAGATGGAGTTGAAGAAGCCGCGGAAGAGGAAGAACCCAGCTTCTTAAGGTCGAAAGATGGAGTTAAAGAAGCCAAGGAAAAAGAAAGAACTGGATGTGAGGGAAGCGTAATTGAAGACATTCGCCTGAAAGAAGTGGATGTGAGGGAAGCGTAATTGAAGACATTCGCCTTAGTTCATAACCTGGAGAAGCAGGGATTCTTCTACTACAATTACGTGTTAACACACCCATTGATATGGGTGTACCCCTTTGTTTTACATATTGTAGTCAATCGGTGCTTTTCGTGCAATGCCTGAAACAGCTTTGAATTGTCAACTTACCCTTAAATACTTTCCTGGGTCTTTCTTTGTCAATCCATTTTAAAAGTTTCTGCTGAGAGAATACGAATTCAAATGTCACTGGCCTGTGGTCCATTCAAAATGGCAAAATGGCAGGGTTTCTCACGAAAAGCGTCGGTCTTCAAGGAGATCGTAGGGGTTCCTGGCAATGGTAATTGAATTTTGTTGCAGAAAGGACCCCCTTTTTAATGAATTAGGCATCCACTTTTGACCCCATTTTTGTTACGATGACTTCGGAGGAGAAATATATGGGTACAGTTTCAGCATCAGATTAAGCTTCCAAAGTTTCAGCGATATCGGGGCATGGAGCTTGCCCAAGTGCAGGTTGTTGGACCGAGAGTCGCGCACAGCAACTGAATTGACGATGAAATTGCTCAAAGGCCGTCCTGGCCTGCTTCCTATGTGGCTCTTGATGAGTTGCTATTTTCATGCAACATCCTACATCATTTCTTTCTGGAGGATGCGGTGCTACTTTCCTTTGGCTATGTCTGGTTATGGAGCCATGAGCCTTTTCCATGGTAATAAAAAGCTAAATTTGTTGAATATGAAATGAACTTGAACTGAAGAAGAATTCTCTGTTCTTTCTTCAGCATAGCATAGCTTAATAAAAAAAATTTCAGAATGTTCATTCGAGCCAAAATGTTCGCATTTGCCAGTGAAAAGGACGGCAGAAAAAAATTAATTGAATATGAACCAACATTACAAGAATATACTGCGCATGGGGGACTCGTGCACAAATGTTCCCGATACATTTATCATTTATCCAAACAGGTAAAAAGACCCCGAGTTCTCTCTGGAGCACTACTAGAACCCCCCAAAATTCATCGTATTGATATAATAATAAGACCCATCAGATTCATTAATCACATCAACCTCTGTAGATGCCAGAGGGTTCTGCGTTTTGAATAATCCATGGATGCTCAAGAAGCTTGTGTAGAGGCAGGCGCTGTGATGAATCCTTTACTAGCATCTGTTATCCGTCGCAACAAATAAACACAAATAATGGTCAGGTACCTGTAAAAGATTATGAGCAATCGCATTGCTCAGTAGTATCATGTATGGTTTAGCTAAATCAACTTCAGATGTGGAAATTTTACCTGACTAATAAGGTCCTTTGCAGCAGAAGAGACAATCGGTTTTGAAGGGAATTTCAGGTCCACTTGCACAATCCTAGTTCATGATGAAGAGGTACGCAATCAGTCAAAATTAGCTAAGTGCATACTAAGTACTTTTATCTACACATGAAAAATTGATGTTTACCTTCTGTATGTATCCGAATGTTCCTTTGCCTCAAATGGTGGAACCCCATACAGAAACTCATAGCATAGGACTCCCAAGCTCCATATATCTACATTTGCGTCATGCTCAACACTCTCGACTGCAAATACTCTCATAAAGTATTAGTCATGGAAATTGGTTGAACAAAAAAATTCTCAAACTTGAGCGACATCCTTCTCTCAAACTTGATTGACCTCTTGAAGGCATGATTTAAGCATTAAGACATCAGTAAAAGCTTACTTACCCATTTCCGGTGGAAGGTAGTCTAATGTTCCGCACATGGTTCTTCTACGATTAAATGTATGCACAGACCACCCAAAATCTGCAATTTTAAGTTCACCCTGACAATGAAGGAGACCAAATAAAGCATTAGGAAAATGTAGAAAAAGTAATCAATCAAGTTTAAGAAGATATGGTAACCAGTAATCACCTGAGCTCCAATCAACAGATTCTCGGGCTTGATATCTCGGTGAATAACATGCTTGCCATGACAATAAATGAGTGCCCGAGCTAAAGATGCAACGTACTGCAACAATTATATTGTTAGGGACAGAGCTTAACAAGAAAATCCATTATAGATAAAAAAGCAAGTTCTGCAAAATAAGCTCAAAGACAGCAGGTCGCTATTCTTAGCTAGAGTCAGAATATTATCCACCGTGCATCAACCCATTTCTCTAAGGGAAATTTAGTAGACATGATGAAAATAGATGGGTAGGAAAGATGCTGCTCAAATTAAGCGGAAAATAAAGGGAAGCGGATGTGAAGGGTGTCCAGCAAGAACTTACAGTAGCCGCCCGCCTCTCGCTGAAGTATTTACACTTTTGGAGTTCCTTATAGAGTTCACCCTTGGCTGCATATTCTAGTATCAAGTAAACTCGTTTCTGCCATAATTTAAACTCCAAAAGTTAGCGGCTTAACCATCCGTCCTCCAAGTAAACACACACGTAAGAGTGCTCTTACAGAATGCCCCACCTGATCATAAAAATACCCGTAAAGTCGTAAAATATTAGGGTGTCGAAGATGACTCTGGATCTCCACTTCACGTCGCAGCTGATGCTCGACCTGAGACTGTTGCAGCTGGCTCTTGAAGAGGACTTTCAGTGCCACGATATGATTGCTCTAATCAGTAAAAACCATCCAAAAATTAGATTTCACATGATACAGCAGGATACAATCCAGTGCAAAAGAAGCTAAAATCGTTACTTGATCGCTCCATGGCAGAAATTAAAGTATGTAAAGGCATGGAAAGGCCGAGAATAATTGAATAGATCTCTGACTAACCCTTTTCTCTCTTGCCAAGTAAACATGCCCGAATTTCCCTCGTCCGAGAGGCTTGCCGATGTCAAAGTCATTGAGCGTCCACCTCCGCTTCTCAGCCGCTGAAGCTTCTGAAGAAGACTGCAAAAGAGAAAATTTGGCCCCCGTGATATCATTACTAGCCTGAATTTTAATAAGCAAAACTAATCGCACTCCTATCAGCAATCTAAAAATTCCGTATTCACAATCCACGCCTGTCTCTTCATTCTACAGCTGAAATTCAGCATGATTTCTCCTTCTTCCGTGAAAGTCTATCCACGCTTTCAAGAGGTCGTCGGAGGTACAGATCACAGGACGGCCTCGCATAACATCACCATTTCCACACCCCTCCCGCCTCTCAACACCTCCAAATCTGAGCTTCTAACATGCAAAAACTAAGGAAAGGCAAAACCCCCCCGTGCTCTCGCGCTGCTCAGGGTCCCTTCTTCTCGGCGCTAAACCCTAGACCCCGCCGATTCATCCCCGTCCGACGGATGACGAACGGCAACAACCACGCACATCAGGAATCGACGGACACGCGGAGACGAAGCTAACGCGCGACGCCGATCGATTACGGCCTCGTCGGAAAAGAAGGAAAAGCCCTAGATCGCGAATGCGCCGAATTGGAGCGACCAGCACCGGAAATGGTAGAGATAGAGAGAGAGAGAGAGAGAGGGAATGATCGAGGGAGTCCGGATGGAGCGGGGATGCCTCACCTTCTGCTGGGGCTGCTGTGTCTCGGCAGCAATCGCCATTGGAGAGCAGCAGCGAGCGACAGACAGACAGAGAGAGAGAGATGGGGGAAGTGACGAATTGCTTGCGGATTTTTGGGGACGAAGGAGGTCAAATCGGGGGCGGATTTTGAATCGGCCCCTCGCAACGGTCGAGTTCGCGTGGGCGGACACGTGGGCCAATCGTCTCTCAGATCGGCCCAATTTTTTTTTTTCCTAAAAAAAAATGGTTTCTTTGCGAGGAGCGTCCCAGCAGATGCGGTCCTTGCCGTTTACTTCGTTTGTCTTATTATCGCCAGGCCGAAAGACTCGTTCGATTTTTTAGAGATCCGAAAAGAAAATAACGTAGGACCCACATCCACGTTGGACTTTATTAAAAGCGAAAAAAAGAAGAAAAGATAGAGAGCATATTTTCTCACATATAATTGTACCGTAATTTTCTATTTTTGGAAGAAGTCCTTGATTCTATTTGACAAAATATTCGTAATAACGAATTCTTAAAAAAAAAAAAAAAAAGAGTAAGATTTGAGATCAAACTCAAATGCCTTTTGCTGATGAACCCAGAACCATCACTGAGGCCAAACAATTTGTATTTTGCATTCACGCGCATCTCCTATTTCTAGGGATAATTAGCTTTGTGATTTCTTCTCACCCGGATTATTTTGAGATATTTTTTCTCCCCATTTAATTGATCACACTAACGATGATGATACTTGTGTAGGAATACTCATGATGCGAGGATGATGCAAGAGTTGCTTGATTTTTCATTGATATAAGAGTGTGATCAAATTCACATTCGGGAGTATCAAAAAGATTATTTCTCTCATCCAAAATAGGCGAAAATGCAAATGTTAAATGGGTTTTACTGTTTCGCTAAAAAGTGCCCCTTCATACTCAACAAAAAGAAATAATAATAATGCTTTAAAACTTGTGTTTTTTTTTTTTTTTATGACCCAGAGAACCCGCGCACTATACCAATACAGACAGTTCGACAGGCCTGGGGTAACGGAGGTAAACCCTGGGGCGACGTTAGCGGAAACCCACCACCCCGACGTCGTACTTAAACCCATTCATACTCAACAAAAAGAAATATTAATAATGCTTTAAAACTTGTGTTTTGTTATCAATCATTTGCTAAAAAGATAGTACATTTTCAACCCCCATATTGCTCCATTTGTGTTGAAAATTGTTCTATATCTTTAGGTTCTTATCTACCCCACCAGCATTCATTAACAATGCCTATATTACACTTAACAACCCAAAGAATCGGTCATCTGTGAGTTCCTTTTTTTTATCGTTTTTTTTTTTTTTTTTTTTTGGACAGAAAGTCATGTGAGTTGAATGGTCTAAGTTCTTGTCTGGATCAGCTCATTTGGACCTACCAAAAAGAAATGTGATCATTCATACAGACACTTTCCAAAGTTCATACCCATGGCATATAGTTCACTTTACAGCCAGGAACTTTTCTCAGTGGCTTTTGTAAGCTTTAAAGACACATGCTCTGTTCTACCAAGAATGACCCATCCAATTGTGCAGTGAACAAGGCCGTTCTGCACGATTGATGTGCAGCTACTCTTCTTTATTCCACAGGATGAACCGAGATCATCTCAATCCTTCCCATGAAACACAGTTCAATACCCTGCAATTATGACGCGTTACCGGTAAAATGCATCTGCTATACTGCATTCGATTTTTCTCATTATGTTGTGGATCATGAAACCGAGCCTGAGGTCCAATGCTGTGGACACTTCCAATCTCGCTTTCCATCCCATCATTAGAAATCACATGCACAAACACACAAAGCATCCCCGATCATTTCATTAATTTACCAAGTGCCCACTTCTACTCCAGTAGAAACCAAAATCAAGTCACTATTAATGTTTTTTAAAAGAAAAGTACAATACTTTTACTAAACTCACCACTAGAGCAGAAGCTGCTGAACCAAGTTGATCGACAGCTCTTAAACCTCAATGCCACTTCAAAATAATGAGAAAAAACAGACACCACCTCCTCGAAACATCACTCAGCTAAGAATTTTTTGAGACATGTTCATGAAGTGCCTGCTGAGTATGGCTTTTCGCCAGTAGAAATGGTGGGAGAAACGACGGATCAACAAACACCACCACCAAGCAGAGCAGAACCAAAATTCCAACAGGCCAAGCTTTGTGTGGGATCCCTAGCAAGAGCTCATCACAAACTGCCATAGGAGTCACCAACGGTTCTGTCAGAAATTATGTAAATTTGCTTATGCTGCAAGTAAACAATAAACTGACGAAAATCCTGCTGATGGTTTGTTCTTGTAACAATAGCAAGTTCTACAAATCAGAAAGAGGCAGAGGATGATCATCAAGACCGAAAGGTAAGTGAACTTATATGATAACTAGTGAGATGCCCGTGCCTTGCACAGGTCTAAGACTAAATTTGTTATATTCTTCTACAAGATGTCTGCACCCTGCATGATTCCCAGATTATATTTGTTATATTATTCTAAATGTTAGTATTGACGTGAATTTTTACGAGAGAAATAATAAGAAAAAAATTATAATAATATAAATAGTCATATCAATCAGATTCTCCACTAGATTTTACATCGAGTATTTTTTAAAGTGAATATTAATCCCATTACGTAGGTTTATCCTCCGATTAAAAGAAAACATGAAAGATGAAGTTGCAATATTCATTGAATCATAACATAAGTACATGAAATATTTCGAGCATGTAAAATAATATGAAACAATGAGAAACATGAAAGCATAAATGATCATTTTTCCTTCATTTGTCGGAATCTCATTTTGTGCCATCGACTTGGTGTGGAAAAAGCTAGCAAGTTAATTGTGTAGGATCTTCTTGAGAGTAAAACAGTTTCTTCTCTAAACTCCATTTGTTTGTCTTTCTTTGTAGAGGCTTAGAAGTGATTTCTTCAAGATCATATTCCAATTCCATCTATTTTGGTTCAGTATTTTATGGAAATTCTCCCTTTTTTAGTGACCATTAGATATCTATCTTTCTGTTTTGGCAAGATAGATGGATATTTCATCATCCACAAAAATGTCTCAATTTGTATTTTGAAAGAAATTTGCAATATATCTTTCTCATTTAACTCGGTGTGCGTGTAGATTCTATTCTCAAATCAGATATCTGTTAGAGATGCAAGATGAATTTCATAAGTCCAGTGATATCAAAAATTTTATAGGATCATCCATTATTGCAGGGCCCGTTAAATGCCTGGTAACCAGTGTCTACAAGATTAGGGAACTCCACAACCTAAGTAATCCTCAGATTGCTCGAAGCTGCTAAAGACAATCATGTCATCACCATATATGTAGGACTTCCACTACAAACACTTAAGTATTCTTCTCTCAATCAAACCACTACTATCTAGCAAGATATCTGTAGACAGTGCAAGGTTTAAGGAGAAACATTGTCAGTTGAGTCCGCCCATATTTTTTTTGAGTTCTTCAACTATAGACATGTCAGATAACCAGCACACAGTTGGTCAATTTATAAGAAATATTTCTGATTCATTACAGCATATCATATGTGCAAGAGGAAATTTCCATTATGTCTTTTGATAGTAAAACCAACAAGCCATGTGAAAGTACAAGCAAAAGCATTAGTTTAGCAGCCAATGCAATGTCATTACAAAGGACTGCATGATGACTACACTTGTAATATGGTTATCTTCTCTTTTTAATTTGACAATGATTTAAATGGTAATTGCATGAACAATTTTACTATGAGTTACCTATATTATAGATGATGGATTCTCTCTCCTTTACATCTTGTATGGCAACAACTCCTTCAGGTTCTACAGTAGCCAGTACATGCATTCCACCCTGAACCAGAATGAAAGACTGTAAGACTTTCAGATATCTAACGATGCAGACATAATTATAGATAGTGTGAACCTGATTCTATATCAATTCAAGGCTCTCTGCCTTAAATATTATTTTCTCAGTGTTAAGTAATCTTCTGTTGAAGTTTGCTGAGTAGTCCGAATCACCCCTTATTAGTTGCAGAGACAAGCAAGCAGGAATCTGTCATTCAACACAAAGCAAAAATATATCACCAAGTATAGAGAGAATGAAAAAGGAGGTCCTTGAAAACACATTTACATACAGAAGCTGAATATGATATCTTCACTTCATACCACGTGTAAGGTTTGAGGCCCTCCAACTTATAAAGGTGAGATCCTCTTTGTAGTGGTAGAGATTCTTTCCATAGCTCCTCACCTACTTTTAGCACTGTCTTCTCAACCCTGCAGAATGGCCGGATGCCCTTCAGCTCAACTGGGGAGTCATGCAATGGGCTCTTGTAAACAAACAGAATTTTGACTACACTGACATATTTTCAAAAGCATAACAAACTCTGTCACCCGCAAAGCTGAGTGTGCAGAGCAAGACCACCAAAGAATGTAGCTTAGCCAAATTCATTTCCACTAGGACACCAAAGAAGTTGAGGATTCGCCTTCCCATGTCTATGAGTTGATCATGCATCCAGAACTTATCATCGTCCAATATCTTTATCAAGCACCTATGGATAAGGACATTAATTCCTCTATTGGGATAAAATCCACAATCGTCCCACATGTAAATTGCATCGGTCTTCTTCTTATAGAAACAGAAGCATGCTATATCGAGAAAAATTTGTTGCTGATATTCGTCTAGAACTTTATAGCTAATCCTCAACTTCTTTAGAATCTCTTCCTCAGGTAAATTCCTTAACTTGATCATAGTCTCTTTCCAAAATGCTCTGTCTTTCCCATTAAGAAATGAACGTATCACTTCAATGGCCAAAGGAAGCCCGGAAAGTTTTTTCCAAAGGCATGCCGACAAAGAAGCTCAGGTGCAGGAGCATCATCCATCTTAAGCATCTCATACAGTATAATTTTACCTTTAAATTCCAGACCTTGCAAAATAGTCTTGTTTCTTGTTGTAATAATTATTCTAGAACCTGGATGTAATGAATTGTTTCCTATTAGTTTCTTAATGTGGTCTTTATCATCAGCATCATCTAGAACCACAAGAACCTTCTTTGTGCTGAGTACTTGTCCAATCCTCCTCATTCTTTGTTCACTATCCTTGACTCCTCCTGCAAATACTGAATCAACAATGTCAGACAGTAGTTTTTTCTGCAATTGGACTATGCCGTCCTCAGTCAACATCCTTTCTCGAAGGTCCTCAAGGAAGCTACAACACTTCCCAAAGTGGGAAATCATTTTATTGAAGACGACTTTGGCAATAGTTGTTTTACCAATGCCACCCATTCCATAAATTACAATGAGCCGCACATCTCGATCTGTCAAGTGCTTTACCCGACCATCAAGTCCGACTAAATGTTTAGGCACTGATTTTTGTTTCAGCTCCAGTATCTTGAAAACCCTTTCAACAATCAATTCAACAATCGTTGCTTGGCTGCCATGTACAAAAGCGCTTTCATTAGTTGACTAGATCTACCCACGCATCACACTTCAGATTGTCAAAACTTTAACTTGAATAAATTGAAGCACATCACGGACAAGATCTAAGCATACCGAATAATTAGCATAGGCTAATTTACTAGAATTTACTTGATATGTATTTCATGTGTATTTTATAGAAATGTCTGAAGACTATGGTATTAACTTACACGGTAGCCAAAGTTACCAAGTGATGGATACTATGTTGTGCATCAACAAAAATTCGACATTTATAGCTAACCTTTGAAAAACTATCAACACTCGTAACAGGAGAATCATGAAGGCAAATGCAGCATTGTACATTGAAGATTGTAGTTTGCTCTTGCTTCTATTGAATATTGAGACATGATTTTGTTTCACCAAATCTTAGTTTCCTTGGGAATTCATAGACAAAGCAGAGGATGTAAAGTTGAATGAGAGCAGCATTGGAGGTAGTTTTCAATACTTCCCGTTACAAAAAGAATAAAATAAATCATTTGACAGGAAACACCGTATTCCATACAACAAAAGGAAAAGAAGAAATAGGTAAGGGTCTTAAGAGAGTAATTACCTTTGATCCTTTGTTATGATCCGCCCCTTGATTTCATCTACCTTTACAAGAGCCTTTCTCCACGCCTCAACTTCTTCGGGAAACAACTTATTATGTTCCAGTAAAGCATTGCTATATAGTGGAGTTTTAAGCTTAACATCCTTAGGTTCCACATGAAAAAAAATGGGAAGGATACTTTTTTTACCCTCTGATTGAGACACATTGTCTATTATGTGCGCAAGCTCACGCAGACACCATTGGCTGGAAGCATAATTCTGAGAGAAGATGGGCATATAAATCATAGAGTTGCTGATAGCACGTAGAAGGTTCCCAGCAATCACTTCGCCGACGCTGAGTTCAGTTTTGTCCATGAATACGCGTACTCCCTTATCTACCAAGGCATGGTAGAGGAAATCCGTGAATCCATAATGAGTGTCGGATACTCTGAAATTCAGGAACACTTGATACTCACCCCTAATGCTCGTGCAGCATCACTACCAATGCCACCCATTCCATAAATTCCAATGGGTTGCACAGCATCACTACCAATGCCACCCATTCCATAAATTCCAATGGGTTGCACATCGCGATGGTTGACATCTAAATACTCTGTCAACTGCTTTACCTGATCGTCAAGTCCGAATAAATGTTCAGGCACTGAATTTCGTTTCAGCGCCAGTTTCTCCAAAACCTTTATAACAACTAATTTGACAATCGTAGCTTGGCTGCCATGTAAAAAAGCGCTTTCATTAGTTGACTAGATCTACCCACGTAGCACACTTCGGATTGTCAGAACTGTAACTTGAATAAATTGCAGCACATCACGGACGAGATCTATGTACACTGAATAATTAGTATGGGCTAATTTAGCAAAATTGCAGCACATCACAGATGTATTAGCTTACACGGTAGCCACAGTTACCGGTGGATACTATATCGTGCATCAACAAAAATTCGACATGTATAGCTAAGCCCAAAAAAGCTTTCAGCACTTGTGACGGGAGAATCATGAAGACAAATGCAGCGTTACATTGAAGATTGTAGTTTGCTCTGGCTTCTATTGAATATTGAGAAATGATTTTGCTTCAACAAATCTTACTTTCCTTGTGTAATCATAGACAAAGCAGAGGATATAAAGTTGAATGAGAGCAGCATTGGAGGTAGTTTTCAATACTTCCCGTTACAAAAAGAATAAAAGAAATCATTCAACAGGAAACACCATATTCCATAAAACAAAAGGAAACGAAGAAATAGGTAAGGGTCTTAAAAGAGTAATTACCTCTGATCCTTTTTTATGTGCCATCCCTTGATTTCATCTAACTTTGCAAAAGCCCTTCTCCACGCCTTGACTTCTACAGGAAAATTCTTCTCATGTTCCAGTAAAGCATTGCTATATCGTGGAGTCTTAAGCTTAATGTCCTCAGGTTCCACATCGAGAAAAATGGGAAGGATAATTTTGTGACCTTCTGACTTAGACACATTTTCTACTATGTGCGCAAGCTCACAGAGGCACCATTTGCTGGATGCATAATTCTGAGACAAGATGGGTATATAAATCACAGAGTTGTCGATAGCACGTAAAAGGTTCCCACCAATCACTTCGCCCATGCAGAGGCCTTCTTCGTCCCTAAATACGCGGACTCCTGCTTTTACCAAGCCGTGGTAGAGGAAGTCCGTGAATCCATAACGAGTGTCGAGTCCTCTGAAATTTAGGAACACTTGATACTCGCCCCACAATGCTCGCGCAGCATCACTACTTGATCCAGCCTCCAAGTTCACCATAGCTAGGAAGCTGATTACTTCCGGATCTCTCTCTCCCTGTAGAGAAAAGAAGTTAATGTGGCGTGGCCTAGCATAAAAATTTGCTTCTAAACGTTTTTTTTTTTGCAGAAATACACTTCAAAGTAAAAACGCGCCTATATTTTAGCACCTAAAAGCTGCTTACAAACAGAAATTTGACTATACTGATGTATTTTCAAAAGCATAACAAACTCTGTCACCCACAAAACTGAGTGTGCAGAGAAAGACCACCAAAGAATGTAGCTTAGCCAAATCCATTTCCACTAGGACACCATCAAATATCTTTGAACTTCATGAACCTGTGCACCAGCAAGTGTATTCAATCAAACAAAGAAAGGCAGCATCTCTTTCATTCTGAAACTGTAGCAAGTACAGGGAAAAAACCCATTTTTGTCAAGTGCGTGATAAGCAACAGAAGTGACACAGTTTGATATGTTGACAACTAGACAAGTTCCTCCCAGAGACAAAAAGATCAAACTTTTAGGTCACAAGTCTCTCCTTAATGTCATATAGCAAGCAACAAGGAAAGAGACGCATCCGCTTCACTTATAATTGCTTAAAGAGAGGTACCGTCCTATGTGGTAGCCATTGATTGGTTAATTCAATATGAGTGATATTATGTACAAATAAAAATGATGTAGAGGATCGATTTTACGGTAAGAGGGCTCCATCACCAAGCAATCCAAGTAAACGGGAAAGAGATATGAAATGAAAATTCTGAAAGCAGGTTGTTTCGGATGTTATCGGTAGTTTTCAAAATCAATGGTAATTTATTAATTCCATATTGGTAACTTCCATCGTTTTGTTAGAAAACAGTAAATTGTCCGGCATGAAAATGGATACTATTATCCAACTCTTATCGTATAATATAATTTTCCCCACAATTTATGATCCAACCACCCTGTCCATCACCTCACTAAGATCACACTTCTCACAGAAGCATTTCAACAAACACACAAAATGCAACCTTCGAAATTCCTCCAGCGAACTCCGAACGGGATTGCCAACGAACGCCTAATATCCCGGACAACAAACGGTGCTCCGAAAACAATTATAACAGCATGGTAGATAAGTTTTCAGTATTGGGTTCAGCGGAAAGAACATGGACAAACCGTTCGCCCTCTGCCCCAGAGACTATCAAAAGATTAGAATCTACAAGATGGAAAGAGCACATTACCGACAAGCTTTGGGACTTTCGCGTTGCTGCTTCTTCACCTTGAAAGATGGCTCCTTCAGATTACCACAGAGAGGGAGGGTCTTGTTGTGTTCGAAGTCGATGAAGATGCAGAAGCAAACAGGAGCGGAGTGACGATTGCGGGAAGCTGAAGACGTACACGGTACAGCCTTCCGGGACCGGAGGCCTGTTCAGAATCCTTGCGATGCACTCCTTGCTGCCTGCGCTATTTGCGGCGATGGCGCCTCTCAATTAATTGTGAATTACCATAGAAGCAATTCCCATCGGATCCTCTTTCTTTTCTCCTGTCGGTAAAATATTTATTAGATCCATGTTTTATTTATTTAGCGATCTAATCCAATAGGATTTAAATGGAAAATTACACTAACAGTCCCTAAACTTTGGCATAAAGTGTAATTTCATCCTGAATTTTTAAAATTCAATGATTAAGGAAAATATTTTCTTAAAAAATACTTTTTTGTTATGAAATATATGAATTAATATTCATTATATTCATCTTATCAAATGTACTTATTATAGAACATTTGTATTATACATTCTAAGTACATCTCCATAAACAATGAATGTTCATCTCATTTATTCTATACTGACAGTGTAAATCCGGAGCGAACTGAGCCACCACCACAGACCCAACCGTGAGTGAGTCACGCAATAGAGACACGGGGTTTCGAACCCCTCCCTCGAATGAAGGAGTAAAGTTCTAGTCATCGCGGCCACCATAAGCGGTGGTAATAAGAGTTTAGTTTTGATGTACAATAGATAAATAATCACAACGGTCACAATAACAGTGAAATAACAATCATACACTGGAAATAAAACTCTCTCCTCTAGTTTTCTCTACTATATCTGGTGTCTAATTTTCTCTTTTTTTTTTTTTGGTAAAGAATAATTTTTTTTTTTGGTAAAAGGTAAGAATATATTGCAACGCAATATTTTACAACACGTTATTAGTACGAAGATCTACTGACTAAATAAGTAATTTTTGCAATGTGGATATTCTTTTTATTAATTAACTTATACTTTATCTTCTTCTATCAATTCTTTTTTTTTATTTTTCTTGACCTGAAACCAAATTTCAAATCTAAAAATACCATTCTGCTTCTGAAGTGGCGTTGGATATTTGGAAATCTTTTTAATTAATAAGGATTTATTTTTGCAAGGATTATGGCAAATATTGAAAAGCCCAAATTCCACATCCTAGAAGTTCCCGGTGCCTTGATATGAAAATGCGCCTTCAAAGGTAAGGTCTTGCTAATACAATTATAGATGGTGGAACTTCAAATGAAAAAGATAAAGCAAATGTGCTGATTTTTATTCGCCGTCACAGACTCAATATTTATCCGTTCGAGACTCTCAAATCTTGTGGAGGAGGTTGAAGGATAGTATGATCATAGCAAGACTATTATCCTCCCTCAAGTACAATATGACTAGCAAAATTTCAGACTGTAAGATTTTAAATCAGTGTCTGACTATACATCCGCTTTATTTGATATTGTTTCTCAGCTTGAGTTATGCGGTATCAGACTCGCTGATGTGGATTTGTTATAAAAGACTTTCTCCACCTTCCATGCTTTGAATATTGTATTGCAACGGCAATACCGGCAGCGTTAGTTTGCCACATACTTTGAATTAATTTCTGTGCTTCTTACTGCCGAGCAAACCAATGAATTACTGCTAAAAAATCATGATCTTAAACCTGCTGGTTTAAAAAGCATTGCTTGAAGCACATGCTAACTTTGAGAAAAATACTGGCTTAAAACCATTTTAAGGGCTATAAGCGCAAGCAATAACGTAATC
Organism: Eucalyptus brandiana; assembly: GCA_014182725.1. Taxonomy (NCBI): domain Eukaryota; kingdom Viridiplantae; phylum Streptophyta; class Magnoliopsida; order Myrtales; family Myrtaceae; genus Eucalyptus; species Eucalyptus brandiana. The sequence goes on from CM024670.1 coordinate 37,813,614, forward strand.
CTAAAAGGGATGGAACCACCCTTGGAAATCTAACTTTGGCCTAAATTATGACAAAGAAAAGAAGTCAAAGAAAATGATTAACAAAAGTATTTGTCATCATGTGGTATGACTGGGCACTGATCACGTACTTGTCGTACGACAAGGCACTTTGTTGACCTATACCAGACATCTTCAAAAAATACGAGCAAGTGTGGTAAATCTCATGCCATTGAAATCAATCCTACTGCCATAACCACTGTCGAAACCAACAATATTTCCGTTGGTGGGACTCCTTTTACTCTTGAAATAGCAAATGTGAGGACCTCTAATTTGAGGCATTAGATTGGTAGATAATGATTTGAACTTCGAATTTTATGATTCTAATAATTTCTTTTTAGTTGTTTCGCTTTAAATGTTTTACTTTTTATTGTTCTTTCATATGGTTATGAAATGCTTATAAATTTTATATAATATTCATTTGACTATATAACTAAGATGCAAGATTGATTAGTCCCAAAAGTGGCTATATGGGTCAATTGAGGGGGAGATATTATAAACTATGCATTGCAGCATTGGTATGCGGCGAGTTCATAAGATGTAAGATTGATTAGCCCCAGTAGTGGCTATATGATTCAATTGAAGGAAGATATTATGAACTATGTATTGCACTCTTTTTTCTTTTTGTCCGGTTATTTTCCACAAGGTTTTTTCGGCTTAAAAGTTTTTAACGATGCAATTAATGCATCCATAAAATGGAAAGATCATAACATTTGTGCTCTGCACTCTTTTTCCCTTTTGTCCGGTTTTTATCCCACTGGTTTTTCCGGCTTAAGATTTTTAATGAAGCAGTATCATTCGATATACATTCATAATGAATACAATGAATATTTAATGGGGAGTGTTTATGAAATACATGAATGAATGAAATATATGAATGAATATTCCTTATATTCATCTTATCTAATGTACTTATTATGGTACATTTGTATGATATATTCTAAGTACATCTCTATATACAATAAATGTTCATCTCCCCTATTTAGTACATGTATCATTCAATACATTAATATTAATGATAAGTACATTTTTATTCTCCTATAAATAATAATTTAGTTTTGATGTACAATAGATGAATAATGACAACAGTCACAATAACAGTGAAATAATAGTCATATACTGAAAATAAAACCATCTTCTCTAGCTTTCCCTACCATATCTGATGTTTACTTGTTTTCTCTTCTCAATCCCTTCAAGAATACATACAATTAATTTTCTTTTGTTTGGTATATATCATTGAAACGTTGTTTCCTATTTGGGCCTATTTGGAAAATGCTTTCTTTCAAATAAAAAAATCAAAATTTTAAATAAATATTTATTTTTAATTTTTTTTCCTTTTTTTCCTTCTCTCCTAGCCGCCTCTCCACCTAACCCATCGCCCCTTCCTCCTATCCACCGCCATCACCGCCATCTTCAACAACCTCAGCTCCCTCTACGGCGATTCCGTCCATTGAAGCTCGGCTGAGCTCCAAGCACAAGCACAAGCCGGTAAGCCTTGACCATGCCCGGAGGCGGGGTAAGCCTTGACCATGCCCGAGGCGCAAGCGCAAGCGTCACAAACAAGGACAAGCCTGGGCTCACACTAGAAGAAGGCGTAGGCACACCAAATGGAGAAGCAACAGAGATCCCCAACGAGGCAAACAAATGGCGAAGGGAACTCGACGCGAATGGCGACAAACTTAGCCATTCCAAAGGGCGACGATCCTTCGAACGTGACCGACAATAGCGTACCGAAGAGCATTGGCACCAAAGTCGCCGGCATGGAGCCGAATCCATTGAAGAATGAAGGTGCAAAAGACACCGAGGAAGAAGAAGAGGAAGAGGAAGAGGAGGGAGCGAAAGCCAATGAGAGCATAGGAGGGGCTAGGGTTGGAGGAGGCTGCTGCAAAGCCAACGGAAGCGTAGGAGGGGCTAGGGTTGGAGGAGGCAGCGGTGGCGGTGACGAAAGGGAGGGAGCGAAGGAGAATGAGAGAGGGGAGGAGTTAGGGTTTATGTTCACAGGCAAAGAAAGAAAAAGAAAAAAAAAAAAAAAAAGAATAGATATAATAATAACAAATTCAAAAGTTTTAATTAGAAATTTTTTTAATAATAAATTTTTCATTAAGCAAGGACCTTAAAATATGTTGTGGATCATGAAACCGAGGTTAGGTCTGATGCTGCGGACACTTCTCAATCTCGCCTTCTATCCTTCCTTTAGAAATCACGCTACGATAGCAAAACGAACGCACAGAGTATCCCCGACCATTTCATTAATTTACCAAGTGCCTACTTCTACTCCAGTAGAAACTGAAATCAAGTCACTGTTAATGATTTTGAAAAGAAAAGTACGACACTTTTGCTAAACTCCTTACTAGAGCAGAAACTGTAGAATTAAGTTCATCGACAGCTCTTAAACCTCATTGCCACTTCAAAAAAATGAGAAAAGACAGACACCAACCACTCGAAACGTCACTCGGCTAAGAATTTTTTGAGACATCTTCATGAAGTGCCTGCTGAGTACGACTTTTCGCCAGTAGAAATGGTGGGAGAAATGACGGAACAATGAATGCCACTACCAAGCACAGTAGAACCAAAATTCCAACAGGCCAAGCTTTGTGTGGAATCCCTAGTAGGAGTTCGTCACAAACTGCCATTGGAGTCACAAAGCATTCTGTCAGAAATTATATAAGTTTGCTTATGCTGCAAGTAAACAACACACCGATGAAAATTCTGCTGCTGGTTTATTCTTGTAACAATAGAGAGTTTTACAAATTTAGAAAGAAGTAGAAGATGATCATCAAGACCAAAAGGTAAAGCGAACTTATAAGACAACTAGCAAGATGCCCGTGCCTTGCACTGGTCTGAGACTATATTTGTTATATTATTCTACAAGATATATGCACCCTGTTCAGGTCCAAGATTATATTTGTTATAATATTTTGAAAGTTGAAATCGACATGAACTTTTACGAGAGAATTAATAAGCAGAAAATTATAATAATATAAATAGTAACATCAATCAGATCCTCCACTAGAGTTTACATGGAGTATTTTTTTAAGTGAATATTAACCCCATCATGAAGGCTTATGCTCCAATTAAAAGAAAACACGAAAGATGAAGTAACAATATTTGTTGAGTCATAATAAAAGTACATGAAATATTTCGAGCATGTAAATTAATATGAAACAGTGAAAAACATGAAAGCATAAATGATCATTTTTCCTTCATTTGTCAGAATCTTTATTTAGTGCCATCGACTGGGTGTGGAAAAAGCTGGCAACCTAATTGTGTAGAATCTTCTTGAGAGTAAAACGGTTCCTTCTCTAAACTCCATTTTTTTGTCTTTCTTTATAGAGTGTTAGAAGTGATTTCTTCAACATCATATGCCAATTCCACCTATTTTAGTTCAGTATTTTATGGAAATTCTCCCTTTTTTTTGGTGACCATTAGATGTCTATCTTTCTGTTTTGGCAAGATTGATGGATATTTCATCATCCACAAAAATGTCTCAATTTGTATTTTGAAAGAAATTTGCAATATTTCTTTCTCACTTAACTGTGTGTGTGCAGATTCTGAAATTAGACATCTGTTAGAGATGCAAGATGAATTTCATAAGTTCAGTGATACAAAAAACTTTATAGGACCATCCACAATTGCAGGGCCCATTATATGCCTGGTAACAGGTTTCTGCGAGATTAGGGAACCCCACAATCTAAGTAATCCTCAGATTCCTCTACAAACACTTAAGTATGCTTCTCAATCAAACCACTACCATCTACCAAGATATCCGTAGACAACTCAAGGTTTAGCGAGAAACATTGTCAGTTGAGTTTGCCCACATTTTTTTCGAGTTCTTCAACTATAGACATGTCAGATAACCATGGGACAGTTAATCAATTTATAAGAAAATTATTTTCGATTCATTACAGCATATCATACGTGCAAGAGTGAAATTTCCATTATGTATTTGATAGTAAAACCAACAAGCCTTGTGAAAGTACATGCAAAAGCATGAAACTAGCAGCCAATCAAATGTCATTATGAGGGACTGCATGATGACTGCATTTGGAATTTGGTTATCCTCTCTGATTAAATTGACAATGACAAAAAGGGTAATTGCATGAACGATTTTACTATGAATTACCTATATTATAGATGATGGATTCTCTCTCCTTTACATCTCGTATGGCAACAACTCCTTCAGGTTCCACAGCAACCAGTACATGCATTCCACCCTGAACCAGAATGAAAGACTGTAAGGCTTTCAAATATCTAATAATGCAGACATAATCATAGATAGTGTGAACCTGATTCCGTATAAATTCAAGGCTCTCCGTCTTAAATATTATTTTCTCAGTGTTAAGTAATCTTCTATTTAAGTTTGTTGCTGAGTCCGAATCACCCTTCATTAGTTGCAAAGAGAAGCAAGCAGGTATCTGTCATTCAACAGAAAGCAAAAATATATCACCAATTATAGAGAGAATGAAAAAGGAAGTCCTTGAAAACACATTTACATACAGAAGCTGGGTATGATATCTTCACTTCATACCGAGTGTATGGTTTGAGGCCCTCCAACTTATAAAGGCGAGATCCTCTATGTAGTGGCAGAGATTCTTTCCATAGCTCCTCACCTACTTTTAGCATTGTCTTCTCGACCCTGCAGAATGGCAGGATGCCCTTTCAGCTTAACAAGACAGTCATGCAATGTGCTCTTGTAAACAAACAGAATTTTGACTATACTGACGCATTTTCAAAAGCATAACAAACTCTATCGCCCACAAAGCTGAGTGTGCAGAGCAAGACCACCAAAGAATCTAGCTTAGCCAAGTCCATTTCCACTAGTACACCAAGTATCTTTGACCTTCATGAACCTGTGCACCAGCAAGTGTATTCAATCAAACAAAGAAAGCTAGCACCTCTTTCATTCTGAACTGTAGCACCTATGGGGAAAAAACCCATTTTTATCAAGGTGCAAGATAAGCAACAGAAGTGATACAGTTTGGTACATTGATAACTAGATATGTTCCTCCCAGGGACAAAAAGATCAAACTTCAAGGTCACAAGTTTCTCCTTAATGTCATATCACAAGCAACAAGGAAAAAGATACACCTGCTTTGCTAATAATTGCTTAAAGAGAGGTACCACCCTATGAGGTAGCTATTGATTGGTTAATCGTATGTGTAATATTATGCACAAATAAAAATGACATAGAGGATCAATCTTACAAATAAAAGTATTATGCACAAACAAAAATGACATATCACAAATAAAAATGACATAGAGGATCAATCTTACAGTGTTGAGAGAACAGAATCACCTAGAGGACTCCATCACCAAGCAATCATAGTAAACAGGTAAGATACATGAATTGAAAATTCTGAATATAGGGTATTTCAGAGGTGATCGGTAGCTTTGAAAAACAATGGTAATTTAGTAATTCCATATTAGTAACTTCCATCATTTCATTAGTAAACAACAAATTTTCCGGCATGAAAATGGATACTTTTGTCTAACTCTTTTCATATAATACAATTATCCCCACAATCATGATCCGACCACCATCTCCATCACCTCACCCACCATCATCTCCACCAAGTTCGCCTCACCGCCGCCATAGCCACCATAAAATCATCGCCACCACCAGCAACGTAGCTAAGAGCACACTTCTCACAGAAGCATTTCATCAAACACACAAAATGCAACCTTCGAAATTCCTCCAGTAATCTCCGCATGGGATTGCCAACGAACACCCATAATCCGGGACAACAAAACCGTGCCCCGAAAAAAACTAGTACAGCATGTTGGATAGATAAGTTTTCAGTAATGGGTTCTGCAGAAAGAACATGAACAACTCGTTCTTCCTCTGCATCCGAGACTGTTAAACCATTAGAACCCATAAGATGAAAGAGCACATTACCAAAAAAGCTCGGAACTTTCGGATTGCTGCTTCTTCACCTTGAAAAGGGAGGGTCTTACCACGTTCGAAGTCGATGAAGAAGACGCAGAAGCAAACAGGAGTGGGGAGTGAACATTGCAGGAAGCTGAAGACTCGGCGGGCGTGCAAGGCCAGGGGTGCTCACGGGCCGGGCTCGGAGTCAACATGAGAGAGAGCAGGAAAAAAGACGGTGGGCAAGCCCAAAACCAGTTTTACAGGGCCAATCCCAAGAATCAGACATCCCAGGTTCCACTAATTCATGGTATCTATTCCATTTTTCGAGGAAAACTAGTGAAACAGAAAGAAAGAAAGAGGAGATGCTGGAATGACATTCTAGATTCTGATTCTTCCAATAAGAAAACTGCTAAAATAATCAGATTTGGGCAAGCTCATGTAGCATACATGCTTTGGTGTTGAGCACCAGTGTTGTGCAGTGTACAAGGATGGAATTGAGTCAAGCTACTCGCAAGTGATTCGGGTTTGGCTTGGTGACTGCTCGAGATCTGCTCATCTGATTTTGAGTTTGAACTGCTCAAGTTTCTTTTTGATCTTGAGCTCAAGCTTGTAATACTTAGCTCAATAGGCTCACAAGCTTAACTGTTAAAATATATGTAATTATTATCTTAAAATTACAAAAATTTCAATCTTATAAAAGTGAGCTCGAGCTCGTGTTTGAGTGTTTATTTATAACTTGATCGTAATCGAGTCAAGCTAGTTTTCTCTTATCAACGCTATTTCTTCATCAAGTCATCCATTACAAGTAAATTAACACGATGCAATCAAGTCTTAAACTTCTTTAGTCAATGCCCCTCCTAATCTTTTCTTTTCTTTTTTTATGCAACGGTCAAGAGGTATTCTCGGCCAATTTTCTTGCCCCTCCTAATCTTTTATTTAATATAATTGCTTTAGGACCAGACTGTTAAATATCCTTCACATTCTTCTTCATAACATCTCCATGTTGACCATCCCTTTTTTGCTTTGGCCGATGTTTTAACTCAACATGTCCTCTTTCTCCTTTTCTGCAATGATTTTCTTCTCCCTTTTGTTCTCTCTGCCTTCTACACAATCTGTTCATAGAGACCCCCAGAATAAACGCAAACTCTCTCTCCTGATGGACCGAAAATACCTTCTAGTTCAAGCACTAAAAAACTCTAACTAAAATAACTCGGGCACCATTACGAGCCGTGTCCAGCCACGTGGCTGTCATACGTGGCCACAGCCACCATCATCCCACGTATTCGCCAGCCAAGAACTGGTCAACCGCGGAGCCACGATGCACACCGAAAGAAACCAGGAAACAAGGACATAGAAAGCAAAGGATAGCAGTGAAAAATCCACCAAAACGCATTTGACAAACCACAAACGCCTAAAAAGGACAGAGGACTAAGAACAAATGCATAAACACGTCAAGTGTTTATGAAAATTATGATGACAACTCCAGGAATATTGGTGGATTTTTCACTGCTATCCTTTGCTTTCTATGTCCTTAGCGCACGTCAGTGTTTGTCAAGTGCGCTAACAAATCCTAATGTTTCCAGCTCCGCCGGGACTTGAATCCACGCCAGCGAACATTATGATGACAACTCCGGGAATATTCTCGAGGACAATATCAAAGCACCAAGCAAAGCAACCAAAAGTTTTAAGAGATTCGGAATCGATGGGAACGAAATTTTTGAATGAGAATGCACTCAATGATCAAGAACAATCGTGCACTGAAAGGAACAAATTCGAATGCCCCCCTAAACAAGTCAGAGTCTGAGACCAAGCTGGACGGACTTCGTTCGGGCATTTCTTCGAACACGTAATGGGCAGCGCGTTGGAGAGTGAATATGGACTTCTTCAGAGCTCGAACTCACACCCAAACTCGAGAAATCAGCGAGTATCGTTCGAACTTAAGAGAAACCGACTCATTTGGGTCCGACGCGGTTGAGGGCTAAGGAAATCGAGCTTGCTTAGCTCTTCAAAATCAAGCGGGACGCAGCTAAAAAAAAAAAAGAAGGAACGACGAGCACTCAATCGCAGGCCCCTACCTGGCTTGGCGACGACGTCCGGAAGCCGGTCTTAACACACATCTAGCTATGGCCGGCCGTCTTAGTGTCGCCAAGCCGGGATCCTCGGGAAAACAACGGATCGAAACCAAAACTCAACTTACCAACGTCGGAGGACGTGGAAGAAGGGAGGAACCGCAAGCTCCGTTGCGCCGGTTTGCAACGGGGATTTCAGCCCTCTCGCTCTCTCGGCTGCTCTCGCTCGAACTCCCTTTCGGATCTCTCTCTCCGACCCCCTACCTCCGGTTTTCCCCCTCTGTCCTTCTCCGGTCTCCCTCGTTCCTCCCCTTTTCTTCTGCTTGGCTGGTGCGCGCGGCTGCCACTGCCGGCCTGGCCCCGACCACCAGCTCCCGGTCGACGCTCTGCCTCTGTCCCTGTTCCCTCTGTCTTCTTGCCGCCTTCCTTTTTCCTTTCTACAGGTTCCACGCGCGAAGGACGGCCAGGAGGAAGAAGACAAGTTTGTGGCGAGGCCGGGCTGAAGGGGCAAAAGGCCTGGGCCGCACGGGGGCAAGGAAAGAGAGGCGGGCCGGGCCAAGGTCGGATCCGGCCCGACCCGGCCTCTCTAGTCCTTTTTTCTTTTCTTTTATTAAAAGAAATTACTTAATTTTTTTAAAATTTGTATTTGAAAAAAAAATTAGGTGTCAACAAGTGCCCTCGGAAAAAAAAGATGCTAGGTCTATAAGTGGATTTAAACATTTAAAATAGCAGGGGAAGCAATAGTACTACGAATAAAGCCCTAGGAAGAGGTCAATAGAGCAATGGGAATGATAACCCACTCTAGCCTCTTATCGAGCACAACTATGAGTGTTGCAGCGAAGGCCACCGGCATGAAAGCCAAGGAGAGGAATAGAAACAAAAGGCCCATTATGATCTTCTTAGGCAAAGAGTCAAGAAAATCTTGTGGCCCATACCGCAAAGTCAAGATTGCTAGAAATAGCAAGATAGCCATCACAGAGGAGAGCAAACCTAATGCATCCGAAATTGCGAAAACTAAGAGAGAGGCCTCCCTTAACAACAATGGGATTCCAGTACTGCCATTATTGCTCCTAGGCATAGTGAAAGCAACAACAAACAATATTGTGGCAATTAGAGTTGAGACAAGCATATACGAATTTGCTACGTCCTCCACCCACTTCTTTCCAATCTAAAGCAACTTTTCATGCTCATCCACAAAGGTTTGCCATAACGTTTTGTAGACACATTTGCAAATTCTCAGGTCAGGGGTAACCCAACTTTCCACGGCCTATGCATAAAAGTCACAAATATGAGTTACAATAAGAGCACGTTTTATAACAATTCTATTCCGAGAAACAATTTTTTCTAATTCCGTTCTTGTTTAAAATTCCTGAGCAAAAGAACGCGTTTAGTAACTTTCATAAATTTCTATTCTTGGGATAGAAATACGTTGGTAGGATTCTTAGATTTTTTTATTTCTTTTAATTTTTTTTAAATTTTTTATTATATTTTCTTCTTTTTTTCCTTTTTTCTTTTTTCTCTTTGGCCGGTCATTGACCATCGTCGTGGCCAACGACCGGCTAGGCGAGGTCCAATGAGCTCGTCGGAGGCTAGCTTGGCCACGGCGAGCCTTAACCTCGCCGATGGCCAAGTGAGGCTCAACCTCGCGACAGGGGGAGGCCGAGCCTTGCTGCGGCCGCACAAAGCTCGACCTCGCCTTGGCTAGGCGAGGTTGACGTCGCCCAGCCCAAGCGAGGTTGAGCCTCACCGTGCCTCGCCCAACCACTACAAGGCTCAAGCTGACGAGCCTCACCATGACTCGGCGTCTTCGGGGCCCGGCGACGCTTCAGCGAGGTCATCGGCACTCATATGGCCGGTCACCGACGACCAGCCAAAAGGAAGAAGAAGAACAAGAAGAAAAAAAAGAGAAGAAGAAAAGAGAAAAATTGATTCTATAAATTGTTCTCGGAATAAGAAGTTACTTTTTTCTACTTCTTGTTTTTATTCCAAAATCTATTTCCAGGAACAAAAGTTTTACCAAACAGATTCCTATTCTTTTTTCGTTTCCCGAAACAAAAGAATAGAAATAGTTGTTTTGGGAATAGAAATACATTTTAACAAACAGGCCCTAAGTGAATAAATTATTGTAAATTATAAAAATTTGATGAAGGAACATCTCAAGGAGATTAAGACTTATCCAACTTTTATTGGGAAGTTACATAGAGGCTAAGTCCATCTTCTTCGATGATGATTTTGTGCTTCAATATAGTCAAATAATAAATGTATGAAAAGCACTATTTTTCTACTTTCCAATGAATTAAGTTTGATCCAATTCGGAATCTTCTTCAGGAATATATGAAAAAAATATTATGAGTTGGCCAGGAAATCAGAGAATGTGTCTTTCGGCATCTCTAGGTGCTTTGTTGAGCCCCATGCATTATGTATTGTTTCTATAGTTATCTGAGTCAAGAGCCTATGTTAATATTATGATTTGTCTTGGGGATGTTGGTCTTTTCTTGGGAAATTAAAGATTTCTATGTTGGGATTTGCCTATACTTGTAAGGTTGTTCAAGTTGTGAATCTATATTAACCACTCCCAAGGCTTTGCTCAGGGTAGTCAAAGGAATCTTCCTCTAGGTCCAATGTATGTAACTCACCGCTCAATGGAATCAACCAAAGTGATGCGAAGTTAGTGAAAATCTGATTCCTAAGAAATGAGGTGTTCTTCACTTTTTATATTTATAAATTACCCTTCTCATATCTGAATTATGAAAGTTCACGACTTAGGGGCACAACTCTCGAGTTTCAAATTTTATGTAATCATCATTTAGCTTCCTTGGATCAACAACCTTTCAATCCCGCCTCTCTCTCTCTCTCTCTCTCTCTCTCTCTCTCTCTCTCTCTCAAAATTTATTATCCAATAGAAGGTCTAAAGTTCTCTACGTCGCTTTCCTCACTTCTTCACCTAATTTTTATTAATCTCGGGAGTAAAATTCTGTGCACCAGACTAACGTGGGAAGTGCGCCCTTAAAATGCTCGGATGAATTAGATGAGGTGCATCAAAACTGGCTCAAATATTGCCGTATACTATAAGAAAAGAGATTTTATGTATATTCTCAAGACTATCCAAATAAAGTCCTATCCATCATAGTTTAAGAAATTTGTCAAGAAGATATGATAGTCATCATTAAGTGCAGTTATCAAATGTATAAAAAGAAAGGCACTTACCTTAAACCATTGGAGATCTATTTGCATTTGAAATACTGCTCCGGAGACATTGGGCGCGTTTGGTAACGTTTACGTTCAAAATTGTTCCAGGGAACAAAAAAAGTATTTCATTCCCTAGAACAATTTTGACCGAAAAACATGCGTTTGGTAAATTTGTTTCGGGAATAAAAAATGAATAGAAACACGTTTGGTAAATTTTATTCTTTTTTTTTTTTTTTTAATTTTTAAATATTTTTATTTTATTTTTCATTTTTTCCTTTCTTTTTTATTTTTTTCTTCTTTTGGCCGGCGGCCTCGCCGGGGGCCGGCGACGCTCCGGCGAGGTCGCCGACCCTCGACGGCGTCGCCGGCCCCCTCGATGGCCGGTCGCCGGCCATGGCCGAGGCCGACAACCGGCCAAAGAAAAAGAAGAAAAAAAGAAGAAAAAAAGAGAAGAGAGAGAAGAAGCATTTCTTCAAAATCGTTTCTAGAACAAGAAACAACTTTTTTTTTCTCATTTTTGTTCTTTTTGTGTTCGGGAACAAAAAAAAAAAAAAAACGCAACCAAACGCGTTTATTCTTTTTTTTGTTCTAACAAAAAAAAAAAATCTGTTCCAGAAACAGATTTCAGGAACGAAAACATGCAGGGCCATTAATTACAGTACTGGAACTAGGATTGTACTTTGCTGCAGCGATCATCTTCTCTTCGTTTGAGAATCAGAGCATATTTTTATGATATAACATGTGGTCAGCGTCAATGAGAAGTCGTAAATAATGGAAGAAGACAATTTTGCGTGTTCTAGATCAACTTATCAGTTAAATTATGTTTCAAGTTTACAAAACCTCCTCCATTCGGAGGATTTTGAACAACTTGACCTGGATTATAGTACAACTCGGGCGCACCATTGAGGAAGGGGCCTTGACGTCATATGCTAAGATCCTCCTATGTTTCTAGGCGGCTCTCGCATGGGAATCCCACTGGGAGATTGCGCAAATAGCTAACTAAATGTATACGTCTTATTCTCAACCAAATTCTGATGTGTCATTCCGATATTTTATCTTCAACGCATGCATGGCATTTTATGAATCAGATGTTGATCTTAACTTCTCCGAAATTTTTACAGCAGCTAAGAAATTGTTTAGATTTTATGCTTATTCAACTCATCAATAAAGACAAATGAGAAAAGCAGACGATTCGCAAATCTTGTTTTGCTTTTTGAGTGATGGATCCTATTATCCCTTGGCCAAAAATAACTTGTTTTGCTGACTTGAATACTAGTATGCTTCCGGTCTACGCGCTTGTTTCGTTTCAGAGTATATTTTTACGATATACCATATGGTTAACATTGACGAGAAGTCATCCGCGATGGAGAAAGGCAATTCTGTGAGTTCTGTATGAACTTCTCTCTAGCTAGAGACTCCACTTGTCATGACATTGATTCCATATGCAGATGATAACCAAAGGCTACCCGTCAATAATTTCCGGAGTCCTGAAAATATTATACTTGAACCGCTGGACCAGTACTATAGTGTTACGTGACATGCGCACCAATATGGAAGTTTCTGCGATGTTTCTCGGTGACTCATACGTGAATCCCATGGAGAAAGTCCAAAAATTACTTTTTAAATGTACTTGTCCCATTCTCGACCTAATTATGTTTTGACTCATTCTTATGTTTTACCTTCCGTGGATAGCATCTTATCATTCCCATAATTTATGTTTAGTCTATTCATTGTCTAAAACAAATGACAACAGCGTGTTTTGTTTTCCCTTTGATACCATTTAATTGATAGAGGTCCATAGATATACAAGAGAAACGATATTCAGGTCCCATGCCAAGTTTCTACGATGTTTTCTTTGGAAAAATGTTTAAGTATTATGAAAAATAACAATTGTCAGAAATCTATTGAAAAAGATGACAAAATATTTTCAAATATCTGAGACATACAAGCACTATCCTTAAGAATAGCTTCACCCCTCAGAGTACGAAATTTTCAGTGCATAAGACTCTAGTAGCTATTTTTTAAGATATAACAGATTTTCTTCTATACTTTGCACCGAGTATTAGAAGGAATGCGAACATAATTATATGTATAACCTAGCAAAGAAAAAAGAAACATATGTAAAGAGAAGAAAGATTCTTGTTTTGATATATCCATATCTTTTTTCAATTATGTTCAAAGTAATGAAAGAGAATATGACTAAAGAAGAGTACATGAAGAAATAAATCAACCTTACAAAGACGTTATAAATCCATTATAAACTGCCGTAAAATCGTTACATAATGATGCCTTCATGGCGGTCATAATTATTATCAAAGCCATTACTTTCTAATATTTCAAAACCAATGAAATATGTAATGGTTTCTCGATGACTCTCATATATGAATCCCATAGGGGAAGTGCAAAAATTGCGTATTAAGGACTCATTTGACAACTTGCTAAATAGAGTTTGATTTTATTCTTTTGTTATCAGGAATAGATTTGTAACAAAAATCTGCTCGGTAAATTTTTTGTTTGCGGGAATAAATTTTGTTATTAGAATTAGATTTGGAATAAAATCAATGAGTAAAAAAAAGTTGCTTCTTTATTTCCGATAACAATTCCAAAATCAAGTCAACCCAAATTTCTTATTTCTCTTTAGCCTTCTTCTTTTCTTCTTGTTCTTCTTCCTTCTCTCTTCTTCTTGACTACCATCGCCACATCCACCACCGCCAGTCATTTGTGACCAGTTGGGCGATATTCGACGAGCTTGCCAGATGCTTGTCAAGCCGAGGTGAGGTCCGATGAGCTCGTTGGTGGCCAAGCAAGCATCGCTCAAGCCTCTCTCAGCCACCGACGAGACTCGTTTAGTTGGGCAAGACTCGTCGAGCCACTAGCAAGCCTTGCTAGGCTAGGCGAGGCTCGGCCAAGCCATGGCTATCTAGCGAGGTCGAGCCCCGCCGGTAACAACCAAGCCTCACCTAGTTGCTAGTGAGGCTTAGCCAACGGGGTATAGCCTCACCAGGGGCCAACGACGCTTCAGCGAGGTCGCCAACCCTCGTTTGGTTGGTTGTCAGTCATATTGAGACCGACAACCAGCCAAAGCTTGAAGAAAAAGATAAAGAAAAGAAAAGAAAAAGTCATAAAATTATTTTAAAAATTAAAAGAAAATAGTTTAGATTAGAAAATTTGAAAACAATACCAAACACAATTCTATTTCAAAAATAAAAATTTTGAATAGTTACCAAACGCCTTAAAATACTTAAAAATGATTATCATAAACAGAATAAAAAAGAATTATTTATGATTAGAAATTGTTATTGGAAAGAGAATGATTACCAAACGCACCATGAGTATACTTGTCTCATTCCCATATTTTATTTTCTGTGGATGGCATTTTATCATTCCCATATGTTATGCTTAGTCAACTCATCGTCAAAAACAAATGAGAACAGGAGTGTTTTGCAAATTTCCCCTCGGATACCATTTCATTGGTCAAGTTACGTATATATACAAGAGAAACGATAATCTCGTAATTCTTTTAACATACAAATTCTAAAAACAAATCAAACAACTTAAATTATAGAATCAATTTCCCATTAAATTTGTCATTCGTGGTTGTTATCTAAACCCTCTATTTGGGTTGGGTTTAGTCTTAGATTGAGTGTGCGGCTCAAGATTTGTTCAATTCAAAAGAGTACAGGGATCAAATTGAACAAAACGAAATTTAAAATTTATATTAAATATTTGCTATAAGTCCATCAACTATTTTTAATATTGTATTGCCTAGTCAAATTCAAGCACGTGAATAAAGTGTTGTCTCGTTACACATGCAACTTAGGAAAATTACTAAAAAAAATATAATCCTATTGTATGGATGTCAATTCAGTTTTAAAATTTTTATTTTAATCAATTTAATCGTAAAATTTTTGTCAATGTGGTTCTTCCGATTTTATGAATTTTGGTTGGAAATTATTGACATGCACACCAACCATCCTACGTGGTATCACTGGTATTACCGTAAAATTTCAATTTAGTCAATTTTTTTATTCCTTTTCTTTTCTTTTTATTTTCCTTTTTTAGCCTATGGTTGATCTTAGGCCACAAGAGAGGGCCGGCCTCACCCAAGCAAGGGTCGCCTTTTCCTACCACAAGCAAGGGCCATGATGTCCATGCTACCCAATGTTCCTAAACCTTTATAAAATGTTCAATCAAGTCTCTAAATAATTTTATGTGTCATGAAATCCTTAAATTCTCCATTTTGTTTTTTTGTTTGTTCAAGTTGATTCTTCTATTAAACATGCGGATGGAATTGCGAGGTGGAGTGCCACATCAGTTTAATTTTTTCGAATTTTCAATATTTCACTAGTACGCCATCAAGTATCTTTGAATTTCATGGGCCTTTGCACCGGCGAGTGTATTCAATCAAACAAAGCAAGATAGCATCTCCTTTCTGAAGGTATAGTACCAAGGAATAAACTTTAATTTTTTCGAGTGCATGATAAGCAAAAGAAGTGACAGAGTTCGGTAAGTCGATAAATATACAAGTTCCTCCCAGAGACAAAATGTTCAAACTGCAAGGTCACAAGTTTCCCCTATATCTCGTATCACAAGCAACAAAGTTAAAAGACACATTTGCTCAGCTAGTAATCCCCCAAAGGGAGGTACTGTCCAACGAGGTAGTTATCTATAGGTTAATCAAATACAAGTGATTTTATTTTATTTTGTCGGTTTTCATTATATTCTTACTTTAACTCTCATTTTTAAACTTTTGCATTGCTTCCTTATAGGGTGTGAGAATCGAAATCCATACCTAAAACTAAATCACCTCCACTCAATACCCTTGAGAAAATAGAGATTCGAACCCCTCACCTCCTCTTCTCATGTAGGAAGGATGTCCATTAGGATAAACCCTAGTGATTAAATACAAGTGATGTTACACACATAAAAAAAAAAAAAAAAAAAAAAAAGACATAGAATATAAATCTTATGGTGTTAAGAAAACAGAACCACCTAGCTGGCTTCGTCACCAAGCAATCCAATTAAACAGCAACAGGGAAGGGACGTGAAGTGAAAATTTTGAAACTTCATGAGCTGAAACCGGGGTGTTTCGGATGTGATTGGTAATTTTCAAAGTTAATCGTAATTTTTCCAAATCTGTTAGTAATTCCACAATGGTAACCTCTGTCATTTCGTTAGTAAACAGCAAATCATCCGGGCGTGAAAATGGATACTATTATCTAACTTTTTTCGTATAATATAATTTTCCCTACAATCATTATCCAACCACCATGTCCATCATCCCACCCACCATCATCTCCACCACCCAGTTCCCCTCGCCGCAGCTGCTGCCACCAAAGCCACTGTAAATTCATCGCCGCCACCAGCAACCTAGTTAAGATCACACTTCTCCCAGAGCATTTCATCAAACACACAAAATGCGTTCTTCGAAATTTTTCCAGTGACTCGGCACGGGACTGCCAACGAACACCTATTATCTGGGACAACAAAAAGTGTTCCTAAAACATCTATTACAGCATGATGGATAAGTTTTCAGTATTGGGTTCCGCGGAAAGAACGTGGACAACTCGTTCCTTCTCTGCATCCGAGACCGTCAAACCATTAGAATCTATGAGATGAAAGAGCGTATTACCAAAAAGTTTGGAGCGTTCGCGTTGCTGCTTCTTCACCTTGGAAGATAGCTCCTTCCCATTTCCACGGAGAGGGAGGGTCTTACCATGTCGGAGTCGATGAAGACGCGGAAGCAAACGGGCGTGGGGTGACAATTGCAGGAAGCGGAAGAAATGGAGGGCGGCGAGGCCAGGGCTGCTCACGGGCCGGGCTTGGAGTCAACACAATAAAGAGCCGGAAAAAGGACACTGGGCAAGCCCAAAACCAGTTTTCCCAAGAACCAGACATCCGGGTTCCACTAATTCATTATAATTCAAGTGTTGGGATAATGACACAAACAGTCTTTATCTTTGGTCCAATATATAATTTGATCAATGAATTTTTAATTTATTCAATGCGATCCCTGAACTTTAGCCCAACGTGCATACGTTGAATATTTTCATACAGCTCAAAGATATTAAACATGTACCAAAAGTTCATGGACTACATTGAACAAATTAAAAATTCATGGACCACAATGTGCGTTAGGCTAAAATTCAAGGACTACATTGAACAAATCAAAAGTTCATAAGCCAAATTACATATTTAGTCAAAGTTTATAGACTATTTGTGTCAATTTCCCATCAAATGTTTTCCATTTTTCGAAGAAAACTAGTGAAATAGAAAGAAACAAGAGGAGATGGTGGAATGACATTCTTGATTCTGATTCTTCCAATAAGGAAACTATTAAAGTAATCAGATTTGGGCAAGGCTCATGTAACATACATGGTTCCACCAATGGTATGCGGTGGTTTAATGGGGGTGAAATTGAGTCAAACTACTCGCGAGTGCCTCAGGTTTGACTTGGTGATTGCTCGAGATTTGCTCATCAGATTTCGAGTCAAGCTCGAGTTTGAACTACTCAAGTTTTTTATTCGTGCCAAGCTCAAGCTTGTAGTACATAGGCTCACGAGCTTAGTTGTTGAAATATATGTAATTGTTATGAAAATCGACACTTAACAAGCTTAGTTGTTGAAATATATGTAATTGTTATGAAAATAGACACTTAACATTACAAAATTTTCAATCTTATAAAAGTCAAGCTCGAGCTTGTAATTTTTGGCACAATAGGCCTGCTAGCTTAATTGATGAAATATATGTAATTATCATGAAAAATAGACACTTAAAATTACAAAAAGTTCGAGCTCACATTCGAGTTTTTCTTTATAAATTGATCATAACTGGGCCGAGCTCAAGTATCTTAATTTTCCAATCATGTCCAGCTCAAGCACGATAGTTGATATTGATCAAGCTTGAGTCGGATTTTGAGCAATGAGTATGCGGGCCAAGCTCAAGCTTACAGTGTATTGGCTCGATGCAGCTTGATTATACCTCTAGTGGTAGGTAAGTGCAAGTCTCTTCATTAAGACAAATCAGTACGACTACGAATGTGCCATTTTCCTAGTATTTGTCAAGTTATTTTCTTGATTGTTCAAGGGGACACTTATTCTCTTTGATGTGCTTTTCATGTCATGAATCTATTGACTAAGTCTAAAGAAAAAAAGCCACTCTTGGCAAATGACATTGTTGTAAACTTTGGTGCCAATGCCATGTCTTTTGGGTCATGATAGAATATTGGGAACATGTCCTTGGGAGGTCAAACACAATCTCTCCTCTTTTTCTACCCCCACCTTAATTTTGACTTTTTGACTGATGCTTTTTTTGTCCGTTTGCTTTCCTTTGTTGCTTTTTGACTATTTCATCTTTACGTGCTGGTTTTCTCTTATCAACACTCTTTCTTCGTTAAGTCATCCATTACAATTAAATTAACGGATCAAGTTTTAAACTTCTTTAGTCAATGGCCCTCCTAATCTTTTTATTTTTTTATGCAACGGTCAAGAGGTATTCTCGACCAATTTTCTCACCCCTCCTAATCTTTTACTCAATATAACAGCTTTAGGACCATATTTCTAGATACCCTTCACATTCTTCTCTATAACATCTCCATGTTTTGACCATCCCTTTCTTGCTTTGGTAGATTATTTTTTATTTTTTTTTAACTCAAGCTGTCCTCTTTCTCCTTTTCTGCAATGCTTCTCTTCTAAGCTCAGCTGGTGAGGTGTACATGGCGAAGTTGTCCTAAAGCTGCTTAAGCCATCATAGTTTAGGAAAGGACATATGTAAATCTCAGTTCATCCAAAGATGATACCTTGCCAATTTTATTATTATTATTATTATTATTATTATTATTATTATTATTATTATTATTATTATTATTATTATTATTTGGTGGTTTGATACCTTGCCAATTGGCTTTCTCTATCATGCAATACAGGAATCTAAATGGGTCACCACTTCCCGATACCATTGGCACAAGGCCCATCGTTTCACTTGCCCCAAGTTTCCAAAAGCTGCTTGGACCAATGAAATTGGGTTTTCATTATCCAACAGTAATCTTGACGGAGAAGGGTGGAAATTATGAATCAGAACAAATTGGCTCGCATCCAATGACTCGATGGTGATATTGCTCTTGTCTTTGCACATCTTAGTCAATAACTATTCAGGAATTTCTGCACTGATTCATGCTGACTTGGGCAAATCATAGACCACCAGAGCATGCTTCCTTCAAAAATTAGTATAATAAACATTGTGCAGGTATAATTATCATTAGTTGTCAATGTTAATTGAAAGAATGTCAAAGGTTATGGTTGAGGTCAGCGCAGTCATCTATTCCCTTGTTTTATGGGTTATGGAATATTTTTTTTCATTTAAATATTTATGTAAAGTATAATTGATGCAATCTCATGTACATTCACGAAAATCTCGCAAGAAATATAGTAATTACTTGACGACATGGTGATTTTCTATCATATACATTGGCAAGGCGAAATTCATGCAACCTTACGTGCACGCTATAAATTCATTTTCCCACGTTATCAATCACAAATAATTTCAGTTTGAATCAAATTAGTCAGGATTCGACTCACATCTTGTCTAATCCATGAAAAGCGGGTGCGTAAAAACCAACACAAATATCATATCAACTTTCTCTCGCCTTGCTTCTAAAGATAAACAGAAAGGGGTTTGAGAGACTTAAAATTCTCTCCTTTTTAAAGTTGCGCAAGTGGATCAAACAAACTAAAGAAATGAGTCATGGCGCAATGAACATACTTGCTAACAACTAGGTCCACTCAAACTTTTCCGTCCTTATCGTTATTATTCGATTCGCTTAGAAAACGGACTCCTACTACTCCTCCTAGATCCTCCTCGATTCTTTATTACATAATATTATCAATCACTTCTCATCGTGAGAAATGAGAAATGCAAAAAACGGGTCTCGATCATTATCCTTGTTGCGTAAAAAATCTTCACCCTCTTGCAAATTTTATAATGTAATAACAATCCAATCACATGATCCTTGCATTGTCAAATTGCATGGACCCTCCTGTCTCTACGGATAAATGCTCCGTGTTCATGTTTATCCTCTATGCCAAAACCCATTCCTATAAGCCAAAGGAAAGCAATAAAGTACAATGATTTTCATAGCAAGATACTCCACGTCACGTGACCGCACGGGCCAAGAAGTCATGCTTTATGCAATTAGCCCCTATTTTACTCGAACCAACAATTGGATTTGGAGACCTCTTCTCACGACCCCAACTTGTCAACACTTTGAAAACCCTGTCGCCATTAGAGGCGACATAGGTTGAGCACGATAGCGTATTTCGCGCTCCGAGGAGATTTGCTGGCTCAACAACTCCATCAAACGTAAAGTTAATAAAATCCTTAACATAACAAATAATCATAAGCACTTTTGCTCGCCCCCAATAACTGTTCAGCGACAAGGACAACCTAACCCGCAAGCTTTATGTAAAACCATGATCGTCAACTTGGATTACTTGTATAAAAGACGTGCAAGACAAGTTGAGAGAAAGATAATCTCGCAAGGGATAAAAGGCCATGCCCAACTTGCACTTAAGGTAAGATTTCATTCTTCTTTTTTTACCAGATATCTTTGTGAAATTTCATGGGACCGACTGTGATTATTCTAAAAATTCAAATTGTTAGATAAATAAATTGTTGTAAAGATCTCTCTCATGCTTAGATTGGATTTTGATAAAGGAGGCAAATAAAGAATTTAGAAAGATTTGGACTTGAACCTCCTTATCTAATATTATATAAAATTTTGTAGGACCACAGTTAACTGTCTAAAAAACTTAAACCATCAAATAAAAAGGTTTGATTATTCAAATATTGTAACACTTCCCCTCAAGCATAGATAGGATTTTGGCCCTATATTAAGCGACAAAAATATATAATGACAGAGGTATATGAGGGGCTTTGAAAGATTTGGACTTGGATCTCCTACTCTTGTATTATGTAAGATTTTATGAAATCACTATCAATTGTTTTGAAAACTTAAACTTTTAGATAAAAGCATAGTTTAATATTTTAACAATGTAATATTGTTGAGGGGGTGTGAATTGGGTTCTTGAAAAGTTCAATAACTACTCCAAATAAAATATGATTTTTTAGAAATTAACTTTGCCCCTTTAGAGAGAGAGAGAGAGAGAGAGAGAGAGAGAGAGAGAGAGTCCAAGATTTAAAAAAAAAAATTGATAAAAAAGCAAAGTTACTATGTCTCATAATTGAAAGCAAAAACCAATTCTGGGGGTCAATTATTAACAACATTAAACCACTAATGGAATGCCCGACTTTTACTTTTATTAAGGTAAATTTCATTCTTTTTGGTTGAATACTTATGAAATTTTGTGGGACCGCCATCGATTACTTAAAATACTTGAACTGTCAGATAAAAATATGATTAAATATTTAAATATTATATTGTTCCCTTCATGTGTAGGCAAAATTCTGGCTAAATATCAAGTGCAAAGATATATAGCAAGGAAGGCGAATAAGGAGTTCGGAAAAATTTGGACTCAGATTTCCTACTTTAATACTATGTAAGATTTCATGGACCACTACCAACTTAAGGTTTTAAATGAATGCGTGATTTCATATTTAAGCATTGTAACACTCTTGAGAGAGAGATAGTCCAAAATAAAATAAAAAATAGAATAAAAAGCAAAGTTACTCTATCTCTCAAAATTGAAAGCAAAAACCAATTATGGGTGCTCAATCATTAACAACATTAAACCACAAATGTAATGCTCAACTTGCATTTTATTTAGGTAAAACTTCGTTCTTTTTTTATCTGATAATTTGTGAAATTTTGTGAGACCGCCACTAACTGCTTAAAAAACTCAAACTATTATATAAAAGTGTGGTTAAGCATTTAAATATTATGATGTTCCCTCACTCGCGTAGGCTGGATTTTAGTCTAGTATTGAACACGAAATTATGTAGTAAGGGAGGCACATAACTTTAATATTATATAAAATTTTATGAGATTACTACCAACTTGAGCTTTTAGACGAAGATATGGTTTAATATTAAGCATTGTAACAATCTTGAGAGAGAGAGAGAGAGAGAGAGAGAGAGAGAGAGAGAGAGAGAGAGAGAGAGAGAGAGAGAGAGAGAGAGAGAGAGAGAGAGAGAGAGAGAGACCATGATAAAATAATAAAATAAAAAAATAAAAAAGCAAAGTCACTGTATCTCATAATTGAAAGCAAAACCCAATTCCGGGGGCTCAATTATTAACAAGTGAAACCACAAATGTAATGCCCAACTTGCACTTTATTAAGGTGATTTTTATTTATTTATTTGGGTCCAGAAACTTTGTGAAATTTTATAATACTGCCACCGATTGTTCTAAAAACTCGAATACAAACGTGATTAAAAGTTTAAATATTGTAACTTTACCTTACATGCATAGGACGAATTTTAGCCTAGTATTGAGAGTGAATATATGGTGAGGAAGGCAAATAAAAGAGCCTGGAAATATTTGGAGTCGAATCTACTACTCTGGTACTATGTAAAATTTCGTGATACCTTAATCAACTATTCTAAAATATCAAACTATTATATAAAGGCGTTTTTGAAACATTTAAATATTGAAATGCTCCCCCTTGTGCCTAAGTTGGATTTTTGCCTGAGTGCGAGAATATATAATTAGAGAGGCGAATACGAGGGCTAGAAAAATTTAGATTCGGACCTCCTACTTTGATACCATTTAATATTTGATTGGACCATTGCTAACTTAAGCCTTTCGGTGAAAGCATGGTTTATACTTAAGTATTATAACAATCTTGAGGGGCATACCGGTTGTGTTTTCGAAGTTCGATAATTACTCCAAATAAAGTATGATTAACTAAAGATTAACTTTGCCCCTTTCTGACCGCGGAGAGAGAGAGAGAGAGAGATAGCTAGGCTCCCTATGATGCAAGTACAAAAATAAAAAAATAAAAATAGCAGTAAACCAAAAATGGTTTGGTTGATTTGCTTTCATCTCTCTATCAATCACATTAACTTTTACAACTTGCGATTTAACTATCAATTTGTTTTTCCTTGGATACACGCCATGTATTGGTGACAAAAAAAAGGTATGGATTTTTCAACCAATTAATGTGGGGTAGAACGTGGATTTGGAGTCCTTTCGAGTGACGGGACCGAAAGATGGTCGGCTGAGAAAATAGATTTTGTGCATGTTTTTCTAGGCAAGGCACTAATTGGAGAATGTATCCGGTGCAAGTAGGCCAACTTGTTAGCATATTAATTAAATAGAAGAGGGTGAACATTATAAACGAAAAACCCAACCGTGGGTAGCTGCGCTGGATTAGAGTATCTCCCTTATCGCCGATGTCAAGGGTTTGAAACTCGCAATTGCTAAAGCGTTGTAAGTGGGGGCTATTGTGTTAGGGTCCTATGCTAATCTCCCTTGAGATATAGTCATCCGGTACTAGGTGTTCCATGCATTCTAGGGCCATGGGACCTCGAGCGTAAACTCAGGGGCCCGACAGATCCTTGATTACCAAAAAAAATACGTTATAAACGTAAATTAATTCGAGAGGAAGACCCCAATCGATAAAATTGAAAAATTAAGTGCTGACAATATAAGTAAAAACATTTGCATGGTAAGTTGGTAAAAAATTTTCCGATTATGATTGAAATTGTCGCTCAATACTATTAGTTCCTTACTAGACATGGAACTGTGATCATTATTTGTAAGTTTTAGTAGGTAGAGTTGGTAAAATAATACTTGGCTCACACTATTTTCATCATGTAAATGGCTATAACACGCATTGATTTGCTGAGTTGACGAGAACAACCTCAAAAGAACTAATTAGTCGAGAGCACAAATTGAATGATGAAAGCTGCTATTCATTAAAAATGCAAAAGTTGCACATTATCGTGGAAATACAAGACTGTTTGTATTAATTAAAATAAAAATGTTTTATTCCACTGCATTATTTTTTTGGTTGTATACGAATTTTATTTCCTCTTTTCTACTCAGTGATGTCCTCAGAGCTGAAGAATTGTACATCACAAGGAGTTATTGGAGATTGATGAATTTTAGGGAGACATTGTTAAAATAAATGTACTTTATTATTTAAAAATAAATAAAAATCCCGAGCATTAAATTTATTGAAATACTCGAATCCTAAATGATTATTGTAAAAAAGCACAAACATGTAAAGCTTCTTCTATTTGAACACAAAAGAAGGATAAACAAGGGTTTAGGAAAAGTTGATAAAAATCAATAAATTGATTGATCTACATTTAAGGCACATTTTTTCTCTTTTATCAATCTTACTAAAAATAAGGTCCCAAAGGCTATTTTAGATCATTTAGATTTTAGTGCCTATAAAGCTATTTGAGGGGTAGAAATATCGCAAGCCTAATAATTACGGTTCGCTAATATTCTACTGAAAGAATTAAGTAGCTTCTTCTTCAGTTAATGCGTGGGGTGATTTTTTTACTTGATTGAATCTTTTGAGCCAATGCTAAACAGAATTACGAGACAATTTTTTTTTTTTTTGGAAGATGAGTATCTCTATCACCTAATAAATAAGTGTTAGCAGGATTTTTGGGGTAGATCTAACATTTAAAAAAAAAAAAAGGAAAGAAGGACTCCGCAAGTGTCATATAAAATGGGCCATAGCAAATATGGTTAATGAAAACCCCAACAAAAATAATTAAGCAACTACTTAACTATCTCCATTCTATTAATCGAATTTTAATATTACTCTCTCTCTCTCTCTCTCTCTCTCTCTCTCTCTATATATATATATATATATATATACACATCTATTTCTAGTAAGTATTTCACATTGAAATGGCCCCCACCAAATAGGCAAGAGAAGCGAGATGAGAGTAAGAGGACCACTCGAAAGATACGCGCGAGGAACACATCAGACGACAAGAGCGACGTTGTGGATAATCATATACCTTTTTCTTATAAATAAAAAAATTAATGGTGAGTACTAGAATAAGACCAAATCGGAACCAAATCGAATTAAGGCAGTTTCCAGTTCCTAAAATTTGGAACTAGTGTGATTGTCAATCTGGTTTTTGCGAGGCATGTCACCCAAACTAGTACTTTTTGTTTTATTAGCAAGTGAATGATGCTTGATCATAGTTTATCAGGCCTTACCATTTTTTCATCAAGATTTTCAAAGAATGAGAATTTAGACTATACAGCAACACTTGCAATTTTGCGGGGAGTAGGAAGAAAAGAAGAAGAAAGACATCACCGCTGGTTTCTAGATTCATCCAAGAGTTCAACTAGACCAATTTTAGGATCATGCGGGCCAATTGTCAATTTCGCATATGGAGAACAGACCCATTATGGTCCGATTCCTAATTCTAGGGTGAGAATTGATCCACCTTAAAATAAGGGTGAGCATGGTCCGGGTTGGTCCGGGCCACCCCTCAACCCTAGGACCAACCTATACAGTATCGGTCCTCAATTTTTAGGACCGAGGACCGACCCTATTGAGCCTAAGACCAAGGACCGGACTGACCCAATGGGTTCAATCTGGTTCCAGGGTCAACTCGAGACCGATCGATAATTTTTTTGTTTTAA
Source organism: Eucalyptus brandiana (assembly GCA_014182725.1). Classification (NCBI taxonomy): domain Eukaryota; kingdom Viridiplantae; phylum Streptophyta; class Magnoliopsida; order Myrtales; family Myrtaceae; genus Eucalyptus; species Eucalyptus brandiana. The sequence continues at coordinate 37,839,352 of CM024670.1, forward strand.
TTTTTATACTCCCTAAAAAAGCAAACCTACAAATTCAAATTATACATCAATCAACAATGCGGCATTGTGCAATTAAATTATAAATAACAATACATATTTAGCAAATTTAAGATGACACAATAATAGAAATTTCGTACCTGCTAACTTCTCATCGAGATATGGGACAAGATGGAAAGTTCTTGTAAGCATCTATCTTTAATATTCATAACACCATATGCAAAAGCGTTTTCCCGCATTTGATTATGTAGAGTTACTCAACCAAAAAAAATGAGCTTCATACCACTTGACTAAGAAATCACCGTAGAAACTAAAGATCTACTTTACTCTTCAAAAACTTCTACAATTTGACACAAATTGAAAAGCAAAGTGTAGCTGAAATTCATTAGTAAAATACAATTAAACCATAAAAAAAAAAAATCAAAATACTTAATATAAACCATGAATATATAACTTCATATATTTTTAATTCACTTGAACTTCTAAACACCTGAAAACAAAACAAACGACACATAATTAATACTCAACAAAAGTTTTAAATTGAAATTACTATTAGTGCTATTGATAGAACATCTCAATATAATATAATATAACATACATTTTACTTAGGTTTGAATATATAAAAGAATTATAAATAATATAATATAATATAATATAATATACATGGTTGGTTTAGGGTTGGACCAACCCAAAACTCTTAGGATCGAGGACCAACCCAAAACTCTTAGGACCGAGGACCAACCCGCATAGTGTTGGTCTTGGAATTTCAAGACAAGATCGACCCCCCCCTTTGGGAACCGGGCCAGGGCCCCAGCGGGGTTAGCGGTCAGGGGTCGGTCTAGGGTCGAACCTAGACCGCTGCTTACCCCTACCTTAAAGTGAATTGTCCTCGGGAAACATCTGCCCTCAAGAGCTCATTAATATAGCAAATAATAAAATAAAAAATGTTTTCCTTTTTTTTTTGATAAATAACTGTTTGTATCGCTTGAAATAATTTGTTAATGAAAAATTTTATATCAATGATGGAAATTATTTTTTTTTAACATTCGTAACCGGCACAATTGATCATTAGCATCAAATTTATTTTTATTTATTTATTTTTCCTAAATAAATGAAATAGCAATGAACTCGACCAAAACACACCCAAGTGAAACCAAAGCCACAAAGAAAGAACCATTGGAGCCCACCATCTCATATGGGAAGGTAGGGAGGTGGTCTAGGACTGGAGGGGGGATGTTGAGCTCTTACGCTGTATAGAGAGTTAGTGCAAAAGTTCGAAATGGACAAAAAAAAAAAAAAAAACTAAGCAAAATAAAGAAGAACCCCAAAACCTAAAAAGGAAAAAATAGAAGACCAAATCCTATCCACTTGCCACGTCACAGAGAGAGCGAGATCAAACGAAGTCGGCAGGGAGAGCAAACCGGGAAGAGGCCCACGCCCCTGGGGACGATCCTTATCCGCCAGCCACGTGGCGCGCGATGCGGGGGGTCTTCGGGACGATCCCGTCACGTGACAACCCCCCCATCATCCCACATCGATTACACACGTGGCGGGCCGTACGGACTGTCCGGACCGCAGTGGGTGGGGATATTTATTTTGCTCCCCGCGGGGGCGTCGCCTCTCTTTTGTCGCGTAGCCCGGGGCCACGTCGGGTTGGGGGCAGTTGGAGAGATCTCGGCCCTTGGCTCCCGAGATGGTGGAGCTGATCACGGGGGCCCCACCACCAAATTAGACGAGATCGTACGGCTCCCCCACAGCAATTTTTGTCTTCGCTTTTTAACCGCTCACTACGTTGTCCGCTTGCGTGGGGCACCGAACCAAGAGAGCCACTCGCGGAAATTCCCTATAAGTCACGGCAAAATTGCCTGTAACCCGAAAACCGGGTTAAGTTCAGTCCACCGCGGCTTGAAAATGAGAGTTATGATGGAATGTCTTCATCAAGTGGACACTAGTAGTTCTCCCTCCTTAACAGCCCCTCTCTCTCTCTCTCTCTCTCTCTCTTTATATAAGTTATTTAAGGTGTGAAAATATTTTCACATAAAATTCGAGTAATAAATTTTGCCAAAAAATGTCAATTCAAGTGGGGTCTCCCACCTCGGGACAATTCTTCCTTTTGTCTGGAGAACCCCTAAGCGTTTTAAGGACATGTTCAGATCTAAAGAGATTCCCTATAAATCATGAAAAATTTCCAATAACCCGAAAATGAGGTTGAGTTCAGTCCACCACCACTTGAAAATTTGAGTTATGATGGAATGTCTTTATCAAGTGGACAATAGTTCTCCCTCCTTAATAGCCTCTCTCTTTGAGCCTTCTAAGGACATGTTCAAATCTAAGGAGATTCCCTATAAATCACAACAAATTCCCTGTAACCCGAAAATGAGGTTGAGTTCAGTCCACCGCCACTTGAAAATTTGAGTTATGATGGAATGTCTTTATCAAGTGGACAATAGTTCTCCCTCCTTAATAGCCTCTCTCTCTCTCTCTCTCTCTCTCTCTCTCTCTCTCTCTCTCTCTCTCTCTCTCTCTCTCTCTCTCTCTCTCTCTCTCTCAGTTATTTAAGGTGTGAAAATATTTTCACATAAAATTCAAGTAATAAATTTGGCCAAAGAATGTCAATTCAAGAGGGGTCTCCCATCTCGGGACAATTCTTCTGCTTGTCTGGAGAACCCTTGAGCCTTTTAAGAACATGTTCAGATCTAAGGAGATTCTCTATAAATCACAACAAATTCTCTGTAACCCGAAAATGAGGTTGAGTTCAGTCCACCGCCACTCTCTCTCTCTCTCTCTAAGTTATTTAAGGTGTGAAAATATTTTCACATAAAATTCAAGTAATAAATTTGGCCAAAGAATGTCAATTCAAGAGGGGTCTCCCATCTCGGGACAATTCTTCTGCTTGTCTGGAGAACCCTTGAGCCTTTTAAGAACATGTTCAGATCTAAGGAGATTCTCTATAAATCACAACAAATTCTCTGTAACCCGAAAAATGAGGTTGAGTTCAGTCCACCGCCACTCTCTCTCTCTCTCTCTAAGTTATTTAAGGTGTGAAAATATTTTCACATAAAATTCAAGTAATAAATTTGGCCAAAGAATGTCAATTCAAGAGGGGTCTCCCATCTCGGGACAATTCTTCTGCTTGTCTGGAGAACCCTTGAGCCTTTTAAGAACATGTTCAGATCTAAGGAGATTCTCTATAAATCACAACAAATTCTCTGTAACCCGAAAAATGAGGTTGAGTTCAGTCCACCGCCACTTGAAAATTTGAGTTATGATGGAATGTCTTTATCAAGTGGACAATAGTTCTCCCTCATTAATAGCATCTCTCTTTGAGCGTTGTAAGGACATGTTCAGATCTAAGGAGATTCCTTATAAATCACGACAAATTCCCTGTAACCCAAAATGAGGTGAGCCTTGTAAGGACATGTTCAGATCTAAGGAGATTCCTTATAAATCACGACAAATTCCCTGTAACCCAAAATGAGGTTGAGTTCAGTCCACCGCTACTTGAAAATTTGAGTTATGATGGAATGTCTTTATCAAGTGGACAATAGTTCTCCCTCCTTAATAGCCTCTCTCTCTCTCTCTCTCTCTCTCTCTCTCTCTCTCTCTCTCTCTCTCTCTCTCTCTCTCTCTCTCTCTCTCTCTCTCTCTCGTTTCTTTATATATCTCTCTCTCTCTCTCTCTCGTTTCTTTATATATATAACTTGAAAAGATTTTCATGTAAAATTCAAGTGATAAATTTCACCAAAAAATGTTAACCCAAGTGGGGTCTCCCACCCTAGGGCAATTTTCCTGCATGTCTGGAGGACCCTTGAGTCTTTTAAGGACCTGCTAGACCAAGGAGATTCCCTATAAGTCACGGCAAAATTCCCTCTAACCCAAAAACAAGGTTGAGTTCAGTGCACCACTGCTTGAAAATTTGAGTTATGATGGAATGTCTTCATCAAATAGACAATAGTATAGATTTCACCAAAGAATGTCGAGAATAAAATGAGGAAGGATATCAAATAGCATGGAAGATAATTGCGGGATGGAAGGGTTTGAGACAAAACTTTGTGATTAATATCTAACAAACGCAGAATCTAGCAAACCAAATTGTGTCCTTTTTGTGTTTTCCCATAAAAACCCTTCAAAACTTGTTTTTTTTTAAATAAGTATAAATGAAATTAAAAAAAAAAAGAGGTTAAATTGATCAAAGGAAAGGGAGAAAAACAAGGAGGTAAAACAAAAAAAGTTAAACTATTCCACCTTCTCACTACTATTCTATCAAGAAAGCGCATTGCATGAGATTAGTTAATTGTTTTTCTAGTGGATTTAAACCTCATTCCAACATTCTATGTCAGAAATTTGAAATGCTTCTCTCATTTAATTTTACTTTTTAATTTTCAAATAAATGTTTTTTTTTTGTATTAAAAATTGCATGGTGTTAATCTAATATTTTCCTTTATGAAAAAATTTGTATTATTGAAGAAACAGAAAATGATGTCAAATTCATTTGATTTCCTAGTGCAATTAGAAGTCATGAATTTTGATTTTAGCTTGTAATGTTGCGTGATAAAAAGAACTAATCTCACACAAGGGTAAACCATAGCGTGTGTATCAAGACTAATTGCTTCAATTGAGTCTAACATGATACGATTAATCATTTGGAATCAACCATTATACCTTCATAGTCACTTCCATATTTGACTCCTCCTAAAATACTTTCCTTTCTTCTAAATTACTTCTAATTGCAAAATTCTTGGCTAAATATATCCTTTTTTTTCCTTTCTTCTCTGTCTTTACTTCTCCCTCCCTCTATTTCTAAAATTGGATTCTCATTAATGTCTTCAACAATTTCACATGCTGAAATCACATTGAGTTAAAATAACATTTATATGTTCATCAATCGACTGTAACGGACTCTAGATAAAGACAAGAAGATCTCATCAGAACATGCCAAACGAATTATTGTCATTTTGTAAATGTATCCTTTTCAACCCCTAAATATGGATAATTGAGTATGTTTGATAGGCTTTTATAAAAATGCTAAGTTTTGTGATTATGCCATTCAACAGAAAGGATCTTTGCTCTCTAAATATGGGACCTTTTTACTCCTCAACAATTTGGGATGGAGTTTGACGTGGACTTGTAGACCCGACAATGACTGTACCCGTGAGCTTAGAGGTTGAGCTTCTTATATGATGAGAACGGCATCTTCTTTTCTCTCTAATAATCTTTTATCCATAGTTTAAGAAAGAAAATAGCAGCAACAAAGTGCTATTTGCTTCCTACGTTGTCTGTTTGCGTAGGACATCGAAACAGAGAGCCACTCGCGGAGATTCCCTATCACTCACGGCAAAAACCCTGTAACCCGAAAACGGGGTCGAGTTGAGTCCACCACCGTTCGAGCTCCACGCTTTTGGAAATTCGAGTTATGATGGAATCTCTTCATCAAGTGGAGGGTAGTTCTACCTTCTTATTAGCCCTCTCTCTTGATCGTTCCTTGATTTCTTTAAAAAAAATTTCATATATATATGATTTACGATATGAAGAGATTTTTGCATAAAATTCAAATGATAAATTTCACCGAAAAATGTCGAGAATAAAGAGAGGAAGGATATTTGGTTCATAAACATGCGAAGATGAAATAGAAGGTATCATGGGAATGTGAGGGTTTGCTACAAAACTTTGTTATTAATATTTAACGGACACATGATCTAGTAAATCAAATTGTGTCCCTTTTGTGTTTTCCCATTAAAACCCTTCAAAACTTGTTTTTTTTTTTCTTATAAGTATAGATGAAATAGAAAAATAAAGGTTAAATTGATCAAAGGAAAGGGGCTAAAACCAGGAGGTAAAACAAAAAAGTTGAACCATTCCACCTTCTTACTACTTTTCTATTAAGGGTAAATTGTAGCGTGTGTATCAAGACTAATTGCTTCAATTAAGTCTAACATGATATGAAATCAACCATTCGAACTTCATAGTCACTTCCATATTTGATTCCTTCCATATTACGTTCCTTTCTTTCGAATGTCTTTTGATTGCGAAATTCTTGACTAACGATACACTTTTTTTTTTCTTTCTCCTTTCTTTTTATGTCTATTTCCCTCTGTATTTACAGTGGGTCACATTTGAGATGGAGATATTTCATCTGAAATTAGATTTCTCATTAATGTCTTCAATAATTTCACATGTCAAAATCACATATATATTTGAGCTAAAATGTTATATGTTCACCAATTGGCTGGAAAGGACTCGATATAAGGACAGAATTATCTCATCAAAACATCCAAACGATTTATCGTCATTATGAAGATGTACCTTTTCAACCCTCCAGATATGGATAATTGAGTACCTTTGATAGGATTTTGTAAAGATGCTAAGTTTGCGACTATGCCATTCAACAAATAGGGTTTTTGCTCTCTAAATATTCGACCTTTTACTCTGCAGCAATTTGGAATGAAGTTCGATGTGGATTTGTACACCCGACAACGACTGCACCGACGAGCTTTGCAGGCTGAGCCATTTATCGGATAAGAATTGCATCTTCTTTTCTCTTTAATAATCTTACATCCAGAGTTAAAAAAATAAAATAAAATAGCAGCAACAAAGTTCTATTTGCTTTTGTCGTTATAATATAGGTACCGATCCCTCAGTGTAATGTAAAGTTTGTTCTAATAAAGATGAAAATACTAATGGTGCCTCGTTTCACACAAAATTCAAGATTTATAAATTATTAAAAATAATAGCTTGTATTGTTTACAAAATTGGATAAATGAAAAATATTTTCATCACTTACTAAAATAGTTAGTCATAAATTATCGTTAATAAAGGAAAATATTTTCCTTTAACTTATTTTTCCAAACAATATAACCAATCATTTAGTTAAAAAGAATTTTCAATTCATTCTTTTTCTCCATGAAACAAACGCATTTACGAAAAAATTAAGATTTGGAAAACATTTTCTTGTAAAATGATTGGTTACATCTTTTAAAAATATAGTAACTGAAAATATTTTTTTACCATTGAAAATAATTTATGATTAAATAGCTTCATGCATGATAAAAAATATTTTTTTAAGCAATGCATGCGATAATTTTTTTAAGAGATTCAAACTATCAATTTTTATTTTTATTTTAAATGTTGTCTATGTCATAGGTTTTCTATAAAACAAACACACTCTAAATTTGTGATTCATATAAAAAAATTAAGGTGTTCATGAACAGATAAGTAATCATTAGAAAGATAAACATTTTCATTTTGACAACACAAACATAGTAAGGGTCTATATTGAATGAGAATCAATCTGATACTCGAAATGGATCGAACCACATTAAAAATAAACACACGCGCACATATAAAGGCGGTAATAATTAGGAAAAATGACACAGATGACCCTTGAATTTTGGCTCAGTATACAATATGATTCTTGAACTTTTGATTTGAACTTTAATCTAATTCTCAATGTAATTCATAAACTTTTAGTTTGTTTAATGTGATCTTTAACCTTTTGTTACATGTTTAAATTAGTTCTTAGACTATATGAAAATATTCAATGTTGTCATTTCATGTTCAAAATAGTCCATAGATTATATAAAAATATTTAATATTGTCCAATTTTTATATAGTTTAAAGACTAGTCTGAACATATACAAAAAATTCAAAGATTACGTTAAAGAAATTTAAAGCTCATGGATTACATTAAGCATTGAGTTAAGTTTAAGGATCACATTGAATAAATTGAAGTTTAAAGATCACATTGTATATTGAATTTAAGTTAAGAACCATTTATATCATTACTCCTAGTAATTAACCTAACAACCGTTGCAATGCATTTATTTACTAAATTAACTTCCCAAAAATGCTTTCTTCCCACTTTTTCCTCTTAAAAAAATATTTATTATCCCGGAATCCACGTCACATTTCCCCCTCCCCCTCCCACCGTTTATCCCGTGATTTCGACAACCATCACCTCTGCTCCTATAAAATCCAAGTGCCACGACAGCAGTTTCTCTCTGTCTTATCCACAGACTCCCTCCCATCTCACCCGCCCGTCACCCCCGCCTCGGTCACCCGCCCGCCCATCCCGCCCTCCACGTGTCCCCCGGGGCCCGGGCCCCCGTGCTCGCCCCGGTGACCCGATCGCCCGCCCCTCCGCAATATCTTAACCGCAGTAGGAAGTGGAGGCGGTAGATTTCGCAGACCCAACCAGGGTTAACAATTAACCCAACCACGGTTACTTCCTCTCTCATAAAAAGGAGCCCCACACTGACTCTCACCCCAACGCATCGCCTTGCGAAAACTCCGAACTGGAGTCCCATCTCCGGCGAGTGAAACGATCGAGGAGGAGGAAGAAGCGACGATGATGATGATGACGATGGCCGCCGGCGGCGGCGACCACCACGCCCGCTCCACCCCAACCGTCCAGATCCCCCCCGTGTGGGACCCGCTCGACGACCCGGCCCCCGGCGGCGGCGGCGGGGGGCCGTACTCCCCGTACTCTCCGTACTCCCCATACTCCGGCGGCGGCAATGCCGGCGGGGCGGCGGGAGGAGGGGAGTGCTGCAACGACCTGACGGCGTTGCGGCGGTTCCTGCCGTCGAACCACCACCAGGACGAGGAGGACGAGGAGGACGGGCGGGCGCCCGGGGAGGACGGCGTGCTGGGCTGCGACGAGTTCCGGATGTACGAGTTCAAGGTGCGGAAGTGCGCGCGCGGGAGGTCGCACGACTGGACGGAGTGCCCGTACGCGCACCCCGGCGAGAAGGCGCGACGCAGGGACCCGCGCCGGTTCTTCTACTCCGGCACTGCATGTCCCGATTTCCGCAAAGGTAAGGGAAACAGTAACATGCGATGCAGAAGAGAAAAATGGAAAAAAAAAAAAAAACTGCATTTTCTCGTGCGGTTTTGTTTGGATCTGTAAATTTATCTGGATTTAGGGGGGTGCCCAGATTCTCCATTTTTGGTATTCGGCGATTTGTTTAAAGAAGATTAAGTTTTTTACCCATTTTGGATTATTTTAAGGATTCTCGGTTGGATTAAGGAAGATGGGCGGTTTCGCTTTTTTATTTTATTTCATTTTTATATTATCGGTGCAAGATATTGAGTGAATATTTGCACCACTCCCCGAGATTTACCAAACGAAGAAAAATGATATCTTTTGGTTAATTTCTGATCGGCTTTGATCTGGGTGAAATGAGAAATTTTCGGCCAAAATGTCGATTCTGATTGTTTACATCATATTAAAGATTTTTATTGTGAATTATGCATTCAGGATTTTTGGGTTTTCTGTGCGACGAAATTTGAGTGAGTTCCTCTTGATTTGAGTGAGATTTTCTTGATTTCGTGCAGGCGCGTGCAAGAAGGGTGACTCGTGCGAGTTCGCTCACGGCGTGTTCGAGTGCTGGCTCCACCCGGAGCGATACCGGACGCAGGCGTGCAAGGACGGGCAGAGCTGCCGCCGCCGCGTCTGCTTCTTCGCCCACTCCCCCGACCAGCTCCGTGTCCTCCCCGCCCACCAGCAGCAGCAGCAGCAGCACAGCCCCAAGAGCGCCACCGACTCCGAGTTCGGGTCCCCGGTCCGCCCCTCGGCGGCGGCCTTCGACTCCTACTTCACCAAGCCGTGGTCGGCCTCCTTCATATCCTCGCCCACCTCGATCCTGACCACCTCGTCGCCCCCGATCTCGCCCCCGACCAACTCGCCCCCGATGTCCCCGAACCAACGCGGCGGCTGCTGCGGGTCGCCCGGATCGGTGAGCGAGCTGGTGGCCTGCATGAGGAACATGCAGATCGCCAAGATGAAGATGAGCCCCCGCGGGCAGATGGGGGGGTCTCTCTTCGGGTCCCCGCTCCGACCCGGGTGCCACCTTGCGGCGCCGGTGACTCCGAGGGCCGAGTCTTCACCGCGGTACGGGCAACTCGGCGGTGGAGGCGGGCTCTTTGATCTGCGGGAGTCTCACCGTCGCTGCGAGGAGGAGCCTTCGATGGAAAGGGTCGAGTCCGGGAGAGATTTGAGGGCTAAGATGTACGCCAAGCTCAGCAAGGAGAATTCGCTCGATGGAACCGACCTTGTCGGGTCTGGAACCGGGTCCGGACCCGACGTGGGTTGGGTCTTTGAGCTGGTCATGTGAAAGGCCGAAGAAGCAGCAGCTTCGAGTCCTCCCCGAGTCGACTCGGAGCTCGAATTTTGTTTGGGTCGAAAGAAGTGATTTTTTGGGGCTGGTGGGCGGTGTTCAGCAATCGGGTGGCCTGTTGATTAATCTCTGACTCGGATGTGTGAATATATCTCGTGTTCATTTCCATTGTTGATGATGATTACCTTCCTTCTTCTCAAGGTGTAAATATTGGCTGGCGGGAGAGATTTCAAGTCTCTGTTTTGTGGTCCGATGACTTTCCAGTTCCCTCTCTTTGTAAATGAAGTTTCAGTAAGCATTCTTAAAATATTCGCAATGCAATTGCAGATTTCTGTATAGGAAGAAACAAGAACGTGGAAGTTCGATCTGGGGTTGGCTTTTTTGGGGCTTGTATTGTTGATTATCGTTTTTTGGTCAAGTCCTTGAAATCTCTGTATCGTCTCATTTTCTCGGATTATAAATGCTAATTTCCCTTTCATGAGTGCTCTGTTCTTTACTCTGTTCTTGGCTCTGTTCATGCTTTCTTCCTTGTTCGGGCTTATATAGCGAGAGGAAGTAGTCACATCATTAGCACAGTGATTACGAGATCAAGAGTGGGGATTTTAAAGAAACATATCTCTCCAACCGACTCTGTCCCCAGCATGCGGAAAGACCGGTTCTGCACCTGGGTTTATCTTCCAACTCGGTATAACAGATAAAGAAAAACCAGATGAGGTTCTTGATGTGGACGTGTTTGAGTTGAGTTGATAAGAGCGGATGATCCCGTCCTTATCTGCTAAAGCTTTTTCTCGCCTTTTCCCGGTTTTGAAAAATGGAAGATTTGATCACAGTAATCAGGAGATCTTGTTTTGTCGTGCCACTTGCGTTTTGACTGGAGTGTGTTGATGATGATGATGATGAATTAGGTGGGGGAATGGGACAAGACATGGTCAAGCAGCGACCGTGTAGCATTGGCTCCCCCACCTCGCGAAACGGTCTGCTCTGCGTTATCTTTATGTACATTGGTTAATCTCGTCGTTTGAAATGGGTTTCGTCGTTATCTTATGTACATTGGTTAATCTCGTCGTTTGAAATGGGTTTGTAATTTGAATTCAATTGGATTGTGTTTTAGAATCCGGGTGACTTGTCGTTAGAAATGGGTTTGTAATTTAATTCAATTGGATTGTATTTTAGAGTCCGAGTGACTTGATTGTTAATCTCATATTCAAGTCAGAAAACATAATCTTATGAATGGATGCATATCTATAAAATGTAAAAGCTTGATTCAAAACTCAATACTTGGATCAAGTTGAATCAACGGATTCGAGTCAAGCTAGTGTGTTAAATGAGTTGGCTTGACTGGATATTGATTGCTTTGACTTGATTTGATTGCAATTTTAATTTTCCCAAATTTTAGTTCAATGTGACAAAATTGAATTGGACCCACTTTACAAGAAAAATAGAGCCATGTATTTTTTTGCTAAAATTTGCCTCAACGATGAAAATCCCTCATGAAGTGGTTCTTCGATTTTATTAAAAAGGATGAGTTTTGTAGCGATTCCTTATACGAAGTATCGCAAGTGTACTAGGAAATCAATGATATACTTTAAAATGGAGATACAATATCGGAACTCATGCAAACACTTGTATTTATAGAGTGTTGAGAAGGCATGGGGTTCCCGCTCCCCAATGAGCCGCCAAAGGGTTCTTATAGCTTTAATTTATACTATATTGATAATTTTGGTTTGAGCCTATGAATAGTTTATTTGTGATATATAATTTTTCTCTTGCAATTGAGGGTTGAAATGGAATGTGCTAATTATAGTTGAATTCTCTATTGGATTCTACCGAATGTGGCCTTAATTTATTATGAATTGGAATAAATCTTATATTTTGATTTCTCTTTCTTACATTTATTCTCGATTTCGTTGTGTTTGAACGCATAACCCTAACATAGTTTTCACAGCATAATTGCCTATAATTAGTTCTTAAACAATTTTAATCATGCCTTCACATCTTCATATCTTCAAGTCACCGTGACTTCTCATCTTCGGATGGTTGCTAAATTTTGATAAATGCTTAGCTTCCTAACTCTATCTACAATTACAAGAAGTTACAACAACACTTATTGACAAGAAGCTTAGGTAGTCCATGGGAACATTTTTGTTCCTCTATTATTTTGTTCTTTTGCTCTTTGGAACAAAAAAAGAATAGAAATCCGTTTGATAAGTTCAACTAATTTTTGTATTCCCTATAATAGAAAAATAACTAGGGAATAGATTTGGAAAAGAAATAAGAAATAAAAAAAACAAAGTAGCTTTTTGTTCTTGAGAACAATTTCTAAAAGAGAACAATTTCTAAAAATAAGTCATTTTTTTTTTTAATTTTCTCCTTTTCTTTTCTTTTTCTTCCTTGCCGCTCCCTATAGGTTGTCATTCGTCGGCTAGTCGCCTCTCACGACCGTCGGTTGTTGCCGCCATTGCCATTGTCGCTACCAACCGTCAACGCTCGCTGCAGCCAACCTGCCGTTGACCTTCGGCTTGCGGCAGTTGTTGATGGCGACAGTGGGCTATGGGTGGCGAGTGGATAGTGGTGACTGCGATCAAACATGTTCCTTTTTTTTTTTTTTTTTTTTTGGATTGTACCAAACACATTTCTATTCTTTTTTATTCCGATAATAAAAATTTTATATGGTTACTAAACTCGTTGTTTTACTCAGAAATTATTCTGAGGAATGGAAATAGAAAAGAATTATTTCCGAAAAGAAATTGTTCCCCTGAACAGAGATGTTACGATTTGCACCCTTAAATATACAAAAATATTACTACTCAATAGTTATACATAGGAATAAGCATGGGTCTAGGGTAGAATCGGGAATTTATAGTAAAACCTACCTGTTCTAGGTTCCCACCATTATCGATCTAATTCCTAATTCCAAAAAAAGAAGAAGGAAGAAACGTTATTGTGTGGTTTGGTTCTCGATTCATGGGTAAGAACAAAACTGTGAATCGAAGAGCTAATCGGGAACTAGGAATTGATGAAGTGGAATGAGTATATGTGGTTTAACTTAATTTAAAATTATTATTAAGTGATTAACTATGTTGTTGTTTCTTTTGATTTCGGGTGATTAAAATTTGGAGACATTTTTTTTTTATGGACAATAGAAGGCTAAAGTTCTATAATTTAAGTTTTATGTCACGTGTTATGAACTTTTGATTACTTATTTTAATTTGTGTGTTCATCTGTTTATGGATTGTTGTTATTGACAAATGGAAATTTTTATTATTACATTCACTTTCATTTTGCTTAATTAAAAATAAAATAAAAAAGAAGAAGAAAGAAATGAAACAAAAACTAACCGATTCCCGTGTAAACTTTAGAACCAACATGAGAATCGACTGACAAGATAGGTTCTAGGGTACATAGGTTTCGAATTCAAAAAACTGAGGAACCGGTTCCAATTGACCTTAGAGCAATCCTAAAAATCGTTCACCCCTAGTTACATGTCCATGATTTCATCTCAAGACACCAAATTTTGTTGTCGATAACTTCCTTGGTTATCCCATGCTCTTCAAGCTATCCACATTTATCTAAAGGGGCTTAAATATATAAAAATATTTCTACTCATCAAGTTGTCGACTGTTCTTTTCATGATGACTTTTGCTCTTTACCAATCTCTATTCTTATCAACTAAGTCTTATCATTTTTTTTAGTGTAAACACATAGTTGTATCTATAAAGTGATTTATGCGATTAGTATTCTAAACTTGTGAACGATGAAAGGATGACTTCCTTGTTCTCACCTTTCTCTTTAAACGACATTCAAAGGGGGTAGGAGAGATAGACATGCCATGTGGGGACAAGACTTCAATTTCAAGATTCAATAAAGAATCAAGGAAAAGGCCGACAAAGTAGGTGGCAGTTCCAAGATCTTGGGTTAATCTTTAATCCTTCTCCCATCAAACTCACCAAACCAAAGGCCCTAAAAAGCAATATATACATGCACCCGTACCCTCCTAAAGATGTCTCGATACAGCTTAATTTCTCGCACTTCTCGCATAAATGTCGCACTGCACAAAAACTTTCGTATGTCTTTTGTGTAATACGATCAATTGAGATTGGTTCTCTCATGAACTCTCCTTGGTTATCGGTATCTAAGAATTTGATACTCGGGAACTTATGAAAGTGTCAACACCTTTACTTGCTCGACGTACATAATTATGCGCTTCTACCGAACTTTGTTTATGATTTTTTTTTCAATCACTCGTTACTTGAGTGATCTTTTGAAGAATATAATTCCTGTGGAGCCGAAGAGATCAAGGGCGCAGGCTTCAATTCCGAGGTACAGTCAATTGGAGTTTCTTTTTCATAGTGGCGACGAATCATTATCAGCCGGAGGAAACCGAGGGAAGAAACACTATCAAAGCAAAAGAATAGGATGCCGTGTCTAACCAAATATAGTCACGATTTTGCGGCTCGAATCGATGCTACGAGTGCGTAAAGCTAGAGGACGATATCCAATCGTGATCGCATTATTTCCTTCATCAAGAGCAGCTGAATGGTAGCGTCCGAAACGTGTGATGGCCCCAGTTGCCTTTCTTCTCGAGAAAGCAAAAACACGAAGAAGACGAAGAAGAATCGAATTCAAAACTCCACCAACAAGCAGAGACGAGTCCAAATCGTGGGAGGGCATCGCACGTCCGCGGGCGGTGGTTAGGCGACAATATCCAAAGCTGCTGTCAACTCAGTGGGTACCAAAATTATGGATAAGGGAGTCGCGACCACCTCGCTCCCGTCCCTTTCATGGGACTACATTCGCCTTTGTCGTTTTTCGACGGCATTGTCTCTCCTTTCCATGGCACTTGGGATAAACCTATTAAAATCTTAAGATAAAATTGGTTAAATGTGATACGTATGTAGTATCTTAATATTTTTTTTACGACACGAAATTTTATTTAGGGTGAAATGTGATGAGAATGTATCAATTTGAGATTTTTTATGATGTTCTTCTTATGTAATTATTTATGAATTGCTAGATTTTAGCGATGACTTTTTTTTTTGGTTTTTTGTTTGGAAATTTTGTGGTGCTCCTCTCTTGAATTCCCACTCAGCTCTTCATTTTCCAAGTTGCTGTCCATTGAAGCAAACACCTTCAACGGCCACGTGGGAGATTTGGGATTCGGATAGGATCAAGAAAACCCCGAGGAGCATATCTCGAGTGGGGTTCTGAATTTTCCTATTCTCAGATTTCATTTTTCTTATCTAATCTCGATTGCATATCTTGATTAGAGAGTCTCAAAGATTGATTGACTTTGAAGCTAGCAAATGACTGATGGACATGTCGAGAGTTTCATGTGATGTCTACACGTGGGGATTTTACCATTCTCTTGGATAGATATCACGTGGAACCCATGTATTATTTTATATATTGGTCCTGGATTTTATGTTTATGTTGGAAAAAGATTGGTTGTGAGAGTTCTCTTGTCGTTTTTGCTATCTCGAGGACTGGGAGGAGAGAGGTTGTTGTTGCATCTTTGTAGGAGGGGGTCAGATCTCTGAATTTTGTAAAGGAAACCATCAATGAGGTGGGGGATGAACATGGAGTGTGTGGTTTGCCTCCAAGATGGCCATGGCTTTGTCTTGAATGGACCTAGTTGTGAAATTGATTTGATTGAATGAGATAGGATAGGACTAGGGTAGGATAACATTTTGCAAATCAAAATGTTAAGGATATGAATTTGACGTGTCAACAAAAAGATTACTAAAATATGTCACTAATCGTAAGTATGATGGATAAGGAAGTGGCTTACGTTCAAATTTAGAAACCCAACAAATTCGAGGTATTATTTAGTGGACTGATAACGAGCATACAAAATTTACAATAAATGACTTTGTATTTTAAAGTACCTATAATATAATTAAGAAAAAAACACTATTGGACACCAGCTGAATGAAAGATTGGCAATATGTTATGATATCTCAAGAAATATAATATATCTATTTTGACATACAATATTTACTCGAGATAGTATTGTGACTGGAATATACGTCTTTAAAGAGAACAATATTGATGCTTTGGATTGTAGATCATAGAGAAAGTGACTTTCCAAAAGAGTTTTCCATCGAGTCATTTGATTTCGACATTACTAACCCATCTTTGATGAAATCGAGAGAAGGAGAGATGTGGTAGGGCTAGATCTATCATCTAGAGGGGGTGAATATGTGACAATGCGGAATTGAAATAAAATTAAGATTATTGCAAGAGGACAACGTTTGGAGACAAGCTATGTAGTGCTCATATCTTTTCAATGTGCAACAATCTATCACAAAATATAAGCAAGAGATAAAGGGCTAGAAAAATTGTACACAACAAGTTTATAGTGGTTTGGTTTTGACAAATCTACGTCTACTCTCTCATGCTGACAGTTTATCAGCTAGATTTCACTATGATGAATCGATAAGAAGTTACAAGGATTGAGTATTCACTATTCAAAATCGTGTGAAAGATTATCTGATCTCACACTCATGATCTCTAAGAAATTACAAACTATAGCTCACAAAAAGACAAATGTATTTAAGCAAAAGACTATGTTGAATATTGGAATTCAAAACTTTGATTCTCTCTTGGCATCCTTTAGCATTACAAGTTTCTTTTATATTCCTCAATATCCAAGTTGATTGTTTGACCCAAGCTCTAAGGATCATTCATCTAATCAGCCCTGTTGAACTTGAATGTTGAAGAAGATCTAATTGCTTATTGCTAAGAATGAAGTTTCTCGAAATATCTACTATCTAGGAGATAGGGTTTCCATAAGTTGAGTCATTCCTTTAGAGAACATTCCGTTTACAATTGATTGTCTTGTTGATAGATTGAGATATTCCAAATAAGTAATATTGTATTTAATATATTCCTTTCAAACAGTTTGTATTTATAAGGTAAGGAATCCATGCTAATTTTCTAGCCGTTAGCAAATGATTCATAGTTGAACTAATATCCTTATTCCATTGAGATTGAATATTAATGATAGGATCTTCAATGCATCCTTGAGTCTGATAAGTAAAGTCTGATGATACATATCAAAGTTTCCACCTAGAAAAGCTTACCTTCAGAATCAAAGGATAACTAAGAAAGATTTTGTCAATCTTCAAAATTAATTAGGGAGTTTTCCTCAACAAGATGATCCTCGATAATCAACCAAAATACCACTCAATGCAAATGCATAAAAGAAATGTCATGTAGATCTATGAAGTATCGATACTGTCCGGGAGTTTTTGTATTGTGTAGGACACTTATCCAACATTCTTCGACATTTTTCAGCACTCTATTAATGTGTCAAAAAATCCAACATCCGATTAACTCTCCCAATACTTTCCGACACTCAAGTTTGGAATTTCGACATGTGAGTTTGAAATTCCGATAGGCATAGGGTCAATCATAAAGAATTTCAATAAATGAGGGGTCAAAATGTAAGTATGTAAAAAAAGTAAAAATAATAAAGAGAGAAAGAAGAAAAACCTAGTCTTCTCTTCTCTCTTGACTGTCACTTCTTATAACATACAATTCAGCCCCAAGTTTGTTTGTTTGTTTGTTTGTTTTTTTTTTCTCTTCTCTTCTAACATGCTTTGACATGCAAGTCTAGAATGTCGATAGCTTTTTTTTTTTTCACCTTTAAGTTTTATGGATTATTTGAATGGAGTTGAATTTGTCAAATAAACTATAAATGATATTAACAAATGGTAAATTAATGTTTTTAGTGTAAATTCATTTTTGGCTCCTTTTGTTATTATTTATTTATATGTGAATTTGAATCAAATTAATTTGATTCAAATAATCATGAAAATGATAATTTAACATGTATATATAAAAATATACATTTAATACACAACATGTTTCAACGTGTCGGAATTATCTGATTTTTTAGAAATGACGTGTTGACATGTCATGTTGTGTCATGTCGTGTGTTGATATTGATGTCGGTGTTTGTGCTACTTAGATGTAGATTTAATGCAGGCTTCTAATTGCACCATGCCGTCGTTCTTAGATTTGGTCATTTTGGAACTGACATACCGTGCTCTACAAATCGACAATGTGGTCTATCATGCGCATTACAAGAGGACGCCATCGATAGTCATGCTTTTCAGTTTGTATTGCTAATTTAGGGGGGTAAACAAGAAGATGCAACATGGGCGTTGACCCCAAAAAATGGGAACTTCTGCTCGTTGTACGTCGTGTACCGGACAGAAGAACTATTCATGTGAAAAGGCTAATTGAAGCACTTGGGTTCTTAACTAGTTGTCCAACAAGGTCGGGCTTTCTCTGCTAGAGCAGCTGTTCAAGCCCATATAGCATGGAAGATGTCATGTTTTAGACACGAACTTTCTTTCAGATCGTCCTGCTTCTCTCCATATAAGCAAATAAGAGATCTCTATTCTCTATCGTCGCTAAAGCGAAGGGATAGAAAATGTATGTAATTGAGTTGTTTTCACTTACTATACTTCAATGTTCTCTGCTCATAAATTTTAGTTTCTCATGGGGAGATACTTCTGGTCGAGTTTATGTAAAAGTTTCCTTTTTTTTTTTTGGTGAAATGTAAATTTATATGGGTCATTGACATAACATGAAGAGGAGTAATGCCACATAAAACCGTCTTCAGCTTCTCTAGAAGCTTTGTGAGCGAGTGGAGAGGATCGAGGTGAGCAAAGAATGCAACTGCCTAATTTAGGGGAAAAACTAGAAGGGCGCAAATGCATTTCTCACGAATTTCATGGATTAATTTGGTTTCTTGCGGATTGAGTTCGTCTTCAGGCAAAACGAACGCAACCCATTTCAAAACTACTTCATGCATTTCTCCAATATGATTTTCTACTTGATGTTTCTTTATAGTTTTTCAGATTTTTCGTCCTTTTCTAGATTTTTACTTGTTGAAGTTTTGACAATAACTTTTTATATTATAAGTGCAAAACGACGTTGTTTTGTTGCTGATGTGGCTAAATAAGTAATATAAAATTAATTAAATTAAATTATAAACCAAATTTTACAAAAGAAAAAAAAAGAAGGAAGAAGATGAATAGCGGCCGAGGGCTCAACCCTCGTCGCCGCCGCCTCCTAGCCCTCGCCGGGAAGGGTCGGTGACGGTGTTGGCCACCTCCTAGCCCTCGCCGGGAAGGGTTGGCGACGTTGTTGGCCACCATCGCCGACCCCCCGATGACTGTGGGGGAGGTGACGGCGGCAAAGGTTGAGCCCTCGTCGCTGTTCATCTTCTTCCTTTTCCTTATTTATTTATTTATAAATTTGGCTGTAAATTTAATTAAATTAATTTTTAAATACAAATTCAAATCTGTACCAAAACGACATCGTTTTTACATTTCTTTGCTAAGTCAGCTCTTCACGCGAGCCACGTAGGTAAGCAAAATTAATAAAAATTTGCCATGTAGGATTTCCGTGGATTTGCTTGGGAGGTGATACTCAAGTATCCCATTTTAAAAAAAAAGTAATATTAAAATATTTCTTTTTTTAATTTTTGATATTTTAGTGTCTCTTTGTGTCAGTTTTGACACTCGAACTATTCTTTTCTCTATATCTAGAGAAGATCACCGCCTAGTGAAGCGGCAAAAGTTTTGTGGTGCAATCTATCCTTCAAGGTGTGTGTCTTCCTGTCCCATTCATCATGCTCTCAGTCTTCTTGACAAGTCAAAAGTAGAGATATGGCATGTATGCCTTATGCCATCACCCTCTGCCACGTCCAACTCATGCTGTGTTACGTGTTAGGCCCACACACTTGTCTTCGTGCATGCTATATTCTCCTTTGTGTTGCCAACTTCTTTCCTTGATCAACGTGGGCTTCTTGAAGACACCTATCTTTGGCAGTTTGAGAGCTTCATGCATCATGCTTACTCTAGGCCAAAAAACTAATAAAAAAACAAAATCAATTTTACTTATTTTCTAACAAGGGGAAGGATGGTGCAGTCAGACAGAAAGGACCCCGGCCCTCCTTCCGAATTTCAGCGGAAAGACGGCCTCGCCCAAATATGAGGCGAAGGTCGGTGGCCTTCGTTGGTTCCATCTGTAGTATGTTGGAGAAAGATCAAAGAGGGCGGCGGTGATGGACTGTCGGGCGGTGGAAGTCGCAAAGCTTGGGGACTTGGAGAAGCACGGGTTCGTGGACAACTTGTTGAAGAAGATCGAAGAGGACGATCTTCCACTTCTCCAAAAGCTTCTGGAGCGAGTGGAGAGGACCCAGGTTGAGTAAATAATGCAAATTGTCTTAGTATAGGCAAATCGAAAAGGAGACGAATGCATTTCTCAGGAATTTCGTGAACTAATTTGGTTTTATTGCAGAAGGAATTAGCTTTTGGGCAAAAACGAATGCTATCCAGAATGTGGTAACGAACGCGAGCATTTCTATAACATGATTTTTCGTTTATCTTTCAGATTGCATAAAAAAGAATTGATTTTTCGCGGCCATCTTAAAGACAAATGCTATAAGCAAAACACAATTATGAAGCTCGGAATCGTTTCGGAGTGAAAATAGAGAGAAGGCTTTGCAAAGGAGCAGCTGAAAGAGATGCGACTTCTTGACATCTGATGACATCTCCACTACACCATGTAAAGAATGAAACTCAAAGCAATTCATGGGACTGCCCAGCAGTGCCATTTACAAGCGAACCAGATAATGCAAATGTCGGTTTTGTTTTGCTCTGAAAGCTATTGGATTATCCGATCCATGAAACAACATTGTTTTTGTACGCTTCAAGTAGGCATCGAGTGCCACGTTCTGGGACAAGCTAGCAATTCAAAAGCATTCTCATTAACTAACCAAGATATATAATCATCAGTTGTCAGAGAATACATATATCTAGCCACTACAGTGTAATTGCTAATTCGATGATACGGTTCCATGATCATATTCAGTATTCGGATCCTAAATTGATTACATTGCATCAATGTGAAAACAAGAACTGAGGCAATCAATAGAAAGAGGAAATGTTTCATAAGCAAAATAGTGGCGACACCTAGCTAGCTCAATCAACTGTTCACCAATTGAGGAACACGGATGATCAGGCAACACTTCTGGGAATCACCTTCAATGCGAACATGGAAATCTATTTGTTAAGTCCAAACCACATATAACAGTAGCAGAATACTCCCACAAGATGTTTGTTGAACAAATAGAGCGTTATCATAGGGACTGTATACAAATCCAAGGCGTTCCATAGTAGAACTAAACTTGGAATACCATGCACAAGGAGCCTGTTTTAGTCCCTATAATGCTCAACGTAGACGACACACTTTACCAAGAGTATGAGTATATCTAGGAGGTGGCTCCATATATACTTCTTCAGTGAGATCTCCATTAAGGAATGCATTTTTGACATCCATTTGAAATAGAGGCCATCGCTTAATAGCAGCGACAACAAAAAGGCTACGAACAGAAGTAAGACGTGCAACTAGAGCAAACGTCTCATCGTAATCAATGCCATACTCCTGGGTAAAGCCTTTTGCTACTAGTCATGCTTTATAATGTTCCACTGTACCATCTGCCTTGGTTTTGATTTTGTACATTCATTTACAACCTATAGTTGACTTGTTAGAAGGCAAATCAACCAAATCCCAAGTATGAGAGTGTTCTAATGCTTGCAACTCATATGCCATTGCTCGCTGCCAAAGAGGATTAGTATGAGCTTCTTTATATGTGCGAGGCTCGTGAAAAGAAGCAATTGTGGAATAACAGTGAAAATCACGAAGCCGAACAAAAGGTTGACTTACACAAGTGGAGCGACGAACAGAAGAGGAAGGAACTTCCAAAGGTGGATCTGCGGATGGCACAGACATATTAGGAGCTACTGAAGTGGGATTTCCAGAGATACTCGCATCAAGATTTGGAGAGGACAATTCTAAAGAGGAAGATGTAGGAGTGTCAACTTTAAGGAATAGTTCGATAGGATTTGTGAAGAAACGAACATTTGGAACAGTGGGAGAAGATGCAAAAGAATGTAAAGATGAGAACATTTTATAAGGAAACATGGCGAGACACATGAAGTCGATTGGATATAGGGTCCCAACATCTATACCCTTTATGCTCAATGCCATAGCCAAGGAAACAACATAGACGAACACAAGGTTCTAACTTCGTGCGTTCATTCGGAAGAAGATGCACAAAACATGCACTACCAAAAACTCGAAGTAGACTATAATTAGGAATACTGTCATACAAGCGCTCATACAGAGAAATGTTACTGATAATAGGTGATGGAATACGATTAATAGTGTAGACAGCAGTATGACAGGCCTCCCCTCAAAATTGTTCTGGACAAGATGTTGAGATTAGAAGAGTGCGTACAATATCTAAGATATGTTTGTGTTTACACTCTGCTCGACCATTTTGTTGGGAAGTTCTTGGACAAGAACGATGAATAATAGTACCGTTTGAAGAAAGAATTTTAAGAAACTCTCTGTCCTTATATCTCGAGAAAATTGTGTTTTGATCATGGCAACAAAATTGCCATAGATATGGGTAAGTTCAGATCGATTTTTCATGAGATAAAGCCATGTATAACATGAATAGTCATCAACAAAATCACAAAATGACGAGAGCCTCCCATAGTGGGAGTAGGAGATGGTCCCCAAATATCCGAATGAATTAGATCAAAGGGAGTATAAGAGACAGATTCACTAATATTGAACGGTAAAGCATGATGTTTTCCTAACTTACAAGATAAGACAATCAAAGATTTTATTGTCAACAGAACCTAGATGACCACTTGAAGCAAATGACTTAAATGAGAAAAAGAAGGATAACCTAAACGAGAATGCCAAGTTTCAGATGAAACTGTGGCAGAATGAGTTGGGAAGCTTTAAGGAAACAAGCTCAAACAACCGTCCCACTTTACGGTATGTCCCAATTGTCTGTCTCGTCCTTGGATCCTGCACATGAAACCATTCGAAGAGAAATGAATATCAAAACCAAGCTCACATAGCTGACCCCACACATATCAAATTTAAAGAGAGGTTGGGAACCATAAAAGTATCGGGTAAGGACAAGGTTGGCGTTGAAACGTTCCCTGTATGACTAACTATCATTTGAGAGTTATCAGCTGTGTGAATAATAGTTGTTTGTGAATTATATGATTTTGACTTAAATAAATTGGAATGGGAAGTCATGTGATTACAACACACAAAATCAAAGAACCATGAATCAGGAGTACCTAGAGTGACCGACAGAGCAGAAGGACTAGAAGTACCAGTTTCTTGAAGAATGTAACAAACTGTGGATCAAAGATCATCTAAAGATAGTGTGATAGATGAACTGTTAGAAGAATCCTTTATGACAGAAGCAGCAGTGGATGGGCGACGTGCAGCTGAACCTCTAAAACGGGATTGGTTGTTTGTTCCTGTAAGTTGCTTGGATTGTAATTGATAACAGTTTGATGCACGATGACCAGGTCGACTACAGTGCGTACAATAAGGTTTGTGCCATGAGGATGAGCCTGAAGTAGCAAGTACTACACTTGTAGGAGTGGAAATCGGTGGAGTAGCACGTTGTGCTTTTATAGTCGCAAGGCAAGTTTCCTTAGTTAATAACTCTGAAATAACTACCTCAAGATGAGGTAAAGGATCCCGATGCAAAAGTGAGACTCGCACAGGTTCATACTCATCATTTAGAGCCATCAGAAATTGCATATCCCGCATATGATCATGATATTCAGCAAACTTACGAGCATCAATAGTCGAATCCCATGCTGGTTCAGATAAAGCAAGCTGGTCCCATATGGCATGCATGGAAGAAAGAAATTCATAAATAGACTAATCTGTCTCTTGACACATGCGATGTAAGTTCCCTAATAGTTGATATTGATAAGCAATATCTGATGTGGAATAACGACCAGCAAGAAGATCCAAGCTTCCTTTGCTGTATTTAGACAACTGAACTGAAGTTTGATAGATGGAATCGAAGTATTTCGAGACCACATGAGTATCTGGTGATTCTTGCTCACCCACTCCTCCAATCGTTTAGCAAATTTATCATCACCATGTGACATAACGCCAAAGCTTACTTCCCCTTAGAAAACTGGACATTTCTTGAGCCCATAGAATATAATTTGATCCATTTGGGATGGTCTGAATAGGCATTGAGACTTCTAATTTGTCCATGATAGGCTATATACTAGTAAACTCAATCGATTCTTGAATGAATTTGAGAAAAATTGATATTTGTAGAGTTGATATGAAGAAAATAAGGCTGAAAATAGACTAAGAATGTCGAAATACCTAAAGAACTGGTCTGGAAATGCCAAGAACCGGTTGGAAAATGGCCAAACTAGTCAGAAAACCTTGAGAACCGTTCGGAAAATGGATGAACCGGTCAGGAAAGAGAGCTAACCGGTCGGAAAATGGCCGAACCGGTCGGAAAATAGCTTAACCAGTCGGAAAACGCTGTAAACCGGTTGGGTCAACATCGGTCAATGGATGTCAGCGACGAGGTCAACGGCTATTAGCGACGAAGATGATGTGGGCTGATGTCACTGCTTATCACGGACGTTGCACATGCGATGATGACGTCACTGATGCACGCATAGGTCACGTGCGAGTTGTGGCGTGTGTACCTCCCGCTTGCAGAGGGTTGATTGGCGCATGAGGGCACGTGGATCTCACGCGCAGAGGCTTTGGGTGGCTCATGAGGGCGCGTGGATAACTTTTCGGTGACATTTGTTGCTGTTATGGACTCGTGGGAGAATGTAGAACTTGTCTTTGGTGGTTTTCGGTTGAAAATTAGAAGAATTGTCTTCGAAAGTTCCACCTACAGTCGACGACGTCGGTGGTCGTCGGTAGTCCTGTAGCACGGCGGAGCGTGGTGGCGTGTGTGGCTTCTCTCTATGGTAGATGATGAATTTTCAAGGTGCTACGACAATAGCAACCACCTTCTCAAACAAAACCTCGCTCTGATACCATGATAGAATATAGTGGAAAATTGAATTTCTGTATATTGTAGTGTGTGTAATACTGATAATACAAGAGCCTATTTATAGGCTGTTCTAGGGATCTATCTAAAGTAATAAAATATTACAATACCATAATCAAATCAATTATAATCGATATGAAATCAATTATAATCAATCAGGAAAATAAAGACCTCTAACATTCTAAGATAAATATCTCTAACATTCGAAATGGGGTTCAACTGGGCTGAGTTTGACCATTTTAAAGTTCTAGGTCATGGAGTGTGTACTAACAGGGCACATGGTGGTTGAGAGTGAACAAGATGCCTACGATTTTCGCAACAGATAGCTGAAGTAAGTAGGGTTCGATATGATTTATGTAGCGCCCTTCCTTTTACCGAGTGCTTTTTTATATTAGTAATAGTAAATATTACTTTGCGGATACTCATTAATTTCACACATCGTAAAATTGGCTATCATTTACATCTTTTTTTTCTTTTCAATGCAAATTGAATGTAGCTCAACAGACAATGTGCAAAATCCCACAATTTTCTGAAGATGAGAAGAAGAATTGGATCAGATTCTCCATGGTGGATCAAACTGTTAAGAATGATGAAACTGAGAAGACGAGTTTTGAGATTTCCTTTTGTTGCTTCGTGATGCAAAAAGTTGAAGAGTTTTATAGGCAATGCGATCCTAATTAGCTTTTCATTTCTTCTGCCTCATGGGGTTGTGGTTTTACTAAATTTTTGTGTCGTGAATTTGTTCGTTGATAGGAATTAGCCGCACCGCTACTTTTTATTTTTTTGCTGATGCGACCTTATAGTAACTTGAATTTGGAAACTTTGTTATACGTGTTTCGAGTGAGTTTCCCTTTGCAAATGCATGACAGGCTAAAAAGGAAAGGGGAGTTTGAGCTTTTTGTTTGGTCTATTACTTGATTTCATGCAGTGTGTTTGCTAAGTACATAACATGAAAACATGTATTCTCAAGAAACTTCTCATTAGCGTTCTTATGTTTCTCTAATTTTCCACCTTTGCAAAGTGACTCTTTTTGGATTTTCAATTTGCTTTGGATCATTTGAATTCTGCAGCTTCCCTTTTCTTTGTTGTGAGACTACTGGGGATAGTCGTTTCCCTGGACTTTAATGTGGAATCATTTTAACGAAGAGTCCGTTTAAACATAGAAGATCAGTTCCAACAATTCATAACCTCTTGCATTTGTAGTTTCATAGCAATGACGACGACCAATTTTGGCATTAAATGTCTTAAAACATCTTCTTTCTTTCAGTTGTTACTTATTGGTGAGCAGATAAAAACTTATTTTGCCACTTATTTACTTGTAGAGTTGCTCTCAGTTGAAATATTTAAGCTGTAAGGAGGCTAAGCGGTACACCTGTATCTCTAGTTTTCTGATAAGCGATGCAATGACAAAACCAGCCAATATATAACCCTTGTTGGCAAAACCCTTGATTGACAAAACTTTTCCCAGGTTATTTCTATATGATGATGTTTCCTTTTGAGAATCGGCAATATTACTTCTTTCTCGCTAATACATTCCAACCAATAAAGAACCATACGTTGGGGCAGAGTAACTCCCGTCGCTCCTCTTACAGGACAAATTTTGGCTCAAGAATTCAAACGGACATCTGTTCTGGACAAGTTAAGGTACATTGCTTTATTGCTTGTACTAAATGCCGCAACTCTAACGTGTCGTTTGATTGCTCACTCTTGAATTTAGCTATGACTCATTGGCCCCCCACTGTATTTATTGTTGGTCATCAAAATGTTCTGTGAAAATAAACAACATAAGCTAGGCCTGTGCATCTTCTGTAAAATAATGTGCTTTATCCGCTACTTGAATCTGAGGATGATTTTTTAATGGTTCTTATAAGCTAAAAGAATCTGATGCTTTCTGTTTATGAAACTTGGATGGACTGCAGAACATGTTATTTGATGCGGCGGCTCATTAGAAGGGAGGGATATACTATCAACAATACCATTCGATTCCGTTTTCTGTATCTAGATTCTGTTGAGCCCTTTTTTTTTTTTTTTTTTTTAAATCATTGTGCTTTCTGGACGTTTTCTTGTTTATCTACATGACCCAACTACTAATTTCAATCTTCCGACGTACTTGTACATGTTCTGTTTGGTCTTCTGTATAACTCCTCCTCCTCCGCTTTAGAGAAGGAGAAGATTTGCCTTTACGGATTTCCAAGTGAGCAGTGGGAAGTCAACATACCTGCGGAAGACGTGCCACTTGGGCCTCCAGAACTTGCCCTCGGCATCATCTTTGCCAGAGATGGGATGCAAGAGAAGGACTGGTTGTCGTTGGTTGCAGTTCCAGTGACACATGGCTACTTCTTGTTAGAAATTTGCGGAAAATCAAGATCCTGATTATCAGGATCGAATGCGGAAGCGTGTAAAATTCTGTGCTAACCTCCAGCCATTGATGAAGTCAAGAATAGAGTGCCTGTCGAACCACCACAAGGAGGAGGAGGAGGAGGATGCGTGGGCGCCGGGGGAGGATGGGGTGCTGGGCTGCGACGAGTTCTGGATGTACAAGTTTAAGGTGCGAAAGTGTGCCTGCGGGAGGTCGCACGACTGGACGGAGTGAGAGTCCTTGGAAAAAGAGGTGCCAGCCTACTTCCATTGACTCCCGTGATCGAGGAATGTCTTTGCTTGCGGAGTTTTGTGTTTGAGGTGGGTTTTCGATCTCATTCAAGCCTTCACCTATTTAGGCATTAGGTTGATGTAGTAGGATGGAATATGATAAACCAAGCCACTGTTGAATCCTATTCAACTCTTTGCTTTTGGGTGAGTTGTCGAGACATCAGGTGATTAGTATATGCATGGCATGATAATTCACACGGACCTACTTTCCATTGTAAGTCACTTTCTTTTGCAAGTTCTTTCTTCCACTGGCATTCTCCAATATGTTGAGGTCTTGTGGTAATTAATAATATACATAATTCTTCTTTTGCCACAGATGATCTTGCCATGAAAGATGCTAATGGCCAATTTATTTTTGTTAAGAGAATCGGTTCTCTTACCTTTTATGTGGCCTATAGAAGTTGATTAATTTATGTGATAAATTTAATTGACTAAGCAAAAATTAGAATTAAATCAATTTTGAATCAAAAATCCGTAACTTGTTATACTTGATGTTTATATTTTGCAAATGATATGCAGAATTTTATGCATGCCTTCCAGAGCTTTAAATTTTGAATTTATGGCTCGTAAGGAAGGGTGGTGATCATGGAAAAATCCCTAATTGTTGTGATTGTTGTATGGATGAATGTATGATGATTACAGGTATTCTTTTTGGGGATGTAATTATTAAATGGAGGCTGCGTCCTTCTTTTTATTTTACTTTAATTTTTCCTTGATATGTAATTTTTAGTATAGTTTAGTATTTCAATTGTTGATGTAAATACTACAAGAGAGGAGGAGCCATTGGAGGAGCCATTAAACCGGTGAGCTCTTTGGGCCCGGTCTTTGAAGAGTTCAAAGATTGAAGAAAAGTGAAGAGTAGGTCCATATTATTAAAACATTAAAATGGCTAAATGGGTTTCTTTGGCTCGAGACCCATTGAACCATAATTCCATGATCACCACATAGGATAGATGTTTATGTGATATCTATTTATTTATTGTTTATGATATCGTGCATGTTAAACCGGTTAATGTGCAAAGTGAGACCGTTAGTAACGACCCAAATCTCCTTACAAAGAACATTAAGTCGAAATGGGTTTCGGACTCGTGGCCTTCCATCGTTGTGGTTTGATCCAATATTATAGTGGTTAATTAACCGGTTATGGATACATAGGGGTTGATTACCATTTATAATACTGGACCACTCCATTATGCATATGATGCTGTGGGATTGGAGCCAAATGATTTCTAATAACTGTCAGGTGAGGGAATCATTTGTGTTTTCAATACTTGCATGAGACGATGGGCTAGACTTAACTATGATCATGATGCCGATAACTGTTAGGTGAGGCTTTCATGGTCTAGAGGCCGAAGTTATGATTGGGACTCGCATATGATGCGTTGAACAAGCTGGTTCACTCACTAAGTTCATAGGACACCAATAACTGTTAGGTGAGGTGGACTTTGGACTGGTGGGACTCAATCCCCACTAGTAATCTTTACCCAACAAAGATTACCGCTTCCCATCTTAAGGAGTATGGGATTCGAATATAAATTTAGTGGGAGGATCTATTTCATTTAAAGGCCAAAATGAAATAGTTACTTTGAAAGATACAACGGCTAACAATTTATTTTCTGCAACAGATATATTATTACTCTGAAAATGGTGACCACAAACCCACTCGCTTCTATACTTGACAAGAATTGTTTGACTGGACCCAATTTCACTGACTGGGTGAGGAATTTGAGAATTGTTCTCAATTCAGAAAAAATTGGGTATGTGCTTGATGAAAAGATGCCAACCTCCTTTCCTGAGGGTGGGACCCAAGAGGAGCGTGTCACTTATGATAAGTGGCGTGATGATGACTTAAAAGTTAGGTCATATATGCTTGCTTCTATGAATAATGAATTACATAAGAAGTATGAATCTATGGAAGATGCTGCGTCGATCATTTTGCACTTAAAGGAATACTTTGATGAGAATGGTCGAACCTCTAGATATGAGATATCTAAGGCATTGTACCGTATGAGGATGGCTGAAGGACCATTTGTTAATGATCATGCTTTGAAAATGATCTGGCACATTGAAGAATTGGCTAGGCTGAATCTCGTTATGGACAATGAGTTAGCTGTGGATTTGATCCTCCAATCTTTACCCGATTCCTTCTTTGGTTTTGTCCAAAACTTCCACATGCATAAAATGGAGAAAACTCTTGCTGAGTTACATAGCATGCTGGTAGTTTATGAGAAGGAAATGCATAACACGAGGCCAAATGTAGTGGCTATGGCTAAGGCTTCTTTTTCAAAGGGTAAGACCATTTTAAAGAAGAATAAATGGAAGAGACCTGCCAAACCTGTTGTGCAACCAAAACCCATGATTGATAAAGGGAAATGTCATTACTGTGGTGTCAAAGGGCACTGGAGGAGGAACTGTAAGAGGTACCTCGCGAGCTTGAAGGTCAAGCCCAAGAACCGACCTTATGAAGGTATGGTGTCTATGCTTATTGAAACTAATCATATGGTTAGTGCTGAATCCAGCTCATGGGTTCTAGATTCTGCTGCAACTTCACATATTTGTATGTCTTTGCGAATGAAACAAGCGATGCTAGGGCGAAATGAGATTGTCCCGACGTTTGCCAATGGAGCAAGAGTTGCTGCATTAGCTATAGGGACTTTTCGTTTATGTTTGCCTTCCGGACATGTTTTGGTTTTAAAGAACTGTTTGCATTATAAGAATGTCATAGGAACATCATCTCTATACCTCGTCCGGGTAAAGAGAATTATGAATTTTCTTTTGCTGATGATGTTTGTTCTATTTATCATAATAGAATATGTGTTGGTTCTAGCTTATTAACCAACAACCTTTATACCATTACAATGTCCGGTAATGCGATTACCAATGTCAATAAGCAAACTATAACTGATATAAATGCCATAACTAATAAACGCCCTAGAGACAGTCCAAATAAAAAATATGTTTGGCATCTCCGATTAGGTCATATTGGAGAAGACAGAATTAACAAGTTGAGTAATGATGGATACATTGATCCTTCAAACTTTGAGTCATACTCAACTTGTGAGGCATGTCTTCTAGGAAAATGACCAAAGCACCTTTTGTGGGACAAAGTGCGCGAGCCGCCGACATATTAGAATTAATACATACGAGATGTATGTGGACCAATTAATGAATCTGCTAGAGGTGGTTATAATTACTTTATTACCTTCACTGATGATCAGTCACGGTATGGTTATTTATACCTCATGAAGTATAAATCTGAATCCTTTGAAAGGTTCAAGGAATTCAAGGCTGAAGTTGAGAAACAAACAGAAAAATGTATTAAGGCTCTTCGATCGGATCGAGGAGGTGAATACCTTAGTACTTGAATTCTGGACTTTCTTAAAGAGAATGGCATTTTATCACAATGGACACCTCCCGGAACTCCGAACATAATGGTGTATCTCGAACGAAGAAATCGTACTTTATTAGATATGGTACGATCTATGATGAGTTACACCGATTTGCCAATATCCCTTTGGGGATATGCCCTTGAGACAGCTATATATATACTGAATAGAGTGCCGTCCAAATCTGTTCCAACTACGTCCTATGAGATATGGCATAGTAGGAAACCTAGTCTTAATCATATTAAGATTTGGGGTTGTCCACTTTTTTGTGAAAAAGCTAAAAGTGGAAAAATTGGAGGCAAGATCTCGAACAAGGTCGCTTCATTGGATATCCAAAGGAAACTCTTGGATATTATTTCTATTTTCATTCAGACCAAAGAATTTTGGTATGCAAGCATGCTTCTTTCTTGGAGAATCGGTTCATCCAAGAAAGTGGTGTTGGCGGAAAATAGTCTTACAAGAAGAAAATAATGAAGTATCAAACAACCGAGTTCAGATACCAATCTTTGATTCAGTGGGAGCTTCTAATACACAACCTCTTAGGAGAAGTGCGAGAATGTCTCGCCCACCTACTCGTTATAGACACTCGGTTGATCATATTGAACCATTATTCATTGTGAATGATAGTGATCAACCCGGTGATCCTAAAACCTATGAGGAGGCAATGTTGGACATCGATTCTGGTAAATGGCTAGAAGCCATGAAATCCAAAATGGATTCAATGTATTCCAATGAGGTATGGACCTTGACTGACTTGCCTGATGGTATTGTACCAATTGGCTGTAAATGGATCTTCAAGAGGAAGATGAATGTTGAAGGTCAAATTGGAATTTACAAAGCACGGCTGGTGGCGAAAGGATATCGTCAAAAGAAGGAATTGATTATGACGAAACTTTCTCACCGTGGGCCATGCTAAAATCCATTCGGATTATGTTGGCTATAGCCGCACACCTTGATTATGAGATATTCCGGATGGATGTCAAAACGGCTTTTCTAAATGGTTTTCTCGATGAGGACATCTATATGGAACAGCCACGGGGTTTTGAATCCAATAGTGAAAAACAGAAGGTGTGTAAGCTTAAGAGATCCATTTATGGACTCAAACAAGCCTCCGTAAGTTGGAACATCCGTTTTGATGAGGTAGTCAAATCGTTTGGCTTCATCAAAAATCCGGATGAACCTTGTGTATATAAGAAGATCAGTGGGAGTGCAATTGCATTTCTGGTTTTATATGTCGATGATATACTTTTGATTGGAAATGATATACCAATGATATCATCGATAAAACTATTCTTGTCACAGAAATTCTCCATGAAAGATTTAGGAGAGGCAACCTACATTTTAGGTATCAAGATCTATAGAGATAGATCAAGATGATTGATTGGCCTCTCACGCCTACGTACATAGACAAAGTGTTAACACGGTTTAACATGCAATGTTCCAAGAGAGGATTATTGCCTTTTAGGCAAGGGATCCGTCTTTCTAAGGAGATGTGTCCCAACACTCCTGAAGAAAGAGAGCGGATGGCTCTGATACCACTGTTGGGGTTTCATGAATCATGTATAAGAAAA
This sequence comes from Eucalyptus brandiana, assembly GCA_014182725.1. NCBI lineage: Eukaryota > Viridiplantae > Streptophyta > Magnoliopsida > Myrtales > Myrtaceae > Eucalyptus > Eucalyptus brandiana. The sequence continues at coordinate 37,872,008 of CM024670.1, forward strand.
TTAACGAAATAAACGCAGCGGAAACAACTATATATTTTACACATGATTCTCCTTAGGCGTTGTTCGTGCATTTTAATCAAAAACTAAACATAACAGGGAGTTAAATGAAATACCTCTCGAAGCGCGCTTTGAAACAAGTCGGTTCGGATGTTCTACAGTACGAGTCCCATAAGCGTCGGACCTCTAGTTCAGACACACCAACAACGAACGTCGAACGGAAGAGAGGACTTTCGGATATTGACCACTTCGATCGTGCTAGCAATCACATGGAAAGAATCCGTCGTATTCTTGGTGTATAGTAGTCACGGCCCGAACGAGAGAATTGTTTCTCTTCCTCGTGTCTCAAAGACAAAAGAACACGCACACACTTTGCTTTCTATTTTCAGCAAAGCAACACTGATTTCTCGCTTGTGTTTCTCTCGAACAAAACCAAAACCACACTAACTCTTTTCTCTGTTTTTCAACAACCTTTTTAACTCTCGTCCACTCTCATTTTATAATAAAAAATGACCAGCAACGGTTGCTGATCAATGGACGATCAGCAACCGTTGCTGATCGACCATTATGCACGTAGCATTGATGGTCAACAACCGCTGACCATCATGCCACGATCATGCATGAGCGGTTGCTCATGCACGACCATCGTGCATGAGCAACCGCTCATGCACGATCGTCCACTATGGACGATCAGCAACGGTTGCTGATCGTCCATTGATCAACAACCGTTTCTGGTCATTTTTTATTATAAAATGAGAGTGGACGAGAGTTAAAAAGGTTGTTGAAAAACAGAGAAAAGAGTTAGTGTGGTTTTGGTTTTGTTCGAGAGAAACACAAGCGAGAAATCAGTGTTGCTTTGCTGAAAATAGAAAGCAAAGTGTGTGCGTGTTCTTTCGTCTTTGAGACACGAGGAAGAGAAACAATTCTCTCGTTCGGGCCGTGACTACTATACACCAAGAATACGACGGATTCTTTCCACGTGATTGCTAGCACGATCGAAGTGGTCAATATCCGAAAGTCCTCTCTTCCGTTCGACGTTCGTTGTTGGTGTGTCCGAACTAGAGGTCCGACGCTTGTGGGACTCGTATCGTAGAACATCCGAACCGACTTGTTTCAAAGCGCGCTTCGAGAGGTATTTCATTTAACTCCCGTTATGTTTAGTTTTTGATTAAAACGCACGAACAACGCCTAAGGAGAATCATGTGTAAAATATATAGTTGTTTCCGCTGCGTTTATTTCGTTAATTTTCTTATACATGATTCATGAAACCCCAACAAATTTCACAATTATTATGGTCAACCTTGTGATCTCAAGCTAGTGAATTACCTTATCGACAATGCCATTGCTCTTGAGAAGTTAGTGGTCAATCCGTGTGACGAAGAATACTTCTCAGACTTGGATGAGTTGAAAAAAGTGAAGGAACCTAGAGAACATGCTCTACAATATCTCAAGGGAAAGTTATCTTCAAGAATTGAGTTGGTGATTAATTAACAAAACCAGAGCCTCATTCACTTGGCATCCATAGTACCATCATGGTTGACTATTATTCTGCATTTTAATCCTCTTATCCTGTTTAGACTTATTTTTTTGACTGCGGATATATTTTTGCTTATTAATTATTTGTTGTTCCTGATTTTGTAATTTGGATTTTTAAGTTATGAATTGACACTTATATGTTTTTACCCAATATGGGAAAGTGGCAAAGCCACGAATAATGGATGTTTCTGGTTTTTATTTTCACTTTACAAATGGCTAACATCTTTTAAACATGAGGGAGGTAGGTAGATCACATGCTCTTTTAAACTCTGCTTTGTTTATATGTTCTTTTGATGACATTCAAAAAGACCACAACAACCCAAGCACAAATGGCCAATATCGCTGCACTCTTACAACAAGCTTACGATGCATTTGCCGAAGCGGAGGGTGCCATACATATGGTCGAGAAAAGACAGAGACGCGTGTAAGTATCCACAAGACATTATCCAAATTCTTTATTTGTATTTTACTCTAATAGATTTAATTTATGTTTTAAGCTCTAGTGAAGTAAATGAGGCCACAGCCATCTGCAATGCCGTTGAACAGAACTGGATGGGAGGGGTTGCTGAAATGATCCGACAAGTGGACACGTTGATGCTGCATACCATTGGGCAGCCAAGGGCCTTCGTCTGCTTCATTCCAATGTTCAATAATCGATACAATCTACAGAGTGTGCAAATATCGAACAACATAGCTGGGCAACTGTAAAACAATCATCCTCTCTCGTTTGGGATCGTTGGAGTGCTTAAGTCAAGCTTTCTTGGGAATTGCCAAGGCTAGCTCGGGCTCGCATAAATGTACTCACAAGTATCGCAGACATATTGAATATAGTCCAAACCATCACCTTCACAATCGTCAAATCGAGATTTAAAGAGATTTAAAATATTTTAGATAAAGGAGTATCTAGAAATTATTTTTGGAAGCATCTCTCACTTGCTCACTTGGATTGTAGAGAGACAATTTTGTAGAGAGACAAAGTTTTTGGAGAGAGAAGCTCTGAACGAGAAAATAAAAATTTGATTATGAAGTAGTTAAATGGATACAATGACGGGACGGCACTCCTTCTTATACTAGTAGCCTTTGGATTACAACCATTGATTGTTCTTCGATCCGGTAGATGAGATCGTACCATCTAACCTACCACCTATTGGCATTTATGTTGAGAGAGTTCTAGATCCTTGCACAATTACCATCTTGCCTGTGGGAACATTTCGGAAGCTCTTGGGAAAATTTGCATTGCATTTTCTGCTTCATCGAACTCGTCGTAAGCCTACTGCAAATGTGCAACGATATTCATGTTGTTGGCCATTTGTGTTTGGGCTATAGTGGTCATTTTGAGCGTGATCAAAAGAATGTATAAATAGAGTAGAGTTTGAAAGAGTTCGTTTTAAGTGTGATCTACCGGCCTCTCTCATGTTTAAAAGATGTTCACCTAATCTCCTCATGAACAATGAACATCCTCTTCCCGGATAAATTTCTCTTAGTTTCTTCAATTTTAATTTGAGCAAGGGAGTGTCGAATGGATAGGTCGGAGTCGAGTGGAAAATGGTCAAATCCAAATTGACCCATTTAATGTTATATTGATCAATCCATTTTTATGTAATTCAATTTTGATAACTCCTACTCGACCTAATCACAACCCAATTCATATTCAACTGGACCCATATTATCAAAATATGATAGTAACTTACACCCATGCACTTGTATTCTTATGCAACCCGCTATAGCTGGTAACAATGTCCAAGGGAATTCCCACGTTAATCTAGGCGCAACGTGGTAGTATGATCAGGTGAATGTTTGTACCAAGTGAAGTGCACTATCATTTAGGCACACAAAAATTTGCTTTTGACTAGATTGACTAGACCGTAATTAGATAAATACGTTCTCCTCCTACTACCACTTTAATCACCAACAAAAAGGTAGAAGCACAAGAGAAAGATACACTAGAAACTAGAAACATCAATTATTCATGGCCTTGACACTTCCCATATAACTTAAAAATCCATATTAAAAAATCAAGAACAACGAATTATTAATAAGAAAAATTATATCTACCGTCGAAAAAATAAGTCTAAACAGAGGAAGATGATCAATGCAGAATAATAGCCAACCATAATAGTACTAGGGATGCCAAGCGAATGAGGCTCTAGTTTAGTTAATTAATCACCAACTTAATTGAAAGTAACTTTCGCTTGAGCTGTTGTAGAGCACGTTCTCTAGGTTCCTTCACTTTTTTCAACTTGCCCAAGTCGGAGACAAATTCTTCGTCATAGGGATTCTCCACTAGCTTCTCAAGAGCAATGGCATTATCGTTAAGGCAATTCACTCCGGCACTGCATGTCTTGATTTCCGCAAAGGTAAGGGAAACAGTAACATGCGATGCAGAAGAGAATAAAGGAAAAAAAAAAATGCATTTTCTTGCGCGGTTTTGTTTGGATCTGTAAATTTATCTGGATTTAGGGGGTGCCCAGGTGCTCCATTTTTGGTATTCGGCGATTTGTTTAAAGAAGATTGAATTTTTCTTTACCCATTTTGGATTATTTTAAGGATTCTCGATTGGATTAAGGAAGATGGGCGGTTTCTGATCGATGCGGATATTTAGTGAATATTTGCACCATTCTGAGACTTACCAAACGAAAAAAAAATGATATCTTTTGGTTAATTTCCGATCGGTTTTGATCCGGGTAAAATGAGAGATTTTCGGCCGAAATGTCGATTCTGATTGTTTACATCATTTTAGAAACTTTCATTGTGAATAGGATTTTTGGGTTTTCTGTGCGACGAAATTTGATTTGAGTTCCTCTTGATTCGAGTGAGATTTTCTTGATTTCGTGCAGGCGCGTGCAAGAAGGGCGACTCGTGCGAGTTCGCTCACGGCGTGTTCGAGTGCTGGCTCCACCCGGAGCGATACCGGACGCAGGCGTCCAAGGACGGGCAGAGCTGCCGCCGCCGCGTCTCTCTTAGGGTCCCCGCTCCGACCCGGGTGCCACCTTGCGGCGCCGGTGACTCCCAGGGCCGAGTCTTCACCGCGGTACGGGCAACTCGGCGGTGGAGGCGGGCTCTTTGATCTGTGGGAGTCTCACCGTCGCTGCGAGGAGGAGCCTTCGATGGAAAGGGTCGAGTCCGGGAGAGATTTGAGGGGTAAGATGTACGCCAAGCTCAGCAAGGAGAATTCCCTCGACGGCGCCGACCTTGTCGGGTCCGGTTCCGGTCCGGACGTGGGTTGGGTCTCTGAGCTGGTCATGTGAAAGGCCGAAGAAGCAGCTTCGAGTCCTCCCCGAGTCGACTCGGAGCTCGAATTTTGTTTGGGTCGAAAGAAGTGATTTTTTGGGGCTGGTGGGCGGTGTTCAGCAATCGGGTGGCCTGTTGATTAATCTCTGACTCGGATGTGTGAATATATCTCGTGTTCATTTCCATTGTTGATGATGATTACCTTCCTTCTTCTCAAGGTGTAAATATTGGCTGGCGGGAGAGAGATTTCAAGTCTCTGTTTTGTGGTCCGATGACTTTCCAGTTCCCTCTCTTTGTAAATGAAGTTTCAGTAAGCATTCTTAAAATATTCGCAATGCAATTGCAGATTTCTGTATAGGAAGAAACAAGAACGTGGAAGTTCGATCTGGGGTTGGCTTTTTTGGGGCTTGTATTGTTGATTATCGTTTTTCGGTCAAGTCCTTGAAATCTCTGTATCCTCTCATTTTCTCGGATTATAAATGCTAATTTCCCTTTCATGAGTGCTCTGTTCTTTACTCTGTTTGTGGCTCTGTTCATGCTTTCTTCCTTGTTCGGACTACAGTGAGAGGAATTAGTCACATCATTAGCACAGTGATTACGAGATCAAGAGTGGGGATTAAAGAAACATATGTCTCCATCCGACTGTCCCCAGCATGCGGAAAGACCGGTTCAGCACCTGGGTTTATCTTCCAACTCGGTATAATAGATAGAGAAAAACCAGATGAGGTTCTTGATGTGGACGTGTTTGAATTGAGTTGATAAGAGCGGATGATCCCCGTCCTTATCTGCTAAAGCTTTTTCTCGCCTTTTCCCGGTTTTGAAAAATGGAAGATTTGATCACAGTAATCAGGAGATCTTCTTTTGTCGTGCCACTTGCGTTTTGACTGGAGTGTGTTGATGATGATGATGATGATGAATTAGGTGGGGGAATGGGACAAGACATGGTCAAGCAGCGACCGTGTAGCATTGGCTCCCCCACCTCGCGAAATGGTCTGCTCTGCGTTATCTTTTGTACATTGGTCTCTGGGTTTGTAATTTGAATTCAATTGGATTGTGTTTTAGAATCGGAATGACTTGAGTGATTGTTAAATCTCATATTCAAGTCGGAAAACATAATCTTATGAATGGATGCATATCCATAAAAAGTAAAAGCTCGATTCAAAACTCAATACTTAGATCAAGTTGAATCAACGGATTCGAGTCAAGCTTGCGTGTTAAACGAGTTGGCTTGACTGAGTTTTGATTGTTTGACTTGATTTGATTGCAATTTTAATTTTCCCAAATTTTGGTTCAATGTGACAAAATTGGATCGGAAATTTTTTTCCCTATTTTCCAAGAAAAAGAGAGCCATGTATTTTTTCGCTAAAATGTGCCTCAACGATGAAAATCCCTCATGAAATGGTTCTTCGATTTTATAAAGAAGGATAAGTTTTGTACTGATTCCTTGTAGGAAGTATCGCAAGTGTACTAGGAAATCAATGATATACTTTAAAATGGAGATACAATATCGGAACTCATGCAAACACTTGTATTTATAGAGTGTTGGAAAGGCATGGGGTTCCTACTCCCCAATGAGCCGCCAAAGGGTTCTTATAGCTTTAATTTATACTATATTGATAATTTTGGTTATGTTTTTTTTTTTTGGTCAGTCCTACTATATTCCTACTCTACACTCACTCTCAAACTTTTGTCCTGCCTCTTGCAGGGTGTGGGAGTCGAAACCCGCTCCTGAACGTACGCGTCCCCACCCCATCCTCCCTGAGAAGGTGGGGATTTGAACCCCTCTATTTCGTTGTGTTTGAACGCATAACCCTAACATAGTTTTCACAGCATAATTGCCTACGATTAGTTCTTAAACAATTTTAATCATGCCTTCACATCTTCGTATCTTTATGTCACCATGACTTCTCATCTTCGGGTGGTTGCTAAATTTTGATAAATGCTTAGCTTCCTAACTCTATCTACAGTTACAAGAAGTTACAACAACACTTCTCCACAAGAAGCTTAGGTAGTGCATGGGAACATTTTTGTTCCTCTATTATTTTGTTCTTTTGCTCTTTGGAACAAAAAAAGAATAGAAATCCGTTTGGTAAGGTCAACTAATTTTTCTATTCCCTATAATAAAAAAAATAACCAGGGAATAGATTTGGCAAAAAAATAAGAAAAAAAAAAAAAAAAAAAAAAGCTTTTTATTCTTAAGAACAATTTCTAAAAATAAGTCTTTTTTTTTTCTCTTTTTCGTGTAGGTTGCCATTTGTCGGCTAGTTGCCTCTCACCATTGTTGGCTGCTGCTGCCACTGCCACTGCCACTGCCACTATCACTACCAGTCGTCAACGCTTGCTACAACCAACTTGCCGCTGACCTCCGGCTAGCAGCGATTGTCGATGGTGACAGTGGGCTATGGGTGGCGAGTGGATGGGGGCGACGGTGATCATACGCGTTCCTTTTTTTTTTTTGTGGATTATACTAAACACTTTTCTATTCTTTTTTTATTCCTAAAATAAAAATTTTATATAGTTCCTAAACTCGTTGTTTTACTCAGAAATTATTCCAAGGAATGGAAACAGAAAAGAATTATTTCCGAAAATATATTGCTCTCCTAAATAGAAATGTTACCATTTGCACCCTTAAATATCAAAAAATATTATTGCTCAATAGTTATTCATAGGAATAAGCATGGGTCCAGGGTAGAATTGGGAATTTCTATTAAAACCTACCTGTTCTAGGTTCCCACCATTATCGATCTGATTCCTAATTCCAAAAAAAAAAAAAAAAAAAAAAAGTAGAAACGTTACTATGTGGTTTGGTTCTCGATTCTTGGGTAAGAACAAAACTATGAATCGAAGAGCTGATCAGGAACTAGGAATTGATGAAGTGGAATGAGTATATGTGGTTTAACTTAATTTAAAATTATTATTAAGTGATTAACTATGTTGTTGTTTCTTTTGATTTCGGGTGATTAAAATTTGGAGACATTTTTTTTATGGACGATAGAAGGCTAAAGTTCTATAATTTAAGTTTTATGTTACGTGTTATGAACTTTGATTACTCATTTTATTTTGTGTGTTAATCTTTTTATGCATTGTTGTTATTGACAAATGGAAATTTTTATTGTTACATTCACTTTCATTTTGCTTAATTAAAAGTAAAATAGAAAAGAAGAAGAAAGAAATGAAACAAAAACTGACCAATTCCTGTGTAAACTCTAGAACCAACATGAGAATTGATTGACAAGATAGGTTATAGGGTACATAGGTTCCAGATTCAAAAAACTGAGGAACCAGTTCCAATTGACTTGGAGCAATCCTAAAATCGTTCACCCCTAGTTACATGTCAATGATTTCATCTCAAGACACCAAATTTTGTTGTCGATAACTTCCTTGGTTATCCATGCTCTTCAAGCTATCCACATTTATCTAAAGGGGCTTAAATATATGAAAATATTTATACTCATCAAGTTGTCGACTGTTCTTTTCATCGATGACTTTTGCTCTTTACCAATCTCTATTCTTATCAACTAAGTCTTATCATTTTTTTAGTGTAAACACTTAGTTGTATCTATAAAGTGATTTAGGCGATTAGTATTCTAAACTTGTAAATGATGAAAGGATGACTTCCTTGTTCTCACCTTTCCCTTCAAACGACATTCAAAGGGGGTAGTAGAGAGAGACATGCCATGTGGGGACAAGACTTCAATTTCAAGATTCAATAAAGAAGCGAGGAAAAGGCCGACAAAGTAGGGGTGGCAGTTCCAAGATCTTGGGTTAATCTTTAATCCTTCTCCCATCAAACTCACTAAACCAAAGGCCCTAAAAAGCAATATATACATGCACCCGTACCCTCCTAAAGATGTCCCGATACAGCTTAATTTCTCGCACGTCTCGCATAAATGTCGCACTGCACAAAAACTTTTGTATGTCTTTTGTGTAATATGATCAATTGAGATTTGTTCTCTCACAAACTCTCCTCGGTTATCGGTATCTAAGAATTCAATACTTGGGAACTTATGAAAGTGTCAACATCTTTACTTGCTCGACGTACATAATTATGCGCTTCTACCTAACTTTGTTTTGTTTTTTTTTCAATCACTCGTTACTTGAGTGATCTTTTGAAGAAAATAATTCCTGTGGAGACAAAGAGATCAAGGGCGCAGGCTTGAATTCCGAGGTATAGTCAATTGGAGTTTCTTTTTCATAGTGGCGACGAATCATTATCAGCCGGAGGAAACTGGGGGAAGAAACATTATCAAAGCAAAAGAATAGGATGCCTTGTCTAACCAAATATAGTCACCATTTCGCGGCTCGAATCGATGCTACGAGTGGTGTAAAGCTAGAGGACGATATCCAATCCGTGATCGCATTATTTCCTTCATCAAGAGCAGCTGAATGGCAGCGTCCAAAACGTGTGATGGCCCCAGTCGCCTTCCTTCTCGAGAAAGCAAAAACACGAAGAAGACGAAGAAAATCGAATTCAAAGGCCACCAACAGCAGCGACGAGTCCAAATCGTGGGAGCGCATCGCACGTCCGCGGGCGGTGGTTAGGCGACAATATCCAAAGCTGCTGTCAACTCAGCGGGTACCAATATTATGGATAAGGGAGTGGCGACCACCTCTCTCCCGTCCCTTTCATGGGACTACAAACGCCTTTGTCGTTTTTGGACGGCATTGTCTCTCCTTTCGATGACACTTGCGATAAATCTATTAAAATCTTAGGATAAAATTGGATAGATGTGACATGTACGTGGTATCTTAATTTTTTTTATAACACGAAATTTAATTTATGGTGAAATGTGACGACAATACATCAATTTGAGATTTTTTATGATGTTGATCTTATGTAATTATTTATGAATCGCTAGATTTTATCGAAGACTTTTTTTTTATTGGTTTTTTGTTTGGAAATTTTGTGGTGCCTCTTTCTTGAATTCCCACTCAGCTCTTCATTTTCTAAGTTGCTATCCATTGAAGCAAACACCTTCAACGGCCACGTGGGAGATTTGGTATTCGGATAGAATCAAGAAAACCCCAGGAGCATATCTCGAGTGGGGTTCTGAATTTTCCTATTCTCAGATTTCATTTTTCTTATCTAATCTCGATTGCATATCTTGATTAGAGAGTCTCAAAGATTGATTGACTATGAAGCTAGCAAATGATTGATGGACATGTCTAGAGTTTCATGTGATGTCTACACGTGGGGATTTTATCATTCTCTTGGATAGATATCATGTGGAACCCATGTATTATTTTATATATTGGGCCTGGATTTTATGTTTATGTTGGAAAAATATTGGTTACGAGAGTTCTCCTCGTTTTTGCTATCTCGAGGACTGGGAGGAGAGAGTTTGTTGTTGCATCTTTGTAGGAGGGGGCCAGATCTCTGAATTTTGTAAAGGAACCCATCAATAAGGTGGGGGATGAACATGGAGTGTGTGGTTTGCCTCCAAAATGGCCATGGCTTTGTCTTGAATGGACCTAGTTGTGAAATTGATTTGATTGAATGAGATGGGATAGGACTAGGGTAGGATAACGTTCTGCAAATCAAAATGTTAAGGATATGAATTTGACGTGTCAAAAAAAAGATTACTAAAATATGTGACTAATTGTAAGTATGATGGCTTATGTTCAAATTTAGAAACCCAACAAATTCGAGGTATTATTTAGTGGACTGATAACGAGCATACAAAATTTACAATCAATAACTTTGTATTCTAAAGTACCTATAATATAATTAAGAAAAAAAACATTATTGGACACCAACTGAATGAAAGATTGGCAATATGTTATGATATCTCAAGAAATATAATATAGCTATTTTGACATACGATATTTACTCGAGATAGTATTGTGACTGGAATATACGTCTTTAAAGAGAACAATATTGATGCTTTGGACTGTAGATCATAGAGAAAGTGACTTTCCAGAAGAGTTTTCCATCGAGTCATTTGATTTCGACATTACTAACCCATCTTTGATGAAATCGAGAGTAATCTTTGATGAAATCGAGAGTAGGAGAGATGTGGTAGGGCTAGATCTATCATCTAGAGGGGGTGAATATGTGACAATGTGGAATTGAAATAAAATTAAGATTATTGCAAGAGGACAACGTTTGGAGACAAGCTATGCGGTGCTCAGATCTTTTCGATGTGCAACAATCTATCACAAAATATAAGCTAGAGATAGAGGGATAGAAAAATTGTACACAACAAGTTTATAATGGTTTGATTTTGACAAATCTATGTTCATTATCTTGTGTTGACAGCTTATTGGCTAGATTTCACTATGACGAATCGATAAGAAGTTATGAGGACTGAGTATTCATTGTTTAAACTCGTGTGAAAGATTATCTGATCTCACACTCATGATCTCTAAGAAATTACAAACTATAGACAAATGTATTTAAGCAAAAGACTATGTTGACTTTTGGAATTCAGAACTTTGATATTCTCTTGGCATCCTTTAGCATTACAAGTTTCTTTTTATATTCCTCAATGTCCAAGTTGATTGTTGGACCCAATCTCTAAGGATCATTCATCTAATCAACCCGTTGAACTTGAATGTTGAAGAAGATCTAATTGCTTATTGCTAAGAATGAAGTTTCTCGAAAGATCTACTGTCCATATAGCAGATAGGGTTTCCATAAGTTGAATCATTCCTTTAGAGAACATTCCGTCTACAATTGATTGTCTTGTTGATAGATTGAGATATTCCAAATAATTAATATTGCATTTAATATCTTCCTTTTAGACAATTGGTATTTGTAAGGTAAGGAATCTATGCTAATTTTCTAGCCGTTAGCACAATGATTCATAGTTGAACTAATATCCTTATTCCGTTGAGATTGAATATTAAGGATAAGATCTTCAATGCATCCTTGAGTCTCATAAGTAAATTTTGATGATACATATCAGAGTTTCCACCTAGAAAAGCTTACCATTAGAATCAAGGGACAATTAAGAAATATTTTGTCAATCTTCAAAATTAATTAGGGAGTTTTCCTCAACAAGATGATCCCCGATAATCAACCAAAATACCACTCGATGCAAATTCACAAAAGAAATGTCATTTAGATCTATGAAGCACCGATACTGTTCGGGACTTTTCGTGTTGTGTAGGACACTCCAACATGTATCCAATACTTTTCGACATTTTTCAGCCTTCGATTAATATGTGTCGAAAAATCCGACACCTAGTTAACTCTTCCAATACTTTTCGACACTCAAGTCTGGAATTTCAACATGCGAGTTTGAAATTCCGACAAGTACATGGTCAATCATAAAATCTTTCAATAAATGAGGGGTCAAAATGTAAGTATGTAAAAAAATAATAATAATAATAAAGGGAGAAAGAAGAAAAACCTAGTCTTCTCTTCTCTCTTGACTCTCACTTCCTATAACATACAATTCACCCCCAAGTTTGTTTTTCTTCTCTTTTTTTTTTTTTTTTTTTGGTCGGTCCTCTCTTTTCCTACTCTACACTCACTCTCAGACTTTTGCCCTGCCTCTTGCAGAGCGTGGGAGTCGAAACCCACTCCTGAAACTTACGCGTCCCCACCCCATCCGAACCCTTCACCTCCCCCTTCCATGTTGGAAGGGTGGCCACTGGGTTCTTCTCTTCTTTACTAACATGCTTTGACATGCAAGTCTAGAATGTGGATAGCCTATTTTTTTTTTCACCTTCAAGTTTTATGGATTATTTAAATGGAGTTGAATTTGTCCAATAAACTATGAATGATATTAACAAATGGTAGATTAATGTTTTTAGTGTAAATTTATTTTTGGCTCCTTTTGTTATTATTTATTTATATGTGAATTTAAATCAAATTAATTTGATTAAAATAATTATGAAAATGATAATTTAGCATGTATATATAAAAATATACATTTAATACACAATGTGTCTCAACGTGTCGGAATTCTTTAATTTTTGAGAAATGATGTGTCGGCGTATCATCTTGTGTCATGTCTCGTGTTGATATCGGTATTAGTGTCGGTGCTACTTAGATGTAAATCCAATGCAGACTTCTAATTGCACCATGCCGTCGTTCTTAGATTTGGCCATTTTGGAATCGACATACCGTGCTCTACAAATCGATAATGTGGTCTATCATGCGGATTACAAGTGGACGCAATCGATGGTCATGCTTTTCAGTTTGTATTTGCTAATTTAGGGGGGTAAACAAGAAGATGCAACATGGGCGTTGACCGTTGATAAAAATGGGAACTTCTGCTCGTTGTACGTCGTGCACTGGACAGAAGAACTACTCATGTGAACAGGCTAACTGAAGCACTTGGGTTCTTAACTAGTAGTCCAACAAGGTCGGGCTTTCTCTGCTGAAGCAGCTGTTCAAGCCCATGTAGCATGGAAGATGTCATGTCTTAGACACGGACTTTCTTTCAGGTTGTCCTGCTTCTCTCCATGCAAGCAATAAAAGATCTCTGTTCTCTATCATCGCCAAAACGAAGGGATAAAAAATGTATTTAATTAAGTGGTTTTCACTTACTATACTTCAATGTTCTCTGCTCATAAATTTTAGTTTCTTATGAGGAGATACTTCTGATCGAGTTTATGTAAAAGTTTCCTTTTTTTTTTCTCGGGTGAAATGTAAATTTATACGGTCGTTGACATAACATGAAGATGAGTAATGCCACATTAAACCATCTCCAGCTTCTCCAGAAGCTTCGTGAGCGAGTGGAGAGGATCGAGGTGAGCGAAGAATGCAACTGTCTAATTATGGGCGAAACTAGAAGGGCACAAATGCATTTCTCACGAATTTCGTGGATTAATTTGGTTTCTTGCAGATTGAATTCGTCTTCAGGCAAAACGAATGCAACCCATTTCAAAACTACTTCATAAATTTTTCCAATATGATTTTCTACTTGATGTTTTTCCTTTATAATTTTTCATATTTTTCGTCCTTTTCTAGATTTTTACTTGTTGAAGTTTTGACAATAACCTTTTCTATTATAATTGCCACATGAGATGCCATGTCGGTACTATGTTTAATGGAAGAACCGACTCTAACATTCCCCCATCTTCACCAAGAGGTCCTACAATAGGGTCTCCATTGAGATATCATTGCTAAAAAATATCTTTTGATTGTTTTTAAGACAATTGACACCAAAGTTTCAACTGTCCAAACTCGCATTGATAATTCATTATCTATCTTTCTCCCTAGATGAGGAATTTCCAAAAAAACTCATAGGATAAAATTTCAGAGACTCACCTCCCGCTTATAAATCCACATTTTGCTTTTGCAATGGTGAGAGATCTGATTGAATATTTTGCAATAGTTTAGGGACTCTCAATACCTTATCCATTTTTAGACCAAAAAAATAAAAATAAAATAAAAATACATTATCCCTTTTTATTTCCGTGTGCGGGGATTGTCAGTCAACTCACACAAGGTTAATAGGGCCATGCATCGCCCAGCAACTATTTCAGGCATGATATTTTCTGAAGCTTTGAAACTTTGACAACTACTTGTAAACATTACTGATTTTGTAAGGAAAACATTTTGCATTAGAATATTTTTTACACACTGAAATGATAGAAAAGCTGTCCATAACATCCTTAATAGTAACATAGCAGTAGCTTCACAATTTCTGTATTCATATAGCTAACAAATTATGACAAGCAAACGAAAACGAATACCAACAAGAAACCCGATTCAAACTAGTCCTGAAATTGCTCCTTTACCATCCCGAGTTAGAACAACTCGTCCTGATGTTTTCTTTTGTGATCTTCTAGCCATGCCACAACCTTGAATTTCTTGTAACATGTTTTTGCCTTGCATCTGCAACAGAAATTACCCAAACATAGTTTCATAAGCACATGTTGGTTTTGAGTCTCTGAAAAGAGAGATGGAAGAACATTCGAGGAAACTTGTACTTCACCTTGATTTAGTTTATCATGAACTAGATGTTTGAGGCTTAGTCTTGGCCAAGCTTGAACCCTTGTCCGCTCCTGATCTCAAATTTGCACCCGTTCTAGTTGTGCCCCTTTCTAAACTTACAGTTGCGCCCTTTACAGAATTCACAGTCATGCTATTTCCTGAAGGGGAACCTCTGCCCCTTTCTGTACTCAAAGTCCTGCTGCTTCGTGAACTTGACGCTATGCTCCTGCCAGAACTTGAACTTGCGCCCATATTAGTTGTCCCCCTTTTTGATCTTGAACCTCTACCCCTTCCTAAAATAAAATTTGTGTCTCTTCCTGAACTCAAAGCTGTGCCCCTTCCTGAAGTTGAACCTCTGCTCCATCCCAAACTCGAAGTCACGCTGCTTTGTGAAATTGAAGATATGCTCCTTCCCGAATTTGATGCCGTGTACTTTCCTGCTATGGAAGTTGTGTCCTTGCCCGAACTCAAACGTTTGCTGTTTCTTGAACTTGAAGCTATATCCCTTCCTCTGCCTCTTTTTGCAAGATACCCTCCTGGGGATGAAGCACAAATGGCCCCACTTCCTATGCCTGTTTTTGTAGGTAGTTGGTTAGTTGCCACAGTTCCATCTCTCTTGTCCTGGACCACGTTAAAATCTTACATGAGTTTTAAGGACTACACAATTAAGATAATGCAAATCTTCAGTACTTACAGGAGAAAGGTGTCTTTGATTCTCAACTTCAGTTGTAGCTTTGCAGGATTTCTCATCATGTTCAGCTCCTTGGCACCTTCGGGAACTCGACCAGGGAACATCATTTTGGTTGGCAGGTTCCCAACTCTCATCCTTGTCCTTCTTCCTATTTTCCATTCTGGCTGTTTTCCTTCTGGCGACACTGCCATAGTCCCTAATCCTTCCGTCCCTCATTTGCCTTCTATTTCCTGCGTCCTCAAAACGTTTAGCATTACCCGGCTCTGACTGGAAATCATCAATGGAGGAGGTGCCATCGGTTTCGCTATTACTCACAGATGAAAAGTCTGAGTATTCATCAGGACCTGAAACGTCCCACTCAACTCCATCCTCGTCCGAATACACATCATTCTTCATTCTATATTCCTCACTTAACATCTCCATTCTCTTGTCATCGTACTCTCCCTCCCACTCACTGTCAACCCATCCCTCGACGTATAAATCAATCAATCCCCTATTAGAAGCTAATTGCACCATTCCCTTCACTTGCTCATCACTCGTAATATCTATGATCAACTCATGGTATTCACCGGGGGTCTTATAGCACATTCTCTTCATACGAAAGCCGAAACCTTTAACGTTAGCAATCAATCCTTTATATGTTACTGAATCTGGAGTGACGTCATTTTTTTCTTTTAGTATTCCACCAACAAACTCAAACCCATCACTATGCTGCTTTACTCCAAGGTGGAATCTGATTGTGAAGGGATCTTCCATCTATGATGTAATAAGTTCAACGTGAGCCCCCCAACAACATATATATCGGATATATTAAACCTTTGTGCATATTTATCATAAATCCAACATGACACATACATCATTCATTAGTTATAGACAGATCTAGAATTAAATACTTAAATGTCTAGTCAAAGAGTGAGTAATACTTATTTGGTTTTTCTTTTGTTAATTGAATTTGAACTTTAGCTAAGTACTTGATATAAATTAAAATTAAAATCTTAGGAGGACTATCTCATCAGAGATTCCTTTTTTAATGGGACAAAAAGAAGAAGTATTATAACGCCAATGTAAATGAAGCTTTCCAACAGCCATTTTTTCTACTCTTGATTTGAGAATTTTAACTCCTCATTTTCTATATGAATGTAGATATTAGTTAATTTTCGAATTCTTGTTTTGTTTCTCTATATCCAACTATCACTAGACAATCCTTCGGAAACAAGAAGTAAATGCATTAACAGAGTAGAAATTTTCTCTGATTTAGTGATAAAAAATAATCTAGATATAAAAAGGTTGAATCTACCAATCACAAAATGTAATACATGCATAATATATATCCAATTGCTTTGCATTTTGTAACTAAAAAAGAGTTCTATTTTATACTTTTTGTAAGAAAAATCCATAAACATGGGACACATTGTTTCAAATCATTTTATGAAAGTCTGTATGTTGTTGTATCCTTTATTAATTTAAAGTCATATGCTTCAAAATTAAGTAGTGTCTTGCACTTTTTAGTGAAATAATATGTTCACTTGTATAAAAGTTGCATTGTGACATGACATATGAGTATTTGCTCAAGCAATGCATTATCTAATTTTGAACTTTTAATAAGGATGGGATGAAAATTTAAATTAAACATCAAATAAGTTAGATAATTATCTATCTGGGAATACTATCTTATCACAGATTCCCTCTTTTAAGGGGAAAAAAATAGTATTAGAATGCCAGTGTAAATGAAACTTTCCAATAGAGGCTTCTACACTCTTAATTTGAGGATTGTAACTACTAACTTTCTATATGAATGGAAACATTAGTTAATTTTTAAATCATTATTTTGTTTTTCCATATCCCACATTCACTAGACAATCCTTTGGAAACAAGACAAAAATGCACTAAGAGAGTAGAGATTTTTACTCTGATTTAGTGATAAAAAAGAAAACATTCATTACTTACAGAAAAAAGGTCCCCTTCATCCTCAACTTCAGTTGTAGCTTTGCAGGTGCTCTCATGATGCTCAACTCCTTCGCCCCTTTGCCAACTCGACCAAACATCATTTTGGTCCTCAGATTCCCCACTCTCGTCCTTCTCCTCCTTTCTATTTTCCATACTCGTCATTTTCCCTCCATTGACATCGCCGGAGTGCCCAACCCTTTTGTCCTTCATTTGGCTTCCATTCCCTGTGGCCTCAAAACATTCAGCATTGCCTGGCTTTGATTGGAAATCATCAGTGGAGAAGTTGCCGTCAGTTTGGCTTTCATCCACGGATGGCGAGTGCCAGTCTTCATCAGGACTTGAAACGTCCCTTTCAGCCTCATCCTGAATATGGGAATGGAGAGCAGATTCGAATCAAGAGCAGACGATTAGCTCAACATGCTTTGTTCCATTAGAATTTGGATGGTTTAATTATTAAATTAATTTATTAGTTTTCCTTCTTTAAATTTATCATCATTTGCTCTAATCATTCCATACCATGCCCAGTAAAGCCCCCCCCCCCCCCAAAAAAAAAAAAAAAAGAGGAGTAAGTCCTGCTATCCTAATTCCGCATCAAGTTCCGTTTCTGTTACTAACTTTAATACCGTTATTTTAGTGACCTTAACCTTCATCTTATATTCACTTTAATTACACCAATCTTCTCTTTTTTAATAATTTTATGTACTTCACGTACTACTATCTTTTAATTGTTAGAAATTTATTTCAATTATAATACTGATATTAATTCAATTTTTGCATTTGGGAACTAAAAATGTCACGCCCGACCCTCGAGTGCACCAACATCCCACCATGGCCATGCAAATGCGACAATCCCAGGTAGTGTTGCCGACTCCATTTATTATTATTGCGAAAGCAAAACATATTATAAAACCCCTTAATGGAAACTTACGGGATAGAACAGCAGGAAAGCCAATTCAAAATCAAACAACGAACATTCATACATTATCATCAAACCATGGCTTACATACATCAACCGGATCCAGGGCCTATGCACCAAAAATGGGTTAGAGTTTATGTGCATCAAAAGAGGGTTAGCCTACACAACATGGATCAGCCCATCAAAAGAAAGGACACAGTCCTAGGACTACTAGTCATCGCCATTCGTCGACCCCACATCCTCAGGATCAGTCACCCAAGAGTTCGGGGGCGAGGCGTTGATCACTCGACCATCGGGCTGATCTGCCACACCTTCTCCCAAGATGGCGTTCATCACCGCCAATGGAATGTCCATGCTGTCCAGAGGGCCAATCCTAACACCATCTGCTCCGGTACGAAACCAAGCCCTAAACGTATATAGTACTCTATCATGCACGTCCACCTGGACCCAGATGAGAGTCCTAACCAACTGATAGACCCAGGGACTGCCAGGGTCAGGAGCACTATTAGTCATCTGGTCGAACTCCGTCGGCAGGCCACTCATCTCCGGGGGTCTCGCCATCTACGGACCTGTAATATTTTCCCCAAACCGGGATGAGACTTTGTCTCAGCAAGTTCACCCCTCCTAAACCCCTATTAGAAGGAAAATACGCCCCAGAGTGGTCTAGCCACACAGTACATGAGACTTACCTCGCCTTCGAGCCTTCCTGCAGATTAGTACAATTCATAGCACTCAAGTACAATTTATAATAAGCACGTGGACTATCGGAACACAATCCAATTCATTTAATTTCAAATTCACAGCAAGCATTTCAACTCATCATTCATTGGCGCCACACAAGGGCATAGCCTACTCGCAGTTCGGCTATCTACTGACATAAAGCCATGCATCGCCTCCCCCCCTTGGAGCGCGGCTTCGCCAGTACATCGACGGCGTTCCCAAAGGAGCATGGGCCCAGAATCCACTACGACCCGCATCCACCGCATGGGCATCCCATATAGGGGCAATTCCCACTTAATAGTTCGAAACAATTCCTCATAATTATCATACAACAGTTCATAATCAACTCAAGGTATTTCATACGTCATTCACATTTCCAATTGCAACATTAACCTTTAAAACCATTCAATTTCGATATCAAATCCGACGTTTGAGATTTTCTAACAAAAATCCATATTTTCCTCAATCAACACTCAATTTGCATTAACTAATCATCAATTTCAAATTCTAACCATATAGCGACGATCGGCACGAAATTCTGAGCAATTAGGGTCAAAAATAATTTTTTCGAGTTTTTTTTTTAATAAATAATATTTTAATAATTTTCGGAATATGATTTATTATTAAATAATCCAACAATTTTGAAACATTTATTTAAATCATAAATAAATCCCTTTAAGTCACATCAAGGTTTATTTTAAAATAAACCAACTTAACCCTTAAACTAAACATGCTTAACTTTAATTAAACAACTTTATTTAATCTATATTTAAATAAACAAATCTAACCACCTAATCTCAATCAACCTAAACTAAACACACTTAAGGCATAATTAACCCACTAATCGGGGTTTAGTGAGCTAAACTCACCGGAATCACTTTCCGATGGGTCTTCGGCGAAGAGCACGACGACGCCGACGACAAACCTACACGGATCAACACCAAATGAGGACTAATAGGGGGCTAAAACGAGCTTGGAAGGAGCTGGTTTTTGCTGGAAAAACCAGCAACTAACCGAGCTTGGAAGGGCGGTCGGACGGCGGCCGAACGGACGGAGGGGCGGCGGAGAAGAACCGGCGAAGGAAGCTAGGGCTCCGAACGGCACACGGCGACGGGCGACGGCGACGGGGCTTCAACGGCGACAGGCAGCGGCTGGCTTGAGGCGACGACGGCGCGGGATGCTCGGCGGAGACGGAGACGAGCGACTCGGCGCGGAAGGGCGCGCGGTCGCGCGCGGGCGAGCGGCGACGCGAGCTCCGGCGAACGGCGGCGAGGCGGCGGCGGTCGTCGAGCGGCAAGGAGCGGACGGAAGCTCGACAATCCGCTGGTTTCTTCTTCCCCCCTTCTCTCTCTCTCTCCTCCAAGTTCAAAAGGTAGAAGATGATGTTGATAGGTGCCTTTCCAAGAGGCAATCTCCACCCTCCACTTGTCCAAATCTCCTCCTCTTGGCTCAACTACCATGACATCACCCCATGTCATCTTCCACTAACTCATTTCCTCCACAACTTAATTCAATGGGTCCAATTTCATTTTCCGCCGGGGTCCATGTCCTTGCACATCCATTTAATCCAATTTCCATCAATTCTCCTCCAATTGGGTCCAAATTAAAGTCCATAAATTAACCCCATGTTCCTAATAAGGTTTGCGACATACCATGACTTCCAATTTCAAAATTCGATCTCAATTTCACGGTTAATTTCACTTTGGCACAATACTAGCGCACTCTAATCTACCGAGCAGCGTTTACAAATTTCTGTGCATTTGGCTCGCGATTGATCATCTCAAGCCACAACTTTCGGTTGTCGGGGAAAATCTAAAGGTTTCAAATACGGCCACAGGGTACCCAATCGTCAGAAAAGTCGGCCCAGTGTCGGTCGACAAGAATTGTGCGATCCGGTGGAATCACCCACACCTGATCACATGCCTCTGTCGAGCCAACCTATTTCCGATCTCTAATCGATTTTTATTTGTGCCGTAATGACCCTTGCAGATTATCTCGGTCGAAAGGTCGCTTATTAATCAAATTCTCGAGTCTTATGCATTAGAATTTCTTAACGGCTTCACCGGATAGACTAGTTTTCACATGAGTGGCCAACTCAAGGAAATGGACTATATGCGTGCCAATGAAATGCCCGTCTAAATTTATTGAAATTAAAATTGGGAAAATCGGGCTGTCACAAAAAAGGAGTTCTATTTTCTACATTTCGTATTCGTATGAAAACCCCCTAATTACAGGACACATTGGTTTAAATCGGTCTAAGAAAGTCTGCATGTTGTTGTATTCTTTCTTAATGTAAAGTAATACGCTTCAAAATCAATCAGCGTCTCTTTTCATCCATAAGTTGCATTTTTTAGTGAAATAATATGCTTGCTCATCTAAAACTTACATCCTGATATAGTATATGACTATTTGTTCAAGCAATATGCGCTTCGATTTACTTTGTAGCGTTCAGGTACTATAAAAAGATGACAATCCTGCGTGTTCGCAATTTGCAGTGGTACTACAAATGCATTGTCAGCTACTCATGCCCATTGGTGGCCGAAAATACAAAGCAAGTCAAGCCCACTATATATGCATGCAACGGCAAAGCAGTACATAAATGTGACTCACAGTTATCGCTTAAACTACAAGTGGATAGATCAACTCTGAATTAAATTGCACAAACATTCTAACAAAATTATTAAAGAAAGAGGCATAACAAACATTCTAAGTATCTTTACTCAAGAGGCCAACACAACAAATTCATAGGAGGTGGATCATCATAATATCAAACATATATACCACAAATTAACGACCCTTTGTTCATCATTTATGATTGAAGTAGTATTAGAATGCCAGTGTAAATAAAACTTTCCCGTAGTTGCTTCTCCACTCTTTATTTGAAGATTGTAACTACTGACTTTCTATATGAATGGAAACATTAGTTAATTTTCGAATCATTATTTTGTTTTTCTATATCCCACGTTCACTAGGCTATCCTTTGGAAACAAGACGTAAATGCATTTAACAGAGTAGAAATTTTTACTCTGATTTAGTGATAAAAAAAATAATCTAGATATAAAAAGGTGAATCTACAAATCACAAAAATGTAAAGACATAAAACGTAAAAACATAATATGTATGTATATATACATATGACTATGTGCTCATTGATGGCCAAAAATGGAAAGCTAGTCAAGTCCACTGTATATGCATGCACTGGCAAAACAACAATAAATGCATAACACAGTTTTTGATTAATCTGCAAGTAAATGGATTAGCCCTATATAAATTGCATAAATAGTCTGATATATAGCTAGTACGATTACCTAGAGGGGGGTGAATAGGTATAAAAGATTTTTCTTTTGATAATTACACACTATTTGGATAAATAAACGATTTGCAGTAATTAAGAAAAACAATCGTAAGACTGAGTAAGGAAAAGAGAGAATTAGACACGAGGTTTATAGTGGTTCGGCTTGTGTCAAGCCTACGTCCACTCTTTTCGCACCGACAGCCAATTGGCTGGATTCCACTATGAACAAAGAGATGTTACGGTGATGATCTTCCTTGACTTCTTGGTGTAGACGATCTTCCACACTCTCAAGGTGTCACTAGAAATGAACACTCTCTCGTGTATACAATTTCGCTCAAAATGGTCTCGACTAATAATCAAGGATCTTCGGACTGGAATTTTTCTATCAATCACACTATCTAAAACAACTGGAATGTCTTCATTTTATACTCCTTTATGCCATCATAGCCGTTGGCACTTACCAAAGGAATTCCTCCAATCTACCCGTTGGACGGAATCAATTACGAAGATCATTCGAGCTATTTAAGGAGTCTCGGCGATAGCCCATCAATCTGTTCGCCCATACAATCAGGATCTCGATTTCCAAGAATAGAACATTCCAAGAATACTTCGACAACCATCGGATCTTTAATCGATCTAGATAAGAACAAACAAAGACTCCGAGATGTTTATCCAACCAATGGATCTTTTCCGAGAGGATAGGATCGAATCCTCAACCATAAGCTTCGGCTCGATTTCCTTCGCTCTGGAATAGAAAGATCGGTGAGAATAGTCTTGAGTCTTGAGTCTTGAGTCTTGAGATAATAAAGTCTTGAGACTTTAATCTTCGGTCTCCGAATATCCAGGACTTAGATCGAGAGAAACGTTTTGTCGACTTCAAAAGACTCGGAAAGATTTCTCCAACAATCTCCCCTTTTTGATGGTGACAAAACTTCCTTGTAGATTTGAACAACTTTGACCCGCAAAAACATTTCTCAAGCAATATGGCTAACTCACAAATATTAATAAAACAACCACATTCTGCATCCACAAAGCAAATTGGTTAGTCTTTCATGAGTAATACCATAAAACAACACTTGATATGAACGCAACTAGTCAAGCATTTAAATCCACAAATCAAGAGTACTCAAGTCAAACTCAAAAAAATGACTACAAATAACCACAAATTCAAAGATTAAAAGATAAAATGATGTTTGAAGGTTGATGGTGATGATTGTTCAAATTGATTCTCCCCCTTTTTGTCATCATGAAAAAGTGAGAAAGGGATCAAGTCTGCTTGGGAATGCGAACAATTTGGAAATCTCCCATAGACTGGACTAAGCCTTCTAGCCTCTTCAAGTCTTCCCTTAACTGAGCTACCTCCTCTCCTTTTGCATTTGCTTGAAGTTGTAGAGCGAGGTCTTTCATTCTCGTCCTCCAGGGTAATCAAGATGCTTGGCCAGCATTCTTGATGGATTGAATCTCATAGTCTAGAGCAAAAATCTGTCCCCGCATATCCATAAGAATATCAATAATACGACGAAAATCTGCTTTGAGTTATCCGTCCGTGTACTTGCATCACCTTTTCGGATGGAGTGAATGCGGACGTTGTAGCTTCCGTGAAATCATGCGATTTGGGTTCGAAGTATCGTGTCCTTCTTCGTGCAATTTAGAAACCCGAACTTCTTCCGTCTCTGCTTGGAGATGATCTCGGACCTTCACTATTGGCAGCATGTGGTGAAGACCTTTCTTGCTCGCCAACTCCCCCTGTCTCTAGGACATCACAAGGAGAATAGTGATGATCATGTTCTTGATCTCCCTTGTCTCCAGAGTCTGATGCAGACTGTTCTTTCTCTCCTCTTCTCTCCTTTTCTCCTTCTTTCTCCTTCTCTCCTTCTTTCTCCTTTTGCTGATCTTCTTCTCTGATCTTTGCTTGCTCCTCTTCCTCTCTCTGTTCCTGTTGAAGTTCTGTTGATCGAGGCACAGAACGTCTGGTTCTTGTTAAAGCAAAGATTGTGGGATCCTCATCTTCTTCATCTTCATCCTCTAAGATGAGAGTCCTTTTCTTCTTCCTCGATGGGGTTCCAACAATTTCTTTTCCTTTTCTTTTTGAAGCGGATGGGACAGAGTCTTCACTCGAATTTCTCCATTGCCTTGGCAAGCTCTTGTAGACGCATCTTCGTCAGCATTTTCAAACCTACCACCATCTTATCGCACGGTTGAACACAAAGTGAATGTGGCGGTTCAATATTCATGTGTCTAAAGATCTTGGTCACCAGACCAGGATAAGGCAATTGTCCCTTGTCTTTTGACACCGCTCCGTACATATGGAAAAGAATCGTGTGCGGGAGAGAGAACTTCCTTCCGAGTTGATTGCATACATCAACTTTGCTTGAAATAAGACACGAAGTCTTTGATGTAGACTTTGGTCCGAGACAGTTGATTACGATCTTATGAAGCACAATGTTGATTGCATTCATCCTGGAATAGGTAACTCTCTTGTCTCGTGTCCCTATCCTTGACAAGATCCCGAGTAGTACGTGCGGGTGAGACTTTGATTGGCGGATAACGCCCTCGTTCAACTCCAACAATGTCTGCCAACATATTCACATCTACCACGTAGACTTTGTCTCGAACATCGAACGAAATTCTATTCGCATCCAAAAAGCTCGATTTGAATAGAAATAAGCGGTTAAATGTGCGTACCCGTCCGTAGAGTCAGAGCAAAATTTCTCTAGTTGAAGCAAGTTCAACTTCTCTCTCAAGTTCATGTTGATGGCGTCTAGAAAATCAAAATCAACACTTCGAGGGTTTATCACCCCTCTTTTCAACGGTTTGCCATATACTTTCTCCTGTTCCTCGGATTTAAACAAATCCAATCGATTTCCTTTCGTCTTCGCCGCCACACCCATTCTCGGTTGAAACTCAAGGAACATTTTATCATCATCGTTCCCTTCAATTAAATTTTGTCCGGGGACACGAGGATCACTTGGAATATTTGCCGGTGCATCCTCTCGCTTTTCCTTTCGGAGTAATTCCTAACTCCTCCATTTTCCGCAAAAAGATATTCATTTCCATAGTTCTTATCCTTAAGGAAATCGTCTATGTAATTCAATGGTGTACCGGTGATTTTCAACGCACGATAAAGCTTGTAGATATAGGAGGGTTTTTGGACTCTTACAGGGTCGGCGTCCTCGATTATCTCTTCTTCAAGATGATGACTTTCACCATGTGGGGTAGGAGGCGATGAATGACGTGGATGAGAACGAATCGGACTTTGTTGCTGACTTGAAAAGTCTTCCTCCTCGCAAGATCGAAGTGTATTGGTCCCTTCTCCATTCTTTGTGGACCCCGCTCGCTTGCTATTCTTGATGATTTCCTCGAAGAAGACATTCTTCTTTGTCGATTTGAGAGATTCCTTCGATTGCTTCCCAAAGAAAAATGACCACTTTCTCGACGATGAACAAGAGATTGAAACAGTTCGGGAGAAGAGTACTTTTTAGGGTTTTGACGATTGTGAAAAAGCTGTATATATATATTTAACTCACTTTTTGAAAAAGGAAGTTCAATCGTCGCGCGGGAAAGAGTACGATCATTTCTTTTCAAAATCAATAATCGCCAAAATTAATCTTTTTGAAAAGACAAGTTTTTGATTTTCACACGTATAATAACCGAACAACAAAATCGTACCTTTTCGAGTTCGAATAAAATAGCCACTTACGTCTATAGCCATGAATGTCCGAGTCTCAAGATCTCGAGACGAGAGATTAGAGTCTAAGGATTGTTGAGTCTTTAGACTTTAACTTCTTCAAGCTTCAAAATGTTGAGTCTTGAACGGATAGCGTCAAATTGATTTTTCTCCAAAGGCTTTGTGAAAATATCCGCTAGTTGACTTTTTGAATCAACAAATTGAATCGAGATTTCTCCGTTTTGAATATGATCTCTAATGAAGTGGTGTCGAATCTCAATATGCTTTGCTCTTGAATGAAGAATTGGATTTTTGGTAAGATTGATCGCGCCGGTGTTGTCACATCGATTTCGTGCATGAGTCTTCAATGCCAAAGTCTTGTAGCTGTTATTTGATCCATAGAATTTGCGAACAGCAACTTCCAAGGGCTACATACTCGCTTCGTTGTTGAAAGAGCCACGGTACTTTGTTTCCTTGAAAACCAAGATACTTTCTATTTCCAAGTAACGACAAGTTCCGTAAGTGCTCTTTCTATCGACTCGCAACCGGCCAGATCTCGCATCCGAGTACCCTAGAAGATCAAAGTCTCCCTTCTTTGGATACCAAAGACCAATGCTTGAGGATGAGGCAATGTATTTGATAATTCGTTTCACGGCATTGAGATGTGATTCTCTAGGATCGATTGAAACCTAGCACAGACACAAACACTTAACAAAATATCGTCTAGAAGCGTAAGATAAAGAAGTGAACCAATCATGCTCCTATATAGCTTTTGATCTACTTTCTTCCCTTCTTCATCCTTATCTATCTTCTGAGAACATGACATTGGTATGTCGGTCTTTTTGCATTTTTCCAATCCAAATCTTTTGACAAGATCATTTGCATACTTTTCTTGATGAATAAAAGTTCCTTCCTTCATTTGCTTTACTTGGAGTCCAAGAAAGAATGTCAATTCTCCTATCATACTCATTTCAAACTCATCCTGCATAGACTTAGAAAATTTCTTGCATAGACTTTCATTAGGAGATCCAAATATAATATCGTCTACATATATTTGAACAAGTAAAAAGCTTTTGTTTTCCTTTTTGATAAATAAGGTAGTATCTACTTTACCTTTGACAAAACCGTTCGTATTAGGAACTTACTTAGCCTATCATACCAAGCTCGAGGTGCTTGCTTTAAACCATACAAGGCCTTTTTCGGTCTAAAGACTCGATCGGCTTCTTTGGGTCTTCAAATCTAGGTGGTTGTTCCACATAAACTTCCTCATGGATGAATCCATTTAGAAATGCACTCTTGACGTCCATTTGGAATAACCTGAAATTTTTATAGCAAGCAAACGCAAGTAATAGACGAATAGCTTCTAACCTTGCTACTGGTGCGTAGGTCTCATCATAGTCTATTCCTTCCTCTTGCATGTATCCTTTGGCCACGAGTCTGGCTTTGTTCCGTACGACTTTTCCATCCTCGTTCATCTTGTTCCCGAATACCCATTTGGTTCCAATAACGCTTTTTACCTTTTGGTTTAGATGTCAAATCCCGGACATCATTGATGTTAAACTGTCCCGAGTTCTTCTTGCATAGCTTTAATCCAAATTTCATCGATAAAACTTCTTCTATACTTTTTGGTTCAATTTCGGAGATTAGTGCCACGGCACTAGATTCTTCACGTCTTTTTGATCTCGGTGCGGATTCCTTCATTGATTTCACCGATAATGAGATCTTCGGGATGACTGGATTTGTGCTTCCAAGATTCGATTGATTTTCCCGGTTGATGATCTCTTTCTTTATTTGAAT
The DNA here is from genome assembly GCA_014182725.1 of Eucalyptus brandiana. Lineage (NCBI taxonomy): Eukaryota > Viridiplantae > Streptophyta > Magnoliopsida > Myrtales > Myrtaceae > Eucalyptus > Eucalyptus brandiana. Next base: position 37,899,697 of record CM024670.1, read on the forward strand.
CTTCAAGAACATTTTGATGATGGACTTCCGTAGACCGAGATGCTTCTTGAGTTGTAAGACTTGAAAGATCTGGAGATGATTCGGACTCTTCATATTGAGTCGACTAGATTCAACTTGCGTTGAGTCTTGAAATTTGACATTCATAGATTCCTCCACCGATTGGCTTTTGTTGTTAAAGACTCGTAAGCCTTGCTTGTCATAGAATATCCAAGGAAAATGCCTTCATCCGATCTTTCTTCAAACTTACCAACTCGATCATTTGCATTTTTCAAAATAAAGCATTTACAACCGAACACATGAAAATATGAAACAGTAGGCTTCTTACCTTTGAATAATTCATAGGGGGTTTTCTCTAAAATGGGTCTTAGAAAGACTCTATTGATAATGTAACATGCTGTTGAAACAGCTTCAGCCCAAAATCGAGAAGAAATTTTACTTTCAATTAAAAGTGTTCTAGCCATTTCTTGAAGAGATCTATTCTTTCTTTCCACAACTCCATTTTGTTCGGAGTATATGGAGAGGAAAATACATGATTAAAACCAGATTTATCACAAAACTTTGTAAAGTTTTGGTTTTCGAATTCACTTCCATGATCTGTTCTAATACTTGAAATAGCACATCCTTTTTCATTTTGAACCTTTTTAGCAAACTTTTCAAAGTACGAAAAGGTTTCGACTTACTTGCAAGAAAATATACCTGTAAAACGAGAGTAATCATCTACAATTACTAGACAATATTTCTTACCTCCAATGCTCGGGTTCTTGTTGGTCCAAAGAGATCCATATGCAGCAACTCGGAGAACATGATTAGTAGAGATATGTTTTATAGGCTTAAATGAATTTCTTACCTGTTTTCCCCGAGAATACATGGTGTGCATGAGTCGACTTTTGATAAGGCGTTTTGGTAGTCCTTGAACAAGCTTCTTTGATGATATTTTGGCTAATTGCTTCATGTTGACATGGCCAAGCTTTCTATGCCATAAGACCGCTTCATCTTGAATTGAGATGAGACATTGCGTTTCATTTGGTCTTACATCAAGAAGATAGATATTTCCATGCCTTCGACCCATGAAAGATTGAGTTGAGTCTTTACTTATTCCAGAACATATCCCTTCTTGAAAAGAGATCTTGAACCCAAGTATCACACGCTTGGCTAATCTTTGAGAAGATTATAGTTGAGTCCTTCCACTAAAGAAACATTGCTTATTGTGAGATTTCCAATTTTAACAGTTCCAAATCCCACAATGCTTCCTTTGTCTTTGTTTCCACCAAATGAAACTTTTCCACCGTTTACTTGAACAATCTTTATAAAGCAATTTGAGTCTCCCGTCATGTGTCTTGAGCATCCGTTGTCAAGATACCATTTTACCTTCTTTTTGACAGAGAGCTGTAATCAAAAGAGAGTTTCAAGCTTTCTTTGGTACCCAAATTTTCTTGGGTCCTTTGGTGTTAGTAGGAAAAACATTATTAGGCCATACCCTTTTAACAGGCTTCCAGATCATAGGACATTCTTTTTCAAAGTGATCTTGACTATTACACTTTGAACACCTTAGAGCATTTCGACCTACAGACTTTACAAAAACCCTTTTGAAATGATTTTTGTATGCTTCTCTCGATGGTCTTTTCTTGATTCTTTCTTTTACTTTCGGAAAATCAATCAAAGGGATTGTTTCGCCGTCATACCTAAATCGGACTTGTTGAAGTAAGGTCTTTGACCGAAAGAACTTTCTCAAGTTTTTCGACCCTATTGAAAATTTCTTTGAAATATTTGATAAGTTGGTTTTCAAGAAAGCATTTTCTTTTGAAAGTTTATCTTCATTCTCTTTAAGAGTAGAAACATTCAAGTCTAGACTTTTCACTTTTTCTTCTAAAATATTTTCCTTTCGTTTTAAAGCTGAGTTTTCCTTTTCGGTTCGGAAATCTTTTTGAGAGAAGTCTTAAGACTCAAACATAATTCATCAATATATTTAGAGACTTTGACAGGAATTTTAAAATCACTTACCTCAAATTCACTGTCTGAATCTAATCCAGAGTCTGAGTCTGATCGTGCCATTAGACATAGATTGGCATATTCTTCATCACTTTCTTCACACTCTGTTTCGCTCCAGGTTTCGGCTTTGAGAGCTTTTCGAGATTTTTCGGTTTTTTTCTCTTCTTCTTCTTCGAAGAGGACGGTTGGGTCCGATGTGTCCCTTTTTCTTACATTCGAAGCGGACTACATCTTCTTGTTTGGTTCCTCATCGGCATACTTGGTTTGCTGTTTCGAAAACTTTGTTTTCTTGAGTTGAACCTTCTTCCTTTTCTATTCAAATTTTCGAATCTTCTTATCATAAGAGCAAGCTCCTCATCATCCGGATCTTCTTCGAATCAGTATCATCGAGTCATCATTAGATCTTAATGCAATGGATTTCTTACCTCTTGGATCTTCGTCTTCATTAATTCGCTCCACTTCGTAAGACCGAAGAGTTCCAATCAGCTCATCTACGATAATGGCATAATTCTTTGCGTCTCTCGTATTGAAGTCTTTATATGATTCCAATCCTTGGAGAGTCCTCTCAAAGAACTTGTTCACCTTCATAGGATCGGTAATTTTCTGTCCTTGATTATCAAGTCCATTGACAATATCTCGTAAAACGGCTAAACATGTCGGTTATAGATTCTCCCTGGTTTCATTTTGAAGGCTTCGTATTGACCAAGAAGAATATTAATTCTCGGTTTCCTTCACTCGGTCTGTCCCTTCATAGGTGATATGTAATCTATCCTGGACTTCTTTTCTTTGTGACACAAGAAGATATTCTGTTATATTCGGTTGGTGACAAAGCACAATATAAAGAATAAATTGCTTTTGCATCGAGTGCTTGTCTCTTGTTTATCTCATCTTGAGACATTCCGCCGGTCTCAACAGTTTCTTTCCCTCTTTCGGATACGATGCGATAATAGGAGTGATTCCTCTCTCCACAACATCCCATTCCGGAGGATCCTTAGATCGTAGGAAAGCTTTCATCTTGTTCTTCCGGATGTTATAATCCTTTCCATCGAAGTAGGGTGGTCTGGTATTGCTTTGACCTTCCACCAGCCACGATGCTAGCATACTAGCCATGGATCTTTTACTCAAGTAAAACACTTCAAATAAAGTAAGAACACGAGCTCGATACCAATTGATATATAGCTAGTACGATTACCTAGAGGGGGTGAATAGGTATAAAAGATTTTTCTTTTGATAATTACACACTATTTGGATAAATAAACGATTTGCGGTAATTAAGAAAAACAATCGTAAGACGAGTAAGGAAAAGAGAGAATTAGACACGAGGTTTATAGTGGTTCGGCTTATGTCAAGCCTACGTCCACTCTTTTCGCGCACCGACCCAATTGGGCTGGATTCCACTATGAACAAAGAGATGTTACGGTGATGATCTTCCTTGACTTCTTGGTGTAGACGATCTTCCACACTCTCAAGGTGTCACTAGAAATGAACACTCTCTGTGTATACAATTTCGCTCAAAATGGTCTCGACTAATAATCAAGGATCTTCGGACTGGGAATTTTTCTATCAATCACACTATCTAAAACAACTGGAATGTCTTCATTTTATACTCCTTTATGCCATCATAGCCGTTGGCACTTACCAAAGGAATTCCTCCAATCTACCCGTTGGACGGAATCAATTACGAAGATCATTTCGAGCTATTTAAGGAGTCTGGCGATAGCCCATCAATCCTGTTCGCCCATACAATCAGGATCTCGGTTTCCAAGAATAGAACATTCCAAGAATATTTCGACAACCATCGGATCTTTAATCGATCTAGATAAGAACAAACAAAGACTCCGAGATGTTTATCCAACCAAGGGATCTTTTCCGGAGGATAGGATCGAATCCTCAACCATAAGCTTCGGCTCTGGATTTCCTTCGCTCTTGGAATAGAAAGACATCGTCGGTGAGAATAGTCTTGAGTCTAGAGTCTTGAGTCTTGAGTCTTGAGTCTTGAGTCTTGAGATAATAAAGTCTTGAGACTTTAATCTTCGGTCTCCGAATATCCAGACTTAGACTGAGAGAAACGTTTTGTCAGCTTCAAAAGACTCTGGAAAGATTTCTCCAACATAGTCTAACAGAAATAACAAAGAAAAAGGCAAAACAAACATTACAATTATGCTTACTTGAGAGGAAAGCAACGAATTTATGAGATTAATTAACATAATATCAACATTTATACCACAAATTATCTGCCTTCATTCGCTTTCCCATGTGGCGACACTTGGTAGAATCTAATGAGTTCCTTTTTGTCTTTTGCGCAGCTATGAATTGGACATTAATTTCTCCATAGCTTATTAATGAAATAATTGAATTAAATAGTCCATAATTACTTTTATTACATGTACACTATTATATTTGTGCATTAATTATGCCTATCGCAAAATTAAAAAAAAAAATTAGTTGCAAAGAAATCATATAATGTTTTTGAAATCAATAGTTTATGATCTATTAGCCAGCATGATATCTGTGAAAGCAATTTTGATTAAATTAATATATAGAGTGATTATATTAGTTTGCTAGCAATACCAAAGAACTAAGACTAGCCAACACCCAAAGAGGAAGAAGAGACGAGTGACTAATGTAAGGAAACATTCGACCAAAAAAAAAATGTAAGGAAACAGATCAGCCATCTAAGATATTACGGTGTGACAAAAAAATGGCAACTTTGAAAAGGCGGATGTTACGTCTGTAAAGAAAGGAGGATATTTGGCCAAAAAGGAATTGAACAAAAGTCCCACACATTAATGAAGAAGTTGTCGCACCTTGTTTGATGAATTTCTAAGAATCTCCTCTCTATAATATTTCAAGCGCGTTCCTCTAGAATCTTTGATTGAGCTTCCACACTCCACTATAGTGAGCGTGCAATCATCTGGTATTTTTGTGTGAGATACATCAATAAACCTTCCCAATGACTCGCACCTTGTAACCGTCAAGCTTTTCAGAGACTCTAACTCGTCAAGGCCCTCAACATCAGTAAGTACATCGCAATGCCAAATAACGATTCTCTTCATGTTCTTCAAGCATGATAACCCACTTATTCTCTTTAGAGTATTGCAATTTTCAATGATCAAGTCTTCCAACGATTTCGAGAGACTCTCAACTTGTATCTCAACTAGCTCTCGACAAAAGTGCACATCCACTCGCCGTAGCTGCGTTAGTCCCGAAGAAATGGATAATCCCTTAAACAAGCTACAATTACTAACAATGAAATGCTCCAATCGTGGAAGTTCCACGAGTCGGATGTCTTCCACTTCACACGCATTGAGCCTTAAAGTAGACAAATTTCTCCCACTCCAGTCGGAGGACGGAAATTGCGTAAGGGGTCTGAAGTCTAGGAACTCCAAAACAAGCTCTTTCAAATGAGGAAGAGAAGCCAACTCTCCAGGTAGAGATAAAGCTGTCTTGTCTAAGTTCAACTTTTCCAATCTAGATAACCTCCCAATACAACTTAAATTGCATTTTCTGACTTGGTTTGCTTTCGAAGTGTTAACATAACCAGCTAGTTGCAATTCAACCAAATTAGTAAGGTTCGACAGATTAGGGTCTGAATGCAATGATTCAAATTTAAAAAGTAGACATGTCAAACTTGTGGGAAGTTCTGGTAATTCTTGAATGTTATTACACAATCTTAAGTTTAGGGTTTGGAGGTGATGAAGCTTGTTGATTGTCCTTGGAATTTTGCAAATACCGGTGTGTGCTAAATTTAGGATCCTTAAAGATGACAATTCTCCAATTCCAATAGGAATTTCACCCTCCATTCCATTATGCCCAGAGAGATCCAACTCTTCAAGGTTTACCATCATGCTGATGCCACTAAGTAATTGCCAAGCATACTTCTCCGGTTCATGTAATGCGAAACGCAAGACCCGTAATGATTTTAACTTTTCGATGAAGGCTTGAAGTTCCCTTATCCTTGTACATGATAAGTCCAACTCTTCCAATAAGGTTAAATTCTCAAGTGAGCATGGGAGCTCTCTCAATCCACAACATCCCCACAATGAGAAGCGCTGAAGCTTCCTTAGTGCCCCCACTTCTTTAGGCAAATCAGTAAGACACACGCACCCTTTAATCTCTAACTCAATTAAGAATTCTAGTTTTCCAATGAAACTTTCAATTCTCTTTAAACTTCTGCAATTTGCAATAGTAAACCTCTCTACAAGCACTCAGAAAAGTTTGGGAGTATTGTTATGCCATCACACCCCATAAGAGATAGAACTTTCAACTCCCTTGCCCTCTGTAAAAAGGATGGCATGTCAAGTGTAAGAACCAATGCATAGTAACACTGGGACCATTAGACTATAATTAAAACATGTGATTTACCTTGATCAAGTCCCATGCTTTTGAATCATCTTTGAAGATATTGTTGCCAAATTCGATAACAACAAGATCATTCAAATACATATTGTCTGCCCTGAAATAACAAGGATCCTTCAAAGAAATCCATTTCAACTTTGAACGATACTTTGCAAAGTCCCCAGCAAAAGTTACCGATTCTAGCTTGAGAAATCTTAGGTTTGGAAACCTTTCAAACTCTTCATTTGTGATCTCTGTGATACTTTTACGAATACCACCAAATCCTTCTATCTCAAGTGCTTGAACTTTGTCCTTCCTCTACAAGTGAAATTTTGCAATGGTGTGAAGAAGTTAGTCAACTTCCAACCACTATATTTTACAATCTTGAATGGATAGGGAAAAAATGACAAACATCCTAGATCAAGCAGGAATCCTTTATCGTAGAATACACAACGTCTATTTGAAAATGGGATGTTTCTTGCTTACCTCTTCGGTTCTCATGATTTTGACAGCCTCTTTTGTAATCCAGAACCTACTCCGCTTTCTAGGGTCACTTGGACTTTCTTGACGAACAATCTGCCTTCCCATGTCTATAAGTTGATCATGCATCCATAACTTATCATCATCCAATATCTTTATCAAGCACCTACTGGTAAGGACATCAATTCCTCTTTCGGGATAAAATTGACAACTGTTCCACATGTAAATTGGATTGGTCTTCTTCTCATTGAAAAAGAAGCATGCTATATCGAGAAAAAATTGTTGCTGATATTCATCTAGTCCATCATAGCTAATCCTCAACTTCTTTAGAATTTCTTCCTCAGGTACATTCTTTAACCCGACCAATGTCTCTTCCCAAAATGATTTTGTTTTCCCATTAAGTAACGAACCTATCACTTTAACAGCCAAAGGAAGTCCTCCTGTACTTGAGACAATTTCCTTGGAAAACTGATGATAATCTTCGAGAGGATAGTCTCTGCCAAAGGCATGCCAACAAAAAAGCTCAAGTGCAAGAGTATCATCCATTTTAAGCATCTCATATGATAGAATTTTACCTTCAAATCCCTTAATTTGCATAATAGCCATGTTTCTCGTGGTAATGATTATCCTAGATCCTGAAAGTAAGGACTTATTTCCTATTAGTATATTAATTTGCTCTTGATTATCAACATCATCCAAAACCAAAAGGACCTTCTTAGTGCCAAGTGTTTCTCCATTCCTCTTCATTCCTTGTTCACTATCCTCGACTCCTACAGATCCAGAATCACCAATGTCAGACAGTAGTTTTTTTTGCAATCGAACTATGCCATCCTCGGTCAACATGCTTTCTCGAACGTCATCAAGGAAGCTACAACACTTCCCAAAGTAGAAAGACAATTTGTTGAAGACAACTTTGGCGACAGTTGTTTTACCAATGCCACCCATTCCATAAATGCCAATGAGCCGCACATCACAATGGTTGACATCTAATAACTCTGTCAAGTGCTTTACCCGATCATCAAGTCCGACTAAATGTTCAGGCACTAATCTTTGTTTCAGTTTCAGTTCCTCCAAAACCCTTTTAACAACCAATTTGACAATCGTTGCTTGGCTGCCATATGTAAAAGCACTTTCATTAGTTGACTAGATCTACCCACGCATCACACTTCGGATAGTCAAAACTTTAACTTGAATAAATTGAAGCACATCAAGGACGGGATCCAAGTACATCGAATAATTAGTATGGGCTAATTTAGCACAATTCACTTGATATGTTTTTCATATGTAGGTTCTAGAAAGGTCTGAAGACTATAGTATTACCTTACGCAGTAGCCAGAGTAACCAAGTGGTGGATACTATATTGTGCATCAACAAAAATTCGACATTTATAGCTAAGCCTAGAAAAACTTTCAGCACTTATAACGGGATAATCATGAAGAGAAATGCAGCGCTGTACATTGAAGATTGTAGTTTGCTCTCGCTTCTATTGAATATTGAGTCATGATTTTGCTTCACCAAATCTTAGTTTCCTTGAGTAATCATAGACAAAGCAGAGGATGTAAAGTTGAATGAGAGCAGCATTGGAGGTAGTTTTCAATACTTCCCGTTACAAAAAGAATAAAAGAAATCATTTGACAGGAAACACCATATTCCATACAACAAAAAGAAAAGAAGAAATAGGTAAGAGTCTTAAAAGAGTAAATTACCTTTGATCATTTTTTACGTTCCATCCCTTGATTTCATCTACCTCCGCAAGAACCTTTCTCCACGCCTCGACTTCTACAGGAGAATTCTTCTCATGTTCCAGTAAAGCATTGTTATATTGTGGAGTCTTAAGCTTAACGTCCTTAGGTTCCACATCAAGAAAAATGGGAAGGATACTTTTTTGACTTTCTGACTCAGACACATTTTTTACTATGTGTGCAAGCTCATGGAGGCACCATTTGCTGGATGCATAAGTTTGAGAGAAGATGGGTATGTAGATCTTAGAGTTGTCAATTGCATGTAAAAGGTTCCCACCAATCACTTCACCGACGCGGAGTTCTTCTTCGTCCCTAAATACGCGGACTCCCGCATCTACCAATCCCTGGTAGAGGAAGTCCGTGAACACATAACGAGTGTCCGGTCCTCTAAAATTCAAGAACACTTGATACTCGCCCCCTGATGCTCGCGCAGCATCACTACTCGATCCAGCCTCCGAGTTCGCCATAGCTAGGAAGCTTATCACTTCCGGATCTCTCTCTCCCCTGTAGAGAATAGAAGTTGGTGCGGCGTGGCCTAGCTTAAGAAATGAGCGGAGGCTTTCGAGGCAAATGATAAAAAAGTAGACACCAGGGAAGGTGCGCAAGACTTTTTTAACAAGTTTCCAAATTTAAAAAAGACTCATTGGGATACCACAAAGGCCACCAATAAAAAAAGGGAAAATTTCAAATAAAGACTTAAAGTAGAGCCGTTTTCTCAAATAAAGGTCCAAAGTGAACCTTGTCTTAAAAATGGGTCTAAAGTTGTTAACTTTGTCTCAAATGAGGGCCCCAACTTATCAGCTAACCGAATTTTCGCCGGTGGATTTATTTCGGCGATTAAAGCATGGGCAATTTTGTCCAAAAATTTTAACACGGTGAAAAATAGGAAAATCAAAGATCCCAAATCAAATTTTAGGGCTCTTCACATATTTTCTTTCTTTCCAACGTTTCTCTTCAATTCTTGGTGCTTATTCACTGTAAATTTTGCCCCTAGCCAAATCTGAGAGAATCGTCTCCGCTCTTGAATTCTCTCTATAAATTTTTCTCTCAATTAAATCAGAAAGATTGCAAATTGATTTTATCCAAAACATTCCATTTTGATCCAAATTAAAGAAGTTAGGATTGTTCTGACTTGAATCCTCTCCCCTCTATGTCTCGAGCCTATCCCTGGCCTCCCTTGCTACTCCTCTAGGCTTCTCTTAGCTTGATAGTAGTGACGGTTTCTCCAGTCCCACGCCGAAAAAACATGTGAACGGCAAAGATGAAGAAAATGTGTGCAGGAGCGAGAGCAAGAGCAAAGAGGATTGCTCATCATTTGGGAGCGAATGATGAGGACCTTGACAGAAAGTACGTTGCTGGCAAGATCGTGTTTGAGTTCCCGAACAAAATGGTGTGCCATGAGGACTCCTTCTCCCTCGACCGCCCAATCGCTGCCCTCACTGCCGACGACAACCTCATGCACGGAGAGATGTACTTTGTCCTTCCGCTCGATGGCTTCCCGAGCCACAGCAAGGCCATTAAAATGAACAAATGAATGGGTTTGTGTTTGCGAGAGAGAGTGAGAGAGATGTGAATGGAGGAGATGAGGGATTGAGGGTTTTGGATCGCAAATACACAAGCTTCTCCCTGATTTGGTTGGGATAAAATTTTACAGAGAGAACTAGTACTGAGAATTGAGGAACGTGGAAAAGAAAGAAAATCTGTGAAGAGCCCTAAAATTTGATTTGAAATCTTTAATTTTCCTATTTTTCACCCGGTTAAAATTTTTGGACAAAATTGCCCATGCTCTAATCGCCGGAATAAATCCACCGGCGAAAATTCGGCTAGCCAATGAGTTGGGGCCCATTTGAGGCATGCAAAGTTAACAACTTTAGGCCCATTTTTAAGACAAAGTTCACACTGGCCTTTATTTGAGAAAACGCAAAAAACTACCCACTTTAGCGCCTTTATTTGAAAATTTCCCATAAAAAAATCCCTTTTTCTTTTCCCCCTAATTAAAGCATCCAATCACTAAACCGCCCAGAAATCTCCAATCATGCCTATAACCTTTTTTGGTTCGAACAAAATATATATATATATATTATTTAGGAAGTATATTATTTAGGAACTTAATAGAACGATCAATTTTTAAAAAATTTATGGGGCAATTGTAATGTATAAAAAATTGTTTTCAAATTTAAAAAAAATAGAAATCTGGAAAAAAAAAAACAGTAATCCAAGAAATTTGTTTCTAAACGTTTTTCTTTCAGAAATACACTTCAAATTAAAAGCGCGCCTATATGTTAGCACTTTAATCCGCTTACAAATTGCATATGTGCGTGCGTGTGTATTTGGATGTTGAATTATTAAGAAAAAAATCGGGCCAAATTACCTGCGGCGAACTTTGAGCCCAACCTCGTAGCCTACTTCCGGCGTCTCCGCCAGCAGAGTTGTCCGTGCCGCGTCTGGGCTGACGCCGCTGCGTGTCCAGGCCGAGCCGCCCCTCCTTGTCCAAGACGGAACGCTTCAGATCTGTGGACGAGAAGAAGAGGAACGAGCTGTCATCGCAAGTGACGAGCCGTTCACAGATCTGAGCGCTCAGATCGACGCTAGCAACGACGGCGGCGGTTGTTACTCACGCCGACGTCCGAGGGGTGGGCGTGGAGGTTGGAGCTCAGATCTGCGGAGGAGAGGCCGTCCGTGGCTGACCGCCGCTTTGCGTCTCCAGGTCTGTGGACTAGCAGCTCTATCGGCCAAGGCACAGCCGCCGGGACGACAGAGGGGTGGACGCAGCCGTCCGCCGTCGCTCAACAGCCAGACCTGGATTCTATTGCCGGGCGAAGTGGTGGGCGCAGAGAGAGAGAGAGAGAGAGAGAGAGAGAGAGATTTGTTCTCGTAATACGGATTATGATATGGAGAAATTCTGCTTATAGTTTGGGAATTTTGGCAACCCTGAACTTAGTGGATTCCTTTCACCTTTTTTTTTATTTAAAATTTAAATTTTAGTATGCTTCAAATGAATGTCTCGTCTGTTAGTTTCATTTTGTTTTTTTGGTAAATCATGTTAGTTTCATTTAGATATAAGAAATAACATTTACTATATGTTTAGTTCTCGCTAGAGATGAGCATGGTTCGGATGGACGATTTTATGAATCTACCCGAAAATCGAACCAATTCCAAAAAATTGGAATCGGAAATTGCCTGTTGTTCAATGGGTCCACCCGAAAATCGAACCACCGGTCGGGTCCAGATCCCGAGTAGGTCCATGGAACCGGTTCCATCAAGTTTCACGCATTTGGTGCAACATTTTTTGATAAACAAAGTAAAACAAAAAATAAAGAACTTCCCTATTCTTAATTGCAAGATTAGTAAAAAGACTTGACTCATATTAAAAATTGAGAGTTGAGGTGCTGAGCTTAATAGTCAAGGTTGCGAGTGAAAGATAGAGACGATTCATATGACGTTTCTCACAATCTAAATAATCTTTGGATAATATCATGGAAAAACTCAAACTGATGCAAACATGACAAATTTAATTTAAATTAATTTTTTGACTATTAAAAACCCTAAATTGATACGCACGTGGCAAGTTTTACCTCAATCTAATTTTTGATCACCAAAAACTCCAATAGGTACATTTGCGATAATTTTATTTTTTGTTAATCTTTATTAAATTAGATTAATATCACGAAAGCCACAAATCAGGACAAGGGATAAAACTATAAACCGGTATACCAATATATCCGTCAATTACCATGTGTCATTTAATTCAACAATTTGATGGTAAAATTTAATTTAAACTGACAAAATTTTAATTTGTCACATGTGTAATAGTTTAGGATTTTTTGTGATATTAACCATAATATTTAATGCACATTTTACAGATTATGATATAGGGTTACCAGTTTGGAATTTCTTATACTCCTTTACCTTTATATGTGTTCTTTTATGTTGTGTCTGAACTCTTCGAGCACCAACTAATTTCTGCTATAGATGAAGCAAAATATTTGTTTTTAGGGGCTTTTTTGTTTTTTCTATCAGATTTGCTTTTAGGTTAAAAGTGATACATTTATATTAACGATGATAAGACCGTAGCCGTCAAGATGCTAAAAAAGGAAATAGAGAGGCAAGAAAAAGAGAGAAGAAAAAAGTGAGTTTTTTTTTTCTTGATGAAGGTTCTCAATCTCTATGTGCCCTGATCTTGAGAAAAGATTATCGTTGTATTCCAACTTTTTTTTGAAGTCTAGTGGATTCGCAGAGTGCCTCTGCATGGAGACGTAGCCCGGGTTTGGGTGAACTTCGATAACAAATTTTCTGGCATGTTCATCTGATTACGTTCTTTATTACTATATTCTGTTTGGTGAATTGTTTGCAAGCGTTATTTTTTGTAGAATCGATGTGTAATTTCGTAACAACTGGTATCAGAGCCTGGGTTGGCTAATCGAGAACATCGAGGGTTTTTCGGTGACATTCAATTGAAAGCAAATTGGATGGCAGAAGATAAAATCAGAATTGATAAGTTCAATGGAGAGGATTTCGGATGGTGAAAACTACAAATAGAGGATTATCTTTATCAAAAGATCTCTATGCACCACTTGAGGGTTGGAAACTCGAGATGGCGGAAGTGAATCCGACAACAGAAGCTGAATGGACAATTCTTGATCGAAAGGCATTAGGTGCAATTCGTCTAGGGTTGACGAAAAAGACAGGGTACCACATCGTGAAAGCAAAAACTGTAAAAGAAGCAATGGATATTCTAACGAATTTTTATGAGAAACCGTCCACATCAAATCAAGTATTTTTGCTGAAGAAACTGGTTAATATGAAGTTATCTGATAGAAGTTTTGTGGCAGAGCATATTAATAGTTTCACGCAAGTCACAGGTCAATTGGAATCCACAAGCATAAATTTAGATATGAAACTTCAAGCTTTATTATTTTATGTTCTCTTCCAGAAAGCTACAATACCGCAGTGCAGAGAATTTCGAGCACCATGAAGGATGATTTAACTCTTGATGATGCTGTGAGTAGTATCATGGATGAAGAGATGTGAAGGAAAGTCTCAGGTGGAGATAATTTTTCTGCATCTACATATTCAACGGCACTCGCAATGGAGAACCGTGGAAGAAGTAAAAGTAGAGGAAAATTCAGCGGGTGTGGCAAGTCACAATCAAGGGGTAAGAGACAGGTTGCAAAAGATGAGTGTTGGTTTTGTCATAAAATCAGACACCTGAGGTTTCAGTGTGAAGCCTACAAAAAGAAGCAACAAGATGAGAATCAAGGAGCTAATATGATTAGCAATGAATCTTTGCTAGATAACTTGTGTTTGTTTGCAGGGTTTGACTTGACAACAGATAAATGGTTTATTGATTCTGGTGCTTCTTTTCATTGCACCTCGCAAAGAGACATATTTGATGATTATGTCAGTGGAGATTTCGGACAAGTGGTTATGGGAAACGGCCACATGTGTCCCATTGTTGGGAAAGGAACTGTGATTGTGAACATCTCAGGTGGAGGACGTCTAGTTTTGCATGAAACTAGGCATATTCCGGAATTAAAGAAAAATCTGATTTCAACCGGTAAACTTGACCAAGAAGGTATGGTAATAACCTTTGGATGCAAAGAGTGGAAGATAATCTTAGGGGCAAGAGTAGTAGCAAAGGGAAAGCGTACAGGTACACTTTACCTTCTCCAAGGAGATAATATTAGTGATATGGTTGCAACTACAATAACTCAGGTAATTTGTCTATTCTTTGGCATTATCGTTTGGGACATCTTGGTGAAAAAGGTGTAAAGCAGTTACACTTGAGGAAATTACTTCCAGGTTTCAAAGAGTTGAGTTAGATTTTTGTAAGAGTTGCATTTATGAAAAACAAAAAGCTGTTAGTTTTCAATTGAATGGACGATAAAATAAAGGTCAAAAGCTAGAGTTGGTTCATACTGATGTATAAGGACTTGCTCAGGAACTCTCCTATGGTGGTAAGAGATATTTTGTCACATTCATTGATGATGCGACAAGGAAGACTTGGGTCTCTACTCTTAGAAAAAAGTCAGAAGTATTTGAGATGTTCAAAATGTGGAAGACCATGGTAGAAAAAGAGATAAGTTATCAGATTAAAGCTCTGAAATCTGATAATGGTGGTGAATATACGAGTAAGGAATTTGCAGAATTTTTGAGTCGAGAGGGCATACATGGGTTAAAGACTGTTCCTAGAACTCCTCAAGAGAACGGTGTAGCTGAAAGAATGAATAGGACTATTCTAGAACATGCGAGATGCATGAGGCTACACGCGGGTCTCCCGCTACACTTATGGGCTGCCACAGTTGATGCAGCTGTTTATCTTATCAACAGAAGTCCATCTAGTGCATTGGATGGAGAAATACCACAAGAACGGTGGTCAGGTAAAAAGATTAAGTATTTCCATCTAAAGGTGTTTGGTTGTATTGTATATGCTTTGATTAACAGGGAGGATAGAAAAAAGCTTGATGCAAAATCCTAGAACTACTTCTTTATCGGATACGGTGGTGACAAGTATGGCTATAGGCTTTGGGATTATAAGAATAACAAAGTCATCCATAGTCACAATGTGGTATTCCATGAAGAAAAGATGTACAAAGATCATCAGACAGAGCATGAGAAGGTAGTAGAACTAGAGTATGTTGAATTAGACATAATGCCCGTGAAGATGTTTCAAGTAGATCAAAGTGCACTTGAAAGAGAGGTTCAAGATGAGCCTATTATCAGTGAAGAGGTAGTTCAAGAGGAACGCAATGATTCGGAGCAAACTAACAACCCTGAAGTACTTGTCTTGAGGAGGTCTACACGTGTGAGAAAGCCAAAGGTAATTTTTGATCCATCAGCTAATATTGTTCTGAGCCATGTCTTATATACAGATTTAGGAGAACCGGAGACTTACGATGAGGCAAAGGTAGACACGTCTCACTTGCAGTGAGAGTGTGCTATGAAAGATGAAATGAGCTTGTTACTTCATAACAAAACTTGGGAGTTGACCAAGTTGCCCACAGGTAAAAAAGTTTTACTAAACAAATGGGTGTACAGGATTAAAAATGAAGCAGATGGTAGAATTAGATACAAGGCAAGACTTGTAGTCAAGGGCTTTTCTAAAAAAGGTGGGATCGATTACTTCGAGATATTTTCACCTGTAGTGAAAATGACATCAATTAGAGTTCTGTTAAGTATAGTTGCAGTGGAGGATCTTCATCTTGAGCAGTTAGACATAAAAACAACGTTTTTACACTGTGACTTATATGAAGAACTATACATGGCACAACCTAAAGGTTTTGAAGTCAAAGATAAGGAGCACATGGTATGTCGCTTGAAGAAAAGTTTGTATGGCTTGAAACAAGCTCCGTGGCAATAGCACCTAAAATTTAATAGTTTCATGAATGAAAAAGGATTTGCACACTGTGAATTTTATCATTGTGTTTATTTTCACATGTATGATGATGGTGATATTATGTATCTCTTTTTATATGTGGATGACATGCTAGTGGTTAGTTCCAATATGAAGAGAATCGTAGAAGTGAAGAAGATGTTATCATCACAGTTTGCTATGAAAGACTTGGGAGAGGCCAAGAATATTTTAGGCATGAAAATCATCAGGGATAGGAAAAATAAGAAATTATGGTTGTCGCAGGAAGACTATATGAACAAGGTGTTAAAGAGATTTAACATGGATAAGGCAAAACCAGTTACAACTCCTCTAGCGAGTCACTTCAAACTTTCCAAGGATATGTGTCCAAGCGCTCAGGCTTTGAGAGATGAGATGGCAGTAGTTCCATATGCATCAGCAGTGGGGAGTTTGATGTATGCCATGGTGAGCACGAGACTAGACATTGCACATGCAGTGGGAGTTGTGAGTCGATATATGCAAAACCCAGGCAGAGAGCATTGGAATGTAGTAAAATGGATATTGAGATATCTACTAGGTACTTTCAATTACTCACTTTGTTATGGTGGTACATCTCTAGAGTTGCAGGGTTTTGTAGATGCAGATCATTCGGGTGATTGAGATAGTGGTAAAAGTATCACTAGATATGTCTTTACAGTTGCAGGTACAACAGTGAGTTAGGTATCTCAACTACAAAAAGTAGTGGCTTTATTGACGACAGAGGTAGAATACAGAAGCCTCCAAGGAAATCATGTGGTTACAAAATTATATGGAGGAGTTACATCGAAAACAACCAATCAGTACACTTTGGAGTGATAGTTAAAGTGCAGTGCACTTAGCAAAGAATGCAGTTTATCACTCAAGGACTAGACATATCAAGAAGCATTATCACTTTATCAGGTCAACATTGAAAGATAATGAGTTAAAGCTACAGAAGATTGATGGCTCGAAGAATCTAGTTGACATGATGACCAAGGTAGTAGACAGAGAGAAGTATATTTTCTATACTACTACCATTGGTATTACTCCATGTTGATTGATGAGGAGTATCACAGAGACACAAGTTTTTCAACTACTATTTTTTGAAGAAGATGGACGCAAAGTTGCTTGGTGCTTAAATATATTTGTCTTTAAATGGGAGATTGTTATAGATGAAGCCAAATATTTGTTTTTAGGGGCTCTTTTGTCTTTTCTATTAGATTTACTTTTAGGTTAAAAGTGATACCTTTATATTAGCGATGGCAAGACCCTAGCCGTCAATATGCTAAAAAAGGAAATAGAGAGGCAAGAAAAAGAGAGAAGAAAAAAAAAGTGAGTTTTTTTTTTTCTTGATGAGGGTTCTCAATTTCTTTGTGCCATGATCTTGAGAGAATATCATCGTTATATTCCAACTTTTTTTTGAAGTCTAGTGGATTTGCAGAGTGCCTCTGCGCGAAGATGTAGCCCAGGTTTGGGTGAACTTCGATAACAAATTTTCTGGCGTGTTCATCTAATTATGTTCTTTTATTACTATATTATGTTTGGTGAATTGTTTGCAAGCGTTATTTTTTGTGGAGTCGACGTGCGATTTCATAACAATTTCCATCACGTTAATTTATTCCTTCACATGTTTAGAAAAATGTGAAGAAGTGTATTATTTTTTTGGGGGGGGAATAATGGAGTTTATATGAGCATGTTTAATACCAACTACCTATAAAAATGAATGCGTTTTGAATATTTTCAGCATTTTCTGATTTACACTTACCTATGTAGATGCCACAATCACAAGGATTAATATCTCAAATCGATTACCCCTTTTCCGTCATGATAGAGTTATCCAAATTGGTTTTTTGGACAGGCCAAATAGAAAGAAAGTTAACGATTGAAATCGATAGAGAAAAAAGAGATAGGTCGTGCTTTGGTTACTAGAGATAAAACTTTTCCTTCTTCTTTTCCTCCTTCTTCTTTCTTCTTCTTCCCTTCTTCTTTTCCTTCTTCTTCTGCTTTTCCTCCTTTTCCTCCTCCCCCTCCTCCTCCCCCTCTTCTTCTTCTTCTTATTATTATTTTTATTATTATTATTGTTCTTATTCTTATTGTTCTTATGTTGTTGTTATTGTTATTATTATTGTTATTGTTATTGTTATTATTATTGTTGTTGTTGTTGTTGTTGTTGTTCCTATTATTATTATTATTATTATTGTCCTTCCATTAATTGTTGTTGTTGTTCTTATTGTCCTTCCATTAATTAGTAGAGTGGTGTCTTTTGATCGGGAGTTTTATTTATAGTAATATTTTGTGCATTCGTGCAAGTGTTGCATCATTATAAGACATTAATATATGTGTAATTAATATTTTTTTCAATTTACTGTTAAATGAATAACTATGAGAAAATCTTTTATATTTAAGTCACATTCGCCCAGACGCGTTTTAGATCTTTTATCAAAATTCTAGTTGACTTCTTCTCCGTTGCCATGAGTTTAATGTTAGGAAAAATTAGGAGATTCTTTATATATTCCTTAATTGTGCATATCTATAATCAATTTTAATTAATATTGCGATGTCCTGTTACATTAGATGATCAATTGTGATGGACACAAAAATTTACAATTCTCTTTCGTTCTTATCTTTGAGTATACAAAATTTAGAATAACTAGCATCGTACTTCCTGAAAGTCAACGTTTCGAAGCACATATAACATAGTTGAAAACCGCTATTGAATACCGACCAAATAAAAGATATGTGTTGCATTATGATATCTCGAGAAATAGGATATAATTATTCCGATATACAATATTGCTTAAGTTGGTATCATGACTTTTTTTCTTGGTTGATAATATGCCAGCTCATTCAACAATAATTTTTCATTTTATTTTAAGTTTACACGTCGTACATTAAAATGGACTATACATGTAAGATTACATATATGTCAATATTGTTTGTTCCCGTGTTTTTGGTGTTAACCACTTGATGAAGACCAATGATTACTTTTAAATTGAAATTTTTAGTCTCCTTGGAAGACTATAAAGGCAAATCTGCTGCCATTTAGATAAATTTTAATTTTTTTTCTTTTTTGGCTTGATTAGATATGTGCAACCCCACAAATCCAAGGTTGCATTTCCTGGAAATGAATCGAGGTCCCACCATCTCAGAATCATATAAAACGTGCTATAGATGACTCTAGAGTTAAATAACTTCATGGGCAATCATTGTTGACCTTATGTTTGGCAAAGGACATCAAGGTGATAGAGGGAAGGAACATGAGAAATTCGACATATATTATGTTGTATTATCCCAATTAACTAGAGTACATAAAGTCACACAAACTTGGCATTTTTTTGTGTGTCGTAGATTTAATTTTTAAGATGGCAGGATATCAATTGAAGATTTTGTTATTGTTAGATTAATAATAAATTATTTATGCACATAATTAATTCAGCCACATAGATTGCGAGATGCAATCCAGTTCACACCCACTAATGAGCTGAAAATGCCCTTGATATTGATGGGCACACTGCAATTGTCATTTGTCATGTCAGTGTGGGAATCTTTCTCAGAAAAGTAAGACAATATTTTCCTGGTCTGGTCTAGGGTAGAAACAAAGTTTGGACGCCTCATTGAACTTTGATTATAAAGCGTGGAGTTTATCTATCTATGTGCTTCAAGCATGTTCTGCCTTTTGCACGTATTTGCAAGTTTTTGCACGTGCTGTGGATTGCTATTCACATTAATCTCATTTCCACTCCGTCACTCTATCTTACCTCCTTTGTTGAAGAGGTCAAAAACATAACGGATTGGCTACTTTGGACCGACGTAATTGAACTGGTATCGACATGGGTCACACTCAATCACGCAAGCAATGGACTATTTATAAACTTAATATTGGTAGATTAGGTTTACAATCATACCCTTTATTATAAACCTAATCTACCAATACTTAAAAATGTAGTGGTTGTAGCTGAAATTTCCATGATGGCGCCTGGCCGGCCCACGCGTAGGGATTCTTTCTTTCACTACAGTGGGGAGCTATTATACCCTTTATTATAAACCTAATCTACCAATACTTAAAAATGTAGTGGTTGTAGCTGAAATTTCCATGATGGCGCGTTGCCGGCCCACGCGTAGGGATTCTTTCGTTGACTACAGTGGGGAGCTACATTCTCTGCAACATCAATGTTAATCAACTCTTTAACTGTAATATTCCCACGGGTTCTTCTGCTAGCTGTTTATTTTATTTTTTCCTGGGGAAAAAAGAATGTGTTTTTTTTCTTTTTTTCTAATTGGAGAAAGTGACATTTATTGCATATGTATATGTACGGGATCTTGTCATTTGACCGAGCATATTAAATTCGACTAAGATGGGGCTCCATGGTGGCTACTGGCTAGTGGTCTGGTTTCTCAGAATTGTCAAAGCTCAGTCCTCCTAGCGAAAACAGATGAGGAACTAAATTTCATGACACAGAGAAGATATTATTCAGGGTTAGTGGATTGGGTCCAAAGAGGTTATTTTCTTTTGTTCTTTTTCCTAGGGCAACCTGAACTGATATCATCTGTTAAATGAACTAGACATTGATAGTTCAAAAGTCACGAGTAAACTCGATCCTCGGACAGTATGGACATGTCTATTCAGCCCGTCAAACTGCCAAGCCAATTCTTTTTTATCTAATAATCTGTAGTAAGCGTTCTTGGGAACTTATCGCAGCATTGTCATTCTTGCTTGGCATCTACTTTTACTTTCTTCTTTTGAAGGATTGATTGATATTCTTCATTGACCTGGCTTACCACAATTATAAAGATCAATGCCTTTTCTTGATTCGGATCTTCACTTAGATCTATCACGGTCTTAGGAGTGTCAAGATTTACTTCTTCCTCCATGCTTTAAGACAACAAGTTGTGGTTTAGATAAGTCAGACACTTGTCTCCCACGCCTCATACTCAAACAAGCTAGATTTCGCCACATCCAACTTTGCTTTTCCGTTAGTGATGATAAGATGAGAGTTGTCATCAATGTCCCATAACTATCTGGAAGCAAACTAACAAAGAACAATGCTTGTAGCTCATCATTTTTCAAGCTTTGCAACTCATTCAAGAGATCCGCCATTGGAGTGCCCTCTTGATATTTCAGAGCAACAAGCTTCTTGATACGGTTAAGCTTGTTATTTGCTGGTTTCCTCTCATACAACACTTAAAGTTTCTTCCAAAGTGTTTCGGCAATTTCATTCTCCACACTGTGATAAACATTGTCATCCAACTATTTCCTAATGAGACCTACACGTTGCCTATTTAGCAACCATCATTGTCGATTAGTGTAGTTACGCTTAGCCTTGTCACTTTGTATTGGACCATGCATTTCCTTGCAATAAAGAAAATCAAGAATCTTGCCTTTCCACGTTCTCTAGTTGGCATTATGAAGGCTGACACCTCCATACTTCACCTAGCAGTAGTCACAAGCACCTAGTGTTCACCAAACCTTGTCACACTCTTCGTAATGCACAATGCGGAGCCCTCGGATTTATCTAATTCTGCAACATTGGTGACATTCTTTTTTGCGCAGTAACTAAGAAGTACTTGTCGAATGCAGAAAGGATCGGAATCCTAGAAAGAGCAATGCAAGTGCAACCGAACGTTAAGCTTGAAATAGAGCTGGGGGAGTCATGCTTGAGCATAGAGAATGGGATCACTTGATTTTGCAAGTTATAAAGAGTTTCGTTAAGCTTTCCTGCTCGACGCTAATATCGGTTTTAGCTGTATATTTTCTGTAGTAATTTCCAACTGTAAGTTCGTTGTATAATTGTCTGGCAGACGCTAACACAGCTGAAAGTGATTTCTAGAAGCATTTCCCATAGAATCATTCAATTTCAAATTAAGAACCTATCTTTGGTGAAATCAAAAGCAGGAGAGATGAACTTCACTCAACAAGTGATAATGGACCAAAATACCACTCCACGCAAACACACGGAAGAAATGTCACCATGTAAATTCAATGCAAACCTCTCCATGAGTCCCAAGTTGGCTATTACGCCATGCCATGGTTCTTAAAGTTGGCTATTTTGGAGCCGATGTGCCGTGCTCTGCCGGTCGACAACATGGTCTTGTTATTTATTTTTTAGTGATCCCATATTTATACCCAAATTTTCTCCTAAAAGTTACGACTATTCGACATGAAGTTTTCCACGCTTCGTGCCTTTTCGTTGACAACCGTTCGTCTTGATGAGAGACGATGTATAAATAGAGACATACGTTCATTTCTGACGGGTTATCAAGGTCTAACACAAAATCTTCACATTGAGAATACATCATCAGTACGTGAAGAGATTTGGTTAGTAGAGTGTGCCTATTTTCTTGATTTTTCAGGACATTCGACGAACGTGAATGCAAACAATGGCTGGAGGTTTGTCTTTTATCGATTTTGGCTTCCGCATATGATAATTTTTATGTCTAACATTTGGTATCAGAGCACGTTAATGCCTCTGCCTTGTTTTTCTCGAATTGTTGGTATATTTTCGGTGTATTTTTGGGCATTTGAGAGATGAACAGTAACTCGGCATTTTGAGGCCGAGAGAGAAACTCCCAAATTCCAAACAAATTCCGGCGACCCACCCCATGATTTCGGACCCATTCGGTCGCACCGCCATCGAGAACGTTGGCCATGAGTTTTTCCAAATATTGATGTTCGCCGGAGGCTAATCGGGCGGCGGAAGTCTCGTGGTTGAGGTTTTGTGTTTTTGGGAATTTTCTCATGATTTGGAGCTTATTTCTTCGTCATTTTCGCTGAAACTTGTATCCATGTGGTCGTGCCGGCTTGCTCTTCAAAACCCATTATTTATTTTTGTCTGAAATGGGCTGCCGGAGAAGAAACGGCCGGCGAAACCACGGCGGAACGGCGAAAAACGGCGAAGAAACGCTTCGTTCGCGCGAGGAAGAAGGCGCGTGGAGCCCACGCGCACGCTGCGGTTGCGGGCGCGTGGATTCCACGCGCCATGCGCTCACGCGTGCGGCAACCGTTGCGCGCGTGGGATCCACGCGCGCGGCGGTGCCGGGCGCGTGCAACGCACGCGCGCGCGCGCCCGAACGGCGCGCGTGCGGAGCACGCGCCCGCGCGGGTTACAGCGCGTGCCGAGCATGCGCCCGTGCGCTGGACGCGCATGTGCTCGGCACGCGCCTGTCGTTCTCCCACCGCGGCTCCTATTTTACACTTTTGCCCCAAATTTTTAAATTTTTGCAATCATGCCCTTGGCCAATTTATTTATTTACTTGTTCTGCCCTTGATGTATTTATTTATTATGTCATTTCATGCATTGTTATGAATATTTTTTATGCATGAAATTAAATGTCCAATGGTCCATATAATTAATTAATTAGAGAGTGGCCACAGCATCTTTAATTAATTAAATTATATATTAAAAGCCTCCGGATCATATTTAGAAATGGACATTGATTGTAATTAATTATATTAATATGATGAATTTTATCCCACAGGAATTTTCATTATATTAATATGATTAATTAGGATGAAATATCATATTATTTTTCTTAATTTACCCACAGGGATTAAGAAAATAAATATAATATGGTAGTTTCTTCATGATGTAATTATGAATCTATTTAAATTAAAAACTTAGCCCACGTAGTTTTTGTGTTATGTGATTCATATTGTGACATGTTTACATTGGTAAAACATGATTTATTTTTATTTGCCTCAAATTTTGTGACATAAGCATGATTATTTGATATGCAGTTTCGCAACCTGTGAATTTCTCTGAATTTAAGTTTGATGTTCCAATACTGAATGGTGAGAACTATAAAGTTTGGAAGGAGTCAGTTCTTCTTCAATTAGGGTGGATGGACATTGACTATGCTATAAGGAAAGACGAACCACCTGCTCCTACTAATTCGAGCACTCCAGCTGAGATAACTCTTTATAACCAATGGGAGCGGTCCAACCGCGTTTATGCCATGTTTATAAGAGCTAAGATATCTCCTAGTATTCGTGGTTCAGTTGCTCAAAGATAGCAATGCTAAGGCTTTATTGGAGGCCATAGATGCGCGGTTTGAAAGTTCGAGAAGGCGCATGCCATGACCCCGATTATGAAGTTTTCATCATTGAAGCTCACTAGTGTTAGAGGTGTGCGTGAGCACATCATGCAAATGAGGAACATTGCAGCTCAGCTTAAGAACCTTGAGGTTGAGATATCTGAATCCTTCCTTGTGTATTATGTTCTGAACACTCTCCCACAACAGTATGCACCTTTCAAGATCTCTTATAACACACATAAGAATAAATGGTCTATTAATGAACTCATGACCATGTGTGTTCAAGAGGAAGAAAGACTGGTTATGGAATTGGGAGAAAGTGCTCATTTGGCAACACAAGGAAAGAATAAGGGCTATGGCAAGTATAAGGGAAAATGTAAAATACCTCCCCAAGCTGACATTAAGAAAGAATCCAAGTGTTTCTTCTGTAGACAGAAGGGGCATATGAGAAAGGATTGTGTCAAATTTAAGGCCTGGCTCGAGAAGAAAGGTAATCCAATCTCTTGTGTTTGTTATGAATCTAGTATGACTGATGTAAGTCACAACACTTGGTGGATTGATTCGGATCTACAATCCATATTTCGAATTCCTTGCGGGGTTTTCAAAACCACCGGAAGCCGAGTGGGAAGTGAACAAAGCATCTATTCTGAAACAAGATGCGTTCGCATGTGGAAGCTATTGGGACATATAGACTAGTTCTCAATAGTGGTTTTGTTTTAGATTTGGAAAAGACCTTTTATGTTCCTAGTTTTTCTAGAAACTTAATTTCAGTTTCAAGACTTGTACTTTTGGGATACTCTTTTAACTTTTCAGATTCAAACTTCGTTTATCATTTAAATCTGAAATTGTTGGGAGTGGTATTTTGTCGATGGTCTTTTTCGAATTAATTTACAAGACAATGCCTATTATGATGCGATGCATGTTCAAAATAAAGCTGGTATGAAACGATGTGTTTTGAAAGAACATTCCTCTATGTTGTGGCACCGGAGATTGGGACATGTGACATCCAGAATTTTCAACCCTGTCTTCTACTGAATAAATCGAGCATTTCATTGACGCATCTATGGGGTTATTCTCAGAGCCGATCACTCTCGAGATAACTAGACTATCCGGGAAATGATTAAGGAATTTTAAAGCAATAGACTTGAACTCGATCGGGAATCGAACTTCTTGACCGTGTCCATCTTTAGAGGTCACTACGGCGATTAAAAATCGATTTGAAATCGAGAGATAGACGAATCGATAGAGATATGTGACTAATCGTGGGTGACACCACCGAATTAGAAAATTCTCGTCGGCCGACACTAGGCGATTTTCTTATTGTTTTGGTACCCGTGTCCGTAATTGAATTCTCGAGATTTTCACGACAATCAAGAGTCGCCATTGAGTCGAGTGGGTTCATAGTGGTTCGAAGAAAATCGACCACGGGTCATTTGCCTTAAAAAGTTCCGAAAACTACCCGATAGTTTAGGTCACGCTAAGAACGCGCCGAATGAAAATTAACCGCCAATTCGAGTCCGATTTCGAAATTGAAGTTTTGGCCATGTCACAATAAATTTTAGGAGCATCAACGCAGTCTTAGAAGATTTTTCAGAGATTCGGGAAATTTTACGGAAAACCGTTTCGGACGTCACGGAAATTTGACGGAAGTTCAGACTGGCTAAATTAAAGGGAAATTGGACTTTCAAGCTGAGCCGTTGTGTGTCGGGGATTTATAGAAAATCATTTGGGATTTTTCTACGTCGAAATTGACCAATTTGGGAATTTATTGGAGAAATTGAATTCATATAAGCCAATTCCCCTCCCCAAATTCGTGTACTCCCCACCTACCACACAACAATTGGACCATTTTGGCACAGAAGAGTGCGTGATAGGTCCATTGTGGCCAAGTAAATAATGCATGGTAAGAGTGGTTCTTGGGAGATATTTGTGTGAGAATTAAAAGCCAAAGGGCCCCTCACTCATCCATATCCATTCTCTCTTTCTCTCACCCCCTCAACCAGCGATAATAATCTCTCCCCCTCTCATTTTTCACACACCACCATCTGGCAAGGAAGAAGCCAGCGGAAGGAGCAGCCGCGCGTCCCTCTTCTCCATCGAAATTCTCTCTTCCCGTGTTATCTCTCTCGCCTATCCCTCTCACCCACTCACTCTCTCTCGGCCACAAAAGTTACAAACGAAGCCAGCCGGTTCTCCTATTTTGTTGACCTTGTGGCCGCGTGTCTTCAGCTCCATTGAACTCAACTCCAGCGACTTCCAAGCCTCCGCACGTCCGCGCCACTTGTCCCTACACCGCGGTTCTTTGGTCAATAGCCGCAAGTTGCTCCCATTTGGTTGACCACCGAGCAAAGTCGAAGCAGCTCCGTTCTTCACGGCGTCTTCTTCAGCTCGTGCGAAGCGGCCCAACCCAGCAACTTCACGTGCGACACCTCCTGCCGTTACCTCGAGCAGCACCGTTCGAAGACCACCCGCCAGCTGCTTCCTCGTCCGTTGATCTTCGTGAAGCGGGTTCAACATCTTCGAGAATTCCAGCGCCCGCATGCCCCAATCCCAGCTGCCAGCAATTGCGCGAAGCTGCACGCGTGCAATCGAGCGGCCCATCAGCCCAGCGTCTTCAGATTTCGGCCCAGCTTGTTCAATCACAACAAGCCCAGTCCGTGAGCAAACATTTTTGCTCAGTCCAGCCCAGCGTTGGCCACAGATTTCAAGCCTTTCAGCCCAGTTCGGCCTTCTCTTCAGCAGTTCAGCCCAAGATGGTTTAATTCAAGTTGCAGCCCAGTAATTTGAGGCCCAATTCAGCAGCCCAATCCTGAAGCCCAAGCCCGCGAAGAAAGCCCATTTGCAGTCAAACCCAAGCCTAAGAGCGAACCCGGTCCGAAGCAAGAACAAACCTCAGTCGAGCTGAGATTTGTTGGGCCAAGGTCAAGGCCCGGTCCAAGCCCGCCGGTGTCGTCGAAAGTCCGATTTCGGCCGCCGTCGCGTCGCCGTCGTGGTGATTCGATCCCCGTTTTTAATCAAGTGAGTTTTACTCACTAATGCTTTATTAGTTTGCTAATTATGCCTTAGGGTTGGTTAGATTTCATTAAGTGCAATTAGGTGGTTAGATTAGGTTAGAACAATTAAATTAGTGACTTGAGAATGCATGTTAGGTGGTTAGCTATAGCCATTAGGGAGTAGAAATGCTCTATTATTTATTGAATGCATCTCGGGATTTTTCCCGACCCGTTTCGGGCTCCAATAAGGCAATATGGGCCTAAATTGGATTTTTAATGTTTATTTATTTATTTTTCGAAATTAATTATTTAATTAATTATTTTTCCGGAAATTCAACCGGGATGGCCGGTGACCGGAATTTCGTGCCGATTGTCGTGGTGCAGACCGTTTATTTATTTGAGCTCTACGTTGTGTGGAATTGAATTAATTGTGGAATTTTAGGGATTGTCCTAAATTGTTTGTTATTGAATATTTGATTGGTGCTTGGCCGAGCATGGGTATATAGCGCCAGTACGTTGATGGGCTATATAGTAGAGAGAATGATGAGAGATAACTGAGAATGTTATTGGTGAGACCAATCGGTGCGATGTTATTGGACATACGTGGTTCGGTGATTGGAAATATCACCGGCGAAAACGGCGCCTTAAACGCACGTAAATGACTTATAGACAAACGTGGTTCGGTGATTAAGGAAATATCACTGGTGAAAACGACGCCTTAAAGAACTCACGGTGTTGTCTATAGCCGATGTCACCTTGGCGAAAACGACGCCCTAGAAAGGACACGTGGTTCGGTGATCGAGGATATCACTTGGTGAAAACGGCGCCTTAAAGAACGCACGGTGTCGGTGATCGGTATGTCATTGGCGAAAACGACGCCCGAGAAACACATGTGATTTGGTGAATGAGTACACCATTGAGAAGTCGTGGTACGAGTGGGAATGACCTAGAGATGGTCAGATTGACATGTAATCGACTAAGTCGATGATCAATGCTTGATTGTATGTCGTGAATTGTTTGAATATATGTGTCTAACCTTGAATTGCAGGTTGGAACTGAGGCCAAGGTAAGTCCTCTGACTCGTGTTGTGCTTCGGCAACCGCATGGTGTATTAGTTTATTAATCGGGTCTTAGTGGGTAGGACTCGCTGAGACGTGGGTCTCATTGGTTATTGAATAACCATTTCGGACCCCGAGGAAAAGCCGAGGAGGAAGAGACTGAAGGGGAGAAGGTATTTTGAAGTAGGAGATGATCCAGAGAGGGATCTTGAGTACAACCCAGATGTGGATTGAGATCCCATCCCTTTTGTGCACCCTGTCGTAGTGTAGATAGGTTTGAGACTTTTATGCTGTAAATAGTATTGTAAATATACTATGAGTTGCGTTGTTAATGAAAGTGTGGTTGTGAATTTCAATATGAAAAATATGGCCTGCTTTCCTATCCCATTGTTTTATTGTCTGGGGATTTATAACTGCTTCCGCATGCGTAATAAACAGAAAGGGTTGGCGATAATTAGTCCTGGGATATCGCATTTTAAAAATCGACCAAATGAAGGATGGGCGCGTCCCCGATGATCGGGGCGTGACAGGACATATCTCCATAGAAAGAATTAAGCGATTAGTAAATGAGGGAGTACTCGATACTTTAGATTTTACTGATTGTGATACTTGTGTGGACTGCATAAAGGGAAAGCAGACTAACAAGTCAAAGAAAGGTGCCAAGAGGAGTACGAAATATTAGAAATCATACATACGAGATATTTGTAGTCCGGATATGGACTCATGTGGTCGAAAAATACTTCATCTCCTTTATAGATGATTATTCACGTTATATGTATCTCTACTTGATTCATAATAAATATGAAGCATTAGATGCATTTAAGGTATTTAAGGCGGAAGTAGAGAAACAATGCAATAAGCAAATTAAGATCGTGAGATCAGATAGAGGTGGAGAATTCTATGGTAGATACACTGAAGATGGACAAGCACTTGGTCCATTTGCAAGATTTCTTCAAGAGCATGGGATAGTAGCCCAATATACTATGCCTGGTTCTCCGGATCAAAATGGCGTAGCGGAAAGAAGAAATCGGACCTTATTAGACATGGTGCGTAGTATGCTTAGTAGCTCCAAACTTCCTAAATTCTTATGGACTGAAGCACTTAAGACGGCAAGTGTACATATTAAACCGAGTTCCGACCAAGGCTGTCCCAAAGACACCTTTTGAGTTATTTAAGGGTTGGAAACCGAGTTTACATCATGTGCGCGTTTGGGGATGCCCGTCTGAAGTAAGAATTTATAATCCACAAGAAAAGAAGTTGGACCCAAGGACCATAAGTGGGTATTTCATTGGATATGCCGAAAGGTCCAAGGGATACAGGTTTTATTGTCCATCTCATACCACTAGGATTATGGAATCAAGAAATGCTAAATTTCTTGAAAATGACTTGATCAGTGGGAGCGATCGACCAAGGGATCATGTTCCTAAGGAAGATCATTCAGACACTCAACTTTCCACCTCAAGTTTAAGATTGGTTGTTGCTCATAATGCCCCTTCAGTTCAGCCGGCTATTGAACAACCAATTGCTGAAGTTCCACAACCTGCTGATATTGATCCAAAGGTAGATCCGGTTGTTCAGGCAATTACCGAAACCGTTGAACAATCGGTTGAGCAACATGCTCCTCAAGAGAATGTTGATCCAACATTGAGAAGATCTACTAGAACAAGGAAATCGGCTATTCCTAGTGATTATATTGTGTATTTACAAGAGTCTGACTACAATATTGGAGCTGAGAATGATCCTGAAACGTTTTCACAAACCATGGATAGTGATAAATCCAATTTGTGGTACAATGCCATGAAGGAAGAGATGAGTTCTATGGCATCTAACAAAGTCTGGGATTTGGTTGAGTTACCTGATAGTGCGAAGGCTATTGGTTGTAAATGGGTCTTCAAAACTAAGAAAGATTCATTGGGTAACATTGAAAGATATAAAGCTAGACTTGTTGCCAAATGATTCACTCAAAAGGAAGGAATCGATTATACGAGACTTTTTCTCCCGTATCTAAGAAAGATTCTCTTCGTATTGTTTTGGCATTGGTTGCCCATTTTGATATGGAATTACATCGATGGATGTGAAAACGGCGTTCCTCAATGGAGAACTAGAGGAGGAAGTTTACATGAAACAACCTGAAGGATTCTCCTCTAGTAAAGGTGAGCATTTGGTGTGCAAGCTTAAGAAATCTATATATGGCTTGAAACAAGCATCCCGCCAATGGTACTTAAGGTTTCATGATGTTATCTCTTCATTTGGTTTTATAGAGAATGTCATGGATCAATGTATATACCAGAAGGTTAGTGGGAGCAAAATTTGTTTCCTTGTGCTATATGTGGATGATATACTACTTGCAACCAATGATAAGGGGTTGCTACATGAGGTGAAACAATTCCTCTCTAGGAGTTTTGACATGAAGGATATGGGTGAGGCATCTTATGTCATTGGCATTAAGATCCATAGAGATAGATCTCGAGGAATTTTAGGACCGTCTCAAGAAACCTATATCAATAAGGTCCTAGAGAGATTTCGGATGAAAGATTGCTCACCAAGTATAGCACCCATTGTGAAGGGTGACAGGTTCAATTTGAATCAATGCACGAAGAACGATCTAGAAAGGGAACAAATGTGCAACATTCCATATGCTTCTGCTGTTGGAAGCTTGATGTATGCTCAGGTTTGCACTCGACCTGACATTGCTTTTGCTGTTGGAATGTTGGGAAGATATCAGAGTAATCCAGGTTTAGACCACTGGAGAGCTGCAAAGAAAGTGTTGAGATACCTTCAAGGTACCAAAGACTATATGCTTATGTATAAACGGACCGACAACCCGGAAGTGATCGGTTATTCGGATGCGGACTTCGCGGGTTGCATTGATTCACGAAAATCAACATCTGGATACATTTTCATGTTAGCTGGCGGAGCCGTGTCATGGAGAAGTGCCAAGCAGACTTTGACTGCTACTTCCACTATGGAGGCTGAGTTCGTTTCTTGTTTTGAGGCTACCTCGCATGGTGTATGGTTGAAGAGTTTCATTGATGGGCTTAGAATTGTTGATTCTATTTCTAGGCTATTAAGAATATATTGTGACAATTCAGCTGCAGTTTTTATGGCTAAAAATGCCAAAAGTGGCAATCGAAGTAAGCATATCGACATTAAGTATTTAGCCATAAGGGAGCGTGTTAAGGAGAATAAAGTGGTCATTGAACACGTTAGCACTGAATTGATGATAGCTGATCCTTTAACTAAAGGCATGCCACCGATGAAGTATAAGGATCATGTAACTAGTATGGGAATATGTCACATTATGTGATTTGTCGACATATGAACAATTTTTGTTGTATGGAACTCTTATTCAGTTGTAATGTTGATTCTCAATTTTTGTGTACACATTTTGTTGTTTATGAGAATAACATTTATCCTTGATTCTGAATAAACATGAGGTTTATTCATTAAGATATGTTGTCACATATAGGCTGATATTAAAGAAATAAGATGCATTGTGATACATGGAAGGTATTACTCACTCTTAGAGGACATGTCGCCATGATCCATGTGTTTTGTTTCTTTTCTTTAAGCATAAAGTTTTCGTGGAATTAGTTGAATGATTCGTATGATGAAAATGATGGGATCAAGTGGGAGAATGTTATTTATTTTTTAGTAATCCCATATTTATACCCAAATTTTCTCCTAAAAGTTACGACTATTCGACATGAAGTTTTCCACGCTTCGTGCCTTTCGTTGACAACCGTTCGTCTTGATGGGAGACGATGTATAAATAGAGACGTACGTTCATTTCTGACGGGTTATCAAAGTCTAACACAAAATCTTCACATTGAGAATACACCATCAGTACGTGAAGAGATTTGGTTAGTAGAGTGTGCCTATTTTCTTGATTTTTCAGGACATTCGACGAACGTGAATGCAAACAATGGCTGGAGGTTTGTCTTTTATCGATTTTGGCTTCCGCATATGATAATTTTTATGTCTAACAGGTCTATCATAAGTATTTCAAGTGGGCACCATGGATAGTCATGCTTTTCAATTTGTATTGCTAATTTAGGGAGGAAAACAAGAAGATGCAACATCGGCGTTGACTGTTGATAAAAATGGTTACTTTGCTTGTTGTACGTTGTCCTTAATTAGTAGTCCAACAAGATTGGGCTTTCTCTGCTACAGCAGCTCTTTGAGCCCATGTGGCGTAGAAGATGTCATGTTTCAGACCTTTCAGGTTGTCCTCCTGCTACTCCATATATGCAACAAAAGATTTCTATTCTCTATCACGGCCAAAACAAAGGGATAGAAATTGTATGGAATTAAGTGGTTTTCACTTACTATATACTTCATGTTCTCTGCTCATATATTTTAGATTCTGGTGGCGAGAGTTTCCTTTTCTTTCTTAGGGTGAAAAAATGAGTTTACATAAGTTGATGACACAGCAAAAGAGGAGCAATGCCACATAAAACTGGATGTGCTATCGAGGTTAGTGAAGAATGCAACAGTCTAATTATAGGCAAAACTAGAAGGCGGCAAATGCATTTCTCATGAATTTGTGGATTAATTTAATTCATTGGCAAAATGACTTCATCTTAGGCAAAACAAATGCAACCCAGTTCAAAGCTAACTCTTGATGGAGACTTCCAAAGTAAATTTCTGTTTGATGTTTTTTCTTTTTCATTTTCAAATTTCCGTCCTTTTCTAGATTTTACAGTCTAAAATTTTGACAATAACCTTTTATATTATAATTGCCACATAAGATACCACGTCAGCATTTATATTTACTGGAAGGACCAACTCAAACATAAAAAATGGTTTAGATATCTGATTACACAAAAATATTAAGAGATCCGATTGAACTGTTGCAACGGTTCAAAAAGTCCCAATACCTTAACCCTTTTTTCTTTTCAGTGCATGCGATATGGCTCGTCAATCAACTCACACAAGGTCCGCATTATCGAGAACTATTTCTGGCGTGGTATTTTCTTAAGCTTTGAAGCTTTCGTAACTACTTGCCAACACTACTGGTTTTTGTAAGGAAGACACTTTGCATTTGAATATTTTTTCACACTGAAATGATAGAAAAGCTGCCGATGATATCCTTATCAGTAACAGAGCGGTTGCTCCACATTTTCTGTCTTCATTCAGCTGACAAATTATGACAAGCAAACAAAAAAACGAAGATCAACAGGGAACCCCGGTTCAAACTAGTCCTGGAATCTCTCCTTTACAATCCCGAGTTAGAACAACTCCTCCTGTTGTTTTCGTTCGTGATCTTCCAGCCATGCCGCAACCTTGAATTTCTCGTAACGTGTTTTTGCCTTGCATCTTCAACAGATATTACCCAAACGTAGTTTCATAAGCACATGTTGATTATAAGTCTCCGAAAAGAAAAATGGAAGAACATTCGAGGACACTTCAACTTTACCTCAATTTAGTTTATCATGAACTCGATGTTTGAGGCTCAATCTTGGCCGAGCTCAAAACCTTGTCCGTCCCTGATCTTTAACTCGCCCCCATTTCAGTTGCGCCCCTTCCTAAACTCAAAGTCGGTCCCCTTCCTGAATTCATAGTTGAGCCATTTTCTTAAGATGATCCTCTGCCCCTTCCTGTACTCGAAGTCATGCTGCTTTGTGAATTTGAAGAACCTTTGTCTGCCCCTGATCTTAAAGTAGCACCCATTTTAGTTGTGCCCCATCCTAAACTTACAGTCGTGCCCTTCCTGAAGTTGAACCTCTGCCCCTTCCTGTACTCAAAGTCGAGCTGCTTCGAGAACTAGATGCTATGCCCCTTCCTGAACTTGAACTTGTGCCCATATTAGTTGTGTCCCTTCTTGAACTTGAACTTCTACCCTGTCCTGAACTCAAACTCGCATCCTGTCCTGAACTCAAAGTAGCGCTGCTTCGTGAAATTGAAGATACGCTCCTTCCTGAATTTAATGCCTTGCCCTTTCCTGAAGTGGAAGCTGCGTCGGTACCTGACCTCGAACCTTTGCTGTTTCTTGAACTTGAAGCTGTACCCCTTCCTCTGCCTCTTTCTGCAGGATCCCTTCCTGGATTTGAAGCACGTCCGGTCCCGCTTCCTCTGCCCCGCTTCCTTTGCCTGTTTTTGTAGGCATTCGGTCGGTCTCCACAGTTCTGCCTGTCTTCACCTGGACCACATTGAAATTCCACATTAGTTTTGAGACACTGCCCAATTAAGATAATGCAAATACCCAATACTTACAGAAGAAAGGTCCCCTTCGACCTCAACTTCACTTGTAGCTTTGCAAGAGCTCTCGTGATGTTCAAATCCTGCTTACCTTTGGCAACTCGACCGAACAACATCATTTTGGCTGGCAAGTTCCCCACCCTCATCCTTCTCCTTCTTTCTATTTTCCATACTCCTCGTTTTCCCTCCATTGACAATGTCAGATTGCCCAACCCTTCCGTCCCTCATATGCCTCTTTTTTCCTATGGCCTCAAAACATTCAACATTGCCCGGCTCTGCCAGGAAATCATGAATGGAGGAGGTGCCATCAGTTTAGCTTTCACTGATGGATGCAGAGTTTGAGTCTTCATCAGGACTTGAAACGTCCCACTTAGCCCCATCCTCGTCAAAACACACATCAGTCTTCGTTGCCCATTCCTCCCTTAACATCTTCATCATCTCGTCATCGTATTCTCCTTCCCACTCACTGTCAACCCCTCCCTCGACGTACAGATGAATTGATCTTCTTTTAGATGCTAGTTGCACCATTCCCCTCACTTGCTCACCACTCTTGATCTCTATGAGCAAGTTGCAGTATTCACCAGGAGTCTCGAACCACATTCTCTTTAAATGGAAGCCGAAACCTTTAACTTCAGCAATCAATCTTTTATATGTCACTGAATCAGGAGTGACATTTTTGTCTTCCCTCTTTATTCCACCAAAACAGTGCGACCATTCACTAGGCTTCTTTACTCCAAGATGGAATATGATTGTGAAGGGACGCTGTGATTTAACAGGTTCAATGAGAGAGCCGAACAACATATGTATTGGTTATATATTAAACACTTATGCTTATCTACCTAAAATCTAATAGGACACAGATATCATTCATTAGTTAGAGACAGGTCTAGGATTAAGTACTCTGATGTCCAGTGTAATATTAGCAATACTGATTTGATTTTTCTTTTATAATCTAATTTTGAACTTTTAATAAGCATGTGATGAAAATTTAAATTAAACATCAAATAAGTTAGATAATCATCTACCTGGGAGTACTATCTTATCACAAAATCCCTCTTTAAGGGAAAAAAATAGCATTAGAATGCCAGTGTAAATGAGACTTTCCAGTAGTGGCTTCTACACTCTTGATTTAAGGATTGTAACTACTAACTTTTATATATGAATGGAAACATTAGTTAATTTTTAAATCATTATTTTGCTTTTCTATATCCCACATTCACTAGACAATCCTTTGGAAACAAGACATAGATGCACTAACAGAGTGGAGATTTTTACTCTGATTTAGTAATATTCAATTGTTTTGCTTTTGTAACTAGAAAAGGGTTTTATTTCCTCCTTTTTGAATGAAAAATCCATAACCATGGGACACATTGTTTCAAATCACTTTATGCAAGTCTGTCAGTTGTTGTATATTTTCTTAAATTAAAGTCATATGCTTCAAAATTAATTGGTCTCTTTAAATTGCACTTTTTAGTGAAATAATATTCTCACTTGTATAAAAGTTACATTGTGACATGTGACTATTTGTTCAAGCAACACGTGCTTTAATTTACTCTGAAATAATCATGTACTATGCAAAAGTTATGAATCCGCGTGGTGGCAATATGCTATAGTACTAAAAACGAATAGTTGATTAGTCAGGCCCACCGATGGCTAAAAATAGAAAATTAGTCAAGCCCACTGTAAATGCATGCACCAGCAAAACAACAAATAAATGTGTAACACAGCTAATGCTTAATTTGCAGGCGGTTATATTAGCTCTAAATCAAATTGCATAAACAGTCTAATAGAATTAATAAAGAAAGAAACAAAACAAACATTCAATTTTTTTTTTTTATACTCGAGGCCAACAATAAATTCATAGGAGATGGATCGTTATGATTTCAAACATAAATACCACAAAGTATCTGTCCCTTGTTCCTCATTCATTTTCACATGTGGCAACTCGTGCCAAAATCTACTGAGTTCTTTTTTCTCTTCTTTTGTACAACTATGATCAAATCAATGGACATTAATTTCTCCACAACTCATCGATGCAACAATCAAATCAAATAATCCATAATTACTAATATGTATAATTCAAACGACTTTACTGGCAATATAACGAACCAAAACTATCCAACAACAATAAGGCAAGTTGAAATAAAATAGGAAACAAAAAACGTACAACCTAAGTAATTGAAGTATAACAGAAGCTGGGAACCTCAAAAAGAGAGGAAAGATTGCTTTAGGAGCCGCCAACATCCAACAACGAAAAAGGGAGTAAAGATGGATGACTAATGTGAGGAAACAAATCAGCCACCTAAGAAAATTACGGTGCAATAAAAAAATGGCAACTTTCAAAAGGGCGGATATTGTGTGGCTAAGGAAAGGAGGATTGGCTATAAAAGGAGTTAAATCAAAGTCCCACATATAGACCAAAAAAAAAAGTCCCACACATATATGAAGAACATGTCGCACCTTGCACAGAGCCCCTCTATGTAACTCTTCAAGGGCACACGCACGACATATATGTTAGAGGCTTTGAAGTCTCCGCACTCCCCTAAAGAGACTAGGCAATCATCTGGTATATATGTGCAAGATGCATTGATCAAACTTCTCAATGACGGGCATCCCGTGACTACCAAGGTTTTTAGAGACTTGAGCTCATCCAGGCCCTCAACATATAGAAGTACTTTGCACCATTTGATTGCCAATTGCTCTAGGTTCTTCAAGTATGATAACCCACTCACTCTTCTCAGAGATTCACACTGAGAGATGCTCACGTCTTCCAGTGATTTCGAAGGACCCACGACTTGAATTATAACTAGGTTGGGACAATGATTCACCCCCACATGCCGTAGTTTCGTTAGTTCCGAATGAATGGAAAACCTCCCAAGCAGTTTACAATTGTCGACAGCTATCTTCTCCAGTTGTGGAAGTCCATCTAGCTGAATTTCCTCCACTTTACACCAGTGAATCTGTAAATTCGACAAATTTTGGAATCTCAAGGAGGACGAGGGAAGCTGCCCGAGGGGTTTTATGTCTAAGCCCGTTAATTCAAGAAATTCCAGATGAGAAAGAGAAGCCAACTCTGGAGGCGCAGGGACGTTTAGCAGATTTAAATCCAACCATTTCAGTCTAGATAACCTCCCAATCCATCTTAAATTGCACCCTGTCATTACGTTTGATCTCTTGCGATCCCAAGAGCCGTCACTTAGTTGCAATGTAACCAAATTAGTAAGGTTCGACAAATTAGGGACCGAGCGTAATGATGTAGATCTAAAAATTAGACAGGTCAAACTTATGGGAAGCTCTGGCAATTCTTGAATTGTATCACAAGATGATAAATTGAGTGTTTGGAGGTGATGAAGCATGTTGATTGTCCATGGAATTCTGTAAATATTAGTGAATTCCAAATTTAGGATTCTTAAAGAAGACAATTCTCCAATTTCAACAGGAATTTCACCTCTCATTTCACGTTGCTTAGAGAGATCCAGTTCTTCAAGATTTACCAAACTAATGATGCCAAGAGGAAACTGCTGAACATGAATAGACCGATTAATACTTGCGAAACGCAAGATACGCAATGATTTTAACTTTTCTATGGAGTTGGGAAGTTCACTTATCCTTGTATGTGATAAGTTTAACTCTATCAATGAGGTTAAATTCCCAAGTGAGCCCGGAAGCTTTGTCAACCCATGACATCCCCACAATGAAAAGTGCTTAAGTTTCACTAATGCCCCCACGTCTTCAGGCAAATTTGTAAGACCACTACAATGTACAATTTCTAACTTAATCAACAACCGTAGATTTCCAATGAAGCTTTCAATTCGCTTTAGAATGTTGCAATAGGCAAGAGTCAACGTCTCTAAACCCAAGCATTTAGAGAAGTCTGGAATTGTCGTTATGCCATAACACTCAGTAAGAGATAGAACTTTCAAATTCCGTGCCCGCTGTAAAAATGGACGACATGTCAAGTGTAAGAACCAATGCATAGAAACACTAGGACCAATAGACTAGAATTAAATCACGTAGTTTACCTTGATCAAGTCCCATGCTTTTGAATCATCTGCGAAGTGATTTCTGCCAAGTTCAAAAACAACAAGATGATTCAAATACATATTGTTTGCTCTAAAATCCTGAAGAGAAAGCTGTTGACAAATCCATTTGAACTTTGAATAACACTTTGCAAAGTACCCAACATCCCTAGAATTGGGACGAGGAGGTTGCCAAGAAATCCATCTCAACTTTGAAGGGCACTTTGCGAAGTCCCCAGCATAAGTTCCATTGTGTAACTTGAGGAATCTTAGGTTTGGTAACCTTTCAAGCTCTCCACTTGTGATCTTTATGGAGCCATCATATACATTTATCTCAAGCATTTGAACCTTGTCCTTCCTCTGCAAGTGAAATTTTGTAATTTTGTGAAGAAGTTTGTCAACTTCCAACCACCATGTTTTATGAACTTGAATGGGAATGAAAAAAATGATAAGCATCCTAAATCAAATAGAATCCTTTATCCTAGAATATACAAGTTCTATTAAAAAATCAGACATTTCTTACTTACCTCTTCAGTTTTAATGATTTCACGGGCCTCTTTTGCAATCCATAGCCTGCTTCGCTTTTCATGATCGCTTGGACTTTCTTGACGGACAATTTGCCTTCCCATGTCTATTAGTTGATCGTGCATCCAAAACTTATCGTTGTCCAATATCTTTATCAAACACCTATTGGTAAGGACATTAATTCCTCTTTCGGGATAAAATTGACAACTAGCCCACATGTAAATTGCATTGGTCTTTTTCTTATTGAAAAAGAAGCATGCTATATCGAGAAAAATTTGTTGCTGACATTTGTCTAGGTCTTCATAGCTAATCCTCAACTTCTTTAGAATCTCTTCCTCAGGTACATTCCTTAACTTGATCTTAGTCTCTTTCCAAAATGCTTTATCTTTCCCTTTCAGCAATGAACCTATCACTTTGACGGCCAAAGGAAGCCCTCCTGTACTTGAGACAAGTTCCTTGGAAAGCCAATGATAATCATCCGAAGGACAGTTTTTTCCAAAGGCATGCCGACAAAAAAGCTCAAGTGCAGGAGCATGATCCATCTTAAGCATCTCATACGGTATAATTTCATCTTTAAATTCCTGACCTTGCAAAATAGTCTTGTTTCTCGTTGTAATAATTATTCTAGATCCTGAATGTAATGAATTGTTTCCTATTAGTCTCTTAATATGGTCTTTATTATCAACATCATCTAGAACCACAAGGACCGTCTTCATGCTGAGTACTTCTCCAATCCTCCTCATTCCTTGTTCAATATCTTGGACTCCTTCTGCGGATCTAGAATCAACAATGTCAGACAGTAGTTTTTTCTGCAATTGGACTATGCCATCCTCGGTCGACATCTTTTCTCGAACGTTCTCAAGAAAACTAGAACACTTTCCAAAGTGGGAAAGTAGTTCATTGAAGACAACTTTGGCAATGGTTGTTTTACCAATGCCACCCATTTCATAAATTCCAATGAGCTGCACATCGCGATGGTTGACATCCAATAACTTTGTCAAGTGCTCTACCCGATCATCAAGTCCGACTAAATGTTCAGGCACTAATCTTTGTTTCAACTTCAATTTCTCCAAAACCCTTTTAACAACCAATTTGACAATTGTTGCTTGGCTGCCATATACAAAAGCGCTTTCATTAGTTGACTAGATCTATCCGCGCATCACACTTTGGATGGTCAAAGCTTGAATAAATTGAAGCACATCAAGGACGAGATCCAAGTACACCGAATGATTAGTATAGGCTAATTTAGCACGATTCACTTGATATGTTTTTCATATGTAGGTTATAGAAATGTCTGAAGACTACAGTATTACCTTATGCAGTAGCCAAAGTAACCAAGTGGTGGATACTATATTGTGCATCAACAAAAATTCGACATTTATAGCTAAGCCTAGAAAAACTTTCAGCACTTGTAACAGAAGAATCATGAAGAGAAATGCAGCGCTGTACATTGAAGATCGTAGTTTGCTCTTGCTTCTATTGAATATTGAGACATGATTTTGCTTCAACAAATCTTACTTTCCTTGTGTAATCATAGACAAAGCAGAGGATATAAAGTTGAATGAGAGCAGCGTTGGAGGTAGTTTTCAATACTTTCCGTTACAAAACGAACAAAAGAAATCATTTGACAGGAAACACCATATTCCATACAACAAAAAGAAAGGAAAAAATAGGTAAGTCTTAAAAGAGTAAATTACCCTTCATCCTTTTTTACGTTCCATCCCTTGATTTCATCTACCTCTGCAAGAGCCTTTCTCCACGCCTTGACTTCTACAGGAAAATTCTTCTC
This sequence comes from Eucalyptus brandiana, assembly GCA_014182725.1. Taxonomy (NCBI): domain Eukaryota; kingdom Viridiplantae; phylum Streptophyta; class Magnoliopsida; order Myrtales; family Myrtaceae; genus Eucalyptus; species Eucalyptus brandiana. The sequence continues at coordinate 37,940,231 of CM024670.1, forward strand.
ATGTTCAAGTAAAGTATTGTTATATTGTGGCGTTTTAAGCTTAACATCCTCAGGTTCCACATCGAGAAAAATGGGAAGGATACTTTTCTGACTTTCTGACTTAGACACATTTTTTACCATGTGCGCAAGCTCACGGAGGCACCATTTGCTGGATGCATAAGTTTGAGAGAAGATGGGTATGTAGATCTTAGAGTTGTTGATAGCACGTAAAAGGTTCCCACCAATCACTTCACCGACGCGGAGTTCTTCATCGTCCCTAAATACGCGGACTCCCGCATCTATCAATCCCTGGTAGAGGAAGTCCGTGAACACATAACGAGTGTCCGGTCCTCTGAAATTCAGGAACACTTGATATTCGCGCCCTGATGCTCGCGCAGCGTCACTACTCGATCCAGCCTCCGAGTTCACCATAGCTAGGAAGTTTATCACTTCCGGATCTCTCTCTCCCCTGTAGAGAAAAGAAGTTGGTGCGGCGTGGCCTAGCTTAAGAAATGAGCGGAGGCTTTCGAGGCAAGTGATAAAAAAAAGTAGACACCAGGGAAGGTGCGCAAGACTTTTTTAACAAGTTCCCAAATTTAAAAAAGACTCATCGGGAGACCATAAAGACCACCGATAAAAAAAATCCCTTTTTCTTTTCCCCTTAATTAAAGCATCCAATCCCCAAACCGCGGAGAAATCTCCATTCATGTCTATAACCTTTTTTGGTTCGAAAAAAAAAAGTATATTATTTAGGAACTTAATAGAACGATCATTTTTTTTTAATAAAATTATGGGGCAATTATAATGTATAAAAAATTGTTTTCAAATTAAATAAATAGAAATCTGGAAAAAAAAAAAGTAATCTAAAAAATTTGTTTCTAAACGTCTTTTCTTTCATAAATACACTTCAAATTAAAAGCGCGCCTATATTTTAGCACTTAAAGCCGCTTACAAATTGCATATATATATTGGATGTTGAATTATTTAGAAAAAAATTGGGCCAAATTACCTGCGGCCAACTTTGAGCCCAACCTCGGAGCCTACTTCCGGCGTCGCCGCCGGCAGAGTTGTCCGCGCTGCGTCTAGGCTGACACCGCTGCGCGTCCAGGCCGAGCCGCGCCTCCGTGTCCAAGACGGAACGCTTCAGATCTGTGGACGAGAAGAAGAGGAACGAGCTGTCATCGCAAGTGACGAGCCGTTCACAGATCTGAGAGCTCTGATCCTCGCTAGCAAAGTCGGCGGCGCCTTGTTACTCACGCCGACGTCCGAGGGGTGGGCGTGGAGGTTGGAGCTCAGATCTGCGGAGGAGAGGCCATCCGTGGCTGAACACCGTTTTGCGTCTCTAGGTCTGTGGACTAGCAGCTCTATCGGCCAAGGCACTGCCGCCGGGACGACGGAGGGGTGGACGCAGCAGTCCGCCGTCGCTCAACAGCCAGACCTGGATTCTATTGCCGGGCCAAGTGGTGGGCGAAGAGAGAGGGAGAGAGTGAGTGAGGGATATCATATTCTTCCTTTTTTATAAAACCGTCCGTCCTTTTTTTTTTTGAAAAAGGGTCTGTTTCTCCATCTAAAATAATCTTTAATGCACTTATTTGTTCTCGTAGTACGGATTACGATATGGAGAAATTCTGCTTATAATTTGGGAATTTTGGCAACCCTGACTTAGTGGATTCCTTTCCCCTTTTTTTTATTTAAACTTTAAATTTTAGTATGCTTCAAATGAATGTCTCGTCTGTTAGTTTCATTTTGTTTTTTTTTTTGGTAAATCCTGTTTGTTTCATTTAGATATAAGAAATAATATTTACTTTATGTATAGTTCTCGCTAAGAGTGAGTATGCTTTAGATGGATGGTTCTATAGATCCACCCGAAAAAAGAAATAATTCCAAAAAATTGGAACCGAGAATTGGCCGTTAGTTCCACAGATCAGCCCGAGAATCGAATCACTAGTCCGGTCCAAATTCTGAGTAGGTCCATGGAATCGGTTCCGTCAAGCTTCACACATTTAGTGCAACATTTTCCAATAAACGAGTAAAACCAAAAACAAAGAACATTCCTATTCTTAATTGCAAGATTAGTAAAAAGATTTAACTCATATTAAAAATTGAGAGTTGATGCCATGAGTCGATGGGTGTTGAGCTCAATAGTCAAGATTGCGAGTGAGAGATAGAAAGACGATTCATATGGCGTTTCTCACAATCTAAATAATCTTTGGATAATATCATGGAAAAACTCAAATTGATGCAAACTTGATAAACTTAATCTAAATTAATTTTTGACTACTAAAAAGCCCAAATTGGCATGCACGTGGCAATTTTTACCTCAATCTAATTTTTTTATTACCAAAAACTCCAATAAATACAGTTGTGATAAATTTATCTTTCGTTAGTCTTTATTAAATTAAATTAACACAAATCAGGACAGGGGATAAAACTATAAACTGATATACCAATATATTCGTCAATTACCACATGTCATTTAATTTAACAATTTGATAGTAAAATTTAACTTAAACTGACGAAAATTTAATTTGCCATAGGCGTAAATTTAGGATTTTTTGTGATATTAACCATAATATTTAATGTATTCTTACCTTTTACCAACAAAAAAAAAAAACCATAATATTTAATGCACATTTTACATATTATGATATAAGGTTACTAGTTTGGGATTTCTTATACTCCTTTACCTTTATATGTGTTCTTTTATGTTGTGTTTGGACTCTTCGAGCACCAACTAATTTCTATCACGTTAATTTATTCCTTCACATGTTTAGAAAAATGTGAAGAAGTGTATTTTTTTTTTGGCAGAATAAAGGAGTTTATTTGAGCATGTTTAATACCAACTACCTATAAAAATGAATGCGTCTTGAACATTTTCAGCATTTTCCTATTTACACTTACCTATGTAGATGCCACAATCACAAGGATTGATGTCTCAAATCAATTACCCATTTTCTGTCATGATAGAGTTATCCAAATCGGTTTTCTGGACAAGTCGAATAGAAAGAAAGTTAACAATTGAAATCGATAGAGAAAAAAGAGATAGGTCATGCTTTGGTTACTAGAGATGAAACTTTTCCTTATTATACTACCCGCAGTGGTGACTCCGTTGGTAGATCCTGGTGACGTCCACCGAGGAGGCCCAGGATTGAAGCTCCTGTGAAGCAGGGAGGCAAGCGGGTCATTGGCGACATATCCGGGGTACGTGGGTGGTGGTTTCCTACGTGTCTCCCCAGGGTTTACTTCCCAGCTGTCGGCTGTGCGGAGATTCCCTAGGTCACAAAAAAAAAAACTTTTCCTTATTATTATTATTATTATTATTATTATTATTATTATTATTATTATTATTATTATTATCCTTCCAATTAATTAGTAGAGTGGTGTCTTTTGATCGGGAGTTGTATTTATAGTATTATTTTGTGCATTCGTGCAAGTGTTGCATCATTTTATAAAGCATTAATATATGTGTAATTAATATTTTTTTTCAATTTACTGTTAAACGAATAACTATGAGAAAATCTTTTATATTCAAGTCACATTCGCCCAGATGCGTTTTAGATCTTTTATCAAAATTCTAGTTGACTTCTTCTCCGTTGCCATGAGTTTAAGGAGATGTTAGGAATAATTAGGAGATTTTTTATATATTTCTTAATTGTGCATATCTATAATCGATTGTAATTAATATTGTGATGTCCTATTACATTAGATGATCAAGTGTGATGGACACAGAAATTTACAATTTTCTTTTGTTCTTATCTTTGAGTATACAAAATTTAGAATCACTGGCATCATACTTCTTGAAAATCGACATTTCAAAGCACATATAACATATTTGAAAACTGCTATTGAATATCGACCGAATAAAATATATGTGTTGCATTATGATATCTCGAGAAATTGGATATAGTTATTCCGATATACAATATTGCTTAAGTTGGTATCATGACTTTTTTTCTTGGTCGATAATATGCCAACTCAATCAGCAATAATTTTTCATTTTATTTTAAGTTCACACGTCGTACATTAAAATTGACTATACATGTAAAATTATATATGTGTTAGTATTGTTTGTTCCTGTGTTTTTTGGTGTTAACCACTTGATGGAGACCAATGATTACTTTTAAATTGAAAGTTTTAGGCTCCTTGGAAGACCATAAAGACAAATTTTCTGCCATTTAGATAAATTTTAAATTTTTTCTTTTTTGGCTTGATTAGATATGTGCAACCCCCATAGGTCCAAGGTTGCATTTCCTGGAAATGAATCGAGGTCCCACCATCTTAGAATCATATATCACATCCTATAGACGACTCTAGAGTTAAATAACTTCATAGGCAGCCATTGTTGACCTTATGTTTGGCAAAGGACATGAAGGTGACAGAAGGAAGGAACATGAGAAATTCGACATATATTATATTGTATTATCCCAATTAACTAGAGTACATAAAGTCACAAAATCGGCATTTTTTTTTGTGTGTAGTAGATTTAATCTTTAAGATGGCAGGATATCAATTGAAGATTTTGTTATTGTTAGATTAATAATAAATTATTTATGCACGTAATTAATTCAGCCACATAGATTGCAAGATGCAATTCAGTTCACACCCAATAATGAGCTGAAAATTCCCTCCATATTGTTGGGCACACTGCAATTGTCATGTCAGTGCGGGAATCTTTCTCAGAAAAGTAAGAGAAATCTAGGGTAGAAATAAAGTTTGGTCATTGAACTTTGATTATAAAGTGTGGAGTTTATCTGTCTACGCGCTTCAAGCATGTTCTGCCTTTTGCATGTATTAACAAGTTTTTGCACGTTCTGTGGATTGTTATTCACACTAATCTCATGTTCACTCCGTCACTCTATCTTACCTCCTCTGTCAAAGAGGTCAAAAACACAAAACGGATTGACTAGTTTGGACTGACGTAATTGAACTGGTATTGACATGGGTCACACTCAATCACGCAAGCGATGGACTATTTATAAACTTAAAAATGTAGTGGTTGTTGGAAGATACGCAGGATACTAGAGAATCAATCAATCTAATATTATTGAATCAATCAAGATCATTCAATATCGATCAAGATTATTCAATATCGGATCTAATCTGTATATTATTTTATTGCCTTTTTCTTTACACATATCTTGTATTATAATATCAATTGTGTACACTGAGTAAATAGACAAGAATATATAGAAAATTTCCCCAACTCTTCTCTCTTGACTTCTTCCTTCAAATCTTCTTTCATGGTATCAGAGTAGGTCACACGTCTGTGATCCGTTTCTTCTTTTTTTTTTTTCTTCTGGTTTTCTGATTGCTATCGAGTGAAACAAGCTAACCTGCAAAAAGCGTTAGCACTCCGGCGTAGGAATCAGCACCTTGAAGACTTTATATTAAAACAAACGAAGGAAAGGGAAGATGGGGAGCTTGATTTACCACCATGGCCGACGATCAAGCTTGTTTACCTGTGGATATGGCGACCTCAGAAGCACAAAATCCGTGCATCTCATCACAGGTCGAACAGATCAGCCCACGAGGGGGGCAATTTTTTCCATGGCAAACCAACCTGGGGGTGCCCACGTCAGGACCTTCCTACCAATGGATGCCGATACCAATGTATTATGGGCCAAGCCCACATGTTTCGGTTTCGGGAGGCCAGATTCAAGACGGCCCACTAGCCGCCAGTGGGGTGGGTCATTCGGAAGTAACTGGGAATTTCAATGCGGGCGAAAACCCTAACGGGTTAAGCAACTCGAATTCGGGAATTTCGGGCGGACTCAATCCGAGTCAATCAGCGAATCCTTACCCGGGAGTTCCACTCGGGTTTATGCCTTTTCCTTTTGCGGCCACCATGGGTCGCCTAGAACCTAGCGATGCGCTCTATGTGTCCACCACCGACGGGCCCGAGTTGCGACTCATCAGCCACTATCTCACGGGACCCGAAAACTATTCGAGCTGGGCACGGGAGTTTCGGCGAGCGCTTGTCACAAAGGACAAGGAAGGCTTTATTGACGGTACTATCCCGATTCCGACCGACGAAAAAATGAGAAGGCAATGGAGAAAACGTAACCATTTGGTTAGAACGTGGATAGGAAATCGCAGCCGGTTTGCTCCCAACAGAAGACTCAAAAAACTTTTGGGACAATATTAGAGAGATGTACGGGAAGTTGGATCGGGCGAAGATCTTCTCGCTGCACCAAGCTCTCAGCGAACTGAAGCAAGGAAACATGTCCGTGACGGCATGCTTCAACAAGCTGTCAGCCCTTTGGAACGAGCTGGAAGTCGCCGAAGAAAAACTTCAAGGGCCCGAGACAACGCTTCGGCAGTTTAAAGAGATGAGAGACAGGGAGAAAGCTACTCGTTTTTTTACTGATCCTTAACAAATCATTTCTTACCTTTAGGTCACAGATATTGGCTATGGAGCCAACACCCACTCTCGGCCGCATCTTCCAATTAGCTGTGCAAGAAGAAAGCCAGAGACTCTCCCCGTCGGACAACAAGGCCAGTGAAACCCTAGCGCTGGCGGCAAGAATCCAGAGGGGGGAGATGGCCAGCGAAACCTTAGCGCTAGCGGCAAGAATCCAGAGGGGGGAGAAAACCCTAGAAAAGAAAAATGACCCGTCGCTAGGGTTTTCATTCGAAAAGCGGGGTTTTAAAGCCTCCTCAATGGATGGTCAGGATCGAGGGCAGCGATCCGACGGTCCACAAGGCGCGCGATATCCGACCGATATGGACGGCGGAGATGCATCCGGATCTAAGGGATCCAACGGCCCATTTTTTTCGAAAACTTATGGGCAAAATTTTAAAAATAGAGGAAAACTATTTTGTGATTTTTGCAAGCAGCCCCATCATACAATTCAAAATTGCTGGAAGTTACACGGCAGACCTGGAGAAAAAGAAAAAAAAGGGAAAAGATATATCATCAGCCGCTTCTGCTTTCCAAATTACAGGATCAGCGGACCAGCCTATCACACATGGGGAATATCAGCAATTGATGCAGGCGCTACAAAAATTGGACGTTCAAAAAGGAGGGAGCAGCTTTATAGGTATTTCCTGTTGCATGATAAATTATATATCAAGAAATGCTTGGATTATCGATTCGGGAGCCAGTGATCATATAACATGCGATAAAGGATTATTTTCTGTTGTTCATGAAGAATTAGAAAATCCTATTACTGTGCAATTACCAAATGGGAACATCACCCATGTTACTGCAACAGGAACAGTCACTCTTAACTCCCAAATTGTTCTAAGCAATGTCCTTTATGTCCCAAACTTCCAATTTAATCTCATTTCTGTGTCTAGAGCCTGTAAGGAAAATTCCTGTCAAGTGCTTTTCAATGCTGATACCTGTTTATTTCAGGCCCTTTCGACTGAGAAATTGATGGGCTGGGGTAATCTCTCTGAAGGATTATTTTTCTGGAAAAGCTTGCCCACACACCTTCATAATTTTTCTTGTAATAAATCATTGTGTAATTTGACTACCAATGATAGAAAATTCCTTTTGCATTCCATATTGGGGGCATAGTTCTTCTTTCCCTTATCCTCATTGCCATATTTGTCCGCTTGCAAAGCAGTCGCATAGTCTTTTTCCCTTGAGCAAAAGTCGTACAGAAAACATTTTTTCCTTGCTGCATATTGATGTCTGGGGTCCATACCATACACCGAATCATGATGGGTCTCGTTTTTTCCTTACTATTGTGGATGATCACTCCAGAGCTACATGGATTTTTCTTATGCAATCTAAGGGTCAGGTTTTGTCCCAATTGAGAAATTTTCTTTCCTTGACAAAGACCCAGTTCGGGAAAACTATCCAAAAAATAAGGACGGATAATGGAAAGGAATTTTTCAATCATGAATGTGCTGTTCTATTTTCTTCACTAGGGATAATACATGAGAGTTCATGTGTATATACACCACAACAAAATGGAGTGGTGGAAAGGAAGCAGCGTCACCTGTTGGAAGTTGCAAGGGCTTTGAAATTTCAAGCCTCTATTCCAGACAATTTTTGGGGAGATTGTGTATTAACTGCAGCCTATTTGATAAATCGTATGCCGTCTAAAATACTAGGCGGACGAACTCCTTTCAAGTTGCTTTTTGGAAAAAAACCAGACTTGGATCACCTAAAAATATTTGGTTGTCTATGCTATGCTACAATTGTTGGACCTAGGGATAAGATGGGTCCTCGAGCTCGAAGTTGCACATTCATGGGATATCCCAACTTACAAAAGGGATTCCGGGTATTTGATCCTTCCACAGGAGAATTTTCAATCAGCAGAGACATCTTATTCCAGGAAAATATCTTTCCATTCGCTTCTTAGAAATCAGGCACAAATCACACTGGAAACTCTCATATATCTTATACCGAGGAACTAGTCGGAGATCCCACATATGTCTTGCTTCCCTCATCGGTCGATATAAGGAATCCTACTCCATCAAATACCAACTTAACACCCTTAATGGAAGCTGCAGATGAAAACCCTAATGATGTGTCTTCTTCTCATTCACCTCCCGCGGAAGATCCAGTAACTCCAATTCCTCCAGAAGATGGACAACTGCGGCGTTCCGGCCGAGCCACGCGTCCACCAACTTGGACAAAAGACTATATATGTGGTGTCAGGAAATCACCAGGTATTCCTTTCCCCATTTCCTCTTATGTTTCCTTCGATAAGTTATCTCCCGAACATAGATGTTGTATCACTCGCATCTTCGAAGAGCAAGAACCGACCAGTTTTGATGAAGCAAGACGTGATCCGCGATGGCAGAAAGCCATGGAAGCAAAATTGATGGCCTTGATAGATAATCACACATGGGATCTTGTTACCCTACCCTCGCATCGCAAAGCCATCAGATGCAAATGGGTATATAAGATCAAATATCGGGCAAACGGATCGATTGAATGGTACAAGGCTCAATTGGTGGCAAATGGCTTCACATAGCGGGAAGGTTTTGACTATCACGAAACCTTTTCCCCGGTAGCCAAAGATGAAACTGTCCGCTCCTTTCTTTCAGTAGCAACCTTCCAAGACTGGTCATTACATCAAATGGACGTTCATAATGCTTTCTTGCATGGGGATCTAGACGAGGAGATCTATATGGAAGTGCCACAAGGTTTACGGAGACAGGGGGAGAATAAAGTATGTCGTCTCCGCAAATCCTTGTATGGACTCAAGCAAGCTTCCAGACAGTGGTACGCGAAATTTGCTGAGTCTCTGATAGCTGCAGGTTTTCAACAATCCAAATTCGATTATGCAGTCTTTACATGGACTCAAGGTATGTCATCTATTTACTTGATGATATACGTAGATGATATACTTATTATGGGTAACGACGAAGTAGTTATCAAGGGTTTCAAGGAATATCTACATTCCACCTTCCATATTAAAGACCTAGGTCCTCCCAAGTATTTTCTTGGGATTGAAATTGCGCGGTCAGACCAAGGTATCTCCCTCAGCCAAAGGAAATTTGCCCTAGAAATTATTTCAGAAGCAGGTTTATCAGGATGTAAGCCAGCAGTGATACCAATAGAGCAAAATACCAAACTCACTACAGTGGATTATGATGCTGGACTATCTCAACAAAATGATTCCGTTCTCAGGGACCCATTGGGGTATCAAAAACTTGTTGAGAAGCTTATATATTTAACTATGACCAGGCCAGACATAAGTTATGCTGTACAGACGCTTAGTCAATTTATGCACCAACCCAAGGAATCTCATATGAATGCTGCACTGAAGGTGGTAAAATACTTGAAGAAATGTCCTGAACTTGGCATTCTCCTTTCCAAGAAATGTGACATGAGGATGACTGCATATTGTGATGCAGACTATGCAACTTGCCCAATGAGCAGAAGGTCCATAACCGGTTTCTATATTAAGTTGGGGGATTCTTTACTTTCGTGGAAGATGAAGAAACGGCCAACCTTTTCATTATCCTTAGCAGAGGCAGAATATCGTGCCATGGCTAAAACCACATGTGAAATAGTGTGGCTGCGAGGATTACTTTAGGATCTCGGAGTACAAGTTGAAGGGCCGACAAGATTATTTTGTGACAATGATGCAGCCCTCAAACTTGCATCAAATCCCATTGTGCATGAAAGAATGAAACATATAGAAGTGGACTGTCACTTCACTTGGGAGAAAATTCAGCAAGGAATGATCAAGACACAAGGGATTGGAACAGAGGAGCAACCAGCAGATGTCTTCACCAAACCCTTATGTCAGAGACAGCATGCGTATCTCTTGAGCAAGCTAGGCGTCTTGGACATCTACAAGCCACCAGCTTGAGGGGGAGTGTTGGAAGATACGCAGGATACTAGAGAATCAATCAATCTAATATTATTGAATCAGTCAAGATCATTCAATATCGATCAAGATTATTCACTATCGGATCTAATTTGTATATTATTTTATTGCCTTTTTCTTTACACATATCTTGTACTATAATATCGATTGTGTACACTGAGTAAATAGACAAGAATATACAGAAAATGTCCCCAACTCTTCTCTCTCGACTTCTTCCTTCAAATCTTCTTTCAGTGGTTGTAGCTGAAATTTCCATGATGGCGCCTCGCCGGCCAACGCATAGGGATTCTTTCGAAGACTACACCGGGGAGCTACATTCTCTGCAACACCAATGTTAACCAACTCTTTAACTGTAATGTTCCCGCGGATTCTTGGGCTAGCTTTTTATTTTTTTTCCCGGGGAAAAAAGAATGTGTTTTTTTTTTCCTAATTGGAGAAAGCGACATTTATTGCATATGTATATGTACTGGATCTTGTCATTTGACCGAGCATATTAAATTCGACTAAAATGGGGCTCCATGGTGGCTAGTGGTCTGGTTTCTCAGAATTGTCAAAGCTCAGTCCTCCCAGCGAAAGCAGATGAGGACCTAAATTTCATGACACAGAGAAGATATTATTCAGGGTTAGTGGATTGGGTCCAAAGAAGTTTGTTTCTTTTGTTCTTTTTCCTAGGGCAACCTGAACTGATATCATCTGTTAAATGAACTAGGCATTGATAGTTCAAAAGTCACGAGCAAGCTCGATCCTCGGACAGTATGGACATGTCTATTCAGCCCATCAAACCGCCAAGCCAATTCTTTTTTATCTAGTAATCTGTAGTAAGCATTCTTGGGAACTTATCGCGGCATTGTCATTCTTGCTTGGCATCTACTTTTACTTTCTTCTTTTCAAGGATTGATTGATATTCTTCATTGACCTGGCTTACCACAATTATAAAGATCAACGCCTTTTCTTGATTTGGATCTTTACTTGGATCTATCACGGTCGTAGGAATGTCGAGATTTACTTCTTCCTCCATGCTCCAAGACAACAAGTTGTGGTTTAGATACGTCGGACACTTTTCTCCCACGCCTCATACTCAAACAAGCTAGATTTCGCCGCATCCAACTTTGCTTTTCTGTTAGTGATGATAAGATGAGAGTTGTCATCAATGTCCCATAACTATCTGGAAGCAAACTAACGAAGAACAACGCTTGTAGCTCATCATTTTTAAAGCTTTGCAACTCATTCAATAGATCTGCCATTGGAGTGCCCTCTTGATATTTCAGAGCAACAAGCCTCTCGATACCGTTAAGCTTGTTATTTGCCGGTTTCCTCTCATACAACACTTAAAGTTTCTTCCAAAGTGTTTTTTTCTGACGGCAATTTCATTCTCCACATTGATAAATATTGTCATCCAACTATTTCCTAATGAGACCTTCACGTTGCCTATTTAGCAACCATCATTGTCGATTAGTGTAGTTACGCTTAGCCTTGTCACTTTATATTGGACCATGCATTTCCTTGCAACAAAGAAAATCAAGAATCTTGCCTTTCCATGTTCTCTAGTTGGCATTATGGAGGCTGACACCTCCATACTTCACCTAGCAGTAGTCACAAGCACCTAGTGTTCACCAAACCTTGTCACACTCTTCGTAATGCACAATGCGGAGCCCTGGGATTTATCTAATTCTGCAACATTGGTGACGTTCTTTTTTGCGCAGTAACTAAGAAGTACTTGTCGAATGCAGAAAGGATCGGAATCCTAGGAAGAGTATTGGAAGGCAATGCAAGTGCAACCGAACGTTAAGCTTGAAATAGAGCTGGGGGAGTCATGCTTGTGCATAGAGAATGGGATCACTTGATTTTGCAAGTCATAAAGAGTTTCGTTAAGCTTTCCTGCTCGACGCTAATATCGGTTTTAGCTGTATATTTTCTGTAGTAATTTCCAACTGTAAGTCCGTTGAACAATTGTCTGGCAGACGCTAACACAGCCGAAAGTGATTTCTAGAAGCATTTCCCATCGAATCATTCAATTTCAAATTAAGAACCATTCTTTGATGAAATCGAAAGCAGGAGAGATGAACTTCACTCAGCAAGTGATAATGGACCAAAATACCACTCCACGCAAACACACGGAAGAAATGTCACCACGTAAATTCAATGCAAACCTCTGCATGAGTCCCAAGTTGGCCATTACACCATGCCATGGTTCTTAAAGTTGGCTATTTTGGAGCCGGTGTGCCGTGCTCTGCCGGTCGACAACATGGTCTATCATAAGTATTTCAAGTGGGCACCATGGATAGTCATGCTTTTCAATTTGTATTGCTAATTTAGGGAGGAAAACAAGAAGATGCAACATCGGCGTTGACTGTTGATAAAAATGGGTACTTTGCTTGTTGTACGTTGTCCTTAATTAGTAGTCCAACAAGATTGGGCTTTCTCTGCTACAGCAGCTCTTTCAGCCCATGTGGCGTAGAAGATGTCATGTTTCAGACCTTTCAGGTTGTCCTCCTGCTACTCTCCATATAAGCAACAGAAGATTTCTATTCTCTATCACGGCCAAAACAAAGGGATAGAAATTGTATGGAATTAAGTGGTTTTCACTTACTATATACTTCATGTTCTCTGCTCATATATTTTAGATTCTGGTGGTGAGAGTTTCCTTTTCTTTCTTTGGGTGAAAAAATGAGTTTACATAAGTTGATGACATAGCAGAAGAGGAGTAATGCCACATAAAACTGTATGTGCTATCGAGGTTAGCGAAGAATGCAACAGTCTAATTATAGGCAAAACTAGAAGGCGGCAAATGCATTTCTCATGAATTTGTGGATTAATTTAATTCATTGGCAAAATGACTTCATCTTAGGCAAAACAAATGCAACCCAGTTCAAAGCTAACTCTTGATGGAGACTTCTAAAGTAAATTTCTGTTTGATGTTTTTTCTTTTTCATTTTTCAAATTTCCGTCCTTTTCTAGATTTTACAGTCTAAAATTTTGACAATAACCTTTTATATTATAATTGCCACATAAGATACCACGTCAGCATTTATCTTTACTGGAAGGACCAACTCAAACATAAAAAAATGGTTTAGATATCTGATTACACAGAAATATTAAGAGATCCGATTGAACTGTTGCAACGGTTCAAAAAGTCCCAATACCGTAACCCTTTTTTCTTTTCAGTGCATGCGATATGGCTCGTCAATCAACTCACACAAGGTCCGCATTATCGAGAACTATTTCAGGCATGGTATTTTCTTAAGCTTTGAAGCTTTCGTAACTACTTGCCAACACTACTGGTTTTTGTAAGGAAGACACTTTGCATTTGAATATTTTTTCACACTGAAATGATAGAAAAGCTGCCGATAATATCCTTATTAGTAACAGAGCGGTTGCTCCACATTTTCTGTCTTCATTCAGCTGACAAATTATGACAAGCAAACAAAAACGAATATCAACAGGGAACCGCGGTTCAAACTAGTCCTGAAATTGCTCCTTTACAATCCCGAGTTAGAACAACTCCTCCTGTTGTTTTCGTTCGTGATCTTCTAGCCATGCCGCAACCTTGAATTTCTCGTAACGTGTTTTTGCCTCGCATCTTCAACAGATATTACTCAAACGTAGTTTCATAAGCACATGTTGATTATAAGTCTCCGAAAAGAAAAATGGAAGAACATTCGAGGACACTTCAACTTTACCTCAATTTAGTTTATCATGAACTCGATGTTTGAGGCTCAATCTTGGCCGAGCTCGAAACCTTGTCCGTCCCTGATCTTTAACTCGCGCCCATTTCAGTTGCACCCCTTCCTAAACTCAAAGTCGGTCCCCTTACTGAATTCATAGTTGTGCCATTTTCTTAACTTGATCCTCTGCCCCTTCCTATACTCGAAGTCATGCTGCTTTGTGCATTTGAAGAACCTTTGCCTGCCCCTGATCTTAAAGTAGCACCCATTTTAGTTGTGCCCCATCCTAAACTTACAGTCGTGCCCTTCCTGAAGTTGAACCTCTGCCCCTTCCTGTACTCAAAGTCGAGCTGCTTCGAGAGCTAGACGCGATGCCCCTTCCTGAACTTGAACTTGTGCCCATATTAGTTGTGTCCCTTCTTTCTACCCTGTCCTGAACTCAAACTCGCGTCCTGTCCTGAACTCAAAGTATTGCTGCTTCGTGAAATTGAAGATATGCTCCTTCCTGAATTTAATGCCTTGCCCTTTCCTGAAGTGGAAGCTGCGTCGGTACCTGACCTCGAACCTTTGCTGTTTCTTGAACTTGAAGCTATACCCCTTCCTCTGCCTCTTTCTGCAGGATCCCTTCCTGGATTTGAAGCACGTCCGGTCCCGCTTCCTCTGCCCTGCTTCCTTTGCCTGTTTTTGTAGGCATTCAGTCGGTCTCCACAGTTCTGCCTGTCTTCACCTGGACCACATTGAAATTCCACATTAGTTTTGAGGCACTGTCCAATTAAGATAATGCGAATACCCAATACTTACAGAAGAAAGGTCCCCTTCGGTTTTAACTTCACTTGTAGCTTTGCAAGAGCTCTCGTGATGTTCAAGTCCTGCGCACCTTTGGCAACTCGACCGAACAACATCATTTTGGTTGGCAAGTTCCCCACCCTCATCCTTCTCCTTCTTTCTATTTTCCATACTCCTCGTTTTCCCTCGATTGACAATGTCAGATTGCCCAACCCTTCCGTCCCTCATTTGCCTTCTTTTTCCTGTGGCCTCAAAACATTCAACATTGCCTGGCTCTGCCAGGAAATCATGAATGGAGGAGGTGCCATCAGTTTATCTTTCACTAACAGATGCAGAGTTTGAGTCTTCATCAGGACTTGAAACGTCCCACTTAGCCCCATCCTCGTCAAAACACACATCAGTCTTCATTGCCCATTCCTCCCTTAACATCTTCATCATCTTGTCATCGTATTCTCCTTCCCACTCACTGTCAACCCCTCCCTCAACGTACAGATGAATTGATCTTCTTTTAGATGCTAGTTGCACCATTCCCTTCACTTGCTCATCACTCTTGATCTCTATGAGCAAGTTGCAGCATTCACCAGGAGTCTCGAACCACATTCTCTTTAAATGGAAGCCGAAACCTTTAACGTCAGCAATCAATCTTTTATATGTCACTGAATCAGGAGTGACATTTTTGTTTTCCCTCTTTATTCCACCAAAACAGTGCGACCATTCACTAGGCTTCTTTACTCCAAGATGGAATATGATTGTGAAGGGACGCTGTGATTTAACAGGTTCAATGAGAGAGCCGAACAACATATGTATTGGTTATATATTAAACACTTATGCTTATCTACCTAAAATCTAATAGGACACAGATATCATTCATTAGTTAGAGACAGGTCTAGGATTAAGTACTCTGATGTCCAGTGTAATATTAGCAATACTGATTTGATTTTTCTTTTATAATCTAATTTTGAACTTTTAATAAGCATGTGATGAAAATTTAAATTAAACATCAAATAAGTTAGATAATCATCTACCTGGGAGTACTATCTTATCACAAAATCCCTCTTTAAGGGAAAAAAAAAATAGCATTAGAATGCCAGTGTAAATGAGACTTTCCAGTAGTGGCTTCTACACTCTTGATTTAAGGATTGTAACTACTAACTTTTATATATGAATGGAAACATTAGTTAATTTTTAAATCATTATTTTGCTTTTCTATATCCCACATTCACTAGACAATCCTTTGGAAACAAGACATAGATGCACTAACAGAGTGGAGATTTTTACTCTGATTTAGTAATATTCAATTGTTTTGCTTTTGTAACTAGAAAAGAGTTTTATTTCCTCCTTTTTGAATGAAAAATCCATAACCATGGGACGCATTGTTTCAAATCACTTTATGCAAGTCTGTCAGTTGTTGTATATTTTCTTAAACTAAAGTCATATGCTTCAAAATTAATTGGTCTCTTTAAATTGCACTTTTTAGTGAAATAATATTCTCACTTGTATAAAAGTTACATTGTGACATGTGACTATTTGTTCAAGAAACACGTTCTTTACTTTACTCTGAAATAATCATGTACTATGCGAAAGTTATGAATCCGCGTGGTGGCAATATGCTATAGTACTAAAAACGCATAGTTGATTAGTCAGGTTCACAGATGGCAAAAAATAGAAAACTAGTCAAGCCCACTGTAAATGCATGCACCAGCAAAACGACAAATAAATGTGTAACACAGCTAATGCTTAATTTGCAGGCGGTTATATTAGCTCTAAATCAAATTGCATAAACAGTCTAATAGAATTAATGAAGAAAGAAACAAAACAAACATTCATTTTTTTTTTTTTTTTTTTTTTATACTCGAGGCCAACAATAAATTCATAGGAGATGGATCGTTATGATTTCAAACATATATACCACAAAGTATCTGTCCCTTGTTCCTCGTTCATTTTCACATGTGGCAACTCGTGCCAAAATCTACTGAGTTCTTTTTTCTCTTCTTTTGTACAACTATGATCAAATCAATGGACATTAATTTCTCCACAACTCATCGATGCAACAATCAAATCAAATAATCCATAATTACTAATATGTATAATTCAAACGACTTTACTGGCAATATAACGAACCAAAACTATCCAACAACAATAAGGCAAGTTGAAATAAAATAGGAAAAAGAAAACGTACAACCTAAGTAATTGAAGTATAACAGAAACTGGGAACCTCAAAAAGAGAGGAAAGATTGCTTTAGGAGCCGCCAACATCCAACAACGAAAAGGGAGTAAAGATGGATGACTAATGTGAGGAAACAAATCAGCCACCTAAGAAAATTACGGTGCAATAAAAAAATGGCAACTTTCAAAAGGGCGGATATTGTGTGGCTAAGGAAAGGAGGATTGGCTATAAAAGGAGTTAAATCAAAGTCCCACACATAAATGAAGAACATGTCGCACCTTGCACAGAGGCCCCTCTATGTAACTCTTCAAGGGGACACGCGCGACATATATGTTAGAGCTTCGAAGTCTCCGCATTCCCCTAAAGAGACTAGGCAATCATCTGGTATATATGTGCAAGATGCATTGATCAAACTTCTCAATGACGGGCACCCCGTGACTACCAAGGTTTTTAGAGACTTGAGCTCATCCAGGCCCTCAACATATAGAAGTACTTTGCACCATTTGATTGCCAATTGCTCCAGGTTCTTCAAGTATGATAACCCACTCACTCTTCTCAGAGATTCACACTGAGAGATGCTCACGTCTTCCAATGATTTCGAAGGACCCACGACTTGAATTATAACTAGGTTGGGACAATGATTCACCCCCACATGCCGTAGTTTCGTTAGTCCCGAATGAATGGAAAACCTCCCAAGCAGTTTACAATTGTCGACAGCTATCTTCTCCAGTTGTGGAAGTCCATCTAGCTGAATTTCCTCCACTTTACACCAATAAATCTGTAAATTCGACAAATTTCGGAATCTCAAGGAGGACGACGGAATCTGCACGAGGGGTTTTATGTCTAAGCCTATTAATTCAAGAAATTCCAGATGAGAAAGAGAAGCCAACTCTGGAGGCGCAGAGACGTTTAGCAAGTTTAAATCCAACCATTTCAGTCTAGATAACCTCCCAATCCATCTTAAATTGCATCATGTCATTACGTTTGATCTCTTGCGATCCCAAGAGCCGTCACTTAGTTGCAATGTAACCAAATTAGTAAGGTTTGACAAATTAGGGACTGAGCGTAATGATGCAGATCCAAAAATTAGACAGGTCAAACTAATGGGAAGCTCTGGCAATTCTTGAATTGTATCACAAGATGATAAATTGAGTGTTTGGAGGTGATGAAGCATGTTGATTGTCCATGGAATTCCGTAAATATTAGTGAATTCCAAATTTAGGATTCTTAAAGAAGACAATTCTCCAATTTCAATAGGAATTTCACCTCTCATTCCGCGTTGCTTAGAGAGATCTAGTTCTTCAAGATTTACCAAACTGCTGATGCCATGAGGAAACTGTTGAACATGAATAGACCGATTAATACTTGTGAAACGCAAGATACGCAATGATTTTAACTTTTCAATGGAATTGGGAAGTTCACTTATCCTTGTATGCGATAAGTTTAACTCTATCAATGAGGTTAAATTCCCAAGTGAGCTCGGAAGCTCTATCAACCCATAACATCCCCGCAAGGAGAAGTGCTTAAGTTTCACTAATGCCCCCACGTCTTCAGGCAAATTTGTAAGACCACTACAATGTACAATTTCTAACTTAATCAACAACTGTAGATCTCCAATGAAGCTTTCAATTTGCTTTAAATTGTCGCAATAGGCAAGAGTTAACGTCTTTAAACCCAAGCATTTAGAGAAGTCTGGAATTGTCGTTATGCCATAACACTCAGTAAGAGATAGAACTTTCAAATTCCGTGCCCTCTGTGAAAATGGACGGCATGTCAAGTGCAAGAACCAATGCATAGAAACACTAGGACCATTAGACTAGAATTAAATCACGTAATTTACCTTGATCAAGTCGCATGCTTTTGAATCATCTGTGAAGTGATTTCTGCCAAGTTCAAAAACGACAAGATGATTCAAATACATATTGTTTGCCCTAAAATCTTGAAGAGAAAGCTGCTGACAAATCCATTTGAACATTGAACAACACTTTGCAAAGTACCCAACATCCCTAGAATCGGGACGAGAAGGTTGTCAAGAAATCCATCTCAACTTTGAAGGGCACTTTGCGAAGTCCCCAACATAAGTTCTGTGACAGTATGATTTTCTACTTCTATTTTCAATTGAATAGATTGGGCTTTTCATTGACGTGCCTATAGTGCTATTCTTTAAGCTGATCATTCAGGAGATAACTAGATTAGTTGGGGGAGTCATTAAGGGATTTTAATACAATAGGCTTGAGAATTCGACTAGGAATCGACTGCTCGACCGTGTTAGTTTGCAAGGGTCATTGCGGCATAGTTGAAAATCTATCAGAGACCGGAAATAAGTCGACTCGACTGAAACATGTAATTAGGTAGGAGTGATTCCACCTAATTGCGAAATTCTCGTCGATCAGCACTAGACCGATTTTTCTGTTGTTTTGGTACCTTGTGTCCGTAAATGAAATCTTGAGATTTTCACGATAACCGAAAGTTGCTAATGAGTCGCAGATGTACATTGTGGTTCGAAAATAATCGACCGCAAGTCAATTGTACCAAAAATTCATAAAACTACCCAATAGTTTAGATCACACTAAAATCACGTCTGATTGAAATTAACTGCGAAATTTAATCCGATTTCAGAAGTTGAGAATTCTACTGTGTCACAATTAATTTTGGGAACATTGATGCATACTCTCAAGACCTTTTGACGAATTTGAAATTTTGGTGGGAAATTCAAATTGCAAAAGGCAAAGTGAAATTGAGAAATGCCGTAATGTAAGGGGATTTTGGTCTTTAATGTGGAACCTTTGGAGATGGGAATTATAAGGATTTGAATAAGGTTTTATCCTTGTTAACTAAAGTTAGGAATTGGTAAAATGAAAAAGGGAAAAGCTAATGGAAAGGATGCAAAATTCGGATGTAGGCACACCACAAGGAATTCCATCACCATTTGAATTTCGTTTGAGGAGGATAAGTTTGCTTTGGAAGGGTGGGCCATATGAAAGTGAAGTGGCTTAAATTCCATGGAATAAGCACCCATGGCTTGTGGAAATTGGAGAGGGGGACCCTCCATGGTCCTTTTTCTCCTTCTCCTCTCCCCATCCGCGCGATTCCTTCCCCCCTTGTGCCGTGCGACCACCCCCCTTTCTTCCTTTCTCTTTCTTTCCTTTTCCTTTCCTTTTTCCCCTGCCGTAAAGTCCCTTGTCTTCTTCTCCCTTAAGTTGTTCGACCTCCCCTGTTTCTCCTTGCTCTGTTTTTGCACTGCAGGGTTTGGACCAACAGAAACACCGGCCAAGTTGCCCCCATGTTTCATTTCTCATTTGTGTGGCCATTAATCACCTCTCAACCGTCCTCACTAGCAGCCCGTTAGTCCACGAGAACCGGCGAGATTTCTGCATCCCTTCGTCGAAAGCTCAGTGCCTCTACATTAAGGGTGTGCAAAATACCCGGGAACCGCCCGGACTGCCCGGAACCGGATCAGAACTACCCAGAACGGGCGGTTCTTGGGGGAACCGGTCCAATTCCTGGTTCCGTGGGCAGATCCGCTCGCCCGCCACCCGGACCGGACTAGAACCTTTTTAATATTAAAAAAAAGTTACTAAAAGAAACCCTACGTCTCGCGTCTCATCTCTTTGTCTTCGGTCTCTTCGTCTTCGGTTCTCTCTCTCTTTATCTCTCCCTCAGTCTCTTCGTCTTCGATTCCTCCCTAAGCGTCGACGCCGCTGCCGCTGCTCCTACTCCACCGCTGTCCGCCCCATCGCGTCGGTTGCCACCCGCCACAGCCACTGCTCCTCCGCCTCTGCTGTCCGCCCCCTCACTTTTGTCCGCCTCCTCGCTCAGTCTCTTTGTCTTTGATTCCTCCTCGAGCGTCGACGCCGCCGCCGCTGCTGTCTACCCCCTCGCGCCGGTTGCCACCTGCCACAGCGGCTGCTCCTCCGCCTCTGCTGTCCATCTCAACCGAGCCCCCTTTTTTGCCACTCAACAAGGTACGATCATCGGCTTCTAGCTTGCCTCTCGATTCACCGTCCGCTTGCGAACTTGTACTTCGGTTCGATTACCCAATAGGTCGGAACGTAGTGAAGTTCAAGTCTTTGTTTTGGGAATCGGTCGCTGTTCATCTTGGTGCTTTGTCTTCGACGGTGCTCATGCTTGAATTTGCAGAATCCTGGGTTGCTTTTCCCTTTTGCTGTGTTTTTTTTATTTTTTGTATGTCTGATCGTCGGTAAATTCTATGCTCAGGGTCGTGGGAAATATTTTTGGCTGTTGGTAGAGAAATGGGAAGTCACCATTTCACCTCAGAAGGCTATTAGCTACATTCAACTCTTTTCTGGAAGATGCTTTTCTTTTCATTTCTGATGGCCCTTTTCGAATTTGGATTCACTTGAGTTGTTGTTATAAGTAGTTTTCTGTGCCTGAAAACCAAAATTATTTCGCGTCAAGATCGGTTCCATGGATCCACCCGGAAACCAAATCGGACCGGCGGTCCGGTTCTCAGGTGGATCCATGCAACAAACGGGTGGATCCCGGTTCCAATTTTTCGGAACCGGTCCTTAGCGGGTGATTCTCGATTCTAGGTCGGGAATTGCCCGCCCGGACCATGCACACCCCTACCTTACATACGGGTGTTGCAGCGTTTCCACTGCCCACCCCTCTTTAGTCTCAGCTCACCACCTTCACCAGAAATAGCCATCCCTTCGCCGTTGCTGTTGCCCAGTCGTGGGAACCTCTACTGCGTCGATGCAGCCTGCTAGTCGACCAAACCGCTCCACGGTATAGTTGCCTCACCTCCAAGGAGCTCATGCCGTCGCTGCTCAACCTGGTCTGGCCGAGAAAACTGCCCCTCAGTAGTAGGCCGAGGGCCTTGCTTGTCACGCCCTGATCCTCGAACATGTGCCCATCCTTCACCTGGTCGATTAATAGCAACGTCCCATGACGCATCGCCGACCCATTTAATTTAATACGCATGCGGAAGCATAAGATAATCCCCAGACAATAAAACATTGGAATAGAAAAGTAAGGCCATCTTTTCACATCTGAAAATCACAATCATACTTTTATACAGGCACACCTCATAGTATATCTTACTATACTATTCACAGAGGTCTAGTCTCACACCTATCGACATATACACAAGATTCACAAAAGGGATGGGATCTCAATCCTCATCTGGGTTGTACTCAGGATCATCATCCTAATCCTCCTCAGATTTCCTCTTCTTCACTAAGCTCATTTTCTTCCGACTCCTTGTCTCCTTTTGGTTCCTCCTCTTCAAGCTCTTCTTTTTCAGGCACTCCCACCTCTGGCCATTTAGGGATCTGAAATGGTTATATAATAACCATTGAGACCATGTCTCAGCAAGTTCTACCCCCTAAGACTCGATTAGTAAATCAATACGCTAATTGAGCTGCCTATGCACGCACGGGTTAGAGGACTTACCTTGGCCTCAGATTCCACCTGCATATTAGCACAGTTCAATAGGCACCCAAGCAATTACATATCAATATCTCGATCAATCGACTTGGTCGATTACATGTTAATTGAACCATCTCAAGGTCATTTCCATTCTATCAATCAATTCACAACATCAGATCAAAGCAATGATCAATCGACCTAGTCGATTACATGTTAGTCAGACCATTTCTTGGTCATTACCAACCATACTATACAATTTCCAGTATAATATACCTAGTCACCTTACTACGCGTATCTTCTAAGGCGCCATTTTCGCCAAGGTGATGTACAATAAACACTTTATGTGCATGCTCTCAGGCATCGTTTTTGCCAGGGTGATATACTTAATCACAGAGCCAATATAAACAATTTAGGTACATGCTCTCAGGCATCGTTTTCGCTGAGGTGATATATTTAATCACAGACTAATATAAACAATTTACGTGCATGCTCTCGGGCGTCGTTTTCGCCGGGGTGATATATTTAATCACAGAGCCACGTATGTCCATAAGTCACGTGCATTCTCTTTCAGGTGTCGTTTTCGCCATGGTGATGTACTTTAATCACCGAGCCACGTATGTCCATGAGTCACATGCATTCTTGTTCAAGCGCCATTTTTGCCAAGGTGATGTACTTTAATCACCGAGCCACATACTACATAGTTCTTTCCCAACTTTATAATACCCAATAACATCGTACCCGATTGGTCTTAGCCAAGAGTATATTCAGTTCACTCTCACAATTTTCTCCACTTTATAGCCCATCAAAATATTACTGGCGCTATATAATCATACTCGGCCATCTACCAATCAGTTATTCAATTTCAATCAATTTTGGAAAGATTCCTAAAATTCCACAATCAATTCAATTCAACACAACGTAAAACTCAAATAAACAAACAGACTGCACCACGATAATCATCATAAAATTCCGGTCGTCGGCTATCCTTGCCTAATTTCTGGAAAATAAATAAATAAATAAATAATTTTTTTGAAAATTAACAAATAAATACTAAAAATCCAATTTAGGCCCGTAATGCCTAATTGGAAGCCAGAACGAATCGGGAAAAATCTCGAGATGCATTCAATAAATAGAAGTATGTCTCTACATGCTAATTACAAGAACCAAAAACCTAACTTGCATCATTAAGTCACTAATTAAATTACTCTAAACTAATCTAACTACCTAATCATGCTTAATTAAAACTAATCAATCCTTAAACATAATTAGCAAACTAAGTAAGGATTAAGTAGCTACACTCACTTGTTTAACAATCCGCTCGGATTGAAACGTTGGGAACGTCG
Source organism: Eucalyptus brandiana (assembly GCA_014182725.1). Lineage (NCBI taxonomy): Eukaryota > Viridiplantae > Streptophyta > Magnoliopsida > Myrtales > Myrtaceae > Eucalyptus > Eucalyptus brandiana. The sequence continues at coordinate 37,963,860 of CM024670.1, forward strand.
CAAGGGACGTTTTTCACCAAAGCGGGCCTAGGAACTGAGGCCCACAAGCACCTCAAAACGAGCTCGGAAGGTGCTGAAAAATCCACTAAAAAGCTTGCTGGATGCTGCTGGAAATGAAGAGAAAATGACTCGGTTTAGCACGCTAAGGCTCGAGAAAGAAAGAATAGGCCAAACTGGGCCTAGAGGCGGACTCATGGGGGTTAAATGAGCTCGAGATAGCCCCGGGTGAGCTGCATAGAACTGAGACAACAGCTAGGAGGCGTGGGGGAGGTAGCCAAGAGGCGGTGTGCACAAGCAGAGCACGCACGGGCGACGGTGCGTGTCACGCCCCGATCCTTGGGCATGCGCCCATCCCTCACCTTGGTCGATTAAAAATTTGCGATATCCCAGGACGTATCGCCGACCCTTTCATTCTCATATGCACATGCGGAAACAATTAAAAATCCCCAGACAATAAAACATTGGATAGAACAATAGGACTAAATTTCAAACCCTAAGAAAAATATTCACTCTTATATATATATTGCAAACCAGTGCACATATATATACAAGGCGAACTATTAAGTCCAATTCAATTTAAACTAGTTTTAATACAAGGTCTACGAGCAGAAGCTGGGTTCTACAAGCTACGGGTCCCTGTCCTCCTCTTCATCATTCTCCACACTCCAACTGGAGCCTTTAGCAAACTGCACCAGACTTTCGAGATCTTTAAAATCAAAGTCTACTGCATCTAGGGACCTGAAATGGTTATTCAATAACCAATGAGACAACGTCTCAGCAAATTCTACCCCCTAAAACCCGATTAATAAACCAATACACCTTAGGGCTGCCTATGCACAGTACGAGTCAGAGGACTTACCTTGGCCTCATATTCCACTTGCATATTAGCACAAATCAAATAGGCACCCAAGTAATCACATTACAGATCAAAGCATCGATCAAATAGACCTAATCGATTACATATCAACAAGATCACTTCCGGTCATTTCAATTATTCCAACTCAATTCCCAATTATGAATCACGATCCTTAGGACACAACTTATTTATAGGTGATAATCATGGCCCCACCGAGCAATTTTCTTAGTTTTAGTGGCATCATGGCCCCACTTGGCAACTTTCAATATTTAGTGGCATCATGGCCCCACTCGGCAATTTTCAGTATTTAGTGACTTTATGGTCCCACTCAACACTTTCCATATTTAGTGGCTTTACGGTCTCACTCGACACTTTCCATATTTAGTGGTTTTACGGTCCTACTCGGCACGGCCGTTTCCTATTTCGGCGATAATGCTAAATCATGGCTCAGCGGGCACAACCTCTATTAGGTGGTAAATCACGGTCCCAGTGGGCACGGCCGATTCCAAATTCGGTGGTAATGCTGAAATACAGCTCAACGAGCACGGCCATACTTTGGCGGTTTAATTAACTTAACCCACAACATCCCACGACCATTCAACCGCGGCCAACGATATTGCACTTCATAATTAAATTCCTCAATTTCATAATATCTTGGCCTAATTTCTTGGTATCAAAGACACCTAATAAAATATCGTGTGTGGGTATACGATCGGCTTTAGACAAAATAGAATAATTTCCTTTCTATAAATCCCACAATTTTCTGTAGTCTACCAAAATATTTTTGGCATTGTCAACCGATGCCCAGTTATTTTTCAATTAATAACCAAAGATTATTCAATTTAGGAATAAATCCTAAAATCACTCATAATTCAATTTAGCACTAAATAAAGCTCAAATAAATAAAGACTGCACCACAATCATCAGCATAAAATCCTAGTCACCGGCCATCCCGGTTGAATTTTCGGAAAATAAATAAATAAATAGTAATAAATCCAACTTAGGCCCATATTGCCTAATTGGAAGTCGAGACGAGCTTAGAAAATTACCGAGACTCGTTCAATAACTAATAGAGCATGTCTACTTATTAAGTACACTAACAATTCTCCTAACATGCATAGGTAAATTCCTAATTTAATTATTCTAATCTAATCTATCCACCTAATTGCACTTAATTAAATCTAATCAACCCATAAGCATCATTAGCATACTAATAAGGGATTAGTAAGCAAAACTCACTTGTGCAAAACGAAGACCGGAACACCGCAACGGCGGCTGAAATCCAAACTTTCGGCGGCGTCGACGGACACTTAGGCCGGGCCCAAAGGCCTTGTAGGCCCACAGAGAAAGCTAGGCTTAGGCTTCGAAGTTTCGGTGGCTTCACGGGCTGAACAAGAAAGCCCGAAGATGGGCTGGCTTCTTGCAAGTTGGGCCACGACAATTTTGTGTGGGCTGAAGAAAAAAATTTCGTGGGCTGCTGCAGCTGAGGCCCACGGCTGGCCCTGACTTAAATTGGGCCAAGGACACTAGACTTGCGTTGAAGAAACGGTTGGGCTCGTGGGTTGATTACTGGCCAAACAAAGAGACGGCAAAGGGTCAACCGGGCTTTGTTGGCTGACTGTGAAGACGCGTGGACAAGGAGCTGCAACGCGCGAGGGATGCAGATGCTGAGAAGAACGAAGCAGTGAAGTCCACGAGTTGGCTAGGGACGTTCGAACGTGGAGATGGGGCAGTGTGTGCTGGCATGGCGTATGTGGTCAATTGACCGGTTGATGCTGCCTTCGGTGAGTGAGTTGAGGACACGAAACAGTGGAGAAGCAGTGGTGAGCTGGCACGGAAGAGGGGCAGAGGACTTCGGTTGACTTGCTTTGTGGAAGTGGGTTGACTCACTCAGTGGACGCATGAGTTTTAATCGAAGGAAATGAAGACTTGGTAGTGGATCAGGGACGCTGTGGGGTCTTTGTGGCAGCGTGGCCAGGGGATGAAGTGTTCGATGGACAAGATGGCAAATGGAGGGAGAGATGCGAGAGAAAATGAAAGCAAAAATAGGACAAAAGGGAATCGGGCAACCGAGAAGTGAAAGAAAGGAAATGTGGGTGCATTGAAGGGGGAAGGAGGCCCGGTGAAGTTGGCGTGCACGGGAAGCCTAGGAGAGAGAGATGGCCAAAAGTCAAGGAACTTATCTCTTCCATTAACTCCATGTCTCCTAATACTTTCTTGAATTAGATTTTCCATTATTAATCCAAATTGAAGTCCTAATATTTAGCCCCAAGCCAATTCTAAAATTTACTCAATTTGCACTCCAATTTCCTCTCCGATTTTCCAAATCGGGGTTCAATTTTTGCTGAAGAAAAATCTCGAACAATTTCTTGTAAATCCCTGACACTCACAGGCTTGACATGGAAGTCCAAATTTCCCTTAATTTGGCCCATCCGAATTTTAGTCCAATTTTCTGCAACGTCCGAACGATTTTCAGCAAAAATCCTGAAATCTCTAAAAAAAATCTTCGGAGGATGAGTCGACGTTCCAAGAATAGCTCATGACACCACAGAACTTTCAATTTCTGAAATCAGGCTCGAATTCACGGTTAATTTCCATTCAACGCGTTTTTAGCGTGTCCTGGGCTATCGGGTAACTTTCACAAATTTTTAGTGCAAATGACCCGTGGTCGATTTTCTTCGAGCCACTATGAATCCACTCGACTCATTGACGACTCTTGGTTGTCGTGAAAATCTCGAGGATTCAAATACGGACACAGTGTATCAAAACGATAGAGAAAATCAGTCTAGCATCGGCCGACGAGAATTTTCCAATTTAGTGGTGTCACCCACGATTAGCCACACATCTCAGTACCCACGATTAGTCACACATCTCAGTCGAACCGACCTATCTCTAATCTCTAATCAATTTACATATGTGCCGTAATGATCTCGGCAGATGAACACGGTCGAGCAGCCGATTCCTAGTCAAATTCTCAAGTCTTTTTGACTTAAAATCCTTAATGGCTTCCCTAGATGGTCTAGTTATCTCAAGAGTGATTAGCTTTGAGAACAGCCCTATAAGCGCGTCAATGAAATGCTCGATTTATTCAGTAGAAAACGGAGTTGAAAATCTGGGATGTCACCGCGCGCAAACTGGCAATGGCGAGGCGGTGATCTGACGTGGAGTGGCTGCAGCTTCTTCCTTGCTGCTGGTGGGTTGCGAAAATGGAGGGAGATGGGAGGTATGGCCGGCCAAGAGAGTGTGAGGGAGAGAAGAGATAGAGATGAGGGGAGACAAGGGCCCCATTGCCAAGCTTTTCCATTCTTTTGTCCCCCAAGGCTTGTCCATCAAGCCAATAATCCATGGCCACCATTGAGCCACCAAAACCTTCATTTCACAACCTTGAAATGGTCCAAAGAGCATAGGAAGAGGGGGCATACGAATTTATAAGTATTTGGCTCCAATCAGTTAATAAATCTTGCTCGATTTAATCTCAATTGACCTCAACAAATTCAATTGACGCCTCAACTTTCAATTTGACATTTCCTCTCATCCTTGGATCCATCTTGCTTCCCAAATTTGCAATCAAAATTAATCCTCGGCCTTTTCTACACAAAACGGTCCTAAACCGACTTTTTCCCAAAAAGTCTCGGTTGTCAGAAAAATCTTCTGAGACTGAATCGATACTCCTATAATTTATTGTGAAATGACAGAATCTTCAATTTCTAAAATCGGACTTGAATTGGCGGTTAATTTCCATTCGGCGTGTTTTTAGCGTGACCTATACTACCGGGTAGTTTTCAGAACTTTTTAAAGCAAATGACCCGTGGTCGATTTTCTTCGAGCCACTATGAACCCACTTGACTCATTGATGACTCTCGATTGTTGTGAAAATCTCGATGATTCAATTACAGACACAGGGTATAAAAACGACGGTAAAATCATATTAGTGTCGCTCGACGAGAATTTTCCAATTCAGTAGAGTCATTCACGATCGGCCACACATCTCAATCGAACAGACCTATCTCTGATCTCAAATCGATTTTATACTATGCCGTAATGGCCTATAAAGATGAGCACGGTCGAGAAGTCGATTCTTGGTCGAATTCTCAAGTGTATTGCCCTAAAATTCCTTAATGACTTCCCTGGATAGTCTAGTTATCCTGAGAGTGATCAACTCTGATAACAGCTCTATAGGCGCGTCAATGAAATGCCCGATTTATTCAGTAGAAAATAAGACTGAAAATTTGGGATGTCACATTGCTGGCTTAAGCAGGGTCACCCGGAGTTATTCCAGTGCCCCCGAAGGCTAAGACCTCGCTGCCACCGCTCCACCATCGTTGGAGGTCATTGGTTTTTAGCTTAGGTGAGTCAATTTCCAAATTTCTGGTTAGGGGTTGATTACATTCCTTAAGTATACGATTAAGTTAAATAGGATTAGAAACTAGTTTAGTTAGGATAATGACTAATTAGGTAGTTAGTTGAGATGAGACGATATAGTTAGACTAATTAGTTAGGTTGGTTAGACTATTTAGTTAGAGACTTAAATATTTAGTTAGGTTGGTTAGACTATTTAGTTAGAAACTTAAATATTTAGTTCAATGGTTAGACTAGAAGGTTATTGTAAGGCATTAGTTTAGTTAGGCAATTTGATACTTGGTTCTAGTTATGATCAAATTGAATTGATAGTGAAAAATTATAAATGGTAATCAATTAAATAATTAATTTAAGTGATTTAATTATAATTTAGTTAATTATTTAATATTTTTCGAAAATTATACCGGGATAGCCGGTGACCAGAATTCCGTGCTGATTGCAGTAGTATATTCCATTTATGCCATTGATTGTTAAATTATGCAATTGAGTGATGGTTGTTATTTGTGAATATTTAATTCAAAATGGCAGAATGTTGGTATTTAATTAGAAAATACCATATGTCAGGTTTTGGACACCGAAAGTGTTTTTTTAAGTACTATATCAAACTGTGAGATTTAAAAGAGATGACACAAATTTTCTGATTCGATTTGATTATGTTCCCACACACAATTATTTTACCATGCATTTCTAATATGAAGAAAATAGACCTAGATCACTATTTTAAATTGAGGCATTTTAGTGCAATGCATGGTATCCTAGGCTGAAATTGAATAAATGCATGAATGATATGAGATGCGGTCACTAGCCTTTGGGGCCGAACCATGCTCCTTCGGGAATATCCCAAGTCAATGGATGCCGGTCGCAGTGGAGGCTGGACCGATGCTCCTTTGAGGAATGCTGTCTAGCTATAGACATTGCCATGCTCGATGGTGCGAGACGAAGCCTGGCTAAGCTGGAAGACCGTTGACTATTGAGTCGACCATGACCGATGGGTCATAATCAATTGGAACGCATGAATGATTGAGATTGAAGGGCCTGATTAGGAGACAAAATTGTGTGGTACAGTATGGGACGTACTATAACAGTTCGGTCTGGTAATCGGGGCCCGTGAATTAGTGACGATATATATTTATATGTGTACACATGTCGAGATGTTCTAATGATGCCTGATTTCAATATAATTATATACAAATTGAATAGTATTGACATGCAGGACGGATACTAGTGTTACATGAGTTTTGAGGGAGATATGGTTAGATTGCATGCGGGTGTACTTTTCCCCTAATCGGGATTTAGGGGATGGACTTGCTGAGACGCCGTTTCACTGGTTATTGTCTAACCATTTTCAAGTCCCTAGATAGAGGATTGTCAAGCAGGGTGCAGGGGTTCGCAGGAAGTGAAAGCTAGGTTTTTATTTAGTCTTTATCAGATGTCAACATGTCTTCTGTCTAGTTTGGACAGTGGGTGACAATTCACCCTTTTGTTATCAAGAAGTCTGAATGGATCGCAAGGGACTCAGGTCCCATGGACGAGGAGCTCAGAGCATAGATAGCCTAGAAGCTCTTCTTTTTGAAATAGATCCATGCAGTGTTAGACTTCTTTGTATATACATGTTGCTGTATTATAAGTGTGTTTTGTGAAAATATCATCATACGTTTCTATCCCACTTCTGTGTTGTTTGGAGATTGCTATTACATTTCCGCATGTGCCATAAACTAAATGGGGTTGGCGACACTTCCTAGGACGTCGCAAATTTTATTGGCCATCGAGGGATGTGCACGCGCTTGAGGTTCGGGTCGTGACAAAAATGGTATATGTCACTTTTGTGGGAGGCAACACAGTTCGACCCCGTGCCCCCGAAGGATGGGTGCTTGTTTTGAATGTGGCCAGCAGGGTCACATAGCCAAAGATTGTCCTAGAAGACCAAGAGGACAACATCATTCACTGCCGCTACCGCCGATGGGTTAGATCAGAGGATTCGCCCCGCAGAACGCACCACAAGGTGGATAGATTAGACCCCTAGCTCAAGGGATAGTGTATGCCATCACAGGAGGTCAGGCAGAGGATACGCTTGATGTGATTACAAGTACGGTTTCGCTAAACGACCATGCTGCTTATGCTTTATTCGATCTTGGTGTGACACATTCTTTTATTGCTGAGCAATATGTTAAGCTAATAGGATTAAGCCCTGAGTTGTTAGAGTCAGTGGTTAGCATATCTATACCGTTAAAGGATAAGGTGTTGTCTACATTGGGTTGTTCTGTTTGCAAGTTGGTAATTGGTGAGCGAGAGTGGAAAATAGACTTGTTAGTCCTAGCTGTGTATGACTTTGATTTGATAATTGGCATGGACTGGCTCACTAAGCAACAAGCTAAGATGGACTGGTATCGTAAAGCGATTCAATTTAACCCATTAGAGGGTGAAAGTTTCGAGTTTGTCAGGAATCGAGGAGGACCCTCAATTACCTTGATCTCGTTGCTTGAGACAACCCGTTTGTTATACGGGGTTGTCAGGGTTACCTGGCGACTGTCATTGATACGACGATCGAGGAGCTAAAGATCGAAGACATCGTAATTGTACAAGAATTCCCATATGTATTTCCAAAGGAATTGCCAGGCCTGCCACTAAAGAGAGAAATTGAGTTCGTGATCGAGTTAGCACCCGGGACAGAGCCAATTTCTAAGGCTCCTCACCGGATGTCGTTATCTGAGTTGAAGGAACTGAATGTGCTGATGCAAAAATTGTTGGATAAGGGATTCATACGTCCCAATGCATCTCTTTGGGGAGCACAAGTTCTATTTGTAAAGAAGAAAGATGGTTTATTATGCTTGTGCATCGACTATCATCAACTCAATCAGGTGATGATCAAGAACAAGTATCCACTACCGAGGATCGACGACTTGTTTGATCAGCTACAAGGAGCGTCGATATTTTCAAAGATCGATTTGAAGACAAGGTACCATCAGTTGAGGATTATAAATGAGGATATACTGAAGTCAGCTTTTTGTACTTAATACGGACATTATGAGTTAATTGTAATGCAGTTTAGATTAACAAACTCTCCAGCTGCTTTCATGGATTTGATGAATCGAGTGTTTAAGGAATACCTAGATCAATTCGTGATCATGTTCATCGATGATATTTTGGTATATTCAAGAAGTGCTGAGGAGCATGAGTCATTTGAGAATAGTACTTCAGACCCTTAGGATTCATCGGTTGTACGCTAAGTTTAGCAAATGCAAGTTTTGACTATCTCGTGTTGCGTTCCTAGGACATGTGATTTCAGTGAAGGAATCTACGTGGACCCGTCCAAGATCAAAGCAGTGATCAACTGGCCAAGACTAACTACCGTGACAGAGATCAAAAGCTTCTTGGGTTTGGCTGGATACTACAGACGGTTCGTGAAAGGATTTTCAGCTTTGGCGTCGCCGTTGACTCGACTCTTGATGAAGGAAGAAAAGTTCGTATGGACAGACAAGTGCGAGCGTAGTTTCCAAGAGCTTACGCAGAAGCTGACTACCACACCTATGCTAACCATTCCATCTGGTCCTAGAGGATATGGGATCTATTGTAATGCATCATTTAGAGAATTGCATTGCGTACTAATGCAACATGGTAGGGTTGTTGCATACGCCTCACGTCAGTTGAGATCTCATGAACAGAATTACCCGACGCATGACTTGGAACTTGCAGCAATCATTTTCGCTCTAAAGATTTGGAGACATTATTTGTATGGAGAAAGATTCTAGATGTTCACTGACCATTAAAGCCTCAAGTATCTATTCTCTCAAAATGAGTTGAATATGAGATAGCGCCGCTGAATAGAACTTCTGAAGGACTACGATTGTGAAATTCTATATCACCTTGGAAATGCGAATAAGGTCGCTGACGCTTTGAGTTGGAAGTCTTCAGTTGCACAAATGATGGTTAAAGAATGAGTTTTACTTGAGAGAGCTCGAGATTTGGTTTTCAAATTTGAGGTAGGCCGCCTTTCACATCTCATGGCCACCCTCAGAATTGAGTCGGATGTTCATATCAGTATCAAGGCATTTCAGCCGACTGACCTAGATGTTCAGAAAATTCTGCAAGAGGATACCGATAAGAGAAAAACTTACTTTCAGATTTCTGAGGATGGAACACTGAGGTTCCAAGGACAATTGTATGTACCCGATGATGCAAAGCTTAGAAAGGAGATTTTATCAGAAGCTTATCGTAGTAGTTACAATATTCATCTTGGTAGTACAAAAACGTATCGGAATCTGCGTCAACACTACTGGTGGTCTGGTATGAAGGCGGATATCGCCAAGCATGTCGCCAAGTGTTTGACGTGTCAATAAGTGAAGGTACAACATTGTAAGCCGGGAGGACTTCTGCAACCTCTCGAGATCCCAGAGTGGAAATGGGAGCACATCACAACGGACTTTGTGACAGGCTTGCCAATGAGTCAAAAGGGTAATGATTCCATTTGGGTAGTGGTCGACAGACTGACGAAGTCGGCTTACTTCATTGCAGTATGAAGGGACCTTGATAAGGCACATAGAGTTGTACATGCATCAGATTGTTTGTCTGCATGGAGTGCCGGTGACAATTACATCAGACCGAGACTCGAGGTTTACAGCTGCATTTTGGAAGAGTCTGCAAGTTGCATTAGAGACGAAGCTGCAGTACAATACGGCATATCATCCTCAAACGGATGGCCAATCTGAGAGGATGATTCAAACCATCGAAGGCATGCTGCGAGCTTGTGTATTGGATTTTAAGGGAAGCTGGGAGGAACGGCTTCATCTTGTTGAGTTTGCCTACAACAATGGTTACCAACAGAGCATTCATATGGCTCCTTTCGAAGCGTTGTATGATAGAGCGTGCAGAATGCCAGTGTGTTGGGATGAAGTCAGGAAAAGAAAGATCACAAGCCCAGAATGGGTTCAGCAGTCAGTGGATGCAATTGCAGTCATTAGGAACAAATTAAAAACCACTCAAAACCGCCAGAAAAGCTATGCAGATAAGTGCCGCAAACCATTGGGATTCCAAGTTGGTGATTACGTTTTTTTGAAGATCTCACCAATGAGGGAAACTTTGCGCTTTGGCAATAAGGGAAAACTGAGTCCGAGATACGTAGGTCAATTTGAGATTCTAGAGAGAATCGGGATCCTAGCGTATCATCTTGCATTGCAGCCGAGGTTGGCACAAGTGCATGACGTCTTTCACGTGTCGATGTTGAGGAAGTATGAGCCTAACCCGACTCACATGCTAAATTTTAAGGAATTGGATGTGGACGACAGAGTCTCGTATGTGGAAAGCTCGGTTCAAATTGTGGATTGAAAGGAGTAGATTCTGCATACAAAGACCATCCCGTTGGTCAAAGTGGTTTGGCAACACCACGATACTAAAGGAGCAACCTGGGAGAGTGAAGAGTTGATGAGACGATTGTACCCCCACATTTTTGTTTAAAAAATTGTAATGATTTAAATTTCGAGGACGAAATTTTTATAAGAGGAGAAGAGTTATGACATCCTGAAATTTCAGTCATGTTTTCAATTGAATAGATCGGGCCTTTCATCGACGCACTTATAGTGCTATTCTCTGAGTTGATCACTCATGAGATAACTAGATTATCTAGAGAAGTTCTTAAGAGATTTTAATGCAATAGACTTAAGAATTCGACCAGAAATTTACTACTCGATCGTGCTCATCTATAAAGATCATTACGGTATAGTTAAAAATCGATTAGGGATCAAAGATAGGTCGGTTCGACTGAGATGTGTGTCTAAACATGGGTGATTCCACCAAATTGCAAAATTCTCGTCGATCGATACTAGACTGATTTTTCTGTCGTTTTGGTACCCTGTGTCCGTATTTGAAATCTCAAGATTTTCATGAGCACAAAGAGTCACCAATGTGTCAAAGAGATACATTGTGACTCGAAGAAAATCAACCACAGGTCAATTGCACCAAAAAATTTCTAAAAGTTACCTAGTATGCTAGGTTACGCTAAAATCACACTAGATTGAAATTAACCGCGAATTTGAATCCGATTTTAGAAATTGAAAGTTTTGTCATGTCACGAGTCATTTTAAGAACATCAACTCATCCTCCGAAGATTTTTCTGCAAACCGAGATTTTGGTGGAAAAGTCGATATAGGGCCGTTTTCGACCGGAAAATTCAGAGAACCATTTTTGATCACATAATTGGGATGTAAGTTGGATCTATTGGCGAGGAAGAATGTTAATTTGATCGTAGGCACTTTTGTGGAATTTTTGGGAGCCGAATTGAATTAATTCAAGAGGGGATTGAAGAGGAATTGGGGGAAATTTGTGCAAAATTCGTAGCTCCCCATGCCCTCAACCTTTGGACCACCTCCAAAGCTTCCTAAGCAAGTTTGTTGGTCTGCTTTTGGCTGAGGAAGCCAGCCCATCCATGGTGGGGCCTCTTTTGGGAGACAAGAGGATAGAAGAAGAGCAAGAGGGACCCTCCAAGCAAGAGTTGTCCCCTTTCTTCCTCCCTCAACCTTACTTTCTCCATTTTAGAACCTTTGGAGGTCTGAAAATTTGTAGAGAGAAACCAGAAAAGCCTCATTGCCCATCGACGCTTGTTCGAACCGCCCGCGTTGCCATTGCTCGCCGTCGCGCTGTTTGCGAGTCCCGCAAAAGCCGCGCCCATCCCGCGCCAATCTGTGTGTCATTCCACCTTTGCCGTGACCCCAGGCCGTCCTCTGAGACGTTCAAACCTCCACCACCGTTGTTGGAGCCGCCTGGCCGCTCGCCCGTGTCCGCCAGCCACCGTCCAGTCTTGTTCGGCCCAACCACAGAGGCGGAACTCCAACAAGGGTTTTGGGACTTCGAGGCCCGTTTCCAAGCCCTTCCCAACCTTGAAAGGTTTCTCTGCTTTGGAGTTTGTGGGCCGTCTTCGCGTCCCCGTCGAAGTGAACTCACCGGCTCGAAAATCCAGTGAGTTTACTCACTAAACTCTGTTTAGGGAGTTAATTATGCTTAAGGGTTGATTAGTTTAAGTTAAGCTTATATTAGGTGGTTAGTTAGAACGGATTAGCAATTTAGTTAATCGTTTATGCATGTTAGGTAGTTAGAGTAATGTAATTAGAGACTAGATAAGCTGTAGTATTTATCTAGATAGATTCGAAAATTTTCCGCACTCGTTTTAGTATTTAATTAGGCTTTTTCGGCATAGGTGTGCATTTTTGCTATTTATTGGTATTTATTTAATTAATTTTGGTAATTATTTAATTAATTATTAATTTCTGAAAATTAGACCGGGATAGCCGGTGACCGGAATTTCGTGCTAATTGTAATGGTGTGATTGGTTTATTTAATTGACTACTATTTTGTGCCAATTGAGTTGAATTTATAATTTTGGGAATTTATCCAAAAATTGAGTATTTTCGTCTTTTAATTGAGAAACATCGGGCGTCGGTTTATAATGTCAAAAATATTTTGGTGGACCATATTCAATGGTGGGATTTTTGGAAAGGAAAATATCATATTTTGGCTAAGGGCGACCGTGTATCCACATACGATTATTTTTTTCGAGTATAATAAAAATAGTGAAATTGTTGGTTGATTAGAATGGTATACTATATCAGTCTGTAGGCTTGATATGTCAGCTTAGAGTGAGCTGTATACTTTAAGTATCGCACAACTTTGGTGAGCATTAAGTATCGCACAACTTCGGTGAGCATTATTAGTATACTATATCAACCTACGGGCCTTGATATGTCAGCTTAACATGAGCAGTATACTCTATTATTAGCTTTGGGCAAGCTATACTATCTATCTTCAGCTTAGGGTGAGCAATCCTTGATGAGATTGGACTTTATAGATAGTATTAAAGGGGTTGACCGAGAGATGGTCTTGATGGTATAGAGTTGAATGAATCGACTGATTGATGGTTGAATTGGACTGAGTTGATTGAATGATTATGAATTGTACTAACTTGTAGGAAGGATCTGAGGCAAAGGTAAGTCTTTTGATCTGTGTTTGCGCTTAGGTAGCCCTTGGAGCGTATTTCCTTCTTAGTCAGAGTTTAGAGGGTAAACTTGCTAAGACGTCGTCTCACCCCGTTATGGGATAACATTTATAGATCCTTAGATGGCTGTAGCACCTGAGCGTTTTGGCCAACCAAAGAAGGTTACTGAGCAACACTCTCAGATTCCCCTCCCTGGGTCTACGAACTCGTGCGATCCGTTATCTAGGTTAATGAGGATCTACCTCATAAGGTACCTCGTCGATTCAAATCATGATATCGTCACGGGCAAGATGGACCTAGAGAAGGCCTCCTTCCAGAGTTTGAGATTCCTAGGTCGATACTGGAGATCGCTTTTGGCAATGGCACGACGGATCCTCCCAGTGGTTTAGTGGTAGACCTGGATCTTTCGGATCTAGGGACCCCGGAGTATTCAGTTGAGGACTCGAATGCTTAGAGGATTTGTAGCCCTCCCCCTTTTTGCAGATCTTGTATATATCGGCTGATATTGAATATGACATAGTTTGACGTGTATATAAGTGTGTTGTGGTTTTCAAAAAATGATGGTCTTGTTTTTCTATCCCACCTTATTGTTGTCTGAGGATTAATTATTCGCTTCCACATGCGCATTAAAATGAATGGATTGGTGACGCGTCCTGGGACGTCGCTAGTTAATCGACCGCTGAGGGATGGGCACGCGCTCGGAGGATCGAGACGTGACAAATTGCGTAGTGGAGAACCCGCCATCTCGCCCAGACCCGGTGGAGACTGAAGAATTGGGGAATGAGTCTGACTAGTTAGTCATAGGACAGCTTGGTTTTGAGGATCGACCTTTTGTAGATTTGTGAATATAGACTAATTTTGTAAATGACCTAGTTTGCTTTGTATAAAGGTGTGTTATGGTTTTCAAAAATTGTGGCACTACTTTTCTATCCCATCTTTATGTTGTCTGGGGGTTTATTTATTCACTTCTGCATGCACATTAAAATGAATGGGTCGGTGACGCGTCCTGGGACGTCACAATTTAATCAACTACTGAGGGATGGGCACGTTCTCGGAGGATCGGGGCGTGACACTAGTTGTTCATGCTGCTCTTGTTGCTTTCCGTGAGTCTGTTGCACAGCCTCTTTCAAAAGCTTTGTCTATGGTCTTACGACAAAATCTTTGCCATGATTTTCCGTGTGGCGTTGTCTCGTCTATGGCATGGTGGAAGAGCGCCGCCACATTTGCCGCATCCGGTCGTGGATCGCGTTTCATGTTGGAAGTCTGAGCACTATATTTGTTCGACTATTTCTTGCTTGGAAAAACTAATTTAAATGTATGACCACTTTAAATCAAATGATTAATACTTTAGGAAGCTAAGCTAGTTTTGTATAAGTTACACTTGGGGCTTTCTTCTCTTTATCTAAAAACATAATGAGTCTCCAACCCTTCGGCATCATCGAATTATCTCCCGACCATAAGAAAGGAGAGCAGGGGATAAGTAAAAACCACCTATGTATCGTTCCCATTCCTAGCCATGAACGGCAATGGACCTTGTAGCGACTAGATCTGTTTAAGATAGGCTAAGCCCTCAAAAGAAATCAGGATCTATTGTTATCAAAGAGATTGAAGATAAGTCCAGTTTGAAGAACAATTAAATATGGTGTTGTCTGTCAATTAGTTGTCTACAATATCTTCAAAATTTTTCAATTAAATATTTTATTGACATAATATGGTATTGACTTAAATCCTAATTTACAACAGGTCCAAAATCTTGCCATGAAAATATATTATATATTAATGATGTCCCTCCTTCACCCCTCATGATGCCATTGATTTTACCTCCATCGTCTCTATCTTGGTCAACTTCATCGAAGTGAAATACCAGGGGAAGTTGATTTCACCCTTTGAAACCTACCCTGTCGCCATCGGCATTGCCATCTGCAGCCTGCTCCTGCGTTTCTTGTTGCTGCGTCTTGCTAATCGGGCACCACCATCTAGCGGCCGGGCTCCTCCTTGTGAGGGAGTAGCATCATACCTCCTCATTGACTTCACTGGTTCGATATCAGTGGCTTCGCTCGCGTGGTTGCTGCTCCACAACTCCTCCCACTCTGTCCCCTGGTTATTTGTGCAACTCCTATTGCTTTCTGTGGGTCTATTGCACAGCCTCTTTCAAAAACTTTGGCTTTGGTTTTATGACAAAATCTTTGCCAAAATTTTCCGTGTGGTGCCGTCTCATCTATGGCATGGTGGAAGAGCGTAGCCACATCCGCCGCACCTGGTTGTGGATCTGCGCTTATTGCTGGAAGTCTGAGCGCCCTAATTGTTCGACTGACTGTTCCCTGCTTAGATAAAGTAATCTAACCACTTTAAAACGAAAGAATAAGTACTTTAGGAAGCTAGCTAGTTTTGTTTAGGAGGCACTTGGGGCTTGTTGCGACTATATCTGAATCCATAAGAAAATCGCAATAGTACTGCACATTGGTATTATCTTCAATGAACAAAGCGTAAGGTGTGAATTGATGGAAGTTAATGGCATTCTTTTACTGTAGTGGAAGGCAATCTGTGATGATTAAGATTGCACTGCGCACAACTGCAAAAACCTAATTTACAGTTTAACCACGAAAACTTCTTCCATTAGATAAATAACAGTTTCAAATCCTTACCAATTGCTAAGAAACATAAATATTCCGGCTTGACCAAGCCTCTTAAAGGTGCATGCAGTGAGAGCCCCCTGTCTCATCCATGTCTTTTTGTCTGTTTCTCCAGATTCTGCTTTCCTCCTTTTTTGGGGTTCTTCTTGGCTAGACTCTGTTTTTCTTATTTTCGTTCTATCTGCTCTAGTAATTCCTTTGCGATGGCATCAACTGAAGCAAGACCAAAGAAAGTGCTTAAACAAGACACTTGGGCGTGGGCTTACTTTTTTGCTCTTATTTATTATTTTTTGTCAGCCTGGTTATTGAAACTTTAATAGGAAAGTTAAGTTCAAAGGCGTTCCTCCACTCCAATTTCTTTTGAGGGCTTAGCCTATCTTACTCTAATTTCGTTGCCCCCCCGGGTGCATGACCATTCATGGCTAGGAATAGGTAAGATACACTGATGGCTTTTACTTGATCCTTGCTCTCCTTAAAGTGGTTAGATTACTTTATCCAAGAAGGGAACAGTTAGTGGAACAACTAGGGCGCACAGACTTCCAACAATAAATGCAGATTCACGACCGGGTGTGGCGGATGTGGCTGCGCTCTTCCACCATGCCATAGACAAGACGGCGCCACACAGAAAATCATGGCAAAGATTTTGTCGTAAAACCAAAGCCAAAGTTTTTGAAAGAGGCCATGCAACAGACTCACGGAAAGCAATAGGAGTAGCACGAACAACAAGGGGATAGAGTGGGAGGAGTCGAGGAGCAGCAACCACATGAGTGAAGCCACCGATATCGAACAAGTGAAGTCGATGAGGAGGTGCAATGATGCTCCATCACAAGGAGGAGCGCGGCCGCTAGACGGTGGTGCCCGATTAGCAAGACGCAGCAACAAGAAATGCAGGAGCAGGCTGCAGATGGCGACAGTGGTGGTGACAGGGTGAGTTTCAAAGGGTGAAGTCAACTTCCCTTGGTATTTCACTTCGATGAAGTCGACCAGGATAGAGACAATGGAGGTTAAATCCATGGCACCGCGAGGTGTGAAGGCAGGGACATCATTTGTCATTCTTTTTATGGACAGTGGCCCTCAAAAGAAATTGGATCTATTTGTTATCGAAGAGATTGAAGATAACCTCAACAATTGTTACAAGGAGTAGAATAATCGTTTCTAGTAGCCATATAAAGGGTAGAAATTGCTCTTGAGGTTAAAGCTTCTGACCTGTTTGAAAACAATGCAAGTGTTGCAGGTTTCCTTCTTTTTCTGGTGAATCTCTTTGTAGCTTTTTGTTTGGCCATCTGATCGACATGTGCCATTTTACATTCTTTGCTGGTATACTATGGTTTTGCTCATATATCCATATGAACTGGGATATATATATGCTTTGGAGACACGAGCACAGCTGCAATTTCAAAAGCTCTGTTCTGACATCATTGCATGATCCAAATCAAAATGAAAGATTTCTGCTTTTTCATCTGTCCCACATACCCCATTACTGCTTTCTGGCTATTCCAATGACAATAAAGTTTTAGTTTGTCATTGCAGAATCAGAGAGGTTATATCATATAGTCTTCATTTGACCTCTGAGTGGTGACAACTAGATCATGATTGTGGCAAATACCTACAGATTCCTGTAGGAGGAACAAATCATATTGATTTTAATTTTCAGCAGGTTTCTTCATCATTTGATATGAACTTGGAAGTTGATCTTCTTCTCGGGTTTATAAAAGCCTGAATGCTTGTCGTGGAAAAAGATTCCCAGTGAGAGTTATCATGATACCAAGTCAAATAATGAAGCTATGTGCAAGATCTACAGAAGAACTTAAAGGCTACAAGAGTGTCAAATGCTTCTGCTAATTCACTAGCAGATGCTTAAAACTTGTAACCTTTAACTGGAGTGCAAATGTTACTGAAGAGACCGAAAATACTCTTGATAATCATTACAACAAGGACGATGGGGAGATGTTTCATTGTTTGATTCAAGATTACCAAAGATCCTAGTAGACCAAAAGATTTGGAAGTTTTTTCTTTACTGAAAAGAGAAAAAGAGGCACGTTAATGAAAAATGGCGCTTTTGCTAGCATTTTCATATATTAACTCTTTATTATTACATCAGCACGTGTCAAACGTTGTCATATGTCGTTTCTAGTTGCCAATAAAGTTATGAACTAGGATAAATAGATGCCTTGGAGATGCGAGAACAGCTGCAATACAGAAGCTTTGTTCTTTCGTCACAGAGTTATCCATATCAAATGAAAAATGTCAGTTTTTCATCTCTGTCCCATATGCATGGATATCTCTTACTAGCTATTCTGATGATCATTTTGTTTGAGTTTGTCATTGCAGAAAGACAAGAGTGGTTGCATCGTGTAGTCAGCAATTTTCCTCTCAGAGGTGACAACTAGATCTTTCTTGCTGTGAATGCGTCAGCACTTTTCCCATCTTCATGTGCTGGAAAAGAATTTTTGCAGTTCATGAATGCAAGGCCCTATAGGTAGTTTGCAAAAGCTTGGGACTAGTCCATACAAACTACTCACATCTGATATTCACTTTTCGAGGAAATAATAAGACCGGCAAGCTTCCTGACAAGTAGATTCATAATCAAATTATGCATCCCTATGCTAGTACTCCAACTCATAACATTGAGCACAAAAGTTTTACACTAAAAAATATGATATTATCTGCTTTGCTGCAGAGAATAACAATCTCAGATGTCGAGGGTCCGCGATGATCCCTGTAAGTTGAAACATCAAAAAGGAAGGTGGTCTCCTTCCTCCCCAATTCTTTTCTTCTCGATAAGTGCCTCCCCGACTCTGCAACTAACTAATGAGGTCCGACCCCTGTTTGAACGGGTTACATCCTTTTTTCCTAGCAAAAAAGAGAAGAAGACATAATTCTCTCTTTTTATCATATTTATCCTCTCCTACTAAGGCGTGCATATTTTTATATAAAAACATCTCTTCAATTACTTTCGGTCTCCTTTATTGACTGCAAAACACCCACTTCCCAACCCTCTCTCTGTTCAATCTCCTTTATTGACTAGACAAAACTAGATAAAATTATTATCTCCCTCAATGCGGGCGCTAGGTAATTTTCATGACAGCGATTCCATCTCCCTTTCTATGAGGGAGTTTCCAAGAGGCTTCGATGTTAACACAGCAATGGTTGGACCATGGGTGTCACGCCCCGATCCTCCGAGCGTGTGCCCATCTCTTAGCGGTTGATTAACTAACGACGTCCCAGGACGCGTCGCCGACCCATTCATTTGAATACACATACGGAAGCGATAATTAATCCCCAGACAACAACATGATAGGATAGAAAAATAGGGTCAAAATTTTTCGAAAACCACAACACACTTATATACATATCAAACTAAGTCATTTACAATATTAGCCGATATATACAAGGTCTGCAAAAAGGGGAGGGCTATGAATCCTCTAAGCATTTTCCATCTCTCTCGCATATACACCATTAATGCTTACTAGCTATTCCGATGATAATATAGTTGTGGTCTGTCATTGCAGAATGTGGGAGTCGTTACATCATGTAGTCTTCAGTTTACCTTTGAGCGGCAACAGCTAGATCTTTGCTGTGGCAAATGCGTTAACTAGCAATCAAGGACTATGTTGTCTCCCTGGTGGATTTAACATTCAAGCTGCCGAGGGCAAGGAAAGAAAAGAATGCCGAAATGCTGATTTTTTTTTTTTTACTGTAGGCTTTAGTTCGGATTACTAAATTTTGGCGGCGTAGATTTTAGAATCAAACTTTTCCCATCTTCATGTGCTTTGTAGAATTTACAGTTCATGTATGCGAGCTAGATAGATAGGATGCAGATGCTCGAGACAATTCTGTACAAACTACACTCATATGATGTTCATATTTGTGGAAATAATTAGACCAGCTAGCTTCCTGACAAGTTGGGAAAGAAAAAAATAAAGAAATATGCATTGATTACATAATGATTCTATGTCCTATTTTACCAAGCTAATTACTGATTAACTGAATCAATTATTGATACTCAGAATCGGTATTTCCATATTTCCAACGAGGGGTGAAGATAGGAACATCATTCGAATATCTTTATGGAAAGATGAGTACCATGGGTCCTGGGATAGGGACATCGTTAATATATCATGTGTTTTAATTGAAAGATTTTGGAGCTATTGTAGACAACTAATTGACAGACAACACCATATTTAATTGAAGATTCTTTTTTACCAATAGCTACATAAACACATATTACGTTTTGACTTTATTGATTGAGAATAGTATCCGTGACTGCTATTTTACTCGTCTGTCTGTCCCCAACAATTAATTCTCGCCGACCACGTTCTATAGGGATCATCGAATCAATAGCAATAAGTCCAGTTTGAAGAACAATTATATATGGTGTTGTCTGTCAATTAGTTGTCTACAATATCTCCAAAATCTTTCAATTAAATATTTTATTGACAGAATATGGTATCGACTTAAATCCTCATTTACAACAGGTCCAAATCTTTCCATGAAAATATATTATATATTAACGATGTCCCTCCTTCACCCCTCACGGCGCCATCGATTTTAGCTTCATTGTCTCCATCCTGGTCAACTTCATCGAAGTGAAATACTAGGGGAAGTTGATTTCACCCTTTGAAACCCACCCCGTCACCATCGGCATTGCCATCTGCAGCCTGCTCTTGCGTTTCTTGTTGCTGCATCTTGCTAATCGGGCACCACCGTCTAGCGGCCGCGCTGCTCCTTATGAGGGAGCAACATTGCACCTCCTCATCGACTTCACTGGTTCGATATCGGTGGCTTCGCTCGCGTGGTTGCTGCTCCACGACTCCTCCCACTCTATCCCTTGGTTGTTTGTGCTACTCCTATTGCTTTCCGTGGGTATGTTGTGCGGACTCTTTCAAAAACTTTGACTTTGGTTTTACAACAAAATCTTTGCCATGATATTCCGTGTGGCGCCGTCTCGTCTATGGCATGGTGGAAGAGCGCAGCCACATCCGCCGCACCTGGTTGTGGATCTGCGTTTATTGCTATAAGTCTAAGTGCCCTAGTTGTTCGACTGACTGTTCCCTACTTGGATAAAGTAATCTAACCGAATTTTTCGAATGAGGCTGCGCAACAGATTCACGGAAAGCCACAGGAGTAGCACGAACCAAGGGACGGAATGGAAGCAGCCATAGAGCAACGGCCATGTGAGCGAGGCCACTGATATTGAACCAGTGATGTTGACGAGGAGGTGTGATGACGCTCCATCACAAGGAGGAGCGCAGCTGCTAGATGGTGGTGTCGACCAAAGCAAGACGCAAAGACTAAGAAATGCAGAAGCAAGCTGCACATGTTGATGCCAGTGGCGACGGGATGGGCTTCAAACGGCGAAATCAACTTCCCCTGGAATTTAATTTGGATGAAATTGACGAGGATAGATATGATGGTTGTAAAATCCATTGCATGGGGTGGGAGTTCTTCAGCGCAGAGAGAGGTCCTGGAACTCAAATGGAGTTATCTTTCGTTGAGTTCCATGGCGTTGTCGCACCTCTTCTTCCACCACGCCATACAGGAGACCCCGTCGCACGGATGATCATGAGGAGGAGTTTGCCGGGAAGCCACAACCGAAGCCGAAGTTTTCGAATGAGGCTGCTCAACAGATTCACGGAAAGCCACAGGAGCAACACGAACCACGGGACGGAGTGGAAGCTGTCATAGAGCAACGGCCATGTGAGCGAGGCCACTGATATTGAACCAGTGATGTTGACGAGGAGGTGCGACGACGTTCCATCACAAGGAGGAGCGTCGTTGGTAGATGGTGGTGTTCGACCAGCAAGACGCAGCACTAAGAAATGCATAAGCAAGCTGCACATGGCGATGCCAGTGGCGACGGGATGGGCTTCAAATGGCGAAATCAACTTCCCCTGGAATTTAATTTGGATGAAATTGACGACGATACATATGATGGTTGTAAAATCCATCGCGCGGGGTGGGAGTTCTTTGGTGCAGAGAGAGGTCTTGGAACTCAATGAAAAACAACTCCCTTCGGAAAAAGAATTTAAAAAAAAAGAGTTGTGTCTTTTTCCCGAAAGGAGTTATCTTTCGTTGAGTTCCATGGCGTGGCCAACCCAAAAAAGGACATCAACCCACTAGCCACTAGCGAGAGAAACAACAAGAAGAAAACCCAGAAATGCATTATCTGCAGAGAGAGAGAGGTCTCGCTCGCGAGAGAAACGACAAGAAGAAAACCCGTAAAATCCATTATCTCAGAGAGAGAGGTCAGCTCTTTTTCTTCTATGGTAAGCAACGATCTCCAGCTTGCGTGCGTAATTCACACGGGTTTCTATTTATGCTCAGCCTCTCGCTTTTAATTCACACGTGTTTCTATTTCGCTCCGCCTCTACTTCCTCGACCTCGATCCGACCGCTTTGATGTTCACAACAAAGCAATTATGGTGTAGAGCAACATTCTACAAGCCACTCCCGAATTCCCATGGCTCAGTCTTTGGTCATGGCCAGCACCGACTATCATTCCTCCCTGTGCGGAGCAACCGACAAGCTAGTGGATATGAGTTCACATGCTTCCGTAGGGGTGGAGTTGAAAAAATTGTCTTGATCGGTGATGGACTCGCGAAAGGAAACCTCCCGTGTCATCCCCTAGTTTCGATTTGGAGATCTCGATGGGATTACGGGGATCGGGTTTTGTAAACTCCAAAGACAACCTTTCTCCTGAAGGTGGTGGTACTACAATGAACTTGCTACAATTATCATCATAACTTCAACGTGTGGAGGATCAAAGGCAATCCATCCAATTGATGCCCTTTTTTGGGTTGGCCACGCCATGGAACTCAACGAAAGATAACTCCTTTCGGGAAAAAGACAAAAACTATTTTTTTTATAAATTCTTTTTCCAAAGGGAGTTCTTTTTCGTTGAGTTCCAGGACCTCTCTCTACACCGAAGAACTCCCACCCCGTGCGATGGATTTTACAACCATCATATCTGTCCTCGTCAATTTCATCCAAATGAAATTCCAGGGGAAGTTGATTTCGCCGTTTGAAGCCCATCCCATCGCCACTGGCATCGCCATGTGCAGCTTGCTTCTGCATTTCTTAGTGCTGTGTCTTGCTGGTCAGACACCACCATCTAGCAGCCGCGCTCCTCCTTGTGATGGAGCATCGTTGCACCTCCTCGTCAACATCACTGGTTCAGTATCAGTGGCCTTGCTCACACGGCCGTTGCTCTATGACTGCTTCCACTCAGTCCCCTGGTTCGTGTTGCTCCTGTGGCTTTCCGTAAATCTGTTGCGCAGCCTCATTCGAAAACTTCGGCTTCGGTTGTGGCTTCACGGCAAACTCCTCCTCATGATCATCCGTGCGGTGCGGTCTCCTGTATGGCGTGGTGGAAGAAGAGGTGCGTCAACGCCATGGAACTCGA
This sequence comes from Eucalyptus brandiana, assembly GCA_014182725.1. Classification (NCBI taxonomy): domain Eukaryota; kingdom Viridiplantae; phylum Streptophyta; class Magnoliopsida; order Myrtales; family Myrtaceae; genus Eucalyptus; species Eucalyptus brandiana. The sequence goes on from CM024670.1 coordinate 37,987,093, forward strand.
CGAAAGATCCATTTGAGTTCCAGGACCTCTCTCTGCACCGAAGAACTCCCACCCCATGCGATCAATTTCACAACCATCATATCTATCCTCGTCAATCTCATCCAACTGAAATTCCAAGGGAAGTTGATTTCGCCGTTTGAAGCCCATCCCATCGCCACTGGCATCACCATGTGCAGCTTGCTTCTGCATTTCTTAGTGCTGCGTCTTGCTGGTCAGACACCACCATCTAGCAGCCGCGCTCCTCCTTGTGATGGAGTGTCGTCACACCTCCTCATCAACATCACTGGTTCAATATCAGTGGCCTCACTCACATGGCCGTTGCTCTATGGCTGCTTCCATTCCGTCCCCTGGTTGGTGCTACTCCTATGGCTTTCCGTGAATCCGTTGCGCGGCCTCATTCGAAAACTTCATTGTAGAATCAGAGAGGTTATATCATATAGTCTTCATTTGACCTCTGAGAGGTGACAACTAGATCATTGTTTTGGCAAATACCTACAGATTCCCGTGGGAGGAACAAATCATATTGATTTTAATTTTCAGCAGGTTTCTTCTTCATTTGATATGAACTTGGAAGTTAAACTTCTTCTCGGGTTTATAAAAGCCTGAATGCTTGTCGTGGAAAAAGATTCCCAGGAGAGTTATCATGATACCAAGTCAAATAATGAAGCTATGTGCAAGATCTACGAGAAGAACTTAAAGACTCGGAGGAGTGTCAAATGCTTCGCTAATTCACTAGCAGATGCTTAAAACTTGTAACCTTTAACTGGAGTGCAAATGTTACTGAAGAGACCGAAAGTACTCTTGACAATCATTACAACAAGGATGATGGGGAGATGTTTCGTTGTTTGATTCAAGGTTACCAAAGATCCTAGTACACCAAAAGATTTGGAAGTTTTTTTCTTTATTGAAAAGACAAAAAGAGGCACGCTAATGAAAAATGGCGTTTTTGCTAGCAATTTCATATATTAACTCTTTATTATCACATTGGCACGTGTCAAATGTTGTCATATGTCGTTTCTAGTTGCCAAAATAAAGTTATGAACTAGGATAAATAGATGCCTTGGAGATACGAGAACAGCTACAATATAGAAGCTTTGTTCTTTCGTCACAGAGTTATCCATATCAAATGAAAGATGTCAGTTTTTTCATCTCTGTCCCATAAGCATGGATATCGCTTACTAGCTATTCTGATGATAATTTTGTTTGAGTTTGATATTGTAAAATGACAAGAGCGGTTGCATTGTGTAGTCAGCACTTTTCCTCTTAGAGGTGACAACTAGATCTTTGTTGCTGTGAATGCGTCAACTGCTTCAGCAAATAATATTTATAAAGGCGGTGACTTCTTTTGTGATGGATCCTGTATGTATCTAGAAGCTGTTGGATCTGAGTAATGCAATCTAAGATTGCTGTCTCACTGGCTTATTGGTTTTCGTCAAGAGCTAGAATTGTAGCTTCTGTCAGAGATTCAAGTTGCCAGGGCCAAGGTGAGATCAGAAGGATGAAATATAGACTTCGTTTTTGGGAGGCTTTAGTTTAATATAACTGACTTTTGGTAGACTGCACATGTTAGAACTGAACTTTTCCCATCCTCATGTGCTGCAAAAGAATTTTTGCAGTTCATGAATGCAAGGCCCTATAGGTAGTTTGCAAAAGCTTGGGACTAGTCCATACAAACTACTCACATCTGATATTCACTTTTCGAGGAAATAATAAGACCGGCAAGCTTCCTGACAAGTTGATTCATAATCAAAGTATGCATCCCAATGTTAGTACTCCAACTCATAACATTGAGCACAAAAGTTTTACACTAAAAAATATGATATTATCTGCTTTGCTGCAGAGAATTAACAATCTCAGATGTCGAGGGTGCGCGATGATCCCCGTAAGTTGAAACATCAAAAGGAAGGTGGTCTCCTTCCTCCCCAATTCTTTTCTTCTCGATAAGTGCCTCCCGACTCGCAACTAACTAATGAGGTCCGACCCCCTGTTTGAACCGGGTTACATCCTTTTTCCTAGCAAAAAGAGAAGAAGAAGACATAATTCTCTTTTTTATCATATTTATCCTCTCCTACTAAGGCGTGCATATTTTTATATAAAAACATCTCTTCAATTACTTTCGGTCTCCTTTATTGACTACAAAACACCCACTTCCCAACCCTCTCTCTGTTCAATCTCCTTTATTGACTAGACAAAACTAGACAAAACTATTATCTCTCTCTATGCGGGCGCTGGGTAATTTTCATGACAGCGATTCCATCTCCCTTTCTATGAGGGAGTTTCCAAGAGGCTTCAATGTTAACACAGCAATGGTTGGACCATGGGTGTCACGCCCTGATCCTCCGAGCGCGTGCCCATCTCTCAACGGTTGATTAACTAACGACGTCAAAGGACACGTCGCCGACCCATTCATTTTAATACGCATGCGGAAGCGATAATTAATCCCCAGACGACAACTGGATAGGATAGAAAAACAGGGTCAGAATTTTTCGAAAACCACAACACACTTATATACATATCAAATTAAGTCATTTACAATATTAGCCGATATATACAAGGTCTGCAAAAAGGGGAGGGCTATGGATCCTCCAAGCATTTTCCATCTCTCTCGCATATACACCATTAATGCTTACTAGCTATTCCGATGATAATATAGTTGTGGTCTGTCATTGCAGAATGTGGGAGTCGTTACATCATGTAGTCTTCAGTTTACCTTTGAGCGGCAACGGCTAGATCTTTGTTGTGGCAAATGCGTTAACTTGCAATCAAGGACTATGTTGTCTCCCTGGTGGATTTAACATTCAAGCTGCCGAGGGCAAGGAAAGAAAAGAATGCCGAAATGCTGATTTTTTTTTCTGTAGGCTTTAGTTCAGGATTACTAAATTTTGGCAGACTGTAGATTTTAGAATCAAACTTTTTCCATCTTCATGTGCTGTAGAATTTACAATTCATGTATGCAGAGCTAGATAGATAGTATGCAGATGCTCGAGACAATTCTGTACAAACTACACTCATATGATGTTCATATTTGTGGAAATAATTAGACCAGCTAGCTTCCTGACAAGTTGGGAAAGAAAAAAAATAAAGAAATATGCACTGATTACATAATGATTCTATGTCCTATTTTACTAAGCTAATTACTGATTAACTGAATCAATTATTGATACTCAGCATCGGTATTTCCATATTTCCAACGAGGGGTGAAGATAGGAACATCATTCGAATATTTTTATGGAAAGATGAGTACCATGGGTCCTGGGATAGGGACATCGTTAATATATCATGTGTTTTAATTGAAAGATTTTGGAGCTATTGTAGACAACTAATTGACAGACAACACCATATTTAATTGAAGATTCTTTTTTACCAATAGCTACATAAACACATATTACGTTTTGACCTTATTGATTGAGAATAGTATCCGTGACTGCTATTTACTCGTCTGTCTGTCCCCAACAATTAATTCTCGCTAACCACGTCCTATAGGGATGATCGAATCAATAGCAATAAGTCCAGTTTGAAGAACAATTAAATATGGTGTTGTCTGTCAATTAGTTGTCTACAATATCTCCAAAATCTTTCAATTAAATATTTTATTGACAGAATATGGTATCGACTTAAATCCTCATTTACAACAGGTCCAAAATCTTTCCATGAAAATATATTATATACTAACGATGTCCCTCCTTCACCCCTCACGGCGCCATCGATTTTACCTTCATTGTCTCTATCCTGGTCAACTTCATCGAAGTGAAATACTAGGGGAAGTTGATTTCACCCTTTGAAACCCACCCTGTCACCATCGGCATTGCCATTTGCAGCCTGCTCTTGCGTTTCTTGTTGTTGCGTCTTGCTAATCGGGCACCACCGTCTAGCGGCCGCGCTGCTCCTTATGAGGGAGCAACATCACACCTCCTCATCGACTTGACTGGTTCGATATCGGTGGCTTCGCTCGCGTGGTTGCTGCTCCACGACTCCTCCCACTCTATCTCGTGGTTGTTTGTGCTACTCCTATTGCTTTCCGTGGGTATGTTGTGCAGACTCTTTCAAAAACTTTGACTTTGGTTTTACAACAAAATCTTTGCCATGATATTCCATGTGGCGCCGTCTCGTCTATGGAATGGTGGAAGAGCACAGCCACATCCACTGCACCTGGTTGTGGATCTACATTTATTGCTGTAAGTCTGAGTGCCCTAATTGTTCGACTGACTATTCCCTGCTTGGATAAAGTAATCTAACCGAAGTTTTCGAATGAGGCTGCACAACAGATTCACGGAAAGCCACAGGAGTAGCACGAACCAGGGGACGAAATGGAAGCATTCATAGAGCAACGGCCATGTGAGCGAGGCCACTGATATTGAACCAGTGATGTTGACGAGGAGGTGTGACGACACTCCATCACAAGGAGAAGCACGGCTGCTAGATGGTGGTGTCTGACCAGCTAGACGCAGCACTAAGAAATGCAGAAGCAAGCTGCACAGGGCGATGCCAGGGGCGACGGGATGGGCTTCAAATGGCGAAATCAACTTCCCCGGAATTTCATTTGGATGAAATTGACGAGGATAGATATGATGGTTGTAAAATCCATCGCACGAGGTGGGAGTTCTTTGGTGCAGAGAGAGGTCCTGGAACTCAGATGGAGTTATCTTTCGTTGAGTTCCATGGCGTGGTCGCACCTCTTCTTCCACCACGCCATATAGGAGACCGCGCCGCACGGATGATCATGAGGAGGAGTTTGTCGTGAAGCCACAACCGAAGCTGAAGTTTTCGAATGAGGCTGCTCAACAGATTCACGGAAAGCCACAGGAGCAACACGACCCAGGGGATGGAGTGGAAGCAATCATAGAGCAACGGCCACGTGAGCGAGGCCACTAATATTGAACCAGTGATGTTGATGAGGAGGTGCAACGACGCTCTATCACAAGGAGGAGCGCCGTTGGTAGATGGTGGTGTTCGACCAGCAAGATGCAACACTAAGAAATGCAGAAGCAAGCTGCACATGGCGATGCCAGTGGCGACGGGATGGGCTTCAAATGGCGAAATCAACTTCTCCTGGAATTTAATTTGGATAAAATTGACGAGGATAGATATGATGGTTGTAAAATCCATCGCGCGGGGTGGGAGTTCTTTGGTGCAGAGAGAGGTCCTGGAACTCAACGAAAAAGAACTCCCTTCGGAAAAAGGAATTTATAAAAAAAGAGTTGTGTCTTTTTCCCGAAAGGAGTTATCTTTCATTGAGTTCCATGGCATGGCCAACCCAAAAAAGGACATCAACCCACTAGCCACTAGCGAGAGAAACAACAAAAAGAAAACCCAGAAATGCATTATCTGCACAGAGAGAGAGAGGTCTGCTCGCAAGAGAAACGACAAGATGAAAACCCAGAAATCCATTATTTGCAGAGAGAGAGGTCAGCTCTTTTTCTTCTATGGTAAGCAACAGATCTCCAGCTTGCTGTGCGTAATTCACACGGGTTTCTATTTATGCTCAGCCTCTGCTTTTAATTCACACGGGTTTCTATTTCTGCTCTGCCTCTACTTCCTCGACCTCGATCCGACTGCTTTGATGTTCACAACAAAGCAATTATGGTGTAGAGCAACATTCTACAAGCCACTCCCGAATTCCCATGGCTCAGTCTTTGGTCATGGCTGGCACCGACTATCATTCCTCCCTGTGCGGAGCAACTGACAAGCTAGTGGATATGAGTTCACATGCTTTCGTAGGGGTGGAGTTGAAAAAATTGTCTTGATCGGTGATGGACTCTGCAGAAGGAAACCTCCCAGGTCATCCCCTAGTTTCTGATTTGGAGATCTCTGATGGGATTATGGGGGGATCAGGTTTTGTAAACTCCAAAGACAACCTTTCTCCCGAAGGTGGTGGTATTACAATGAACTTGCTTCAATTATCATCATAACTTCAACGTGTGGAGGATCAAATGCAATCCATCCATTTGATGTCCTTTTTTGGGTTGGCCACGCCATGGAACTCAACGAAAGATAACTCCTTTCGGGAAAAAGACAAAAACTCTTTTTATATATATTCTTTTTCCGAAGGGAGTTCTTTTTCGTTGAGTTCCAGGACCTCTCTCTACACCGAAGAACTCCCACCCCATGCGATGGATTTTACAACCATCATATCTATCCTCGTCAATTTCATCCAAATGAAATTCTAGGGGAAGTTGATTTCGCCGTTTGAAGCCCATCCCGTCGCCACTGGCATCACCATGTGCAGCTTGCTTCTGCATTTCTTAGTGCTGCGTCTTGCTGGTCAGACACCACCATCTAGCAGCCGTGCTCCTCCTTGTGATGGAGCGTCATCACACCTCCTCGTCAACATCACTGGTTCAATATCAGTGGCCTCGCTCACATGGCCGTTGCTCTATGGCTGCTTCCATTCCGTCCCCTGGTTCGTGCTGCTCCTGTGGCTTTCCGTGAATCTGTTGCGCAGCCTCATTCGAAAACTTCATTGTAGACTCAGAGAGGTTATATCATATAGTCTTCATTTGACCTGTGAGAGGTGACAACTAGATCATTGTTGTGGCAAATACCTACAGATTCCCGTAGGAGGAACAAATCATATTGATTTTAATTTTCAGCAAGTTTCTTCATCATTTCATATGAACTTGGAAGTTTCTTCATCATTTCATATGAACTTGGAAGTTAAACTTCTTCTCAGGTTTATAAAAGCCTGAATGCTTGTCGTGGAAAAAGATTCCCAGGAGAGTTATCATGATACCAAGTCAAATAATGAAGCTATGTGCAAGATCTACAGAAGAACTTAAAGACTGCAGGAGTGTCAAATGCTTCTGCTAATTCACTAGCAGATGCTTAAAACTTGTAACCTTTAACTGGAGTGCAAATGTTACTGAAGAGACCGAAAGTACTCTTGACAATCATTACAACAAGGACGATGGGGAGATGTTTCGTTGTTTGATTCAAGGTTACCAAAGATCCTAGTAGACCAAAAGATTTGGAAGTTTTCTCTTTACTGAAAAGAGAAAAAGAGGCACGTTAATGAAAAATGGCGTTTTTGCTAGCATTTTCATATATTAACTCTTTATTATCACATCAGCACGTGTCAAATGTTGTCATGTGTCGTTTCTAGTTGCCAAAATAAAGTTATGAACTAGGATAAATAGATGCCTTGGAGATACGAGAACAGCTACAATATAGAAGCTTTGTTCTTTCGTCACAGAGTTATCCATATCAAATGAAAGATGTCAGTTTTTTCATCTCTCGTCCCATAAGCATGGATATCGCTTACTAGCTATTCGATGATAATTTTGTTTGAGTTTGATATTGTAAAATGACAAGAGCGGTTGCATTGTGTAGTCGCACTTTTCCTCTTAGAGGTGACAACTAGATCTTTGTTGCTTGAATGCGTCAACTCAGCTTGAAAAAATAATATTTATAAAGGCGGTGACTTCTTTTGTGATGGATCCCGTATGTATCTAGAAGCCGTTGGATTCGAGTAATGCAATCTAAGATTGCTGTCTCACTGTCTTATTGGTTTTCGTCAAGAGCTAGAATTGTAGCTTCTGTCAGAGATTCAAGTTGCCAGGGCCAAGGTGAGATCAGAAGGCTGAAATATAGACTTCGTTTTTGGGAGGCTTTAGTTTACTATAACTGACTTTTGGTAGACCACACCTGTTAGAACTGAACTTTTCCCATCCTCATGTGCTGCAAAAGAATTTTTGCAGTTCATGAATGCAAGGCCCTATAGGTAGTTTGCAAAAGCTTGGGACTAGTCCATACAAACTACTCACATCTGATATTCACTTTTCGAGGAAATAATAAGACCGGCAAGCTTCCTGACAAGTTGATTCATAATCAAAGTATGCATCCCAATGTTAGTACTCCAACTCATAACATTGAGCACAAAAGTTTTACACTAAAAAATATGATATTATCTGCTTTGCTGCAGAGACTAACAATCTCAGATGTCGAGGGTGCGCGATGATCCCTGTAAGTTGAAACATCAAAAAGGAAGGTGGTCTCCTTCCTCCCCAATTCTTTTCTTCTCGATAAATGCCTCCCCGACTCTGCAACTAACTAATGAGGTCCAACCCCTGTTTGAACCGGGTTACATCCTTTTTTCCTAGCAAAAAAGAGAAGAAGAAGACATAATTCTCTCTTTTTATCATATTCATCCTCTCCTACTAAGGCGTGCATATTTTTATATAAAAGCATCTCTTCAATTACTTTCGGTCTCCTTTATTGACTACAAAACACCCACTTCCCAACCCTCTCTCTGTTCAATCTCCTTTATTGACTAGACAAAACTAGACAAAACTACTATCTCTCTCTATGCGGGCTGGGTAATTTTCATGACAGCGATTCCATCTCCCTTTCTATGAGGGAGTTTCCAAGAGGCTTGATGTTAACACAGCAATGGTTGGACCATGGGTGTCACGCCCTGATCCTCCGAGCACGTGCCCATCTCTCAACGGTTGATTAACTAACGACGTCGCAGGACACGTCGCCGACCCATTCATTTTAATACGCATGCGGAAGCGATAATTAATCCCCAGACGACAACTGGATAGGATAGAAAAACAGGGTCAGAATTTTTCGAAAACCACAACACACTTATATACATATCAAATTAAGTCATTTACAATATTAGCTGATATATACAAGGTCTGCAAAAAGGGGAGGGCTATGGATCCTCCAAGCATTTTCCATCTCTCTCGCATATACACCATTAATGCTTACTAGCTATTCCGATGATAATATAGTTGTGGTCTGTCATTGCAGAATGTGGGAGTCGTTACATCATGTAGTCTTCACTTTACCTTTGAGCGGCAATGGCTAGATCTTTGCTGTGGCAAATGCGTTAACTTGCAATCAAGGACTATGTTGTCTCCCTGGTGGATTTAACATTCAAGCTGCCGAGGCCAAGGAAAGAAAAGAATGCCGAAATGCTGATTTTTTTTCTGTAGGCTTTAGTTCAGGATTACTAAATTCTGGCGGACTGTAGATTTTAGAATCAAACTTTTCCCATCTTCATGTGCTGTAGAATTTACAGTTCATGTATGCAAAGCTAGATAGATAGTATGCAGATGCTCGAGACAATTCTGTACAAACTACACTCATATGATGTTCATATTTGTGGAAATAATTAGACCAGCTAGCTTCCTGACAAGTTGGGAAAGAAAAAAATAAAGAAATATGCACTGATTACATAATGATTCTATGTCCTATTTTACCAAGCTAATTACTGATTAACTGAATCAATTATTGATACTCAGAATCGGTATTTCCATATTTCCAACGAGGGGTGAAGTTAGGAACATCATTCGAATATTTTTATGGAAAGATGAGTACCATGGGTCCTGGGATAGGGACATCGTTAATATATCATGTGTTTTAATTGAAAGATTTTGGAGCTATTGTAGACAACTAATTGACAGACAACACCATATTTAATTGAAGATTCTTTTTTACCAATAGCTAGATAAACACATATTACGTTTTGACCTTATTGATTGAGAATAGTATCTGTGACTGCTATTTTACTCGTCTGTATGTCCCCAACAATTAATTCTCGCTGACCACGTCCTATAGGGATCATCGAATCAATAGCAATAAGTCCAGCTTGAAGAACAATTAAATATGGTGTTGTCTGTTAATTAGTTGTCTACAATATCTCCAAAATCTTTCAATTAAATATTTTATTGACAGAATATGGTATCGACTTAAATCCTCATTTACAACAGGTCTAAAATCTTTCCATGAAAATATATTATATATTAACGATGTCCCTCCTTCACCCCTCACGGCGCCATCGATTTTACCTTCATTGTCTCTATCCTGGTCAATTTCATCGAAGTGAAATACTAGGGGAAGTTGATTTCACCCTTTGAAACCCACCCCGTCACCATCGGCATTGCCATCTGCAGCCTGCTCCTTGCTCTTGCGTTTCTTGTTGTTGCGTCTTGCTAATCGGGCACCACCGTCTAGCGGCCGCGCTACTCCTTATGAGGGAGCAACATCACACCTCAACTTCACTGGTTCGATATCGGTGGCTTCGCTCGCGTGGTTGCTGCTCCACGACTCCTCCAACTCTATCCCCTGGTTGTTTGTGCTACTCCTATTGTTTTCCATGCGTATGTTGCGCGGACTCTTTCAAAAACTTTGACTTTGGTTTTACAACAAAATCTTTGCAATGATATTCCGTGTGGCGCCGTCTTGTCTATGGCATGGTGGAAGAGCGCAGCCACATCCGCTGCACCTGGTTGTGGATCTACGTTTATTGCTGTAAGTTTGAGTGCCCTAATTGTTCGACTGACTGTTCCCTGCTTGGATAAAGTAATCTAACCGAAATTTTCGAATGAGGCTACCCAACAGATTCACGGAAAGCCACAGGAGCAGCACGAACCAGGGGACGGAGTGGAAGCAGTCATAGAGCAACGATCATGTGAGCGAGGCCACTGATATTGAACCAGTATGTTGGCGAGGAGGTGCGATGACGCTCCATCACAAGGAGGAGCGCGGCTGCTAGATGGTGGTGTCTGACCAGCAAGACGTAGCACTAAGAAATGCAGAAGCAAGCTGCACATGGCAATGCCAGTGGTGACGGGATGGGCTTCAAATGGCGAAATCAACTTCCCCTGGAATTTAATTTGGATGAAATTGACGAGGATAGATATGATGGTTGTAAAATCCATCGCGCGGGGTGGGAGTTCTTTGGTGCAGAGAGAGGTCCTAGAACTCAACGAAAAAGAACTCCCTTCGGAAAAATCCCTTCGGAAAAAGAATTTATAAAAAAAAGAGTTTGTCTTTTTCTCGAAAGGAGTTATCTTTCGTTGAGTTCCATGGCGTGGCCAACCAAAAAAGGACATCAACCCACTACCCACTAGCGAGAGAAACAAGAAGAAGAAAACCCAGAAATGCATTATCTGCACACACAGAGAGGTCTGCTCATGAGAGAAACGACAAGAAGAAAACCCGGAAATGCATTATCTGCAAAGAGAGAGGTCAGCTCTTTTTCTTCTATGGTAAGCAACAGATCTCCAGCTTGCTGTGCGTAATTCACACGGGTTTCGGGTGGGAGTTCTTTGGTGTAGAGAGGGTCCTAGAACTCAACGAAAAGAACTCCCTTCGGAAAAATCCCTTCGGAAAAAGAATTTATAAAAAAAAAAAGAGTTTGTCTTTTTCTCGAAAGGAGTTATCTTTCGTTGAGTTCCATGGCGTGGCCAACCAAAAAAGGACATCAACCCACTAGCCACTAGCGAGAGAAACAACAAGAAGAAAACCCAGAAATGCATTATCTGCACGCACAGAGAGGTCTGCTCATGAGAGAAACGACAAGAAGAAAACATGGAAATGCATTATCTGCAAAGAGAGAGGTCAGCTCTTTTTCTTCTATGGTAAGCAACAGATCTCCAGCTTCCTGTGCGTAATTCACACGGGTTTCTATTTATGCTCGCCTCGCTTTTAATTCACACGGGTATCTATTTCTGCTCGCCTCTACTTCCTCGACCTCGGTCCGACCGCTTTGATGTTCACAACAAAGCAATTATGGTGTAGAGCAACATTCTACAAGCCACTCCCGAATTCCCATGGCTCAGTCTTTGGTCATGGCTGGCACCGACTATCATTCCTCCCTGTGCGGAGCAACCAACAAGCTAGTGGATATGAGTTCACATGCTTCCGTAGGGGTGGAGTTGAAAAAATTGTCTTCATCGGTGATGGACTCTGCAGAAGGAAACCTCCCAGGTCATCCCCTAGTTTCTGATTTGGAGATCTCTAATGGGATTACTGGGGATCGGGTTTTGTAAACTCCAACGACAACCTTTCTCCCGAAGGTGGTGGTACTACAATGAACTTGCTTCAATTATCATCATAACTTCAACGTGTGGAGGATCAAAGGCAATCCATCCATTTGATGTCCTTTTTTGGGTTGGCCACGCCATGGAACTCAACGAAAGATAACTCCTTTTGGGAAAAAGACAAAAATTCTTTTTTTTATAAATTCTTTTTCCGAAGGGAGTTCTTTTTCGTTGAGTTCCAGAACCTCTCTCTGCACCGAAGAACTCCCACCCCGTGCGATGGATTTTACAACCATCATATCTGTCCTCGTCAATTTCATCCAAATGAAATTCCAGGGGAAGTTGATTTCGCCGTTTGAAGCCCATCCCGTCGCCACTGGCATTGCCATGTGCAGCTTGCTTCTGCATTTCTTAGTGCTGCGTCTTGCTGGTCAGACACCACCATCTAGCAGCCGCGCTCCTCCTTGTGATGGAGCGTCGTCGCACCTCCTCGTCAACATCACTGGTTCAATATTAGTGGCCTTGCTCACACGGCCGTTGCTCTATGACTGCTTCCACTCCGTCCCCTGGTTCGTGCTGCTCCTGTGGCTCTCTGTAAATCTGTTGCGCAGCCTCATTCGAAAACTTCATTGTAGAATCAAAGAGGTCATATCATATAGTCTTCATTTGACCTCTGAGAGGTGACAACTAGATCATTGTTGTGGCAAATACCTACAGATTCCCGTAGGAGGAACAAATCATATTGATTTTAATTTTCAGCAGGTTTCTTCATCATTTCATATGAACTTGGAAGTTGATCTTCTTCTCGGGTTTATAAAAGCCTGAATGCTTGTCGTGGAAAAAGATTCCCAGGAGAGTTATCATGATACCAAGTCAAATAATGAAGCTATGTGCAAGATCTACAGAAGAACTTAAAGACTGCAAGAGTGTCAAATGCTTCTGCTAATTCACTAGCAGATGCTTAAAACTTGTAACCTTTAACTGGAGTGCAAATGTTACTGAAGAGACCGAAACTGCTCTTGACAATCATTACAACAAGGACGATGGGGAGATGTTTCGTTGTTTGATTCAAGGTTACCAAAGATCCTAGAAGACCAAAAGATTTGGAAGTTTTTCTTTACTGAAAAGAGAAAAGAGGCACGTTAATGAAAAATGGCGTTTTTGCTAGCATTTTCATATATTAACTCTTTATTATCACATCGGCACGTGTCAAATGTTGTCATATGTCGTTTCTAGTTGCCAAAATAAAGTTATGAGCTAGGATAAATAGATTCCTTGGAGATGCGAGAACAGCTGCAATATAGAAGCTTTGTTCTTTCGTCACAGAGTTATCCATATCAAATGAAAAATGTCAGTTTTTTCATCTCTGTCCCATACGCATGGATATCGCTTACTAGCTATTCTGATGATAATTTTGTTTGAGTTTGATATTGCAAAATGACAAGAGCGGTTGCATTGTGTAGTCAGCACTTTTCCTCTCAGAGGTGAAAACTAGATCTTTGTTGCTGTGAATGCGTCAACTGCTTCAGCAAATAATATTTATAAAGGCGGTGACTTCTTTTGTGATGGATCCTTTACGTATCTGGAAGCTCTTGGATCTGAGTAATGCAATCTAAGACTGCTGTCTCACTGGCTTATTGGTTTTAGTCAGGAGCTAGAATTGTAGCTTCTGTCAGAGATTCAAGTTGCCAGGGCCATGGTGAGATAAGAAGTCTGAAATATAGACTTCGTTTTTGGGAGGCTTTAGTTTAATATAATTGACTCTTGGTAGACTGCACATGTTAGAACTGAACTTTTCCCATCCTCATGTGCTGCAAAAGAATTTTTGCAGTTCATGAATGCAAGGCCCTATAGGTAGTTTGCAAAAGCTTGGGACTAGTCCATACAAACTACTCACATCTGATATTCACTTTTCGAGGAAATAATAAGAACGGCAAGCTTCCTGACAAGTTGATTCATAATCAAATTATGCATCCCTATGTTAGTACTCCAACTCATAACATTGAGCACAAAAGTTTTACACTAAAAAATATGATATTATCTGCTTTGCTGCAGAGAATAACAATCTCAGATGTCGAGTGTCCGCAGTGATCCCTGTAAGTTGAAACATCAAAAAGGATGGTGGTCTCCTTCCTCCCCCATTCTTTTCTTCTCGATAAGTGCCTCCCCAACTCTGCAACTACATGCATTTTGGTTGCATCTTTTTGTGACCAGCATTGCACATCTTTTTTTTAGCATCCTCAGTTGTGTGCTCGTTCTGTCCTCTTTTTCCTGCAGAATTGCAATTGTTTCATCTAGTTCAGCCATAGCAGGGTCTTCAGGTACTTCCACTATTCCAGCAACCTGTATTTGGTACTAGCAAGTTTTCTGTTAATTATTACTTATTGTAGAGGAAGAGTCTATATATATATAATGTTAAACAGCAAAAAGGCTTATTCACCACAGCAAATGGCACTGGCAGCATCTTGTATCCACTAGATGGATAAAGTCCGTCTAGTAAGAGAGCACTTCTGGGATGAAAATGCACCGTGGGTAAAACGCATTTGATATGAGTAATCAATGGCAAGGGCATTCATTGCAGTTGTAAGCACCCAGATTCAGGTCCCTTGTCTTCTTGCAAAGGTCACAATAGTACTGATTGGTATCATTTTATTGAGGCGTAAAGTGTGAGTTGATGGAAGTTAATGGGAATCTTTTACTGTACTGGAAGGCAATCTCTGATGATTAAGATTGCAATGCACACAACTATAAAAGTCGAACCTGCAAAATTTACAACAGAGCATCGTGTGGAAGGGGTGATCGTGCAGTGCATTCATCACAAGCCTTGCACGGACCAGCCTACATGTGACAGTTCCAGCGGCAGAGGGTGATCGTGCAGTGCATAAAGAAGAGGCAACCAAGACAACCGTGGACCTTTGCACCGGACTCTGTTTTAGAGCTTTGTGTGGAAGACCAGTGGATGCTGACGGTCGAAATGGTAGAGAACCGAGTCCTTAGTGCCTCCAGATCTTGCGAACATAGAGTTAAAGCCATGCGTGCAGTCCATGTCGAGGCTGAATTTGCATTTTCTGCAGTCGGAAACCATGGTAAGCAACTAAGCATTACATTTAGCTCCTCCATTTGTTCGAAAGCGAGGGTCATCTCTGCGGGAGACTCGGTGCAAGTTTTGTGGAGAAAAGTAATGCACGGCATCCACAGACCTGCCCCGAGATCTGTTGCTCGCAGGCTTTGCATTTGATTCTACTTTTCATCCTGAGATGATGGAATGTGAGCAGATGCTCTTGAGCATTTGTTGGATGGTCACAATCGACGCATTCGAATGACAAAATAAGGTTTTCATATATAAAAGCGAAATATTGAATAGACTGGTGAGATCACATATTTCATCGAGTTGTGACCAGGTTTGTTAGGAAAATAAATTGATATTTTATATACATACACGTTAGGGTTGGGTGAACCAAGACACCATCATAAAAATATATGGAGGAAAGTATCTTTCGAAGGCAACAGGTAAGCGGTGAAGACAATGACTAGTTTAATGTAGTTTCTTTGTAATAGGACCTAGTCATCAGATGTTTTCCCTTACGCCCTTCTCGTTCTTCCCTTCTTTTACTCATTTCTCATCCCCCGTTTGCCGCTTTCCCGTGCCCTCCCCCCATTTCTCTCTCCTCTCTAAAAGTTTCCACAAATATTCCTCCTCAATACCTTAGTCTTTTTCTGACCAAAAAAAAAAAAAAAATACCTTAATTTCTCTGTGTCTCGAAAAGATGAAATTTATGTACGATGCAGTTTGGATGAAATAAGATTATGATGCATGGGCATTTTTCATTTATGGTGATGATCTTCATCTCACTAATTTATATATTCCTTTTGCTAAAGTTTTTGAATTTATTATACTAATAAGGTCCGACCCTTGTTTGAACCGAGTTGCATCCTTTTTTCCAGGCAAAAAGTGTTGGAGATATGCGAGGATCGGACCTGAGATTATGGCCGAACCGAGAAGATTGCAAGCGATTATAATTGACAGATTATATCAATTCGAGATTGGATTTGATTTAATGTATCTTCATTTATTTTTTCCACAGTTAGACATTCATTGTACTACAAATAGGTGCTTGTATAATGTAAAACACACGACTGAATATACAAGAAAATATAAGTCGTTTTCCATCTTCTTGCCTTACTCCTCAAACTCGACATGGTATCGAGCCATATTTTCCAACCTAGCTTCCGCAAACCACTCAAATTGCCTCCATTTTTTCTGATCTGTTATTGCAAATTAAGCTGTGCAAAACAAATCAGCAATCGGTAGGAATTTGTTTCTCACATCATGGCCAAGAATAAGAACTCGCCTGACGGAGGAAATTCTTCAATGGAGGAAAATCTGAACTCACCACGAACGTAGAATCGGATCAAATTGATCCCACCGAAGATCAACATTCTGCAGCACCACCACTTGCTCCAGTAAACGCTCCCGGCTCGACCCAGTGGGCTCCTATACAATGGTTTCCCGTTCAAGGTCCATGGGCCCCATATGGCGCATCTGGAGAAGAAGATGAGTCCCCGGGCCAAACGATGCATCTTCATGGGATATCCAACTCTTCAAAAGGGATATCGTGTCTTCGAACCATCAACGGGGAACTTCTTTATAAGCAGGGATGTCGTTTTCCATGAAGACATTTTTCCTTTTCAGGAAGAAACATTTTCAATTGAGCCTTCCAGCTCGAATAACAAGAACGGACATTTTCTATTTGAGGAAGGTTCATCTCCTATTTCCCATTATATACATGCCCCGTCTCTAGACACTCCGACTTCTTCTCCAGTGAATGAGACCGCTATGGATTTCCCATCCACTCCAGATCACTCAATTACAAAACCTGCGGTGGACATTGAAGCAAGTTCTGATTCAAACCAATTGTCTTCACAGTCAACCTCAAAGTCATCATCTCCTACACCTGCTCGCATTCCCCCACGACGTTCAGGACGAATTATTCATCCTCCTACATGGACGAAGGACTATGTCTGTGCATCCCTCAGCTCCACAGGTACCTCATATCCTATCTCCTCTTATGTTTCGTTTGATCGCCTGTCTACGGAACATATGTGCTGCATTAGTCGTATTTCCGAGGAGATAGAACCATCATCCTACAATGAAGCAATTCGTGATCTGCGATGGCAAAAGGCCATGGAAGCGAGCCGCATGCCTTAATAGAAAATCACACATGGGATATAGTTCCATTACCTGCTCATCGGAAACCCATTGGCTGCAAATGGGTATATAAGATCAAGTACAAGGCTGATGGATCTGTTGAACGATATAAAGCCCGTTTAGTGGCCAAAGGCTTTACGCAACGTGAGGGTTTCGATTACCACGAGACGTTCTCTCCCGTCGCAAAGGACGTTATCGTTCGCTCCTTTCTTTCCATTGCTTTTTTTCGAGATTGGGATTTACATCAAATGGATGTCCACAATGCCTTCCTTCATGGTGATCTTGATGAAGAAATATATATGGACCTTCCACCGGGATTACGGCGACAGGGGGAGCCTGGAGTATGTCGTCTCCGTAAGTCCCTTTATGGGCTCAAGCAAGCTTCTCGGCAGTGGTATGCAAAATTTACTACAGCTCTTACAGCCATTGGTTTCAAGCAATCCAAGCACGACTATGCCCTTTTCACTTGGACAAAAGGTACGTCATCAATTTATCTAATGATATATGTTGATGATATACTTATTATGGGAAACGATGGATTGGTCATCAAGAGTCTCAAAGAATATCTGCATTCTACTTTCCGCATTAAGGACTTGGGACCTCCCAAGTATTTCCTTGGTATTGAGATTGCTCGCTCAAACTTGGGAATCTCTCTAAGCCAACGGAAGTTTGTGTTAGAAATTATCTCTGAAGCAGGCTTATCAGGATGTAAACCGGCTGCCATTCCCATCGATCAGAACATCAAGTTAACTACCGTTGATTATGACGCCGGATCATCTTCTGAGACTGGTGACCCACTACTCGAAGATCCATCCCGCTATCAAAGGCTTGTTGGGAAACTCATATATCTCACCATGACCAGGCCAGATATATGTTATGCAGTGCAGACACTCAGCCAATTCATGCATAATCCGAAGGAATCTCACATGAATGCAGCCTTGAAGGTTGTAAAATATTTAAAGAAATGTCCAGGACTTGGAATACTCCTTTCTCGAGATTGCAATTTGGAAATGAATGCTTATTGTGATACAGATTATGCCACATGTCCCATGAGTCGAAGATCAATTACTGGCTTTTGCATTATATTAGGAAAGTCGTTACTTTCATGGAAGACAAAGAAGCAGTCGACTGTATCATTATCATCCGCTGAAGCTGAATACCGAGCCATGGCCAAAATCGTTTGTGAAATAGTTTGGATACGAGGCTTGCTTTCAGACCTTGGGATACGAGTCAAAGGACCAACGAATCTATTTTGTGACAATGATGCAGCACTCAAACTCGCGGCGAATCCTATATTTCATGAAAGAACGAAACATATTGAAGTGGATTGTCATTACACTCGAGATAAGATCCAAGAAGGAGTAATCAAGACGAATGGAATTGGAACCACGGAACAGCCTGCAGACATCTTTACTAAGCCATTATGTCAAAGACAACACGCATATCTACTAAACAAGCTTGGCGTCTTGGATATATATCAGCCACCAGCTTGAGGGGGAGTGTTGGAGATATGCGAGGATCGGACCTGAGATTATGGCCGAACCGAGAAGATTGCAAGCGATTATAATTGACAGATTATATCAATTCGAGATTGGATTTGATTTAATGTATCTTCATTTATTTTTTCCACAGTTAGACATTCATTGTACTACAAATAGGTGCTTGTATAATGTAAAACACACGACTGAATATACAAGAAAATATAAGTCGTTTTCCATC
The DNA here is from genome assembly GCA_014182725.1 of Eucalyptus brandiana. Classification (NCBI taxonomy): domain Eukaryota; kingdom Viridiplantae; phylum Streptophyta; class Magnoliopsida; order Myrtales; family Myrtaceae; genus Eucalyptus; species Eucalyptus brandiana. The sequence continues at coordinate 38,005,789 of CM024670.1, forward strand.
TTCTTGCCTTACTCCTCAAACTCTGACAAAAAGAGAAGAAGAAGACAGAATTCTCTCTTTTTATCATATTTATCCTCTCCTACTAAGGCGTGCGTATTTTTATATAAAAACATCTCTTCAATAACTTTTGGTCTCCTTTATTGACTACAAAACACCCACCTCCCAACCCTCTCTCTGTTCAATCTCCTTTATTGACTATACAAAACTAGACAAAAAATTTTCATCTAGTTCAGGCTGTTCAGCAATAGCAGGGTCTTCAGGTGCACTATTCTAGCAACTTGTATTAAATACTGTTTGGTATTAGCGCATTTTCTGCTGATTATTACTTATTGTGGAGATGAGTCTATATATATATATATGATGTTAAAAAGGAGCATAGCTATTCACCACATCACATGGCAGCATCTTGCATCCAGTTTTGGCTAAAGGCTGTTTAGCAAGAGAGCACTACTGTGATACAAGCGCACCATGGTAAAATGCATTTGATATGAGTAATCAATGGGCAAGGGCATTCATCAGTCATAAGCACCCAGATTTGTGTCCCTTATATTATTACAAAGGGCACAATAGTACTGCTCACTGGTATTATCTTCAATGAACAAAGCATAAAGTGTGAGTTGATGGAATTTAATGGCAATCTTTTGCTGTAGTGGAAGGCAATCTGTGATGATTAAGATTGCATTGCACACAACTGCAAAAGCCGAAGCTGCACAACTTACCACAGACACTTCATAGTAGCATGGTTAGGTAGATTTAAAATAAGAAAGAGTATATGCTTGCAGAGGTGATGTTTCAAAGTGGGCCTTTTAAAAGTGCATGGAGTGTTGAAGTGGTCACTTCCATGCAGTGAAAGACAGAGCATCCATGCTCTTCACAAAATATGTCAACAGTGCTGTGAGCAGGTCGTTGCATCTGAGGGCAATTCATCACATAATTTATAGAGCAGAGAAGAGCATCTCTGCTCTGCATGGCAATAGGCTAAACATTTGATCCATTCAACACAAGCCTTGCATGCACCATCCTTCATATGGCAGTTCCAGCGGCAGAGAATGATAGTGCAGTGGAAAAAGAAGAGGCAATCAAGACAACCATGGACCTCACCTATATGTTCCATTCACAAGCTCCACACCCGATTTTGCAGTCAAGCTGTGTGTGGAAGACCAGTGGATGCTGATGGTTGAAATGGTAAAAAATCTAGTCCTTTGTAACTCCAGAAGGACAACTAGCTATTCTGATGATAATATTGTTTGAGTTTGTCGTTGCAGAATGACAGATTGGTTACATCATATAGTCAGCACTTTACCTTTGAGAGGTGAGAACTAGATCTTTGTTCCGGCGAATGTATCAACTTGCTTCAGCAGATAGGATTTATAAAGACAGTGACTTCTTTTGTGATGTATCTTGTCTGTATCCAGAAGCTCTTGGATCTGAATAATGCAATCTAAGACTATGTTGTCTCACTGGTTGATTGGTTTTCGTCCAGGAGCTAGAATTGTTCCTTCAGTCAGAGATTCAAGTTGCCAGGGCCAAGGCGAGAAAAAGAATGCTGAAATATAGATTTCTTTTTTGGGAGGCTTTAGTCCAATACAACCGAATTTTGGTATACTGCAGATGTTAGAACGGAACTTTTCCCATCTTCATGTGCTGGAAAAGAATTTACAGTTCATGAATGCAAAGCCATATTGATAGTATGCACAGGCTTGAGTCTAGTCTGTACAAACTACACCTGTCTGATATTCATTTTTCGAGGAAATAATAAGACCAGCAAGCTTCCTGATGAGTTGATTCATAATCAACTTATGCAATCCAATTTTAGTGCATTAATTTGTAACATGAAGCAAACAAGTCTCACACTCAAAAATATAATATTTACTTGCTTTTTGATGCAGAGAATAACAATATCGGATGTCAAGTGTTAGCAGTGATTTTTATTGACTTGCTTGAGAACGTAAGTTGAACCATCAAACAGGAAGGCTGTCTCCTGCCTCCCCAATTCTTTTCTTCTGGATAAGTGCCTCCCCAACTCTGCAACTACATGCACTTTGCTTGCATCTTTTTGAGACCAGCATTGCCCGTTATTTTTTTTTTTTTTTCAGTACCCTCAGTTGTGTGCTCACTCTCTCTGCTTTTCCTGCAGAATTGCAATTTTTTCATCTAGTTCAGCAATAGCAAGGTCTTCAGGTACTTCCATTACTTTAAAAAACATTTGGTATTACCATATTTTCTGTTGATTATAACTTATTGTGGAGAATGAGTCTATATATGATGTTAAAGAAAGAAAAAAGAACAGGGCTATTCACCACATCACAAGGCAGCATCTTGTACCTCTTTGTTGGCTAATTGTCAGTTTTGTGAGACAGCACTTCTGTGATGAAAGCATACCGTGGGTAAAACGCATTCGATATGAGTAATCAATGCACGGGCATTCATCACAGCTGGAAGCACCTAGATTCAGGTCATTTTTCTCTTGAAGGTCACAATAGTACTCACTGGCATGATCTTCAATGGACGAAGTGTAAAGTGTGAGTTGGTGGAGGTGATGGTGATCTTTTATTGTTGGTGGTAATTGTGGAAGGCAATCATGATTGACTTTAAGACTGCTCTGCACAAGAACGTGAAAGTTGAAAGTGCAAAATTTACCAGACAATGCATAGGAAGTGCACATCAGTAGATCTAATATAAGAAAGAGCATATGCTCGTGGAGGTGATGTTTGAAAGTGGGCCTCTTAAAGGCGCATGGAATGTTGAAGTCAAAGCCACATTTTGCACAGAGAAAGACAGCGTCAATGCTCTTCACGACATGCATCAGTTAGCAGTCCTTCCTGATACGGGAATAAGTAAAGCATATTTCCACCAGAAACTTCATAGTGAAAAAAATTAGCACACACACACCAAAAATTAGCTCCACATCTTCAACAAAACCCATCCTTAGCATTTCATCAGCCTCATCAAGGACACGGAAGGTTAAAGAGCTCAAGTCAATATTTTCCCTCTCAATGTGGTCCTGCCACAAGGTGTAACAACTGTGAACATGCGTTATTCCCAGCGGATGAAAGAAAACCAAATAAGCTTCCAATTCAATGAGTTACTTTCACACGGCCAGGTGCTCCACCATACAAACAACATGATGTTAAGCCCATTGCTCCACCATAAACTTCAAAATCAGAAAACACCTAAAATAATAGAGTAAACAATGTCAGACATCTATCTCTGTAAAGAGATGAGATTATTTCCATTAACTTGATTGCAATACCTGCTTGGCCAATTCCTTAGTAGGTAAAAGCACCAAAACACTTGGTGGGCTTACCATATCCTGTCTTCCTTGAGGTTTTTGCAGGCCCATTCATCAGAGATTCCAAAATGGGCAAGACAGAAGCCATAGTTTTGCCCTGGTACAATTCGCACAGTGAACAAGGTGATAATCAGTGCTAGAAAATTAAAACCCATCAACTACAGAAATGAGGAAGCAGTTCCAAAACTCATGTTCCTAGCAGCCAATCATCTTTAAAAAATGAAATGCAACTGCAGCCAAACAGTCTTCACGCACTTTTGGTTCTTATATATCAAATAACCAATGAACTAATGTACAGATGACTCTGCCACAAACTAGAAGATTTATTTAGCTACAGGTTTTTTGGTCGAATTATCAGCTGTAGGTTTGAATGCCTTCTGCAGTACAGTACCTTCAATGAATCTGTTTTCCCTCCCCTGTTGACTATGAAGAATTAATGACCTAAAAATCTGTTCAGGCCAATGTCCTAAAATTATCAAAATGAAAAATGCCCTTGCATACTGGGCCTTGCAATTCTTCTGCATGGTTGCCATAGATTTTCGGCAATCGAAGCAACAAAAACAAACCAACACAGACACAACATCAATGGGCAATGCACGACAAGATCTCCATGACCGAAGTTATGAAGTCGGACCACCATAACCATCAGAAAGCAGGAAGAACAGAGGTCTTAGTAGTAGCTATAAAACTGAATTAGCGGCATTACACCCTTTCGCATGAGGATTTTTACTCGATCCTTGATTTTTCTTAATTGGACCGCCATTACCAACACCTTCGTAGACTAAATTCACTACTCTTTCCTGCTTACTGCTTGGACCAGAAAAATTGCAAAGTTCAATAAATAATTTATTGCTCAATTGGGTGTACCACTGCCTTCCGTGGCCATTGAAGAATACTGATCTTCCCTATGCTACTACCATTAACCTCTCCCTCGAGAGAAATAAAAGCCAATCTCAGCCAATTCTCTGTTTCACTAAGACAGGATCATGAATTCGAGACAGACCAGCAGAAGAATTGAGAAACAATGCAGAAAACATGCAAAGCTTCGAACTGCTAGTCAATTGTAACTGCAATGAAAATGAGAATGCGTATGTCACTAAGTGAACTGAACTGCAACATCAAGTTCGACAGCAGCAGACGAAAAGAAAAGAGGAATTAATTCCAGATTTACTTTTGCCTGCAGTAGCAATCTTGGCCTAAACATCCTCTCATATCAGACAGGGCAAGTTGTCAGTCTATATATAAACAGAGTCAAGAGGTGACAACTTTGCCGAGAGAAGGACGAAGTTTGCTGTAAAATTGACAACTCCATGCAATTGGGTGGCATAGCGAGTAAGACACACTCTAATTCCAGTAGGGACCAGATTCTTATCGATCAGCTAGAGCCTAACGCAACTTTATACTCAGTGCTAAAACAGAGTTCAAGGAAAACAACCTTGCCAAACAACATTCCATCTAAATAAGCACAAGAAGTGGGAAAAAAAATTAAATAATTTCTCCTCTCATAGTATATACAGTTGATTTCCAATAAAGCGAATATCGACAAAGCAAATTGAATACGAGAGAAACATAGGCGCTACCTACCCATCAAGCAAATGAAGGTTTCAAGGATTTCCTTGTACCTTGTCTTGGAATGCTCAAGTGATGCTGGGACAACCGAAAACATCATTTTGCTCCTTCAAATGGATGGATTGCCTTTGATCCTCCACACGTTGAAGTTATGATGATAATTGAAGCAAGTTCATTGTAGTACCACCACCTTCAGGAGAAAGGTTGTCTTTGGAGTTTACAAAACCTGATCCCCCAGAATCCCATCAGAGATCTCCAAATCAGAAACTAGGGGATGACCTGGGAGGTTTCCTTCTGCAGTGTCCATCACCGATGAAGACAATTGTTTCAACTCCACCCCTACGGAAGCATTTGAACTCATATCCACTAGTTTGTCGGTTGCTCCGCACAGGCAGGAATAATAGTCGGTGCTGGCCATGACCAAAACTGAGCCATGGGAATTCGGGAGTGGCATGTAGAATGTTGCTCTACACCATAATTGCTTTGTTGTGAACATCAAAGCAATCGGATCGAGGTCGAGGAAGCAGAGGCAGAGCAGAAATAGAAACCCGTGTGAATTAAAAGCAGAGGCAGAGCATAAATAGAAACCCGTGTGAATTACGCACAGCAAGCTGGAGATCTGTTGCTTACCATAGAAGAAAAAGAGCTGACCTCTCTCTCTGCAGATAATGGATTTCTGGGTTTTCTTCTTGTCGTTTCTCTCGCGAGCAGACCTCTCTCTCTCTGTGCAGATAATGCATTTCTGGGTTTTCTTCTTCTTGTTTCTCTCGCTAGTGGCTAGTGGGTTGATGTCCTTTTTTGGGTTGCCCACGCCACGGAACTCAACCAAAGATAACTCCTTTCGGGAAAAAGACAAAAACTCTTTTTTTATAAATTCTTTTTCTGACGGGAGTTCTTTTTCGTTGAGTTCCAGGACCTCTCTCTGCACCAAAGAACTTCCACCCCGCGCGATGGATTTTACAACCATGATATCTATCCTCGTCAGTTTAATCCAAATTAAATTCCAGGGAAAGTTGATTTCACCATTTGAAGCCCATCCCGTCGCCACTGGCATCGCCATGTGCAGCTTGCTTCTGCATTTCTTGGTGCTGCGTCTTGCTGGTCAAACACCACCATCTACCAACCGCACTCCTCCTTGTGATGGAGCGTCGTCGCACCTCCTCATCAACATCACTGGTTCAATATCATTGGCCTCACTCACATGGCCGTTGCTCTATGACTGCTTCCACTCCGTCCCCTGGTTCGTGCTGCTCCTGTGGCTTTCCGTGAATCTGTTGAGCAGCCTCATCCGAAAACTTCGGCTGTGGCTTCACGGCAAACTCCTCCTCATGATCATCCGTGTGGCGCGGTCTCCTGTATGGCGTGGTGGAAGAGCGCAGCCACAGTCGCCACCCACGTTCGTGAATCAGCGTTCCATGCTGGAAGTCTGAGGCTCTGAGCACCCCAGTTGTAATTAAAGCTTCTGACGACTTTGAATAAATTCCTACTCTTACAATTTTTTCCTTTCTTTTTTTATTTCTTTTTTTCTGGTGAATCTCTTTGTAGCTTTCTGTTTGGCCAGCGATTCAATATATATCTTTCCACATTCTTTGCTGGTATACGATTGTTTTTCCTAATTTATCCATAAATAGTGGGAAAAGTTACATGCCTTGGTGACGCGAGCACGACTGCAATTTCAAAAGCTTTGTTCTAACATCGTTGAGTGATCCGAATCATTGCTGAAATTTCCATTACGGTGCCTGGCCCGTGACTGCGGAGGGGATTCTTTCGTTGACCATATTAAAAAGCAACATTCTCGGCAGCACCAATACGAACCCCAACTCTTTAACCGTAGCGTTCTCATGGGTTGTCGTGCAAGGTTGTTTTTTCTCCCCTGGGGAAAAAGAGAATTAATGGTTTTTTTTTCCTATTTCGAGAAAGTGAATATGATGTATGTGTAGGTGTACTTGTACTGGATCTTCTCATTTGACCGAGCATATTCAATTCGACTAAGATGGGGCTCCGTGGTGGCTAGTGGTCTGGTTTCTAACTCTGCAACGGTGGTGACACTGTTTTGCGCCAGATCTTAAAAGTACTTGTCGAATGCCGAAAGGATCGGAATCCCAGAAACAGTATTCAAGGGCAGTGCAAGCGCAACCGAAGATTAAGCTTGAAATAGAGCTGTGGGGGTCACGTTCGAGCATAGAGCATGGGATCACTTGATTTTGCAAGCTATACAGAGTTTGGTTAAGCTTCCCAGCTCGACTCTACTATTGTTTTTAGCTGTACATTTTCTGTAGTAATTTCCAACTGTAAGTCGGTTGTACAATTGTCCGGCAAATGTTAAGACTGCTGATATTAGTCTTGCAATGGTAGCCATCGGCTGCTAGTAAACATCAAAGTTGCTGAGCACTTGAATGTCTGTTTACACATGAGGGAGACGATTTTCCATTCTTGAAGTAAATTAGACCATTGAAAGGAGGCCAGTTAGGAAGGATCATGCACCAGCAATGGCAGTGCTTAAGAATTTGACGCAGAGATGCCATTTGCTTCTTCGTTCAACCTTCCTGCTTTTGGTCATGGATGTCGGATGTCTTTGATCTCACCTTTCATCCATCCCATCGTTTCTTTTCAGTCATATGACAATCACGGAATCTTTCTCTTCAATCATTCGTTTTTTGATGGTTCATTAATTACTCGTTCTCTTCGAAGGGACATCAACTTTTCCATCCTTACATTCGTGGGTGAGTATCCACGTTATGACACAAAACAATGATCAAACCTTGATATGGATCCAATCCATGTGTCTCTAATTGTGTAGAGTAGTTGCTTCTGATTGATCCCTTCTAAGTTCCAACGAAATCCTATGATCATTGCAATAGGCCGGATGACTATGAGGAGATTGCAACCGGTCCACAGGAAGATGTACAGTCTCCTCGTTCTAGCTTCTTCCTAGCCCAATGCATGTAGAATTTGATGCGTTTGTTCATTAACTAGTTTCTGTGTGAGCATGATTCTGTGAGTTAGTCTTCGTAAAGCAAAACTCCTGACGGAATACAACAGTTTCCATGTATTGCTGGGACTTGAAATTGGGCTGTGTGGGTCGTGTTCGAGCATAGTGCATGGGACAACTTGATTTTACAAGCTACAGAGAGCTTGGTTAAGCTTCTGTGCTCGACTCTACTGTTGGTTTCAGCTGCATATCTTCCATACTAATTTCAGAGTGAATTCGCAACTGCAAGTCTGTTGTATGATTGTCTTGCAAACACAAAGACAAACACAGCTGATATCAGTCCAGGGTGCGCCGGTGCTGTTTGTAAAGAAAAAGAATGGGGTGCCCCGGTTATTTCTTCCAAAATACCCTTCAAATTTTAAGGTAGCGTGTGTTATTGCACTTCAAGCTAATTAAAAATTGACAAACTTTTACTCTATGTATAGTTCTACTTATAGTTTGGGAATTTTAGCAACCCTGCATTTGGTGGATTCCATTCCTTTTTTTATTCAAAAATATATTTTAGTATATAGTGTCATTTAGATATAAATTATACATCTACTCTATGTATAGTTCTCACTTGTCATTTCCTAATTTGAACTGTTAAGTAGAGCCTTTTCACATGCTACATATTTTTGCCGTGAAACATTACATCCACTAACCACTGCTTTTGTATCAAATTATAAGCCCCGGTTGAGTTGAGTTGAGTTACTAAAATAAATTTTATTTTCTGTATTTTGAAACAAAGTATGAGAATAATTCTTGAAATGCTAGTTCGGGCTATATAACTTTTTAAAAGTTATTTTCTTCTTTTATTACATTTAAAGCGCATGTGATCTTTTAAAGATTCTTAGTATGAAAAATTATCGTACCGATAGGTGATCTTCTTGATGATTGTGTCGGTAATAAATTCCTCTATGAGCCTTATCGATTTGCTATAATATTAGTTAATTGTTATTATTATTATTATTTTGTCAGATTCATTTGTTAATTTGACTTTGCTTATTTTATCTCTTTAAATCTTGTGAAAGAACTTGCCCAACGGGCGAAGGATTACACACCACACAAAGCAAACGAAAGTACGTCGTCCAATTGTAATTTCACATCCAATTCTTCATGTCACTGTTATTTTCATATCGAGCTTTAAACCTTCATTTCGTCTTCATTTTACATCAATGAGATAATGTATATATTAATTAATACCCTTATTTATTCTTCATGCTCTAATTTTTTTTTTAACATCGAGCATTCACCTGCATTGTTGTTATTAATATATTTGCAAGTGTCGTTATTAATATAATTTCGAGTGTCTTCGAGCACCAACTAGTTTTCAAGGGGTTTTTTTTAATAACTTTACATGTTTAAAGAATTCAAAGGAGTCTATTTGAGCGTGTCTAATACCAGCTACCCATAAAAATGTATGTGTTTTGTGTTAGAATAAAAAGATGTTTCAACCACATGAACATAATATAAAATAATTATACATAGCATACCCAAATCAAATGTAGCTGTTATTGATTCAACGAGTGAGAGAATGTCTTCCCATGGATATAATCTTCACCACTCTCCTCTATGAAAGCTATGATGGTTTTTTTTTTTTTTTTCCTCTCATCAATTTTCTGGAAATAGCATAAGCTTGATAACTACGTGCATACATTCTCTACCGAAAAGAGATCTTATATAGAGAGACTGATGGGACCAACTCTACAGTTATGAAATCTCAACCTTCCCTCAAAGTTTAAGATATGTATTACACATGATTAATTGGATGTCACAAATATATTGTTCATAATATATTTAACTAAATTGGGCATATATCAAATATTAAATAATAGACTTGATAAGCTACATAAATGGGTCGGACCTCGTCAAGTCCAACATTTTGAACATTTTCAACATTTTCCGACTTACACTTACCTACATGGATGCCATAATCATAAGGCTTAACGTCTCAACTCGATTTACCCCCTTTTGCTCAAGATAGAGTTATCCAAATTGGTGTTTTGAGAGGTCGAATAGAAAGAAAGTTTAACATTGAAGTCATGATAGAAAAAAGAGATAGGTCGTGTTTGGGTTCTAGAGATGAATTTTATTTTATCATTATTATAATTGTCCTTCCAACTAATTATTAGAGTGATGTCTTTCAATCAAGAGTTGTATATATACCAATATTTCGTTCATTCACACAAGAGTTGCATAATGTTATAAGACATCGCTATATGTGCAATTCATATGTCTTTCAATTTACTATTGGATGAATAACTGCTAGAAAATCTTTCATGTTCAAGTTACATCCACTCAAGCATGTTTTAGATCTTTTCTCCAAACTTTAGCTGACTTCTTCTAAGAAGATTTTAGAGATAATTAGAAGATCGTGTATATATTCGTTGGCTGTACATATCAATAATTGATAGTTGCTAATCGTAATTGATATGGTAATATCTTGTCACATTAGATGATCATTCTATAAAATGTATAAATACCTTATGTACTCATTGTGATAGATAGGGAAATCATACAATTCTTTTTTTCTTCTTATCTCTATACAAAATTTAGAATTAATAGCATTTTACGTCTTGAAAATTGATGTTTGTAAAGTACATATAACATTCCGACTTTAAAAAAAAAGTACATATAATATTGTTCGAAGACCACTATTGAATACCAACCAAATAAGAGATAGGCATTGTATTATGATCTCTAAATAAGATATTGTAATTCGGACATACAATATTGTTCAAGTTAGTATCGTGACTCGTCTGTCTTACACGAGCGAAATATTACCTCTTTGGATTTAGATCAAGAGAGACTGATTTCCAGAAGCGTGTTCCATCGAGTCATTCAATTTCGGAATAAATTACTTATCTTTGATGAAATCAGCAGGAGAAATGGGAACTCTTGCGCGCTGAACGTTGTGCATTGGACGGAGAAATTCATGTGACCAGGCTAATTTAAGCACTTGGGTTCTTAACAACGAGTCCAACAAGATTGGGCTTTCTCTGCTAAAGCAGCTGCTCGAGCCCCTGTAGCATGGAAGATGTCATGTTTCGAACATGGACCTTTTTTTCTAAGTTGTCTTCCTGCTATTTTCAATATCAGCAATCCAAAGATCTCCATCATCCCAAAATTAAAGGACATAAAGTGTATGTAATTAAGTGGTTTTTACTTGCTACACTTCAATCTTCTTTTCTCATGTGATTCTCCTTCACGATCTCTTGGTGAGTTTATGACTACAAAAAGTTGATGCATAAATTGGGGTACTCCGGATTGAGTCTATGTAAAAGTGTCTTTTTTCTTTCTTTCTTTCTTTCTTTCTTTCTTTCTTTTTAATCTTTTGGATGACAAAACGAGTTTATATAAGTGGATGGCATAAAATGAAAAGGAGTAATGCTAAGTCAAAGTGTTTATAAAGAATCAGTATTTAAACTGATAAAACCCCGTGTGCTACCGCCACTATTTGTCTCTAAATAAATGATAGAGTTTGGCTCATAACCGCAACTAATGATGATGGATCACATAAAATTTTGTACATTGGGTTTTGTAACTATTCCAATGTAATCCAATATACATGACATTACTTGGTGTTGAAATACCGAATGTCACATGGTGGGAGAGGGAGAAAGACCACATCCATATTGATTGATCACTAAACCTACGAAGTATCAAAATTTCCAAACTTTGACTCTGTAATACTCTTTAATTAGTGTACCAAATGCAAATTGACCACATCCATATTGATTGACGTCTAAACTTGGGAAGTATTAAAATCTCCAAATTTTGACTTTGTAGTACTCTTTTGTTGGCGCACCATATACAAATGGACTCACATGAGTTCCTCCTAGGATAGTATCCTAAGCTTAAACAACTTCTACTTCTATCGATCTTGAACCTTCCACGTACTCCCACCCTAGTCTAGTATTCATCTGAATTCTAGAAAACCATACAATGCATTGACGGGGATTATAAAGATTGGATCTTGGACTTGTTCGATATCAAAACAGAGCTTACATACACTTCGTTTATCGAATTCTTTAATATGATATTCGAGGAATATTCCCTGTCCTCATTCCCCAATTAATGTTAAATTAATTTTACCGCATGTAATTTCTGCATCATTCCCCTCTTTTCAATTCATGAGATGTGAACTCGATTAAACAATCAAGATGAAAGATGGACCAAGAGAACGTTCCAGAATATATGTTGAGGAGGTCAAGCTAAACGCGAGATCGATCCATTAAATTAACCGGGGTGTGAACATCACGTTTCCATGCATTCTCTCAGCCATAACAGGTCCATATTATGTCTCGGTTCGCAAGTAATCGCGTGCTTAAGTAATCTGCAAAGGTTGACCGCGTTCCAATTTATGTAGGTTGAAAATTATATAAGATTTGAGGCTACTCGTGTACGCATACTATACCCTATTTTTTAGGGACAAATAGAGGACATGCCTCTGTCGAATGGTTCAACCATTTGACTACGTTGTTGCCAACGTTAAACTTCATCATCTGAGGACGATTAGTTTAATTCGCGAAGCTAAATCAAACAAGAAACTGACGTCGTCCCATAAATGCTTTACAAACGCGTCCATGGTTGGACTTTTTATATGGCGCATATCTTGTCTCATTAGCTAATTTGCTACAGCAAGTCTCCTTAATTACCATTTATAATGTGGTTATGGCTTGAAAATTTGACTAGCTATCCAAATCATTAGCGACGGATGTGGGTTTGTATGGAAAAAAGAAATAAAAAGAAATTACATAAGTTGTATATTTCAAAAATGATCTTTCATCATTTTCCTTGACCATTGTGGAGGAGTATGTATTTCTTACTTCACATGTTTACGATGCCACAACATGCAAAAACTTAGGTTTTCATGCGTTGTTACTACTTGATGACATGAATCTAATATCTATTTTTTATTTTCATTGTAATCAATTTTAGGTGCAATCATTCTTTTAACATTGTCAATGTACCAAATAAAAGTCACTTTCTTTTTCCCTTTTGTCAAGACGCCTTTTAACCTTTTCATTATCTCTTCTTCTTCCTCTCTTTCTAAGTTTGGTAACTTGAACTAAGTTGAGAAAAGTCAAGTGACACACTTTTATCAGCACTACGCAAAAAAGTCAATCATGTGCTTTAATCCCATGCCACTATTAATCACGAAAGGCACCTCAGAAGGCAAGGGCTTTGAAAAAAAAAAGAGGCAAAGAAATTTGGAAAGGAAATGAATGTTCGCGAGCTGTCTTTATGGATCACTGAGATGCTTTTATGCAACTGTACAACTACCTCAAATAAGCAATTACCCAACATTCCGTTGACACAAAAATCTTGCATCTCTGGAAAGAAAACGGCTGGCTTTGTGCATCTTCATTAAGGGAGGGAGGGAGGGAGAGGGAGCGAGAGGAGGAGAGAAGGACCAAAAAGCACCACTCACGACATGATATCTAGGAATACAATTTAGTTGGTTCAACGATGCGGTGGTTTATTTTCGCATGCAATATCAGAAGGCTGTGCTTCTCAGGTATATTTCATTAAAAATTGGTAATGATTCCACGTGTGAATTCCTTGGAACAAATGCATAATGGCGCTCAATTGATGATTCAATGACTTATACTATCGGCGGGGGGATGTACCTAACGACGATAATTATAATTACTTCCGCAAACCGTATCAAGAGAATAGTAAACAACATGTTTTCCGACTTGTGGGCTAGTTCCCCTCTAAGTAGCCAGCTAATTGAGGTCGCACCCCCTTGCTATCGAATAACGGAAAATGTACTCAAGGGTTTATGTCCAGTCAAGCCTACGACAACATCGCATTTGAGAAAGATTCATATTTCCTTCGAAAAGTACGAGCAATGTAAACATTCAATACAACCTCAAGTACATCACGTATTAGACCCAAAAAGTAAAACAACTAAATCATTTATTGGTGACCATAGAAGTAAAGAGGAGAAGAAAAGGTAAGAAATGAAATTAACGCGGCGTGAATGAGCAACATTTTGATTGCTTCTATATAAAAAAGAAATCTATTAATGACAACGAGAGTTCTTCTGCTGTTCACATAGGGAAGGGGAGAGAGGAGGGTCGTGCGGAGTCAAAGCTCACGGCACTATATACAACTTGTTTAATTCGGGGAGCTAAATCAAACAAGAAACCCACGTTGTCCCATAAACTTACGAACGCGTCCGTCGTTGGACTTTTTATATGGTGCATATCCTGTCTCAGTAGCTAATTTGCTACAGCAAGTCTCCTTAATTGCCATTTATAATGTGGTTATGGCTTGAAAATTTGACTAGCTATCCAAATCATTAGCGACAGATGTGGTTTTGTATGAAAAAAGAAAAGAAAAGAAATTAAACAAGTTGTATATTTCAAAAATGATCTTTCATCATTTTCCTTGACCCTTGTGGAGGAGTGTGTATTTCTTAGTTCGCACTTTTACAATGCCGCGACATGCAGAAACTTAAGTTTTCATGCGTTGTTACTACTTAATGACATGAATCTAATATCTATTTTTTCTTTTCATTATAATCAATTTTAGGTGCTATCATTCTTTTTACATCGTCAATGTACCAAATAAAAGTCACTTTCTTCTTCCCATTTGTCGAGACGCCTTTTAACCTTTTCATTATCTCTTCTTCTTATGCTTCTTCTAAGTTTGGTAACTTGAACTAAGTTGAGAAAAGTCAAGTATAACTTTTCAGGGCACTTTTTTTATCAGCACTATGCAAAAAAGTCGATCATGTGGTTTAATTCCATGCCACTATTAATCAAGAAAGGCACCTCATAAAGGCAAGGGCTTTGGAAGAAAAAAGAGGCAAAGAAATTTGGAAAGGAAATGAATGTTGGTGAGCCGTCTTTATGGACCGCTGAGATGATTTTATGCAACTGCACATCTACCTCAAATAAGCAATGACCCAACGTTCCAATGACACAAAATCTTGCATCTTTGGAAAGAAATCGGCTGGCTTTGTGCATCTTCGTTAAGGGAGGGAGGGAGGGACATGGAGCGAGAGAGGGAGAGGACCAAAAAGCACCACTCACGACATGATATCTAGGAATACAATTTAGTTAGTCCGACGATGCGGTAGTTTATTTCCGCATGCAAAGTCATAAGCTTGTGCTTCTGATGTTTATTTCATTAAAAGTCGGTAATGATTCCACATATGAATTCCATGGAATAAATCCATAATGTCACTCAATTGATGATTAAATGACTTATACTATCGATGGGTGGATGTAGATAACATCGATAATTATAATTACTTCTGCAAACCATACCAAAAGATTAGTAAACAACATTTTACTGACCTGTGGGCTAGTTTCACTCTAAGTAGCCAGCTAATTGCGGTCGGACCCTATTCCTATCGAATAACAGAAAATGGACTCGTGGATTTATGTCCGGCCAAGCCTACAAGACATCGTGTTTGAGAAAGATTCATATTTCCTTCGAAAAGTACGAGCAATGTGAACATTCAATACAACTCAAGTACATCACGTATTAGTCCCAAAAAGTAAAACAAGTAAATCATTTATTGGTGACCATAGAAGTAAAGAGGAGAAGAAAAGGTAAGAAATGAAAGTAACGTGGCGTGACTGAGCAACATTTTGACTGCTTCTATATAAAAAAGAAATTTATTAATGGCAACGAGGGTTCCACTGCTCTTCGCATAGGGAAGGGGAGAGAGGAGGGTCGTGCGGAGTCAAAGCTCCCGGCACTATATAGCCACCAACTTCCACACACCTCTCCCTCATCCAAGCCCGAGCCCCAGCTGAACTTTTCTCCATAGCTCTTGCGTCCCTGCGTTCTCCTTCTCTCTCGCTCTCCCTCTCCCTCTCTCCCTCTGAAATCTCACAGAGCCTGTGAAGAAATTAGCGCGAGCCATAACGACGAAAGGTAGACGAGAGAGAGAGAGTGAAGGCGTGAAAGAGAGATGGGAAGATCGCCGTGCTGTGACAAGAACAACGTGAAAAGAGGGCCATGGTCGCCTGAAGAAGACGCCACTCTCAAGTCTTATGTGGAGGCTTTTGGCACTGGCAACAACTGGATTGCCTTGCCCAAGAAAGCTGGTTTGTCCTTGCTCCTCTCTTTCTTACCATATCCCCATCACAAAATCCTATCTAATTATTATTGGTTTTCGCCTTTTTTATCCGGTCTCGAGGGGAAGCTCGATTCATTTTCTGTTTATCTTCACATCTTGGGTCCTTTTAGATTCTCTGCGAATACATGTATGGGGATGTAGATCTTGAAAATCTTGATTAAATTAATGCTTTTTTCACACAACCGTGAGGAGTATGGTCATCTCCTCTCCTTAGGGTTTGAGAAGTGCCCAGCCTTGCGAGAAAAAAAATTGAACGTAGATGGCCGTTTTAATTATTTTTCTTCAGGTCCAGACCATATAGCACGCCTAGGCTCTAAGAAAGAGATCAATATACGTGCTCGGGATACCGCAAAATGCCTAGTTTTAACATACAAAAGATATATAAAAGATCATTCTTTTTTTCCTTTTATCGAAGTGATTTGCATTTCATTAGTTTTCCTGCTTTATATCATATTACTGCTTCATAATTTCCGCAATCACCCTACTGAAACAGGTCTCCGGCGATGCGGAAAGAGTTGCCGGTTGCGATGGCTCAATTACCTGAGGCCCGGCGTCAAACATGGCGGATTTACAGAGGAGGAGGATAGGATCATATGCGATATCTACAAGGAAATAGGAAGCAGGCAAGTTTTTTGTTAATCATTATTTAACTCCCATCTATTTCCTTCCTTTGCTTGCTTACAATAGATTAATCAGGATTAGTTGTCTGACGGCTAATTTGACCTTTGATTAGTGTAAATTACTAATGCAATTTGCCCCCACATTTGTTTTAATTTGGTCAGGTGGTCGATCATAGCATCTCAACTACCCGGACGAACAGACAACGACATCAAGAATTATTGGAACACCAAGCTGAAGAAGAAGCAGCATTTATATGAGAAGATCAATCCCACAAGGAACAGTGTCAATTGTGCTCCTAGCACCAAAGCTGTTGTTACTCCTGATGATCATGGCCTACGACAACAAATGTTGCCCGTGCCGGAAAAAGTACATTCGAACCAGATTAACAACATCGCAGCTTCGCACTCTCTAGGCACGGCGGCGATATTTCCAACATTCTACGATGCTCAGTACGGATCATCATTGTACTATTGTAATGCGGGGTCCAACGCAGCATCTGAAATTGGAGGTGGAATGGCAATGAGCAGCGGAAGCAATGTTTCGTCGTCAGCATCATCGTCATCCCAAGACTATTATTCGGGCATCTCGAACAATTCACCTTCTCTGGGAGTGGACAGCGAATTCATTTCTATCACTGGTGACACTAATAGTATCAGAGAATCTGGTATATTGACGGATAACACGATGAATAATTTGTGGGACGTCGTGAATGAGCTATTATTCGACGAAGGGACTGGTGACGGAGAATTGTCGACGGCCACCTTGTATCCGAGTTTTGCTGAATCAAACGGTTACAGAGATTCCATCATGCCAAAAGGCGTGAACCAGTATAATGCTTTGATGAGCACATCTGAAGGAAGAGAACAACTAGAGAGTTGGAACCAGATGTGGAGAGAAGGACAATGATGTATTAGAGAAGGCGAATTCTAGCCGGATAGGGGGATTCAATTTGTCATTCTTTTTCTTTTTTCTTTTTTTTTAATGAATTTCTAGGAAATTTTCTTCTTCTTTTTTTCAAATCATTTGCTTGTCTTGATAAAACTAGTGGATGTAGAGAACAGATTCATATGCGCACATCAAATGACTTATCAGGGAAAAAAAAAAGAAAGTGCAAATTTGGGACCTGGTATGCTCCTGCTTTCTTCACCCATGAGATTATGTTGAAAACGATTGTCTGAATTCTTGCCCGTCATATAGACGAATACAAAGATTTAGTATAACCACCCATTACTTTATACATTTGCTAAAACATTTGTGTGCCCACTTAATTACTAATAAATACATAACTTGTTATAAACTTCGGTTGGCCCCTCAAAGTGCTCATTCTGGGTATGTTCTTGATGTTGAGATAAGGAGAGAATCTCCAAGATGATATGCATTAATTATATGGGTAGGAGCAAAAAACTGGAAAGAAAAGAAAAATAAGGATAGATAACTTCCCTCTGATTTGGATTCATTGGAAGCATACTTTTAGGTCAGTGGAAAAGCAATATAAGATGCACCCCTTGTTCACAATGCCAAACTAAATCGTCCCCACCTTCTTAGGGGTTGGGGTGGGATGATTTAGTTTCAAGTGTTGGTTTCGACTCCCATACCCTATGAGAGGCATGACAAAAATCTGAGAGTGAGAGTTAAAATAGAAGTAGAGTAGGACCGACAAAATAAAAATGTGAACAGCCCTAACTTGAGCAATGTAAATCCATCTCTCCCTTTCACACACACACACACACACGCAAGCACGCGCGCACGCACATGTTGTGAGGTCTCTCTTGACTTGGTCCTGTCTGCTTTGCTTGTGACCTGTGACTTGTGAGGAAGGTACGATGAACATGAGTTGGGGAGAATGACATAAGGTTGTCTGCCTCTTTCTGGGTATCCTGGGGTTCATGCAAGCTGCATGGGTTTTGTGACAGTTTCAAGATTCACACAACTTCTACATGGAACCTTTGATGTTTGATAAAGGAGGATAAAGCCAAGACTGTGAAGTTAGCGTATCGTGTCATATTATATCACGGGACGAGGTCCGGCTCCTTGAAAAGTGACAAAATGCGAGTGACAAAGGTGCTGAACAACCAATCTTGTCTTGAATCGATACAGCAAGAACATACTTTGCAGTCCCAATCTCGTTGTGTATAATATGATCATCTTTCATTAGAGTGCGACTTGATTGTCATGCCCGTTTGTTGCTGTTTTTTTTTTTCCCCGAAAGAAAAGGAAACTACTTCTTACTTTCCTGTTAGAATTTAAAATGTTATCTAAATTCTAAAATTAGTGAAAACATTAGATGTGAACTTACGTGCAAATATTCATATGTTGAGAAAGTTTCAAAGCGCTTATTGTTAAAAGTAATCAAAGTGCGTGAGCCACAAGATTTAAATAAGTAAAAAGTAAAAAAGCAAGAGTCTCTCTCTAGATAAGCCAAAATAGCATTTTGATTCTAGAAGGACAAAAGGTATTGAACCAACCATACTTTGCAGCAACAAACTTATTTTGATATATAATCCCTTGACTAGATTGAGACTATAATTGCTGGAAAAGCGGTTTTTGGTTTCAAATGGGAACGAGACTTGGTAAGACGAAATAGAGCACTTATAGTGAAATCATCTGTGAGAAAAAAGACACCATGTTCGTTGACTCGAATGGTAATGTCACACGAGCTTTCGAACCAGTCAATTTTGGGGGAGGGGGAGAGAGCGTGGATAGACCGAGTCAATGGAGTGTTCGGCTGGATAAACCAATATCATTCCTGCCTTTAGAAAACATTAGAGTTCCACACAAGAAAGAAGGATCTTCTTAAGAAGAACATTGAAAAGGGAAAAATGCATCTTGTGAACGCATGCGTAGGTTAACATTCAAAACAGAGAATTCATTTTGACAATGGTATTGCTATGATCTTCGACATCGACATCAATTGCAACATTATTTGCGATTTTGGATTTTTGTTCAATGCATGCCAAGGCTAGGTGCATCAGCTGCATGTATCTAAACGTCATATTCAAGCCACTTACCGTGCATTTGGTTAAGTTTTTGGAGAAAGTTTTTGGGAAAATGCAAAGACTTTAAGTTAAAGGGGTTTTATGAAAAGCAAATATTGTTCGGTAAATGGAAATTAAAAAGTGCCTTGAGAAGTAACTTTAAGAGAAATAATATTTGGTAAAAATACATTTGAAATGTCCTTTGATATGATTAATTTAATTTTTAAAAAATTTAGTTTGTTTAAAATTGGAAAAAAAAAAAACAATTATAGCAATTTTTATGGTTCGAATGTTGAAAGCAATGCAAAATATTGATAAAATTATAAATGCAAATTAAAAAATCACATTTATTTTTCAGTTAAGTAATGTGAAAAGTTTCAATAGAGTATTGATACGAGTGAAACCCATGAATTGATTGATTCCTTTTCAAACGTTTTTGAGAATTTGCCCAGTCAATTAGTAAGTCAAATTGCTCCATCGTCTTTTTGGCATTTTGTAATTTAAATTCATAGCATTGCCACGGGTTATATATACTCAACATTATACTTGTGGGATGTGTACATATTTCTGAGACAAACCTTGAGCTAATTGATGTTATATTCTGTGCACAAGACAATCATCTCAAACAAAACTATTTGAAGGTATATCAGGCAAAGGCAAAGGCCAGGGGTCCACTGATCGGTCACATGGACAAATAACACTGTATTTTCTAGATGAATCAGGGACTTGACTTCAATCAATTGTACAATACATAGGAGATGGAAATCGTCTAGTAAAATTGCATTCATTCCCTGACAAATGCAGCTCGAAACTCATTTAGACCGAAAAAGATGCAAAAAAAAAAAAAAAAAAACAAAACAAAACAACAAAGATAGACTCTTTCACATATCCGAACAAGGCAAACCAAGGATCTGCTCCTATATGACAGCAAAGCACTCCTTGCTGGCTGGCTTCATGGACTTCTCCCCAAGCTTCCATTCAGCCAAGAAAACCTCGTCAGCATTATCCCGCACATACTGCAAGGCCTATGAAAACGAAAATTCACAATGGTGAAAATGATATATTTTCAGCCAATTGTGTAAGAGTGAACCTTATTGCATTATCATAATGGAGAGATGAACTCGGCTAGATGCAGAAATACTATAATCAATTGATTTGTCTAAAACAAAATATTTTCTTTTGTATCTTAAAAGGTAATTAAAACCACCAACTACAGCTATTACACCTCTTGAATTGTTCTATATTGAAACAGTGTATGCACGACATGAAACAAGACCGTTAAAAATGAATACAAGCGCCCATGAATTCAGCATCGGGGAGGAATGTAATGGAAGAAAGTTAGCATCAAAATGAAAGATCCATTTAGCATTACAAGAACATATGCGAAGTCCTAGAAAAAAGTCCCATTGTGCCAAAAAGAGAACACGCTTACCAAATTCTAATACAGCCTTCAGGAATTCTTCTATCAAATTACTAAATGGAACATAGCAACATTAATGAACAAAAGACCAATCCTATTGATTTCCAGAAATCTTAACAAAATCTACTTGGAATTATATGGGACAAGAGTTCCTAAAAATGCAGAGGTAAACTTGACCCAAAATTTCATACAAAATAATCTCTCAAATTTTTACAACCCTCCTTCAAATTAAAAGGGAAAAGAGCACACAAAAAACATTACTGCTATAAAGTTTCTAAATTTACCACTACATTGGATAAAAAATGAAAACCTCTAGCACTTAGGACACCTAAAGACATGTGCAACAACCAAATTTATCTAGTCATATGAATGACTTATAGAGCAAAGTCAGGACATGATTTAACACATGCCACTATTAAAGGAAAGAAATTCACTATATGCTTCAAGGAAAAGCACACAAGCAGCATCCTTCATAATGAGAAGACAGTATGAGGGCGTGATGGCATTACAATTGAACTTTTCCTCACAATGGATTGGCTATAAACATCATCGAGGGCCCTCATGCCTTGTTGCATAGTGTCATATTTTCTTCAAGATCTCAATCTCCATAACCCTTTGAAAAGTATCATCTTTAAGGAATGTAATGGAGTATCACATGGTGCTAACTTAGGTCTCCTCTACATTTATTACACATTCGTGGTGGTAGTATGAAGATCCTTAAACACGAACCTGACAGTCTAACTGAACTTCAAACGTAATGTTTATGGTTTTCCCTCTACCAAATATCATTTTATTCATAAAAGCGAACCTCTAAATGCCTTCCTTGTTCCTGTGCTGTTAAACTAAGAGTTTTCCAAGAACTCAGCTCATACGCAAAATTAAGATAAGTAACATGTTCTGCAGCAAATTTCCATTCGATGCAGCTCTGGTAGAGAGCAATATTGAATATGACAATAAAAGATCGTACAAATGCCACAGACGAAAAACCAACATGTTGTCGACACCAGACAACAATCAAAACTAGGAAATCTAACATGTCTTGTAATTGAATGGATCCATATTCCAAACAACATGCTCTTACAATTTTTAATAGATGGGAAAAGAAAAGGAGCAAAAACAACAAGTTTCTGACTCAATAAGTGCCTAATGTACAAGCATAGTTCAATACAATCCAACTAGAGGAACAACTCAATATGACAATCTTGTAGGAAATAATGTTTTCTATTCTCAGCCTCCTCTTTCCCAAGAAAAAATGGTAATCAATTGATTGTCATTGCAGTTATGACTTAGAATAGCCAATCAAACCAAATCATGTCCGAGCTAAATCAAAGGTAACTAAATTGCCGATCGAGTTGAGTTGCACATTAGCGGCAGAGATTAGTGGTAAAAGCGAAGGTACCTTGCTAATGGAGCTGCATAAAGAGAGGAAGCTATCACAATAGAAGTTGCACTTGCGCTTCTGCTTTAGGTGCTTTGCAAAGGTGACATTCCATTTCTTCGGAGCTCCTATGGTCATTGGATTTGGGATGAAGAAGAATTCTAGAGATTATTTTGGAGCCCAAGGGAGAGCTCCAAGGTCGTCACACCCAAGGCACAATGATGCTGGGGTTGCGCGATCTCAACGAGCCTCACGACAACAAATCTGGAGCGATGGTACAACCGTCAACTAGGTGATTGGCAACGGCCATCGATCAAGCAACCGGAGGTGCCCAAGCAAGCGATATGTCCCCAACGAGATGCGAGGGCAAATGACAAGTGCAAGCACGCTAGTGAAGAGAGGTGAGAGAAGAGAGACATATATGAGGATCTTTAAAATGGGCAAATGTAGAATTATGTTTAATGAGTGAGGATAAGATTGGAAATTTAAAAAATTCTTTAATCCAAATCTGTTGCATGCGGAGAAAGCCAAAATGCCAAAGCAAGTGGGAGGAGGCCTTGAGTTAAAGGCCTTGTAGAGGCCTTGGGAATGCTAGCATTGGCAAAATGGGCTCTCAAAATTCAATGCCAAACACACTAGCATTCAGTTAAGGGTCTTTCGAGGCCTAAGGGGCTTTGCAAAGCTGCTCCCAA
Source organism: Eucalyptus brandiana (assembly GCA_014182725.1). Classification (NCBI taxonomy): domain Eukaryota; kingdom Viridiplantae; phylum Streptophyta; class Magnoliopsida; order Myrtales; family Myrtaceae; genus Eucalyptus; species Eucalyptus brandiana. The sequence continues at coordinate 38,028,811 of CM024670.1, forward strand.
ACACACCCTTAGTCGACTTGATTTGATTGTTGAGCTAGTTGGTGTTGCCCATGCCCGACCGAGTTCATGAGCATTATCTCTTCTTTAAGAAAAAGCGACTCGATTTTGGGCCTGGCGGAGGGTTTACAAATCGCATAGCTGTTAGTCCGAGTCTCTAGACAAATATCTAATGCAACATGCTAAAAGCTGCCCTAAGGTATCGAGTCCTCTGGTGTTTTGGATGTAGCAGACTGTTGGATACAAATAAAGGGCCACCAGTTTCATGAACAGTAGTACTAGCACCTGTGCCAAGTGAAACACTAATTTTTAGTGCTAGGCCGGTTTGTTTACACTTAAACAAAAGGTAACTTTTTGCTTTCTTATCAAAATCTAAAATCTTATTAAAATATTACAAAAGTTTTAGGTCTTTCGGATTTAAAAACAATCAATTTCAGGAGCTTCAGAATTAAGGAAATAAAAACAATAAAAATAAAAATTGTCGAAGAGCGCGAGCGGCCCATGTTTTTTTTTTTTTTTTTTTTTTTTTATCTTTGGAGAACCGCTTTTTGGCCGATAGCCGCCACGTAAACCCCCAGGTGTCACTAGCGGGGAAACCACCACCCGACGCCACGCTTAAGTCACCACACAGCGCTTCAGCCTCCCTACTTCGCAGGGGCTTCAAACCTTGGCCTCCACCGGGGAGAGCAAATGATCTATCCTCTATGCTGCAACGGTCGGTGGTGAGCGGCCCATGTTTTGATACAGCAGAAAGCTAAAAGTCACCAATCAAGGACATGCCATCATCCAACAACAACATCGACCAAGTCTTGTCCCATTAAACAAGGTCTGCTACGAAGAATCTTCCCATGTCATTTCGTAAGATCTAAATGATCTGCATGTCATAAATTGTGAAGTACGATGCCTTGAGAGACGACTCCGATGTCCAAAACTCTAACATTAAAAGAAGGAAAGAAAGAAGGTAAAACTCAGATTTTACCAGGCCGGAACAAATGCTTCCACCGCCAAGTGTATTTTCTATTGGTCTCATACTAAACCACATGATTTTCTCGACAGGTTAAATTAGCCAAACCAAAAGGTTTCATCCTTTTTCTCTCTTTTCAAATGAAGCCTCAGAACCACAGAACTTCTCGCCTTGATTCATCAAGAACAACTGTCATATGCTAAATTTTTGCAGCAAACAAATTGAGATGGTTTACTTGAGCTTTCCAGAATGATGATATGAGTTCGAAAAGATGAAAAATAGAAAGCCGTTAGTAAAGGAAAAAAGGACTAAAGTGCGCAAGCAATTTACTCCTTTTTCATTAGAGCACACACTGGATAAGTAGCCGAACGTCCATATACATAGTATGACGCAATGGTTGCACAACAACTAGAAAGAACAGAGAAAGGAAGGAGGAACTACATTAATAGAAGTAGATGTAGTATAATGCCTAATCCATCTATGCAGCGTGTTATGACCAGTCTAAACTCGTTTCCAGAAGAAAAGAGCTGTAGCAGTAGATGGTCGATGGTACTGGAGAAAGAAGCGCTGATGTTTCTTCCGCCGTCATGATTATTTACACAATCTATTCTTATCATCGGTAACTGCAGAAACAAAAGGACAAGTAGATGAGAGGACGAATGCATATCTATCATCCTTAGTTGGGTCGGGGACTTTGAGAACCAAATTCTTAAAGACAATGAAAAAAAGAAAGAGGCTAATGGGATGTGTATGGGAAAAAACCCAAATGATCAATCAAACCAAGTGAGGCATGCAAGAATATGAAGCTGCAGGAACAACCATAACACCACGGACCTAAACTAGCTCAAAGATTGTGTAATTAGAATCAAAAGACTCTGTTAGTCAAGTGCCCCACACCGTCATTCACCAAGATGTGATGCAACTTCAGGAAAAGAAAACAAACGGAGGGCCACAAAGAAGCTTAATCAAGAAACTTGAAACGGATGTTATGGAATCACCTCTCTACAAAGCCATTTCTGCCTGCAAGGCAGCAAGCTCATCATCCTCAGGCGTGTTCTTCACTGGCTGAGGACGTGACGGCTGCTTGACTGCAGGAGCGTGCACTGGAGCAGGGGGAGCAGTTGTGGTAGGCTCGAGAAGCTGGTCCTCCAGCTCAGCCCCTTCCAATTCTTCGAGCTCCGCTTCCAGTTCATCCTGATATAGCAGTCAGAATTTACTTTAGCCACAAATATTCTTCCAAGAAGTTGTTTAAAAATAAGTCGCGTGACTTTTAGAGTTGCTACTTCATCGAAATCGGCTGCTGCACCAATCGGTGCGGACAAGGCCTCCTGAATCTGTTTCATGTTTTCAGTCTGATCGTTGACCTCCTCCATTGTTCTATCCAAGTCGTCAATGTTCCTGATATTTAAAAGGAATCACACTAAACCTTAGAGAAACAGTTAATGCAATGACAGCATAGAAGCAGTATCTACACATTAATGCATTTTTTTTTAAGGCTTACGAAGGGATGAGAGAAGAAAAGGACACTCCTAGTGTTAAAAATCAAAAGGGCCTGATTATAGAACAAAGTACTTTAAATCAAAAAACTCTCTTTAGTGTCTCCCATCAGTTCATTTCATGTGGCCTCTTTCACAGGGTTTACCATCAGTAAATTTCATAGTTTTTTATTCCTACACTTTTAGAACCGTCTGTGTTGTAGATCCATCAGTAATTCAATTTTAAGGGAAAAACACTTGCATTGGATTTCATCCAACTAATTACTAAATAGAGTCTCGATTAGATTTTTCGCTCTACTGGCAAAAACAAAAGCAGATTTGTTGCTTCAAATATGGTAAAATCTACCACGCAAAACAATGTACAGAAATCCAGACACAGAATCTCCATTTTTTTTTTTTCCTCTAGTAGATACAGTTGAAAATGGTACATACGTTGCCTTATGCATGGCCTTCATGGTGGCAGCTCCGCTTCGCAATGCATCAACAGTCTCTGTTGTGGCCTTGGCGCCTTCTAACATGATCATCTAACATTTTTAAAATGGAGCCATGGTTTGAGATTTTAGGTGTTTCCATTCTAAGCATAGAGACAGAGCATCCAAGTGGAAGTAAAATGGCCAAGCAGCAAGCATACCTGATCATGTATGCGCAACTGATAACTTCCAAGCTGTTCAATTTGTGTTTCATACATCTTTTTCTTCTTCAAACATTGAATAGCAGCTGCAAAATAACACCAATATGCACGTTCACTAAGTGATTTAAGCACAAATGAGTTTCCAATCTACATCTCCACAATGGGGTAATAATTGGCAAGAATCTGAGACCAATTGGAGCTACCATGTCCGAACTAAAAGAGAATATGCTATCTATAGCACCTTGTGACTTCATAATTGCTTGGTGCTGCTGAAGCTAATTATTTATCAGGAGGAGGACATTTAACCATGATAAGAATCAATGTCTCAGTTTAAACTCTATAACTGTACAGCACAACCACCATAGTGTTTTTCTGGATACCAATGGCACAAACAGAAAGAGAGAACATTTTTCACAGGACAAGTCAACTAATTTCGGTTTCAGCATCAGACGATCCCCAGCTACAGTTTCATTATCCAAAATATCACATCTGAACACATTGCATGACCAAGGTTAAGCCACTGAAGAGTGATTGAGAATAACTCTGCATTATTTCTATCAATATTGGCTTTCCATCACATGACAAGTTAATCATTAAAGCATTTCAAATTCCCATAGTTGAAGATCCAAAGAGAAGAACAATGGAAGCAAGCGGAGGTCATACCATTCTTTTTCTTGGCCTTGGTATACGTCTTGGCCCTTTCAACCTCCGCAGCAGCCTTCTTGGCAAGGAAGTTCTCCTTCTTCTCTAACATCTCGAGCGTCTACAATGATAAGTGGCAGAGGTAACAATCTGAAGAAGCTCTCCCGCAAATTTCAGTACGATTTCCAGTTAATTGAATGGGTATAACATGTTATACACATGGGATCAAGACAAAAGCAGTTTTGCATCTTTTACAGGGGCTTTACAGATGATTTTATATCACTTTGTAAATTAAAGAACCAAGTATCACATGTCTAGCCAGTAAAAAAATTAAAGAACAGATTGTTGGCTGCATCAGATCTATTGCTTTCCTAATTTCACCCACCAATTGAGATATAAATGGAAATTTACAATCACAAAATCAAATAAATTCCACAAACTAAAACCATCCAACAGATGATAAATTACATGTAGGATGACCTAACCTAGGATGACCTGAAGTTGAAACATATCAGCGACATCAACTGATTAATGGGTCATAAACCCAGATCACGCTACGACTATTAACACGATGACCCTCCAGAAAATCTATGGTCCTCTAGACACCACCAACGAGAAAATCGAAAATCAAAATAAAAAGAACAGGAATAAAGACAAAATATCATAAGCAATCAAATTTCTTTGAAGAATTAAACAGAAGGAAACGATCAGAATCCTACCTCGTTCAATTTATCTATCGTCGTTATGGCACTGGCAGTTGATTCCTTCTTCTTCGTAAACATTTTCTGAAACATGGTTGAAACCCTTTGTTCTGCAAGACGAGAACTTTCTTCTTCCCCGAGCTCAAGAAAGCTTTACCCGATTCCAGAAAGACTGCGACGACCAAAAGTGGGAGAATTTTATCAAATGGGTTGGAGTAATTTTCCGGGAATACCCGAAACCGAGGGCATCCGGACCTTTGTGGAACGATAGGTGAGCTTCCAAGAAAACCCTGTAAAAGCGTACCGAGACAGAGGAGAGGTGACTTTTGTGGACTTTTTGCTGGTCCGCGGTGAGGATGACCCGTGTATTCCTTGCACCTTCGACGAAACGTCAGCTTCGGTGACGCAGGGAAAAGTCGTTTTGGTCACCAAATCATGTCGTTTTACGGTTCTTACAATCAAATTTTCTTTTTTATCTATATGACATCTACAGTGCGTTTGTTAATTATTCTATTCTTGAAAATATTTTTTTTTATTTGTTCTCGAAAATATTTTTTTTTATTTGTTCTCGAAAATAATTCATGAGCATTTGAATGCATTTGAATCGTTCAAAATTCTTATTTAAGAATAGAAATGTGTTTGATAAAATTCTTAAAATGTATAACCCGAATTATTTTCTTTTCACAATTTAATTAAATTTTTTTCTTTCTCTTTTTTCTTTTCTTTTTGCCTTTTCTTCTTATCCTTCCTCCCGTCACTAGACAAGGATCAGCAATCTTACCAAAGCATCGCCAACCCTTGGCGACCCAAGCCACAGCAACGTGAGCTCACCATGAGCTAGGCAAGGTTTGGCCTCGCATACTTATTAAAATATGTCCTAATAGATTAATTTTCTTTCTTGCTCTTCTAATACAAAAATCTAACCCACTAGCTTTGGTTGGTTGGAGTGGCATTTCACCCACCGAAATGGCATCCTACACCGAAGCTCAGTGCTTGGGGTTTGATAACTTTCTTTTTTCATTTTTAGTTCATTTTAAACAATGCGACACGCACTTCATTATAACTTGCTCCATTTTACATTTCGAATTTTGATTTCAATTCTAATCAAATGAGGTACCACTTAGCTTGACAATCAAATCCAATAAACGTTTCCAATCATCAGGATAATCAGCTCAACAGTCATGTCTGTCATATTAGCATAATCAACCAAGCAAGACAAGAGCTGTGATAAAGAGAGAGAGAGAGAGAGAAGCAATGAAGATGAATAGATAAGCATGTATATTTTAGCAGTGATGCCAAATGGAGGAGCTCTCCCACTACCCCTTTCCTGAGCAGGTGAACTGAGCTGGGCTTTGCTAAGGACCCAGGGCCTGCAAAAGAAAGGAAAAAGGATATGGTGGGCTGGAGGAGGATAAAGTGCAAATGGGCTTCATCTGAGAATTGGATCCATCTGACGTGCAAAAGCAAATTTCTCCTACACCCTTCAGAGAAAATAAAACTATTTCCACACCCCGCTTTTTCCACTTTCCAAAATTTTCACATCCAACGTTGAGGATCTAAGCTTTTGCGATGCGCCACTTTAGTTACGCAATCTTAGCATCGATCTCTCTCGTTGTTCTCATCGATAGTGGACAAACGCGCTCGTGGTTTTTTCCGATTCCTAAAGTTCGTAATTTTTTAATGAGTCGAGATCGAAAAGGAGCCCAAAAAGAGAGGGGGATCTTTTTTATTTATTCCGCGCTTGTGGGTGCTCTGCAAGCTGTCCTCCATGTCGAGGGAGAGAAAGCATCGGGCCGACGTGGCGGCCAGCCGAGGCCCGTTCGATGGGGCTGAGAAATTGCAAAGAGGGCGGCGATTGGCGGAAGGTGGGATCGAGGGCGACTGAAAGTCGGTCAAGCAGAGAGCTCTCTTTTCCGCGATGCTCAACCAACCAAAGCAGTTCACGATTTCTCCCTGTCTCTCTGAGCAGCAACGACCGGGGAAAAGGGAAAAGAGAATTGGGGGGACAGGACAGGCTATTCGAAGAGTTGAATAAACCGGACAGGTACAGGTGGCTCCATTGAACGCCTCCCCCTTCCCGACCTTGCGCATCAGGGGAGCGAGAGAGAGAGAGAGGTGCTTGGTGGGTTTGACAGAAATCTAATTCCATGGCTTGGTTAGGTCGGTGATAAAAAATATTAGGTACAACTTTGAGGCCAACTCAGCAAAAAAATATTAATTCATTCACTTTTTGGGTCTACTTGTCGGTCACGGTCTCCCTCTCTCTCTCTCTCTCTCTCTCTCTCCCTCGCTCACTGCCTCGCCCCCTCTCCTCTCTTCCTTCTCTCTCCTTTGCTGTTCTTCTTCCTTGTTTTTTTGGAATGGCCATGGTAGCTTGAGTTTGGAGCACACAAATATGGCCGTTTTTTCTTTTTCCCTCTATTGTACTAGGTCGCCGCATCCATGACTTTGCTCCCAAATATGGCTGTCAGATCCAAAGGCCAGTTCCTATGGACGATTAGTCTACAGTCTTGTAGATAAAATGTTTGTGGAGCCCGAGCTTGAACTAAGAGCTCGAGGTCAAAGCAGCCATGATTGCTTGAGGATGAGCTCAAAACCATGGTTATCCGAAAACCACCCCAATCACCTGAAACCAAATTAGATTGATCTGGAACAGGCTATTCCTATGAGAACTAATTCAATTCTCGATTTCAATTTATTAGAACCGATGAGTACAAATTCGGTTCTCGATTTCAAGCGTGAAACCACTTATCCGCCTATTTGGAACGGACTGGCATATATATAAAGGAATTCCAACTCAATTACCTATTAATCATGACCTCCCCCCTCTCTTCTTATCCTTCTCTCTCCTCTGCTACACTTGCTTTTTGTTTTTTTTCTTTTACTCGCGCCCCATGGCCAAGGAGCTTGAGCCCAAGGCTTGTGGCTGCCGTGGCCACAGAGTTCAACCTCAAGTAACTAAGGTAACAAGCTCGAGATACAATAACTAGAGGTGGATTCAAAGAATCAAAGGGCGGTTCTCGGTTTCAATTTTTTGGAATCGGTCTTTGATGGCCGATTTTTGGTTCCAATGTGGGAATTAGTCATCTTGATCACGCTCACCTCTACTTATCATACCTCCAGCTTGCGACCTTAGTTACATGAGGTCGAGCTCCGTGACCGTGGCAGCTGCTAGCCTTGGGCTCGAGCTTTGTGGTCGTGGGGCGCGAGTAACAGAATAAAGAAAGCAAGTGTAGCAGAGGAGAGGGAAAAAATGAGAAGAGAGGGGGGAGGTCGTGACTGACAGGTGGGCCTGCGTGAGATAAATGTTGCAAGGCGAATAGACTGATTTTTTGCTTAGAGTTGTGGTTAATATTTTCTATAGGTCGGCTTGATTGAAGCCATGGATTTCTTCTTGGATGACCGGGGGTTGCTTTAGGAATTGTGTAGTATTTTTGCTGATGTCTTAAGCATGTTGACTATTCATTCGTGTAAATACGACACACTACGATAGTTAAGACGAGTCAAAAAACCAACAAAAGCATGGGGTTGTGGATGGAGCATCAACGGCTTTGATTTCATTTCTCATCTTGACCTCTCCATCTTTTTTGTCATTGCAACGTGTGTAGACCCATCAAAATTGTGGGTCGGGTTGGATTTGAATCAAGTCGCATTTAAGTTGAGTAAAAATTCAGCCAGGTCTAAACCGATTCATTTAACTTATTTTTATGCAATACAAAATTTAGTGATTTATATTCGACTCAATTCATATCTAATCTGCACTTGACTTGATTCGTATTACTAAAATATTTCAATATTTGATTCAATTTAAGAAAATCCATACCTAAATTGATGCGAGAGTGTAGAGTGAGTGAATGTAAGATCGAGTAAGGGCAAGAAAGAGTGAAAAGAAAGTCATAGAGATAAATTATGTCTAAATAAATTGTAAATTCATTCAACACCCATATTATTTTAGCTTTTATATTCTAAACCCATTTTATGCTTAATTTACTGAGTAAATTAACTCAGAGCCTAGATCAAGAGATGGATGTATGACCCATTTTAATAGGTTTAACCGTGTGCTCGGGACGGAATGGAGTGAGACAGGCTTTGGACTCTAGTCATCAAGAAACCATTTCAACGGAATGGTAAACAGCTGTAATATACATTTTGTTATTTGGATTAGCTTGTTTGTATGTGCAATACCTCTTTGCTTATTCTAATCCAATGAGCCATCCCCTTATGATAATGATAAACAAGGATCTTATGAATGGACCCTTAAAAGTCTAACTTAATCCTTAGGATAATAAAAATAAAAATACAACAAATCAGGATAATATTTCCAATCCCAATCTAATTTAATAAATAACCATTGGACAATAAACAATATGCAGGCTTCTATCGGCATAAGTGGCGAGAGCGAAATCAAGATTTTGCGAGAGACAATTTGGCATAATCAATTAGTTCATTCACATCGAAGAATTAAGTCGATTTTACGATAAGGTTGGCATCCTTTTCAACGTGACCTTTGAAAAAACGTGGTTACGGAAGAGCAATTTCTCGAAAACCCTCCGCCAATCGCGTTCGGTGTGGTGCGCGGAAGCTGATCCGGACTTAATCCGACGGTCCTGTTTCCATCATGATGGTGGGGGGTTAACGAAAAAAGACAAAACCTATGTTTAAAGCTAAACGTTGGACAAAGCGATGTCTTAATCTTAGGCAAGGAAGCCACGTCATCATATTAAATATCAAAAAGGGCGCTTCCAGTCCTGTCCAGGCGGGCCCACCCCTACTTGCGCTTTTTGGCCACTTTTTCTCTCTCTCTCTCTCTCTCTAAGGAAGACGATTGAATCGCTGTTGATCCTTATCTGGGCGAATCCCTAATTCTTCAACCTCGACCCACTTTTTCTTCCCCTTTCCACATTCCCCTCCTCTGCTTTTTCCGTCTCCCTCGAATCTGTTTCTCCACTTGTCTTCTGCACTGGCACCGTAAGCCCTCCCCTCCCGTTCCGTACAATCTCCTCTGTTATGATATCTGTGCTTGTGGAAAACGTGTGGTCTCTCCTGATCGAGCGCGAAGAACCGTTCTTGGCTTCTGGGTCTGGCTGCGTCAGGGCTCTGCACGCGAGCATCGACGCTGGAGAGCTAGGTTACTCGTGGGTTCGGGAGGAAAAGGTCTTTCGGCTATCTGGGTTCGTCTGGGTCTGAGTTTTGATTGAGTCGGTGTGTGGCGTCTGGAGCGCGAAGAACCGTTTTTGGCTTCTGGGTCTGGCTGCATCAGGGCTTCGTGGGATTTGGAAGGGAAGGTCTTCCCCCTATCTGGGTCTGTCTGGGTCTGAGTTTTGATTAACTGGGTTCGTGTTGTCTGGTGCTTTTTTGTGTTCGGATACCCGGATTGGGTATGTTTCTGTTTCTGCAAGAAAGGTAAGAGCCTGAAGTTAGATATCATGTCCAGTCTCTGTTAGAAGCTCTGGTGATTACGTGTTGAGTCGGGGAGAGCGAGGATGAAGAGAGGGAAAGATGATGACAAGATCATGGGGCCCATGTTCCCGAGGTTACATGTGAATGATACAGAGAAAGGAGGGCCAAGAGCACCTCCGAGGAACAAGATGGCCCTTTACGAGCAGCTCAGCATACCTTCTCAAAGGTTCGGCTCGGGGATGTTGCCTCTCAATCCCAATAATAGCAGCAATTTGGTTTCTCCAGCATCCTCGAACCAGGTAAATGATATGATCGGTATTTCTTCCTTCGATTGTAGCGTGTTTGCTTTGAATTCATTACTGTTTAAGTCATGTCCATGTGAAAGTATGCCTGATCTTTAGCCTGAAGTTACTGTTTTCTGTGGTAGGTAAGTTTTCAAGAAGCTGTCAGTTTGTGAATAGTTGCTATAGATATTGTAGATTTTGGTGATACACCGTTGTTCTCATAAGTGGTTGATCTGTGGTGTTGGGAAATCCGTTAATGGACTGGATCAAGTGATGATAATCGGTAGTGCTCTGGGATTTTAGTTCGTTGTGTCAAAAGTGAGTCACTTATCATCAAAACATTTATCTGGTGAACCTCTTCTCTTAAGGTGTTTCCTTCTCTGGTGACCTTAGGGATTGGTGTACGTTTTGTTTTTATGTTAATGAATCGAACTATTCTTTGCACAATAAGATGCTAATTGGGGTGAGTTTTGTCATTCTGGTGTAAGTTGATATGGGAGAACTATTACTTTTTACAATTCACTGAGACAACCATTCAATTTCAGGGGACTGGATCTGCCCGGAACATGTATTTCCCACTTCACTTGCCTCCTTCAACTCCAACTCATCTTTCTGAGAGATTGAATGCTGGCAAGTCGGGTGGGGCTAGTCCAGCTAATTCGCTGGCACGAGTGGAACAGAGAAAAAATGCTGGTGATGGAGATGATTTTATGGTTCCTGTATATGTTCAGTCAGGAACGGGTCAAGGTAAAAACAAGAATAGTAAGGCTGGGGATAATGCTTCAAATTATACAGTGAAGATGCAAAGCTCCTGCAGTGATGATCCAAAAAGATCTAGCTCAGTAGGTCTCAGTTCAAGACAAGAATCAAACTTAGATGGTTCTATAAGATCCTATAGGAACATAGCCACTGCAGAGAATGGTCGTAGATCATTGAAGGAAGCTGATGCACCTCGAAATCCGGTTCTAGCAAGTTTTAGCACATCCCATGGTGCAGATGCGCAACTACGGCAAGGAAATGAAGATGGGTCACAATCAGATGAGCATGCACAAGATTTCGAAAATGAAGAAACTTCGAGAGACATTGAGAAGGGAATATCTTCCTGGTCAAGCCGTGATCCTCGTTTGGGAGAAACCCAAAGATGTCCACCCGAGCCTAATAGCTTTGGTAAGGAAAACTTAAATGAAACATGTGGCGCGTTGCTCATGGTTGACGCTGGCAGGAATGACGATGCATCCGAAGTCTCCATTGCAGATTCAGTGTCAGGCTTTGATATCTCTCCTGATGATGTTGTGGGGATTATAGGTCAAAAACATTTCTGGAAGGCCAGGAGAGCAATTGTCAAGTAAGTACCTTTATGCTTACCCTTGGATGGTTCATCCAGCTTTAAAATCTGAGGTTCTTATTGCCTTACTTTCAAATTTATGTGATTTTGTTCTTGCATGTAAATAAGAACTCCAAAGTACTCTTTTTAAATTGTCCACTTTGGTTATGAAAGTTGAGTGGTCAGAACTTATAATGTTTAGGCTAAACTGCAAGATGGTCAAATTTTTAGGACATTGGATGCAATTCTCCCATTATTTTATTAGAATATATATTGTGTATCTGAGATTTGGTCATTATTGTGTGATTGCTTCTTTCTTAGTTGTTTTGATAATGAGCCTTGTTATGACGGTTAGACAACTCAATTAATTACTTGTCCTGCCTTTCTAAACATTCAGATAAAAACTATTCTTCAATAATATGTTCTAACACGTTGTGATTGTTCTCCAAATGGTAAGGGAGAAATATTTTTGTTTGTTTGTTCAAACTTATATCAACCATATGAGTGTACCCTTTCTTGGGTTGAACTATAACTTGATTTTCATTTGAAACCACCAGATTGTGCTGCGTATTTGGACTTTATCCATTCTTTTGCTTTGACATTTGCTTTTGCTCTTAGTGTTAATTTGTTAAATGGGTAAGGGACGTGCTGCAGCGTTGCTGCCTTCATATTTAGTATTGAATTTGTTTTCGATACCGAGATTTTGCTTCAAATTTCAACGTTAGAGCATTAATTGATTTCAATCAGAAAACTGTAGTTCATAGATTTATAGTTGAGGAGAGTAACTAACGGTGTGGAGTCCCAGGGTCCCTCTGAGGTGGTATTTCATGTATTTAGTGGTGGATCGTCTGAGACCAGGTAGGTCGACTGTCCTATCGGGAGAATTTTTGCAAGGTGACCCTGAGAATGGTGGATCATCTCTCGTTCATTGTGCCTTCGCATTTTCTCTCTAGAAATATTTCTGACTCCATCTTTTTTTCTGGTCTCGCCTGCCACATCATGAGCATTCTCTAATAATGAGGGCATGGTGCGGCAGGGGACATGGCGGAGGGTAGTGCCGTGGTATGTCTGGGACCATTTCCAAGGGGTGAAAATGATATCTAGCTTGATCTTGGTGGATATGGTGACCAAAAAGGATTATGTTTCATGTTGCACCTTGGTATTTGTGTTATTGAATTGGGTGCCTATCCATTCTTCGTTTATACAATGTCTAGGTATAATGTTGCTGCAGTGTATATACATGCTAACTCTATGTTCTTGTTGTACTTTTTCATAGAATTATTGTCTGATTTTAGCATATATATCAGCTGCAGTCCTAGCTTCTCTGTTGTGCACGATATATGATGTAATGGTAGTTTCTGTTGAGATAGAAAAATAAAGAAAGAAAATTTAGGTGCAAGGTTATGGAGATATCGTGGCACTGTTTGAAGTACTTTTGTTTTGAGTGCCTGCGATTGTTCTGTTACTGTCATTCTTAGTATTGGCTAGATTTTGGATGAGTTTGGATGCTTAATGCCTTGCAATGTTTAGATCTATGCTATTAACCATCTGATTTGATTGGAGTATTCATCTGTCTTTTTGTGTGCCTAAGTCAATGAATGTGTTATTGTCTCTGTTTTGACATAACTCCCTGTTACTCATTTCAGTCAACAGAGAGTGTTTGCAGTTCAAGTCTTTGAGTTGCATAGATTGATAAAGGTACGCTGGATGTCGCTCTTCAAGGAAATTATTTGGTGAAGTCTAGTAGTAACATATCTTTGTGCATTTACAGGTACAGAAGTTGATCGCTGGGTCGCCACATCTTCTGATTGAGGATGTTTCCGGCTTAGGCAAAACTTCTTTAGTCAACTCTCCCGTGAAGAAATTTTCTGAGGACCATAATGGCGGATATCCATCACAAACTACAAACCACAAAGAAGAGCAGGAGAAGCCTGGCCACCAGATGGAGTGTTCTGCAGAGAATGCAGTCGGGAAGACATCGATTTCTTCTGTCAAAAGTGCCAATAAGCTTTCAGATTATGGGCCTGGTATGAGAAACCCACCTCTTGCACCCATTGTGCCTGATGTGAAAATGGGCCCATGGGGTTACCCTCAGCCATCGGGGCAGCAATGGTTGATCCCTGTCATGTCTCCTTCAGAGGGGCTCGTTTACAAGCCCTATCCTGTGCCTGGATTGACGGGAACAGCTTGTGGAGGATGTGGGCCATACAACTCTTCTCCAATGATGGCGAACATCCCAAACCCTGCCTATGGAGTTCCACTGCATCCTCATCACCAAGGATTTGGGTTCCCTTCGGGTGTTCCTCCACCTGGCCATAGTTATTTCCCCACGTACGGTATGCCTGTCATGAGCTTCAACGTTTCAGGTTCATCTGTAGAACAAACAAAGCGGTTTTCTGGACCTGTCCAATACGGTCAAACGGGCCAATTATCTGGAGGGGAAGTTAACAATCTGCAGCATCAGAATTCATCTAACTTACCTAAGCAGAGAAAAGGATCAGTTGCTCAGATCAAATTCCAAGCCAATAAAGACAGTGAGTTGCAGGTGAGCACGGCAAGCAGTCCTAGCGAGAAACCAGCAGAGGGACTTGGGAATGTCCAATCCTCAGACGGAAAAGAAGCACTCCCGCTTTTTCCAGTTGCTCCAGCGGTTTCTGAAGGGGGATCTCAGCTTCGCGAGGCGGAGCAGCCTACAAGGGTTATTAGAAGTGTGCCTCACAACGCTAGATCTGCAACAGAGTCTGTGGCTCGAATATTCAGGTCCATACAAGAAGAGAGGAAACAGTTCGACTCCATTTAGGGGCTCGGCTGACTATGTTTGTCTCTCTTAAAGTCGTAAACTCGGAAACTCATTTGAGTTCTGAGCGTGAGAGCTTCTGTATTTGTGTTATATTCGTCTTTTGGTCCTCATAGATTGGTCTGTAAATTAGGTAATCCTATGTGGAAGTTTATAACCGGATTACATTTGTCATCTCGGTGTAAGTCGCTAGAGGTGTCTTTTGGTAAGGTAAATTTTGTTCCAGTGAATCGGTGCCTATATATCAGTACAGTGTAACTTCCAATCGAATAGCCATCTTGTGTTTTGCCAGTTGTATCAGTAATTTCATCATTCCTTGTCTTTATCAAGGGAGTTGAGCTCGTGACTATCGGGTGCTGTAAAATCGCTCCACGATGACGCGATTTCCCGGATTGATTTCAGCATGTCCTTGCTTGGTGCCCATAAGTAAATCTCGACTTTTGAGCAGTTCTTTGTTGTGGACGTATTAGTGATGCTTGATGAGGGAACTTTTGATCTATAGCATTTGTCATCCCTGGGGAGCCGAAAGGGGATGTGGAGGGGCAAAAGCTATTTCACTACTACTGAAGGGGAGTTCAATAGCTTGTGACCCCAAATGAAATTCTTTGAAAGGAAATTTTGTTTGCTACACTTGCATAACATTCACATATTACTCATCATCATGGGCAGAAATGATTTTGTCCGGGTCCGCCGAAGTAGAACACGGGCTCGCCAACGTACCCGTCTCTATGGTTGTTCCCATTGTAGCAGTACACTTGATCACTATAAACCCCAACCCACTCCGGGTACTTGAGTGAGAGTGAGAAGTCCACGATCCTAACGTGGTTGATGTAGCAGGCATGGCCATGGAGTGCCCCTGAGTACTCCCCACTTCCCATCGCAGTTCTGGTGTGAGGAGTCTTCTTCACCATCGTACTGTACACTTGACCTCCCCAGTTGACCATTATGGCGCTGCGCTTCAGGTAGAAGAAAAGGGATCCCGGAAAATACCCGAGGACCAGGTTGTTCGTGAGGCGTAGCCACCAGTTGGAAGTATTTGGATCCTGGTTCAATGATAATTATCTCTGCTCAAAAATAATATTTCCAAAAAGAGAAGGTACAGCTTTTTAAAGGTAAACCTGAATTAATGGGCGAACCCGATTCAGATGAAATTGTAAAATGGTTGGAATGGTTAAGTCAGGATTGACATGAAGAGCAAATCATTGTCCAAGGGCACACGGACACCTTTGGGCATTTGAATGTAAGTAGCCTACTCAAACAGGGATTTGCCGATCCGGTCTATTGCAAGTAAAGAAGGCAAAGAAGATTGAGAATTTAAGTACCAAGAAGATGCCGACTGATATTTGATATTGTTCCCGTTCAGAAGATATCGGACCTAGAGCAGAGCCGAGGGCCACCTCAGAACTAGTTTGAACGAACCCAGAACAGGTCAAATCGAAGCAGCCTGTGGAAACGCTTCCATCAACCTATGTAATAAAGGAAAAGGAAGATAAGCCAACCAATTAAACGGTTCAGCTCCGCCCAGAAGGAATGGTCTATCATGATAGAGAACTCACGGTCCAATGTGTGAAAAGCCGAGTTTGCTTATCTCCATATAATTTTGGGTTAACCTGGGAATAGGAAAATCTTTCTGAGCTATCTCAATATATAACCAACAACTAACAGGTTGTAACTAAAAGAGACCCCGACTGAAATTGAAAGACAGACCATCCATCCTGCTTCAACACTTTCATACTTATTGCCGGGGCCACCCAGAAGCCATATCTGGGCTGTAGTGAAGTCATCTGGCAAATCAAGGTTTGGATTCCATAAGTTTATGTCACCGGAAGCTCCTATGTAGTTGTACCCTACTGTCACAAGGATTGCTTGCTGCACAAGAAACATAGTGAAATAATATTACTAGACCCTAAAATGTGTGAGGGAACAAGTTTCTGTAAGCAAGTCAACGAGGGGCGTTCAATTCAGTTGAAGGAATGCTTACATCACGATCTTTTGTATAAGGAAGAGAGACTCGGGTTCCATTTATGACCACATTTCGAACATTTTCATTGAGGGTTGAATTAGTCACGTAGTCTTGTGAATGAGGATGATACATTTTCCCAAATTGCTCGGGACTAGAAGCTCTCAACAAGTCTTGCCGCCAGACTCGTCGGATGGGAATAGTTCCCTGGGGACAACTTCCACTCTTTTGCCAAGTTTGAGCTATTACTGGTTTTGAGGACTCAATTTTTGTTGCTTTGTTTTCTGAAGGCAATTTAATGCTGGGTTCCATCTGCATTTTGAATAAAGGATATATGAGGCTGCTTTCAATATGTGTGATGATAACGTGCAATCCGCTTGTTTGAGTTCCTGAGACTAGCTGATTCAATTAAGATAAAAGCTATTTAGAACTTATGAGTCTTGAAAAAATGTTGTCATCAAAATGTCAATTGTAAGTAGGAGAGCTATGGTTAGGAAACGGGCCTGAATGACATGCTCCTTCATTGCGGGATGGTTGAAGGCTGGTTGTTTGTGCATTTCCACACAGTCGATGATATCTCCATCTGCACTCTATTAATCAAACCAAAATTGGACATCAGTCTGCAACTTAATTTACTGGGAGTGAACAAGCTTTCATTGATTGTGTCCATTAAGTAGCTAATGAACAAATGGGTGCCTTGAAAACTCACTTTCCTTTTGTGTGTCTGAGTAAGTGCGTGCGTGAGAGAGAGAGAGAGAGAGAGAAAGAGAGCAACTTTTCTGAAAGAACTCAAATTACAACCACATCCTCTACTTATCACTCGAGCCAATGTATGAGTACTGTAGATTTGACTGCAGCAAAAAGATGGTTGCATGGTTGAAGTACGGTGCAACAAAAATACTGAGGACATGGAAGAAAAATTTAACATTTCTTATATGGTGATTTGTGGGGATCCCATATATGGCATTACTTTCTGACCAAAACTGAAAAAAAAAAAAAGAAAGAAAAGGAGAGAGAGAGAATAAAAGCATATCACGTATTCATATCATTAGTTCTATTTGGAATACAGCAAAATTGTCCTGAATCTTATGGCACATGTGCAGTTGATCACCAAGAGTGTAATCACTTTTTCCTGAAATGGCTCCAGAAAAACATGGGTTTTGTACCAAAAGCGAATGTTCAGCGATGGCTGTGGAACTGACTTTCATCACATTGTTATACGAAGAGACGCCAGAAATGATTCAAAGATCGAGGTTTTATGAGATATTAGTGTAAGCTGATGCAAAGTAGCCGAAAATACTGAAAACACATTGGAGAATTTTGTTGCCCTCCAAACAAAAGAAGCCTTTTCCGGGCCAAGAAATCAAGGCCAGCGTCTCCTATTTGATGTAATTCTCACAGATTGGTTTTTCGAACCATGAATAAGTATCAGCAGAAAGCCTATTCAAAGAGGCGTTGAAGGAGATATGATACCTGAATGCTCTTCACTGCAGGCTTATTAAGAAGCCTGAGTCTTCTATCAATATCATCCTCGTCCTCCGCAGCCTCTCTCTTCATTGATTTTCTTGATGCACTATTAGCCATTGTGGCCCAACACAATGCCATAGCCAAGAAGAGCATAAATCCCACTTTCTCCATTCTTCCTTTGGCTTCTCAGCAGGAAAATGACTGAAGGGGAAGCGATTAAAAAAGATTGAAATGACACAAAAAATGGAAAATGCAAAACCGATTCAATGTTTGTCCACGAAAGCCAAGAGCCTTGCAAAATCCCAATTTGCCACTGTGATTGATCAATTGACACATTTGCTTCGGTTGAAACAGAAGGTACGCATTTACTAACAAAAAGCCAAATAGAAAGAAAAGACAATGATACACCGACCAGATTGTTTCTTGTGAATTAAGTCAAGATTGACTGAACTTTGACTGCTTCAGTTAACGTCAACACAGAAAAAGATAACCTTATATGACTTTTCTGCCAAATACCATTGTGTTCTTCACAGATTGCAGCAATGCACGATAAACTGACTGAAAATGACCTCACTGCAAGAAAATTTTCCAGGCATGCTGATTAAGAGCATGAATTTTCTCTTAGCAGAAGAAGATCAGGGATCTAAAGTATAATTTAAATATGGGAAGTGCCAGCTCGTCAAACTTCATAAAAGGCCTTGTGATTATGGCATAAAAATCTACGAGATTTATATTTTGGACAGACGTGGCTTTCTCTTTTTTTTTTTTGGTGGAAACATATCACTTACATTTAACCAGCGAAGTTAGGAAGACAACCACAATAAACGTCTAAACACACCAAATCCCCAAGGGCTTAGATAGCCAATTAGGAGGGAGGTAATCTAATCTATGGGCTTTGGCAATCCAATCAGCAAATCGATTGGCTTCACATGGACCCGTTGACCTGAAGCGCTTAATAGATGGGATGAGAATGGTTTACGTCCACCCATTTAAGCCGAGCCTGCAAGCCCATACAATCTTCAATTACTGTGTTATGGCTTCACCCACACGAGTTTGTTACCGTGTTCCGGCCTGGACTTCATGCTTAACCTGACGAGAACCATGCCTCCAGGTTTAGTTTAGCCTGCCGGTTGATCAGGTCTGAAATTCTAAGACATATAAGAAAGGCTTTCAATTGGTGAAAAGGAAACGGGAAAATAAGTGTCGTTTTTCTCTGGACTCTGTTCCTAACATCTGCCGTACCAGGATCAGTCTGAAAAACGTAGAAACTAGCAGCCGCGGTGTCTAGTCAGGGGCACAACCCATTCCATCCAGGACCTCCGAAATAAAACTCAGGATCTTCAATATCCCCAAGGTAAACTCTTCTGTGTAGTGGTCAATCTCTTCCGGGAACTTCAGGATCATCAAGTTGTCACAGACCCGTACCCTCGTCACTTATTTGCTCAATTCTTCAAGGAAAACTACCCACTGCCCATCCATGTCGAGGTGTGGGGCAAAAATTTCCCTATTCTTGAGCTATACACTTCACCTTCCCACTGCACGGTCTGTGCAGTTTGAGGCAGGTAGGCGAATGGCTCAGGCAGGAAGTAACCAACATTCGTCTTCTCATCATATTGAACCCACCATTTATTGGTGTTTGGATCTGAAATTGCATGGAGAAGTCTTTGCCAACATCTTTCAATCCATCAAAGAAGCTAAAAGTAACTAATTTGTGAATTCTTCGAGTAGTATCTCAATGTGGTCATAGATCGGTACTATCTGACACTTAAGGGATAAAGTGTTATTTGATAGGGAAGGCCATCCTTTGTCCAGATGGGATGAATGGCCGTGCCGAGGGCCATCTTGCTGCTCGTTTGAACAAAACCAGGGCAAGTGAGATCAAAGCAGCCGATTTTTTTCCCAGAGTCAGCCTGATACACAGAAGAGGAAGATATGATGTTGGTTTTGCAATGTCATACCAAAGATAGGCCAAACAAAGATCGAGTCAAGGTGTGAATGGAAGCCCTACTTAGCATTAAAAAAAAAAAAGGAAACATTTGTCCCAATGACTGCCAATGAGACCTGGTATATTTGTCATGTTCATTTAAATGGAAAATGAGTTTGGATGATGAGTTAACTGTCCAATATGCAAATACACAAGTCTTCCAGTCGACATACGTGCCAGGATTCAACTGAAAAGTTTGGAATCTTTAGGCGTTGGGTTAGAATTACTGGAAAGCAACTGTCACAAAGCTATCACTTCGGTTAATCTGCAAAGGCCAAGATCTGATACTTGTTTGGGAGAAAACCAGAGATGTCCACCTGAGCCTAATAGCTTTGGTATGGAAATCTTAAATGAGATGTGTCGTGGTGCTCATAGTTGACGCTGGCAGGAATGACGATGCATCCAAAGTCTTCATTATAGATTAAAAACATTTCTGGAAAGCCAGGAGAGCAATTGTCAAGTAAGTGCCTGTATGCTTAACCCTGGACACGTTCATCTAGATTTAAAATCTGAGGCTGTTATTGCCTTACTCTCAATTTTTTGTGATTTTGTTCTTGCATGTAAACAAGATTCCAAAGTATTCTTTTTACATTGTCCGGTTTGGTTATGGAAGTTGAGTGATCGGAACTTGTAATGTTCAGGCTAAACTGCAAAAAGGTCAAATTTTAAGGACTTTGGATGCAATTCTCCCGTTATTCTCTCCTTCATTGTGCCGTTGTATTTTCTCTCTAGAAATATTTCTGTCTCCATGTTTTCTCTTGTTCTTGCTTGCCATATTGTGAGCATTCAGTAATAATGAGGGCATGGTGCGGCAGGGGACATGGCGGAAGGTAGTCTGGTGACATGTCTTGGACCATTTCCGAATGATATGGTGACCAAAAGGATTATTTGTCATGTTGCACCTTGGTATTTGTGGTATCAGAAATGGGTGCCAATCCATTCTGCATATGCAATTTCTAGGTATAATTTTGCTTTAGTGCATATGAATCCTGACTCTATGATCTTCATAGACTAATTGTCTGGTTTTAGAAAATATATCGGCTGTAGTCCTAGCTTTGGTATTGTGCACAGTACCTGATGTAATGGTAGTTGATGTTGTGATAAAAAAAGATAGAAAATTTAGGTGCAAGGTTATGGAGATATCAAGGCAATATTTGAAATACTTTTGCCTGTGATTGTTCTGCTACTGTAATTCTTAGTACTGGCTAGATTTTGGATGAGTTTAGTTGGATGCTTAATGCCTTCCAATGTGTGGAACTCCTCATAAGGAGTTATAGTAGAATTTGGGTAGACTGTTGTTCATCCAGATCTATGCTATTGACCATCTGATTTGATTGGAGTATTTGCTTCTCTTTTTGTTTCCCGAAGTCGATGAATTTGTTATTGTCTCTGTCTTGACATAACTCCCTGTTACTCATTTCAGTTGACAGGAAGTGTTAGCAGTTCAAGTCTTTGAGTTGCATAGACTGATAAAGGTATGCTGGACGTCGCTCTTCAATGGAATTATTTGGCAAAGTCTGGTAGTAATAACGTATCTCAATGAATTTACAGGTCCAGAAGTTGATCGCTGGGTCACTATATCTTCTAAATTGTGGATGCTTCTGGGTTAGGCAAAACTTCTCAAGTCAACTCTCCTGGGAAGAAATTTTGAGAGGATCATAATGGTAGATATCCGTCACAAACTACATTGCACAAAGAGGAGCCCGAGAAGGCTGGCCACCAGATCGGGTGTTCTGCAGAGAATGCAGTCGGCAAGATGTCGATTTCTCCTGTCAAAAGGGCCAATCAGCTTTCAGATTATGGTTGTGGTATGAGAAACCCACCACACGCACTTGTTGTGTCTGATATGAAAATGGGCCCGTGGGGTTAGTCGCAGTCGTCGGGGCACCGATGGTTGATTCCTGTCATGTCTCCTTCCAAGGAGCTCGTTTACAAACCCTATACTGTGCCGGAATATACGAGAAGGCTTGCGGAGGATGTGGGCCGTACAAATTTTCTCCATTGATGGGAAACGTCACACCCCATTTACTAAAAGGAAGGGCGTGACACCGCCGTCCTTTTATGCAACCTTAACATAACCAAAAATTCAGCTTATATATATATATGACAAAAATGACATTTGATTACAATATCAAAGTTTTCTATAAACAACCAAACTAATATATACACTTCCACCAAAAACTAACTCACAAACTTATCAACTATTTACAATTCATACCAAAAAGTCCTCCCAATAACAGATGCTCAAATTTACTAGCGACTCGCTAAAGAACTTGAAAAATAAGTAAATGAGAGGAGTTAGCTACCACGACTCAGTTAGTAACACATTTTTTTCAAGCAGATCGAAAAATCATATGCATATTTAAAATACAATGAGTAACACATTTCTTTTAAGCTAATCAATAAATTACCATTTAAAACACAACCATAACTCGTTTTAATACAATATATTCATAATACAACTACCAAAACACCAATGGTCTAATCCATTGATCAATTTCATAAAAGCATGTGTCAATGATCTATTCTATTGATTAATCTCATCAAATCATACATCGATAGTCTATTCCATTGATCAAGCTCAATGGTTTACTCAATTGACAAATTCATGCTCAAACGCCTAATCATGGTCACATTCAACGCCTGTAACTAGATGACCAAGATTCCCCCTAGCAAGATTGCATCTATTATTAGCCGGTGGCTCGGTCGACAAGGATATCCTAAACTAGTATGCACATAACCATACACTCTAGGGTTCACAGAGATATTTAGTATCAACTATCAATCACAACTATATAATAATTCACCATCTGAAAGAGAATTATTTAACAACTTAGGCATTTTATATATATATATATATATATATATATATATATATATCAAACGTTTTTCAATAACTACAAAAGTTTCAAGATTCTTTTATAAAGGGTTTTTCACAAACCATTTTCAAATAATCATTCAAATCGAATTCAAAGGATAACTCCCTCTTTAAAGCAACAAAATGGCAATAATAGCTCGATTATATTATATATAACAAAAGATACTATTTATCAACTCATAGCATATATAATCCATAATATTTTTTGAAACATGTGTTTAAAATACAAAAAAGAAATAGTGTCACTCACTTGGAAAAGCTAAAAATCAATTACGCGGTAAGTTGAGTCAACACACTAGAATTTTTAACAAATAACCGAAAAAAAATATTAAAAGACTAAGTAAAACAATATTTCAATGAATGACTTGACTATACCAGGCTTATCTGTCAATAAGACAACACCTACACGCTGCGAAAAGCCCGCCTTTGGCGGTAATTTATTCTTGTCTGTTAGGTGCGGCCAGCGCACTAAATTTCGTTATGCTATAATTTCCTCTACAAAATTCCATTCCAAGCCATCTTACAATCCTTAGAAAGATCTAGTGATGTATTACAATAACCGTAATTCAGCTGCCCCAAAACTACACCAAAAATGGCTAAAATTTAGGGCTAAAGTTACTGTTTACTACAGTTCTAGAATGCGCCCCCAACTTGAAAATTCCTTTCTGGACAAATCGTAAGTTCATATCACGATCCATAAAATGTTATAGGTATCATTTCTACAAAAATACACAGTTCAATGACTCAAAAATCAGATTTCGCCGCACTAATATCTAAGAAATCCAAATTCGAACACTAATTGCGACGATTCCTTCGATTAGGCTTAGAGGCTTTGATCACTTATTAGAGTCAAGATTGCAAGCGCAGCAAAATTTTTTCTCTTTTTCCCTTTTTCTCTTCTCTTCTTTCTCTCCTCTCCCTTGTTTCTTTCTTTCCCTTGAAGTGGCCTCTCGGCCTCTCTCTTTTCAAAAGTGGCCGAAACTCCACTGTTCGCTCTTTTCCTCTTTTGTTGACTTTTCGAACCCTTTTTCTTTCTTTCTTTTTCCTTTTTTTAAGCCCATATTTTACAGCAACCATCCCAAACCCTGCTTATGGAGTTCCGTTGCATCGTCATCACCAAGGAATTGGGTTCCCTTCAGGTGTTCCTCCACCAGGCCAGAGTTATTTCCCCATGTACGGTATGCCCGTCATGAGCTTCAATGCTTCAGGTTCATTTGTAGAACAAACGACCCAGTTTTCTCGACCTGTCCAATATGATCAAACACGGCAATTATCCAGAGGGGAAGTTGACAATCTGCAACATCAGAATTCATCTAACACACCTAAGCAGGGAAAAGGATCAGTCGTGCAGTTCAAATTCCAAGCCAATGAAGTCAGTGAGTTGCAGGTGAGCATGTCGAGCAGTCCTAGAGAGAAACGACCAGATGGACTTGGGAATGTCCGATCCTTGGAGGGGAAAGAAGCGCTCCCGTTTTTATCCTGTTGCTCTAGGGGCTTCTGAAGGCTGATCCCAGGCTCACGAGGCGGAAGAGCCTACAAGGGTTATTATAAGTGTGCCTGACAGTGGTCGATCTGCAACTGAGTCCGTGGCTCAAATATTCAGGTCTATAAAAGAAGAGAGGAAACAGCTCAACTCCATTTAGGGGTTTGGCTGACTATGTTCGTCTCTCTTAAAGTCGTAAACTCAGAAACTCATTTGAGTTGTGAGCGTTAGTTTCTGTGTCAGTGTTCCATTTATCTTTTGGTCATTACAGATTGGTTTATGTATATTGAGCAGTCCTATATGGAAATTCATCACTATATTACATTTGTCATCTAGGTGTAAGTCGCTAAAGGTGCGTTTTGTTAAGGGCAAGGTAAATTTTGTTTCAGTGAATTGACGTCCTATATATCGCTATGATCTGACCAAAGAGCCTTCTTGTGTTTTACCTGTTGCATCAGTAATCTCATCATTTTCTTTAAGATATTCGAAAAGCTTGTGCCTATTGGGTGCTATGAATTCGCTCTGTATGATGCATGCGATGATGCATGAGGGTGGATCGTTTTCGGCATGTCCTCGCTTGGTGCCCATAAGTAAATCTCTCCAGCTTTTGGGCAGTTCTTCGTTATGGGCGTATTAGTGATGCTCAATGAAGGAACTCTGGATCAAAAGTATTTGCCATATCCGGGGAGTCTGAAAGGGATCTGTAGTGGCAAAAGCTGTTTCACTTTTACCGAAGGGAGTTCAAAAGCCTGTGACGAGTGAAATTCTCTGAAAGGAACTTCTGTCTGCAATACTTGCATAACATTCACATATCACTCACTTACAGAAATTATTTTGTCCTGGCCCGCCGAAGTAGAAAACAGGCTCATCGACGGGCGTATCTCTATGGTTGTTTCCGTTGTAGCAATACACTTCATCATTGTAAACCTGAACCATTTCAGGGTACTTGAGTGAAAGTGAGTAGTCCACAATCCTAACGTTTTTGATGTAGCAGGCGCGGCCATGGAATGCCTCCGAGTACTCCCCGCTTCCCATGGCAGTTCTGGTGTGAGGAGACTTCTTCACCATCGTACTGTACACTTGACCTCCCCAGTTGACCATTATGGCCTTTTGCTTCAAGTAGAAGAAAAGGGATCCCGGAAAATACCCGAGGACCAGGTTGTTCGTGAGGCGTAGCCACCAGTTGGTAGAATTAGGATCCTGGTTCAATGATAACTATCTCTGCTCAGAAATAATATTTCCAGAAAGAGGACTTGCAACTTTTTAAGTTAAACCTGAATTAATGGCGAGACCCTAGTCGAATGAAATTGTAAAACAGTTTTGAGTGGCTAAGTCAGGATTGACATTGAGTATAATCGTGATTTGTCGAATATTTCCCCACTTAGCTTTGTCGTGGTCATGCCCAAAGGGCAAATCATTGTCCAAGCGCACAGGGACACCTTTGGGTAGTTGATTGTCAAACTAGCCCGCCCAAGCAAGGATTTGTCAATCAGGTCTACCGCAAGTAAAGAAGGCAATGAAGATTTATAACTTACGCACCAAGAACAAGCCGACTGATATCTGATATTGTGCTGATTCAGAAGACATCGGGCCCAGGGCAGAGCCGAGGGCCACGTCGGTACTAGTTTGAACGAACCCAGAACAGGTCAAATCGAAGCAGCCTGTGGCTTTGCTTCCATCGACCTGAGTATAAAAGAAATGGAAAAAACACGATCAGTTTAAGATTCACCTCCGTCCAAAAGAAATGGTCTATTACGATGGCAGAGTACTCACTGTCCAATGCGTGAAAAGTCGAGTCTGCTTATCTCCATATAACTTCGGGTTCACCTGAGAATTTGGAAAATCTTTTTGAGCCATCTCAAGAGATAACCAACAACTAACCGGTTATAAGTGAAAGGGGCCTAGACTAAAACTGAAAGACAGACCATCCATCCTGCTTCAACACTTTCATACTTGTCACCAGGGCCGCCTAAAAGCCATATCTGGGCTGTAGTGAAGTCATCTGGCAAATCAAGGTTCGGATTCCATAAGTTTATGTCGCCCGAAGCTCCTATGTAGCTGAACCCTGCTGTTAAAAGGACTGCTTGCTGCCCAAGAAACATTAGAAAATGGCATTACTAGACACTGAACGTGTGAGGGAACAAGTTTCCACGAGCAAGTGAACAAGGGGCATTGAATTCAGTTAAACGAATGCTTACAGAACGATCTTGTGTATAAGGAAGAGAGACTTTGGTTCCATTTATGACCAAGTTTCGAACATTTTCATTGAGGGTTGAATTTGCCACGTGGTCCCGAGGCTGATACATTTTCCCAAATTGCTCGAGACTAGAAGCTCTCAACAAGTCTTGCCGCCGGATTCGCCGGATGGGAATAGTTCCCTTAGGACAACTTCCACTCTTTTGCCAAGTCTGAGATATTACTGGTTTTGAGGGCTCACTTTTTGTTGCTTTGTTTTCTAAAGGCAATTCAATGCTGGGTTTCATCTGCATTTGAAGGAAGAAAAGTAAATAAGGTTACCGAGAAATATCCCAAAGAAAGAAGAAAGGAAAAATCAGGCTGCTTTCAATATATAAGATCAAAATGTGCAATCCACTCATTTGAGTTCTCTGAGACTAGCTGGTTCAATTCAAATACGAGCTATTTAGAACTTATCAGACTCAAAAAATGTTGTGATAAAAATGTCAATTATAAGTAGGAGAGCCAAGGTTTGGAATTGGACCTGAATGACGTGGTTCTTCATTGCGGGATGGTCGAAGGCTGGTTGCTTATGCATGTCAACACAGTCGATGATATCTCCGTCTGCACTCTATCAATCAAACAAAAACTGGACATCAGTCTGCAATTTGATTTAGTGGAAGACAAGCTTTGATTAATCATGTCCATTAAGTAGCTGACAAACAAATGGGTGTCTGAAACGGCACTTTTCTGTTGTATCTGAGTGAGTGCGTCAGAAAAATTTGACATTGTGATCCAATAAATGGCATTACTTTCTGGCCAGAACTGAAAAAGGAGGGGGAGGGGGAGGGGGGGTGAAATGCATATCGCATATTCATATCGTCAGTTCTATTGAGCGGTGAAATACAATTTGGAATACAGCAAAACTGTGCTGGATCTTATGGCACATGCAGTAAAACTCCAAAAATGTTAATCACTTTTTCCTGAAATGGCTCTGGAAAAACGTGGGATTTGTACCAAAAGCAAATGTTCGATGGTGGTTGTGGAACTGAGTTTCTTAACATTGTTATATAAAGAGACACGGCAAATGATCGAAAGATTGAAGTCTTATGAGATATCAGCGTAAGCTGATGCAAAACGGCCGAAATCCTGAAAACGGGTTGGAGATTTCTTTTGCACTCCAAAACAAAAGAAGTCTTTTCTGGGCCGAGAAATGATGAAAATGGCGGAAAAGGCGGGTGTCTCTGGTTTGACGTAAATCTCACAGATTGGTTTTCCAAACCATGAATCAATATCAGCAGAAAGCCTATTCAAGAGGAGTCGAAGGCAATGTTATACCTGAATGCTCTTCACTGCAGGCTTATTAAGAAGCCTGAGTCTCCTATCAATATCATCCTCGTCCTCTGAAGCCTCTCTGTTCATCGATTTTCTCGTTACACTATTAGCCATTGTGGCACAACACAATGTCATAGCCAAGAGAAGCACAAATCCCACTTTCTCCATTGTTCCTTTTGCTTCTCAGCTGGAAAATCACTAAAGGGGAAGGGATTAAAAAGGATTGAGATAACACAAAAAAGGGAATTTTCAAAACAATGCAATGTTTATCCAAGAAAGGCAAAAACCTTGCAAAATCCCGATTCACCACTGTAATTTGATCACTGGCCATATTTGTAAGAGTTTTTCTAATTGTGGACTACATTAATTGATATTGTAATTTACCGTTTAACGTTTATCGTTTTACGGGGTTTGGTCTAAGGTGAGATAGAAGGTTTCTTAATTAGTCTAATATGGGCTGGCTTTAGTGTGGCCGAGTTGAGCTGGCCCGTAATGAGAGGGGCTGGCTGAACTCTATAAATAGTCTTTCAAGTCTCTCCTCTAACCCTAATTCTCACATGTATCCTCACGGGCGTTTCCTAACGCTACACGTGAGGGGTCGCCTCATTGAGCCGTGATACGGAGGGCAATAGAGGAGAATGACTTGCGCGTGGAACATTGTGTTTCCGCTTCCGCTTCAAGAACAGTGGATTCCCTTGATGAGTGGGTAATCCCTTTTCGCTTCCGCTTTATATTTGATGGATTCCAAAACAGTGCGTTAATCTTTCTACTCAATTATGCTTGTTCTTGTTCTTGTTATGGAGATCTTGGGGTTACGCAATTTGCGTCCAACATGTGGTATCGAGCAACCATAACCTAGAACTTGAACACATAAAGGTTTTGCCCTAATTTGTACGGATTAGCCCTAATTCGTACGGATCTTGCCCTAATTTGTGATTTTCGAGATTTTTATTCAATAAAAATAAAATTAAATCACAAATTCGGACTGACTCGACGAGTCGAGCAAGACGGTCGGCGGCGCGTCGCCGGGGGAGGCCGCACGCGCCCCCACGTGCGGCCACGCGCCGCCTGGGCGTCGAACGCGCGCCGCGCGTGAGATCCACGCGCCGCGCACTTAGGCGGCGCGTGAGGGCGCGTGGAGCGTCGGATCGGCGCGTGGCTGGCGGCGTTGGATTCGTATGGCCGTCCTCTACGTCGTGGTGTATTTATTTTACATATTTGATAATTTTATGGATGTTAAAATACATACGGAACCCTAAATACGTGTATTTTTAGTGTATTTTTGCGTATTTTTCTTATATTTTCTGTGAAAATTGGAAATATAAGTGTTGGGTTACAGGTATGTTATCACATAAACATCATAATGGTGTGATTCATCAATAAAAATCAAACTTTATTGTGAACTGAAGCTGGCTTGATGAGATACAATCAATATGGGATAGTAATTGAGCTATGTATTGAGTGATAAGAAACAAGAAAGATTATGAAACTTTTGTTGCTCATGCATACTCCTTGACACGCTGATAATCTTTGAATGATGGATGTCTTAAAAACTCGTGACTAAACTAATTGTACTGATTGACATATCAGTTTAGAACGGCTTCAGCAGCAGGGGTTTTCTTCTGTCTTCCATGTTCGTCTACATCTGTAGGAGTGGGTATTTTAGGAATATGGCGATATCTACCATGCGGATCAATAAACTCTTCTGTAGCAGGAAACGAGAGTTTAGAGTTTTCCTTGACAAGAGGAGGAAAGTCAGTATCTTGAAAGTCCAAAGCCAGAAATAGACAAGCTCAAGAAGCAGATTCAGCTTCTTGAAGAAGGAAGGTTCAGACCTTTCGATCCCTTAGCGCCTCCTGTTCAAATCGGGTATGTACCCCCAGCTCCACAGGCATCTGTTTTTGCCAATATTCCACAAGATCCTTCCAGAAGAGAATCAGATATACGAGAGCGTCTCAAAGCTTTGAAAAAAGAAAAAGGCAAGGAGAAAAAACCACCGATAGAATCAAGTTCAGTTGTCATAAGAGAAAGGCCAGACCAGATGATGTTATCTAATCCATTAGAATCCTTTTTGAAGGATTTGACTAAGCAAGCTGATCCCATTACCCAAAAGCCTGAGCCTGATCCACCAGTCCTGGAGACACAGATTATGCTCACTGAACAAACTTCTGATACTACATCAGATTCGGTTTCTCTTTCCTCTTCTTATTCTTCCCTTTCAGACCAAACAGTCGATTCTCCTCAGACCATTCCACCAACTTCGCAAATATTCATGGCGGATACTCCTCCAGATTATGACTATGAAATGGAATCAAACTATGCTGATCCAGAATTTGGACAGACAAGTAATCCAACCAGAAATGATTCCACCAGACATGTGTCTATGGCATCAAAACAGTTCTTCTCCATTGATGATATTCCTTATCCAAAATGGCCAGAAAGACTTGAAGAATTTCATACTTGGTTGAGTACACAATTCATTACCAACCATGATATGAATGACGTCCTCTACAATTTTGTTACCAGATTCACAGGGAGCCTTAAATTTTGGTGGCAAGGACTCACAGAACAAGACCAGCTTACGTTTCTGTTATCACCAAATTTCAGCCATGCCTTGACTTACCTATATCACACTTTTGTGGGAACTCCCGGAGATCTCAAGGAGCTAAAAAGAAGAGAATTCTTCGAAAGAAGATGCTGCTCTCTTCAGAAGAAGCATCTTGATAAGCATTATCGATTGATGCTTCACTCTTCTATCGATTGGCGCGAGATCCAAACCTAAAGCATGTCTTCATCACCTCTATTCCTAAGGAGTTATCACAAATGGTTGAAAGATCTTTCTTTGGAAAACAAAGAAGGATACAAGACGTTGCCATGGGAGAACTTCAGCAAGAAGTCCATTTATGCCTTGAAGAATTATGCTTAAAGCGGCGAATGGTCCAAACATACATCACGGATGACAAGCGTCTTGAATCGGCCGCTCCCATCGAAGTTAAAGATCAAATGCTCCAAACAGATTGTGATGGTACTTGTGGCCATTACTCCCGGAAGAAAAAGCACTTCAAGAAGTACTCGATTAAAAAATCCAAGCATGGCTCCAAGCATTTCCGGAAAAAGAAAAAATGGCGATACCTACGTAAAAGAAAAGACCACACAGGCCACAAGAAGTCAAGCCGTTGCTACATTTGCAACAAAAAAGGACATTTTGCCAAAAATTGTCCCCAGGCGAAAAAAGGT
This sequence comes from Eucalyptus brandiana, assembly GCA_014182725.1. NCBI lineage: Eukaryota > Viridiplantae > Streptophyta > Magnoliopsida > Myrtales > Myrtaceae > Eucalyptus > Eucalyptus brandiana. The sequence continues at coordinate 38,059,566 of CM024670.1, forward strand.
CAGAATCATCTGATTGAAAGTGAAACAGGTATTTCTCTTGAAAACGATGATATTGAATCCTTATTTTCTGCTGATGAAGAACCAACAGAGCAAACCCTTTGTGTCATCCCCACTTACCAAACTTCCAGTGAGACTGGGTCAGACTCAGAATCTGAAGACATTTTTCACATATCACCCACGTCCCCAGAACTAAATCCTGACATATTCTCAAGTCAGACTCACTGTCCCCATTTTCCTGTAAAAATCTTCACTTCAAAATACGCCAAGCCTATCAATGTCATTGCTCTCATTGATACCGGAGCAAGTTGTTCCATTCTAGACACTAAGGTTCTGCCAGAAGAATACTGGACTCCTCATATCCGATATTTCAACTCCGCCTCAGGAGATACTTTCTCCACGAGTGTCAGAACCACTCCAGTTACTGTCCAGTTCTTCCCCCAGTGCTCCATAAAGGCAAAAATCTTTGGGTCAAACCTTCCCAATAAAGATTTGCTAATTGGATGGGATATCATGACTCAGATCTCTCAACTCCGTATCATTCCTGGAAAAGGTCTTAGATACAAAAATCAATTCTCTGAGTTCGTTGATATTCAGAGACTCTTTTCCATTCAAATGAGTTTGTTAGATCCAATCATGCAAAGGTTGTTAAAATCTTGTTCAGAATCCCACTCAGAATTCGCACAAAAATGTTCTCATCCTCTATGGGAAAATCCAGAATTCTTTGTTCGTCTCCCCTTAAAAAAAAAATGAAGACATCAATCCAACAAAGGCGAGTCATGCGGGAATGAAGCCAGAACACTTGGCTTTAGCTCAAAGAGAATGCTCAGAGTTATTGCAACAAGGCCTTATTGAGGTTTCTGATTCTCAATGGGCTTGTGAAGCCTTTTATGTCAATAAACGAGCTGAGCAAAACAGAGGGAAAATGAGATTGGTAATTAATTACCAACCCCTTAATCTTTTTCTCCAAGATGACAAGTTCCCTTTACCATCTAGAGATTCTCTCTTTAGTGGTTTATCAAAGGCCCATATCTATTCCAAATTCGACCTCAAAGCCGGATTTTGGCAACTGGGCATCCACCCTGAAGATAGAGCCAAAACAGGGTTCTGTATCCCGAACCAACACTTTCAGTGGAAAGTCATTCCTTTTGGCCTAAAAGTTGCCCCATCTCTTTTCCAAAAGGCCATGTGTCGCATTTTCCAACCTATCTTGTCCACTGCAGCAGTATATATCGACGATATTCTGCTCTACAGCCCTGATGAGCAGAGCCACTGTCGACTCCTTGAAAAATTTGCAGAAATCGTAAGAAGCCATGGCATTATGCTTTCTCAGAGAAAGATGAATATTGCCCAGACAGAAATAGAATTTCTGGGTATGCATCTCAACAAGGGTACATACTATCCAGGGCCACACATTGCACAAGAACTACTGAAGTTTCCTGAAGATAACTTCACAACAAAACAAGTTCAGCAATTTCTTGGGATAATTAATTATCTCAGGGTTTTTGTCCCACACATTGCAAAGCTGCTAATCCCTTTGCAATCCATGCTGAAAAAGAACTCCCCGCCTTGGGGAAAAATCCGGACTAAAGTCAAGCCGCCGAACTTAAGGAGATAATGCGACTCTCCCACCATTACAAATACCATCAACGAGGCAAAAGAATTCTCCAAACTGACGCCAGTGATGAATACTGGGCAGCTGTCCTATTTGAAGAAATCGATGGTAAGAGACTCGTTTGTGCTCATAAAAGTGGAAAGTTTTCCCAAGCTGAAATGCACTACCATTCCACTTTCAAAGAAATCCTAGCAGTCAAAAATGGAATCAAAAGGTTTGAATTTCATCTTATCAGCCATCATTTCTTGGTCGAACTAGACATGGCATCTTTCCCTCAGATGACCAAGTTTAAACAAAAACAGATTCCAAACCCTCAACTGCTTCGATGGGCTGAATGGTTTTCAAAATACTCTTTTGAAACCATACACATTCCTGGAAAGAAAAATGTCCTTGCTGACTTTTTGTCAAGACCCAAAGCACCAGCTGCGATCAACATGTACATCAAGAGGCCTGCCTTTCATATGCTCAATTATGGTGTCAAATACAAAATAGAGAAAATAAAGGACTCGCCAACCCGAGATATCCCGAGGAAATCATCCAAAGAAATCCCGAATGACAGTCTTACGAAAACATGGAGACCCTCATGTGGCAATGCCACACGAGACCTTTCGATTCAATGGAGGTTCGATTCTTTATCCTTTCGGGTTAAATTTGAATTATCCTTTTATTCATCCCCTTGTATGGAAAAAAGATGATTTCCACGATCGACTCAAAACGCTATTATGGTACTTAACCAATAAGTACTTGATAGCCATTGAAATTCCCACCGAAGATTCATTGCCAATCTCACCGGGATATTCATGCTCGGAAGAAACATCGAAAAGGAATGCGATAGAAATCTCTTAAATTTTCTAAACTGGTTCTATCATCCTACATGTTGGAAACAGGACTTAGAAAGAGAACTGAGAACCATGACACCAAATCCTGAAGTTCACACCATCCTACTTTTCAGACGACCATGGAATTTCTTTAGAAATAATGGCAGTATTCTCGATGCACCACTTGAAATAGGAACCACAGCCTATAAACCTCACTCAAACAACCGAGAAGCCAGGATTCACAAATCCTATCCAAGATCTGTCAGAACTTCTGCACATGAATATCGAGAACTCCAGCGAATCCTCTGCCAAGAAAACAAAACCATCCCTGAACATATCTGGAATAATGGACCTACTACGTGGGATCAGTATGACCTAGCACCAGAAGCCAAGGAAGCACTCAGTCAATACCAACAAGCTGCATCAACCCAAGATCATGAAATGACAAGCGAAGGTGACATTGTCCAGTCTACTCAGGACCCCTATGCACGTTTTGGAGGCCCTTTGTCCCAGAATCCCTACGAACAGGGACCTTCATCCTCATCCCAACATATGGACCCGACCTACTATGCACAAACCCTCCAACCGGCCTCAACCAAGTTTTCCCGACAATACTACTGATGAAAACACAGATCGGGCGGCGAAGAAGCCTCCCATTGGGCCCATCAAGCATCCTTATCTGGAAGGCCGAACCAAATTCTTTCACCTCAAGACCTTGAAGCACTCCGAAAAATATGAAGCACATCTCCTAGAAGACAGCTCTGATGACTCAGACTTAGTCTGCAGCTACAATGCCCGTGACGGACGAGACCGCTGAGTCCGTACAATTTCACTGTAGCAAAGTACTATTCACTTTTACTGTAGCACTAGGCTAGGGAATGTACTGTTCACAGTACGGTTACTGTTCATAGTGTGCGAATAATTCCCTCCCTGAGGCTTTCGGCGCCACTGTTTGTTTTTGGACCCGTGAGTTGGTCCCTGTGTGTCCTTGCTTACCTTTTCTTGGCCTATATAAGGCATCGTTGTTGTATCGTTTTGGGCGAGTCCCCCAAGTAAAGAGTGTGCTTTGTGAAAATCCTCTATGTCTTTCTAAACCTCTCTTCTTCTCCACTGGTAGGATCCTTCGAGAAATGCAGCTTGGGTAGATTAGAAACGTCTCCATCCTGGCATCACTGGGTGTCTCTAGGCTCTGAACTAAAGGGCTGAGTGGTTTCTGGCTAAAAGGCTGTCCCTGAAGGGCTTGAACGGGAGTTGTTCGCCCAATGTGGGATGCATACCTGCTGGAAATTTACTCTCCTTCCCTGGTTCTAAGTCTAGGTCCATTCATGGTATCAGAGCAATGCATGTCGATTAAGTTACTGCATATTGTACATGAACTTATCTGGTCACTTGTTAATATCTATCAAATTGAATATTTTTATGGTTAAGGAGTATGGCAATATTTATGCGAGCAATAGTATCTACTTTGTTATAGTTTAGATATTTAGTTACGTGGTTTGACTCAATTTATAGGCCACTTTGATTGAAGTAATGATATTTGTTACTTAAATTGATTAATAAATCGCTTGTTGGCCTTGGAGTCATGTTTTGTCTTATGAAACTCATGAGCAATAGTTGATCACCGTTAAGCTTGTCGATATGGTGTACCCCTGTATTACTATTGATGTTAATTTGTGAGAGATATTTTAGATCGGCATTCTTTTATGTTGTTACGTAATATGTAATTGGGGTGCATAAGAGATGTTTTATTCTCTCGTTATGGGAAGTTTCTTGTGTTACTTGTGATCAATGATCTCATTGGAATCTGTCTTTCGGATTCGCCGTGTATATATTTATATATACGTATGATTAATTTTTATTAATGGATAAAGCAATGTAATTAGCATGATATGTGATTTTAGTGATAACATGCCCCTATCACTAAAGTTAAAATCACATGTATATGGTGTATGTGATGAGTAAAGTTTATATCCCCGGTATGAGAGAATTTCAATGATTCAATTGAGTTGTGACCGCCAAAGTGGCACGCTTGATTGGGTTTGAGAAATTTCGGTCTCGTATATTTGATTGGGATGTCTCCTGGTCTAATGCGTAGTCATACTCCCAAAGGAGATGATTGTGTATTAGTTCATGGAGAGATATATGATAGTGTGGTGGAGGAGTGACCAATCCTAATGGTTCATATGCCCAAAGGTGATGAATTCACGAAGATTGGAATATATTCTCATAACCCTTATCATGTGGGGAGTGTACAATTGCATATCATGTATTCTCGCCCAAAGGTGATTATATGATTATGCGTGTAACTCTCTGGATGTGTACTTGTACGTCAAGTTACACGGTACTCACATGATGCTAATTATATACATTGCTTGTTTTTCAGTCACCTTTTCTGTAAATGGTAATTCCGTCATCATTGAGGTTTTTTTTACTGCTTCAAATTTTAAGTTGTGGACATATGATTTGTTGCTTGAGAAAAGAGCAATTGAATTTGCTTATTGTCCATGAAGCGTTCCATTCGGAACACTTGAAAAGAGGTTTGCTGCGGACTGCACCGCTATAAGATGAAGGAAGCCTTAGTTGCTTGAAATTATGTCTTGTTTGATATTGAAATTAGGACACATCTGCAAAAATTGTGTTTAAGTCCTAATGACATATACATCTCGTATATGATTTAAAAGTTGTCGGGTTTAACGGTGGCAATGAGTATTTTGGCAAGTATGACAATGCGAAATAGCTTAAAGGGTCATTTGTCAAATACTTGGTAGATTCTGGGGTGGTAACTTAATTACTATGCTTGAAAATCCTGACAAAAGATTTACTTGAAATTATTTTGTATCTTACCTAGATTGTTCAAAAGGGTATTTGATTTTAAGACTCTAAAGAAGATACAAGAATTATGGAATCGCATACTCTAAAGTTTCTAAAAATTGATGTAATTGTAGAGGATAGCTGCTCTCAGACTATTAAAGATAATAGTATGATGGATGTTCTTGTATTTTTGTCTTTGCCTATATAAACAATTGTGGTACGACAATTGTGGAATCTCCTGTACCATAGACTAAACTTGTTGAAGTTTAAGGTACTATTCTTGATATAGTTTATAATGAAATTTCTTAAACCTCTTAAGTGCGAGAATAAAGTGGTTGCAGCTTTATTAAGGAGATTTGTTAGGGAAGACGATCGGTTATTCCATTAGACTATATAGTCTATTTGTAAGGGCATGACTATAATATCCACTACACGGTTGATTTAGCGACATAAATAAATGTTGTTTCTTATCCTCAATCAAGTGTGTGATTAGATGCCATAAAAAGGCGATATACAATCTATGAAACATGTTTGGAAACTCACCGACTTGTTTAAAGATCACAAGTTTATTAGTTGCAAATTTGTGTACAAACTAAAAGAATTTCAAAGAAAGATTGTGGAATTTAAAGCCAAATTGGTAACTAAAGTTTTCACTCAAGGAGGGGTGGATTGTTTATAGTGAAGAAATAACTATTTCTTTCTAGTATTTTTAAAGATTCTTTCGAGTGAATGTGGCATTAATAACTCTTTTTGATTTGGAGTTACGCCAAATAGATACAAAATCTATATTGTGCAATTGGAGAATTTTGCAATAAATGTTTCAAGTAAACTTGTGTGTAGACTGAAAAGTCTTATTTATAGTCTTAAGCAAATTTCCAGACAATATTTTTAAAGTTTCATAGTATTGTTATTTTGTTCAATTGGGAACAAAGTAATTCAATATACTGCAAGGTCAGTGGGAGGAAATTTATTTTTTCTCATACTCTATGTACTTGATGTTTTGCTTACAAGTTGTGACCTTGAGACATCTTTTATCCTTTGTACTAAGGTCTGTAAGGATTATTTTTGCCATATTATATTAGATTTTCTAGGAGGACATTTGCTGATTGTATATTGAAAATATTCAATATACATTATTGCAAGCCAGAATTGCTCCCGTTGTTAAGGGTGATGGACTAAATCTATCACATTGTCCTTATTTAGATATTGAAAAAATCTAATTAAATGGTGTACCTTGTGTCGGTGCACTTAAAAGTATAATGTATGCTCGAATTTGCACTAGACTAAATGTTGTCTTTGTGACGGGACTTCTAGGCAGATATCAGTCAAATTCAGGACATGATCACTGGGTTGCTGTCAAGAAGGTTTTAAGGTACTTAAAGAAGACAAAAGATTATATGCTAATTTATAGCTATGTTCAATTCTTGCGATTAGTAGAATATTTAGATGTAAACTTTGTTGGCTGTTCGATGACATGCAATCAATAACGGAATACTGATTTATGTTAGTAGGAAGTGCAGTAAATAAAGTTCTTTGTTATCTTATACTATGTAAGTAGTGTTAGTAACATTCTTTTAGGCTGTTACTTGGGCTTTTAGGCTCCGAACCTCATGACGGAGTTGATCGTTTTAACTTGATGGATAGACCCATACGGTTGTATTGAGATAACAAATTTGTAGTATTATTTATTTACTACGAGGTCTCAAGGGGTCTAAATATATGGTGGTCAAATATTTTTTATCATAAAGAAACGGTACGAAATGTGACTTATAATATAACATATTTTCACGGATGTTGTGATTGCGAGATCCACTAATTAAAAACCTACGTCCATGTGTATTTGAGTGACATGTCATTAAGCATGGGCCTAGGAGTATCTTCGGATACTTGTTGTTTAGTGGGAGCTATTTTGGCTTTACTCTGATAAAGGTTTCATCTGTGTTCGTTACACTTTGTAACGGTTTGATATGTATCAACTTTTGCATTCAATAAAATATTTTGAATGTGTTGTTATTATTAATAAAGTCTCAAGGGATTGTATAAACCTTGAGTGAAGGCTAGGGGCATCCGGGCATCCGGTTATTAGCCTTGTGCATATGTCTTGTGATACATAAAGAAAGGTTAACCATAAGGACAAGACATATGTGGGTTCATTGGAACCATAAAGCATTCTCTAGTGGCATAAGTTTTTTATGACACCTAAGGTAAGAGAATGGTGACTTACAAATGGGATCTCTCTATGAGAGATGTTATCCATTTGACACACTACCATATTGAATCCATATTAATAAAGTCGAGAGCACTCGTGACCATGGAAGGCTACGTGTGTATACATGCGATTACCGCCATGATTCGGTGTTTAAGACTTTATGGGATAGGATTGACTATTAAGAATTATCTCTAGACCAATGTGCGCACATAAGGTACGATTTCAATTAATATAGTCCAAGTGGGAGAATGTAAGAGTTTTTCTAATTGTGGACTACATTAATTGATATTGTAATTTACCGTTTAACGTTTATCGTTTTACGGGGTTTGGTCTAAGGTGAGATAGAAGGTTTCTTAATTAGTCTAATATGGGGTCAATTTAGTGTGTGGTCGAGTTGAGCCTGGCCCGTAATGAGAGGGACTGGCTGGAAACTCTATAAATAGTGCTCAAGTCTCTCATCTAACCCTAATTCTCACATGTATGGGGCGTTTTCCTAACGCTACACGTGAGGGGGGTCGCCTCATTGAGCCAGTGATACGGAGGGCAATAGAGGAGAAGGACTTGCGCGTGGAACATTGTGTTTCCGCTTCCGCTTCAAGAACAGTGGATTCCCTTGATGAGTGGGTAACCCATTTTCTGCTTCCGCTTTATATTTGATGGATTCCAAAACAGGTGCGTTAATCTTTCTACTCAATTATGCTTGTTCTTGTTCTTGTTATGGAGATCTTGGGGTTACGCAATTTGCGTCCAACAATATTTGCTTCGGTTAAAAACAGGAAGTACTCAACTGCCAACCTAAAGCCACATCGAAGGAAAAGAAAAGGGTATCCTGATCAGTTTAACTGAGTTAAGATATGATAAGATTGAACTTTGATTACTTCAGTTCACATCAACACATAAATAAGGTCAACCCTTATGACTTTTTCTGCCAAATACCACTATGTTCTTTACAGATTACAGCAATGCACGAGAGACAGACCGAAAATGATCTCCACTGCAAAAATTTGCCGAGCATGCTGATTAAGAGCGCGAGTTTTCTCTTAGCAGAAGAAGATCAGGGATCTGAAGTATATAATTCGAATATGGAAACTGCCAGCTAGTTATACTTCATAAAAGGCATTGTGATTATGGTATAAAATTCATGAGATTTATATTTTGGACAAATGATGATTCACCGATACATATTTGTTATTGTGTTCCGGCGTGGACTTCATGCTTACTTTATGAGCGGGCTCCGGCCAGCTCCAGAGAATACAAGCTTGAGCCATGCCTCCAGGTTTACTTTAGCCCGCCGATTGATCAGGTCTGAAATTCTAAGACATGTACGAAAGGCTTTCGATTTGGTGAAAAATAAACGGAAACATTGATGCTGCTTTTTCTTTAAACTCTGTTCATAACATCCGCCATATGAGGATCAGGCTGAAAAGCAAGAAACCAGCAGCCGCGATGTCTAATCAGGGGCACAACTCATTCCGTCCAGGACCTCCAAAATAAAACTCAGGATCTCCAATATAATCCCCATGAAGAGATAAAGTTTTTTGGGGATTTTCACATCACATCTACGCTGTCAATGGTACACGTTACTCCAAAAATGTTAACCAACTCAGAGGTTAACGGAAACCCAAAAATGAATGATAAATCCACATAATAACAGTAATTAAGTGCAATTATGATTCTGCGAAACTTCCTCTCTGTGTTAAATATGAATTAACCCCCCCCCACAAAAAAAAGCCCCAACAATGCAAATTTGTAAAAAATGGTAGACAAAGCTATTCAATTTTAATGACACAAACTTAGACACAATCGAGCACACAAATACCAGTGTTACCTTGTAACAAGATCTGGTCTGGATTGAAATAAAATATCATCACATGTAGTTTTATACGGCAGTAAATCTTTTCAGAAACTATTCATAGTTAATATATACAAACATGGCAGTAATTAAAACTCAAAAATATGCTTTGATGCCAAATCAACTAAGGGGCAAATCAACTAATGTCAAATTGATGGAAAATCTTGTTAGTTCTTTGGACATCCAGCATAGGACACATCACAAGAAAAACCAATTTGCATCAACTTTAATGACTAATTACAAATAATAACCTAAAGATTAACACATCACGATTTTCTATCTCTTCACGCGACAGTCAACACATGAATTAGAGCGATGATTAACATAGTAATTTTCTTTTTTGGAGTGAACTGATCCAATAGAAAATGATGAAAGAAAAAAACAATGCGTAGAGTGAGAGTTGTACCTTTGATCTCACAATGACTAAGCTCAAGGAGAGTAACCCTATTCACAAACTACATAGAGACGGGTCAAAGATTCGAACTCATACTCGACATTCAAGCACATCAAAGTCCTTCAAATCAGTCCATTTTCTTAATTTCAATTAACATGACAAAAACATCCACAGCGTCATTAAAGCATGGTCTATTAGCAAAAATAAGAATTCGGTATAACAACAAAACAGAACGTACCAAAGCTCAATTAAACGACACACATGCTAACACTGATGGCGACAGCGATGGCTGGAGCGGCGGAATTAGAGGCAATCAATTGTGGCAATGGCTACAACAGTAGTAGCGGCAACAATTTCAGTTTGAGAATCTATAAGGCTATTATCCTTAAAATTGTTGGAAAAATGTTAGGTAATAAGAACCATTGGAAATCCATTATTAAAATATGATAAAATAAAGTCAATTGTTTGAGGCGTGCAAACATTGTCTTTAAGGATAATTCCGTCCCTTAGAGTACAAAGCTTGGTGCGATAGGTTCTAGCGGCTATTCTCCCAAGACACAATGGACATTTTCCATAATCCACATTGAATATTAGAAGGAACGGGAACAACATTATCTCCTTTTAATACAGTATCTCCCTTTTGACCGTGGTTTGAAGTTTTACTTTTATATTCAAATGAAAGAGAGCGTTAGGAAACCATTATGAATATTATCGAAGAAGATAACCATTGCATAGCCTTGTAAAATAATTAAGAATTTATGAAGAAATAAATCAAATGATATAAAGCCGTTATACAGTCATTGCCAAACCATTGCAAATTCGTTATGCAAATGGTGATTTTCATGGCGGTCATAACTTTTATGCAATTGGTAACAAATATTTCAAAACTGCTGAAATATCCAACACTTGTATTTGATATGAAAATGGGCCCTTGGGGTTACTCTCAGTCATTGGACGTCAATTCTGCAACATCAGAATTTATCTAACATATCTAAGCAGAGAAAAGCATGAGTTGCTCAGATCAAATTCCAGGCAAATAAAGACAGTGAGTTGCGGTAAGCACGGCTAGTAGTCCAAACGAGAAACCACAAGAGGGACTTGGGAATGTATAATCCTCAGAGGGGAAAGGAGCGCTCCCACTTTTTCCTGGTGCTCCAGTGGTTTCTAAACGGGATCTCAGCTTCACTGGGCAGACCAGCCAACAAGAGTTACTAGAAGTGTGCCTCACAACGCTAGATCTGCAACCTAGCCCGTGGCTCATATATTCAGGTCTATATTAGAAGATAGGAGACAGTTTGACTCCGTTTAGGGGCTCGGCTAAGTACGTTTGTCGCTCATAAAGTTGTAAACTCAGAAACTCATTTGGGATCTGAGCGTGAAAGTTTCTGTATCTGTGTTCCATTTATCTTTTGGTCATTATAGATTGTTTTATGTATATTAGCTAGTCCTATACGGAAGTTCATCACCATATTACATTTTTCATCTCGGTGTAAGTCGCTGAAGGTGTCTTTTGACAAAGGCAAGGAGAACTTTGCTCCAGTGAATTGGCATCCTATGTATTGCTATAATGTAACTTCCGATCAAAGAGCCATCTTGTATTTTTGTATGTTGTATCAGTAATTTCATCATTTTCTTTACTAAGGGAGTTGAAAAGCTTGTGACTATTGGGTGTGGCAAATTGCTGTGTATAATGCATGCGATGACCCGTGAGAATGGATCATCTTCGGCATGTCCTCGCTCAGTGCGCATAAGTGAATCTGTGACTTTTGAGCAGTTCTTTGTTCTCGACGTTTTAGTGATGCTTGATGAAGGAACTTTGGATCTATGGTATTTGTCATCTCTGGGGATTTTATTTTTTTTAGTCGGACTCTGGGGAGTTGAAAGGGCATCTATAATGGCAAGCTGTTTCGCTTTTACCAAAGGGGAGTTCAAAATCTTGTGACTACAAATGAAATTCTCTGAAAGGAAATTTTGTCTGCAATACTGGCCTGACATTCACATATCACTCATGGACAGAAATTATTTTGTCCCGGCCCGCCAAAGTAGAAAACAGGCTCACTGACATATCCATCTCGATGGTTGTTTCCATTGTAGCAATACACTTCATCATTGTAAACCTGAACCATTCCAGGGTACTTGAGTGAAAGTGAGTAGTCCATAATCCTAACATGGTTGATGTAGCAGGCATGGCCGTGGAGTGCCTCTGAGTACTTCCCACTTCCCATGGCAGTTCTGGTGTGAGGAGACTTCTTCACCATCGTACTGTACACTTGACCTCCCCAATTGACCATTACGGCGCTGGTCTTCAAGGTAGAGAAAAGAGATGCTGGAAAATACCCGACGACCAGGTTGTTCGTGAGGCGTAGCCACCAGTTGGAAGTGTGTGGATCCTAGTTCAGTGATGATTATCTCTGCTCAAAAATACTATTTCCAAAAAAGAGAACTTACAACTTTTTAAGTAAAACCTAAATCAATGGGTGAACCCAATTCAGATGAAATTGTAAAATAAGTGGAGTGGTTTAGCCGGTTTTGACACCTTTGGGAAGTTTAATGTCACTCAGCTTTTTTGTGGTCACGCCCAATGGGCAAATCACTCTCCAAGCGCACATTGACACCTTTGGGAAGTTAAATATCAAACTAGCCCGCTCAAGCAAGGATTTGCCAATCAGGTTTACCGCAAGTAGAGAAGGCAAATTGAGAACGTAAGTACCATGAACATGCCGACTGATATCTGATATTGTGCCCGTTCAGAAGAAATCGGGCTCAGAGCAGAGCCAAGGGCCACCTCGGTACTAGTTTGAACGAACCCAGAACAAGTCAAATCGAAGCAGCCTGTGGCGACGCTTCCATCAACCTGAGTATGGAAGAAATTGAAAAACAGAATCAGTTAAAGATTCAGTTCCGCCCAAAAGAAATGGTCTATAATGATGGCAGAGTACTCACTGTCCAATGCGTGAAAAGTCGAGTTTGCTTATCTCCATATAACTTTGGGTTCACCTGAGAATAGGAAAAAAATTTTGAGCCATCTCAAAAGATAACCAAAAACTAACGTGCTAAAAGTAAAAGAGGCCTAGACTAAAACTGAAAGACAGACCATCCATCCTGATTCAACACTTTCGTACTTATTGCCGGGGCCAGCCAGAAGCCATATCTGGGCTGTAGTGAAGTCATCTGGCAAATCAACGTTTGGATTCCACACATTTATATCGCCGGAAGCTCCAATGTAGTGGTACCCTGCTGTCAAAAGGATTGCTTGCTGCCCAAGAAACATAGTGAAATGGTATTACTAGACACTGAACGTGTGAGGGAACAAGTTTCTATCAGCAAAATAAAGTGATCATGGGGTGCTGAATTCAGTTGAAGAAATGCTTACAGAACGATCTTTTTGATAAGGAAGAGAGACTTGGGTTCCATTTATGACCACGTTCCGACCATTTTCATCGAGGGTTGAATTTGCCACTTGGTCCTGAGAATGAGGACGATACATTTTCCCAAATTTCTCGAGACTAGAAGCTCTCAACAAGTCTTGCCGCCGGATACGTCGGATGGGAATAGTTCCCTCAGGACAACTTCCACTCTTTTGCCAGGTCTGAGATATTGCTGGTTTTGAGTACTTAATTTTTGTTGCTTTGGTTTCTGAAGGCAGCGTAATGCTGGGTTTCATCTGCATTTGAAGGAATAATAGTACATAAGGTTTCAAGAAATACTCCAAAAAGAAAAAGAAAAAAGAAGAAGAAGAAAGAAAATATCAGTCTGCTTTCCATAAATAAGATCAAAACTTGCAATCCACTAATTTGAGTTCTCGAGATAGCCAGTTCAATTCAAATAAAAGCTATTTAGAATTTATCAGACTAGAATAATGTTGTGATCAAAATGTCAATTGTAAGTAAGAAAGCTAAAGTTAGGAAACGGACCTGAATCACATGGTTTTTCAGCGCGGGATGGTCAAAGGCTGGTTGTTTATGCATGTCAACACAGTCGATGATATCTCCGTCCACGTTCTAGCAATCAAACAGAACCTGGAATTAGTCTATAACTGAATTTGTTGGAACTTGGAAGTGGACAAGCTTTCATTAATTATGTCCATTAAGTAGCTAACAAACAAATAGCTGTCTGAAACGTCACTTTTCTGTTGTGTCTGAGTGAGTAGGTGCGTGAGAGAGAGAGAGAGAGAGTGAGAGTGAGAGAGAACAACTTTTCTGAAAGGACTTATTTGATTTCCGCAAAAAGATGGGTGCATGATCTGCAGTAAGACTCGAAAAATGTTATCACTCTTTCTTGAAATGGCTCCTCGAATACACCCGGGTTGCACTCATCAGGCCCAGAGAGAATTCAGAACTAATTTACGCAGGTTTCCTACCAAAAGCAAATGTTCGAGGACGGCTGTGGATCTGAGTTTCATTACATTGTTATATGAAGAGACACCACAGATGACCGGAAGATCGAAGACTCACGAGATATTAGTGTAAGCTGAATGCAGAATAGCCGAAATCCTGAAAATGGGTCCGGAGATCTTTTTTGCCCCCGAAACAAAAGAAGTCCTTTTCAGGCCAAAAGATTATCAAAAGGGTGGTAAAAGCTAGCGTCTCACAGATTGGTTCTTCAAACCATGAATGAATACCAGCAGAAAGCCTATTCAAGAGGAGTTGAAGGCAATGCGATACCTGAACGCTCTTCACTGCAGGCTTATTAAGAAGCCTAAGTCTCCTATCGATGTCATCCTCGTCCTCCGAAGCCTCTCTATTTGTTGATTTTCTTGATACACTATTAGCCAATGTGGCCCAACACAATATCATAGCCAAAAAAAGCATAAACCCCACTTTCTTCATTGTTCCTTCTGCTTCTCCACATGAAAATGTCTGAAGTGGGAGGGATTAAGAAGGAATGAAATAACACAATATAGTGAATATTCAAAAGGCTTTGCTAACATAACAGTCCTTTGGGTACTATCCTTTTGGTCTAGAATAAACTATTATTCTTATAGTACATAAGATTATGACGTAATCATTTCTCCTTTTTGTGCCAAATACCATTGTATTCTTTACAGATGCACGAGAAACTGACCGCAAATAATCTGCACTGCAAGAAAATTTGCCAAGCATGCTGATTAAGAGCTTGAGTTTTCTCTTAGCAGAAGAAGATAAGGGATCTGAAGTATAATTTGAATAAGGAAACTGCCAGCTCGTTAAACTTCAATAAAGGCATTGTGATTATGGTATAAAATCCACAAGATTAAATTTTGGACAAATCGGGCTTCACGCATACAAATTGTTACTGTGTTCTGGCCTGGACTTCATGCCTAACTTGATGAGCGGGCTAGAGCCAGCTCCAGAGAATACAAGCTTGAACCATGCCTCCGGGTTTAGTTTAAACCGCCGATTGATCAGGTCTGAAATTCTAAGACATGTAAGAAAGGCTTTCAATTGGTGACAAATAAACGGGAAAGTAAATGTTCCTCTTTCTTTAAACACTGCTCATAACACTGCTAAATGAGGATCAGGCTGAAACACAAGAAACTTGCAGCTGCCATGTCTAGTCAGGGGCACAACTCATTCCTTCCAGGACCTCCAAAATAAAACTCAGGATCTTCAATATAATCCCCAAGGTATCTCACATCATAACACCTATACTCATCTGTGTAGTGGTCAATCTGTTCCGGGAACTTCAGGATCATTGAGTTATCACGGACCCGTATCCTCTTCACATATCCACTCGATTCTTCAAGGATGGGGAACTGCCCGCTGCCCATCTGTGTTGAGGTGTGGGGCGTAAATCCCCCAATTCTTGAGCTATACACTTCGCCTCCCCACTGCACAGTTTGTGCAGTTTGAGGTAGGTAGGCGAATAGCTCGGGCGGGAAGTAACCAACATTCGTCTTTTCATCATATTGAACCCACCAGTTGCCAGTGCTCGGATCCTGAAATCACACAGAGAAGTCGTTACCAATGACTTTCAATTCGTCAGAAAAGCTAAATGTGACTAGTTTGTGAATTCTCCAGATAGTATCTCGATATGGTCATGGATCAGTACTATCTCACCCTGAAGAGATAAAGCGTTATCTGATATGGAAGGCCGTCCGTTGTCGAGATGGGATGAATGGCCGCACCAAGGGCAACCTTGCTGCTTGTTTGAACAAAACCAGGGCAAGTGAGATCAAAGCAGCCGGTTTTTTTCCCTGAGTCAGCCTGATACACGGAAGAGGAAGATACAGTATTGGTTTTGCTCTGTCGTACCCAAGATAGGCCAAACAAAGATCAAGTCAAGGTATGAATCGAAGTCCTCCTTCATACTATCGAAGAAAAAGAAAATTTTGTTGCAGCAACAGCCATCGAGACCAGGCATATTTGTCATGTTTATCTAAATGAAGAATGAGTTCAAATGATGAGCTTACTGTCCAATATACAAAAAATCGAGTCTTCCGGTCGCCATAGACGCCAGGATTCACCTGAAAAGTTCGGAATGATTAGGAGTCGGGGCAGAATTAATTACTGGAAAGCAATCGTCACATAGCTATCACTAGGTTAAACTAAATGATGAATTCATTTTGTTAAGCGGCAACTTGCCCATACCGCCCATCCAGATTCGACACACTCATAATCTTGAAGAACGGCACTCTTTAGAGCGATTTGAGAAGTGGTCCATTCATCATCGTACTCGACATGCGGGTTGAAAACTTTAATATCTCCTTTGGCACCAGTGTAACTATAACCTTCCGTGATCAATATGGCCATCTTGTATACAGTACAACCAATGTCAAAAACTCACGTGTTGGCATGTACCTTTAATATAAATCACCCCAAATAAAAAAGTGCGAATGCATACATACAGAGTGATTACTCTGAAGGAGGTTTTGAATTTTATTCTCATCCATCTCAGTGCCTCGATGGGAATTTTGAGCCTTCTTCCTTCCATAGTCAACTGGCAAGCTCGCTTTAGCCATATCGCTCTTCTGAATTCTTCGAATGGGTATAGTCCCCTTGGGACAGCTTCCCTTTTTTTGCCACAGCTGTGATGTCCTAAACATGGAGGAACTCGTGTCGCTTTTCGTGAATGCTTCAGGCATATCAGTCATCGTGATAGATGGATTGTCACTCGGTGCCATCTAAATTAGGAGAAGAAAGCTTGAAACATGATGAGAGCTGTGTGAATTTGTCACTACATAAAGGTCACCATTTGCTTCTTTGAAATGAGAAATGATTAACATCTCCCTCGTATACTTTATGTCAAAGATATAAAGGAGGAGGAAAAGGAAAAGGAAAAAAGGTAAAGAAAAGAGAATAAAGTAACAAACTTTGAGTCCGACCTGAATTGTGTGATTCCTTAGGGCTGGATGACGAAAAGCAGGCTGCTTATAGATGTCGATGCAATCAATGATGTCCCCATCTTCACTCTACCGGCACAAAGATAATTGGTAGTCATAGCCGGACTTTTCAGGCAAACATCTTAATGCAGATGATTTCATTATGCTCACATTTCTTTTACTTAGGTCTGACTGCGATCTTGAAGCAAACCAATAGAGGACCGTGCGCAACAAAGTATTATTTAAGGCAATAGCCGGTCCAAACTACAGAACTGAAACTAGGCCTAAACAACTAAAATCTCATTTTCTGTCTCCTATTTTGGTGCCTTATGTAATATAGTCATGCTATGGTCTTCTACTTCCAAGGTTTGGCTTCATGTTTAACAATCCTTCATTAGCTGCTCCGTGAAAAGTAATGATGAAACTGAGAGGAGTAAGTGAAGTAACTGATATAGAAGGGCCTAAAAATACCTGAATACTCTTTATCGCATGCCTTTTCAGCTGGTTTATTTTTCCTTCGACTTCCATAGTCTTCTTGGATCGAGAAGTCGATGCTCCAGCCACAGCCCTCAAACTGATGCAAACGATTGCCAATGTAATGCAGACCCTTTTCACATTGAGAACAGAAGAGAGCAGTCCGTTACCCATTTTTATAAAATTATGTCTGAACTACTGAGTACTGTGAATAGATTTTGAAGAAAACGCATAACATGTCCAGGAAAGAGATGCTATTCTTTGTTGGTAAAAAGCAGGCAATCGCTTGCATGTGATTGAACTACATGCAGTAGCACAAAATGCACATGACTCACCTTCTTACCATCCAAGTCTCATGCATTCAAACTTTTAGTTCTTTTTTCGCATGGTAACACGCAAATGCAGCAGAAAATTTGCGTGAACTGCACACAGTTCAGTGAAGGATCTCTGTAAACATTGGCTCATGAAAGATAGACCAGCCATTCGGATCGAAACTATCTCATGGCCTCACCTGGACTGGCAAAGTGCGCATGGCCAATCAAATCTCGATGCAGACCGAAAACCGAAATTTAAGCATAGGTTTTGTAGCTCGTCAGCCCCCATTACTGTCTTATCCATCATCTGATCTGACTTAGCCCTTCACATAGCCCACTCAAGCGAAGCCTAAACCAAATTCTTTTCTAACCTAGACTACCGTGCTCACGAACAATTCCTTGTATGATGGCATTCAATTGTGCCGAGCCAGGCAACCTGATGTAGCTCAGCCTTGAATCGGTGTGCTCCCTGCAACTCGTGTGTTTATATACAGTCGAAAGACGGGACGGTTGAATGGACTCTAGTGACTTTGGGATTGGACTTCATCATCTTCTCCTAAGATGTTAGCAATGCAAAGCGTCTTTGAATCGTATAGTGGAAAGAGAGAACTGTAGCTTTTGCAATGAAATTGCCGTTAACTTCCATTGAACACAAGGAATGCTCAACAGCTTTTACCATAGAACTCGTTTAAACTTGGGAATTCTCACATGATTGTCTACTACAGAGTTCGTTCAATGCCTGACCATCGTCAAAGTCATCTTCCTGCATATCGAATGCGAGTCCTTTGGTCTAACCGCTGTACGTGTATTCTATGGCATTGTTCATGCAATCTCACAAGGACGAGAGCTTTTGCAAATCTTTTCTATGTAATTTGTAAGGTTATCATGTGTGACCACGGTCCTTCCATTCTAGGGTTGAAATAAAGTGATTCTAACGAACAAGAAAGAGAATATTCTCTCTTTTATGGTAAAGGATGATTAGTATTCTTACTTGATGTCCTATGTATTGACCACGCGCATATAATGTGATGATAACTTAATCGAGGTCAAAATCTAGGATATTGCATATTATTTAATATATAAGAGTCCATCAAAGGATAAAGATACCACATTAGGCGGCTTATAAATAAAAACCGTGCTTAATTGGTCATATCTCATGCGTGAACACGAGTGTTCTCATGGAGACTCCGCCCGTGCGAAAGGGGCTAGGTGATTTAAGGGACAATAACAAAAACAAGTCCAAATCCTATTATACTTTCACCTTTTGCCCGATCTTGGCCAGCACTAACATTGACATTTCATAATAATTTTATTTTTATCTTTTATAATATTTGTTTTCTTTTTTTTTCTTTTTTGATGGATTGAGGATCGACAAGGGTGACTAGTTGACCCTCGCCGGCCACTAGGCAAGGGCTCATGGGCCCTCACCTAGTTTGGACGAGGCCATGATGCCCAAATTAGGCAAGGTTGTTGCTTCCCTTGCCAAGATCCTACAAGAGTTGGCCAACGACATTTGTCAACTCCTCAGTAACCAAAAAAAAAAAGTAAAATAAAGAAAGAAAAAATTATTAAAATATTAATTAAGAATATCAACATCGGATATGCCATATAAGACAACCGGCCACTTTTGGTCAACATTGACATCGACCTTTTTTTTATTAATTTTTCATTTTTATATTACATTTTTCTTTCTTTTTCTTTGCCTTTTTTTTGTGAACTGAGGATCAATAAGGGTGGCTGATTGACCTTCATTGGCCACTAGGTAAGGGCGTCAGGTCCCTCACTTAGATCCTGCAAGAGTTGTCCGGCAACCCTTTTTAGCCCCTTAGTAAAAATAAGAGAGTAAAGAAAAGAAGCAAGTAAAAAAGAAAAAAAATCATTAAAATATTAATTAAGAATATCCACATGTCAGGCCACATAAGACAATGGCATTTACATTAGTGATTTTTGACAAAAATTGACCAGATAAACTCAGTTGACAAGTTTTAGAGACTAAATTATACAATTAAAAGGTTTTAAGATTGAATTAGCATTAGTACAATAAATTTATGATTTCTTGGATAATCTCTCCGGTGATTAAATTTGGTAAGTAAGCATGACACATGACATCCTAACACGACGCTATATGCAAATCAAAGCGTATCTTTTATTGTCAATTTGTGGATCCATCCAAGCTACCCTATATATCATCTTTATTTTTCTTTTCCTATTCTCAAAACTTGTATCGCCATAGTGTCCATTGTTGATCTCCGATTCCATATTTTTCGCACAAGAAATAATCATGAAAAAAGACGGTTATACACAAACATGACAGAGAAGCGAAAATTAAAGCAATAGCTTAATTTCCAGAGCTCACCAAGATGTTGTATCTCTTTCTTGTCTTTATGAATAAAACTCCATTTATTTTTGTCAAAATAGGTAATAAAAGCTCTTCACTCACTTTTGAACGCACACTTCAGACTATAAAAAACAGAAAATCCAAGAAAACAATTGTCATATCATCAAAGAAACAAGTGAGAAATGATATTCCTAATACTCGCATAAGATCCATCAAATTCCACAATTCGAATGAATATCGATCAGTTGCGCTCGATTACTCTTTCAACATCTTAAGTTCATGCACCGTTTCATCATATATGAACAATCTCATATTCCACTATCTATCCAACCTTACCCTTTCGTCTTATTTCGTGAGATTTCATCAATAGGGCCGTTCAGAAGCATTGATTAGACGATCGAATTCGAAAAGTCCGCAGCTTCCAATGCGTTGACTTTGGCACCATCACGCCACATGCGTGGCTAATTCTTTCCACGATTTCATCGTTCGATCCCTAACTTCGTTCAACAAGTCGGGCAAAGACCCGTCCCGGCACGACTGAAATGTCCAGCCAATCCCGTAATCGCTGGTCCTTCCCTGTTGGAATTGTCTTTCCCGACGTAGCTTAGTCCGAGGAAGGAAGAAGCGTGAAGAAGTTCGCCCACCACCGCGTCGTCAAATCAGCGAAAAGCAAAAGCGACCCGACAAAGCAAAAGCTCCTCTCCCCCCGCGAATTCGATCCCGCGGAGCTGCGCGAGAGCTCTCGGAAACCGAACTCCGAATCCGACATCAACGAGTCGGCAGGTTCCTCGCACACCCATGTTCTCTCTGTCTCTCTCTCGACAGCCTTTCTGTTGAACTCGGGCTTTCGAGTGGAGACCGACCCAACTTTGCCTAACATCCTCGACTTCCTATTTGACCCCGGAAACCATGGCATCCGCGTGAGCACTGTGCAAAGTTGTCTTCTTTCCGCTGAATCTGGCGCGGTTTAGTGCGTGTAAAGCACCGGATCGTCTGCCCAGGTTTGATTCCCGAGCTTTTAGTCGATTTTGGGCGACAAAATCGAATCTTGTTGAGTGCCCTTTTGGAATTCTTGTCTTCTTTGTCTGGGGAACGTGGTTCTGGGCGTTATTTGCGTAGTTGGATCTGTACTGGTGTCTGGTTATAGAGAAAAACAGGGGCTTGCTTGTTTGTTAAAGTTGGCGAGACGGAGATTTATAGGATGATTGTCGGAAATATGAATTCGATGGAGTTTCGCGGTTTCGCGGGGTGTTTGTGGATCTGATGTTTTGCTGAAGAATTTCGGTACAAGTGATTTGAAGATATGCAAGGAAGGGCAGTGTCGTCAGAGGAAGGCAAGGATCTTCCTGTGGCGAATCGGACGAACCAAACGAAGGCGTTGCCTCTGAGATTGCTTCAGTTATTTGTGCTTTTTGTGTTAGTGTGTATTGCATTCTCAGGCATTAGCATATACACTGTTCGGCGTTTTGGGATTCAAAGCATGGCGACAACTGCTAGGTCCAGTTTTCAGCCGTGCTATGAAGAAGCCAACAGTTTAGACCGTTGGATTCAGCCTCCGTCGGATCTGCTTCATAATATGTCCGATAAAGAACTATTTTGGAGAGCGACCCTTGTTCCTAAAATCAAGAAGTATCCATTCAGAAGAGTTCCAAAAATTGCTTTCATGTTCTTGACCAAGGGTCCGTTGCCGCTGGCTCCTCTTTGGGAGAGGTTCTTCAAGGGCCACGAGGGGCTTTATTCGATCTATATTCATTCCCATCCATCATTCCATGCCCACTTTCATCCTTTGTCAGTATTTAACAGGAGACAAATCCCAAGTCAGGTATGATCTCTTCTCGTCTGGTGTGTGCACCTGTATGGATCGTTTACTTACTTTTCCGATATTTCAGTTGTCCGCTGTTCATGGTATTTTAAATATATCGAGCACAAGAACAGCTTCTTGGTCTGGGTTATTTTGGTTTGGGTTCCTGTTTTGTTCTGGAGTATTAATTTTTTCAAGTGGATGATGGTCTTGTGGAATTTCAGAAATCAAATCTATTTAACAAGGCACGATCTCCTGTCAGCTAGGTTGAGATTGGGGGCTGCATTTAGGTGATAGCATACCACTGGTAGCTGCCGTTATCAAATATGACTAGGGAAATACAATTTTGGGATACAAGTCAAGTATCGTGGTTATCTTCCATATCGAACATTGCCATTGTTATCAAATATTGTACATGTAGCGTTTGTTGTTCTCTGGATGTGAACATTGTCTGCTGGCTAGAAAATACTTTAATGCAGCCTGAGGCACAGATAATGTGCGGAATGTTTGAATTGCAGTCGACTACTGGCCACATATGGAGTAGCAATATGGGACATCGCAGTAGGAATTTTGTTGGACTGAGAATTTAATTGTGGGGTCAATATCTTCATGGCTCTGGAGTATTTCACCCAATGTTCATTTAAAATTGCTGTTTTTAAATTGTAAGATAAAGGGAGATGGTTGGAATTGGTTTGGATTGATAGTTGTAGGTGGAGTCTTCTGTGCCTAGATGGTTGATACTCAACTCAAGGGAATATTTGTTATTCTGTTGAGTTCTGAGAGATAACCATGGCTCATCCATTAATTACACTATGTGAAAATAGTTGCTAACCTGTCAATTGGGATTATCTGTTTGTTTCCATTATTTGGATTGTTCGGTTTTGATTTGATCCTGCTGGAAAATTTGTGCAGCAGACAGTGTAGACAGGTTTTGTTCCTCTTTTTCTCATTCATATAAGTTGATTCGCCATTAGTGTTTTGGGAATATAAAGTGAGGATGATAATTGCCGGTTGAACTATGGCAGCGCCGGTTGTTCTAGGTTGGGCTTTCTTATTTAGAGGACTTATTCACTATATGATGTTTTGGAAAAGACAAATACAAAGATGTGCATTTTGGAGTATTTATATTGGATGGTAAATGCAAAGGAACAAATTGTGCTGCATTTTGATGGTTCCCTTGTGCTCTCTCTGCTTACATGTGAACAGTTAGCATGGGCAGCAAATCAAATAGTAGCATTTTCAATCATGCTTTTGTGGTTACACTAATCTTCTCGCAGGAGAGGACTGAAGACAGTTTTTTTACGCTCATTTATAGCTCATACTTTTTGCATAGCTGTTCTATTTAATCTAAATTTCTCTGTTCTATTCAATCTTCTCACGGTTTGCTTCTCTGTTCTTTTGTCCTTCAGGTGTCTGAGTGGGGCAGGATGAGCATGTGTGATGCAGAGAAAAGACTCCTAGCCAACGCATTGCTAGACATATCCAATGAGTGGTTCATTCTTCTTTCTGAATCATGCATTCCGCTGTATAACTTCAGCCTCATCTATCACTACATTATGAAGTCCAGATATAGCTTCATGGGTGCATTTGATGATCCCGGACCATACGGGAGAGGACGCTACAATTTGAATATGGCCCCCGAAGTGAACATCTCTCAATGGCGTAAAGGATCACAATGGTTCGAAATCAACCGAAAGCTCGCGATAAACATTGTGGAAGATGCTACTTATCACTGGAAATTTGAGACTTTCTGTAGGCCAGCGTGCTATGTCGACGAGCACTATTTCCCTACTATGCTGACCATCCAAGCAGGATATCTCTTGGCCAATAGAAGTATCACGTGGGTGGACTGGTCGAGAGGTGGCCCTCATCCCGCCACATTTGGAAGGTCTGATATTACAGAAGAATTTTTGCGGAGAATAAGCAAGAACCATCGTTGCACCTACAATAACCGAAACTCTTCAACGTGTTTTCTTTTCGGAAGAAAGTTTGCCCCGAGTGCGTTGCATCCTCTCCTTGAATTAGCTCCAAAGGTCCTCGGCTATTAAGAGATGCCAAAAAAAGAAAGCATTTCGAATTTGCCTTTATACATTCCCATGCGTTGGGTGGTGCTCGAAATTGTTCGGGTCCCTAGTTTGCTTTCTTCGTTTGTACATGAGACATAATCAGAGGCACCGCCCGGACAATATAGCCTTGATGTACAGAGAGGAGAAGCTAGCTTGTAGTTTTGACTTCGTATTGAAATTTATGCTAAAAATTGAGAATTATCGTTTCAAGAGTTGGTTCTTCTGCGCCATCCTGCTTCTGCAAGAATCGAGTCATTTGCTCTGTTCTCTGCAGTGGGAGATTTGAAAACTTTGGATGTGATTTTAGCGTCCTTGCCCGGTCAATATGGTTGCGGAAGACAGAAGGGCATTGACAACTCTCTGGCGTTCGATTTATTGTGCTAACCTTAGATTGGCCGAACTAATTCTTACTCAAATTATCCAGGCAGAAGCACATGCCATTCCCCTGCGAATTATTACGAGGGATACTTTGAAGTATGCCCAATTCCATGTTGCCCTCTCAGAACCGTATGAAACAATGAAGCAGACACACCACGCTATCAGGAATGGGCTAAAAGACCATCCCTCACATCCTGCCATGCCTCCATCTCCACTCTGCACAAAAAAGCATGAAGGGCAGAGGAATGGGGGAGACACAGCATGAACCGTGAAGGTGAATGAAGCAAATGGGCAATAGCTTCCCGAATTGAGAGCACTACGCTTGGCTCAGAGAGGGAGAGAGTGAGTAGATGACCAGAATAAAGTCATATGTCATGTGATGTTTCATTTGATTTGACCCCAATGGCATGTGTGCCCGTTCTGGTGAGGGTGAAGAGAAAAGGCATATGCACAGACATGCAAATGAAGATGGATTCCTTCTGCTGAGGAACCCTCTATCATCGACCACATCTTTTTGGCCTATGCTTATTCTGCACTCATACAGCTGTGCCTGGTCTGCAAATCTCACCCACCAAAGAATGTCACACTTTCATGATAATTGCAAAAAATGGGCAGAATAGAATCTCTGCGATGTGGCTACATGGTTGGACCACCCCAACCCCAAAAAAAGGATTGCGTGTGTCTCGTAGAGAGAGAGAGAGAGAGACAGAGACAGAGAGACCATAAATATTAAAAAAAAAAGAAAAATGGGCATTTTGGCAGTGCTCTCGCTCCTTCGTAGTTCCTTGTCATCACCATGAGCCTGGGTCAAGCGGTTGATTTTTTATTTTATTTTTGTTTTTTGCTTCCTTTTTGGGTCCTCAACTTCATGGTTTTGGTAAAAGCTGCTTTCAGATGTTTTCTTGCTTTTACTCTTGGTTTTGCAGTTGGAACAGGGCTTAAGGATCAGCTGTTGCAAAAATCGCAGTCCCATGATGATTTAAACCCTCGTTCCATGAAAGCCAGAAAATAGGAAAAAAAAAACGGAAAAGGGAAAAACAAAAGGCCTCATCTCTTTCCTTGACTTGTCTATTTTTCCAAATTAATCTAATGACATTAAGAAAGATATAAGCTTGCATTTGTGCAACGTTCAATCCAAGGAAACTTTGACAAAAGGAAGAAAATGACCCGCATTCGATTGCATTCATAATCTCAAAATCCTAATCGTTTCAAATCGAATAAATTTAATGCTATGAATTGGCGAGGTGGAAAAAATCTTACCAAAAATATAATATATCTTTCTATTGAACGAGTCCATTTATGGAAATTAGCTCTTTAGAATGCGTCCACGCTATAGCAACTCTTAATTTTCGTTGCATCCAACGTTTCAACGCACTAACAATTACATAGGTGACCAAACCTGATCCGACCGCTTCCGCGACCAGAAAAAACGACCCGCCGGAAGGTTCTGGAAACCGGGAACAAACAGGGGTCTCCCCCCAGCACATCGGATCCGACCGTACACCTGTCACGTCGATTTTTTTATTTCTCAAAACAAAAAGAAAGGGTGGGGGGGCGAAAAGAAGAAAAAAACCGGGAAATCGAAGACGGACACGTGTCGGGCTCCTCTTGGCGTGCAGATTGGTGCACGTGGGGCCCCACGCCCCGGCCGAGGAACGAGCGAGGGCATCTTCGCCGCACTCATGGCAGCACGATCGCGCGTGATTTACACTTCACGCGATGGCCGCTTACCTTCCGTTCGACCCCCCCCGAAGTCTAGCTCCACTCGCCGGGATCCGGCGGTGTCCTCCACGCGCCGTCGAAAAGGCACGCGGACACGACATAACAGTCGGGGAAAAACAATCATTGGGATTTACCTCAGTGACCACCCTTTCGACATGAAAATGAAAAAATATGACAAAAGTCTGAGAGAAAAAATTAGAATAGAAATAAAATAAAACCGATAAAAAAAAAAAAACCGTCGGGGAGCAGCGCACGAGACCGGCCATTTACTGGGCGAGGCGGCGCGTGAGGGGCTTTCGCGGACCAGATCCGCAGCGTCAAACGGGGCACGACTTCGCTTTACGACCCCGACCGAGAAAAGAAATTTTAAATTACCAATTACATTTCACCCCTCGCCCCACGCCAAAGACGACGACCCCCATCGGTCGTTTTTAGACCGTCCTCTTTCCCCACCGAGACGCGCTTTGCGCTGCTCTCCCCCGACCCCGAAACGACGCAAGGCGACGCGCGTTTTTCTTCCCCTTCCGAAATATCCCTGGCTGGGCCCCGCCAACAGAAATAACACAGCTGTTGTACCAACGAAATCGCCAGCTGTGCACCCCGGGGCAGCTGCCCGTGCTGCCCGCTCTCTCTTTCTATATATATATGCACCCTGCGCCACCTTTGTTTTTACTCTGCCAACGTTTTTGCACTCAAAAACCCTAGCTTTCTCCCCGTCTCTCAATCTCTCCTCAGCCCTTCAGAACCTCTCTCAAACCTCGAGATCGCGACAATGGCAGCCGTGAAGTTAGCGAACGTGGCCGCGGTGGCCCTCCTCGTCGCCGCCATGGCGGTCGCCGCGACCGCCCAAGAGGCGCCGGCGCCCAGCCCCGTCTCCCCGGCTAGCTCCGTCACCCCGTCGATCCTCTCCGCCGGAGTGGCTGCCGTCGCGGCCCTCGTCTTCGGGTCCGCACTCAGGATCTGAAGCGGCGCGCCGATCTTCCGGAGCATGGGGACAGAGATTTTTTCTTTATAGTTTCCTGGTGTCTGCAGCACTCTATTGTCACTAGCAGCCGTAGTAGGGATGGTATATTACGGTGGTGGTTCTGATGTGGGTTTTTTTCTCTAGGCGATTTTTTACGAGGTGGATCCGCGAGTCCCTTTCTTCCTCTCCTTCGTTGCGTCGTTGCTGTGTGTTCTTTTGCTGGTTTGAGAGTGTCTTTTGAGTTGAGTACATACTCCTGGTGGTGCTTCTGCTTCTGCTTCTGCTTCTTGGTTAGAGAGAGTCTCGTGCACAGTCCTGATGATGTCATAGATCTATTGCTTTTTCATGTACCTCAGACATATATATTTCCTCATATATATATATATATTATATAAATAACAGATTCGTTTCATGAAACTTCTTCTTCCTCCTCCTGAATGTCGCGATCTTGAGGCGTGTTGCTTAAAAAAAAAAACGGAGATTTCCAAAGGAAAGCGACTCCCTTTCGGGGGTGGTGCTTTGCGTGAGAACAGTGAATGCGCTTCGTGGGTGCGTTTTCGAGCGTGGGATGAAACGCCAATCGGAAGGAAAAGCGATCCGCCCGGTTCTTTAACTTGCTGAGTAGGTTAATAATGACGGACGCAAATCTATAATTATTAAAGGCGCGTTTGCATGATGGGCGGTCGTGATTTTTTGTCCTGTTGCGAGTGCTGCAGTTGTAAGGGGTACGGCGCATCATGTCCGTCACATGCGTCGTCCGACTCCCTTGGCCGGATGGGCCCCGAACCGAGCCGCACGAAAATATCACTCGTCGTTTGAACCAAATTTTTACGGCTCTTTGGCCGAAAGTTTTTTTTTTTTGATTAAATGGGGTGCGAGATTAGCCATGTGAACGTCTAAATTGATATGATTCGCGGGGCCGTTCGGACCCTTGATTTGGGCCTGGTGTGTTTTTTTCGACATGGGATACGGAGCATTGACGGACCCGTGATTTGCGTGGAACGTGGCACCCGCACGAGATTCCCAATTAGTGCCGCGGGAGCGCAAAAAGGGTAAATCAGGAGTCACCATTCCACCCGGGAAAACTGGACTTGCCTTTCCTTCGCCTTTTTCTTTCTTCGCGTCCTCTACTTTTTGAAAAATTGACCGAGAGGGGCGTCGCGAATCTCGACGGGGAGCGCACATATTCGACGACGTCGTTTCCCTCTTTGCTTTCTTGCTTTCTCCCTGTCTCTCTCTCTCTGTATCTCTCTATTCACCATGACGGATGACTCGCGGCCCCCTGAAGCCACTGTCTGTCTCTCTCTGTTCGTCGATTCTTGTTTTGACTGCTCGGCCCCGCCATTGCGATCGCGGGTCCCGCGACCAGTCCGGTAGCCATCGCCGCCGCCGCCACCTGTCCGCGATCAGCGAAAGGTGATACGTTCCGGTCACGGGCTAGGCGAAATTCTTTTGAGATTGCCCCGCCACCTAAAGCACTTTGGTGATTCTTTAGATTAAGGATTGAAATGGAGGGGCCCGAAGTGAAGTGTCCACATATGACTCGGCGAGAGGCAGGTAGATCATCGCGATCGCGGATCCCCGGGGGCGGTAAGGTAGGTAAACTCCCGGAAACGGTCACTTGCGTGGTGTACGCGGGACGTCAAAAATGGCGATGCGTAGCACGGAGGAACGAATCGAACGATGTTAGGTCCGACATTTTGGAAGGGGTCAAAACAGGGGGCGTCTTCAATTTAGGATGACGACGAAATCTCGGTTCAAAGCTTTACTTTTGATAAAATCTCGAATGAGTGCACTTCGGAAACGTAATCATCCGAATTTTATATGGTGCGGTTGCTTCCATCATGGCGTGTTTTGTGTGTATGTGTATGTGCTTTTCCTTTCAATTTCGCTTTTTATCTTGACAAAAGAAAGAATGACGTATAAGCTCTTCACCGAATGAAAAGATTTAAAGAAAGAACCAAGGGGGATGTCTTCCGAATATCATGATACGTCAATTCTCGTATATTTATCATCTTAATCCTCACGTCATCTCTCTCTATTTTGATCTCTCGAAATTGCTTGTAAGTCGTAGAGCTTCGTCTCCCGAGATACCCACTAGACACGCAAGTTCAAAAAACAAAACAAGACTGTCATTTTCAGTGCATGACTTGTGTCGTATTATCGTGTGTAATCAATACATTGAAAAAATAAGAATAAATTCCCAATAGAGAAGCTTTGATAACAAAACTCGTAAGAAGTATTAGTCCTTTTTTTAACATTTGGACTCGCTCGTGATATTCGCTAATAACGATTGAATATTGAATTTTCCCATCAAAGTATGCTTAAAAGACGTTTCTGATGATCGATCAGTGAGACATCTCTGAGAGGAAATAATTGACCCCGGCGCTTGCGTCCCCACTACACGTGGAGCTCAAATAGGTCGTCCACGACCTCGTATTTGAGGTGGTCGAGGCTCCTCGATAAACCATACCACCTCATACGCGCATGGGCGCTGGCGCGAGAGAGAGAGAGAGAGAGAGATGCGTTGGAATTGGTAACGGCTGTAGTCAAGCGCTGCCACAGCCACCAATGATGCGGCGGCGGCGTTGGTGGTGGTTGAATGTGGGAAGGGAGGATGGGGCTCAGGCTTTTGCTCTGCGATAAAGGTGGGTTTTTGGTTTCTTTCAACATCGAAGTGTCTATACCTCTTAAAAAGGGACAAATCGAAGTTCCTAAACTAATATGAGGGCTCGACTCATGACATCATCTCGACAATTTAGCTTTCCATTGAATAATGCATCAGACCACCAACCCCCTTAGGATGATGCTACCGGATTATGGGATCCTTTCGCGTTGGAATTAAGCGCTTTCAAATCTTCGGAAAAGACAAGTCCCCGGCTCTCCCAAACTTTTACTCCCTCTCCTCTCGCTCATCGACATCGACTTTGGCTCAGCGTCGTAACATTTCGATCTCGCCATTTACATATGTTGCCACTACAAGAGCAGGAATCTGATGTGTGTGTGTGTTAGAGAGAGAGAGAGAGAGAGAGAGAGAGAGAGAGAGAGAGAGATAGACAGAGAGAGAGAGGTCATATATGGAGAGGATGAATCATTTCATTCTTTCTCCAAGGTTAAAACTGACGGATTTACAGAGTCTAATTATCTTTTTTTCCCATACTTTTCCTTTGTTGTTTTCGGACAAGAGTTCAAAAGAGCTCTCAAAATCTCATCGATCTCAGATGAAAGCTTAGCTTACAGATCCAACTCTTCATTCGGAATCCGAGTCCATGTTGCCCATAGCCTTCAATCCTCTCGGTCTCTACATCATCATCAATCATACACACACAGAATCAGCAACGTTCCTCTTGTTAACGGGGGCCCCTAATAACCAATTAAAGAATCTTCACATTTCCTAATAAGTCAAGATTTAACAAGTGCCTCAGGTGCACTCGTTAACACAGCCATTTTGTCATTTCGAACCCTATAAAATTGAAGGAGCGATGTGGTGCTTTATTTAGTTCTGGCCAAAGCGAAAGTGACTTTGTAAAGGGTACCTTTTTTCTTTTTCTTTTTCTGCCTTGTATCAAAAATTCAAACGCAGTAATCATAGCGCTGGGAACGCGTATATAGAAGGAATGAGTGAAGCAAATGAAGTACCTTCTTGGAAATCTTCTTCTCCCGGACCTCATACCGTTCTAGGGTCAAGTCGCACAACCACGCCCCAGGGCTTACCAACTGCACATGGAAAACATTCGCCAACTCGTTTAGAATTTACAAAACCTCAATTTGTCAAATCAAAACGTATTCAATATGTCAGACCCAAAATTCAAAAAACGGAAGCCCTCCAGACCAAAGGACCACGACACTGCCACAAGGACACACCCCTCGAACGTGAGGAACAAGGTTAGAGGGTTTTGACAACTCATACGGTCGTCCTTCCTCTTCCTCGAAGTTACCCGAGGTACCGTTGCACAAGGACAGGACGACGACCCACACATATCACGAGGTCTTTCCCCAACAACATCCACAGGACCCAATTGCAGAGCTGGCGGTCCAAACATTTGCCTCACCATTTCCCTGCTTTTCTTTTCCAAGCTTCAGCTCAAGCTCGAGCACGATTGATCAATTCACATGAACATGTAACTAGGGCCGGCGAGTAGCTACCTGCCCTCCCGGTCTACAAAAAATCAGATGGCCCGCGCCGCGACAGCCCAGTCCACAACCAACCACTCCAATTTCAACCCAACCCCTATTCCTCCATCATCGCCACCATCAGCATCACCATTATAATAAACCCTAAAATCAGTCCTAGGACCCAAACAGGAAGGAATCCCTCATCCATGACTTAACGCGGAAGCCTCGCCCCCTCATTGGACGAAACAAAGCACGCACCGCGGGGGGGCCCCCGACCGACCCCGTGCATTCGTCACCACGCCCCACGCATCGACCGACACGTGTGCGTCCCGTCCTCCCCGGCTCCGACTTTTGTCCTCTCGCACGCTTTCTCCCCCGACAACCGCAACAACGAAAAATGCTTTCTTTTCCCCCAGCCAAAAGAAGGCGCCAGAAGACAAAAGCAAGACGGGCCCCGCCATTACCCCCCCTAAAAATCACGAAAAAGCATAAATCTCCGGCCCCACCACACGCACCACCCCCGACCTTCTTTAATTAAACAGATAGTAATGGAGATATTAAATTACCGACCCCCTATTTGCGCATTATCTCTCAATTTCTTTTCGGCTAAAGCTACACTACCAAATTACCGCTAGTGATTTTCGGTTTCGAGCCATACCAGGTCGTGATATCTTAATAATTCTCAACTGGGTTCGACCGGAATTGATCAAAGATTGATGGAAAACGACAAAAGATTTTTTTTTTTTTTTTTTTTGGGGTGGAGGGATTAGAAACGGAGTGGGGAATTGAAGCTCCGGGGAGAGGCGAGGGGGATCTTACATTGACGGTCCGCTGCACCACCTTGGCCCTCTTCTTGGGTCTCTGAGGCAGCTTGGACCCCTTGAAGATGATGAAGTCCTCCTCCTTCTCCTTGTTCGTCAGGGCGATCACGAACTTGGGCGGCCAGACCTGGGGCGCCGCGTCCCCGCTCCCGGACGACGACCCGCCCCCGCCCTTCTTGCTGTCGTGCGCGGTCTCGGACGACGCGGCCGATTTGTTGTTGCTCTCATTATTGTGGTGGGGGTGGTGGTGGTTGGGGTGGTGATGGTGGTGGTGGTGGTTGCTGTTGCTGTTGCTGTTTAGATGGTGATGGTGATTGTTGGTGGTGGTGGTGGTGGTGGTGGTGGTGGTGCTGTGGTGGTGGGGATGGGGGTGGTGGTGGTTGGTGCTCTTCTTGTCGTGCGCACCCCTGTCCGGCGACGAGAAGCCCCTGAGACCGCCGTTGCTCTGCCCTCGCATCGCACTCGAATTCTCCGAGTTCCTGCAAAAACCAAACGGAAAACCCCACTTAAAGCCACACACAAGCATATCAATGACACCACACCCTAAACACTCGCACCAAAAAAGCCACCAGACCCAAGTCAAGAAAGGAAGAAAAATCTAAACCTCCCCCAAAAAGAAAGCATTTTTCGATCTGGGTAAGTTTACCTAATTACCGAAATGACCTCGGGTCCGATCTTAGATCGGTGGCGGTGGTGATGGTGGTGGTGGGTGGTGGAGGGGGACAGGCTCCCGAGAGGCTTTGCGTGAGAATCGGAGCAAGCGGGGGGCGTGGGGTGTGGGGTGTGGCGTGGGTTCTCGATTTTGGCCTTTAGTTGCAGAAGACTTGACTTTTTCGGAGGTGTGTTCGTTTGCTTTTTTCTGGAAAGAACTGGGGGAAACGTTCGGAATTCCTTTCTCTCTGGATTCCTGGGGAAAAGATATTTGGAGCTGTGGCGATTCTCTGTAGCTATCTATCTACTTGCACACATAATGCTTTGTTCTTCCCTTCTTATTTTCTCTTTCTCTCTCTTTTGGTTTTGGGCAATATTTCGATATCAAGCGCTTTTCTCCCTTTTTTTTTTTCCTTCTCTTTCTTTCCGAGAGGGGTGTTGGGGAAGGGCTACGTGGAGGGGCATGTGAAGGTCGGGAAGGGGATAAAGTGGACCTGATCCCTAACCTCCGCTGGGCTCATGATAACGTGGGGCGCTTGACACGTAGCCAGGAGAGAGCTGGAACCCCCCGATCTAGTGCGGCCAGAACCAGGGCGGGCATCGCTAATTCCCTCCCGGGTTAAAAAAGAGCCCGCAGCCCATCTACAGAAAAGTCAAAAGAAGAAGCCGAAAAGATGAAATGGAGACTCTACCCATGCGAAAAGAATAGGGGATCAAAATCGATATGAAGGTTGGCCTCTCCCCATCATCATCACCACCACCACCATCATCGACGCCACCATGAAATAATTAGAGATCCATAAAGACGAAGAAACATCTTTTTCCAGCGCAAAACGCCTCACGAAGATGAGACCCATTTCGTGAACGAGACGTTAAAGCTTTTTGTGAAGAGGGAAAAGTCTAAAAAAACGACATCTGCGTATGAGCCTCACGCCTCTCCATCATACCACCACCACAAGAAGGGTCAGGCCCAGTTTTGATCTCTTGAAATCCAGGACCCCTTATACCCGCTCGATCCCCTCTTTTATCTCCAAATGCATCCCCATAAAATAAAATGAAAAGAAAAAAAGAAAGGGGAGGACGCTAAACAAATCGAGATTTCCCTAAAGATGCCGTGCTAAGAAAAGAAACCAAAATCATCAAAAGATCAAACGTTAGATCTGCGCACCACCAAACATGTCGGGGGTCCTAAACACGACTAAAAACTACCCATATGCACATTTCACTACTTGCGCCTCCCGATTCGGCCTAATCACCAGAATCCACAACACCCCTCCTCTTTGCTCGGTGGCCTATATAGATTCTCTCTCTCCCTCCCTCCCTCCCTCGAACAAAAAGACGTATGCCATGTAGGAAATGATGGATCATGTCGGGTCAGTCCGTAAACAGTAGAAGCCCACGTTAAACAACGCCCCGCACTCAAAATTATTTTTCTTCTTTTTTTAACTCTTTGACAAAATGGGCGATAAAGTAGGACAAGAAAACATGCCGCCTCTAAACCACCCAAAAGAAAAGAGAGACTCCAAAGATAGAATTAGATCTCAAAGATCCTTCTTGGCTCATCCTCGCCCACTCAAAGATTAGATTAAAAAGACTCTTAATAAGCCTCGGGATCGTACCCACTTCCCCCCCACTACCGATTAGTGCCGCCGTGTCCAACTTCAATTTCAACCCCCCCCAAAAAAAGGGAGGAAAACAAAGGAGAGAGCCAAGCCCAGCGCACCACGGCGTCGATCCATTATAGAAACACAGCACAGAGAAGGAGAGAGAGGCGGCGGTGGTACCTGAGAACGCGCTGAGGTGGCGGAAAAGGAGGAGAGGAGGGACGTTGACGTAGATTCAAGTACACATTCCCGTTCCCGTGATTGCTGGCCGCCGGGTTGGCCGAGTCCTTATCGGCCCCCCTCCCGACCCGCCTCTCCACCCGACCCTTGTGGGCCGCCGCCGCTGCGTCATCCTTGGCCTGCACCTTCATGCACCGAGGCCGCTTCCGGGTCCCCCACTGCAGCACGAAGTCGGACGTCGTCGCCGCCGCCGCCGCCGTCTGCCTCGTGGCCTCCGAGGCGGATCTCTGCTGCAGGCCCCCGTCGGCGGCGGCGGCGGCGGCCCTGCCGTTGGAAGTGGTGGAGATGCCATTATTGCTGGCCCTCTGCGCGTCCTTTTCCATCTTCCTTTCCGTATTTATCCCTGTCCATTCCCCCCCGAAAAAGTCTCAGCGGAAAATTCTTACAAAAACGAAAGAAGAAAAAATCGAAAAGGGACCGAAGAAATTCTCGTTAACTTAACTACGGTTCAACTCCCTCCAAATGTCTTGTGACCACCAAAAAAAAAAAAAAAAAAAAAGCTCAAAAAGATAAAATAGCTCTCGTCTGCAACTTATCCAGAACCAGAAAAATGAAAGATTTCACCCACCCCAGAAAAACAAGACAAAGAAAAGCAAAAAGAAAAACACTCAAAAGACTCCAAAGATTGAAAGGCTTTGGCTCGCCCAAAACAGATGACGAAACAAGAGATCGGGTAATCATGAATCGAATAGAAAGAAAAGTCCCAGAGCTCATCCAGAAGAAAACCACGAAATTCAAGAGCGAGCGAGCAATGGTGATGAGCAATAGAACTTCAATTGGAATCGCCCAAAACGATGGTAACAAAACCAGATGGCTTCGTATGTGGAGCGAAAAAAAAGAGGGGCGAGAGAGAGCAAGAAAATCTCTGACCAGCTCTGGTTAAATTCGAGAAAAAATGCAGGAAAAGAAGAAGCGGAGCTCAAGGAGCGACCAAGATGGCTCATTTGTTCAAAGAGAAATCCACATAATAAACAGCACCCTTCGATGGTAAAAACTGCTCATTTGAGCCGAGATGTTCATCTGTTCAGAGCTCGGAATCAGAAGAAGAAGACGACGAATCTCTTTCAAAGGGGACAAAGGAGGGTCCGTGAAATTCAAACGTATTGAAGATCCACCAGCAGAACATCAAAGAGAGATGAGGCAGAAGACACCAGAGAGAGAGAGAGAGAGAAACAGACCCGGAAAAACTCGATTCAAAAACAAGAAAGTGCTCAGAAGCAACGAAGTAATTCCAAAAAAAATTCCAATCTCTGAAATGGCACGTCGCCGAAAGATTTCGTGCAAAATCAGCTCTTTCTCAAGAGCAAATGCACATCCGTGCTCGACGGCCACCGAGAAAGGAGGAAAGACACGGACGATGGAGGAATCCCGATGAAGACTGTCGCATTACCAGGAAAGTCCACAACTTCGAAGCTGATTAGCCTTCGCTCCGTCGACCCGCCTCCGATTCGAATCCGGTAGCTCCGATTCGGCCACAGGACTGCAGATTACAACGAAGAGAGACGCGAATTAGAGTTCTTCACGAATCGAAGCCCGAAAAGAACCCACTGGAAAACAGAACAGAGCACAGAACTCACCTTCGTCTGCTCCGATTCGATAGTCCTTAACGGGCCTTTTCCGGCCGCGAAACCGGAGAGAACCAAATCCCCAGCTACCTCCCCCCGATTTCAGCTCCGGATTAGCCAAATTTCCTCAATTGATTATCGTTATCGCACCGTTTATTAGTTAGATTCACGAATTACAGGCGTGTCCGATTGTCCAAAGAAGCATGCTTCCGCGTAACTGGAAATCGCGGCCTAGCCACAGGGATTCGTCCAAATCACGACATTCCAGAGACGAAATCGCCGACTCTCATGAACGGTTCCGGTTCTCCGATTCCGGAAGCAGCTGATCTGCGCGCGGAGGGAAGAACAGCCTCTCCCGCGTCGGCCGATCGGGATGAGCTCGCTCCCGTAATCTCTCCGGGAAACCGCTCGAGGACCCCGGAAATGCACCTGCGACGCGAAGAGAGAATCAGAACACGAGCCGGTCGAAATCAAGAAAGCCGCAAAGGAAACCAAAGCGAGAAGCGCGCTCGGGGGAGAGATCGAATCGCGTCCGTCTCCGGAAGCGAAAGAACCTCACCTGACTCCGGCCGGCGAAAACCACCGCCGGGCCGCTCCGCAAATCGTCTCGGCGAAACGGAAAGCTCGGGACTGAGTCTCCGACTCGCTCTCCCGGAACGCTCCCTCCTCCGACGACGACGACGAGCGCGATGTCTGCAACTGCGCGAAACGAACCGAGTCAGAACCATTCTCCCCGAGAGTCGCGAGAAGAGAAAAATCCACACACACACACACACACACACACACACCCAGTCACCGGAATCCGGCCACGAACCTCTCTCCGCACTCCCCGTCCGGCCCGATTCAGATCCTCGACATTCCCTCCGGCGAACCCACCCTCCCCGCCTCCTCAGTTTCTCGGGAAACAGCGAGAAAACGAGAGAAAATTCGCAGAGAAAATACACTCTCTCTCTCTTCTTCTCTCTCTCCTTCCTTCTCTCTCTTTCTCGCTTTGTGCCGCGCCGTTGTAAAACGCGAGTTTTATACCCGCAAGGCCCCCCCGACGGCATCAACCGTTCGCGCCGATGGGATCCTGGCCGTCGGTTCTGCATCGGACGGCCGAGATCTGTTTCCGCGCCCTCGCCACCCTCGTCCGTCCCGTTTCCGCGGGTCCTCTCTTTCTCTATCTCTTCTTTTCATAAATTTTCATTTTGGCCCCTTGCTGGCCACTCGGGTAACGGCGTTTGGCGGAGCTTGACGGAATCTTCGCCCGACGCCGTTACGACGTTCGGACGGGGTTTTTTTAAATTTTTTTATAAATCCGGGGTCGGTCCATCATTGTTGCTGCTCTTGTATGAAAATCCCAACCATGCAATTTTTTATTTTTTTTTCGAAATTTTTTGTGAGGCGTGTCGAGAAAAGATTTATTATTTAATCTTAAACTTGTGTCGTTTTCGAATTCATTTTGATTTCTTTCGTCCGATTGTTTCGTATATTATGAAGATCCCAACCATGCAATTTTTTTCCGAAATTTTTGCTAGAAATGTTGAGAAAGATTTATTATTTTATCTTGAACTTGTGTCATTTTCAAATTCATTTCGATTTCTTTCATCCAATTGTTTCATATATCATGAAAATCCAACCATTCAATTTTTTTCCCAAAATTTCCGTTAAGCATGTTGAAAAAAGATTTGTTTTTTATCTTAAAATTGTGTTATGTTTGAATTCATTTTAATTTATATCATCCACCTAATCACTTCATTTATTTCAAAAGTTACCACTATCGTTGAGGAGTCTCAAACGAGTGTTACAACAAAATGGATCGAACAATCGAACTTAAGAACTTTTTGTTGACAGTCGGCCTTTGATTAAGAAAACCATAAAAATACACTCAATTCACCAAATCATCCTAGAATTAATGGGCTAATGATGAAATTGTTAACAAGAGAATTGCTTGCTCAAACTTGATGACATGAAAATAAAAATAAAAAAGTGAAACATAATTAAGCACAACCTAGAACAATCCATTGTGACAAAATGCTTTGCCTCAGAAGTTCATTAGCATTGTGATTACTTCTACTATGAGTATGTAACATTGCCAACTTTTCAGTAATGAACGAAAACACACAATAAACAAAATAATTGCAAATAAGGCGTTCTTTCTTTTTCTCTAAACACTTGGCATGATATTTATGGATCGCCCTCTACTTTTGAGGAAGGGAATCTAAGAAAATTTCGATGGATTTGGCTAATTATGATCAATTCTACTCAAAAGGAGAGATAGTGGAACAAGTGATTTTCTCCCTTGTGGACCAATCCTTTTTTTAGCCCTTGGGAACGCTTTTTAGGAAAATGACGATTAAACGGGTTGATCACATTTTCTGTTGAGTTAAAAGACTCCTGACAAAAGATCTTTTATTTTTTTATTTTTTTTTGCGAAATTATGATCATTGAAAATTATTGAAGAATAGGAGATGTGACCCGTCATTAATCAAATGATTGACCCAAAGATCAAATTGGGATCGCAACTAAGGGCTACCCCGGTCGATTAAGTTTTGGATTTATGAATTTTCTTTTTTTCTTTTTTTCTTTAAAGACGGGAGGGAGGGGAGGGGGAATTATTATTATAGCCGAGGGTGCACGAATTTCCGTGCACTCTCCGTCGATCAGATCTCGCTGCTGCATAGCGTGCATATGAAGGGGGTGACTTCTCCTGCGTGTATATGCTCAGACGCGAACGACCGTGCGAGCGGCTCTTCCGGAGCCGTTGGATCCAAAGTGTGGCCAAGTGAGATCGACGGTTCGGAGGCGAGGAGGAGCCGTCCCCTGGCTGCCTGATTTGGCTGTTGGGGGATCAGCCTTCAGCAAAATTTAAATAAACGCCTAAATCAGGGGAAAAAAAGTATGATATCTTCGAGCTATGAATTATTTTTTCATATTATGTATAATTAACGTATTAAAAGTTAAAATTATTTCTTCATTCAATATAATTAATTATTATTTAGGTCGATCGTTAATAAGTCGGAAATGTCAAATCCCTTTATCGTGATACAAAATCCCTTGAAAGGGTAGGATACTTGTAAGCTACATCAAGCTCTCGAGCCATTCGAGGGCTAAATTTAAGTTAGGGCGTTTGTTCTTTCCTAAGAAACTTTCCTAATTTCCGGAACATGGGTGGCAATATTTTATACTAGTATAGTAGGTTTCAACCTTTGACTAGTAATCCAATCATGCATATTTCTATGCAGAAAATGCACAGCAGACATCCGAGGATGCAATCATGGTGACTCCTTATATCCTCAAAGGGTATATTGAATAAAAAACAACCAATCACGTTCATTTTACGTAACACATCAACTATATCTAATTTTAATTGCATCTATCAATAGACATAGTTCCATTTTGATTACCCTTTCCATGTTTTTTTTTTCTCTATTGCAGCTAAAATCAAATCTAAAGGCGCTCTCAAGAAAATACACGCGACACAAGTTACACAATAAGACACCACCGGAGGCATAAAAGTTAAAAAATTTGACCCATAGGAGTTGGTCAATGCTTCTCGTTTCCATCATTAGAATCAATAGATTTCCAACTCTTTCCAAAGGACGACAACCCTTTTATGGAAAGAGGGATTATAAAGCTTGCACGCCCGTATGGTTGAGAGACCATGACCACCTGCCTTCTCGAAGGTCTCTTAACAAACCCTTCGAGAGAAATTAAGCAATTATCGCCCTAACCGATTTCCTATAACACCATAAAGAAAGCGGATTGTTAAAGTTATCGCTTCCCTTCCCACCCTTTTTAAAGCAACAGGCGAACAAGATCAAATCCCGGGCTGTCCTCATCACGCGCGCATATGCTTTTCCCCCCGAGCCAGGACAATTTCGCATCGTCCGTCGGCGGTGTTCACGACCATATACATCTTCCGACGTCCGGACAAACACCTCTCCTGACACAATAAATGCGACGTTTGAAAGAAAAACACCGCTCGCCCAGCAAGGCGAAAACTCCATCCGTCCACGAGAGGAAAAGAGTGAGATGATTCTGGAGGGAAGAGGAGGGAATCGAGCGTGTGCGTGGCTCCGGGTTTCCGCCCTACCAACCAACAAAAGGACTGGGGACGCGAATCCCATGTGGTTGCAGCATCTTTGCCAGGACGACAGGCTCCCGCAAATCCATGGAATCGTCAGGCCCGAGCGTTGACTAAGCGAAAGCCGAAAGGGTCGTGGCCTCGTCTCGCAGGACAATCGCTAGAATCGGGCTGGAGGATTTTGACTGCAAGCGCTCGACCCACATGCAGCATCAATTATTTGGCCAAATGCATCGAGCTTCCTTCCCTGTTCGGGCAGTACTTCAGATCGCCCAAAACGGGCACGGGACGATCACGAACGACCCCATTCGAGATAATACGGAAGGAATATAGATCTGTAGCGGATCTATAAGAATGGCGAAGCGGGGACCCTCCGTTTGGAATGATTCCCCCTACTGAGAGCTCCAAGGAGCAGGATGGAATGTGAGCGCAAGCCGATGCCTCGGTCATTTGGTCGGGTCTGGGCTCCTGCGTTGCACCACATGTTTGCAAAGGGGAGCGCATGTGTTTCGTCCCATATTGGGAGAGGGATCTGCAATAAGTCTCGAATACTCTCATCAGTAAGCATGGGCATCGATCGCAGCTGTCGAGACTGGAAAGAATGCTTGATCGTTGCGTCGAAAGATCCCCTTCCCCCATGGTGTAAGATTCAAGATCGATAATATAAAAAACAAATCAAACTGAGATTGGAAGAGACTCACAAATGCAAATCTCAGCATCACGGAAATATATCAAACTAGAGGTTATTCCGCAGATCGAACGGCATCCGGCACCTCCGGACCCTTTTTAGTTCCAAACAAGAGCTTTTCAATGAGTGTCACACTGTGACCTCTATACATCTGATCCGACATTGCCTCAAAAAATTGCTTCTGTGCATCGAGTTTCTGAGAAGGGCCCTCAGGAGCTTAACGGAACTGAAACAGAGGTGGATGCAAAATCAGATTTGGTTACAAAAGGCTTATACATACAACCGTCACGTGAGGGCAATTGACAATACCGAATTTTTATTTATTTATTTTGTGAAGAGAAGAATGAGAAGATGAGTTGAAAGGAAGAGACGATTTTTCACTTACTTTTATGTCAAAGGTCAAAAGCTTATGGCTGAACAGTTTGGCTTTTCTAGTCAAGGAAGTCCTTTTAATTTGTCCTAACACTTTCACCAAAGTAATCAGGGTTCCATCGACAGACTTACGGTTCTACAGTTCCCATTTTGCCAGACCACCCCTCAAGTTTCTTCAAAATACTGCTGTAATCCCTTTTAGTAGCTCGTCCTTCAATTGATCCCGTGATTCTCATTAGGGAAACTACCCAAGAGAGGTAGCAATTGACCAGACAGCTGCATGTGACTACACCATCGAGAAGTCTATCCTTAAAACATTTAGCATGTGGCGGTGCTATGACTAACATTTAAAGCGTGCAGTCCCAAACATGACTAAGGGAGAGAGAAATGTCGTCCCAGAAAATGGAGCAGATCGGCATCCCACTGGTTAACAGCTTTCCGAGGAGGCCTTAGGGAGTCG
This sequence comes from Eucalyptus brandiana, assembly GCA_014182725.1. Taxonomy (NCBI): domain Eukaryota; kingdom Viridiplantae; phylum Streptophyta; class Magnoliopsida; order Myrtales; family Myrtaceae; genus Eucalyptus; species Eucalyptus brandiana. Next base: position 38,101,205 of record CM024670.1, read on the forward strand.
TCGTCCGCAAAAAAGAGTTATCATTTGCAGGATTTGCGCCCATGTACAGGAAGAGATCTTCCCTACTTAGCCCTATATCACCATATTGCATCGACGGGGGAACCGTAAGCAGAGTTGTCATCAGCTGTCCTCTTTTCCACCTGCATATGCCAGCACAAAGAAATATCATAAGGACGAGAAGAAGAAGCACAGGGAGAAAGTGAAGAGCATCTTAAGCAGTCCAGGCAACAGTAAGAAGTAACTTCTTCCATGTGGTTGCACTGTATGAAAACCAAGAAATGTACTACAAAATTTACTCCCTTGTCGAAAAGACACTCGGGAGCTCATTTGCGTGATGGAAGCAAATCTTCTGAAAAATGAGAGGTAGAATAAACATTACTTTCTTCCTAATTGCTCAATACAATGACAGTAGCAATGTCCTTACTAGTTGGTATTGCTGCTGCAGAGATTCGGTGCGCTAGGGATACTCCAATGAGGGAGAAAGTGCCCCTTAGAATTTATGTGGATTTTCACTCTTCCACATTTCGGAGCAGGGGAGGACTATGATTATAATGGACTATAATGAGGAGGACGACAGACCCACTCACGATCTACTAAGAAGGAAAGTCGCTTGATTGGTTCAAATCCAATTCGTGAGACCAGAAGAAAGGTCAGTGTAAAGAAGCTTGGTCAGTGATAGTCTTCCCCAGACGTATGCACCTCGCTGTTCACAAAGACATAAACAAAATGAATTATGATTGGCCTTATAGTTGTGAAACATAAGCTTTGATTTCTCAAGAGCCAATCAAAATGTATTAACCTGATCCAACCATTACAAGGGAATAGAGGCTTATAAAATAGTGCAAGAACACTGGGAATCACAGAGCATGAATTTCATATGCATAAACAGAGTTGCAATATAAGAAATGTTCTGTCAAGTTCCATCTGATGCTATGGAAGTCATGTCCTTCCTCCTTTCTCCTTTTCTTGTTTTCAGCCATCTAAATTTGCAAATATCGAATCTTCAAGATTCTTATTCTTAATTGCCGGCAGATCAGCAATCTGCAATGGAAATGCTTTTTGATGCAAGTACACAATGAGTTCATGCTCAGAAAAGAGAAAAGCTACCTCGAAGTCCATATAAGCTAAAAAATTTCAATAATAAATTATGTAGTACTTATTAAGAAACTAGATTAGTAGGTAACTATACACTCATGGAAAGAACATACCAATCAGCAAGCCCCAAAAAGCTAACACGGAAAAAAAACTAACTATTCAGATAAGAACTCACAGGCTTAAAAGGTAAACGATAGATGAGTCCATAAAAAACCAGGGAAACGAATATTCAAAGGATTACTTATATCTTCGCCAAAAGCCCAACATCAGAAAATGTACGAAGATCTTAATAGCATATAATTAACAACTACCATACGTATTTATTACCAAGCATCAAGTCAAGGAAATTGTGCATACTTGACTGCCTCTTTAACCAATGAACTGCTGTTGTCTACATTTTCAAAATTAGATACAAGGAGAATGTGCTAATTAAAAATATCTCTGATCATTCTTTTGAATTTCACAATTAAACAATGACAATTGAACCCCATCATGGCTTTTCATTTCGATTCCTTTATTCTTGATTTGCAAGACAAACATTCCAAAGTCAGATCATTCGATAAAATTTAAACAACTAGGAATACATGCATCGTTGTCATACACATTGCTACAATTCAACTAATGTACTAAGGATTGCCCATGATACACCGCAAGATAAATTATCAATCCCAAATTGGAGAAAAAGTCTCTATCGAAACGGTGACTCTTAATCTAGAAATAGTCAAAATGGTATGTGTTTCTCAACTAAAGTTATGAATGACAAAATAACGATTTGAGATTACCTGTCTTCCATCAAGGGAACACTGTACAAGTCACGTCACCAAGACATGTCTCATATTCTACTAGAGGGCTATAACACTCTCCCAGGGGAGGACAATAGGTGCCTCAACTGCTCTCTTCTGCATTAGCTGCTGTTGTTGCATATATGTTCAAACCTTCTGGAAGAAGGCCCTCAACAATATTTCCCAATTCACAAGTTTCAAGGTAAAATACCAGTGTTTATAGCACAAAGGGAACAAAATGAAAAGTTTCTGACGACGTCATGTATGAAGGAAAAGGAAACTACTTTAGTGAATTTAAATTACCAAGCTTTCATAGGTCCCATACGCGTGCTTCTTTTTGAAGACATCATCAACAAATAGGAGAGGGCTAGTGGGCATTCCTGTTAAACATTAATCTCAGCCGCGAAATTTTGATATGAACACAGTTATATAAATCAATTCTAAATTGGGGAAGGGGTGCAAATGAGATATGGAGCCCAGTCCAACTTCTATGACTTTAGTACAAAGATCTCGGTTTGGTTCAACATGTGCCATATAAGCACATGAAAGACATTCTACAATAAGTCATCTTGGGGAACTATTGAGTACAAGCCAAGCACACCAGGGCCACCATGACTAGTATACTACATGACGATGGTAACATCGGGACCACTATCCACAACCTTCCCACCGCCTACTGTGAGAGCAGTCACGTTTCCAAGGGCGATAGAGAAAAAGTTATTAACGTCAACATCCTCTCCAGTGTAATCCTGCCACCAGAAAAAGTAACTAGTTACCTAAACATTTTGAAAACAAACCTTTGACAAATCTAGAGAAAACTTTTCGTCCTAAACTAGTGATTAAGAATTTGAAAACAGACCTTTGGAACTCCATAAACATCATCTCCATTTGGACTGTTAATAATAATTCTAGGCCTAGGGTTCTCTTCGTTTGTACGCAATGTCGTCATACATAAAAACAACGATATTTTAGTCCTTTAGTCCTTTCGCCCTCCTTTCTTTAAGAGCCGATATGCACGGCAAACATTGGCCTGAAAGGAAAATGCATGAGGAGTGCATATTATCAACAACTTTAAAAAAAAAAGCAGGACAAATGAAACAAGCAAAGGCAGAAAGGAATCCAAATTTATTTCTGATGACATTAAAAAAAAAAAAAAAAAAAAAAAAAGCTGTTGCCTAGAAGGTAAAGCACTCTGTTCCTTTTTCTATTGTTGAAGCAATTTTAATTTGAGGGCACGTGAATATGAAAGTCCTAGCACAAGAAGAAATGAAATGGAAAAGTACAAATGAAATGGAAAAGTACGGATAAAAATTGATAATGAAGGTGGGCCTCTCTCCATCATCATCGACACCACCATGAAATAATTAGATCTCTTCTGATAAAGCCCCACCAAACAAATATTAAAAAAAAAAACAAAAAAACTTTCCAGCCACAAGATCAGGCCCATTTTTATCTTGAAATCCACGACCACTTATAACCGCTGATCCCCTCTGCTCTCTCCAAATGCATCCCCTTAAACAAAAAAAGAAAAGAAAAGAAAGAAAGAAAGAAATGGAAAAAAGGCGGGGGAAGACGCTAAGCAAATCAGGATTCCATAAAGATGTCGTGGTAAGAAAAGTAAACAAAATCATCAGAAGATCAAAGGTTAGATCTGCGCACCACCAAACATGTCGGGGTCTCAAACGAAGACTAAAACGCTAGTACACACTATACCCATGTGCACATTTCAACCACTCGTGCTTCCCGATTTGGCCTATTTACGAGGATCTACAAGTTACAACACGCTCTTGCTCGGTGGCCTATATAGATTCTCTCTCTGTCTCGATCTCTCGAACAGAAAACGTAATGTCATGGAGGTAACGATGGATGATGTTAGGTCAGTCCATAAACAGTAAAACCGCATGTTAAACGACACAACGACTCCATTTTTACTTTTTTTTTTTTGGCACTTTGACAAAATGGACAAAGAGAGAGACAAGAAAACATGCCTTCTAACTACCGCAAAGGAGCCTCTAAAAGATGGAATTAGGTCTCAGAGATCCTTTCTTGGCTCATCCTCGCCCCACTCGAAGATACAAAAAACTCTCATCCTTCGGATCGTACCCACTTCCCGCCACTACTAAGTGGTGCCGCCATGTACACCTCCACCCCTCGAAAAAAAGGAAAAAAAAGAACAAAGCCCAGTGCACCACAGCTTCGATCCATTATAGAAACACAGCACAAACAGAGAGAGAGAGAGAGAGGGTGGCGGGAACGATTAAACAGCTACGAACATCAATCAACAGAGATCGGGTAATCATCAATCGACAGAGAAAAGTCCCAGAGCTCATCTAGAAGAAAACCAAGAAATCCAAGAGCGAGCGAGGGAGCGATGATTATGGTTTGGAAACTTCAATCGGGAATCGTCCAAAACAGTGGTAACGAAACCAAAATGGCTTTGACCTATGGAGGAAGGGAAAAAAAGAAGAGGAGAGAGAAAGAGAACGAGGAAATCTCTGGCCAGCTCTGGTTAGATTTCAAGAAACATGCAGAAGAAGAAGAAGAGGAGGAGCTCAAGGCGCCGCGACCAACATGGCTCGTTTTTCCAAAGAGGAATCCACATGAACAGCACCCTTACTGTTCATCTGCTCAGAGCTCGAAATCAAAAGTAAGAAGAATCTCTTTCAAAGCCATCAAAGGGGGGTTCGTGAAATTCAAACGCATTGAACATCCAGAGAGGGGTGAGGCGCAGAAAGAGACCAGGAAAAACTCGATTCAAAAACAAGAAAGTTCTCTGTAGCAACGAGGCGAATTCCAGAAAACTCCCGTCTCTGAAATGGAACGTCGCCAAAATATTTCGTGTAAATGAACTCTCTTTCTCGAGAGCAAACGCACGTCCATGCTCCACAACCTACTGAGAAAGGAGGAAAGACATCGGCCGGCGAAGGAATTCTGATCAAGATTGTCGCATTACACGAGAAGTGTTGAAATTACTGGAATTAATGACTCAACATAAGTTCACATGTTTCTTCTTCAACCTTCGACGTTCATGGATGATTTAATGGATGTGTTCCTCAGCCCTCGCGCATCAGTCCTTGAACAGTTTTCTGGACGAATTAATTAATACATTAATGGACGTATTTCTTCAATCCCGATGCAACAAGCATTTATATATGAATTCATAGATGGACGGGACGAATTCCTTGATCCTTGTGCAGTAGATTTTACTTGCATTAAGGGACATATTAATGACGGATCTTCTAGAGTCTCCGCAATAAAAATGATTATCTTCCAATTCGTTTTTAATCTGCACCAGATATTATCAACTATTAGAATTCCTCTTTGAAAAAACACTCTTACAAGTGTGTTGATTTCTAGAAGTGTTCGATAAAGTTCTGTTTGTATGGTGTTAATATAAGTGGGTTCGAAGTGTTGCATCTTGGGAGGCATGTTTTGTGAAGCTGCTTAACATTACTGGTAGGAACTAATCGCCTTAAGGAAATTCTATTAGCCGTATCTCACCTTGTATCAAACAACTTTGTATTTGGATTGTGATTTAACATCTTTATATATAAAGATTAATACAAACATTAGCTTGATCATTATTATATTATTGTTATCATTTTTCAAATTTATTTTTTTGGTTCCTACAAATAGAGTTATGTATTTTTTATATGTGAATATTACTTTTTTATTCTAATACGTAAAATTATTTTTTCAACAATCTTAAGGCGATTGGTCACGTATTTTCTTACTATTTGTTGTGTCTATTAGAAAATCAAGATGGCTAATAACAATCAAGTACCAAATGATGTATGGAACATTTTTGAAGACGTTCCTATGATTGTTTCGATCACTACTGGTGGAGAGATTCATACCTCGAGGCTTGGTGTTGTGGCAGCAAATGTTGTAGGCCTTTGGGTCGAGACCATACATGGTGGTGCTGGCACAAGTCACTTGAGTGACATACTTGGGACTGTCTTTCAAAACATTACATGCCAAATGGCATATGGTCTAATTTTTGGAGAGATGGTTCAACAAGCTTTGCCTAGTTGGATGTTATCACATCCAATAACACCAAATTAGAAACCAAAAAACTTTACCCGTGTGGGCTTTAAGTAGTGGCTGTAGAAGATGTTCTTTTGTTTGACCACGTTAAAATTTCAAGTACTCATCAAATGTATGTCCGATAATTAGTCCATATGAGCAAGATGTCACTACCCTTGGGGCATTGGAGGCTTGGAAGCACAGGAACTTCCCATGCCAAAATTATATCCTTAATTGTTAAGTAAATTCTCTTTATAATGTTTATTGTAACATTTGAATTGCTAAACAATTATGGGAGTCCATAGAAAAGTAATATAAAACTGAGGACATAGGCACCAAAAAATTCACGGTTACCAAATTCTTGGATTTCAAAATGGTTGATTTTAAATCTATTATGAATCAGGTTCAGGAATTGTAAATAATTTAAATAACATCTTCATTGAGGAAATGTTACTTAGTGAGTCATTCCAAGTGGTGGCTATTATTGAGAAGCTACCTTTGGGCTGGTTAGACTTCGAAAATTATTTGAAGCACAAACGGAAAGAGACGAGCCTTGAAGCTCTCATTCTACGTCTTAGAATTGAAGAGGACAACAAAAGGAATGCAAACCCTCCTATTGAATCAAAGGCCAACATTATGGAGTCCTCAAATTCTAAACAAAATATGAAGAGGAATAAATGTTTTCAAGGAAATGACAAGTAGAAGGAACAATGCATAAAATTTCAAGGGGTATATTTTATTTGCAATAAGTCGAGTCATCATGCTAAGGATTGCAAGAAGCGCCTAAACAAAGGCAAGGATGGTGGTGGAGTAAAGTAGCCAAATCTGATAGAGTATGAAGAAAATGAGAAACTAACTATTATGGTGGTGTCTGAGGTATCATTAGTGTCGAACAATGCCAATTGGTAGTCAGACACAGATGCCATAATTACATTGTGTGGATAAACACACGTTCTCCTTTTACGAGAAGGCTGAAGAAGAAGAAAAGCTCTACATGGCTAACTCTATATTAGTAAAGATTGTCGGGAAAGGAAAAGTGATTTTGAAGTTCACCTCTAGCAAAAAAATTATTCTGTTAAATGTGCTCCATGTATCGGAAATTCAGAAGAATCTCATTTTTAGCTCCATACTACTCAAGAAGGGTTTCAAAATTGTTTTTGAATCTGATAAGTTTATACTTTCTAAAGGAGAGATGTACGTGAGGAAATTGTACTTCTACAATGATCTGTTCAAAGCCGATGTGGCTGTCATTGATATAAACTCGAAATTCTTGTATCCAAAGATTATTAATAAATAAAAGTCGTTAGTTTATACTATTATGTCTCTTTTTTTATGGCATGGTAGATTAGGACACGTAAACTACAGTACAATAAAAAATGATAGCAAACTTATGGCTAATTTTGACTTGGATGCCCATTACAAGTGTGAAACTTGTGTTGAAACTAAGTTAGCTAAGAAGCCTTTCAAATTGATTGAAAGAACAAGTGAACCTCTACCATTAATTCATAATGATTTATATGATTTAAAGTTTATAGAAAGTAGATAAGGAAATAAGTACGTCATCACCTTTGTAGATGATTATACTCAAGTTTGCTATGTTTATTTGTTAAATAACAAAGATGAGGCTATGAGCATAATTATCAAGTACAAAAATGAGGTCGAGAATCAACTTAATAAACGAATCAAAGTGCATAGGTTTGATAGAGGAAGATAATACAATTCTACTAGTTTTAGGAAGTTTTGTGCTAGTTTGGGGTAACTCTCCAAACAACTACACTTATACTCCATAGCAAAATGGAATTGTTGAACAAAAAAATAGAACTTTAAAGGAAATGGCTAATGCTATGCTCTTAAGTTTGGATTTACCTCAAAACTTGTGGGGGGTAGTTCTAATTATGAACTATATTCTTAATAAAATACCCCATAAAGAGACAGGTAAAGCTCTATATGAGTTTTGGAATGGAAGATTGTCATCCTATAATTTTTTGAAAGTGTGGGGGTGCCTAGCTAAGGTAGCAATTTCTCCTCATAAACAAACTCGGTTAAGACCTAAAACGGTGGATTGCATATTCATCGATTATGCTCAAAGTAGCAGTGCATACAGATTTTTGGTTCACATATCTGATAATGCGGAAATCCATGTCAATACTATCCTAGAATCGGGGGATGTTGAATTCTTTGAGGATATATATCCTGCAAAAATAAATCAAGGTGAATTATCTCAAAAAATATTTAAAAAATTAGAATTTGAAAATGACGAATTTTAGGCCAAAGAAGTTGAACTTCATATAAGCAAGAGGTCACGAATTGAAAAATCTTTCAAACTTGACTTTCTCACATACATGTAAGAAGGTGAGCCTCAAACTTTTCAAGAGGTAATTTCAACTCCAAATGCTCCTTACTTGGAAATAAAGTGTTGATAATGAAATTGATTCTATCCTAAGTAACTATACTTGGAAATTGGTTGATCAGAAAACAAACCAATTGGATGTAAATCGATATTAAAAAAGAAGTGTAGAGCTGATGGTTCCATAGATATGTATAAAACACAACTTGTAGCCAAAGGGTTTAGACAAAGAGAGGGTTTAGATTACTTTGCTACCTATTCACGAGTAACAAGAATAACATTAGGTAGGATGTTAATTGCTATAGCTTCGCCATACGATTTGTAAGTACATCAGATGAATGTGAAAACTGTATTTTTGAATGGTGATCTCGATGAGGAGATTTACATAAAACAACTTGAAGAATTCAAGGTCAAAGGACTATAACACAAAGTGTGCAGACTTGTTAAATCATTATATGGACTTAAACAAACTCCTAAACAATGACATAAGAAGTTTGATTGTGTGATGATCTAATGTGGGTATAAAATCAATGAGTGTGACAAATATGTGTACACTAAATCCACATTAATTGGATGTATACTCATTTTTCTATATGTTGATGATTTGCCAATTCTTGGAGATAATATTAAGGTTATCAAAAACACTAAAAATGTTCTCAAGAAAAACTTTGAGATGAAAGACGTAGGTATTGCGGATGTTATACTCGGCATCAAAATTTAAAGAAATTCTAATAGTCTAAGTTTAACACAATCTCATTACATTGAAAATGTAATTGAGAGGTTTAAAGGGTTCGGCATTAAAGATGTGTGATAATTTCTGTCTTCCACACCTAACTTTACGAAAGAATACTGGAGATAGTATTAGATAGCTAGAGTACTCTCAAGTAATTAGTAGCATCATGTACATCATGAACTAGAAAACTAAGTAGATACATTGGTAATCCTGGTCACGAGCATTGGAATGCTCTATTGAGAATGTTAGGTTATCTAAAAAGAATCAAACACTATATTTTGCAATATGAGAAATGTCATGCTATTTTGGAAGACTATTGAAATGCTAACTAGATTTTAGATCCTGATGAATTGAAATCGACTAACAGATATGTGTTCACATTAGGAGGTGCAACAGTATCTTGGAAATCTTCAAAGCAAACTTTAATAACACGCTCCATGATGGAATCGGAGTTTGTTGCTTTGGATAAAGCTACTGAAGAAGCATAGGGGCTTTGACAATTTTTAGAGGATGTTCCATTATGGCCAAAACCCGTGGTTACAGTATGCATTTACCGTGACAATCAAGCAGCAACTGCAAGGGCACATAATGTAATATATAATAGTAAGTCTAGACACATTCATCGCATATATAATACCATAAGACAAGTTGCTCTCGAATAGAATGATTTCTTTAGACTTTGTAAAGTCAAAATAAAATATTGCGGATTCGCTGACAAAAGGTTTATCGAGAGAGCAAGTAAATTGCACATCGAGGGGAATGTGGTAAAAGCCTTAATTAAATAAAGAGATTTCAAGGTGGAAACCTCATTTAGCAATTGAAGTTCCCATGGACTAGGTTCAATAGGACAACACAAATTGTGGATACTCTAGTGTAAACATTGTTCCCCACTCATATGATGCAAGTGATTCCTATAGCATTTTAAGGACATGCTATGCGTTTAATAATTCATATAACTTAGATTTCAAAATTCTAGTAAGATAAGATAGGATACCTTTGGTAGGAATGCCCCTATATGTGTGAAGCTAGCCAACTCCATGAAATTCTTTAAACACTGGATTTTCTAAAACACACGTAAATCTCGAGAGGTTCGAGGCCAAAATAATGAACAAAACAGAGAACCAATCTTAACTTTGCAATACTTTGTGTGAGGTTTATTGTTTGGGCTTATATCAACAACTGGCAATTCAAGGCTTAGTCCATTGATTAGTTAAGTTAGTCCAATAGGCTTTCACTAAAGATGGTTTAAAGTGAAAGCAAAGTGAAAGCTACCTATCTTTATGCATTATCTCCATAGGCACACTTGGACTTCTGCGAGTCAAAATAAAAATATTTTGTTGAGCCATTAATGTGGGGGATTGTTGAAATTAATGATATTAATGGCTCACCATAAGTTCACACATTTCTTCTTCAACCTTCGTTAATGGATGAGTTAATGGAAGTGTTCCTTCCTCCAGCTTTCCCTCCCTCGTGCATAGTCTTGGAACAATTTTATGGATGAATTAATTTATGCGTTAATGAAGGCATTTGTTTTTTTTTTTTTTTTTTTTTGGTCAGTAAGGGCATTTGTTCTTTTTTTTTTTTTGGTCAGTCCTACTCTATTCCTACTCTACACTCACTTGCGGACTTGTGCCCCGCCTCTTGCAGGGCGTGGGAGTCGCAACCCACTCTCAAACTTACGCGTCCCTACCCCCCATCCCCTCCTGAGAAGTAAGGGCATTTGTTCAGATGCATCAGGTTTTGCAATAGTTTTGTGATGCATTTATAAATGAATTAATGGATGGACGCCTTAAAGGACGAATTCCTTGATTTTTGTGTAGTAGATTTTACTTGCATTAAGGGATGTGTTAATGACAGATCTAACAATTCTTAGATAATCCTTATGAAAATGATTATTTTCTTAGGGTCTATTCGTTTCGCGGAAAATGGACCATTTCCAGAAAATATTTTTCCAAAAGTCATTTTTCAAGAAAATGACAATATTTTCTGGTGTTCAGCTAAAACCTGAAAATGTTTCAAAAAAATTTTTCCGGTGTTCGGTAAGGAAAATATTTTCCGCTCCCTAGATTGGTGAGCGTGAATGTCAAGCTCGACGCTTGCTAGATCGACGAGCGCAAGTTTGAGATCGATGAGCTTGAGGTTCACCCGATTCGACAACTAGCAAGAAAGAAGAAGTTGGGAAACAAAGAAAAGAAAAAAAAAAAAAAAAGGAAATTAAAAAAATTTAAATAAAAAAATAATTGGAATAAAAAAAGAAAAGAAGAAGAAGAAAGGGGAGGAAGAAGTGAGAATTTGTAGAAGTGTGAGATAAGAGAAATCAAGTGAGAAAAATGTTTTCCACTTTTCAAAAGTGAAAAACATTTTCACCTACTTTAGAAGACATTTTTTTTTTCCTTTGATGAAAAACATTTTCCCCAAGGAATTCATTTTTCGTGAAACGAACGCCGGAAAATCCGGAAAACGTTTTCCCAGAAATTATTTTCCGTGAAACGAACGGAGCTTAAGTTTTCTTTAATTTGTGGCAAATAGAGTCATTCAAATATTAGAATTCCTCTTTGGAAAAACACTTATTCAAGAGTGCCAGTTTCTAGAAGTGTTCGACAAAGTTCTATTTGTATAGTGTTAATTACAAACGGGTTCGAGATGCTGTATCTTGGGAAGCATAGTTTGTGAAGCTGCTTAACACCGTTGGCATTCAGTTAGTCATATCTCACCTCCTATTGAGTTTCCTATAAATTTTATTACAATCAAACAATTTTGGATTTGGGTTATGATTTAGCATCTTTATATGTAAAGATTTATACAAATATTGACTTGATCATTATTATATTATTGTTATCATTTTTTCAGATTTATTTTTGTGGTTCCAACAAACAGAGTTATGTATTTTTTTTGTACGTGAATATTATTTTTTTTATTCCAATACGTGAAAAATTATTTTTCACCAGAAAGGCCCAACTTTGAAGCTAAAAAGCCTTTGCTTTCAAGAGGGCCTTGAAACTGTTCCAGTTTGAGTTTTTGGGGGAAAATGTCTAATTTCGTCTAAGATGGAGGGCTATTTTGCAGATAATCTATACCACTTTCACTTACTAGAATCAAGCTGGAGTCCACATGTATCATAAGTTATTTTCACAAACTATCATTCTTTTTTCCCCATTTGTATCACCAGTCCGCAGAGCTACAATACTTCAAATTGTGCGAAACAGACACGATATCATCCTACATTCAAAGTGTCACGGCCCGAAAGAAAGTATGTCCAAGAGGTTCCTACGAGACGGGCGTGACACATTCGACCCTCGGCTTATTCTGTCTGCTAGGGTTTTCTCGAGTCTTCTAGAATACTCCTGGGAGCAGGCGATAAAGTAATTGTACCGTTATGTAATAAATGCGGGTAGCCGGTAGTTGGGGAAATGTAATCTCAACCATTAGATCTAAGGGAGATTTATGGATACGGTTTGCCTTGTACTTGTATATAAAAAGGTATTCTCCCCGTTGTAAACCATCTCATTTTCAAGTGAATACAAATCCAGAGCTTCTCTCTCTGAGATCCTTGTGAGTGAGTGTTGAAAGGCTACTTAGGGGTAAAACCTTAAGGCCGCACAGGTCAGCTTATGTGTGATCGAGAGTTGATCAATTGGCCCGTGACACAAAGCATGTTATGTGACAAGCAAGTCGAGATACGTGCTTCCGAGTCATATTCACAGCGATGCAATGACAAACAATCCATTTAAGATATACAGCAGGAATATGTATGTAGTAGATTTAAGCATGGCAAGCAGATCCTTAGTTTGGGATGATTCCCACTTCACTCATGCACTGAATCCCCTGCTAAGAAAGCTCCAAGGACTAGATGGAATGCGAGCACAAGCTTGGCCCTCGGTCATTTGCTTGGTCCAAATTCCAGCATTGCACATGCTGGAAAATTTACTCCCTTGCTGAAAACACACTTGGGAGCTCAGTTGCCTAATGGAAGCAAATCTTCTAAAAAATGAGAGGCAGAATAAACATTACTTTCTTCTCAATACAATGACGGCAGCAATGTCCTAACCAGTTGGCATTGCGGGCGCAGAGATTCGGTTCACAGGTTATGCACCTCGCCGTTCACAAAGACATAAACAAAAAGAAATTATGACTGGCTTTATAGCTGTGAAACTTAAGCTTAGATTTCTTAAGAGCCAATCAAAACACATAAACCTGATCCAACCATTTCAATGGAAAAGAGGCTTGTGAACGAGTACAAGTACACCTGGAATCACATTGAGCATGGATTTGACATTTACATCCAAAGTTGCAATATAAGAAATATTCAGTCAAGTTCCATCGGATACTATCGAAGTTATGTCCTTTCTCTTTTCCCCTTTCTTTGTTTTCAGCTATCTAAATTTGCAAACGTCGGATCTTCAAGATTCTTAATTGCCGGCAGATTAGCTATTTGCAATGGAAATGCTTTTCGATGCAAGTACACAAAGTTCATGCTTAGAAAAATGAAGGGCTAACTCAACGTCCCTATAAGCTAAAAAATTTCATTAATAAATCATGCAGTACTTTTCAAGAAATTAGATTAGTAGGTAACTATATACTCATGGAAAGAAGATACCAATCAGCAAGCCCTAAAAATCTAACACGGGAAAAACTTCCTATTTAGATAAGAGCACACAGGAGGAAAAGGCAAACAATGGATTAGTCCCTAAAAAACAAGCAACTCGAATATTCGAAGGATAACTTATACCAGTCAAAGGCCCAACACCAGAAAGTGTAGATCTTAAATCCATATAATTAGCAACAAAGATACATATTTATTACCAAGCATCAAGTCAAGGATAGTGCATAATTGACTGCCTCTTTAACCAATAAATTTTTGCAGTTGACATCTTCAAAATCATATAAAAGGAGAATGTGCTAATGGAAAATATATCTGATCTTTCTTTTGATCTTTGCAACAAAACAACGAGAAATGGACCCAACTGTGCTTTCGATTCCTCCATTCTCAATTTGAAAGACAAATAGTCCAAAATCAAATCATTTGATAAAATTTAAACAATTGGAAATACATGGATCATAATTATACACATTGTTGTGATCCAACTTATGCATTAAGGGTTGCTCGTGGTAAACCGCAAGAAAAATTCTCAGTCTTAAATTAGAGAAAAAGTCGCCATTGAAACGGTGACTCCTAATCTAGAAAGAATAAGAGTGCAAATGGTACATGTTTCTCATCCAAAGGCATTAATGAGAAAGTAATGATTTAAACCTGTCTTCCTTCCAAGTAACACTATAAAGTCACCAAGACATGTTTCATATTTTGCAGGAGGACTAGGATGCACTAAAGGGTAGGTGCCCCAACTGCTCTCTTATGCATTAGCTATTGTTGTTGCATATATGTTCAAACCTTCTGGAAGAAGGCCCGCAAATATACTTCCCGATTCACAAGCTTCAAGGTAAAATACCAGTGTTTATAACACAGAGAACAAAATGAAAAGTTTCTGACAACGTCATGTAAGAAGGAAACTGCTTTAGTGGACTTAAACTTACCAAGCTTTCACAGGTCCCAGACGCGTGCTTCTTTTTGAAGACATCATCAACAGATAGGAAATGGCTGGTGGACATTCCTGTTAAACGTCAATATCAACCGTGAGATTCTGATATGAACACAGTTATATAAATCAATTCTAGATTTGGGAAGGGGTGCAAATGAGATACAGAGCCCAATCCAACTTCTGACTTTAGTACAAATATCTCAGTTCAGCTCAACATGTGCCAGAGAAATGCACGAAGACAATCTACAACGAATGGAGGTCATCTTGAGGAACTACTCAGTACAAACCAAGCACACTAGGGCCACCATGATTAGTATAGGAGATGAAGATAGTAACATCGGGACCACTATCCACAACCTTCCCATCGCCTACTGGGAGAGCCGTCTTGTTTCCAGGGGTCATAGAGAAAAAGTCGGTAATGTCAGCATCCTCTCCAGTGTAATCCTGCCACCAGAAAAGTAACTAGCGACTTGACATTTGAAAATAGACCTTTGACAAATCTAGACAAGACTTTTTATCATAATCTAGTGATTAAGCATTTGAAAACAGACCTTTGGAACTTCTTCATGAACATCATCTCCAACTCGACTGTTAATAATAATTCCAGGCCTAGGGTTCTCTTCATTATACGCAATGTCATCATACATATAAACAACGGTATTTTCATCCTTCAGCCCCCCTTTCTTCAAAAGCTGATATGGACGGCAAACATCGGCTTGAAAGGGAAATGCACGAACATTGCACACCAGAAAATGTAGATCTTAAATCCATATAATTAGCAACTAAGGTACATATTTATTACCAAGTATCAAGTCAAGGATAGTGCATAATTGACTGCCTCTTTAACCAATAAAGTTTTGTAGTTGACATCTTCAAAATCATATAAAAGGAGAATGTGCTAATGGAAAATATCTCTGATCTTTCTTTTGATCTTTGCAACAAAACAACGAGAAATGGACCCAATCATGGCGCTTTCAATTCCTCCATTCTCAATTTGCAAGACAAACAGTCCAAAATCAGATCATTTGATAAAATTTAAACAACTGGAAATACATGGATCATAATTATACACATTGTTGTGATCCAACTTATGCATTAATGGTTGCTCGTGGTACACCGCAAGAAAAATTCTCAGTCTTAAATTGGAGAAAAAGTCGCCATTGAAACGGTGACTCCTAATCTAGAAAGAATAAGAGTGCAAATGGTACATGTTTCTCATCCAAAGGCATTAATGAGAAAGTAAGGATTTAAACCTATCTTCCATCCAGGTCACACTATAAAGTCACCAAGACATGTTTCATATTCTGCTGGAGGACTAGGATGCACTCCAGGTAGGTGCCCCAACTGCTCTCTTCTGCGTTAGCTGCTGTTGTTAAATATATGTTCAAACCTTCTGGAAGAAGGCCCTCAAATATACTTCCCGATTCACAAGCTTCAAGGTAAAATACCAATGTTTATAACATAGAGAACAAAATGAAAAGTTTCTGACAACGTCATGTATGAAGGAAACTACTTTAGTGGACTTAAACTTACCAAGCTTTCACAGGTCCCAGACGAGTGCTTCTTTTTGAAGACATCATCAACAGATAGGAAATGGCTGGTGGGCATTTCTATTAAACGTCAATGTCAACCGGGAGATTCTAATATGAACACAGTTATATAAATCAATTCTAGACTGGGGAAGGGGTGCAAATGAGATATGGAACCCAATCCAACTTCTGACTTTAGTACAAATATCTCAGTTCAGCTCAACATGTGCAAAAATGCATGAAGACAATCTACAACAAATGGAGGTCATCTTGAGGAACTACTCAGGACAAACCAAGCACACCAGCGCCACCATGATTAGTCTAGGAGATGAAGATAGTAACATCGGGACCACTATCCACAACCTTCCCAACTGTTAAAAAAGAAACAGACAAATGAAACAAGCGAAGGCAGCATGGAATCCAAATTTATTTTCGGACGACATTAAAAAAAGATTAGCTGTTGCCCAGAAGTTAAAGCACTCTATTCTTTTCTTTATTGTTGAAGCAATTTCAATTTGAGGGTATGAGAATATGAAGATCCAACCACAAGAAGAAAATGAATTGGAAATATACCTATGAAAAAGGAGGGATGAAAATTGCTAATGAAGGTGGGCCTCTCCCCATCATCATCGACACCTCCATGAAATAATTAGATCTCTTCTGATAAAGCCCTCTCCAAACAAACATAATAATAATAAATAAATAAATAAAAACATCTTTCTAGCCGCAAGGTCAGGCCCATTTTTATCTTGAAATCCAGGACCACTTATAATAGCTGATCCCCTCTTTTTCTCTCCAAATGCATCCCCTTAAAACCGAAAAGAGAAAGGACAAAAGGGCCGCCCTAAGCAATTCAAGATTCCATAAAAGATGTCGCTTTAAGAAAAGAAAACAAAATCATCAACAGATCAAACGTTGGATCTGCACACCACCAAACATGTCGGGGTGTCAAACAACGACTAAAACGCCAATCCACCACACAATACCCATATGCTTTTTTCAACTACTTGCGCCTCCCGAATTGGCCTATTTACGAGGGTCTACAACACACTCTTGCCCAATGGCCTATATAGATTCTCTCTCTGTGTCTCGATCTCTCGAACAGAGAACGTAATGTCATGGAGGTAACGATGGATGATGTTGCGTCAGTCCGTAAACGGTAAAACCGCATGTTAAACAACACGGCGCCCCCAATTTTCTTAACGCTTTGACAAAATGGACAAAATGAGAGACAAGAAAACATGCCTTTTTGACCACCACAAAAGAGCCTCCAAAAGATAAAATTGATCTCAGAGATCCTTTCTTGGCTCATCCTCGCCCACTCGAAGATACCAAAAACTCTCGTCCTTCGGATCGTGCCCCCTTCCCACCACTACTTAGTGGTGCCGCCATGTCCACCTCCGCCCTCGAAAAAGAAAAAGAAAAGAACAGAGCCCAGTGCACCCCAGCTTCGATCCATTATAGAAACACAGCACAAACAGAGAGAGAGAGAGAGAGAGAGAGAGAGAGAGAGAGAGAGGCGGCGGGAAGTGAAATCAAGGTGCGAGCGAGCGAGCAGTGATGATGGGCTAGAAACTTCAACCGGGTATCGTCCAAACCAACGGTAATATATCCAAATGGCTTCACCTATGGAGCGGAAAAAAGAGAAAAATGGGATAGAAAGAGAACAAGAAAATCTCTGGCCAGCTCTGGTTAAATTTCAAGAAACATGCAGGAAAAGAAGAGGAGGAGCTCAAGGCGCAGCGACCGAGATGGCTCGTTTTTTCCAAGAGGAATCCACATGAACAGCACCCTTACTGTTCATCTGCTCAGATATGGAAATCATAAGTAAGAAGAATCTCTCTCAAAGACAACAAAGAGAGATGAAGCACAGTTCTCAGTAGCAACGAAGTAATTCCAGAAAACTTCCAAAAGATTTCGTGTTAAATCAGCTCTCTTTCTCGAGAGCAAATATGCACAGCCATGCTTGACGGCCGCTGAGAAAGGAGGAAAGACATCGGACGACGAAGGAATTCTGACGAAGATTGTTGCATCACCTGGAAAGTCCCAACTTCGAAGCTGAAGGGCATTTGCTTCGTCGACCGACCTCCGGTTCGAATCCGGGATTAGCTCCGAGGCGGTCACAAGACTGCAAATCACACAACGAGAAGTTGTTCAAGAAAGTCCTAAACTGCAAATATAGAAATTTCGATAAAACTTGAACAAGTTTTGGGCGGGCAATCTGAGTGAATTTGGACAGGGTCAGAAATGACCTTAAAAACTGTTGGAGTTCTCAGGGGAAAATGTCTAATTTTGTCTAAGATGGAGGGCTCTTTTGCAAAAATTCGAAGCTTGAAAACTGTAAAACACGTTTAAAACTAGCTATCTACCACAATCTATTTTGGATTATAAAAAATCAAATAATAAATAATTATAAATTGTTGTAGGGTCACTTTTTTAAAAAAAAAAAAAATATGTGGTTCATAATAAGTTATTATTTTCTTAGTAATTCAAAGAATATTATACTAGCAAAATCTGTTAATATTTATTTTGAATTTTATTAATTGCGTCAAAATAGGAACTGAATTTGAGTAGAGTGTCTTAATTGGTTAATCCGTGTTAATTGGGCCACAATTTAGGGAAATGACCTTAATAAAAGTTAAATGGCACTTCTCTTAAGCTTTAATTTTCTATTGAAATTATTCAATTTGGAGTTCATTCGGTCATTCAATTGGTTTAAAACCTAATTAGACAAAGATAGGGAAAAAAACATAGAAGTGTCCACTCTTGCATCACTAAGGGCACAAATGATAACTATTTTATTTCAAAAGTCAATTTATGATCATAAATTGATTTTTATATCTTTATTCTCGGATGAAATTGTGAGAAAAATAAAGAAGATCTCTTTCTGTAGATGGGCACAATTCCTTTAGCATGTCCAAGAGGTTCTACGGGACGGGCGTGACACATCTGACCCTCGACTTATCCCGTCTATTAGGGTTTTCTCGAGTCTTCCAGAATACTCTTGGGGACGGGCGGTAAAGTAATTATACCATTATGTAATAAATGCAAGTAGCTGGTAGTTGAGAAGATGTAATCTCCACCGTTAGATCTAAGGGAGATCTACGAATACGGTTTACTTTGTACTTCTATATAAAGGGATTCTCCCCTTATTGTAAATCATCTCATTCACGAGTAATAGACTTCCACGAATCCTTGGAATCAGGCTTCAATATTGACTGAGCAAACGAAGGGCACTCTTAACAACAAATTCATAACCTCATCTTGCAAACAATCTGTACCACTTTCAATTTACTAGAATCAGGCTGGAGTCCACATGCACCATTTGTATCACCTGTTAGCAGAGCTACAGTACTTCAAATCGTGCGAAACGGGCACAATATCATCCTACATTCAAAGCATGTTATGTGACAAGCAAGTCGAGATACGTGCTTCTGAGTCATATTCACAGCGAAGCAATGACAAACAACCCATTCAACATATACAGTAGGAATATGTATGTAGCAGATTTAAGCACGGCAAGTGGATCCTTAGTTCGGAATGATTCCTACTTCACTCATGCACTGAATCCCCTGCTAAGAGAACTCCAAGGACCAGATGGAATGCGAGCACAAGCTTGGCCTGATGCCTCGGTCATTTGCTCGGTCCGGATTCCAGCATTGCACATGTTTGCAAAGGAGCGCATGTGCTTCATCCCGTATTGAGAGAGAGATCCACAATGAGTCTCAAATGTTCTCACCTGCATTAAGCATTGGCATCATCACACTAGTCAAGACTGCAAAGAATACTCAATCGTTGTGTCAAAAAATCCCATTCCCCCAAAGTGTAAGATTTAAGATCAATAATATAAAGAACAAATCGAACTGACATAGTAAAAGGTTCACAATGGCAATGCAAATGTCAGCATCACAGAAATATATCAAACATGTGTTGGTTGAGAGGTCATGAGGGAGTAATTACCAGGCTTCTCAGGCAAGCCCAGTCATCAACAAGAGGTTGTCCCGCAGGTTGAACAGCATTCAGCACCTCTGGACCCTTTTTAATTCCAAACAAGAGCTTTCCAATTAGTTTGACACTGTGATCTATATGCATCCGATGTGACATTGCCTCAAAAAATTGCTTCTGCGCTTCAAGTTTCCTAGAAGAGCCTTCAGGAGCTTTACGGAACTGAAACAAGATGGACGCAAAATCAGATTTGGTTACACAAGGCTCACACAACTGTTACGTGAGGGCAATTGACAATACCGAATTTCTTCTTTATATAGTGAAACAAGAATAAGAAGATGAGTTGAAAGGAAGAGACGTAATTTTTCACTTACTTTTATGTCAAAGGTCAAAGCTAATGGCTACACAGTTTGACTTCTCTAGTTAAGGAAGTCCTTTTACTTCTACTAACACTTTCAACAAAGTAATATGCAGATTTAAGGACCTTCAATTATCAGAAATCCATTGATAGACCTATGTTCTACAGTTCCATTTTTTGCCGGACCACCCCTTTTAGTAGTTCTTCATTCAATTGATCTTGTGATTCTCATTAGGGAAACAATCTAAGAGAAGTTGCAATTGACCAGACAGCTGCATGTGACAAAACCCTCAAGAATCTATCCTCAAACATTTAGCACCACGGAAACAATCTAAGAGGGGTTGCAATTGACCAGACAGCAGCATGTGACAAAACCCTCAAGAATCTATCCTCAAACATATAGCATCTGGTGGTGCCATGACTTAAATCTAAAGCGTGCAGCCTCAAACATGATGAGGGAGAGAGAAACCTTGTGCCAGAAATGAAGCAGATCGGCATCCCGCTGGTTAACAGCTTTCTGAGGAGGCCTTAGGGAGTTGTCATCCACAAAAGAAGAGTTATCATTTGCAGGATTTGTGCCCATGTACAGGAAGAGATGTTCCTTACTTAACCCTATGTCACCAAATTGCATGACGTGGGAACCGTATGCAGTGTTGTCGTTAGCTGTCCTCTTTTTCACCTGCATATGCCGGCCCAAAGAAATACCATAAGATGAGAAGAAGAAGCACAGAGAGTGAAAAGCAACTGAAGCAGTCCAGGCAATATAAGAAGTAACTCTTCCATGTGCTTGCACTGTAGCACTGTATGAATACTTAACCAAGAAATGTACTACAAAATAGTAATCCTTGCTAAAAGACACTTGGGAGCTCAGTTGCCTGATGGAAGCAAAATTTATCGACAATGAAAGGTAGAATAAACATTGCTTTCTTCCTAGTTGCTCCACACAATGACGATATCAATGTCCTTACCAGTTGGTATTGCTGGTGCAGAGTTTCGGTTCGCAGGTTGTGCACCTCACTGTTCGCAAAGACAAACCAAAAAAAAAAAAAAGTTATGATGAACTTTATGGTTATTAAACATAAGCTTTAATTTCTCAAGAGCCAATCAAAACATATGAACCTAATCCAACTATTACAAGGGAACAGAGGCTTGTAAACCAGTACAAGAACAACTGGAATCACATTAAGCATGAATTTAATATGTATATCCAGAGTTGCAATATAAGAAATATTCAATCAAATTCCATTTGATAATATGGAAGTCATGTCCTTCCTCCTTTCTCCTCTCTTTGTTTTTGGCTATTTAAATTTGCAAACATTGGATCTTCGAGATTCTTAATTGCCAATAGATTAGCAATCTGCAATGGGAATGCTTTTTGATGCGAGTACACAAAAGTCCATGCTTAGAAAAGAGAAAAGCTACCTCAAAGTCCATATAAGCTAAAAAATTTCAATAATAAATTATGCGGTACTTATTATGAAATTAGATTAGTAGATAAATATATAATCATGGAAAGAAGATACCAATCCCCAAAAATGTAACATGGGCAAAAACTTACTATTCAGATAAGAGCCCACATGCTAAAAAGGTAAATAATGGATGAGTCCTTAAAAAACAAGGAATTCGAATATTCAAAGCATTACTTATATCTAAACCAAAAGCCCAACATCAGAAATGTATGAAGATCTTAATAGCATATAATTAGCAACTACGATACATATTAATTACCAAGCATCAAATCAAGGAAATTGCACATAATTGACTGCCTCTTTAACCAATAAATTGTTGTTGTCTACATTTTCAAAATAATATAAAAGGAGAATGTGCTAATGAAAAATATCTCCGATCTTTCTTTTGATCTTTGCAATTAAACAATGATAAATGGACCCAATCATGGCTTTTCAACTGTGCTTTCAATTCCTCCATTCTTGATTTGCAAGACAAACATTCCAAAATCAGATCATTCAATAAAATTTAAAAAACTGGGAATGCATGGACCATGGTCATACATATTGCTACCATTCAACTAATGCACTAAGAGTCGCCCATGATACACCGCAAAATAAATTATCAATCCCAAATTGGAGAAAAAGTCCCCATTATAACATTGACTTCTAATCTAGAAAGAACAAAGTCAAAATGGTATGTGTTTCTCATCTAAAGTCATGAATGAGAAAATAAGGATTTGGGATTACCTGTCTTCCATCCAGGCAACACTGTACAAGTCACCAAGACATGTCTCGTATTCTACTGGAGGGCTAGGATACTCTCCAGGGCAATAGGTGCCCCAACTGCTCTCTTCTGCATTAGCTGCTGTTGTTGCATATATGTTCAAACCTTCTGGAAGAAGGCCCTCAAAAATACTTCCCGATTCACAAGCTTCAAGGTAGAATACCTGTGTTTATAAAACAAAAGGAACAAAACGAAAAGTTTTAGACAATGTCCTGTATGAAGCAAACTGCTTTAGTGAACTTAAAATTACCAAGCTTTTATAGGTCCCAGACGCATGCTTCTTTTTCAAGACATCTATTAGATCGTCAGCATATAGGAAAGGGCTGGTGGGCATTCCTGATAAAGATCAATGTCAATCGTGAGATTCTGATATGAAGACAGTTGGATAAATCATCTCTAAATTGGAAAAGGGGTGCAAATGAGATATGGAACTCAATCCAACTTCTATGACTTTATTATATATATTTCAGTTCAGCTCAACATGTGCCATATGAACACTCAAAAGACAATCTACATCAAATGGAGGTCAGTTCAGCTCAACATGTGCCATATGAACCACTCAAAAGACAATCTACATCAAATGGAGGTCATAGTGTGCAACTATCAAGTACTAACCAAGCACACCGGGGCCACCATGATCAGTGTAGTAGATGAAGATAGTATCATCCGGACCACTCTCCAAAACCTTTCCACTGCCTCCTGTGAGAGCAGTCTTGTTTCCAAGGATAACAGAGAAAAAATTGTTAACGTTAACATCCTCTCCAGTGTAATCCTGCCAACAGAAAAGTGACTAGTGACTCAACATTTGATAACAGACCTCTAGAGAACAATTTTCTCCCTGAACCAATGAGTAAGCCTTTGAAAATAGACTTTCAACAAATCTAAACAAAAAATTTCATCCTAAATTAGTGACTAAGCATTTGAAAACAGACCTTTGGAACTCCTTCATAAACATCATCTCCATCTGGACTGTTAATAACAATTCCAGGCCGAGGATTCTCTTCATTGTCAGCAATATCATCATACATAAAAACAATGATATTTTCATCCTTCAACCCTCCTTTCTTCAAGAGCTGATATGCATGGCAAACATCGGCCTGAAAGCAAAGTGCACGAATGGAGCATATTATCAACAACAGTAAAAAAATCCCAACCCAGGACAAATGAAATAAGCAAAAGCAAATAGGAATCCAATTTTGTTTCTAATGGCAGTGAAAAGCTTTAACTGTTACCTAGAATGTAAAGCACTCTATTCCATTTTTAACTGTAGAAGCAGTTTATATTCGAAGGTTAGAAGAATATGAGAAAGACATGGAAGGAGACTATAGGGAAAAATTTCTCCTTCAATTTAAGTCTCTAAAAATAACATAAAATTCTACCTCATTTTAGCAGATTCATACAAAAGGAAATTAAACTAGCATCTCCTTTGGGACTATATTTATTGGTCCATGAAAGCACAGGGAAAGTAAAGAAACATAAACATATCACTGTATAAGCTTAAAAGACTCAATTATAAAGCAGAAAGGTTGTGGATCAGAAAACACTATATCACTTCTGCTTCACTCACTCCTAACTAGCAATTAGATATGAAAATCCAATTTCCTTTCTTTTCTTTTGTATTCTCATCCCCTAGAAAAATCTTCCCATTCCCCATGCAAATTCAATCTGCCGAACACAACGTCCAGCAAATTCAGATACTCACTTGTACACTGAACTAATAGTAGGAATTAGTACTACCCTTTGTCCGTTAAGTAATGGCAGAGCAAGGAAAAGAAAGAAAATAACCTATATGCAACTGTTTTAGCGCCATCAATGAGCTAAATTACAAAAGGTAATATCCTGAAAATTTCCCTCCTTGGTCACGAAACATAGTAAGAGTCTAAGTAATTTCATACGGCCCAGCAGCATTCAAATTTGAGATTTACCAGTAGTTGCAGGTATACGCAAATGGACCACGAGACTTTCTATTCAAATCATTATTGGAATCGCTAGAGTTATCATTACAACAGTAAACAAGTCAGTTTTTGCTTCCGATCCAAATTCCAGAGTTCCGAAATCGAAATATCTCGGAATTAGAATTTAAGAAAGATTCTTCACTAGTTGGTTATTCAGAAACCATCAAACACAAACGATTAAGATTGGGTCAATTCTAGTGATATTACCTACAAAATCTGTCCTCGCAAGATAACACACAAAACTTGCAGAAAAACAACACCAAAACGAGACTTCATCATTTCTGAACCTCGCGATTCAGCTCCAAATCGAGTCAAATCCACGATCACACTCGTCAAATTAGACCGACGGAAAGGGGAAGAAGGCCGTCGGATTCGAGCTGCGGCCCAGCAAGTCGGGAGAATCACCTGGTGACGGTAGTTCCAGTAACCGTTGGATCCGGCGATCAGGACCGCCCACCTCGTCCCGACGGAGTCATCGTCGCCGCCGTCGTCGCCGGCGCGGAAGAACCTCGAGGCGTCGGACGGCAGCCGGATGACGTTGCGGCCGGCGGCAAGGCCGGCGGAGACGGAGAGGAGGAGGAGGAGGAGCGCGGCGGCGGAGGCGAGGCTGATCATGGCGGCGCTGCAGGTGGGCCGGGGGGTGGGGGTTGCTTGCGATTACGTCGAGCCGATGGTTATATTTTAGAGTGAGAGAGAGAGGGAGACAGAGAGTATGGGATTGGATAAAGCAGTGATTGGTGGGATTTCATCATTGGCCGCATCGACGGCTGCGATTGGGGCTGCGCCGGGGCCCACCTCAAAGGTTCTTTGAACGACGTGCCGCGGGGGTCGCTTTCTCCGTCCAATTCGTCGATGGGGAACGGAACGGACGGTCCGGATGGGACGATGGACGTCGACGAGGGCCGTCACTAGGAGGGGGACGCACGGGATGACTCCCCGCGATCTCTGCCGCGCGACGGAACGTCACGGGCGAGAAAGTTAGCTCGGGAACGGACAGGTGGCGGTGGGCAATTTGTAGGCTTGACCGATTGATGGAAGTCCCTAAAATATTGGAACTTCCCAATAGATCACCGATTGGGCGGGTTTAGATTGATTTTCGCTTTTCAACTTATGCTTAACTATTTTTAGAATTTGGTTTCAATTCTCAATTCTCCGAATTCATTTCTATTGCACGTTAGTAATCGGCGCTCAATAATTTTCTATACCGATACGATTTAGCAAGTGAGATTGTAGCTTTAACTTGAATTTACTCGAGACTCGATGTCTCACGGTTTGTGTCTAGATACATTTTGGAGGATGGTGATGGGGACTCTTTTCATTTTCTTCTGGAGTTGGTAATTGTGTGGAAAAAAAGGGGAAATATCTGAAGGAAACCAACATAAAAGGTCAAGGAAAGATTCCTTCCTCTGATTTGCTTTCGATTGATTGGCTTTATGGGCACGCCAACAAAGTCGTCCTTAATCGGGTTGATGTGAAATCTTCGAACAGCAGTGGTATACAGAGCAGAATCATTATTGAGAAGAAGACAAATTGCGTGAATACAAGAGAAGGGTTGTCGGTCGGATCACTCCGCTTCCCCTGTCCCTTCCACTCTTCCTTTTCCTAAGCTAGTTGCCCGAGGGATGATAACGACGTTCGACGCGAAATTTTGATTGATTAGCTCATCGTAACACTCAAGGATTAGCAAGATCAAACAAGTGCTTGTGTGTCTTGTGTCTGAGCAACACGAGAATCGCGTAACGCATTGATTCACGTCGTTGTCACCCGAAAATGATAGACAGGGACCCGGATATTTTTAGCTTGCATAGTCCATGTGGAGCTGTAATAACATATCATGGAGGCACAAGACATTCAGTTGATAGGTTTACCAAAGGCAAACCTGGAAAGAACACTGTACGTCCGAGATACGATCTGACCCATGACTAAACACGATCAGGACATTGCAATTGAAATTTACAGGTTCTGTAACGTAAATATACATAAACTCACGAAGGGGGAGTCGTCGGGAAAACTTCGGAGCTCAGCTGAAGGTCATCAAGCTAATTGCAGTTGCAGATTCACTTCCAGAAAGACCAACAGCTGATAAAAGTTCTCAGACACATTGCAAAAGCCAAACATTCTAGTACCGATCACTAACCCACAAATGGTCTTTCGCTCTCATTGGCGGGGCACGATCGCACTCTCTTCGGCAGGTGCGGAGTCGGCAGCAGGTGATTTTTTCACAAGGGACTTGGGAATGTCGAGGTAGTCTTGAGGACATCGCTGTTGAGGGTGTGACAGTAGCATGCACATGTGACGAAAGAGGATGCGTGTGAGGCCCTGACCGCTCTCGTGGATGTGGCCTTCATATTCACTCACGTGTTCAAGCGCATCGACGAGGGCATCATAGACCTGCTGCGGGCAATTATCTGGTCCGGGCTTGTCGTGGAGGTAGATGACATCCAGAGTGAAAAGCTTTTGGTTAACTGGCCATTGGTGCTGAGGCTGTATGGATGATCTGCAGTATATGAGAATCTGATGCAACAGAAACACCGTAGCCACGTTAGATCTCGATAAGAAGGAAAAGCCTTAATATGGCTAGTACAAATAATGTTCCAAAAGGGACAAAAGGAAGAGAATGGGTCTTCCTTTTTACAACGAATCTTTTCTCATAGGAGGTGATCAAAAAAAGACGTGAGCTTAAATGGCAGAAAGAAATCTAGCAGTTTAACAGACTATGGCACTAACAAACAAGAAAAAAAGTTTTCGTAGACATTTGGGCAACTTACTAGACTGCAAAGCAGCTCTATGCTACAAATTAATAGAAGGGAAACTGATATATACATGCCTAGGCATCGATTAAGCAAGAGGATAAGCACCGATTGCTTGGTACAATCACCAGCCATCACTTACCACCCTGAAAATTCTATTTTGCATGCGAGATTTCTTAGCTTCATGAGCTGCGATTCGGAATAGCTGCGTTAAATCTGCATGACCACTAGCTGACGTGGCTGAAAGACTCCGAATTGCAGCAGCTGCAGACTCTACATCACTGCTGAACTCCTTACGGAGCTTCAAAATCGAAAACAAGGGAAAAAGATCAAACAAGTAATCATATATGTAATATTAAACAAAGGATTTGACAATTCATTGCCAGCTTTGTCTTGCTTTGGCTACGTGCTTGATCTACATAATAGTTACTTTGAATGGATACTGCATCTTGAGTTATGTAAGGGATACTTGCAACAATATCGCATAGCACTCCAAAACACAGCCACGTCACAATGTCATGGCTGGGTTAAAAGCAGCTCTGTGTTAAAAGTAGAGCCTTATTCGTAACTGCACAATCTAATTTTGGGCTTCATTATCATTATTTCAAGCATGGCATACAAGTACGAAATGGCTCTCCCTCTCATCAATCGAACACCCCAGCTCCCTGAGGGTATTCTAATATAAATTAGCTACAGCACTTCATCCCTCGGCAGCAGTAGCGTTCACCGTTTTGATATCATAATTCGGTAATTCATTTCACCTCTGCACATTCCCTGACAAGAGAACAGCTAAATACACAGACATGAATGGTCAGACCAGAATGCTTTCTAACAAGGATCAGCAGTGCAAACAGGAACCAAGTACTATCCAATGGAGGCATTCTGGGGTGTTGGGTATTTTTCTATGATTCTGTAGGCATGGGTTTTCATCTGGTTCAAAATATGCAGAACATGCAATCACAAACATTAGTGTTTCCATTCAAGAACTTCTCAGTTTGAGTGTACAAAGAGTTCATGCATGTGACGTCCAAAATTGAGCAAGAACATCAGTCATCCATGAGAAACATAAAATCGTGAAATCCTATGATCGCCCCATATGATGCAATCTACCAAAATTCATTGTAAAAACAGCATCCAGCAAGCACGTTTACACTCCTTGTCATGAAAAATTAGCTAAAAGGAGGGCAAGCCTCGAGTCCAATCCAAAAGAAATTTTCAGTGGCTGCAGGGAATCGGGCGTTCTATCACGAAGTCATTTCTGCTTCCTAGCAATTAGCGTTGCTCCAATATGCTAGCAATCGAAAGAAGAATTGGATTGGGAGCACAAGCAATTGAAACCTGGATTTTCTAAGAAGTTGCCGATGGATACACTCCCACGCCTCTGCAACTCCATCATTCTCCCACTTCCAATATGGAAGATGTATTTTACTCTACTGATCTAGTGACCTTCAAATCCGAAACTACATCGAGCAAATCACCTCATTCTAGAGGGAATCAATTCAACCCTAAAACGCACCAAAACACCACCATCAGGGACCCATTTCGCAGACGAAAATCAAAGGACGCCACAGAACCAAACCCCAGCAATCGCCAAAACTCTCGGGAACGCAACCAAGCACCCATTTTTCCAAATTCGAAAACTATATGGAGCAAATCACCTCATTCCAGAGCGAACCAATTCAACCCTAAAACGCACCGAAACACCACCATCAGGGTCCCATTTCACAGGGCAAAATCAAAGCACGCCACAGAACCAAACCCTAGCAATCGCCCCAACTCTCGGGAACGCAACCAAGAACCCATTTTTCCAAATTCGAAAACTACATGGAGCAAATCACCCCATTCTAGAGGGAATCGATTCATCCCTAAAACGCACCGAAACACCACTATCAGCAACGCATTTTGCAGGAAAAATCAAAGCGTGCCACGGAACCAAACCCTAGCAATCGCCGCAACTCTCGGGAACGCAATCAAGATCCCATTTTTCCGAAAAATCACAAGGAGGAGGGGAGTACCCAGGAAGCGGATTTTGAGAGGGTGGCGAAGGCGAAGCGGTGGTCGGGGTTGATGGCGAGCTTGGAGTGGACGAAGAGGAGGAGGGACTGCTTGATGGCGTCGAGGCGGGCGAAGGGGCGGCCGCCGGGGCCCGTCGCCTTCATCTCGACCAGGGACTCCGCGTCCACGTCGACGCAGAAGAGGATGTCCTCGCTGCTGATCCGCGCCGGGTTCAGCACGTAGCGCGGCGCCGCCGCCGCCGCCGCCGCCACCGCGTCTCCGTCCACTCCCTCCATCATCATCACTCTCGTGTCGCTCTCGCTCGCGGCTCGACTGAGAATCGCGATCGCTCGATTTCGGAGGCGCCGCAGTGACATGGGAGCATGCTTCCGGTGTCGTATCTGACACGTGGCGCGCTTTTATTAATTGACTTTTGATTAGACTGGTTAAACGGGTGGATCGGATTGTATACGAGTCGGGTCAGATCCGATCCAAGTTAACCAATTTGTCTGCAATGCAAATTTGGTGAAATATATTTGACCCAATCTTTCAAATCTAGTGAAAAGTTATAAGTAAATTGATATGAGAGCATGGGATGAGCGAGAGTGAGAGAGTATGAAGAAAAAGTCATAAAGATGGGTAAATCTTGTTCTATGCTTGATTATAGTTAAATTGTGAATCTATTTAACGTTCATATTATTTTGCCATTATAAATTCATTTATGGCTCATTTACTAAATATATTAACCTATATAATGAGAAAGCCCATCAAATATGGGTTAAGGTGTGTATGACAAATTTTGACGGGTCTACTTTTAATAAAAATATATTAATCGTTAATACAAAAAGAGACCAAGCATTGTTCGACAACTTAATCGATAGAATTCTTCACAATTAAGATGTTAATAGGAGCATAGGCTAATTACTTGGACTATGCTTGCTTCGACTTTTGGGGGAAAGTTTCTGAAAAAATATAAAGGACTTTATACTAAAAATGTTTTTCAAAATACAAATAATGTTTGATAAATTGTAATTTAAAAGTGTACTAAGAAACAATTTTGCTTGAAATGGTATTTGAAAAATCATGTTTTTTAAAGGACTTTTACTATGCCAACAAAAAAAAAAGGACTTTTGCTATATATATATAAAGCCTCAAACAGGCAAATGGCTCAGCGGCCGATGGGTCAATTGAGCCAGATTTGGCATCGACTATTACCAAGATCATCGAGGTAGTGCGACCTCTGGGGAGGACATTTATGGAATTATGAAAGTTTATCAACAGCAAAATTAAAAGGAAAAAAAATGTATTAACATTCCAAAAATACTCAAAACCCAAAGCAGCTTTGGATAAGCCTTAGGTTAAAGGCCTTTTGAGTTTACGTCTTCCAAAGCTCTCCAAAAAATTTGCCAAACACCATTTGCGAAGACCCGATTTTATTCAACAGAGATGTCAACACTAAGTGCTGGAGCAAATAGTCAAAAAATGAGGTAGAGCAAGGGCGCATTTAGCAACTTGTCATATAGTAATTGATTTTATATCTTTATTTATGGGAATAGATTTGGAACAAAATTCGTCTAGTAAATTTTTTGTTCCTAAGAACATCTATTTGATAAATTTTTTATTCTCGAGAATAGATTTGTAACATAATCAATGAGTAAAAAAAAATTACTTCTTTATTTCGAGAAACAATTCCAAAATCAAAACAATCTAATTTTTTTTTCTCTTCTTCTTTTTTTATTGTTCTTCTTCCTTCTCTCTTCTTCTTCAAATGTTGCCGCTGCCGTCCACCACTCTTGATTGCCAATGATTGGTTGGGCAAGGTCGATGAAGCTTACCAATGGCTTGGTAAGCCTCCAGCAAGCTCACTGGGCCTCGCCCAACCAAGGCTCGACTGAAGAGGTTGCCGATTCTTGTCTGGCCGATTATTGATCATCCCGAGGCTAACAATTGACCAAAGCTTGAAGAAGAAGAGAAGAAAAAAAAAAGTAATGAAATTATTAAAAAATTAAAAGAAAATTGTTTGGATTAAAAATTTTGAGGACATACCAAACGTAATTCTATTTCAAAAATAGAAATTTTGGATAGTTATCAGATGTCTTCAAATGCTTAAAAATTGTTCACGAGAACAAAATAAAAAAGAATCACTAATCAGAAATTGTTCTCAAGAACAAAATGGTTACTAAACGCACCCCAAGTGAGCAACTCCGTCCACAGGAAAAATAGCACATCAGGTAGCGAAGTCAATAACCTTGGATGTTGTAACCATATGTAGATGGAGCCACATAGGGCATTCTTTAATTCTTAGTAACCATTGGTGTAATTGTCAATTGGAGTTATAAATGTCTATCTTGTATTTTTTGAGAAGGACCGCCAATCAATTTAAGAACGTGTTGTTCATTTTTACTTTGAGCATATTTTACTCTTCCAAATATAACTTACAATTGCCCTCAATATTTGTACTTTTTAATTTTTTATCATTTATATTCCCGTCCAAAAATCAACAAAAGACCATTCACATCATCTAACTATTCAAAGTGATCCATCCATATTTTTTAAGGGTATTTTACCCTTTACGGTGAAACATATAAAATTACGTGAAAATGTTTGGATGAAAGCAATTTTCCTCCTCTCCAGCACGGTATCAAATGATCTCGAATATCAAGTAAAGCGAACATTGATGAAATCTCTTACCAGGAATCCTTAGTGGGGTGACGAGCTGCACAACCCCAAACGGAAACAACATTGGAGGAGTCTGACCTCGAAGTTTCTAATGATGAACTCATGACTGCTCCATCAATTGGCTTCAAGGATGTTCCAGTATTTAAGGTAAGTATGGAAGAGAAGGAAAGGTTACGTCAACCTTGGCGACGGTCACTAATTATAAAAGTGCTAGGTCAAATGCTTGGCTACAATCTCATTTATAAGAAGCTCTTGCAACTTTATTCCCCAAAAAGAGAATTAGTTATGATCGATCTAGGAAATGATTTCTTCATTGCCAAATTCTCCCTGCTGGAGGACTACCATTTTGTGCTAGGGGAAGGTCCTTGGATGAAATTTGATCATTAACTAGCCATTCGAAAATGGGAACCCAACTTTGATCCTACTGAGGCTAAGATTGATCGGGTCATGGCTTGGGTTAGGTTTCCTAATATCTCCATTGAGTATTTTGATGAGGCCTTTCTCATGTGACTTGGTTTGTTAATGGGAAAGCCGTCGCGAGTAGATTCTACAATAGTTTTAGCTACAAGGGGTCAATTTTCTCACCTTGTGGTGAAGTTGACTTAACACACCCCTTAATACCTTGGATTTTCGTTGACGGCAAATTAAGATGCGTGGAGTATGAAGGCATTCATCTGATTTGTTTTAAATGTGGATATTATAGCCATGTTTTAGATGAATGTGGACCTACGAGAAAGAAACTCTCAGAACGCTTTGTTGCCTGATTTCCTTGCCGCCAACTTGACAAAACCTCAAAAAGGGGATAGAGAACCTATGCAAAAATTTGGTCCTTGGATGGTTATGTAGAAAACTTGAAGGGGCAGACAACAACAAGTGAAGGAAGTACCGATTGATAGTCGGAAGGAAGGTGGAGATTCAGTTGTGCCAAGATCTCGATTCTTAGTGCTACCTCAAGAAAATGTATGTAAGGTTTTGCAAGGTCCCCCTAGTAGGAGGTAAATGCTACGAAGGAAGTGAACTCCTCTAGAGCTAAACATAAGAAGAAAGGCAAAGTTATAAACCTAGAACAACAAGGATTATCTACTAAAGATAAGAAGAAAGGCAAATTATAAACTTAGAACAACAAGGGTTATCTACTGAAGAAGATAATTTGGCACAATCTCAGCTTCACGAGCAAACGTTTGGAGATGATCAGGGTGGCGCCTCCACTCGGGATAGGTCCAACTTGGCACCAAGCAACTCGTTGATTCCATATTCTGCTAATTTGAGGTATCCCACTGGCCATGTCTTAAACACAGTGCTCTCCTTAAGCCCAAATGTGCCCCTTTCTTCGAAGGATGTTATTTCCTCATTACCTAAACCACCTGATGATTATGGTAGTAATTGGGGCACGAGTTCTTCTATTAATTCTTGTTTGTCAAAGGTGCCAGACACCTTTGATGAGACATTTTAGTCAAAAACTAATGGAGACCTTGCAATGTCAAATGATCTGATGCTAGAAGACTCTATCTAGCTAAGGTACTCTTCTTTTCTTTCGAAGTTTCTATTAAAATGCATTTGTTAATGTGGAAATGTTAAGGAGAGGGGAAAAACAAGTTCTTAGTGGTTGCTAAGGACTTGATCCGTGTGCACAAAATTCAGGTATTTATTGTTGTAGAATCGAGAGTAAGTGAAGTCCGAGCTACAAAAATAATAAAGAAGCTTGGCTTTGTTAATCATATTCGTGTTGAGGTTCAAGGCTTTTCGCAAGGAATATGGCTGTTATGGCATGACCCTTCCTTTACTATGGAAAATAGAACAAATTGACCCTCAGTTTATTCATGTCTAGCTGAGAGAGAGGGGCAATCGAATCTGGTGGTTAATTGCTGTCTATGTCAAACCAAATGAACTTGCTAAGGCACAGTTGAGAAGTTAGCTTGAACAAATAACCACTGCAATGACAGATCCTTGGATGGTCATTGGTGATTTTAATGACATTGTGTTCCATGATGAAAAGAAAGGGAGGCACCAATCAATGTTGCAAAATGCATTCGATTCAGAGAATGGATTGATAGATGTCACTTCATTGATCTTGGTTGGGTAGGTATGGAATTTACATGGCAATGACCCGAGTTGAATGGTTATAACCAGGTATTCATGTGCCTTAATAAAGACTGTACAAATATCTCAGTTCAACTCAACATGTGCCATATAAACACATGAAGACGATCTACAACGAATGGAAGTCATCTTGAGGAACTACTGAGTTCAAACCGAGCACACTAGGGCCACCATGATTAGTATAGGAGATGAAGATAGTAACATCGAGACCACTGTCCACAACCTTCCCACTGCCTGCTATGAGAGCGGTCTTGTTTCCAAGGGTGACAGAGAAAAAGTTGTAAACTTCAACATCCTCTTCAATGTAATCCTACCACTAGAAAAGTAACTAGCAACTTAACATTTGAAAACAAACGTTTGACAAATCTAGACAAATCTTTTTATCCTAAACTAGTGACTAGACTAGGCATTTGAAAACAGACCTTTGGAGCTCCTTCGTGAGCATCATCTCCAACTGGACTGTTAATAATAATTCCAGGCATGGGGTTCTCTTCATTGTATGCAATATCATCATACATATAAACAATGGTATTTTCATCCTTCAGCCCTCCTTTCTTTAAAAACTGATATGCACGGCAAACATCGGCCTAAAAGGAAAATGCATGAAGAGTGCACAATATCAATAACTGTTAAAATAAAAAAAAGAATCAGACAAATGAAACAA
Source organism: Eucalyptus brandiana (assembly GCA_014182725.1). Classification (NCBI taxonomy): domain Eukaryota; kingdom Viridiplantae; phylum Streptophyta; class Magnoliopsida; order Myrtales; family Myrtaceae; genus Eucalyptus; species Eucalyptus brandiana. The sequence continues at coordinate 38,135,932 of CM024670.1, forward strand.
GTGAAGGCATAACGGAATCCAAATTTATTTTCGGACGACATTAAAAAAAAGATTAGCTGTTGCCCATAAGTTAAAGCACTCTGTTCCTTTCTTTATTGTTGAAGCAATTTCAATTTGAGGGTACGAGAATATGAAGGTCCAACCAAGAAAATGAAATAGAAATATACCATATGAAAAAGTAGGGATGAAAATTGATTTTGAAGGTGGGCCTCTCCTCATCATCATCGACACCTCCATGAAATAATTAGATCTCTTCTGATAAAGCCCCCTCCATACAAACATAATTTATTTATAAAAAAAAAAAAATTCCAGCCGCAAGGTTAGGCCCATTTTTATCTTGAAATCCAGGACCACTTATAACCGTCGATCCCCTCTTTTTCTGTCTAAATGCATCCCCTTAAAAACGAAAAGAGAAAGGACAAAAGGGCCGCCCTAAGCAATTCAAGATTTCATAAAAAAAAAATGTCCCTTTAAGAAAAGAAAACAAAATCATCAACGGATCAAACGTTGGATCTGCGCACCACCAAACATGTCGGGGTCTCAAACAATGACTAAACCACCAATCCACCACACCATACCCATATGCCTTTTTCAACTACTTGCGCCTCCCGATTTGGCTTATTTACGAGGATCTACAACACACTCTTGCTCGGTGGTCTATATAGATTCTCTCTCTGTGTCTCGATCTCTCGAACAGAAAACGTAAATGTCATGGAGGTAACGATGGATGATGTTGGGTCAGTCCGTAAACTGTAAAACCGCATGTTAAACAACACGGCGCCCCAACTTTCCTGACGCTTTGACAAGATGGACAAAAAGAGAGACAAGAAAACATGCCTTTTTGACCACCACAAAAGAGCCTCTAAAAGATAGAATTAGATCTCAGAGATCCTTTCTTGGCTCATCCTCGCCCACCCGAAGATCCAGAAAACTCTCGTCCTTCGGATCGTGCCCACTTCCCAGTACTCCTTAGTGGTGCCGCCAAGTCCACCTCCGCCCTCGAAAAAGAAAAAGAAAAGAACAGAGCCCAGTGCACCACAGCTTCGATCCATTATAGAAACACAGCACAAACAGAGAGAGAGAGAGAGGCGGCGGTACCTGAGAACGCGCTGAGGTGGCGGGAAACATCGTCATCTATCAACAGAGAAAAATTTCAGAGCTCATCAAGAAGAAAATCATGAAATCAAGGAGCGAGCGAGCGAGCAATGATGATGGGCTAGAAACTTCAACCGGGCATCCTCCAAACCAATGGTAACAAATCCAAATGGCTTCACCTATGGAGGGGAAAAGGAGAAAAGACGGGAAAGAAAGAGAACAAGAAAATCTCTGGCCAGCTCTGGTTAAATTTCAAGAAACATGCTGGAGAAGAAGAAGAGGAGGAGCTCAAGCCACAGCGACCAAGATGGCTCGTTTTTTTCCAAGACGAATCCACATGAACAGCACCCTTGCTGTTCATCTGCTCAGGTATCGAAATCATAAGTAAGAAGAATCTCTCTCAAATACGACAAAGAGAGATGAAGCACAGTTCTCAGTAGCAACGAAGTAATTCCAGAAAACTTCCAAAAGATTTCGTGTTAAATCAGCTCTCTTTCTCGAGAGCAAATATGCATAGCCATGCTCGACGGCCGCTGAGAAAGGAGGAAAGACGTCAGACGACACGAAGGAATTCTGATGAAGATTGTTGCATCACCGGGAAAGTCCCGACTTCGAAGCTGAAGGGCATTTGCTTCGCCGACCGACCTCCGGTTCAAATCCGGGATTAGCTCCGAGTCCGTCACAAGACTGCAAATCACACAATGGGACGTTGTTCAAGGAAGTCCTAAACTGCAAATGTAGAAATTGCGATAAAACTTGAACAAGTTTTGGGCGGGCAATCTGAGTGAATTTGGACAGGGTCAGAAATGGCCTTCAGAACTGTTCGAGTTCTCAGGGGAAAATGTCTAATTTTGTCTAAGATGGAGGGCTCTTTTCCAAAAATTCGAAGTTTGAAAAATGTAAAACACGTCTAAAACTAGTTGTTTGCAATCTGTTTTGGACCACAAAAAAATCACATAAAAAATAATTATAAATTATTATAGGACCAGTTTCTTTAAGAATATGTGACTTACAATAAATTGTTATTCTCACAGTAATTCAAAGACTATCATATTAACAAAATCCATTAATATTTGTTTCAAATTTTATCAGAATTGTGTCACAACAGGAACTGGATTTGAGTATGGTGTCTTAATTGGTTGTCCATGTTAATTGGGCCACAATTTAGGGAAATGACCTTAATAAAAGTTAAATGGGACTTCTCTTAAGCTTTAATTTTCTATTGAAATTATTCAATTTGGAGTTCATTTGGTCATTCAATTGGATCAAAACCTAATTAGACAAAAATAGGGAAAAAAATAGAGAAGTGTCCCTCTTGGATCACTAAGGGCACAAATGATAAACATTTTGTTTCAAAAATCAATTTATGATCAGAAATTGATTTTTTTATTTATTTATTTCTATTCCCAAATGAAATTGTGAGAAAAATAAGGAGAATCTCTTCCTGTAGATGGGCACAATTCCTCTCTCTTGTGGATGACGACTCCCTAGGGCCTCCGTGGAAAGCTGTTAACCAGCGGGATGCTGGTCTGTCTTTCTGAACAAGTTTTCTCTCTCCCTTCGTCATGTTTGAGGTTGCCAGCTTTAGATATTAGTCATAGCACCGCCAGATACCAAATGTTTAACGATAGATTTCTTGAGGGCTTTGTAACATGCAGTTGTCTAGTCAATTGCAAGCTCTCTCAGGAAATGCACACGAGTTACACAATGCGCTAGTATAGACATAAAGATAAAACCCTCGACCTGAAAGGGTTGATCAATACTTTATCTTTCCATCGTAGTAGATCGATAGATTTCTAATTCTTTCCAAAGGACGACTTGTCCAAATGATTTTTCGAGTAGACCCTTTGTGGAAGGAGGATTACGATGCTTGCGTGCCCATGTGGTCAAGAGATCATAGGAATATTCCTTCGAGAAATTAAGTAATGATCACTCAAACCACTTATTTTGTAATTCCCATAACATATCTCCAATGTCCGGACGCCCGACATGATAAATGCACATTTGTAAAACCACTTACATTCACAAGAGAAAGAGGAGACTTGGTATAATACGAATTCCAGGTGGTACAACATCATGCAAAGACGACAGACTCCCAGGAATCCTTAGAATCAGGCTTGAGTATTGACTGAGCAAACGAAGGGCACTCTTAACAACAGTGAGGGCAAATTCATAACCGCATCTTGCAAACAATCTATACCACTTTCAATTAATAGAACCAGGCTGGAGTCCAACATGGACTATCATAAGTTATTTTCACAAGCTATCAATCTTTCTTTCCCATTTGTATTACCAGTCAGCATAGCTACAGTACTTCAAATCGCGCGAAACAGGCACAATATCGTCCTACAGTCAAAGCATGTTATGTGACAACCAAGTCAAGATACGTGCTTCCAAGTCATATTGACAGTGAAGCAATGACAAACAACTCATTCAACCCATTCAAAAGATATACAGTAGGAATATGTATGTGGCAGATTTAAGCATGGCAAGTGGATCTTTAGTTCGGAATGATTCTCACTTCACTCATGCACTGAATGCACTGAATCCTTTGCTAAGAGACCTCCAAGAACCAGATGGAATGCGAGCACAAGCTTCGCCTGATGCCTCGGTCATTTGCTCGGTCTGGATTCCAGCATTGCACATGTTTGCAAAGGAGCGCATGTGCTTCAACCCGTATTCAGAGAGAGATCCACAATGAGTCTCAAATGTTCTCACCTGCATTAAGCATTGTCATCATCACACTAGTCAAGACTGCAAAGAATACTCAATTGTTGTGTCAAAAAATCCATTCCCCCAGAGTGTAAGATTTAAAATCAATAATATAAAGAACAAATCGAACTGACATAGTAAAAGGTTCACAATAGCAATGACGGAAATATATCAAACATGTGTTGGTTGAGAGGTGAGTAATTACCAGGCTTCTCAGGCAAGCCCAGTCATCAACAAGAGGTTGTCCCGCAGGTCGAACAGCATTCAGCACCTCTGGACCCTTTTTAATTCCAAACAAGAGATTTCCAATTAGTTTGACACTGTGATCTATATGCATCCGATGAGAAATTGCCTCAAAAAATTGCTTCTGCGCTTCGAGTTTCCTAGAAGAGCCTTCAGGAGCTCCAAGGAACTGAAACAAAGGCGGACGCAAAATCAGATTTGGTTACACAAGGCTCACAACTGTTACATGAGGGCAATTGACAATACCGAATTTATTCTTTATACAGTGAAAGAAGAATAAGAAGATGAGTTGAAAAGTCCTTTTACTTCTACTAACACTTTCAGCAAAGTAATATGTAGATTTAAGAACCTTCAATTATCAGAAATCCATTGATAGACCTATGGTTCTACAGTTCCATTTTTTGCCGAACCACACCGCAAGTTTCTAGCCTATATAGTAATCCCTTTTAGTAGCTCTTCATTCGATTGGTCTTGTGATTCTCATTAGGGAAACGATCTAAGAGAGGTTGCAATTGACCAGACAGCCGCATGTGACAAAACCCTCAAGAATCTATCCTTAAATATTTAGGATCTGGTGGTGCCATGACTTAAATCTAAAGCGTGCAGCCTCAAACATGACAAGGGAGAGAGAAACCTTGTGCCAGAAATGAAGCAGACTGGCATCCGCCTGGCCAACACCTTTCTGAGGAGGCCTTAGGGAGTTGTCATCCAAAAAAGGAGAGTTATCATTTGCAGGATTTGTGCCCATGTACAGGAAGAGATTTTCCTTACTTAACCCTATGTCACCAAATTGCATGACATGGGAACCGTATGCAGTGTTGTCATTAGCTGTCCTCTTTTTCACCTGAATATGCCAGCCCAAAGAAATACCATAAGATGAGAAGAAGAAGCATAGAGAGAAAGTGAAAAGCAATTGAAGCAGTCCAAGCAATATAAGAAGTAACTTCTTCCATGTGCTTGCACTGTAGCACTGTATGAATACTTAACCAAGAAATGTACTGCAAAATAGTACTCCCTTGCTAAAAGACACTTGGGAGCTCAGTTGCCTGATGGAAACAAAATTTCTCGACAACGAAAGATAGAATAAACATTGCTTTCTTCCTAATTGCTCCGAGGTAGAATTCTACCTCCCACCCAGATTCATACAAAAGGAAACTAAACTGGGATGGGACTACGTTTATTGGCCCATGAAAGTAAAGGGAAAGTAAAGAAACAGAAACATATCACCGTACAAGCTTTAAAGACTCACTTATTAAGTAGAAAGGTTCTGATTATCCAATTTCCTTTCTTTTATTTTGCATTCTCATCCCTTAGAAAAATCTTCCTTTTTCCCATTAATTCAATCTGCCAAACACAACGCCCAGATACTCATTAGTACTACTCTTTGTCCGCAAAGCAAGGAAATGTATGAAAATAGCTTGTATGCATCGTTTTAGCAGCATCGATGAGTTAAGTTACAATAGGTAATATTATTGAAAATCTCCCTAGGCCCCAAACATAATAGGAGTCTAAGTAATTTCATACGGACTGCAGAGTTCAAATTTGAGATTCACTGGCAGTTGCAGACAAAGATATACGTGACTTTCTATTCAAATCATTATTCGATTCATAAGAGTTATCATTACAATAGTAAACGCGTCAATTTTGCTTCCGATCCAAATTCCAACGTTCCGAAATCGTCAGAATTAGAATTTAAGAAAGATTCTTCAATAGTTGTTTTTTCAGAATCCATCAAACACAAAGGATTAAGATTGGGTCAATTCTAGTGATATTACCTAGAAAATCCAATTTCCTTTCTTTTCTTTTTATTCTCATCCCCTAGAAAAATCTTCCCTTTCCCCGTGCAAATTCAATAAATTCGACCGACGTAAAGGGAAGAAGGTCATCGGATTCGAGCTGCGGCCCAGCAAAATCGGGAGAATCACCTGGTGACGGTAGTTCCAGTAACTGTTGGATCCGGCGATCAGGACCGCCCACCTCGTCCCGACGGAGTCGTCGTCGCCGGAGCGGAACAACCTCGAGGCGTCGGACGGCAGCCCGATGACGTCCCTGGCGACGTTGCGGCCAGCGGAAACGTAGAGGAGGACGAGGAGCGTGGCGGCGGCTGCGGCAAGGCGGATCATGGCGGCGCTGCAGGTGGGCCAGGGGGGCTTGCTTGCGATTACGTCAAGCCGATGGTTGGATAAAGCGGTGACTGGTGGGTGTCAGAAGACCAAGGAGAAAACGTCGAGAAAAGACAGAAGGGAAATAGGAGAAGAAATTTTGTATTCTCTGTATGTAATTTCTATTATGTACAAAGTGTATTTAATTACAAAAAAAGAGATTAATAAAGGAAAAAAATATTCCCCTATCTTTCTAATCCTAAAATAAACATGATTCTCTATCTATCAACAATTAGATACGATTTAATGAATCATATCTTCCAACGGTGAATCATATCTTCCAACGGTGGGCTTGCTTGCTATTTGTGTCTAGATACATTTTGGAGGATGATGATGGGAACTATTTTCATCCTCTTTTGTTGGAGATAATTGTGTGGAAATAGAGGGGAAATATCTCAAGGAAACCAACACAAAAGGTCAAGGAAAGATTCCTTCCTCTGATTTGCTTTCAATCGACTAGCTTTATCCTCTGATTTGCTTTCAATCAACTAGCTTTATGGGCATGCCAACAAAGACGTCTTTAGGCTGCGTTTGGTTCGACATTTGGAAAGCTCGTTGGGAAAATGCAAAGCAGGTTACCCTAAAGGGCTTTGAAGGGAATGCAAAGACTGTTTGGTAAATTCTGCTTCGAAAAGCAACTTTAAGAGAAATGTTGTTTGGTAGAAAACACATTTACAAACCCCTTTCGTGATTAATCTAAATATTTTAATTTTTATTTGTTTAAAATTAAAAAAATAATGTTTGCAACTTTTTTTAATTTATATTTGACAATAACTTTAAAGATGTTGTGTAAACAATTTTATTAAAATTAAAATTCATTTTATTGCTAAAAAACATCAAATGGAAAAAATTTAAGTGCTCTCTTTCTCAATTAGAATAAGAATACTTTTGTTACAATAAAAACATAATAATATATGCTTTGAGGAAAGAAACTCATTATCCTTAAAAATTACAAATATCCTTAATTACTTCATAAATTCATAGCTATTTGATTACGTAAACATGTCATATCATATGCTACATCATCATTTGAAAGATGTGAAGAACGGTTCGTATAGCGATACAATATTTATGGTCAAGTTTTAAGCAATTGCTGGAATCATCATGAGAGTTTGTTTTTGCTTAGTAAAATTTTGTTGCAATTGGAAACACACTAGTGCACAAAATATGCTGTCTCTTTTCTAAAGATATCAAGTGAAAAACAGCAAGCCGATTACAGCTAAAGGAAGACATAATTAAAGCATTTTGCCTCATTGGGATTCCTTTCCTGGTACAAACTCACATCGGTTTTTCATGTTGGCTTTGCATTGTGCTGTTACTAGGCTTTCTTCTGTATTGTATACTGCTCACCGAACTGTTCTCTTTTGAATCCAAAAGATAAGCAAGGGTGGCTTAAAATATAATTAAACTCTAGCAAAAAATTAAGAATAAACAGTGGGCATCTAACTTTTAAAATAATGCACTCCAGAAAAGGACCGGAAGAGTGTTTCATTCTAACCTCGAATATTCACAAGTAAATCCTAAGGGCCCAACTTCTACTCTAAGACAGCGAAGTTAATTTTTAAATGCCATGCTTACACAACTTCTGCAAACGAAAAACTTCGGAAAATACTTTTCTCGCAATCTACGAAACATTGATTACGTGTTTAATTGACAGTTTTTAACTGGCACATCAGATCAAAATTGCACGTGATAGAAGTACTTGATGACAAGATACTTAAGTTGCTAAGGTATTTCGGAAATCCTCAGACTCTATAGCTAAAGAGTTGCAGAAAAGTTGCAGAAGAGGAGAAATTAGATAACAATGATGTAATGAACAGTGAGCACATTTACAATATTTCCTTCTACATGAGTCAAACCAATGACTTTAAGCATCCAAGACATGAAGGCAACTTATCCAAATACAAGTAAAATTTCAACAGCTATAGCAACAAAAGGTAACCTTTCCTAGCACAATTCTACAAAACAGCCTACGTGCCTGCTTGACCCAACATTGTCCATTATTAAGAGTAGGATTATGCTGTAATCCTGCCTCCTTCCTATGTAGGATGACTGTAATAAATGACAAGGAACATCCATAGGCTAACTTAAATGAAAGAAAAGGAATTTTACAATTACGGTGAATGATCCACAACCTCTTCACCGTTTTCCAGTTACTTTCTTCATCCTCTCCATCCAGCAAAACCGTATCGGCATTGCACCAGCGTCATCTCAATACCAATTCACCTACCATAACAAGACACAGCCAGAAGCCAGAAAGGAACGAAGAACTAGGAATATCCTTCTCTTCCCCTTTCCTCCAATTCTTAGCTAAAACAGAACCCATCCCACTTTAACTAAGACAAGTCACATCAGCACCTAGAGTTCCCCCACCTGTTTCTCGGAGCAGCAGCATCATCTCAAAAGCACCCCCACGGCAAAAAAAGGCAAACGAACCGGAAGCATTCAGCCACCCACAAAGCAAAAATCAAACACCACCCACCACCGCCATTTCCCTCAAATACAAAATAAAAACAACATCAAGGACGCAAGCGCTCCCCCAACGAGCGGACTCGAAACGGCACGCGAAGACCTAATCTCGCACGACAAGGCGCGGCATGCCACATTCAGGACACCATTGCACAGAGCGACATCCGCAAGCTCGAACAATCACGTTCGACTTCGCGTGCAGACCAAGTGGTTGATGATATCGACGACGATAACGACCATACCTTCGAGAGGGAGAGGCAGCGAAGGCCTCAAGCAATTCGGCGGGAATCGAGTGGAGTGGCGGTGGCAGCAGGTGAGGGAGTCCCACCAAGCGAAGAGCGTAGAAGCAGTCGAGGGAGAGAGTGATGGAAGGGTGGGAAGAGAAACGAGATCTAGGGTTTTCTTGGTTTTTTAAATGGGCAAAAGTGGTTTTTCAATAAAGTTTTGAGGACAAAATAGGCAACTTATCATTTTTATTAAATGAGGCCTTCAACATTCCGAAAATGCTAAAAGCTCACCAGCCTTGAGCTTTCAGCATTCCCGAGGGTCGACTTTCACTTGAAAGCCCCTTGAAGAATGGTTGCCAAACACCTCAATTTGGGGTGAAAGAGCTTTCTAAATGCCCATCCAAACATACACGAGTTGGGTTGGACGTGATCCGACCCAAGTTAATCGATTTGGTCTGTTTTGATCCATTTTTATATAATACAACTATAGTGAATATATCTGACCTACTCTTTCAAATCTAGCAAAAAGTTATAACTAAATTGAAGTGAGAGCATGAGATGAACAAGAGTGAGAGAGTATGAAAAAAGAGTCATAAAGGTAGGTGAATCTTGTTATATGTTTGATTAGAGATTTCTCTATGAAAAATACGAATTAGTGGGATTGAATAAATTATGAACCTATTTAACATTCATATTATTTTGCCATTATGAACTCATTTAAGACTCATTTACTAAATCTATTAACCCATATAATAAGAAAGCCCATCATATATGGGTTAACGAATTGATGTATGACAAATTTTAATAGGTCTACTTTTAATATAAATATATATTAATTGTTAACGCAAAAAAAAAAAATGGCCAAGCATTGTTCGACAACTTAATTGATAGAATTCCTTACAACTAAAATTTTAATAGGAGCATAGTATATCTGATTACTTGGGCTGCGTTAGCTTTGACTTTTGGGGGAAAGTTTCTAAAAAAATACAAAAGACTTTAAGTTAAAAGATTTTTCGAAATACAATTAGTGTTTGATAAATTGTAATTTAAAAGTACATTAGGAAACAATTTTGCTTGAAATGGTGTTTGAAAAATCAAGTTTTTTAAAGGACTTTTACAATAACAAAAAAAAAAAAGACTTTTACTATATTTTGTATTAAAAAAAAAAAAAAAGAGCCCCAAACTAGCAAATGGCTTAGCGGCCAATGGGCCAATCGAGCTAGATTTGGCACCAGTTGTTGCTGAGGGTCACCGAGGTTGTGCAACCTCTAGCAACATGAGGGGAGGACATTTTATGGAAGTATGAAAGTTTACTGATAGCAAAATTAAAAGGGAAAAAAAATGTATTAGCATTCCAAAAATACTCAAAACCCAAAGCAACTCTGGATCCGCCTTAGGTTAAAGGCCTTTTGAGCTTATGTCTTCCAATAGCTCTCCAAAAAAATTGCCAAACACCACTGCCAAAGACCCAATTTTAGTCAACAGAGATGTCAACACTAGGTGCCGAAGCAAATAGTCAAAAAATGAGTAGAGCAAGGATGCATTTGACAATTTGCTTAATAGTAACTGATTTTATTTTTCTGTTTTCGAGAATAAATTTGAAACAAAAATCCTTATAGTAAATTTTTTGTTCCCAAATGTTTATTTGTTAATTTTTTTGTTCCCGGAAATAGATTTTAAATAAAATCAATGAGTAAAAGAAAATTACTTTTTTTGTTCTTGAGAACAATTCCAAAATCAAGTCAACCTAAATTCTTCTTTCTTTTTTCTCTTCTTCTTTTCTCCTTGTTCTTCTTCCTTCTCTCTTCTTCTACAAACGCCGCCTCCTTTGTCCATCGCCGCCAGTCACCGACGACTGATTGGGTGAGGTTAGTGAGGCTCGTCGATGGCTCGGTGAGCCTCCAGGCGAGCTCGTTGGACCTCGCCTAGCCAAGGCTCGGGCCGACGAGGTTACCGGCTCTCGTCGGCGATCACCGATCATCCCAAAGTCGGCGACTGACCAAAGCTTGAAAAAGAAGAGAAAAAAAGAGAAAAAAAAAGAAAAAAAGTAATAAAATTATTAAAAGATTAAAAGAAAATGATTTAGATTAGAAATTTTAAAGATTGTACCAAATGCACTTATATTTTGGGAATTGAAATTTTGGATAGTTATCAAATGCTTTTAAATGTTTAATCTCAAGAAAAGAATAAAAAAGAATTATTTCTTATTAGAAATTGTTCTCAAGAACAAAATAATTATTAAACGCACTCCAAGTGAGCAACTTAGTCCATGGGAAAAAGAGCATATCTGGTAGCAAAGTCAATAACCTTGGATGTTGTAACCATTTGTAGATAAATGTTACTAAATAGAAGGAGCCACATAGGGCATTTTTCAATTCTTAGCAACCGTTGATGTAATTGTCAATTGGAATTATAAATGTTTATCTTATATTTTTTGTGAAGGACCGCCAATCAATTTAAGAGCACATCATGTTCATTTTTACTTTCAACATATTTTACTCTTCCAAATATAACTTACAATTGTTCTCAATATTTGTACTTATAAATTGTTTATCATTTATACTCCTGTTCAAAAATCAACAAAAGACCATTCACATCATCTAACGATTCAAATTGATCCATCCATATTTTTAAGGGTATTCTACCCTCTATGGTGAAACATATAGAATTACGTGGAAGTATATGGGTGATCACGAGATTACGGGACTATGACAATGTGAGATGGATTACCACAGGCGGCCACTGATTAAAAAAGATTAATGGTATTGTAGAAAAGAAGTAGGCCTTGACACGCTTGATCCACTCATTGGATGGGCAAAAGTTTGCGTCAATGCTCCCCAATTCTCTGTTGTTCTTATTGGGGGGACAGGTGATTTGCCTGGCTACGAGGGTCTCTGGCAAGGGGATCCCACGTTCCCTTATCTCTTTGTTATGGCTATTGATATCCATTCTAGGATGATTAATCAGGCTGCAGAGTTAGGGAAGCTCAAAGGCCATCCCACGTGTTCTGAGATTAAGCGGATTCATCTGGGTTTTTGCAGATGATATCCTGATGCTAACTGATGAGATGGGGCATTTTCCAGGCATTTTATCTGATTGTCTGACTTGAAATTGAGCCCCTAAAAGAGTGACATCATGCATCAGGTGGCTGGAGCTCTCAACTACAGGAGACGGTTCAATTAAGAGGGCCTAAAGTTGGTGAATTTGCTTGTATAATTACTACCTTTGGTTTACCCCTTATTTCGGGGAAACTCTATGACAAGGACTGTAATATCCTATCTAATAAAGTTCTGTAGCAGAATCCGGAGTCCAAGTGCAACGAAATCGACATATGCTCATAGACTTCACCTCATCGATTTGATTATCTATGGCATTGTCTCTTAATGGTGTGGTTTCTTTCATTCTCATGGAGAAGACTATTAAAAGAATTGCGAAGCGTTGCTCTGCTTTTGTCTGTTCAGTGACCTTAATCGATTGCCTGGGTGAAGCAGTATAGTTTCAAAGGCAGAAGCTTTTGGAGCATCAAGGACCCTGCGGCTGCGAGCTCTTCTTATATTTGGAAAAAACACTTTTTATATGAAAGGAGACATTTAGGATGCGAATGATAACGTTTACGTTCTTTTTTTTTTTGTTAGGGAACAAAAAAAAAAAAAAAAAAAAAAAGTGTTTTACGTTTCGGAACATTTTTGAACAAAAGAACGCGTTTGGTAACGTTTGTTAGGAATAAAAAATGAATAGAACACGTTTGGTAAATTTTATTCTTTTTTTTTTGTTTCTTTTAATTTTTTAAACATTTTTATTTTATTTTTCATTTTTTTCCTTTCTTTTTTTTTTTTTTTTTTTCGACCGGTCCCGGCCTCCGGCGACCGGCCTCGCCGGCCCTCGGCAACGCCTAGCCTCGCCGTGGTTGGGCGAGGCTCGGCCTCGCCTTGGCTGGGCGAGCTCGGCCTCGCCGAATCTGGGCGAGCCCGAGCTCGCCCAGCAAGGCGAGGCTCGGCTTCACCGCGCCAGCGACGCTCCGACGGAGTGAGGAGACACCGGAGAGAAGGAGGACAAACGAAGGAGAAACAACAATTTTTGTTTTTTTGTTCTTTTCATTTTTGTTCCTTTCGAGCATCCAAGAAGTGTTTCTCAAGGCCAGAAACAACAAATTGTTGTTTCTTTTTTTTGTTCTTATTTTGTTCCCGGAACAAAATAAAAAAAGAACAGAAACGCAACCAAACGCGGTTCTATTCATTTTTTTGTTCCCGGGAACAAAATCCGTACAGAAGCGTTCGCCCTTAGTCTCATGTCAAGTGTTCAATCCTTAGCACCCTCGTGGCATATCCTGAAGGATCATTTTCCTGTGAAGTTGTCTATGACTCCGGGCTTTCTTTCAAATGCCAAGATCATTCACATGGAGGTGGCCTGCAGCAAGATCAGATGGCCCCAGGTGTCTATTCAAGCCTCAATTTGCAAGGCTCTTGTTCCGAATTCAATGATGTTAAAGGCAAGTTTAATAGGCCATCAGAAATGGGGCCTGTCGTAACCGTACCAGTTCACTTAGATTCCTCAGTCATCGATGAAATCACTTGCATGCTCAGCAACAAAGGAGAAAGAACACAAAAAGAAAAATATGTAGCTACTTCGAATTTGAAGGGAACCATGTAAGGGTTGATTCCCTCCAATCGTGAGAAGCAGCAATCTTGTAGGCACCATGCAAAAGGTGTTCTGCTTCTCAATGTCAAACAAAACACCCGTGTCTGACTGGAGTGCCGATTCGCATACATCACAAGAGCAAGCACTTTCACCACACTGGAAACGAGAAACGAAAAACGCATCGAATGCGGACCCAAAATTGACTCCGCGAATCCGATCCGCACGAGCCCAGCGCATCCGAGGGGATTAAACAGATCGAGTGTGAAGAAACCCAGAAAAGATCCCCCAAGAATCAAAGACACGCAAGTGCACGCGCGAACCGGGGTCCGTGCGATACGGGACGAGGATGTGGCCGGGTATTGTGTCGTGGGACTACGGAGTAAAACAGTCCCAAGGATCTTCAACCGGCCGAAGGTTTGCTGTCGGCTCCAAGCGGCAGACAGGCCACCATGGACGGGTGCCCGCTGTTGACTCGGATTATGGAGCCACTGAAAACACTAGCGTAAACTACTCTACTGCTACTAAAGGGAGCGAATCGACAAGACCGCGCGTTTCTCACCTATAACTGGACCGCCATCTCCACGAGCACCACATGCTCGGCGGCCTGGAGCTGATGTCGACGAACGAGAAGAAGAGACGGAGGTCGGGGCTTGAGAAAACCCTAGCGCTTCGTGGTGCCATTTTTATAGCGTGTGAATCTGGAGCGAGGCGTCCCCCGCACGCTTCTCCTGACCCGAGCGACGTCGTTTTGTCGAAGCGGTGTTTTTTTCCAATGTTCATTTTGCACGACGTTCGAAATCATATATGTCGCAATTGAAATTGTTTTTTTTTTCTCCTGTTTTTTCTATGTTTTGCTTTTGGAAGCCACCAAGAAATTCTTCTCTTCTTTTGCTCTTTTTGGACATAACGGCAGGCATTGGGGTTAATGAGGGCACGTTTGGTAACGTTTCTATTCAAAAAATTGTTCTGGAACAATTTTTGAACTACAAAGACGCGTTTGATAAACTCGTTTTTAGGAATAAAAAATGAAACGCGCGTTTGGTAAATTTATATTCTTTTTTTGTTTCTTTTTATTTTTTTAATATTTTTGTTTTATTTTTCCTTTTTCCTTTCTTTTTCTTATTTCTTTTTTCTTTTTTGGCTGGTCGCCGGCCTCCGGCGACCGACCAACGGGCCCTATCGAGGCTCAACATCGCCAGGGGCCGGCAACACTCCGGCGAGGTCGCCGACCCTTAACGGCATCGCCGGCCAAAGGAAAAAGAAGAAGAAAAGAAGAAGAAAAGAGAAGAGAGAGAAAAAATATTTTTCAAAAGTATTTTTGGAAAAAAAAAAAAAAAAATCACTTTTTTTCTCATTTCCGTTTCTAATTTTGTTCTAACAAAAAAAGATTTTTGAACAAAAACGCAAATAAACGCATTTACTGTTCTTTTTTTCTTCCCTAAACAATAAAACAAAATTTTTGTTTTTTTTTTTTGTAAAGGTAAAAGGTATTATAGCTTTGGACAAAAATACAAGACCGGCTCCAAAGCATACACTCTCAAGGCGCTATGCATAGAGAGTGTTAGGGAGCCAAAACAAAAAAGATTACAAAGAAGAAAAAGAGACAAGCGGAAGCAAGAAGCAAAGACCAACAGGAAAAAAGAAGAAAAAGGATTTTTTTTTGTTTTAAACAAAATTTTTGTTCATAAACAAGAAAAAAGAACATTACGCCTGAGTAACCAACCCTTTGTACAGCGACTCACTTGGATCAAAGTATAATCTTTTCTACCATGAATAAAGACATGCTCTCATTAACCCTTTTTAAAAAAAAAAAAAAAATGGGCGAGCTTCATCGTAACCACGGCCAGGCAGACCCCATGTACAGCAAGTCTACTCGTCCACATTTTCTTTCTTTAATTTACAAACCACGGCCATTCACGAGAAATGAGAACGTGCCAGACCATTGGTTTTGAAACATTTATCCATTCACCGCGTAAAACACTTGTAAGCCAATCCTCGTATGATACGCAATCAGTGTCTCATCCATCGGCATAGGTTACCGAAATACCTTCGAGCAGTCACAAAAAACGTAAGGTTCATAACATGAAAAGAGTACGCATAACATGCAGGCATCATACACAACTAATCCAAAATGAACAAAGCACAAAACATGGGTAGCAAGTATCCTACAGCATAAGTTGTTCTAAAACGATGAGACTAACTAATCTTAAACAACAGCGAGCACGGGAACAAAACTATAACATGACATCCCACATTTCCACTTGTAATCAACTCTGGGGCGACGTTTTCGCAGACGAGCTCTGTTGAGCACCCTGCGCACCACCACCCCCGGCACCAACATCAGCAGCATAAGCAGGAGGCTGCGGATAACCACCACTGTAGCTGTTATATGGAGGTGGCTGCTGCCCATAGCCCGGCTGAGGTGCAGGCACTGCACCATAAGGTGGGACTCCATATCCTGAAGGGGGACCACGTTGGGCAGCAGCAGCATCAGGCTGAGAGTAACCTGACGATGGTGGCTGAGACTGGGGATAGCCTGGCTGCGCAGTAGGGGCCTGACTATAGCCTCCTGGTGTGCTTGGAGACTGTTGAGCTCCTCCATAAGCTGGAGCATTAGCAGGTGGCTTCTGGGCTTGGGGTTGTCCATAGCCCGCTGCATACGCAGCCGATTGGTTGCCATAGCCAGCTTGAGAAGTTGGGGGCATGCCATAACCTGCTTGACCAGTTCCCTGGGGAGGATAGCCAGCAAGGGCTGGGTTTGGTGGCTGACCAGCACCATATCCTGGCTGACCGGCAGTTGAAGGCTGGACCGGTGGTGGTGCCTGAGCAGTATCCCCTTGAGCTCCATAGGAAGGAGTATGCCCTTCTTGCGCTGGATTTGTGCCATAGCCAGCAGCAGTGTTATAACCTTGTTGCTGATCATAAGGAGGAGGCTGACCATAACCAGGCTGAGGTGCCTGGTAACCACCATATCCATCCTGTGCATATCCTTGCCCTTGCTGTGGATAGGAAGTAGCTGGTGGCTGGTTGTAATTGTAACCCGAGCTATCTGCCCCTCCTGTAGGACCACTTGGGGTCTGCTGTTGCTGTGTTGGAGGCTGCTGGCCATAGTAATCATAACCACCACCCTGTGCAGTCTGCTGAGATGGTGGGACTGCAGACTGATCCCAGCTCGAGGGATATCCACCAGAAGTTGGTTGTGGAGGATAACCTCCATATTGTGGCTGAGCCATGTTATATTGGGGTGGAGCACCTGGATACATCCCAGGTTGTGCATAGCCATAACCAGGTTGCTGCATTTGTGGAGGCCCAGGGGGAGCCCAGCTTGCAGGAGGCCTCGCCTGGTAACCTTGCTGGGGGTATCCTCCAGACATTGAGGAATTTCTCATACGATTCTGCAAGAAAAAGGATTTTTCATATGAACAGGGTTGATGCTTTCAATCCTCATGGAATGCAAAGGCAAAGAAAGGCATTGTATATACAACTTAACATTCACAAAAAAAGGAGGAAAATGTAACAATCAGCAGATATAAGCATAAAACACAAAAGCAATAAGTACAATGTAAAAGCATTAAAGATCATTTTGTATCGAGAGAGTTGTGGACACCTACATACCGTATGGAGGTTGTAATTATTGAGTTACTCCAGCAGAAGTCCATCCACACCCTATTTTAAAGGGAATGGTACAAACAGAAGGCAAAAACTACAAAGCTACTTCCACTAAAAATAAACAGGCAAGGGCATATATAAGCTTCTTAGCAATATAGAAATGTCGAGTTCGTATAATTCTCTAATCAATGTGATCATCAAAGATTCCTAAACCCACAGTCAACACATAAAAGATTCAGTGCACCCTATACATCATGATGCTATATATCATTGGGCGCTAAAATTTGTAAGAGCAAATTCAGGCAAGTAGGTGCCGCTGCACTTCTGCCAGACGAGCAGAATTGTTGCGTCCATGGAACCCAGGTGTTGCAACCGGACATTCCAGCAGGCATGGTGCTCGATGCAGCGATTACCGTAGTTACCACAGGAAGAAAACGCATCTTCACAGGATTATGAGAAAGTAGCATAAACAAGTAATAATTTGCACAATTCATGCCATAAAATGCCAGCTTTACAATACCGACATTGATGGCAAAACTTGTGAAGCCAATAAGTAAGACACAACAATTTATGCAGAACCTCAGGATATTATCTCAGCAACTAACCAAAACATTGGAAAAGTTACCACTGAGAGGATTAAGATATTTGAAATTGAGCCGATGGTCTAAACAATTAACTAATGAGTACTAGATATGGAGAAAATAGTTTCGGGGACTAACCTGATGGAAAACAGAATGACCATAAACACAAGGAAATTAGAAAGACTTCTCAGCATTATAAATGCAATACAGCTCAGTGATGAACAATGTGTATAACATTTTTAGTTTCCAATTTGGTCTTACTAACCGATAGCATACTGAGAATATCTCTAAATATAATGAAAGCGACTTAAATTCAGGAGCATAGCTACTTCAATCGTTATAAGGCAATCGGCTTCACAATTAAGCAATGCATCTAGCAATATCATAGCCCAACCCAATGACAACTTCATCAAGGGTAACCACGCTCAAGATTCATCATCCAATTGTGTTGGATGTCAACTCCAATGACAAATATCCCCGAAAAGATGATCTCTGCACCTTCCCCCCACAGTAGCACTTCTTAAATATGAGGTTGGAACCATACCAGAGCAATGTTGAAAAAACACCAACATAGAGTTCGATGTTGGTGTCACCAACAGTTGAAAAGACACTAAACCCTACAATATTTCCCAAGAATATCATCAGTAAATATTATGTGCAACTACTAAGCACTGTCAAGGCTAAAAGTGGTAAATATCCCAATATCATGTGCTAGGAAATGACAACCCAACATTATGAGCTAGGAAGCAACTAACGACTCACGTGTGTGTATACCATAACTTTACACTATCCGCAGAACTTCATGAACCTGCAAAACCCTAGTACTAAGACAAATGAAAGCTCTACCCCAGAAACTGATCCGCCAAGCAGCAGTTATCCTCAGACATCTTGATAATCGTCCTCTATGATCACTTCATCAATAAATTATGATAAAAATATTGAAGACTGGTCCATCAATAATCTATCGGCAATCCATCTTATAACTCAATGATATGAAGCAGCTGAGAACAGGCAACCTTGATCCATGAAGTCATGAGTCAACGGTTAAGAGATGAAATTAATAGGAAGCGCATAGATTTACATCTGCTACAAAATACCAACAGATTGGACAGCAGATTGCAATCCCATTAAGAATCCAATAGAGACAGGGTTCCTCCGCAAACCGCTTGGGTTTCCCATTCAACCATCGCCAAAAAAACACAGTTTCACCTGTGAAAAGTAGGAAGCATGCTCTGAAAGTCTAAGGCCCCATCAGAAAACTGGGATAGTTCAGAATCCAATAGAGACAGGGTTCCTCTGCAACCGCTTGGGTTTCCCATTCAACCATCGCCAAAAAAACACAGAACCCATACACACACATGCACACTCATATACAGAGCTATTGACATTCAGAATGATCAATATCACAGCAACCATAAAGTAAAAGCAACAAATGGAACCATCCACTGAATAGGCCAGATCAACAGAAGAAATTGTGCAGTGCCACTTTTCCCTTTCCTTTTTGAGTTTTCTTACTTACTTTTTTGCTTTTCATCTTTTTTATTTATATTTATCTATTTATTTATCTCTTGTTATCCTCATAAGAACTGCGGTGGGGTTAACAAGAGAGCTAAAATCCTATCCTCTTACAATAATGGACAAAATAATGGAATATGATTGTCCAACATAGGAAGCCGTTCTTCATGAAATGACTTAAGGCACTGAAAAAATTAAACATTGTACATAGAGGGGCTGCCAATTTTGTTCAGAGTGCGCAAATAACTAAGCTTCTAAACAGCAAGAACGAAAAAATGGCACAAAGTCCTCAGCTCTTTCATTCCCAGTTGAAGTCTATTTTTTGTCGGTGTGAAGTAGTCTACATCAACAACCAAATTGCCCAACAAATCTGGGTGGCAAATTTTCTAAATAGACCGAATAAAGAGACAGAAAGACATGTTCCACGTGGCAACAATCATAGACCACACATACCTCACTAATAACTTCATTAACCAATTGTTTTGCAGCCTCAATCTGTTCACTTGTGCCATCAATATACAAATTCCTGTCAATTGCTGGATCACCAGGTGGAAGGTGTAAGGGTACAACCTGTATAGAAAATAACAAAAGTTTGAAAGTTCATAATCATTGCACCATTAAAGAAACAAATTTATCACCACAAGCTAATGCAAAAACTTCTGGTAAAATCTGTAAATTTACATCTAACAAACAAGCAACGAATATAAAATAAGGAAATAAAAAAGATGAACTGAGTAGGAATAGAGCAGTAGATTTTATATTATACCTGAATACGAGCACCAGTCCTGGCTTGCATGTTTTTAATTGTCTCGCCACCTTTGCCAATAACTAATCCAACCTGAGAACAAGCCGCATATAGAATACTATGGCAATTGTACATACATGAACCACTTAGATGTTCGAAAGACTTAAATATACCTTGTTATTTGGTATCTTCATCACAAATTGATCAGCAGATCCAGTCGGACCAGTTACTCTTTTAGAGATTATGCCTGAGCCCCCTGCTTCAGCCTGTGGACATGTTCCAGGTCACAATCAAGCACAACTCCGATAACAGCAAATAACAAACAGGTGATAAACTGAAAAGAAAAAAAAAAAAACCCACCTCAGCAAGAACATCGTTTATCAATTGCTCAGCCTTGGCAATTTGTTCAGGTGTACCCATTAGTTCTACCGGCCTAGTCGGCGAATTGGGATCCGCATCCATGTCGCGAGTGACCTGAATTTTAGCCCCAGACTGGAGCTGAAGATACTTGATGGTCTCACCAGCTTTACCAATAATCACTCCAACTCTGCCGTTAGGAATATCAATCTTTTTGCTTGTCCCCTGGCCATAGCTATATGAAACAGGAATCGCTGATGGTGTACTCATCATGGGCTTCCCATCTGAAACAAGTCGTAGATGCCAAATAGTTACCACACAAGCGTTTGAATCAAACATATTGACAGAACGTTGGAGCATATCAGCGAAAATTACACCAACGAAAAGAAGCACCAGAAGCAGCACATGGTGCACGAGCTTTCTATCAGACAAAAGCCAGAAGCATAGACAACTAGTGAATAGATGTCCCGCACAAGCATCATTTCACATGCTCTAACGGATGATATAAGCTGCCAATATGAATATGTCAAGAAAAAAAGAGGACAAATCATGCATTTGGACGAGTGAACTTTACACTCGAGATGCAGCGACACGAGAGCCGACATTCAAACCGCACAACTGAAATCTAGACGTCCTCCATCGACAGTGCATACGATTCCAGACGCATTAGAAACAAAGGCCTAACGCAACAGAAGGGGAAAATAACAGGAAAAAAAGAAAATTCCAATAAGCTTAAATCGCGAGACCTTTCTCGATGGAATCAAATCCGCTCCCGTTCTCAACCCTAGCGCGCTTCATATCGAATCCGCCGCCGCCACCGCCGGCCGCCGCGGCTGCCGCGGCCGCAGCCGCCCCGGCGCTGGCGTTGAACAGGAGGCGGGAGGCGATCTCCTGGGCGCGCTGCTTCGCGTTCTGGACCTGCGCCTGCACGTCGTCGGCGGAGGGGGAGGCGGGACGCTCTTGTAGGAGAGCGGGGCGCCGCCGCCGGAGTCGGGCGGCGAGGCGGAGGGGATCGGGCCGGAGGAGAAGCCGGTCGGCCGGCGGGGAGGGGGCGGGGAGAGGCCGGTCTGCTCCTCGTACTTGCGCTTGTTGATGCCCGCATCGGAGGAGTACTGAGCTTCGTCCGCCATTGGGGAGGGAGATTGGAGGAGAGAGAAAACCCTAGAAACGGAGATGAGAGGAGAGAGAAGAGGGGTGTGGGGGTTTATATACGGTGCGAAGATCTCGCCCGTGAGATTTTTTTTTTTTTTTTATTTTCGTTCTTTTTAGTGGTATTTTTATTTTATATCTTAGTTTTTAGATATTCGGCGGGGGGCGGGGGTAAATAAAAATTAGGGAATGGGATTTTTTCCATATACTTGTGGCCGGGTGTTAGTCAGATGCGCCCATGGATTTTTTTGAGGAGATCGGGTTTGGGCCTCAATGAGGTCCGAAAATTGAGAGTGCTGGTTCGTTCTTGATTCCTAAAAATGAAACTGGTGTCCGGGCAACCTAATCCCTAAACCACTTGAACCAATTTTATTTTATTTATTTTATAAATGCCTCATGCACGCCTCTTCTCCTCTTTCGGTCTTTTCCTTTCGCCCCACGATACTCGTGCATACTCTTTTCTATCGGTTTTTCTCTTTTTCCGAGTCCCCTTCACCTCTTATAGAGATTGTCATATTCTCTCCTTTAAACTCAACCGCTTCCGTTAGGATACCTGGGACCTAGATTGAGCCAGTCTAGTCCTCGATTTTGATCTGGTTCTCGATTTTAGAGTGGAACTAGACCGAATCAAGAATTGATCACATACATACATAACAGTGAGTTCTCAGCATTGATTATATGGGAGCTTTTGCAATAAGTTTTTGTCGTTAAATTATTATAAACATTAATGTTATTGTGAGGATTGATGATATGTGGTTATTATTATTATTTTTTATTTTAGAATTGCTTGGGTATAATGGCACCATCCCTCTTAAAAAATAGACGATGCCTTCCCAGCCAGGCAACCTTCCCAGCCAAGCAATTTTCCAAAGATACCAGATGAATTGCTTAGTCGGTTTCCTTCAAAGATTAGGAAGGAAAATATCCTTCATAAGATGATAGTGACATTCCTGATAAGATTAAAATAAAATAAGGAAAGGGATTAATGTGAATAAAACCGATAAGATACCTATAACAATATAAATTTTATAATTCATAATTATTCACACCATTACCAATTGAGTAACTATGATCAAGAGCTCAAATTGACCAACCATGACCTCAAGCTTCATGACTCGAAAAGATCTATTGGACACAATAGCTTCGAGCTTTCATGACTTGAACCCATGATTGTTGCAAACTCAAACTAAGCAGCCATGGCTATGAGCTTGAATATTAAAATATTTGGTGTATTTCTATCACTAATTTCCTTTAAGTTTGCAATAATACAAATATTTCATGACAACCATATCACAATAATGAAGTGACACTGAAGAAAAATTGAGTCCATGGCTAACCATTTAGTAAAAGAAATAAACCTTAAAAGAAGAAGAAGAAGAAGAAAGTCCAATGTATTCATGTTATGTGCCCATTGGGTATTTAGTATTCTTCATTTATGAATTCTCAAATGTCGTTTATTTTATTTCAGACAATATTTCACCATCAAAAATTTATAGTCTAACTACCTCTTAGATTTCCTTTCCTTGAATAATGTTATTAGATTTGTTTCTTACACAAAACGCAAAGTCATGATTTGCTGCTCCGATTGCCCATAGTAGATAAGATAAAATGGATGGCTTAGGTTGCACCATTACTTATCAAAAGTAACAGTGCGGTCATGCAAGCATCCTCCATTTTTTATTTTTTATTTTTGTTGTAGGAGTAGTAAATTAGTATGTTCTCGAAATTCAATATCACATGATATTTAGATAAGAATTAACTGCTACTCTCCAAGTGTCGCCCGTTTATTTGATATTTCTTGCCGTATGCTTGTGCATCACGCAACCTTCCTTTTTCTCATTTTAGTCTCTCCCACCCATAAAACCGTCGCAGGTTGCGACCGCTCCGCAATGAAGCACCGTCGATGTCGCCTCACATCTCGCGTCGTCCTCAAGCTGTCGCTCGTCGCCGTTTGTCACGTCCATGACATGCACGCGTCTCTATCCCTCTGTGTCCTCTCTAGCCGTGCCGATCGAGAACTTCGGAAAAACCACGAATGGCTCGCCGGCCTTGGGCGACGCTACAACCGGCTCACCCAAGGCCCGCCTTGCCGAATCTGGGCTCGGCGGCATCGAATCCAACGTCCCGAGCTTGGATCTGATTAGTGGCCGGAGGAGAGATAGATGGTGGGGGCTCGAGGGGGCGTGTTGGACCCTTGAGGCTGATCGACAAGGAGAAGGGGACGATGGTCGGCGGAGGCGGAGGCGGTGCGCCTTGTTGGATGGTCAAAATCTCTCAATTATTTCTTTCACGAAACTTTATCTTGCTTCTTAACTTCTTTTAATCGCAGTGACAATTTTAAAGTTGACAAAATGAACTAATTTTCTAAATATATTTATTGTTCGATTAAGACAAAGACGAGGCAAAAATATTGAAATAGATAATCAAAACATCACATTCCCTCTATTTTGTCGATTAGATTTTCATTTTTCATTTACGCAACCATGATCTTGTCTCATAAATAAAAGAAGGGTTTTCGTGCATTAATTATGTGGAATTAAATGTTCATTACAAGCCCTTCTTCTTATTAACTGAAGATTAGAGGTGTTAAATAGATTATACAACCCATTTATGGACCCATGTTTACTTAAATGGGTCGTTAATGGGTCGGTCTTATTTCTCAAAACACTCATGATGGGTTTTAAAATAAAATGACTAAAATATATGGGTCTTAAATGAGTCTACTCTATACCCATTTTAAGATCTATTAAAAATACCTACTATCTAGTCTACCCTATTAGAGGTGGTAAAATTAAAATTATAATTATTTTTATTTTTATTTTCTTTTTCTTTCCTTTTTATTTTCTTTCTTCTTTCTCCGATGGTCGGCACGGCAATGGCCGGCGACCGGCCAAGTGAGCTTCGAGCTCGCCGGATCTGCGCGCCTCACCGATGCCCGGCGAGACTCAAACTTGCTGGCGTCGGGCAAGGGGTGAGCTTGAGCTTGCCCGATTTGGCGAGACTCGAGCTCGCCGGCGTTAAACGAGCTCACCGGATCGGCGAGCCTCGAGCTTGCTTTGGCGTTGGCGAGCCGGGCAAGCTCGAGGCTCGCTCGTGGCCGGCCATCTTGGCCGTCGTTGTGGCCAGCGGCCGGCCAAAAAGAAGAAGAACAAAAAATAAAAAATAAAAATTATATTTAAAAAATAAAAATTTAATTAATTAAAAAATTAATTTTTAAAAATAAAAAATAATTTAAATTCATTTTTAAATATAATTATTTTTAAAATTATAAAAATTGTCCATTAAATTTGTGTTGTATAAAACTATTGTATAAAATTATTTTAGCAATACAATTTTTAAAAAAAATAATATATATAAGAAATAAGCTTAGAATTATTTTAGTGATATAATCTTTAAAAAAAAACATAGGAATAAGTTTTTCTAAATTTGGTTAAATATGAAAATATTTTATTAATATGGGTTGGGTCGGGTCGGGTATGAGTTGGGTCGGAAAATTTACATTAGACATAAATGGGTCATAAATGGGTTAATGGGTCAATTTGGGTCGGACTATTAATGACCTGACCAACCCGTTTAACAGCTCTAATCGTTTTCTCCATGATTATGTTTTATGTTCGAGAGATCGAGACAAAGAGAGAGAATCTATATAGGCCACTAGGCAAGAACGTCTTGTAGATCCTCGTAAATAGGCCAAATCGAGAGGCGCAAGTAGTTGAAAAAGGCATATGGGTATTGTGTGGTGGATTGGCATTTTAGTCGTCGTTTGAGACCCTGACATGTTTGGTGGTGCGTAGATCCAATGTTTGATCTGTTGATGATTTTTGTTATTTTCTTAAAGCGACATCTTTTATGGAATCTTGAATTGCTTAGGGCGGCCCTTTTATCCTTTCTCTCTTCAGTTTTAAGGGGATGCATTTGGACAGAAAAAGAGGGGATCGACGATTATAAGTGGTCCTGGATTTCAAGATAAAAATGGGCCTAACCTTGCGGTTAAAAGATGTTTTTTTTTTTTTTATAAATAAATTATGTTTGTATGGAGGGGGCTTTATCAGAAGAGAGCTAATTATTTCATGGAGGTGTTGATGATGATGAGGAGAGGCCCACCTTCAAAATCAATTTTCATCCCTACTTTCTCATATGGTATATTTCTGTTTCATTTTCTTCTTGTGGTTGGACCTTCATATTCTCGTACCCTTAAATTGAAATTGCTTCAACAATAAAGAAAGGAACGGAGTGCTTTAACTTCTGGGTAATAGCTAATCTTTTTTTAATGTCGTCCGAAAATAAATTTGGATTATGTTCAGCCTTCGCTTGTTTCATTTGTCTGCTTCTTTTTTTCTTTTTCTTTTTTAACAATTGTTGATATTGTGCACTCTTCGTACATTTTCCTTTCAGGCTGATGTTTGCTGTCCGTATCAACTTTTGAAGAAAGGAGGGCTGAAGGATGAAAATACCGTTGTTTATATGTGTGATGACATTTACAATGAAGAGAACCCTAGGCCTGGAATTATTATTAACAATCCAATTGGAGATGATGTGATGTGAATTGTTGTGGAAAGATCGTTCTACAAAGGCCCAAATGGTGTGAATTACGAATCTTGACCTCCAATCGAACCTGTGATTGGCAATCTCGATATGAACGTGACCTGTTGACGAACGCGTGTCAACCAACCAACGTTATAGATGCCACGAGCGAAAGAATTCACTATCTCGCTCGATAAGTCGAATCGACCGCCACAAGAGAATCTTGATAAGGTCAAGCCCTCAAAAAAACAGTAGAAGAGAACCTCTCAATTCTTATCCTCAAAAATAAAATATATTTGTGTCTCAAAAAAATTCAGCTAGTCCTTAATATAGGCTTTTTAGCTGCCACACAAACCCTAACCAACCCTAGAAATCTAATATGTCATATTCTAGAATATACCTAAACAATAAGATATTTATTTTATTTTTTTTGACTTTTTGACTTGGTCAAATATTTGGTGACCATATAATCAAATTGCGTCAAAATTTCCAAGATTCTTCAAGATTCAATCCAAGGTCATCTCCACGCCAAAGATTATGCCAAGATAACATAGTTTGTTTTCACGGAAAAGATAACCTTCATGCCTATAGAATTTATCAAATGCAGCATGTTCACATGCTTCAAACACTCTCCCTAAGTCATCATCATTAGTATATAAGCCATTGATATGCTCAAAACCTAAACACTTTGCTTCTAAAATAATTAAAATCGCATACCTTCAAGAAAGTGCATCAGCTACCACATTCTCCTTACCTTTCTTGTACTTGATCACATATGGAAAAGTCTCGATAAATTCCATCCGTTTGGCATGTCTTTTATTCAAATTTTGCTGCCCTTTCAAGTACTTCAAGGTCTCGTGGTCGGTGTGGATCACAAACTCCTTCGGCCATAAATAATGTTGCCAAGTCTCCAAAACTCGCACTAAAGCATACATCTCCTTATCATAGGTAGGATAATTCAATGTTGCTCCATTCAATTTCTCGCTAAAATAAAATATGGGATGCCCTCCTTGCATCAACACGGCTCCAATTCCTGTACCAAAAGTATCGCACTCTATCTTAAAAGTAACACTAAAATTTGGCAAAGATAACAAAGGAGCATTAGTCAACTTATCTTTTAGCATATTAAATGCTTTCTCTTGCTCTTCTCCCCACGTGAAACCACGTGCTTCTTGATAACCTCGGTCAAAGGTGCGGCGATGGTGCTGAAATTTCTCACAAATCGCTGATAAAAAAACTCGCCAATCCATGAAAGCTACGCACCTCTCCTACAGTCTTAGGCGTTGGCTATTCACGGATTGCTTTGACCTTTTCTTCATCAACCTGTATACCATCAGCACTAACGACAAATCTTAGAACTACTAATTTGTAAGTAACAAAAGAGCACTTCTTTAGATTAGCATACAATTGCTTGGCCCTTAAAACCTACAAGACAGCTCGCACATGCTCAATATGATTATTAGGGCTTCGGCTATATATTAAGATGTCATCAAAATAGACAACCACAAATTGACTAATAAAAGCATGCAAAACATGATTCATAAGTCGCATAAATGTGCTCGGTGCATTAGTTAATCCAAATGGCTTGACTAACCACTCATACAATCCATACTTGGTCTTAAATGTAGTTTTCCATTCATCACCTTCTCTCATCTTAATTTGATGATAGCCACTTTTCAAATCGATCCTAGTGAAAATGCAAGAATCATGCAACTCATCCAACATATCATCTAACCTAGGAATAGGATGTCGATATTTTACCGTAATGTTATTAATTGCTCGGCAATCGACACACATTCGCCAAGTTCCATCCTTCTTTGGCACCAACAAAACAGGAACGACACATGGGCTAAGACTCTCTCTCACATGCCCTCGCTCCAATAGTTCGCTAACTTGCCGCTGAAGTTCCTTTGTCTCCTCGGGATTGCTTCGATATGCGGGTTGGTTAGGTAATGGCACACCAGGAATCAAGTCGATTTGATGTTCAATGCCTCGAATCGGTGGTATCCCTCCAAGAAGTTCATCAGAAAAGACATCTTCAAATTCCTGCAATAAAGACACAATAGGACTAGGCAAACTTGGGTTAAGATCGTTAGTAGAAAACAAAACCTCCTTGTACAAAAGTACAAGCATTGATCAGTTTAGAACTAAAGCTTTCCTCACATCACTCGATTTTGCATAAAAATTCTTTTGCTTATTTTCTTTCCTCTCTTCTTTTCCCTTGATTTTTACCACAATTTTCCTCTCGTCCTTTTTTCCTTGTGTCTCAAACACACCACGCAAGCCCTCGGATTTCTCACTCTCTCTCTCTCTCTCTCTCTCTCTCTCTCTCTCTCTCTCTTGGCTTCTCGTTGTAACTTCAACCGATCTTGATACACCTCACTAGGTGTCATTGGTACCAAAGTATAATCTGCCAAAGGGAGGTAGAATTTTATGTTGTTTTCCTCTTCCATGAGACTTAAAGTGAAGGATAAATTTTTCCAATTCTTCTAACCCTTGAATATAAACTGCTTCAACAGTAAGAAAAAGGAATTGAGTGATTTACATTCTTGGTAACAGCTAAAGCATTTCAGTGCCATTAGAAACAAAATTGGATTCCTATCTGCCTTTGCTTATTTTATTTGTCTTGCGTTAGGATTTTTTACTGTTGTTGATACTATGCTCCATTCGTGCACTTTGCTTTCAGGGTGATGCTTGCCATGCATATCAGCTCTTGAAGAAAGGAGGGTTGAATGATGAAAATATCATTATTTTTATGTATGATGACATTGCTAACAATGAAGAGAACCCTCAGCCTAGAATTGTTATTAACAGTCCAGATGGAGATGATGTTTATGAAGGAGTTCCAAAGGTCTGTTTTCAAATGCTTAGTCACTAATTTAGGATGAAATTTTGTTTAGATTTGTTGAAAGTCTGTTTTCAAAGGCTTAGTCATTGGTTCAAGGTGAAAAATTGTTCTCTAGAGGTCTGTTATCAGATGTTGAGTCACTAGTCACTTTTCTATTGGCAAGATTACACTGGAGAGGATGTTAACGTTAACAACTTTTTCTCTATTATCCTTGGAAATAAGACTGCTCTCATAGGAGGCGGTGGAAAGGTTGTGGAGAGTGGTCCGGATGATACTATCTTCATCTACTATACTAATCATGGTGGCCCTGGTGTGCTTGTTTAGTACTTGATAGTTGCACAAGATGACCTTCATTGATTGTAGATTGTCTTTTGTGTGTTCATATGGCACATGTTGAGTTGAACTGAAATATCTGTAATAAAGTCGTAGAAGTTGGATTGGGTTATATATCTCATTTGCACCCCTTCCCCAATTTAGAGATAATTTATCCAACTGTCTTCATATTAGAATCTCACGGTTGACATTGATCTTTAACGGGAATGCCCACCAGGCCTTTCCTATATGCTGACCATCTGATAGATGTCTTGAAAAAGAAGCATGTGTCTGGGAACTATAAAAGCTTGGTAATTTTAAGTTCACTAAAGCAGTTTGCTTCATACAGGACGTTATCTAAAACTTTTCATTTTGTTCCCTTTGTCTTATAAACACAGGTATTCTACCTTGGAGCTTGTGAATTGGGAAGTATTTTTTAGGGCCTTCTTCCAGAAGGTTTGAACATATATGCAACAACAATATCTAATGCAGAAGAGAGCAGTTGGGCACCTATTGCCCTAGAGAGTATCCTAGCCCTCCAGTAGAATATGAGACATGTTGTTGAGATTAAGCGAGCGATCAAATAATAATATAGACAGATGAAGAAAATAAATCGGAGACCAGACGAGCTATGGGTGTTATTCGATTGACCTTGCAAATGGAAAGATTGATTTTTTTTTCAATAAATTATGTTTGTATGGAGGGGGCTTTATCAGAAGAGATCTAATTATTTCATGGAGGTGTTGATGATGATGAAGAGAGGCCCACCTTCAAAATCAATTTTCATCCCTACTTTTTCATATGGTATATTTCTATTTCATTTTCTTGGTTGGACCTTCATATTCTCGTACCCTCAAATTGAAATTGCTTCAACAATAAAGAAAGGAATAGAGTGCTTTAACTTCTGGGCAACAGCTAATCTTTTTTTAATGTCGTTCGAAAATAAATTTGGATTCTGTTATGCCTTTGCTTGTTTCATTTATCTGCTTCTTTTTTTTTTTAACAGTTGTTGATATTGTGCACTCTTCGTGCATTTTCCTTCCAGGCCGATGATTGCCGTGCATATCAGTTTTTAAAGAAAGGAGGGCTAAAAGATGAAAATACCATTGTTTATATGTATAATGACATTGCGTACAATGAAGAGAACCCCAGGTCTGGAATTATTATTAACAATCCAGTTGGAGATGATGCTCACGAAGGAGTTCCAAATGTCTGTTTTCAAATGCCTAGTCTAGTCACTAGTTTAGGATAAAAAGATTTGTTCAGATTTGTCAAAGGCTCATTTTCAAATGTTAAGTCGCTAGTTACTTTTCTAGTGGCAGGATTACATTGGAGAGGATGTTGAAGTTTACAACTTTTTCTTCATCACCTTTGGAAACAAGACCGCTCTCGCAGCAGGCGGTGGGAAGGTTGTGGACAGTGGTCCCGATGTTACTATCTTCATATCCTATATTAATCATGGTAGCCCTGGTGTGCTTGGTTAGTACTTGATAGTTGCACAAGATGACCTCCATTGGTTATATATTGTCTTTTGTGTGTTCATATGGCACATGTTGAGTTGAATTGAAATATTTGTAATAAAGTCATAGAAGTCGGATTGTGTTACATATCTCATTTGCACCCCTTTCCCCAATTTAGAGATGATTTATCCAACTATCTTTAACAGGAATGCCCACCAGCCCTTTCCTATATGCTGACCATCTGATAGATGTCTTGAAAAAGAAGCATGTGTCTGGGAACTATAAAAGCTTGGTAATTTTAAATTCACTAAAGTAGTTTGCTTCATACAAGACGTTGTTTAAAACTTTTCATTTAGTTTCCTTTGTCTTATAAACACAGGTATTCTACCTTGGAGCTTGTGAATCGAGAAGTATTTTTGAGGGCCTTCTTCCATAAGGTTTGAACATATATGCAATAACAGCATCTAATGTAGAAGAGAGCAGTTGGGGCACCTATTGCCCTGGAGAGTATCCTAGCCCTCCAGTAGAATACAAGACATGTTGTTGAAATTAAGTGAGCAATCGAACAATAATATAGACAAATGAAGAAAATAAATCAGACACCAGATTTACGTGGTTTAGTCATAAAAACCTACATCCACGGGGAGAGCAGCAACGAATTTCACTATAAATCAAGCAATACAATGAGATTATACACTCAAGTCACTCAAACACTCTCTCGGTGTTTTCCAAACTCTAATTTAACCTAACACACCAATCTTTCTTGGATGTAAATCACGAATCAGTTTTGCCGCACGAGAAACACGAAGACTCGCTATCAAGCACCTAGCGCCTACGAACGTCTCTCACAAACAGAGAACACCCATGACACGGCACTTCAATATATGGCTTCGCTCGGCTAGCGGCTTCAACGATCGTGTGCGGCTTCCCAGGATTTTTCTCTCTTTCGCGGCAAGCTACATTTCTCTCGTGGACGTGCGGCAGCAACACGCCGAAAGAAGAAACCCTCACTGATCGTCTATATATATATATATATATATATATATATATATATATATATATATATATATATATATATGTATGTATAAAAGTGTGCCCAAGGTCAAAAGTTTGACCTTGGGCCCCACCAATTTCCACTATTACGTGTGGAGGAACTTCATGTGGGAGAGACGCTGAACTTACTTCACCTGGGCCCACCTACGCTTGAATTTTCGCGTATGTGCAGAGGACTCCATCTTCACGATTCGGATTCCGCAGCAATTGAAGAAAACTTTGCTTTAATTTATTTTATATTTCTTCTACTTGGGAAATTTTATCGACAAATTCGGTTTAACAAATCGTTATTCGAATTCAATCTCGAGACATAATTTAATAATTCTCCACCTTAGCTCGATGTTTGAGCCAAGTCGCAATCGCTTTGCAAAAATTCAAACTCTGCCGCTACTTTCCCATAGCCCCCGATGGGCTCAACCGCCATAGATATTACCCAAGTCCAAGTCTCGCTTGAACTTCGCCATAATCGAAGACCTCATCAAAATACCAACTCCATATGCACCTTTAACTACTCCGCAAGGATTTTTCGACGCAACCTCCTTAACCGCAAATAAAGCAAAACCATTGTTGCATCCATATCTATCAGGACCGCCCACCTCGTTTGTGTTTGATGGTTTCTAAATCAACAACTAGTGAAGAATCTTTCTTAAATTCTAATTTCGACGTATTCCGATTTCGGAACTCTGGAATTTGGATTGGAAGCAAAACTGACATGTTTACTGTTGTAATGATAACTCTTGTGAATCGAATAATGATTTGAATAGAAAGTCTTGTGGTCCATTTACGTATATATTTATCTGCAACTGCTGGCGAATCTCAAATTTGAACTCTACAGTCTATATGAAATTACTTAGACTCCTACTATGTTTGGGGGCCAAGAAGGGAGATTTTCAATGATATTGCCTCTTGTAACTTAGCTCATCGATGCTGGTAAAACAATTGCATATGGGCTATTTTCGTTCATTTCCTTACTCTACCATTACTTAATGGACAAAGAGTAGTACTAATTCCTTGTATTAGTTCGGTCTGCACGTGAGTATCTGAATTTGCTGGGCGTTGTGTTTGGCAGATTGAATTAATGGGAAAAATGAAGATTTTTCTAGGGGATGATAATA
Source organism: Eucalyptus brandiana (assembly GCA_014182725.1). Taxonomy (NCBI): domain Eukaryota; kingdom Viridiplantae; phylum Streptophyta; class Magnoliopsida; order Myrtales; family Myrtaceae; genus Eucalyptus; species Eucalyptus brandiana. Next base: position 38,168,746 of record CM024670.1, read on the forward strand.
CAAAAGAAAAGAAAGGAAATTGAATTTTCATATCTGATTACTAAGTAGGAGTGAGTGAAGCAGAAGTGATATTGTATTTTCTGATCCATAACTTTATAAGTGAGTCTTTAATGCTTGTACGGTGATATATTTCTGTTTCTCTACTTTCCCTGTACTTTCATGGGCCAATAAACATAGTCCTAAAGGGGATGCTAGTTTAGTTTCCTTTTGTATGAATCTGCCAAAAGGAGGTAGAATTTTATGTTGTTTTCCTCTTCCATGAGACTTAAAGTGAAGGAGAAATTTTTCCAATTCTTCTAACCATCGAATATAAACTGCTTCAACAGTAAGAAAAAGGAATTGAGTGCTTTACATTTTGGGTAACAGTTAAAGCATTTCAGTGCCATTAGAAACAAAATTGGATTCATATCTGCCTTTGCTTATTTTATTTGTCTTGCGTTGGGATTTTTTAATGTTGTTGATACTATGCTCCATTCGTGCACTTTGCTTTCAAGGCGATGTTTGCCATGCATATTAGCTCTTGAAGAAAGGAGGGTTGAAGGATGAAAGTATCATTATTTTTATATATGATGACATTGCTAACAATGAAGAGAACCCTTAGCTTGGAATTGTTATTAACAGTCCAGATGGAGATGATGTTTATGAAGGAGTTCCAAATGTCTGTTTTCAAATGCTTAGTCATTAATTTAGGATGAAATTTTGTTTAGCTTTGTTGAAAGTCTGTTTTCAAAGGCTTAGTCATTGGTTCAGGGTGAAAAGTTGTTCTCTAGAGGTCTGTTATCAGATGTTGAGTCACTAGTCACTTTTCTATTGGCAGGATTACACTTGAGAGGATGTTAACGTTAACAACTTTTTCTCTGCTATCCTTGGAAACAAGATTGCTCTCACAGGAGGCGGTGGAAAAGTTGTGGAGAGTGGTCCGAATGATACTATCTTCATCTACTATACTAATCACGACAGCCCTGATGTGCTTGGTTAGTACTTGATAGTTGCACAAGATGACATCCATTGGTTGTAGATTGTCTTTTATGTGTTCATATGGCACATGTTGAGTTGAACTGAAATATCTGTAATAAAGTCGTAGAAGTTGGATTGGGTTCCATATCTCATTTGCACCCCTTCTCCAATTTAGAGATAATTTATCCAACTGTCTTCATATTAGAATCTCATAGTTGATATTGATCTTTATCAAGAATGCCCACCAGCCACCAGCCCTTTCCTATATGCTGTCTTCATATCATAATTTCTCCTTTAAGATGTTAAACGTAACGTTACGAGCCAAAGTCAGCCGAATAATACCCATAGCTCGTCTATCCAGCAAATCCCAATCAGCTTGCTTCATTGTCTCTAGCTTCTCCCCAGATAAGGGCAAGTGTAGTTTCATCTGGTAAAGATAATCTTCAATCTGCATCTTCCACAAACTAAAATCATTCCCATCAAATCTGTCGACTCTCACTTTTACTTATTCTATCACCATCGATTCGCTTCAACTTAGCCAAACCTAGCTTTGATACCAACTTGTTGAGATTAAGCGAGCGATCGAACAATAATATAGACAAATGAAGAAAATAAATCGGACATTAGATTTACGTGATTCAGTCGTAAAGACCTACGTCCATGGGGAAAGCAGCAGCGAATTTCACTATAGATTAAGCGATACAAGGAGATTACACACTCAAATCACTCAAACACTCTCTTGGTATTTCCCAAACCCCAATTTAACCCAATACACCAATCTTTCTTGGATGTAAATCACGAATAAGCTTTGCCGCACGAGAAACACGAAAACCCGCTATCAAGCACCCAGCGCCTACAGATGTCTCTCACATATAGAGAACACCCACGGCACTCAAAGTAAATGGCACTTCAATATGTGGCTTCGCTCGGCTAGCGGCTTCAACAATCGCGTGCGGCTTCGTAGGATTTTTCTCTCTTTCGCGGCAAGCTTCGTTTCTCTCGTGGACGTGCGGCAGCAACACACCAAAAGAAGAAACCCTCACTAATCGTCTGCATTTATATATATAAGTGTGCCCAAGGTCAAAAGTTTGACCCTGGGCCCCACCAATTTCCAATATTACGTGCAGAGGAACTTCACGTGGGAGAGACGCTGAATTGGCTTCACCTGGGCCCACCTATGCTTGAATTCTCGCGTATGTGCAGAGAACTCCATCTTCACGATTCGGATTTCGCAGCAATTGAAGAAAACTTTGCTTCAATTTATTTTATATTTCTTCTATTTGGGAAATTTTATCAACAAATTCGATTTAACAAATCATTATTCGAATTCAAACTCGAGATATAATTTAACAATTCTCTACATTGGCTCGATGTTTGAGCCAAGTTGCAATCGCTTCGCAAAAATTCAAACTATGCCGTTACTTTCCCATAGCCCCCGATTGGCTCAACCGCCACAGATATTATCCAAGTCCAAGCCTCGCATGAACTTCGCCATAATCGAGACCTCATCAGAATACCAACTCCATATGCACCTTTAACTGCTTCGCAAGGATTTTCCGACCTCCTTAACCGCAGATAAAGCAAAATCATTGTTGCATCCATATCGATCAGGATACGTACCTTGTTAATTTCAGCAGTTACAGCAACAATTGGCTCTATAGGTTCCACCTTGCTATGAGCACCATTTGTGTCAATTACTTTACTAGTACTCATACTCGCTACCTCAGGAATTTTTTGTCGCAACTCCATCTCAAGCTGAACACCGTCCAGATTCGTATTAACACTACCATAAACACTCCTAACCAGAAGTATCGAAGACTTATCAAGAGTAACTTCTCTGTTGTCAACAGGTGAATTTATATCTGGGCACCACAACCGATCGCCCCGCTCACATTGTGCATAACCATGGAATATGCACTTTGCCCTCCCATCGAGCTTACCATCACTCACTCGAAAATAACACGGGCAACCAAACATTCTAAGAATAGAATAATTAGCAACGTTACTTGACCACACTTCTTCAGGAGTCCACCATTTAATAGCAGTTGATGGGGATCTATTCACCAGGCAGCTTATCGTACTAAACACATTAGCTAGGATTCTCCTAGTAATACCAGCACTAAAGATAATTTTTCAGGCTGTCTCTAGTAATGTTCTGCTCATCAATTCTGCAAATTGTTGTGATTTATTGGCACTAGTGCAGTGTTTCATTATACCCTCTTTCATGCAGAATTTATTTGCTAGCTCCGAGCAGAACTCCATGTTATTGTCAATCCGCACATACTTGATCGACTTACCAATCTCCGTCTCGATCAAAGCTCTCAACCGCGTGATCCCGACACCAGCATCAAACTTGTGCATTGGCACAAACACTCAGATCTTCCTCAAGCAGTCAATAGACTCTCGAATAGATGCATCCGACGTCTTTAGGGCGAAATCTATCATTGTCTCACCTTGAAGTTTATACAGGCCTCCGTGCTTGATTCCTTTCATTATCATCAAGGCATCTCGAACAACCTTTAAAACTCCACATTTTGAAGAATACCTGCAACCAGTTGAATCTAGGACACCCAAGGAAATTAAGTTCTTTTTCAATTCTGGAACGTGTCTTACTCCAGTTAATGTCCTCACAATACCATCATGTATTCTGATTTTAACATCACCAATACCCACAACATCGCAGTCAGCGCTTGTTCCCTAACTGGGCTTTATTACTACCCGTGCACTAATAAGTGATAAACCAATTTTTATTTGGTGTGATATGATAAAAATAACCAGAATCCAAAATCCATCCATCAATCGATGAATCATCAGTGACAATCAAGACATAATCGGCACTATCTGCTACAACTGCAACATTATCTGCAAAATCAACTATAATTTCCTTACCCTTCTCATTCTTCAACTTAAGGCAATCCCTTTTAAGATGCCACATCTTGCCACAGCTCCAACAGACAACATTAACAGTCCTAGATTGACTGTGTCTATTCATATTAGTACTATTCTTACCCACACGTGTTACAGATCTCCCTCTATTTTCACCTACTAAAGCAGTAGATGCAAATTCACCAGATTCTCTTATACGAATATCCTCGCTCATAATCAAATTTCGAACCCCGTCAAACGTCAAACTTGTTGACCCAAAGGAATTACTAACAGCAGTAACAATAGTATTCAAATTATTAGGCAATAAGGATAGCAGAATCAAAGCACGTACCTCATCTTCAAAGTCAATCTCAACTGACCTCAATTAACTAACAATCACATTGAATTCATTGATATGATCTGCAACCGACGCACCTTCACTCATCTTCAAATTAAACAGACGTCGCATCAAACAGACGTTGTTGATCATAGAGGGCTTCTCATACATATCTAATAGGGCTTGCATCAAATCAGCAGTGGTCTTCTCCTTCAAGATGTTAAACGCGATGTTACGAGCCAACATCAGCCGAATAACACCCATAGCTCATTTATCCAGCAAATCCCAATCAGCTTGCATCATCGTCTCTGGTTTCTCCCCAGATAAGGGCAAGTGCAGTTTCATCTGGTAAAGATAATCTTCAATCTGCATCTTCCAGAAACTAAAATTATTCCCATCAAATTTATCGATTCTCACTTTTACTTATTCTGTCACCATTGATTCGCTTCAACTTAGCCAAACCTAGCTCTGATACCAACTTGTTGAGATTAAGCGAGCGATTGAACAATAATATAGACATATGAAGAAAATAAATCGAACACCAGATTTACATGGTTCAATCGTAAAGACCTACGTCCACGGGGAGAGCGGTAATGAATTTCGCTATAAATCAAGCGATACAATGAAATTACACACTCAAGTCACTCAAACACTCTTTTGGTGTTTCTCAAACCCCAATTTAACTCAATACACCAATCTTTCTTGGATGTAAATCACAAATAAGCTTTGCCGCACGAGAAACACGAAGACCCGCTATCAAGCACCCAACGCCTACGGACGTTTCTCACAAACAGAGAACACCCACGGCACTCAAAGTAAATAGCGCTTCAATATGTGGCTTCGCTCAGCTAGCGGCTTCAACGATCATGTGCGGCTTCGTAGGATTTTTCTCTCTTTCGCGGCAAGCTTCGTTTCTCTCGTGGACGTGCGGTAGCAACACACCAAAAGAAGAAACCCTCACTGATTATATATATAAGTGTGCCCAAGGTCAAAAGTTTGACCTTGGACCCCACCAATTTTCAATATTACGTGCGGAGGAACTTCACTTGGAGAGACGCTGAATTGGCTTTACCTAGGTCCACCTATGCTTGAATTCTCGCGTACATGCAGATGACTCCATCTTCACGATTCGGATTCCGCAGCAATTGAAGAAAACTTTGCTTCTATTTATTTTATATTTCTTCTACTTGGAAAATTTTATTGACAAATTCGGTTTAACAAATCGTTATCTGAATTCAAACTCGAGACATAATTTAATACGTGTCTTGGTGACTTGTATAGTGTTGCTTGGATGGAAGACAGGTAAATCCCAAATCCTTATTTTCTCATTCATGACTTTAGATGAGAAACACATACCATTTTGACTTTGTTCTTTCTAGATTAGAAGTCAGTGTTATAATGGGGACTTTTTCTACAATTTGGGATCGATATTTTATTTTGCGGTGTATCATGGGCGACTCTTAGTGCATTAGTTGAATGGTAGTAATGTGTATGACCATAATCCATGTATTCCCAATTTTTTAAATTTTATTGAATGATCTGATTTTGGAATGTTTGTCTTGCAAATCGAGAACGGAGGAATTGAAATCACAGTTGAAAAGCCATGATTGGGTCCATTTATCATTGTTTAATTGCAAAGATCGAAAGAAAGATCGGAGATATTTTTCATTAGCACATTCTCCTTTTATATTATTTTGAAAATGTAGACAACAACAATTTATTGGTTAAAGAGGCAGTCAATTATGCGCAATTTCCTTGATTTGATGCTTAGTAATTAATATGTATTGTAGTTGCTAATTATATGCTATTAAGATCTTCGTAGATTTCTGATGTTGGGCTTTTGGTTTAGATATAAGTAATCCTTTAAATATTCAAATTCCTTGGTTTTTAAGGACTCATCCACTATTTACCTTTTTAGCACGTGTGCTCTTATCTGAATAGTAATTTTTTGCCCATGTTACATTTTTGGGGCTTGCTGATTGTTATCTTCTTTCCATGATTATAGACTTATCTACTAATCTAATTTCATAATAAGTACCGCATAATTTATTATTGAAATTTTTTAGCTTATATGGACTTTGAGGAAGCTTTTCTCTTTTCTAAGCATGGACTTTTGCGTACTCGCATCAAAAAGCATTTCCATTGCAGATTGCTAATCTGTTGGCAATTAAGAATCTCGAAGATCCCATGTTTGTAAATTTAAATAGCCGAAAACAAAGAGAGGAGAAAGGAGGAAGGACATGACTTCCATATTATCATATGGAACTTGATTGAATATTTCTTATATTGCAACTCGGGATATGCATATTAAATTCATGCTCAATGTGATTCCAGTTGTTCTTGTACTGGTTTACAAGCCTCTGTTCCCTTGTAATAGTTGGATTAGGTTCATATGTTTTGATTGGCTCTTGAGAAATCAAAGCTTATGTTTAACAACTATAAAGCCCATCATAACCTTTTTCTTTTTTATTTGGTTTGTCTTTGTGAACAGTGAGGTGCACAACCTGCGAACCGAAACTCTGCACCAGCAATACCAACTGGTAAGGACATTGATACCATCATTGTGTGGAGCAATTAGGAAGAAAGCAATGTTTATTCTACCTTTCGCTATCGAGAAATTTTGCTTCCATTGGGCAACTGAGCTCCCAAGTGTCTTTTAGCAAGGGAGTACTATTTTGTAGTACATTTCTTGGTTAAGTATTCATACAGTGCTACAGTGCAAGCACATGGAAGAAGTTACTTCTTATATTGCCTGGACTGCTTCAGTTGCTTTTCACTTTCTCTCTGTGCTTCTTCTTCTCATCTTATGGTATTTCTTTGGGCTGGCATATGCAGGTGAAAAAGAGGACAGCTAATGACAACACTGCATACGGTTCCCACGTCATGCAATTTGGTGACATAGGGTTAAGTAAGGAAAATCTCTTCCTGTACATGGGCACAAATCCTGCAAATGATAACTCTCCTTTTGTGGATGACAACTCCCTAAGGCCTCCTCAGAAAGCTGTTGACCAGCGGGATGCCGATCTGCTTCATTTCTGGCACAAGGTTTCTCTCTCCCTTGTCATGTTTGAGGCTGCACGCTTTAGATTTAAGTCATGGCACCACCAGATGCTAAATGTTTAAGGATAGATTCTTGAGGGTTTTGTTACATGCAGCGGTCTGGTCAATTGCAACCTCTCTTAGATTGTTTCCCTAATGAGAATCACAAGATCAATCGAATGAAGAGCTACTAAAAGGGATTACTATATAGTATTTTGAAGAAACTTGAGGGCTGGTCCGGCAAAAAATGGAACCGTAGAACCATAGGTCTATCAATGGATTTCTGATAATTGAAGGTCCTTAAATTTGCATATTACTTTGCTGAAAGTGTTAATAGAAGTAAAAGGACTTCCTTAACTAGAGAAGTCAAACTGTGTAGCCATCAGCTTTGACCTTTGACATAAAAGTAAGTGAAAAATTACGTCTCTTCCTTTCAACTCATCTTATTCTTCTTTCACTATATAAAGAATAAATTCGGTATTGTCAATTGCCCTCATGTAACAGCTGTGTGAGCCTTGTGTAACCAAATTTGATTTTGCGTCCGCCTTTGTTTCAGTTTTGTAAAGCTCCTGAAGGCTCTTCTAGGAAACTCGAAGCGCAAAAGCAATTTTTTGAGGCAATGTCTCATCGGATGCATATAAATCACACTGTCAAACTAATTGGAAAGCTCTTGTTTGGAATTAAAAATGGTCCAAAGGTGCTGAATGCTATTCGACTTGCGGGACAACCTCTTGTTGATGACTAGGCTTGCCTAAGAAGCCTAGTAATTACTCCCTTATAACCTCTCAACCAACACATGTTTGATATATTTCTGTGATGCTGACATTTGCATTACCATTGTGAACCTTTTACTATATTAGTTCGATTTGTTCTTTATATTATTGATCTTAAATCTTACACTTTGGGGGAATGGGATTTTTTGACACAACGATTGAGTATTCTTTGCAGTATTGACTAGTGTGATGATGACAATGCTTAATGCAGGTGAGAACATTTGAGACTCATTGTGGATCTCTCTCTCAATACGGGATGAAGCACATGCGCTCCTTTGCAAACATGTGCAATGCTGGAATCCGGACCGAGGAAATGACTGACGCATTAGGCCAAGCTTGTGCTCGCATTCCATCTGGTCCCTAGAGCTCTCTTAGCAGGCAATTCAATGCATGAGTGAAGTGGGAATCATTCCGAACTAAGGATCCACTTGCCATGCTTAAATTTGCTACATACATATTCTTACTGTATATCTTGAATGGGTTGTTTGTCATTGCTTCGCTGTGAATATGACTCAGAAGCACGTATCTCGACTTGCTTGTCACATAACATGCTTTGAATGTAGGATGACATCGTCCCTGTTTTGCGCGGTTTTAAGTACTGTAGCTCGAGCTTGCCACCGTCGGCGAGGTGGGCGAGCTTGAGGCTCACCGTGGCCGGCCGCCGACCGTCGTTGTGGCACGCAGCCGGCCAAGAAGAAGAAGAACAAAAAAGAAAAAAAGAAAAATTATATTTAAAAAATGAAAATAAAAGTAATTAAAAATTTAATTTTTAAAAAATTAAAAATAATTAAAATTCAATTTTAAAAATAATTATTTTAAATTATAAAAATTGTCCATTAAATTTGTGTTGTATAAAAATATTTTAGCAATACAATTTTTTTAAAATAATATATATATATATATATATATATATATATATATATATATATATATAAAATAAGCTTAGAAGTATTTTAGTAATATAATCTTTAAAAAAAAACATAGGAATAAGTTTTTCTAAATTTGGTTAAATATGATAATATTTTAATATGGATCGGGTCGAGTATAGATTGGGTCAGGTATGGATCGGAAAATTTACATTAGACATAAATGGGTCATAAATGAGTTAATGGGTCATAAATGGGTTAATGGGTCAATTTGGATTGAACCACTAATGACCAAACCCAAACCCGACCCGACCCACCCGTTTAATAGCTCTACTGAAGATGAAGCCAAGAATATTCGAGCGTGCTTTGGAGAATGTAGCCCAAAAAGCAATTACTGCTTCATTGCCTACTTATTCATGGGATTAAATTCACAATTCCTTCTCCTTCTATTTCACGAATGGCTTCTCAAAGTTGTAATGATTAAAATTTGTTTTTTGTATCAAGATTATTTCCGCAAACATAGGCTCAAAAAATTGTTACGGTCTCTTTTTTAATTTTGATAATATAGTCAATATGCTAAATATCAATCATTTATATAAAAAAATTAAATGAAACAATTAATGTTGTTTATCGTAATTACGAACTTCCGTCAATCATATAATTATGGTTTTAGAAAAGTGTTCGTGGGGTGTTTCTGATGAGAATATTTCTTGCGTTAAATGAATTAGTTCAAATAAATAAAAGTATATTTATAATCATTATTCCATTATACTTTAACAACCAAACCAAAAGAATCCCCGCCCTTATGCCAAAGGCAATATAATGGAATAATGATCAGGAATATACTTTTATCAATTTCGAAGCTTTTACTTTTAGGGTTGGTTTGATTTTCCAAAAATTTATTGTAAAAATCATTTTCCTACATTTGGATCGCTAAAAATAAGTAAACGAAAAGTATTTGCATAATTAGTGGGAAACTTAAACTCAACGAAATGATTTCCTCTCTAAAAATAAAAATCAATTTTCAAAATATAACTAAATCTCAATAGTTAGAACGAAGACCCTAACGTTTGAGTTTGGATTTACATAAATCACAAATGAGACCTTGATAGCTACATGCAATTACTCAGCTTTCGCGCGGAAATCACTAGCATTTTGGAACTAGTCCATTGAGTTTGAGCATAGGCCCTCATAAACTAGGTACAAGTCCTTCGAAGTTGAGCCAAAGACCTTGGTACCCATGCTTGCAATTGAGTCCCGACTCTTGCACCCAAATCATTAGTGCCTAATATGGTTCTATGATGCCTAGGCTTTGGGACCTTAGTGATTGGGCCCGAGTCCCTCAAAGCTAGGGACCTAGTAGAGAATGCTCAGGCTAGGGTCCTTTGACACTTGTGTTAGGAACTTGGTGGCGACCCGAGTCTCTTGAGATTGGACCCAAGACCTTGGCCCTTGTGCTAGGATCTAAGGACGTCGTGCCTAAATCATCAAGACCTTAACAACCAAGATCGAGTCCGTCGTGGCATCTAAACTCATGAGGCTTTCAAGAGGTTTCAAATCGGGTGTTAAAGCATGTGGATGTCCTCTGGCAAGAGATGAACTTGGAATAGTTTCTGTCTTTAAAGTCAAAGATTTAAAAACAAAAAACAAAAAAACGAACACTTCGCGGTCAAATCAGATACAAAAAAAAGTAATCACCTACTTATGTCCCTCTTTCAAGTACATTGGGTTCCTTTCTAGCTGTTCCAAAAAAAAAAAAAAAGTACATTAGGTTCCTTTCTTGCTGCTCACTGGGCGTGCTCTAATACGCCGATATTTTTCAAGTCTCGTTTTATTATATTTTGAGTGGTAGAACAAAGAACAGGCAAGTTGGCTTCAATATATAAAAGGAAAAAAAATTTCTTTATTCTTTTTTTTGTCAGAAAAAATTTCTTTATTCTTTTAGGGCGCTTATTTCAACCACTTATTGATAAAAGAATATAATGCATGTATAGCTTACATGATGTAGGGATAATAACCAAGGGGCCTCTGCTTTCCCAAGTTGGTTTTGTAGGCTTGTGGCGAGAAGGAGAGGGGTGTTGCCACTTGTGAAGGCCGTCCTTGGTAGTTCTCTAGCGGGGTGCCTAGCAAGATTGTGTTTTTTTACTCTAACATGCTAGTATATGCACTCCCTCATTGTCTATATATGTTTTTCTTCCTCATAAAGCATCGGCAATTTTACACAAAAAAGAAGTTGAACATTGACAACTTTTCACTTAAAATTATCTCTTCATTAGATTTTCCCTAGAATGTCATTGAATATGTATTTCAACCATCTATCAATAAAAAAAAATATAATGCATGTATAACTTATATAATGCATGGATAATACACGTCTCTTTGGAAAAATGAAAACATAATTCTCAGTTCACCTTCAAATTTCTGCAGAATATCTAAAAATATTATCATTTATGAGAAATGATTATTTGAAAAAAAAATCGATTTTTTAAATTTTTGGTAAAACAAATCAAGTTAATTAAGTTCATTCGTGCATTTCGTATCTTGAAGGTATCGAGTCGTGGCCTCGATTACAAGGGATGGTGTACGATAATATTCTCCATCACATCATCTTGGAGAAGCCAGCCAATAGAAACGCAACACATGGCGTCTTGTAGTAAAATCAATTTTGCAGAAAAGGATTTAACATAGGAAACCGTTATCTTTTTGTGTGGTACTTTCAAAGCTTTATGATTTTTCCAACCAAAAAAAAAAAAAAAATCCTCATAATAATAGTCTTTTCGGAAAACGTACATGGGCACGTTAGTCCATTATCTAATTTATTATAAATTGATCTCGAATTAATTTTTCTCCTCCCTCTCATAGAAAAAAAGAAAAAAAAAAGAAAATACACGCCATTCTCTATTTAAGCCCAAATTCAAAAAATTTGCCCGTTACCGAACTCTGCCCCCACCTTCCCTTCCCCCTTTCTTCTTCTTCTTCCTTCCTCCCCTGCGCAGGCCCCGCAAAATTAGGGTTTCCAAACCGAGCAAATCGCCTCCCAAAATCCATCCCGAATTCGCTCGAATCCCGCCGGAATTCCGACTCGACATGGATCCGGCGACATCGACCGGCCGAAGCCCTCGCGATCCTCTCCACCCCATGCTGAAGGAGTCGGTTGACCGCTTCCTGCTAGAGTACCGGGGCGGATCGCCGGACTTCGCCGCCTTCACCTCCATCTTTTACCGCCTGCTCCACAGCCTCCCCGACCCGCCCCTCGAGACCGTCTGGTTCTACGCCGCGCTGACCCACCACGCCGCGAAGTCGGCCGCGGCCGGCCGCGGCGGAGGCGGCGCTGGCGACGCCTCGGAGCAGGTGTCGAGGGTCAAGGACCTGTTCCAGCTGCTGGTGACGTGCTCCAGCTCGTGCAATGCGGTCAAGAAGGTGGCCGTGCTCGCCCCGGTGGTGTACGAGCTGTACTCCTTGGTGGTCGAGCGGCGGAGCTTGAAGAAAGAGGTGGAGGACTTGCTGGAGGTCGTGGTTAGTTACATTAGCATCTGCAGCGGCGGGGAGTTTGAGGAAGAGGATGAGTTGGAGCCCTTGAGTCCGTGCTTTTTGGATTTGATTCGTGTCTGGATGGTCGATAAGCCGAAGAAGGACGCGAAATCGTTCTTTCCGGTCGTCAGCGATGACGTTCGCATGGGGGTTTGTAAGGATTGCGGCACCGGCATGGGGCGCTTGGCTGGGGTTGTCATGGCCGAGGCATTTTTGTTGAGGTTGTGCTTGAAGTTGGACGCCCAGACACTGCGCACCGAGTTGGAGAGGGATATGCATAGCTGGGCCGTCCAGACCATTGCTGGATTTAGGAACTTTTGCTTTTTCGGTGAGAAACACGTTTTCGGGTTCGCTTGTTTTTGGATTTTTTTCAGGCTTGTAGTTCCATTTGCAATATTAAAGTGCCTCGTCACTCTGTCGGTGTAATGTGTCTGACCATTTTCAGATTTGTATATGTTTATGACCGAACGTTATTCCTGAGGTGATTAGCGTTCAACGGAGTTCCATAGTGCATGCAGGATTCCTATTATCGACAGAACATTGATTTAATGCGTCGTGAACTAGTCTGAGGCTCCGGTCGTGGCATCCACTGGCTACTCGATTGTGTTGAATACTGTATTTGTCCCTTTTCAATCAACCATTAATTTTTGTCAAATTAATACACTATTATTTGTCCCGCTTGATAATTCAATACCACCATTGTTTGATTTGATGTCAGGTACTCTTCTTAGCATGCTCTTGGATTCAGTTACACCCGTGACATTGCTGCTAGTAAGTGCATTTAGTGTTTTTTCCCCCTTAACCTTAAAAGTTAGGAGGCATGAAGCTTTTAATGTACCTATTCAAGCTAAATCAAGTCTCATAAAATCCCAATGGAGACACAAAACTTGATCAGGATGGTAAAACACAAGTCATGTCATACAGACCTTTTGTCCTCCTTTGAGATGCATGAAAGAGATAAATACTTATGTTTTTATCTTCATGGAGCTGGCTCCAGAGCAAAAGACAGTCATGTGTGCAGATTAGCTTGCTCTAAGACTTTTATGCAAAATTAAAAGAACTTGTGCACTTCTTTAGACGAATGACTTTTAATGCCTGTTCAGTTGATCTACTTTGGACAAAGATACTTGTATCATGAGTTAAAAGGATCAGAGGCTCAATCTATGAGAGTTAACTATAATGTTCATGCTTTTGATTTGCCGATTTCCTAGGTGAACTGCAATCACTTTTACACTTCATGGTGTGAACCAGATTATGTGGGAGAATCTGGTTATTTGGATGACATTTGAGGATACTGGGATTGTAAAGGACCCCTTCATAAGTCGTTGTCTCATATTTGCTTTACCAGTCTAACGTTAAAACTCTAGATAACCTTGTTGTGGTACTTTTGGATTTGAAATATGCCTGAAGAAATCCTGTTGCTCTTGCTAATGGAGACGTAGCTAATGTCCAACTCTTCTTATATACGCTTGGTAATTTTTCTCTCTGCAGAAATTCAAGGATGAAATTCTCTTACGAGAAGTCCTATATGATGCCCTGATAATGGTGGATTATCCATTTCTAAGCCCTCAAAATGGGAGAAAGCTTCGTGATGAGGTTTTGAAGAGCTCGGCTGTCTTGTTGTTGTTGGTAGCTGAAAGCGCCATGCAATTCATTAGGTATGAGAGCATGAATACCACTCCTGCTTCACTACACTTGCTTATTTAATCATCACATGAGAGAGATGTGTTAAACTGGCTGTAGGGAAAATGGTGACCGTAGCAAAGTAGACTCCTATAAGGATGCAGTCTCTAAATCCTGCCTACCTTCCCAATTGCTCAAATGGGTGACTTGTCAAACTGGTCGGGGGAGAATAACCAGCAGACCAATGGCATCGACTCCAGCAGCACTTATTAGTGAGTCCCTCTTATATCTTTATTTGCTTTTGATACTGTTTTCGATATCATTATGTGCTACGGCTCTTCTACCTTTTATGTGCTAAGTTGCTACAGGGGTCCAATTGTCCTTCTAATGCAGAATTACTTGTTGACTACATACGTGATTAATGATTGTTTTAGCTGTAAACATTAAGAGGACTTAAAACAAGTTAGAGATTTGAAACATTTTCTCATATTTCAGAGTGGCTGCTGATTGTAGAGGATCTAGGGATTAGAGTCTTTGACAGTGATATTTTGAAGCTTCATGCGAAGGCAGTAGTTTGCAAGTCAAGAATAGAGTATGAGCTCCCAGTCTTCAACCTGAGAGGTGACAATTTCGAAGATGCTTTTGTCCTCTCCCCATATAACGAGGGCATAGTGGAGGATACAATTGATGATGTTGACCTGGATATGGTTGATTCTGAGGATGCCACTTTCACGGCTTACACTTGTCCGGTAGTGTTAACAAGTGATGGTACTAGAAAGCGCAAAGATGGGAGGAAGGAAGAAGGGAATATGCCTGTTAAATTCCTCAGGTCTCATATTCACGAGAATGTAGCAAAATGCAATGTCTTTCACTCATGTGTTGGTAATGGCTTAAGCAGTAGGAATGAGGAGTATAGTCCCATCCTCCAGGAAGATCCATTACGTATGGAACATTAAGTTCAAGAGGTGTGACACATCCGAAGGCTATAGGATGTGTAATTTTGGTTTGGAATTCTTCTATTTTGGTCAAGCTCGAGAGGCTTGCTTAGGCCCTCCCACTGCATCTTCCTTCAGCTGCGGAAAAGATGTTTTATCCTTCCTCATAGAAATATTCCTAGCGTGGCACTGATTCAACCTATGTTCGTTCCGGCTCTAAAGTTCTATCTTCGAGGTCGAAGAGGTTCTATGATTTGCATTCTGTGATCATTTTACCATCTTTGAGTCGATTGGCCATTTCTATACTTCCTCTCGGGCTGCACTTTTGTTTCTCGGCAGACCTTCTTATTAGTTAATGGTATAGATCTCTGATAGTGTGAGTGCATCGAGAAATTCTCCTATTTTGTTGCTAGGAGGAGCAATCCAAATCTTTCGAGAGCATGCGATCTCAGTCTTCAATTCCAATCCAATTACTGTAACACTATAGATAATGCAAGAACATATTTACACAATCAGATTTGCGCTCTCTCTCTCTCTCTCTCTCTCTCTCTCTCTCTCTCTCATATGTTGAGGAGTTAGTTGATTCCCTGTGAATGTAAACTAAACGTAGCCCTACTGAATTGTCAATTCTCTGTGTCATGGAACTGTGGAAAGACCCTTATTGGAGCAACGGTTGAAACTGATAACTGAGTGTATCAGTGAACTTCCGGCCCCTCCAAAATAAAAAAACTGAATTTGAACAAGCCCTTTAGGCCCAAATCAGGAGAGAGGACCGGGCTCCTCTCATTCAAAACATGTTGGGTATTGAAGCTTTTCAGCCATGGCTGTCTCAAGACAAACTTCAGATCCTGCCACGACCTCCTCATCTACTGTCATCCGATCGCTGTGGAGTCAGCAGATCAGGAGCTCAAAACATTAGGGTGATCATGTCGGACCACCCAAATTAGGGACCACCCAAACCAAATTGACTTGGCCGGTTTGGTCTAGTTTCCAGTTCTATAAAAATGGTACTAGTGATTGTCAATCTAGTTCTTGGTTCCGAGGGAATTGGACTGGAGTGGACCGACAAATCGGACTGTCTCATTTTAAGAAAATTTCATTTCTTAAAAATAGCAATAAACCCTAAAAATTATTATCAACTCTAGTATTTTTTTAATTTTTTTATTAAGTGGTCGGTTCCATGGGATTGGACTCAAAAAAAATTGGAAACCGATGACCCTTACGAAACATGCACTAAATTCTCGGATGGATCATGCATCTCCCCACATGCAAGATCCAAGCCACATCCCCTTCTCCGAGATCCCGTCACACCCTATCTTAGCTCATCGAAGCTCTCCAACAGCTAGAGAACTTGTCCAAAAACGAAGACAATCTGACGTTCCCCTCCTCCATTATGGTTCAATAAATTAAAGTATTGCGTCAACCCAGGAAAGAGGAGGAAACGTATTGCAGAGGGACACCGAAACGGAAGACAGATTGCGCACCATTCCCTGTAACGCAAGCAACGTGGAAGACGACTTAGTTTAATTTTCCATATCGACTCTCGAGTCTTGAAAAAAAGATAGAAAAAGAAGAAGAACAGATGGCGGATGCCCAGTTGGCATCAAGGGCCGCCACGTGGCGGTCGGGCCGTGACTGCCATTAAGCTGTGACGTGAGAGGCAAGACAGCGATCTCTCACCAGCCTTTGTCTGGATGCGGGATTTCAAGCCGAGCAAAAAGGGTCGAAAAGGGATTCAACCAAAATCTATCTCGGCCTCTGATTTTGCTTTGGTCAGTGGACTTTACCGTTCCTCTCTACTTATCATTAGCGGAAATAATGCCGCCGACACTTTCCCCTCTTTCTCTCTCTCTCTCTCTCTCGCTCGCCGACTGGGTATTTCTCTTTCCCTTTGATAAAATAAGGAGAGGGTTTTAGAGGCAGGGAGGTGTCCAAGCGTTAGGCCATCAATAAGGACAATTCACTTAAATGAAGTAGGAGGATGGTCCGGAAACAAAGGATCAGAAAAGGAAACAGCCCTCCTCGTTTTGCTCTTGGTGTCATGGGGAGGGATGCCATTTCTAGGAAAGTTATCTGACGAATCCCTGACTTAATCTCTTAAAAGTTAGTTGATATAATTATTTCGATCAATTTTTATCAAAAATTATTGTCCTAAATAGCACTGATGCAACGACTTTTGCAATTTTTTTTTTTATTTTCCTTTTCTTTTTGCTTTTTACTCCTTTCTTTCATTTTCCTTGGCTAGGGTTACCATGCCGTTGTCAAATCTAGGTGAGGGCTTCAGCCAGGGCTCACAAGCCTCCGTCCCCTCATCAACCCTTAATAGTGAAAAAAATAAATGAAAAAGAAAAGAAAAAAAGAATTAAATCATAAAATTTTAAAAAAATATACAAAAATTATCTACATGAAAGATCGGCATCTACGTTACTAATTTTCGATAAAAATTGATCGAAATGACTATATTACTGAGACAAAAAAAAAAAATTAGAGCTAAATTTGTACAACTAAAAAATTTACGATTAAATTGATCACCATACAATAAACATATGATTTTTCAAATGTTTATTCCGTTATTTATTTATTTTTAATTTTCCCCACTATTTGTTCGATGTACTATGCTCGCGTTCTATGTCTTTCCCTTCTTCTCCTTCATAAAAGTGGGTTCGAGATTTTTCCAAATACTTGACTAATATTTTCCGAAGACGACGGCTCCTTTGCCCTTACGGACCTGTCCTGGATCTCGAAACCGGCTTGAAAGAATTCATATAAGTACGACGATCCCGACGAGACCGAAATGATTGGATGTGAAATTGGTTACGGTTTGGCTGAACCCTTGAGTTCGCTAATAAGGCTCTTTGAGGTGGGAATCACATGACCGACACTTTCCATTTTCTTCGGATAAGAGAAAAAGCATTTGAGAGGGACAGAAGGAGAAGGGACGAAATGGAAACAAGACGGAAAAAAAAAAGGTGAAAGGTCCGTGATGGATAAGGCAAAAAGAAAATTTACATGGGAAACGGGTTCGAATTAAAGAAGAAAAAAGGAGAATTCTCGACGTAAGAAAAGATGGACAAAATCCGATATCCTAAGACTATATGATTGGGTGCTTAAACCGGCTCGACTCTATAGCTGAGGAAAAGTAGATAGACATAGATATCTTATGTAGATAGACATAGATATCTTATTTGGATTTCAAACTCGATTTGGGAAATCATAGAATCATTTGACATAGACATTAACCAAAGAAGTAGGGATTTGGGTGCTACCACCATTGTCGGAGGGGGCCGGCGACTTGGCGGAGGGGGGCTGGCCTTGGCCGACCCAGGTGAGGCCATCATTGGCTAGGCAAGGGCCAGCGAGGCTTGCCTAAATCTAGGCAACACCATTTCCTTGCTCAGGTTGTCAGTCCTCATTTAGGGTTGACGAGGCCTCCCTAGGGTTGGGGGGCTCACTAGCCACAAGTAAGGCCTAACGTTGCCCAAATCTAGGCAACCCTCACTTAGGCCTCACTTAGGCTAGCGAGGGCCACCCACCCTCCGCCACCTAAGGTCACCAGGCCCTTCTGATGGTGGCAACGGCATACTTAGCCACCCATGACCTTGCCTTTTTTTTTTTTTTTTTTTTTTTTTATGACTTTGCCTTTTTTTTTTTTTTTTTTTTTAGAATTATTCCCACCCACCCACCTGCTTTTTCTTTTTTTCACAACTTGCCTTTTTTTTTCCAACTTTTTTTAGAATTGTTTTAGATTTTTTAGAATTTTTTAAAATAAGATTTAAAGAAAAAAGTAATAAAAATTACCACATGGGATAAATAAATTAATTTAGAAATACTACTTCAACATTTTTTATCGAACAAATTGACAATGTTAATGGAATGACTCGATTGTATCAATTTAATAAGTTTTAGGACTTAATTGCATTTTCGTGATAAGTTCTAGGACTTAATTGCACTTTCGTGATAAGTTTTAGGACATGTAGTGTACATATTCCTAAATTTGATAGTAAAATATGGATTACTTGTTTTTTCTCCAATTTTTATGGATTATTGCAATGTGATATAGAATTTTTCAAATTAAAATAATGAATAATATTAACAAATGTTGGATTAATGTTTTCGGTGTAAATTAATTATAGACTATTATTATTATTTGTATATTTATATATAAAAATATATCGTAACGGAACGTATTGGATAGTTTTTTAGAAATGACATGTTACGTGTCATGTGTTCGTGTCGGTGTCATATAGAAAGTCACGCAATCTGCCTGCATCGACATTGCGTATGTTGCACTATTTATCATTCACGACGCGTAAATGACTACACATGGCATGCCGCGTATAGACAAATGCCTATCGTCGTCGCGATATGTCGGGCCGGTTTCTGCTTCGGGACATCGAAATCGAATCTAAAGTTAGATGGGGAGAGGGAGGGAGGGAGAGTGACAAAACCCTGAACGGGGGGGTACGCGCATGGTGTCGGTGATGGGAGTCAACAGTAAGGGACAGTCATGGTTTGGTGACATGGGCGGGGGGGATGGAGGATGCGCGGAATTCTCTTCACTTTTCTCGAGTGGAATGAGATTTCCCACGTGCACCTCGTTGAATTTAAGGCCATCGATTCCGTGAATGTTGTCCCCTCCATAACGCACGGCCCTACAACGTCTGTCGTTTTTTGAGTCTTGACCCCCCCAAAAAAAGATGAAATGTTTAGCATCCTTGATTAGTAAAATTAGGGACGAAAAAAGTTGAGGGAGCATGAATCCCGCAATTTTCAAAGTGTTTTTGAAGTGATTAGATACGAAGAGTGCGATTAATTCCCTAAGTTCTTTTGCAATGGTTGCAGAGTTAGGTTAAAAAAAAGTGGAGATCATTTCTCTTGTCCAAGTAGGTAGTGGGTCGATTTTGAGATGTGCATTGAAACTTATGTCGTGATCAATGAAATGGGTAGTTACCACATCCCAAAAACGTGGTCCTTTTGCCAAAAAAGTTTGGTGAACAATTCTAGAAAGCTAATGATTGTAGTTAGTGTCCATCATGACTTGACTTTTCTTTATCAATATATTACTATCGTAATAAATTAGACAACTTTCCCAACTGACCTAAAAGATGCTGTGTTCCAGCAAAAAAAAAAAAGAAGATGCTGTGAAATGCTAACATCATAATTGAAATTTACTTGATATTAACGATGATTTGCCCCCTAAAATCAAATTCAGATTGTGTAAATGTTTTTCATGGATCCGGATCTCTATGTCAGGTACCGACATTTACCATTCTGAACTCGTGAGCATGTCGTCAATTTTCGTATATCTTGTCGCTTTCGCCCTAAAAAGCGAGGCTTATGTGGGGTAAAATTAAAGTTTGATTGGCCCCATTAGCATAATCATCATCATGGTTGTCGTCATCATCGTCAAATCCTTCATTTCCCCAAAAACCTATACTTTACCGTTCCTTTCTCCAGCAAGTCTCAATCAACAGGAAGAATCTTCACCAGCCACGCCCGCGCGTCTCATTCTTCATTAATCGGTAAAAAAAAAGTGAGGATTGACGTAGACCTAATGGGGAATGGGAAATTCTCACTCTTCATTAAGAAGGGGCATTAACTATTTCATTCATGAGGGGGTGCCATAGGACCACTTGGTATCTTCCGGGTCAATCGACCCAATTTCATAAGATTACTAGAGGAACTTAGGATCGCGCGCAAATCAAAAGAATTGAATTTAAAAAAGAAGGAGCTGAGATTGATTGGGGTTTTGAGATTTTTGTTCTTCTGGTGGGCTAATCAGGTCAAATCTTGCTGAAAGGCCTGCTTTCCAAGGGCTTGAAACCACGTGTTCTCTTAATTAAAAGTGCAGGCAGGATTAATGAAAGAAAAAATGGGGATTAATTAAGAGGAATGAGAAGTGTCTGGTAAATGGCAATGACAGATACCAACTTAAACAAATGAAAATGATGCCCTAGCCTTCAAATTGACCCCCAGCTTGAATCCAACCCGGATGGATGATGTCTCAACCAAAGGATCCGGCTTGCTCTGCGAGGAAGACTTGGCATCTTCAAAAACAATAATAATAATGGAAATAATATTTATAAAACTAAACCCTTCATAAATCTATGGATGCCCACCAAATTAAAATCTCATTAAAAAAAGATCGAATGAAAAAGGAAAAATTTAGATTGGAGTACGATATTGTATATTGATTTATTAACAACACGATGATGCAATCTAGCCTTTGAGCCATTTCAATATGACAAATTAGACAATGATTCGATGATAGGCCGGTTTTACCAAACAAAAAGAAAATCGAAGGAAAAAAAAAACAAAGAGAAAAATAAGAGGAAGATTCGTTGCCTCTTGCTCTAAGAAAACTTGTTTGATGGGGTATGAAACATAGTAGGATGGACCACTCGCGGCCATTGGGACCAATGGCCGCTCATGTGAATCATACCCGATCTAATCACGGTTTCAATATTCGAAATCCTTTTAAGGTTTACGTAACAAAATTTTTCCCCCTTTTTTTCAAAGCGCATGGGCCCCACGAGGCGACCCGTGATTGGCTCCACGCCCCAGCTAAACAAACAAAAAGTCAAAAAGTCAACCCGATTAACCGTATAAACCGACTCCCCGAGGGCGCCCCTCTCCTCCTCGTAATCCCGCTTAAGGCGTACCGACACGCCATACGGATCCACGTCAGCTCGGCAGGGGGGGGGCCCCGGGGGCATTTCCGTAAATGGGGCCGGGGCTGTCGGCCCCGTTAACCCCGGTTAGGACAACCTAACTAGGGGTCGGGGGTCGCCGGTCAACATCCTGCTCCTGCGGGGCCAACTCTCCCTCTCCTTCTCTCTCTCTTCCTGAAATCGAGCGTCGGTGACTCGGGCCGGGTCAACTCGGCGAGTCGGGGGGGGGAGCTGGTGTCTGCAGGAAGGAAGTGCCTTTACAGGAGAGAGAGAGAGAGGAGAGGGGAAGGGAAAGGGACAGGGTATTTAATCCATGAACGCCTCGCTAAATGCGTCCTCAATTTGAGTGAAATACACGTACCCACATAGAGAGAGAGAGAATCAAGAAAGAGAGAGAGGGTGAGAGAGAGGGAGGAGGGAGATGGCGGATTCGAGCGATTCGGTGTCGATAGACATGGAGACGTACTCCCCGCGAGGAAAGGTAGCCCGCATTTCCTCCGTCTTCTGCTGTCGCGCATTGCGCGTCGGATGCGATTTCTGGGTTTGGGTTTGCTCCGATAATGCAGGATGGCTTTTGCGCTTTGCTTTGGACGAGGATGATGTGGGGAGTCGTGGGCTGGTCTCGGTTTTCCTAAGTTTGCTTCGCGTGTTTTTGTTGTTGTGTTTTTTTTTTTTTTTCGCCCTCTGCTTTTCTGGGTGGCATTTTCTGGTTTTCCACCGGTTTTATTAACTGCGAATTGTGTTTTATGGAGTCCCCCGAGAGCGTTGAAGATCGTTATGTGAGTTTCCGGATTGGTTTCTGAGAGGGAATGATCAAAGAATGCGCATTTTTCCTTCCTGGGATTGACCCTTATGGGATTAGGAGCCATTTGGGTCTGAATTAATTTCGACTTTTATGGTTTTTGGGGATTTACTTTGATGGAAGCAAGGAATATAGTTGTTGCCCATGGTGGCCTCTTCCTTGGGTCTTTGATCGAAGCATGCCCTTCAAGCGATGACTTGCGGCTTTGTTCGCGTTGTTGTGTGATTGACAGTGGCTCTGCCCTATTTTAGGGGTGTAATTCCTCTATAGGAAGGAGCTGGTGTTGCTTTATGCCGTTTTGGTGTTGATAGAATAAATGATCGAGATCAGTTTGAGCTATGTATTTACAGTTTCTTCGAATGGAACATGTTTCGCATGCAATTGCAAACAAAAGTTGCTAGCTTTAGGAATAGGTTACTAGTTTTCCAGACAAGGGCCTAGTGTCTCTTTCTTTCATCACTGGGATCTCTTTATATCATGCTGAATTTCGTTCTCTCTTCTATTATAATTCTTTTTATGCATTGTTGCGAGATGGTTATTTCATTGGCATCATTTCTTGGGTATTCATGTTCAGGAGCACCTCATAAGAACCAGTCAAGGTCTAGTGTCGGTTGCAGTATTTGGAGATCCAGACAAGCCAGCCCTCGTGACTTATCCTGATTTAGCACTAAATTGTAAGTGAAATGGAATTTTCGTTTTCCTTGTCTGAGAAATACTCTCTCTTTTCTCTCAAATTGTTTTTGCATTTTTAGCGAGGCAAGCTCTTTATAGAAAGCTTTGTTTGAGAAGAAAACAAATTATCAATACCTATTACTCTGTGAAATCTTCACAGTTGTCCCTGAAAATGAAAAGAATTGTGCATGAAAACATAGCTTGAAAGCAAAGTCCCTGGAATGTAGGGGTACTTCATGATCTCATCCAGCCTTTTTCTAAAAGATACAATTGCCGTTTCTTCAAATTTTGCAACAAAGTTAAATGTCAGAAATTAGAAGAATTGTGATGGTGTAATTGCTATCTTCATATTGGCCAAATTTTTTGTTGCTTAGCATCTTTGTTGCTTATCAAGAGCTAAGTGGACATTGTTCTCTTCCCTGTTCTTTGTAGATATGTCTTGTTTCCAAGGACTATTCTTTTGCCCAGAAGCATATTCTCTACTGCTTCACAACTTTTGTATATATCACATTAGCCCTCCTGGGCACGAGGTGCGTGACAAATCACTGGCACTGTCTGGATGGAATTTATGCATGGCTTTCTCTAGTTTCTGTTCCATTGAATGCCATGATTCACACCGTTTCTTATTTCGGAAAGTTTTCAAGAGGCATTGCAGTTAGGAGCTGCCACTATGAGCCCCGATGATCCTGTTCCCTCTGTTGATGACTTGGCAGATCAGGTTGCTGAGGTTCTCAACTTCTTTGGGTAATTACAAATTACATCTATGTTGAGTTTCCAATGGTAACATGCTTTACAAAGGAAATGGCTACAGCTATTGCTCCATCTTAGTCAACTTTAAAGCTTATCTTGCAGGCTTGGAGCTGTGATGTGTATGGGGGTTACAGCTGGAGCTTACATCCTAACACTTTTTGCTGTAAGATGCATGCTTTTTTTTTTTCTTTTTGGGTAGCATATGGAAATTTTCCCTTTTCAAGTTTTTAATATTCAACCTGAATGGTGTCCTCAAATTGACAGATGAAATACAAGCACCGGGTTATTGGTCTTATACTTGTTTCTCCTCTATGCACAGCACCATCATGGACAGAATGGTTGTTAAATAAGGTCTTGTTTTCCATCCGTTTGCTAATTTTGCTTGATGTTTGATTTTTTGGTTCTCTGACTTGGAACTTGTAACTTGTTTAGGTGATGTCGAATTTACTTTATTTCTATGGCATGTGTGGAGTGATCAAAGAATTACTGCTTAAGAGATATTTTAGCAAGGTAATATTGGTCTTTATGGTCGTTCCTTGGGTCCTTTGGTTCCCTATTTTATCTGTGCTGATGGAATCTGCTGTTGGAGTCAGGAGTTGCGTGGTTGTGCCCAAGTACCAGAGTCAGACGTAGTTCAAGCCTGCAGAAGGGTATGTCCTTCTCCAGCCTTTCGCTTTTTTGTTCATGATAAACTATCAATTGATTTGGAAGTGTGGATTTGTTTTATTGTAATAGTTGTGCTTGTAATGCTCGTCTGATACCAGTTGTATCAATGTTTCATATTGCAGTTGCTGGACGAGAGACAGAGTTCTAACGTTTGGCGCTTTCTTGAGGCAATTAATGGGTATAATCCTCATCAAGAGATATATTCCTTTCCCAGAAAATAGTCAACACACAAGTTAAAGGATAAAGAAAAAATATGGTCACTTCCTCTGGAATAAAATTGTCTACATGGCTCAGTTCTTATGGTGAAAGTCATGTCATCTTTGCAAATTCTGTCACGAAAAAAGGGTCCTATTTATTCGCAAGAATTCTTCAAATTTTTCTATTTGTGCTTTCATTTTAAATGAAAACAGTCTTATTAATGCATTTGGCAAAGTTGGAGAACGAAAGTTTGGGAAGTTTTGTCAAAATTAAAGCTACGAAGTGATTGTAACTTTTTGGTGTTGGTGAATGCAGCGTTTTCATTTACAGTGAAAAGATGGAGGATTAGAGTGTGACCTATCTTATAGTTTGGCTAGAAAACAAGTATTTGATAACAATATTTACCCTTAAAAAAATAAAATTCATTTTATCGTACCGCACATTGTCGAGAAATTTGACTACATTGACTAAAAGCGCTAATCACCTTTATATCAATGAAAAACAAGTGAAATTTTCTTTTGAAACTAAATGAGCCTAAAGCATGGTTTGACGTGAACTCTTACCTTGTTCATTTTGATTGGGCCTAAAGTTGTAATGTTGTCTTGCAGGAGGCCAGACATAAGTGAAGGGTTAAGAAAATTGCAATGTCGCTCGCTTATCTTTATAGGTGAGCACTCTCCATTCCATTCGGAGGCAGTTCACATGACTTCGAAGATGGATAGAAGATATAGCGCGTTAGTAGAGGTATGTAATGGCTCTCTTATCTTGGGACCCAGCCTGCTGGATTGATTGAAAATGATCTTGATTAAAACTTGATGTGTTTCCAACTTTCTGGGATTTACAGGTTCAGGCATGTGGAACGATGGTAACTGAGGAGCAGCCTCATGCCATGTTAATACCGCTCGAGTATTTTCTCATGGGATATGGCCTGTACAAGGCTTCAAAAGTAAGCGTCAGTCCGAGGAGCCCTTTGAGTCCGTCGTGCATTTCTCCGGACCTCCTATCCCCTGAGAGCATGGGCTTGAAATTGAAACCAATCAAAACACGGATCTCTCTGGAAGTCTGAAAGGAGATGGGAGTGGAAGGTGCTGTCTTGCCTTTTTTCTTTTTTCTTTTTTTGTAATTTACATACTTCAAGAGTACCCATTTTCCTTTGAATTGGACTGTAATGGTATAGGATCTAGAGTGTAGATAAAGAGAAAGAAGAGAGAGTCAGGAGGCAAATTTTGCAAGAAAGAACAAAGTCGATTCTTTCATTTGTAAGCGTAAACGATAGTTGAGGAGGGGTTCAGGATCTGTAAATCTCTGGAATAATCACTTATCTGGATCTTGGCAAGCAAATAAATTGCAAATAACTGGTTCTTCACAACGAGTTTTTACATGGGTTCTCATCTGATCCTACACTTTTCTTGTTGAAAAGGTTATGTTTTGTTGATACTTGATAGAACATGAGAGTTTGAAGGATAAATATTGCAGACACTAACTTTTCGCACAAGCAGCTGTAGAATCTACATACCAATATGCACACGGCATGAATTTGCTCAATGAAAGCCCTTTGCCGTCTGAACTTTGCTCGTGGAACTGATTTTTTACATCACTAACTTACGGCATCAAAATCCTGAGATGTTTGGGTTTTGAGAGTTCCATATTTTTTTTGATGGGCGAGTTAAGCATGTCCCGTTTTCTCAGAAAGCAAATGATATCTGTGGTGTCGTTTAGCATTGAGGCTAAATGAGAAAGAGGAAAAAGAAAGGACGGCAAAATCAAAGATGGCATCATCTGAGATTGCTGGTATTACGCTATGTCGTACCGTCAGTGATTTGTCATGGTGAAGCGGTATTTCGCGCATTCTCATACGCTAAGCTTTGCTTACGTTTGGTATAAACTATGGACATTCTTTAGTATACTGCTGTTCAGAAGTCATCTCAAATCAAAATAATGCCCTGTAGTGGGGCCCTTGGTCGATATATGAGATGGGAACGTTGCACTTCGGATTCCTTCAACGGGACAATGACTCGATCAGTGGAACTTATCAATCGTTAAGGTCAATAATCAAGAATATGAAGGACCGCCACATTCGATATGGATGGCCACATACCGATCGAGTTCGAGTTTTCATCTTTTCTTGGTTCGTCCATTTCAATTTGTCGTGTTCTAGGGGGGTCGGATTCGTCTTCCATCAAATCTGTTGCACGAACAATTCTCAATGGTTCCAAGAAGTTTTTCTATTTGCTCTCGGCGTTATCTGGACACGCCTAATTTTTTTTATTGAAAACATGAATGAATGACTAAGACCATTGACCAAAGTGAATAGCCTTCCTTTTTCTTTTTTCCATAGGAAACACAACAAAGATGGCCGGCTCATTTGCACCGTTTCTCGTTGAGGGACCATCACCGTACTGTCTATTTTCATACGTCGTATCCTCCAAATTTAACAAGGCTACAAGAGGAAGAAGAGGCCTCTTTTTCTTCTGATCAAATTCATAGGATTCTCTAATCATCCCACCATTCCAAAAAGGCATCAATTCATAGCGTTCTCACGTTGTATATCACTTGAACAGTCCATGCACTTGGGGATTCAAAAATAAGTACCAATAGAGTAAGGGGATTCGCATCCCTCGCATGTGATCGGAGGAGATGTTGCAAAGCCATGGAAATTCATGACTTCGGCATTCTCTTCCCGGTTGGATGCCTAAGGTATACACCTTTCGAGCTGACAAGGTCTTGGGTTGAGATCTCTTCCAGGCAGGCAAACATGTCATGTGGATCGCTGGCCTATACCTTCTATACATTGCTGCATTGATACATGACTAAATCCAAAAGGCGTTCTTTATGATCGATAACCACTTAAGCAAATGCAATCACTCCTTCAGACAGCAGAACTGCCGAACCAGAGCGTTTTCAATTAGAAGGTGTCGAGAAGCATCCCTCTAATTGTCCTGCAACAAGCCAACACAACGGATAAGCAAACACAGTACAATTGCCTGAGGTAACTTTGAAGGCATAGAGGATACACCACCAAAAACTTGTTGACGATATGTTTTCATTGCAAAATAGTCTGTAAATACTTGATTCGCTCACTTGCCTTGTGTCTCCAAATTAATTCATGCGAAACTTCTGGATGCTGATGCTCCTCTGGATTTGGTTAGCACCACTGCTTCCATCCTCATTGTGATGAGCCTTCCTTCGATTCATCTCGGAGTACATTTCCTCAATCATTGGTTTCCAAAGACGGACACGTGCGTTGATAAACCAATTGGATACCTGTTCATAACCCGAATAAAGCATCGACATTCAGGGAAAGAGGGAGATCAAAGCAGACGCTACTTCAGATCCGCTGGAACAAAGAGCCAGCAGATTCCAGCATGACTTCAATTAAGAAAGTGAGGAAGAAAGACTACTTGGCTTCTTGTCAGTCCGCTTTTGAGTGCCAGTAGATGCTTCTCGGCATCCTTGGGATACCTGAATTTTGTTGAGTGCTTAGCAAAATCTCCACAGACAAACAAAAATTCCCATTTACCTAACATTCCGTGAATTCTAGTCCAAACAATAAAAAAGGTCCTGTGAAGAGAGAGGACTCACGGGTGAAGAAAGTTTTGAAACATCCAAGCCCGTAGCACTGAGACGGACTTTTCCGGTAGGCCTCTCTGGGGTCTCCATAACTGTTGGTCTTTCCTTTTGAGCTGCTGGAGTGCCCACTGCCTTTGTATGAATGAGGCCTCAAAAGATCTTGCCCGATCTCCCGTGCTTGAGTGGCCGAAATCCTCCCCCATTGCAAGGATATAGTTGCTGATCCTCTCTCTGAGGTTCTTGTACAGAATCGAGATGGTGTGAAGTGCGAAGCGGGTGTGTATCTTTGGGTCCAGTTCAGTTGCTGCGTGAAATGCAGATATCACTGTGTGGATCTCGTCCAAGCATTGGTTGTATCGGTCATCGACCTGAGGCAACATCACAGTCAAAGTCCATACTTAACTAACATAGCAGTTGATGTCTAGAGATGCTATGCTGAATCACTTGTGGTGTATTGTACTAACGGCTTAAAGAGATGGAGTGTCAAATTCTTGTCGGAATGGCATAAATTCACAGAAACGGAGATCTGTGATCAGATGGTTACATTACAATAGCCAGTGACATCTATTTGTAAAGGCGTAAATCAGCACGGTATAAATTGTACCTGAACCTACCTTTAAATTATTGAGCTAGAATGCAATTTCAAGAGCATCATTTTCATCTCTTGTTTTATGGATTTATGCGATCTCCTGCCAAGTACTCTAACGTGTATGATATATCCTGCAAGTGTCATCCCCGAAAACCTAATCATAGACCAAGTTAGATCAACATACCACTTGTAGCAGAGTCAACAACTGGGCTTTCTTAGCTTCAACTTCTTGTCGCTGGCCAAAAACTTCAAGTTCTTGTCCTTCATCGACACGACAGTCTGATGAGAATTGCGACTTGCTAGTCCCACTCCCGAGCCCGCTACTTACATAACTGACCTTGTTTAGATTTTCCAGTGAATAGCTTGCTATCTGAGCAAGAATTTCCTGAATTCCACTCAAGTACTTGGATCCAGCTATGAGTTGTGACAACTGAGGTGCCCCATAAGAAGCAGAACATAGAGAAAGCTCCTTATTGTTGCAGGAATTCAGTCCTGATTTGTATGCTCTTCTTTCATTTGAAAAATGGTGACTCGCACCGGCATTGCTTATCTCTGAGCACTGATCAGAGATATTCGGCAAATTAATTATCGAAGACTTTGATGAGGCAAGGCTGAGTGAGAGCTCATTACTGGAATTAGGGGGGAAATAAGCACAACCCATATGTATATTTAGGTTCCCGGATGATATCCATCCAACAGTATTTGTATTTCGGGCAACAGGATAAGGTGGACAGACAGTTCTTGATTGAAACCTGTTAGCATTCCCCTTACATGTGCCGGCCGGTTCATCGTAGCTGCAAGTTCCAAATGACATATGCGAAGCATTAGCACTATCATTTGGTATATTCCCAACTTCTAACAGATCGATTGATGGCAATGAAATTGGCAAGCCATTTATATTTTCTTGGAGATCCCTTCTTGAGGCCAAAATTGCAGGAAAAGAAGCAGGAGAAATTGGCATTGCTCCATTGAAGTCAGGAGCATTCCGAATGGCATCGATCCCATGAAAGGGAACCGATGAATCGGAAATAAACTGTGAACCGGTTATTCCAGCTTGTAGATCACTGATCGATTCTCCTTGAATGTTCGAATGTATTGGATACCCGACTGTGTGGTCTGAGTTATTCTTGTTGAGTATATCTGACTGCAGGAAGGAGCTTGCAGATGCGTGTGCCGAAACACCATCCAGCAAAAAAGAGGCTCGGTTTGACATATCTACCGAAACATCAAACAAATTATGCTCCATTGCAACATCAACACATCACAATTCTGACAAGGTCAGTTGGAAATCTTCAATCCTAGGATCTCACGTAACTTGGCTCATGAAGATGAGCTAGGTCCCAACCCTGTCGAAACCCTTTTCTTTATGTGAAAACTTGGCTCATGAAGATATTTCATCTTATCTCAAAGTTCATTTCCCTGAAAAACATCAAAGTCACTTCGGTTACACAATAATGTGGAGGATGCAACATGACATCATAACCATTAAACCCATCAGATGGAACTGTGCAGATCACATATTCAGTTGTAGAGAGATCATCGCACACTCAAATATCCCATTCGACGCTCTTCCAATTCAAAGTTAGAAACTTATGCCGAGCACTTCATCAATCACATCCCCTCGAAAAACCAAGAAATGGAGTGAGAAAGTGCCTTTCATGTAAAGCAAGTGAGAAACAGTCAAACAAGACTGATCTTTTATCTCTCTTCTAGGTTTTCCTCTCCTACTATTACGGTAAATTGAAGAAAATGCAGGAAGCAGAAACCAGAATTTGGAGCAGCCATAAGTGCCAAGAAGTGAAGAACACACTATCGAGTCAAACCGACAAATATTTTAAGGAAGCAGGTAGAGTCAAAACTACTAAATTAAGCTTCACCATGACAAACCTCTGATTTGCTTGCCGAGTAGCTATTTCCTTGACCAAAAAAGCAGAGAATGAAGTTGAGAATGCATGTCCCCGAGGCCTAATCACAAGGAGAACACCAACATGTGTAAAGATCTCATTAAGTTTCCACAGATAATTCCCGATACTCAGATTGTACCAGTATATCCCACCAAAAAGTTGTTTGTATTTTACTGATCGACATTGTATGGGTGCTTCCTTCATGGAATCTAAAACAGTCACAGCAATGCAAAATTCTCACTCCTTCACATGAAATTATTGGCCTCCCCTTCCTTTCTCCATAGTTCAAAAAAAAAAAAAGAAAAAAAAAAAAAAAAAAAAAAAAGCACAATCTGAGACCACAGGCAGTGCAACTTTATTTTCCTTTATTAACAGAAAAGTGGTAAAAAAGAGAACATAGATTGTACCTGGGCAGAGAATTTCACACCCCCACCACTTCTCAAACACCTCAAGATGAAAAAGAAACATACAAAAAGTGGGGTTGTTTATCCTTTTAAAAATGCAATCTTTGCATGGAGAGAGAAGTAGGATTTCCTGAAAAACCCAAGCCCCAAGAAACAAAAGATTGAGAGCCTCTATGCCATTAAGGACGACTCTTTTTCCTCCTGCCCACAAGAAAACAAGCCAAAAGCACAAATGGGTTTTCTTTGAATTATACAAACACTCAATCTCAGATAACCCCTTAAAAAGGAAGAAAAGGAGTGTCAAAAAGTCCAAAAGCAGGGTTCTGCACCAGGGTTGAATGAACTGGACCCATTTACTAAACACACTCTCACAAAGACTGGAGAGAGAGAGAGAGATCACTGTTGGTTGCAGTAGGCACTCATATGTGTTACAGGCTTTGGAGGGCCCATTTGCTATCACAGCCTTGCTCTGATCAACTTTGTCCTCCTCACAACCCTTCACCATCTGCTGCATCATGTCTCTCTCTCTTCTCTCTCCTCCTGCAATCATCGCAATCAAAATATCTGGATTCTCTCTGTTCCAACTCCTGTTCATGGCAGGTCCTCTCAGCATCACCCGCCATCCCCTCTCCCATCTCTCTGTTTTTAACCCCTCCTCAGAGATGAAAAAGAAAGTCCTTTGCTTTTTTAGCCATTTTCGACAACAAACCCAATGCTGATGAGAAAGGTGAGGGAATGGGGTAACGAAAGTCTCGTGCTTTCTCCTCTGAATCCAACAGCCAAACCCATCAGACGCAAGAAAAAAACAAAACAAAAACAGAAGCGGAAAAAGCAAAACACCCCCACTCCCCACCCCAAAGAAAAAAAAAAGAATAAAAAAAAGAAGAGGGAAAGCTCTGTAGCTTCAGCAGCTGTACTTTTTGGAGAGGTATGCAGTGAGAGAAATGAATCAGAGACAGATGATGATGATGATGATGATGATGCAAGCAAAGGATCGAAAGGATGATGGTGAGAGAAAATCTCTGGTGAGAAGATCTTTGACGAACTTATGGGGGATAGCAATTAACGTGCTCCACCCAACTTCTGCATGGGACAATTTTTTCACCCCTGAAAAACTCTCGAGTGTGCATTCATTTGCTTCGAGTGTTATCATACGCAATTATGAGGACTAACTCAGATTTTCCTCATGATGAAGGAAATAGTTATGTCAGGCTTCAGAACATTTTGGGTTCTGTCCGTGTCCTATGTTTGTTATTAATAAATAAACGATGGTGTAAAAAAATCCAAAACACTCTTTATGAGATTGTCTTTGGAGATGTGTCCAGTACCTATTCTTGTTCTTGTAAATAATTTTTACTCGAAAATAATTTTTCATTAATTTTAGACGATTTTTGAACATTCAAAAGTGTCTAGTAATAATATAAAATTTATATTTCCGAAATAGAAATGCATTTATATTTTTCTCTTTTTTTCCTTTTCTTTTTCTTCTTTCTCCTCTTCTAGATTGCCAACCTCTATTAGATGAGAGACAGCAACCTTAACAGAACCTCACTAGCCCTCGACCCGAGTGAGGTAGAGCCTTGCTCAACCATGGTGAGGTTTTTGGCATCCGATGGATTGCCGCCATCATTGAGGTTAGCAATTGATTGGAACCTTAACAGAACCTCACTAGCCCTCGACCCGAGTGAGGTAGAGCTTTGCTCAACCATGGTGAGGTTTTTGGCATTTGATGGATTGCCGCCATCATTGAGGTTAGCAATTGATTGGAAGAAGAAGAAAACGAATAAGAAAAAAAAGAATAAAGAAAAATACTTCATTCTTTAGTTATTTTTAAGAACACATAAACAACTTTTTTTTTTTTTACTTCTTCATCATGTTTCTAATTAATTCCCATGAACAAAAATGTCACAAAATGGATTTTTTTTTTTTTTTTTTTCCAATAAACAAAAGAATAGAAATAGTCATTATTTAGTTGGTTATCAAACAAAATCTAAGATTTTTAGAGGAAATACATAAACCCATCTTATGTAATTAAGAGAAAAAGGATGGATATTTCTCAGATAATTAATTTCATCGAAAAAATAAAATTCTTTTCTCATCAACATAGATTTTTTTATAATATTAGGGAAGACTATACTAATTTGATTTAAATTGGCTACGTTCTTATACATCTTATTTGTAGTGACTATAATATAAGTGAATAGAGACATCGCTTATTAATTTCTTTTAGGTTGTTTAGAATGGGTAACGTATTTTTCTATGGGTTAAGTAAGAAAATAGTTCATAATTGTATTGATTTTTGTCTAAACATTATCCGATTGCGTTGAGAATAAAATTAACACGTTAAGTATGCATTCATGAACAGAGTTATAAAAGATAACTTTTATTACAAAGATCTTATTTGGAGTTTTCTTTAACTGCATTTGGATTGGGTTGACCCATTTACCCACTTTGTTCGATCAAGTTTTGATATCTATTTCATATATAAGTCACATTCTGATTGAATTTTCTAACACGATCATTAAATGGATCGTGTTAGGATAGATTTAGTTAATGTTGTAATTTTAATTTGACACGCCACACGCGACATATGAACACGAACAAGCGAAGTGAAGGTTTAGTAAAATAACACAGTAACTTTCACGCGTGGTGCCTTTTGTCATTGGCGATGCGCAGTAGTACACTGAGAAACCGAATCTCCACATCAGTATGCACGATCAAGTACAAAATGAAAAACCATTTTCCCTAGCACTTAAGAATCCGTAAATCAGAGAAAAATAAATTTGTACAGCATGGACTAATAAAATTGAAAATAATCCAGACCAAACAAATTTATAATTGCAAACTTAATAGTCTCACACACAATAAATATATCTAACTAGTGAATGAATAACTTGCACATTGCGCAATTTAAAACTCTAAATCACGTAACTGATAAATCAAAGCATAGTAATTAGATAAAAACATTTCAGAATCATCACTTCTTCTTATAATTGAAAATAAAAAAATCGAAATGTTGAATCCTCAATCTATATCGTTGGAAGACCTTTATAATTTCAGTACTTCAAATAACAGTAAACACAAAATATAATTGAAGTTATCACAATTATAAATTCGGCACCCTAGAGTCCTATCGTTATGTGAACTTTGTTGACCCGACCCGGTGGATCTCATTGGGCACCGGTCCATATAAATCATCCAGTGCGACCTCGGCCTATTCTGACCCGATAACAGGCCCACGCATGCATGGGCCTTGGTCAACCAAAAGCCCATAGAAGACATTTTATTTATTTTTATTTTTTTCTGTGGTCAGACCATAGAAGACCCGTCTTTGTGAACATTTTCCATCATTTGACGAAGGATGAACATTAGAAAGCAACGACCAAGTCTCTCTTCTTCCGTTCTATTTTTTTTTCCGGGGAACCGTATCCAGTGGCGCATTGTACAGGTTCACGAACCGACGAAATCTTCCAAGACGCACGCGTCACCCCATCCCAATGCAGTAGAAATCAAGGGATGTAGTGAGCGTGAAGAACCGAAGCTCGCATCGTTTGACCGTCACGAACACCGATCTCTCGACATTACATTACCTACACCTTGATGGCACTGATTTTTCCAGTGGCAGTCAAACAACACGTAGAGTTACTTTTAAGGTGCATTTGTTTTGCTAAAAACTTTATGATAATTAAAAATATATTCCATGAAAATCATTTTAAAGGGAAAATGGTTAGTTTTCACTTATTTGATGGTTTAGGGAAATCAATTTCCTCCTCGCTAGAAGAGAAAGTCATTTTCCCTTGTTCCAACCTTGTTGCATTCAGTGCATGGAAAACATTTTTCGTAAGTTGATCAGTTTTCCGTCGTCCAAATGCTTAAACGACTCCCCAAAAACGATTTCTATTTTTTCAAATATATAGACCCTCAATTTCATTGAAGAAGTCGGAAGGTTTGCGATCCACTGGCATTCATGCATAAGCGATACATACAGCAGTCAAACATGCATTCTGCGGTGTCATCCACTAGTAAAGTCGAAGTGCAAGGATGGATAATAGCAAGGTAGATAGATTTCGTCCTGTGGTAAGTTGAAAAAATGGGCGGAAACCGCCGTAGAAAAAGTGACGATTCGGGGTTCGCTCGAAGGAAGAAGATGGGGACAATAAATGGAGGACAGGGGAGGCGCAGCAGCTTTAAAGTCTTTTTGAATGTGAAAAGTGGATAAGATAAGTTGACGTGCTGCAAAAGGTAGGCACTAGATACGATCGAGCTTCAATGTCACATGTTCTCTCCATCACGCTCACAAGTTTCCCAAAGGAGACCCGTCCACTTCGACTTTGAAAAAGGTGTTTACATCCAATTGCCCCATCTCCTACTCTCTCTCTCTCTCTCTCTCTCTAGATCCATATTAATCTTTCACTTGGCAAAACATGTAAGACTTTATATGTTTGTATTGGTTTTGTCTTCCGCATCGATAGTTCTTTCTTTTGGAATCGGGATGAAAAGCATTCCGTACACTTTTGACGCACATGCACCCAGCAAATATCGACACCGGATGGTGTTGGACCCCTTGTTGGACCCCTTGTTTGTATCCAAATTATGCAAGAATTGCTCAAAGGGTTGTGTTTTTCCTTACAATGGACTCTTTAATTTGCGGGTCATGTATATGAACACCATCCAAGCCTAAAATTCAATTCAAAGCAAATGCGGGCGATATCCATTTGTGTAACGCAAATGTCCAAAAGTCTGGTTCCAGTGACAGCTCAGGCGACGGAGGAAAATGCAATTCTAGTTCGAGATCGAGACATGTAATGTTATGTTAAGGGAATATTCTTACCTCGACCCAAAATGGAAGAATCCGATGCAATCAGGAACGTCGGATTCACGTAAACAAACCCAAAGAGAGCACAAAGCAAAGGCTGAAGCTTTTGACCTCATTGCACACTCTCTTTTCGAACTTGAGTGCACGGAAACTGAGGTGGAAATTGAGACTACAATGCACAAAATGGATAGAGCAGCTACTGCAAGTCCACAGAGAGAGAGAGAGAGAGAGAGAGAGAGAGAGAGAGAGAGAGAAATCTTTAGCATTTGAAAATAAGGGCAAGATAAGTCAGATTTGTTGCAGAAATGAGCTATCTTTCAACATTTCATATAAACCCAAGAAGAAAAAAGAAGCATTGATCACTACTAGCATACTTAACTTAGGTCTCTCCTTCTCAAGCAAACATTTATATCTCTCATGCAAGCAAAGTAAACCTCAATACGCCACGAACCCGATAAAAAAAGGGAAAAAGAAAATCCCTATTAGCGATCGGCCCCCTCCACTCGGGGCGGAATCGGGTCTAGACAAGAATTTCACCTAATGAACTGATCGTTCGACGACCATATCAACCGTGCCCTCCATGCATGGACGCCACGGACACAACCCCGAGCTTCTGGAGATTCAGCTTTATGACGGTGTCGGCGAACATCTTCGTATCTTCGCCGGTGTTGCCCTCGGGGATGTCCACGACGTACGACTCCAACACCACCGTGTACACCTTCCCTTCCCTCTCGAACTCGTTCACCGACGTCACCGACCGGTAGTTCTTCAGCCGGTGCTCGCCCCCGACGACCCGGAAGCTCAGGACGTGCCGCTCGTCGTCCAGGATCTCGAGCCGCTCGGTGCTCGTCGACGCCGGGAGGCCCGACACGACCGTGACGTCCCTCACGCACCCGACGCGCACCGAGCCGTCGCCGCCGCCGTCGCCCCGCATGTGGCAGCTCTTGATGAAGTGCTTGTACCGCTGCGGGTTGTCGAAGCTGCGGACCAGGGGCCAGACGTGCCGGGAGGGGGCCTCGATCTTCTGCGTGATGAGGGACGTGCACGTGTTGGGTGAGGGCTCGAACCTGTGGTAGGTCCGGATAACGGAGTCGAGCTCCGCGAGCTCCTCCGGGGTCAGTCCTTGAGGCGGGCTCGGGCTCCTGCTCCGGTTCGGCTCCATCTTCCAATCTCTATCCCTCCTTCTCCTCACTCCCTCCACTCGCCGGCGAGAGATCGGAGCAAAAGAAGACTTAGCGCGCAAGAATAGAGGAGCGGACAAAGGAAGAGGAAGAAGTCGACGCCGGAGAGGAAGGAAGACGAAGCCCTTTATGGCGGAGATGGTTAGGGCTGTTTCTTTCGGACAGATAGATACGCCCGTGGACCGCATTTATTTACAAACTCGTCAGCCGGTTTGTCGTCTCCTTTCCCTCTCTTTTTGCGCTTAGGAAACCGGACCTGAAATTAATTTTTACTATTTTTAAAACGATGGAATATGATTGGCGGGTTTGGGCCGCAGACATAACTATAACAGGAAATTTGCCTGCCCGATGCGGCATATTTTGGTTATTATATGGTTTGCTTTCGGAACACGACAAATGGGAATCGTTCAATTATAGACGCGTCGGGCCATGTTTATTTTTAGCCAGCTTGGGGCCCCGAGGCGCTGCTGCATTACTTTAGGGCGATAAATTTGAAGAGTCGCAAGTATTTTATTCATCGAAGGCAGTGAGATGGTGACAGTTCACGTCCGTTGACCAATAATGACCCATCATCAGCCTTATATAACCTCACTGAGATTGGATAATATATATTATATTATATAAAAATAGAGAGAGAGAGAGAGAGAGAGAGAGAGATTTATAAAATAAACTGAGCCATGATATCAGACAAGCTGTTGGCGATGACCACGATGACCTACCATGTTGTGTGTGTGTGTGTCTTTTGAGCATCATCAATAGCATCATCAATATTTAAATCTAAGTGTGGACTATTTGGCATGGTAAGAAACAATGAAAGACATCACATGCACGGAAGATAGAGTTGATTTTGACGGCGAAAAGTAGGAAACCCTAGATTGTGGTACTCGACTTATATAATGTTATCGACACATCATTCTAGGGTATTTACTATTCTTCCAGTGAAAATATCTCAACAACCCTCCTTCCATCCAAGATGATTCTCTGTATCGAGTCGACACCTTTACAAAAAGTTTGAGGTTGCATGTACAATGAAGAGGTTTGATTCTTGCTTATCACAGGTTCAATGAAGATAAGATACGCAATACGCAACATCCACACTGTATGATATTTCTTAAAGCGCATCATACATCAACGAAAAAACTACATATACAATCTGTGAATTTTAGATAGGATTAATGAAGTTCGGAGATGGAAAAAGAGTGTGTTTGCGGGTGTTTCTTGACGTGGAGGAGGGATAAGATGGTGTAGTACAAAGAGGGAAGAAGCCAGAAGAAGAAGGAAGACTGAGACCGAGAGAAAGAGAGAGTTGTCGCCGTCGTTGAAGAGTTGGAAGGAGGAAAAAATTAGCTGCGGTATTCGTGGATCATGTGAGAGGCCCAACCAACTCTCGTGCGTGCGATGTCTCATCGCTCCCATACCATCCACTACTTTTCGCTTCCGCACACGGCCCCCCCACGCCGTCCTCCTCGTGCGCACGCCTGGGGCCATGCACACGGATAGATCATGATGAGTTTCGCATGAGAAGTACACATGATTTAGCGCGATGGAGGTGAATCGGGGCCTCGCCTTGGCTTTTCATCCACTGGGTGGTCTCGGACTTCCCTTCTCCCGAAAATCTTTATCGAAGTTTTGAAACGCTTACATCGATTAATGACGGTGCTGTTGCCGGCTCTCATATATTCAAAGAAGTCTTCATTGTTAAGATTCGGCGTACAATCATAACGAAATAGAGAATATAAGTGAGAAAGAGTATTGCAGACACAAGGTTTTATACTAGTGCATCCTTAAACTAGGATTACGTCCAACAAATGATTCAATTATAATTAGCACATCGCACTTTTACGTTACATCCATCAATTATAAGAGAAAAAAGATCATATCTACTTAGTAATTGGATCCCTATGTCATTCTGTCAATGAGGAGTATAAATCACATCTCAATATTCATCGTATGAAACAAGAAAAATTTCTCCATGTAAATTATCTTATTTTCCATTCTATGATTTCATGTGTCGTTCTTCATTCTTGTAGACTAGAGGAGTGATGGCACTAAAAAAAATTCCTATGTTACTTTTTCTTTAGGCTTTTCTTGCCCTTTCGTACATGTATACCATATATCTAAAAGAATTCTTATTTCTCAGCGGCATGAACATACAGGCTTGCTATCCCATAGAACAGCCGTATGCGTCACGAGCTAGTTAAGGCTAATTAACAAATGCATGTGATTCTGAGTCAGAACATCTTACAAATGATTGGTGAGATTTGAATGGCCTATGACCTCAAGTTCTTGGACTATAAATTTTTTAGACACTCCAACCGACTACCAACTTGAGGAGTTCACCTAATGATCAAGAGAATAGAACCAGGGGAGAGAATTAAGATAGCTACGTTGCAAATGGACGGTCATTGCTTCACAAAAGTAAAATCTTCTCGTACAATACTTATATTACGTGACATGCCAATACTGTATAATAGTATCGACAATGAAACAAATATTTGCATCAAGATAGTAACAAAGGAAGCCTCTCTTCAAAAGCTTCTATTAGCATTCAAGTGTTATATTCAATGTATCATAATAGAAAGCAAATTCGAAGGCCAATTTGACTCTTAAAATTTCGAAAAGAATTTATGAAACTTGTGCAAATGATGAATAGTAATGATCTATGTAGCACCGACACGGACACGTGACACGTGACACGACACGACACGACACGCCGACACGTCATTTCTTAAAAATAGAGAATTCCGACACGTTCCGACACGTTATATATTAAATATATATTTTTATATATAAATACATAAATAAATAATAATAAAAATAGCCTAGAATCAATTTACACGAAAAATATTAAATAATATCATTCATTATTTTAATTTGTTACAATAATACACAAAACTTAGAGGAAAAAACATTGTTTAAAGAAAAATGCTGAAATGATATTTTTAAATTTATTTATTTATCATATATAGCATTTTTTTATTACTTCTTACATAGTAAAAGATTTTTTAAAAAAATAAAACAATTCTAAAAAAAAACTGAAAAAATGACCCCATGCGTGTATATTTATAGCAATTTTATTACTTCTTTTGTGTATATTTATATTTTGACCCCTCAAGTATTAGAAATTTTTAAAATTGACCCCGTGCGTGTCGGAATCGCGTGTCGGAATTCGGACTCGCGTGTCGGAGCGTGTCGGAAAGAGTTGACCACGTGTCGGATTTTTCGACACTGGTTGACCGCGTGTCGGAGCGTGTCGGGACGTGTCGG
This sequence comes from Eucalyptus brandiana, assembly GCA_014182725.1. Taxonomy (NCBI): domain Eukaryota; kingdom Viridiplantae; phylum Streptophyta; class Magnoliopsida; order Myrtales; family Myrtaceae; genus Eucalyptus; species Eucalyptus brandiana. The sequence continues at coordinate 38,209,162 of CM024670.1, forward strand.
AGCGTGTCGGACACGTGTCGGAGTGTCGGACACGACACGAAGGCTTCCGGAGAGTGTCCGTGCTACATAGGTAATGATACAACGCTATCAAACATGGAGCGAAATCATGTATAATTGGAAAGTAATCAAGACAACTATAATTTGATTCTTAAAAATTTCTCATGTTTTCCAAACCTGGAATTTAAGTCCTTATGTAACGAGAGTTTTTTTTTTTTTTTCTCTTAAAGAGACCAAATCTCCAACCATCTATCTTTTCTTCCTTAATGCATTCATTATTATTTTCTATATTTTGTCTGTAATTACGCTTGTGCCCGTATGCAAGTTCCTTCATTAGATCAAAGTACATTTGCATTAATATCTATATTTTGTTAATCTTTCTCATGCATTTTTTTTTTTTTGGGTTATTGAAGCATAATGACTTTGTGGATCTCCCTAGAAGATGGGCCCTCCAGAACCCAATGTGTAGACCCACTGCGAGCCCATCTTTCGTCCAAGGGGTTAGTGTTTTCATGAGTTGGCCCAACCAATCGAGGCCCTTAGGGTTTTTCTGTTCCCAAATTCGTTTTGATTATTATATTAACGACGTGATTAACTCATAATAATCATCACGAAAAAGTTTCTTGCTAAAGAAGCGTTTGAACTTTTAACTAAACTTTGGCCATTGCCTTACTTAATAACTCTATCGACAAGTAATATCTACAACAAATGGATTGTTGCGATCATTGTCTTATCGACGGAAAGTTTGGTCGAGCCACACGAAACAAGCTCAGCATTCTATTTCGAGCATGTCGGTTTTGGGAAGGCCGTTTTAGAATTGTGGAACAAGTAATTACATACAGGTTAAACTCATCAATACTATTGCTTATTATGCAATAATCTAGATGAGCTAGAGATCAATTGCAAGACATACTATTGCTAGTTAGGAAAATGATAAAAAAAAAAAAAGTTATAAATCTATTATACTTATACCAATTCAATTGTAAATCTTTTTAGATTTTGCCAATTGAGTCTATTTGGCTAATTTTAGCCAAAAATTGATAGCATGGTTACCGGCGGTTTTATGTGGCATGACTGGCCCTGATGTGAAAATTTTCTATAATATTTTAATAATTTTGTTGGCTTTTCGTTTTCACTTCTTTACCTTTTTTTTTTTGCTTAAAGTTGAGATGACCTAATTGGATTTGGGTGTTGTGGCCTTTGCCATATCTAGGTGAGGCTGTGCGTCCTCGCTTTGGCCAGTGAAGGCATTGAGCGAGGGTCACTTGGCCAGTAAGAATTAGCTAGTGGCTCTTGCTAGGCCTTAGGAAAAAGAAAGTAACCAAGAGAAAAGAAAAGACCAAAACATTGTTAGAAAACTTCAAAAGATTATTAAACAATTATTTGAAAATATTAACGCCAGCGTTGGTCGTCCTATTCAGTCATGTTATATAAGACCGTCGGCGATTACTACATCGATTTCTTGTCAAAATTGGCTACATGGAATCGAATGGAAAAACACGAAAAATGTACTTAATTAAATTGATATAATTAAAATGTTTAGAACTGAATTAATATAGTACGATAAATTTAAGATTGTTTTTGTAATTTCTTCGTTGCTAATTTCGTGACGTAACTCAAGAAACTTGAATGTTAGGAGGGTCACATCACCTCTTATTTATCTCCAAAAAAATCAGTTCAAAAATAGAAGTCGTACTTCCAAGCTCATAAATTAACATGAAAATTTGAAAACCCACGCAGAGATACATTTCAATTACCAGTCGTCACCTAGAAAACAAGCGGCCTTCAGAGCGTAAACAGAGTGGATGGTGAGGGAGCCTAGTGCTCTCTGGGTCAGCTAAGCTCACGTCATTTTCACGAAATATAGTATCGGATCGTACCATGAAGAACCATTATTATAATTCCAGATTTAAAAGGTGGGAGACACATGCATGAATCCTACGTTGCGGTTTTAATGCGTCTTAAAGCTAATGTGTCCTTTTTATTGCTATTTTAATTTTCGTTATAATGATCTTATCTATAAGGTAGAATATTATTATATTGCAAAATAGCACACAGATCGACGAGCAAAAGTCAAGAGGGAATTTATAAGGAGAAATAATATTACTTTCCCCGTTAATGGGATAAATATTAGTTTAATTTTTTTTATAGTGAATGACGACATTGTCGAAAAAGGACAGTTCTTGACATCATTCTCTGGTTGAAAATGGAAACCAATGGGCTGCGTTTAATTTAATTAAGAACAAATTACAGGACATAGGCAAAAAGAAGTGCTTCTATTATTATATATTGACAAAGTGAGAATGCTTGGAATATCAACCACGTCTATGCTGGGCCGACAATTTTGAATATGAATTATCACGTCTGGACACGATTGCAATGCAAATACATAATTGATAGAGTTGACACGAATTCAACACACACACAATATATATATGAGCTTTAGAGTATAATTGATAAAAATACATCGTTTTGCACAATGACATGATTTGACAAAATAATAGAATCTGATCATGACAAGCATAAACGATTATGCTATTAGTGGAAAGATGCTTGAGAGATGTGATCAAAAAATTTGCAACAGTTTTGGTCCCTTCATAGCCTCTAAGTATCTATTAGATCAATAGAGTCCAAAATGATGCGATAAACAGCAAATAAGTATTAAAATGTCTACACAATAAACAAAAATTCGTGGCATCAATTTCGCAAAGTAATTTGACCGGAAAACACTAAATTTTACCAGCTCATCAACCGCATAAATCTTGTAGACAGTCATGTCTACTGCATATAATGAACACGTGGAAAATGTTAGACTCATTAACCAGCTCATCAACCGCATAAATCTTGTAGACAGTCATGTCTACTGCATATAATGAACACGTGGAAAATGTTAGACTCATTAAGACGGGATTCACAAGATTAATTTACCAAAGGACGCGTCAAATCATCATCTACTCTTGACCATGACCCACTTATTTTAAGGATTATTCGCAATTGAAAACGTCGCATTGCAAACCAATTGTGTTAAATCAGTCCTTAAGATTCGTACTAAGTCCATTTATTTCTCCCGTTTAATAAGTCCCTTTGGCGCATCGTCGTACATGATTTCCAAAAAGGCCGAGGCTTTTCATGGAAGGTAAAGACGGCACATCGAAAGTGGAGGAAACCTCAGCTTCGGGAGAGAGGTAAACAGCAAAAGAAAATCATGAGAAATCGAATGAGACAAGAACCCTAAGGATTAGCAGTATTTCGTCCTCTTTCGCTACCAAAACCAGGAGCCCCCCCACTAATCACATCTTCCCCCACTGCCGGTTGTGGTTCACCTACTTGTGATTAAAGAATAATAAAAGTAGCAGCACCAAACCACGCAAACCCCTAAAAAGTCCAATTATCCATTTGTTCCATTTTCACGTGGGTTCTTTTCTTAAGATGTGCTAATGGTCACGATTCGTGCTCTTGATTGGCGATTTAGGGTTTGCTAAGATTAAAGAAAAGGAGCGATGCGGTTGGGTCGTCTTTGGCCTTTGTTTGACCTGTTGTAGTTCCTCTTGAACTGCTTCATCAGCTGATTTCTTCCTCACCAACCACTCTCTTATCGTTCCACCAAATTCAGTGACAATGAAATGTTTGCTGTAACCCTATAAAAATTGGGAGAAAAACCTAGGAACAATCTACGCCTAGAAAATCCATATGTTTAACAATTTTATACTTACCAAGACCGGTTTACGGATGTGTGGGTTGGAGATGTGTGGATTGGACTACGAGTGAACAAGTGAGTCATATTCAAGAACCAATAATGGCTCGACATATTGTTTAGTAAATCAATTTTGTAAACCGGTTTTTTTTTTTAAGTTTGGCATTTTCCTAATATGTTTGCACATGAAAAACCTTTGACAAAGTAAATTAATAAAAAGCAAAAAGACAGAGAAATGGTTTATCTGATTGGGCACTTCCAAACTATCAAATTCAAACTTTTCTTCAACATAAAATAATTAAGAATATATAATATAATATATTTATATATAGTAATTGATATTAGTTCTTGAACTTATGTTTAAGATGCAAAGTTATCCTTGAATTTTCTCAACATGTTTATTTGTAATTTGGTTATCAAGAAGCGTATCAAATGTCATAAGGCACTTTGTAAAAGATATAATGCCACTTAACAAGACAAAAGCAAGTGAAGAAAGAACCAATTAAAGGGGATAACTTTCTAAATTAGCTGGTAGGTGATTTGATCGTGTTAGGTATGATACGCGTGAAATATAAAGTCAACCGGGTTAGAAAATTGCTCTCAACAAGATTAACAGAAAATAATGCCAATCCTTCATCGACTCATCCAATTTTTACAGCATAAATCATTAAATAAACTTGAGTAAAATTTCTAAGAGAATTGAATATTCTTCATGTACAATCGAAGACAGAGCCAACCATTAATTGTAGAATGTTATTGTTTCAGGGAGAATTTTGGCATAGGCAGTTCTACATTATACCTAGAGATGCATTCTTGAGGTGTAATGAGTCGTAACTCCCTACAAATCTACATAATTGTTATACAAAATGTCGCAACTCACAAGATGCAAAAAGTTACATGATTTGCTGACGAGATTTACCCAATTTTTCTTTTGTTCCATAATTGTCGGGGAAATGAGGATCTATCTTAAAGGATCATTAGAAACAACGAACAGGACAAGCATAGTCCCTGGTCAGGAAGAAAACGTGGTGGTCCATTTGTCCCTAGAAATCTTAAAAAGAAGTTGACACCATGAGAGGAGGACCATCCAGAAGGTGGGGGATTTAAAGGACCCCTGTTAGGTCCACCGGACAGCTTCGACGAGTAGACAAAAAAGCTTTAAAATATTTTGGCTAGAATCGAACGTCGGTCTTGTTTTTCACTCTCTTTCTTTTTTATTGGGAAATTTAACTTCTTGTGATGTCTATAGTACACACGTCCATTAATATAACCAAAGTTAGATACAACCGCACTTATAGAAATGCAGTGGAAGAGCGGCGCCGACGGTCGATCGCGTCGAATAAAGTTTGCCTCTTCGTTTCGATAGTGTTATCGGTACATAAGATTAGGAAAATCCGCCAGAGAAATTACTTGCTTCTGGCATTCAAATTTCTGTTGTTATATGTCGTCCCTGGCGCTCTAGGTTTTGGCATGGGGCGACTGGCATTTTGTCTAGGGCTATGACAGAAGGCAGTGAAAAGCAGAGAGAGCAGCTTTCTGTTTCAGCAAGCAAAAGAGTCAAGACAAAAAGCTCGACTGAAGCAACACTCATGGATCACACGAGGCCACATCCTCGGAAATCTACGTCACGCATAGCTCGCAGATTCAAAAGGTCGACGTCATCGCCCCAGGCAAAAGTCTCCGAGGGCATTCGAATTATGTGACCCCGGCTGGCATGCACCGTCGAATCGGATGGAGGCAGAGGCCTTCTCCATCGCTAACGCCACGTCGCGATGGTGAAGATCGAGAGGCGGTGATCTTCTGGGTTCGGGCGGGCTACTTGTACCCGCACACGAGTAGGAACGTAGCGAAATAAATTGAAGGACCACGTGCATGAAGTTATTGTTGGGGATAGGGGTAAGTGGTGAATCCGAGTCGTGTGGATACTATGTTGTTGTTTTGTGGACGTTTTGTACATGTCTATTAATTTGCATGTGCACCCTGGAATTAGGAGATCGGGAATAACTCCCGAGAGGTCGCTTTTTGAATAATATGAAATCGTGACCAATATTAAGGAGTGTTTCTGAAAATAGGAAAAGAAAAATAAGAGTAGAGGAACATTTTAGAATTTCCAGCAAAAGTGCAAGGGTAATCGGTATTATTCACCGTTGATAAAAAGATCTTTTCATATGAGCGATATTAGCAATTCCGTCTCGTGTTCATGTTATGTCACCAAAATCGACATTCGAACTTTACATCCAATTGGGCACTTTTACTAAGAAACCGATTTAAGTACTTTTTTTTCTACGGTTTTCGATACAACAACTTCATTTCATATCATGTGCGATCAATTAACATCTCATAGCAAGCATGTCTTATAAAACGCCATGGGACCCGGTAAATAATGACCAGTATCCTAATATTCAAATAGATTCTACGGAAAGTTCCTTACAAAGCATCGGGTAGGACCGCATACTGTTTTGCTGTCCTGCTGCTGCTGCAAAATGGTTGGTGTATGAACATATTTATTACGCTTATGGAAATCTTGCTTGCTTTCTCACTCCTCCTTTATGCCGTTAATGTTGTAATTATATATAACGACAAGCTCGTGGCATGCTCTCTAAATACTGATTCGTCTCTCTCTCTTTCTGCCTGTGTGGACGCGATAGAGGGAGAGACAGAATGGGAAGGAAATGCTCGCACTGTGGATTCGTGGGTCACAATTCAAGAACTTGCGCGTCGATCCGGAGGAGGGACGCGAGCTTCGGCGGCGGCGGGAGAGTCAAGCTGTTCGGGGTGCAACTGGAGGCCGCTTACCCTTGTGGCGTGGCGTCGCGTCTCCCACTGAAGAAGAGCCTGAGCATGGACTGCCTGTTGCCGTCCGTGCGCGTCCTCACGTCGTCTTCGCTGCCGTCTTCCTCGACCAATTCTTCTCTCTCTCTGCGCTCTGCCTGTGACGTCGGAGATCGTCTTCTTCGAGATGAGAGTCCCAACAAAGCGGCAAACAGCACCAGTAATGATGGGTACGCCTCAGATAGCTTTCTTGGGCGAGCCCAAGAGAGGAAAAAAGGTCAGCTTTTGTCGGTCTGTCTGTCTGTCTCTCGCTGACCCGTCTCGTATGATGCAACTGTAGTCTTTCTTTGGATTCTTTGCTTTTCACGGGGGGCAAAGATTCGTAACATCTCAGCTATGCAGATCCATCTCATCAGGCAAAGTCGTGAAGTTTCTGGTTGGGTTTTCACTCCCACCGTCAATCTCTAACGAATCTTGAAGAGCAGGATGATTAGGGTTTCTCGACTGATGTTCTGATGAGATCAAGTGATGTGTGATGGGACAGGCGTGCCGTGGACGGAGCAGGAGCATCGGACGTTCCTGGTGGGGCTAGAGACGCTCGGGAAGGGGGATTGGAGAGGCATCTCCAAGAAGTTCGTCGGCACCAGGACGCCCACCCAGGTCGCTAGCCACGCTCAGAAGTATTTCCTCCGCCAGAACAGCCTCCTCCCCAGACGGAACAAGCGTCGTCCCAGCCTCTTCGATGTAACTCATCTCGACTTCCCTCAAGCTCTTTCCAAGTTAGAAGAAAAGCTAAATTAGCCACAAGTCAAGTCCTTTTGATATAATTAATCGCGATTAGCGATTTCTCATGCTCAAAGTCTTGCGATTTCCGCTTCTAATTAATTATTTTATCCACCACTTTTGTTTATTCATTGTTTTGGAATACAGCTAGTTGGCGCACTAATTCATGTGTTTTTTGCGCCAGGTGGGGATGGAAAGACGCAGGGCTCATCATCATGGACAAATCCCCAAGCCAAGTGAATCTTTCACCCCAATATGTCTGTTCTCGCCCCAATTTGGCTCAACCGGGCGAGATAGCAGAGCAGGAATGGTATTCCTAGCCTCTCCTCGTACATGTTCGTTCGGTGATCGCGAGATCCCGAGTTCAAATCTCGCTAACCATGCTTCGTCTGTGAGCGGGCGTCAGGCTTCGAATCCTAACTTGGAGCTGACACTCGCCTCCCCGAATCATCAGTTGGATCAAGCCTCTTCGATTAGGGTCACCTAAGTCACACATTGAGTTGATGATGGACCGGTGTGATCCCATGTGTAATTGTATAATTCGATCTGCCTCGAGACAAGGATGTATGTGCTCGAGTTCTTCTAGAATTGTGCTAGCAAGCGCTCATGCACAATGATTGACCATAATGTGTAGTTATCTAGTTGTAATTAAGCAAAGTTCTTCCGGCACTAAATCCATTTTTCGGTTTTGACTCATTTGCAACAACTGTCTCCAACTTGTGAGCGTCGATGAGAATTATTCACTCTCGAACCATTTCAGAAAAATTACTCATGTTATCACAACGAAATTGGTATGAGCTGATATAATGATGAGAATTGCTTAGAGTCAAATTTCAAAAAGAATTGAGATTTATTAAATAGGAAGGTGCTCGAAAAATGTACTTATGCATTGAGGGTGCCAAAAATCTTTATCTAATTTTTTTATATGAAGAATTTTTTTGGTCAGTGTTACATGAAGATTTAATTATTTATTTTTTGTGAAACAAATGAAGTCTAAACCTTACTAATTATTCAATGCATAAGTTGTTGAAGAATATCAATTTGGTTGATTGAAACGAATCTCGGAAAAAAGCCTAGGTCCATGGCCGAGGCCAAGCCCAAGCCCACCCACTATATCAATCCACAAGTGTGATTAACACTTTCATTAGGGAGAATGATGTCAATCGACGAAAAAGAGAAGAAAACCAAAGATATTTGATCATGGAAAGCTGGGAAAATCGACGAGTTTCACATTGTTCTTTGCATGGTCCTAAAACAAAAATTAATTCATGTACTTTTAATTTGTCTAATTAAATAATTTTACTTTTATAAATTTTAATTACAAAGTATTAGGGATGTGTAAGGAAAAATTTAGGCAATGTAGATAATGTTGGAGCGTTACATTTATAGAATTTAACCAATGCAGATGCCCAATTTAGGAAAATATTATCAACATCACACAACGACATTGTCTAATAGTCACACCATTTAGATTTGGCCAAATTAAGTGTTGAGGAGACATGATGAGATAATTTGTGAATCTATAAGAATTTAATTAGACCGATTAAAAGTATAGGGATTAGATAAGAAAATGCATGAAAATATATGCAGTGGAAAATATAATTTTTCCTTAAAAATGAGTTAGCTGGTTGAATAGAATTGGTTGTCTTTGTTTTATTTCTCCCGGCCATAGAACGAAAAGGCTTGAATTCAATTCTCAAGCAACATAGGGAAAGAGATACAAAGAACCTTAAATTATACTTACCATAACATGTCTACCTTTATTTTATTTTTTTTATGACACAAAAACCCTAAACTTATACCAGTATGATATATTTACTAATTATATTTTTTGTGATACAAAAAATATTATACTCGCGTGATATATTTATCTTAAACTTTTTTTTTGTGACACAAAAACCTCAAATTATATCCGTTTTACATAACACAATCGGCAATCGGGAATGATGTGGATAATTTTTATAGTATTTTAATATTTTTTAAATTTATTTATTTATTTCTTTTCTTTTTTCTCTTTTTTTCTTCCATTCTTCCTTCTCTGGTCGGTCGCCGGGCATCATCCGGTCGCATGACTGATGGCTGGCCAGATTAAATGGGAAATCTTTAGAAATATTCTTAAAATAAGTTTTATCTCCTTCTGAATGAAGTACCGACCAAGATGCGCCTCCCTCTAAATTGAGCACCAAATAAAATAACTAATCATTTTTTTTCGTCAGTCTTGAGAGCATGAAACATTAAATATACATAAAAGCGTGCAACTAATAATCCCGCACAATTCCATCTTAACTATGAATATACGTACACGTATGCACATGTCCAAAAGTATATGTATTTTAACTACCTTCTATTTAGTTAGATAATCATACATATTGATCACAAAAAAACATTTTCAAAGAATGGGTAACTGGACGAGTTTTGAAATGTATGACATTTGTACTTTTGCGTCCTCTTTCAAATGTTTATTTTCTAACTTTTTTAACAAAGAAAAAGCTTCATTGTTTGACCACTTGCGGTCTATTTGGTATCACTTATATTCTTGGTAACAATTTTTTTTTTTCAGAAATAGTTTTTTTTTTTTTTTTTTTAATTTCTATTCCCTTGAGCAATTTCTGAATAAAAGAATGTGTTTAATAACTACGTAAAATTTCTATTCTCGAAATGGAAAAAGAGTAGGAATACATTTGATACGACCTACTTTTTTTTTTTTTTTTTGTAATTTAGAATTTCTTTTAATTTAATAATTTTTTTAGATTTTTCTTTTTTTCCTTTTTACTTCTTGGCGACGGCGGCCAGCAATTGCTACCGGTGGTGGCCGGTTGGGGGGAGGGTGGATGGCAGGGGGTGAGGGGTAGCAACAAATAAGAAGGAAAAAAGAAGAAAGAAAATGACTTATTTTTGAAATTGTTCTTGAGAACAAAAAGCTATTTTAAGTCCGTTTGATAATACTTACTTCTAAGGAGCAATTTCTTTTCGAAAATAATTTTTTTCTATTTCCATTCCCTGAATAATTTCGTGTAAAAAATACGTTTGGTAACTACATAAAATTATATTCTCGAGAATGGAAAGAAAATAAGAATATGTTTGGTACAATTCACAATTTTTTTTTGTAACATAAAATTTCTTTTAATTTTTAATAAATTTTTAAGATATTTTCTTTTTTTTTCTTTTCTTATTCTTCCTTGCCAGATAGTAGGGGGTAGCGAGGGGGTGGGCGATAAGGAAGAAGAAAAGAAAAAGGAAAAATTAACTTATTTCTAGAAATTATTCCTGAGAATAAGAAGTTACTTTTGTCTACTTTTTATTTATATTTCAAATCTATTCCCCAACCACATTTCTATTTCGAGATTAGAAAAATTAATTAATATTACCAAATAGATTTCTATTTACTTTTTGTTCTGGGGAACAAAATAACAGAAAAATAAAGAAATCAGAACATTGCCAAATGGACCGTTGGAGGTCAAGTGTCGTTTCGGTGTGGGTTTCAAGTCTTTAAGGGGTTGGGTTTGAGTAATAAATCAAAAAGTTATATTGCAATTATATTTACTTTTCCTATAATGTACTTTACATTTTTTTAGTTGTAGTTTTCATATTCATGTCATCAATTAGATTTTGGTGCGTATCTCTATCTTGGTACCGCGTCCATTGATTAAGTTTCTGGCACAATTCGATACTAACTCTAACTTTTCTTATCAGTCATTCTCTCTACTAGTCAGCCACTCACTAGCCGTCGTCATGCACTACCACCATCTACTGCTAGTAGTCGTCGATTGTCGTCCGCCGACTACCATCCTATGTCATTGTCGTTGGATTGTTGCCATTACCAATTGCCGTTTGCCACCTGCTACCACCACCATCCATCGTCCCCCAAAAAGGATAAATTTTGTGAAATTCTATTTCTGAAAGATAAATTTTGCATTGTTATCAAATACGATTTTGCTCAGAAAATCATCCAGAATTAGAAATTACAAAAAAAAAAAACTATTTAACTTTCAAAATTCAATTTCTTACCAGAATAGTTATCATCCACACCTTTTGTAACCCTAGTGCTAGGAAAAGTACCAAAAAAATTCATAAATTTGTTGCTTTGGTATAAATTCAGCCTTAAATCTTTCAATCAGACTAATTCAATTCTAAAAATTTTCATATTGATACCAATTTAGTTCATTTGTCAAAATTTGCCCCTACTCGCACTAACGTGACAATTTTTTTCTTTTTCTTTTTCCTTTTTCTTTACTTTTTCCTCTTCTTTTTCTCTCTATTTCCTCCTTGGATCTGTGCAGTGGCTGGTGAGGCTTCGGTAGGGGTCACAGCCATTGCAAGGATCGAAGGAGGAAGAAGAGCAAAAAGAAAATGAAAAAGAAAAAATTAATTAAAAAATAAAAAAAATTAAAAATTAAAAATTATCATGTTAGCATTGACCACTGATCGATATTCACATTAGCGTTGGCTGGCCAAAACTGACTGGATGGACTAAATTGGTATCAATATAAAAAGGTACATAACTGAATTGATTTCAATACAATAAATTCGAATTTTTTTGGGTACTTTTCTCCCCTTGTGCCTTGTCACCAATATCATGCTAATGACACCTAAATTTTGTCCTTTTTATTTAGGACTTAATCGCATAGTTAGTCTCTAAAAAAAAGTAAAAATAAATACATAATTTTCATTAAAATGCATTGCTATAGACATTAGGAACATTTGCATTATTAGTATTAAAAATTTGAAAAAAAACTGTAGCCGGACCGGGCTAGGGCCACCTTGAGCCCGCCCCCTACTTCTTTTACCTTTTCCTTTTCCCCGCTTGGGCCGGCCCCGCCCACTTCTTCTTTTCCTTTTTTCCTTCGCCCTATTTTCTTCTCTTCTTCTTCTCTGTCGTTGGACGCTGACTTCCCAACGAACGACAAGAAGGACAGAGAAGAACGAGGCGAGGACGGTACGATCGGTCTAGTAACAGCTGGCGTCGCGGCTTGAAAGGGAACGAGGAGAGAGCAGCCAACGAGGGGGGTTAGTCGGGTTTTGGGGGCTTCTTCTTCAGCTAGAGGGAGAGAGCGAGGGGGGCAACCGAGAGAGTGAGATTCGAGCAAGGGGAAGCGAGAACGACCGAGAGGGAGCGAGTGATATGGGGAGTGGGAGCTAAGCCAGGAAGCGAGAGCAAGTGAGAAGGGGAGTGGGAACTAAACCAAGAAGTGAAATACGTGAGCTTAGTGCCACCAGAGAGGCTTGCTCCCAACGAACGCAGACGCTTGCGGTTCCCTTTTTAGGCGCCCATACTCTTGGTTAGCCCATGTTATGTTTGTTTCAAATCGGTTCTCCTGATGATCCCGGCTCCGAGACGTGCGAGGTGACTAGACTAAACCCGACATATCTCCGGTTTGCCATCCATTTGCCATCGTCGAGCCAAGTAAGGGCCATCTTCTGTGATAATGCCCTCGGTTTGTCTCGACTTGACCAAGGCCAAGGCTTGTCGTTCGCCAATTATAGTCGCGTTAATGTGAAGGGATCATTTTGGAGTCTAATTTGAGTTTTGTTTGTTAGCTATATGATCATTTTAGGCTGGCTTCTTGTCTCGGATGTCTCCGGCTGCATCGCCTTGCTTGACACCGACTAATAGGGGTGTAAATGATTCAGTTCGGTTTAGTTTAGTTTTTCAAAAAAAATCGAACCGAACTGAACTGATAAGGAAATTTATTGAATTGAACCGAAATTTGATCCAAATCGAAATTGAACTAGACTGGAATCCCAATTCGGTTTGGTTTTTCAGTTTTTACTTTTGTGTTTGTTTTTTTTTTCCCTACATATACTCCTTTCTATATTTTTTAAAAATTATTTTAAAAATCTATTTTTAATTATTTTTTCTTCTTTTTATTTTCTTATTTTCTTTTTCTTCTTCTTCTTCATTGGCTGATTGCTGGCTGCCACCATGGCCGGTGACTAGCCAATGAAGAAGAAGAAAAAAGAAGAAAAATAAAAATAAAAATAAAAAAAAGAAATAAAAAATCAAAAAATATTTTTAAAAAATAAAAAAAGGAAAAACTTTAAATTTTATTGATTTGGTTAACCGAACCAAACCGATAAAAACTGAACTGGTATTTTTTTTTTTTTTTTTTTGGTTTTTAATGAGAAATTTTTTCGGTTCGGTTTTTTACACCCCTATCTACTAGGCGTTAGGCATAATGCCGGAACCAAATTCACTTTGGCGTCATTCAGTTTTCGGGTTCTGTTTTGTTCTGAATTGTGTTTTAGTAATTGAACGTGATTCTGCTGAATTTCTAATTATTGTTTCGTTGTCAGAGGCGTCTTTCCTTTTGGGGCATTGCGTGCTTATCGACCAGCGTAGTGTGATAGTTTTCGAACGTGTGTTTTTCAGCAAGCGAGGTTCTCTTTTGGTGCTTTCTTTGTAAGCCTTAACGTTGAGATAAATTTAAAAGAAAAGAGAGAGGAGAGAGCTTGAGAGTTTGATATATGGAAATTGATGCTGTGAAGAAGTCGGGGTTCTAGGAATGTGAACTGGGCGTGGAAGACAGAGAAGAAGACGAAGAGGAAAATTAGTTCGTCAGGTGAGCTTGGTTAAATTCATTTCTAATGTAATTGTGTCGGGCTTGGGGGGGTTATATTTGAGTAGGCTTGGGCTTGATGTGAGGTAGAAGTATTTGGGCTTGGTCTGGTTTGCGCCATTTGGAATAGTTTGTTCTTTTGTTTTGTGTTATTAAGTTGGGGACGGACTAGGCTCGATATAATGAGCCCAGTTCGTGTGAGGGCTGGGACGTGCGACCTAGGCCAGCGGATTCGGGTCGTGCCGACCCGGATTAGATCCGGAGACCTGACCCAAATCTCATTTCGGAAAAAAATTAAAAAATGTCTTTATTACATATTTTAAAAAAATTAAAAAATGCCAAGGATTTTTTATTCTTTTCTAAAATCAGAAAAAGCTTTAAAAAATAGATTTTTTTGGGGAGTATTTTCTCTTAAAGTGTGGGGAAATCATTGACAAAAAAATCGAGCTCAAAATCAAACAAACTCTTAAGGTTTTAATGTTTCCTTTTTTAAACGATTTATCAATTGGTTGCGCACTTTCAATATGATGACTATGGCTACCCTTTAGACTAGTTAGGTGTTATTGCCTAAATTTTGGTGATCTAGTCATTTATTTATTAAATAGAAAATGAGGGGTTAATTTTATCCCCGAAAAAATATTAATTGCATAATATATAATTTTAGGTGCATTTATTTTTAATTTGCATTTACATTGGATCAATGACGAATGGGTTCGAATTAGTGGTTCTGAGCTTTAAATTGACAGGTCGGACTAAGCCCACGAAACGAGCAAATTGACACAAGCCCCTTTTTTTAATCGAAAATTATCTCGTGAAAAATAGGAACTTCAAATTTTTTTCTAGGATATGGTGGGAATTGTTTTAAAATATCTTCGGATAGAACAGATGTGGAAAATATTGCGAGCTCAACTCTGTAGGATTTGAAATTTCAGAAAGATTATTTTGCAATCCTGAATCGTATCAAAAACAAATATTGTGTTCAGAAAAAAAATCTTTTGTGGATATTAATTTGGAAAAATTAAAACCCTAATCCACGGCCTATATAAAGGTAAAACGCCTAGGTTAGGGGGTCACACAATCGATACAAACGGCCACATTGAGGGGAGCACATAATATAGAGACACATTAAGAGAAAAGAAAGAAGAGAAGAGAGACACACAATAGAGACGAGGTGACTACCATCGTGAGAAAAAATCTTCTGTTCTTCTTGTAGTCTGCATGATGAAGACGAAAGATACATGCTTGAGTTCACGATCTTTTTCTTCCTGGTGATCGCTCATCAAATTTGCAAGGCCACGTCCTCAAGGCGTCCTTCAAGTCTTGTTTGCTGGGGTTCCACGATCTGCACATAGAGAAGGGTGGCAAGAAGAAGACAAAAAGGGGTTTGCTCATTAAAGAACAAATCATTGGGATTTCGTTGTAGCTCTAGTTGTTCCCTATCTCCAGCGTTGCTGCAATTCCGTCCACAAGCGCTCCACGAGTCCCTGGCGACATTGGGACGCCCTGCCTGTTGCAGTCCAATAACCGAACTTCTTTGTCAACCGCCACCAATCCGTGAATGTCTTCAATTGTGATCAACAACTTGAGAGATCGACGTCCTTCACCACCGAGAACCCATGACGATTTGCTGTCCAGCCGAGGTGCGACCTTCGATGATGATCACACGCCAAGGAGCCTCCGATGACGATGGTTGAAAGCTCACGACGTTCAGATTTTGGCGGCTCTAACAAAGCTCCACTTGGCGATGCTTGGAGATCAACATGGAATGAGAGAAAATTTTCCAGGTGTCCTTGACGTGCCCGAGACCTCCACCGATCTAGTTATTTTGCTTTCGTTTGAATTTTTATTATTGTAGGTCTTCCTTGACCGAATCCAGTCACTGCCCCGGCAATCCTAGCGAATTTCCGAGCAATACTTGTCAAGTGAATTTCCAAGCAATACTTGTCATTTGGCACCATTAGTAACTCCTTGACTATGCACACCACATCGCTGAGCACCACCACATCGGTCATGAGTAGCCATTTGAGGATCGAGCACCACCACATCGGTCATGAGTAGCCATTTGAGGATCGAAATTTGGAAGCCGATATTCGAATTAGGTGAAAATCTTATCTATTTTGATTTCTGAAAATTCTGTTTCTTTTATTCCATCTTTAGATGGAATAATTAATCACGTGAGAATAAAATTGATATCTTGATTTTTAAGGCTTAAGATCAATTTATCGATTTTATTAGTGAAATAATCAAGTTTGATTAGATATCATTTCCAAATTCGAATGATGGATAATATCTTTAATTGTGAATGATTTGGTGCTTATCTTTTAATTGTTTTATTTATCCCAAAAATCCAAAAAAATTGCATTTGCATGTCATGTAGATTAGGATTGATTTTCCTAGATAAAATTGCATGATAGAATAGTTAGGTTTTTAATGCATGTTTAGATAGTATCTAGGTTAAATAATATTTTTGAATTAAATTGCACGTCCAAATAGATAATATTTTACTTTAGCTAGATTTTTATTTTTAGCACTTTTAATTACGAATTTTCATAAAAAAAATATAAAAAAAGTCATGCCCATGTCATCTAGAATTAGGTTCATGTAATACACGTCATTTAGTGATTGTTGCTAGGTCCATTTGATTAGAAATTGTCTGTCATTAGAATTAGGTCATTTGGTTAATTTAGATTGCGCATTTAGTTATTGGACAATTTTCATTTCGAATTTCATGAAAAAGTAAAAAAGAAAACTTAGAAGAGTTAGAGTATTCTTTGCACGTCATTGCATACTAGGGTAGGATTGCATGTTTAATTTTATTTTCTACTTAGTTATAGTTTTAGATAATTTTCTTAGGATAGACTGCATGCTTATATTTTATTTATGTCATATAGCCTAGGTCATATTGCTATGCCATATCATTTCTTGTTAGATTAGTAACATTACATTGCATATAGATTAGATTCTCATTAAATAAGTGAAAACAAAAATCAAGTGATTGCGTGTTAATTAAAAATCATATCTAGGACTATTGATATGAATTCTGATCTAATAACGTAGATGCTTTTGTTACTATGAGGTAAGTCCTGCATTTTTTTATTTGCTTTCTTGAGTGTTGAATTGGTGGTTTGCGCACTCGCATGATTACCTTACATGTTAGAGAAGTGAATTAAAATTAATTCAAGCTGCCTGCAAAACATTTTTTCAAAATAAAAGAGAAATGTACCGAAATGGCATTAGAAAAGTCTAATGTAACCAAGTTCCCGTACCCAAAGTCTTTGGTTCGTAGAAGTAAAATAAGTCTTCCATTATTTTACGTAGGTGTCTAATCGACCTACCGTAAACTGATTAGTGGCGACTTTCTTTTGCATGCTAAATATTTGAACTTAAGTCGCAAAATGGTATGGGTTTGGGAGAGTCCGATCTAAGTTAGACTTAATAATAGTCCATTAGCCTAATTTTAGGTTGTGCACCCAAAATTTAGATCGCGACACTAGGATTGACAATTACTTATTTCTTAACACTAGATGCTTGTTTTCCCTACAACTTGGATAATGCTTACTTGCTTGCTGATTGCTATTCTAATAATCACGCATCTGCATGATCATCTTATATGTTAGTTGATAGGTATAAAATCAATCCAGACCACTTAACAAAAATCTTTTGTTTTAAAATGAACAAAATTAGGTACTGAAATAGCATTAATTTATCGACCCTAGATTCTCTAATTGCATGAGAAGTGAAGTACGCTCCCACACTTAACTTGATTTTTAGCCAATCCTAATAGGTTAGTGATGACTCATTTTTTAGAAAATTTTAATGACATCAATTTGAATGCCTGATGTTGCGTAAGGTATAGACTTAAGAGAGTTTGCGTCTAAATCATAAGTCGTAGGTCTGTTCTTTAGGCAATATTCTTAAATCTATGTTTCCCTCCATATCGGGGGTAGGTCGCAACACACATGAGGTACAAACTTAGGAAATTCATCATTTGTGATTGACAAACAAATAACACTTCCTTTTTGTATTTTTAATTTAATTTAATTAAAGATTTCGATTAAAAAATTTGGATTTAAGTTAAAATGACGTTTTAGTTTTATATTTCATGTTTTAGTATGGTAATGTCACGCTAGAGAGAGAGAGAGAGAGAGAGAGAGAGAGAGAGAGAGAGAGAGAGAGAGAGAGAGAGAGAGAGAGAGAGAGAGAGAGAGAGAGAGAGAGAAGAAATCATGTTAGCATTTTTCATTAGTTTAATTGGATGGAGATTATGGAGATTATGGGAGGACTCGATTGCACTAATTTGGGGAGAGAGAGAGAATATTAAAAGAAATCATGTTAGCATTTTTCATTAGTTTAATTGGATGGAGATTATGCGAGGACTCGATTGCACTAATTTGGCAAGTTTTAGGATGTGATTGTACTTTTTATAAGTTATAAATATGCATTGCACCTTTGAGACAAGTTTTAGGACTTATAATATACTTATCCCTAATAAATAATAGCAATGATGACCTTGTAGAACATTGAAATCCCTCATTGTCATCATATTTTTTAACTTATTCTTAATAGATTATAAACTGTGAACATGATTGTCATTTCGTGTTATGGATTCTAATTATTTAGGCAGATGTTACATACACATATAAGTGAAGTCTCTGATTTGCTATTATAGTATCTAATCACAATATGTAAAAATTTATTTAGAGATAATAATTTTTGTAGTTTAACATAAACAACTATGACTACTTAAATAATAATTCTGATTTTTCTTTTGTCAATCATGGAGTAAGTAACAAACTTAAGCATTCTTAGTTATATAAAAATAATTATTTCCATGAGATCAATGATTGATAATTCTTGATTTTGGATAGCCGGGAAATCTTTAGGCTTAAAGGTGGAATAATTGTTCCATTTAAATTAGAATTAGATTTCGAGCAAGTGCCATGTGCGTGCATGCTTGCTTTCACCGACTTTCTTTTTATATATATAAACATTTGCAAGGCATCCAAAAAATGGGAAAAAGTACAAAATAAGTTATAAATCTATTACATTGGTATCAATTCAATTTTAAATCTTTCGATTTGACTAATTGGGCAAAGGTCCCCTCATTAGATTTGGTGAGGGGCAGTCTCACCTAGCCATCACCGGCCCTCGCCAAAGGCCAACGAGGGCCAATCTCGCCTATTGTCAACAAGGGCCGCCCAACCCTCGTTGGCAACTAGCAACCTCCACTGACCATGGTGTCCCTGGCCTTGCCCTTGTCAGCAGCTAGCAACCTTTGTCGACCATCACAAAGGCAAGTGGAGGAAATTAAAGAATGGGAAAAAAAAAGGAAAGGAAAGAAAAGAATAGGAGGGAAAGAGAAGGAAAAAAAGAAAAATAAAATGAAAAGGAAAAAGAGAAGGAAAAAATCTTTAAAAAGTTCGAAAAAATTATTAAATATTATAAAAATATCCATGTCAACGCTGATCGTGCCACGTAGGACAACTGGTGTTCATCGTGCCACGTAGGGTAACCGGTGTTCATGTTAATAATTTCCAGCATAAATTAGTTAGATGGACTTTATTAGTACCAATGCGAAAAAGTTTATGATTAAATTGATCTAATTGATCTAATTAATATATTTAAAGCTGAATTTTTATCAATACAATCGGTTTATTACTTTTTTTGTATTTCCAAAAATGTAAAGATGTAAATGCGGACAATCAAATTTAGTAACATAGTTAATTGTGATAAACTTCCTGCGATGGCACTCCTCATAATTTCACCTAAAGCCATCCCCCTAATCATAATAATGTATATATCGCATTGCTTTCTGCTAGCTCCTAGGTCGATTCAAAGGAGAAAAAAATTTTCTGGGGAGTTCCTACACCTTTTATTTTAATTATAAAAACCAGAAAACTCAAATTTTATTTTTTATGTTCCACTATGGAAATGAATAAAAAATGAAGAGCGTACATGATAATCATTTTATTTCCGTTCCACCATGAACGATGCTCGTGGCCAGCCATGGACGACACTCATCCATGGCCGCTTTGGCTGTGAAGCTGGACCTCAAACATGGAGCTTGGGGTAGCCTTGGCCGCTCGAGTGGCCTTAAGCCATCTCACTGCAAATGAAGCTTGACGCAGTCTCCACGCTCCTCAACCACTCAACCTCCCACGGAATCTCATCGTCGCATCCGGCAGCGTGCCGTCCCTCCTTGACTTGAAGCACCCATGAGCCGACTCGAGCTCGAGCCATGGCAGAAATTTTGATGGTTCAACTGATGGGCCCGGATTTATCACAATCCGTGTATGATTTATCGTATCAACCCGCGTGATGTATTAAATGAACTTAGTATTTTCACGGCCGTCCAAAGCCTGTAACACATATGAGTGCGTACTGCAACCACACAGTAAAATCTCTCTCTCCAGTCCGTGTGAGAGTGTTTAGTAAATGGGTCCAGTTCGTTCAACCCCGGTGCAGAAGCCTGCTTTTGGACTTTTTGACACTCCTTTTCTTCCTTTTTAAGGGGCTATCTGAGATTGAGTGTTTGTATAATTCAAAGAAAACCCATTTGTGCTTTTGGTTTGTATTCTTGTGGGCAGGAAGGAAAAAGAGTCGTCCTTAATGGCATAGAGTCTTTTGTTTCTTGGGGTTTGGGTTTTTCGGGAAATCCCACTTCTCTCTCCATGCAAAGATTGCATTTTTAAAAGGAGAAACAACCCCACTTTTTGTCTGTTTCTTTTTCAACTCGCGGTGTATGGGAATTGGTGGGGGTATGAAATTGGGAAGTGGTGGGGGTGTGAAATTCTCTGCTCAGGTACAATCTATGATATCTTTTTTACCACTTTTTCTGTTAATAAAGGAAAAAAAAAGTTGCACTGCCTGTGGTCTCAGATTGTGCTTCTTTTTTTTCCCCATGGAGAAAGGAAGGGTAGGCCAATAATTTCACGTGAAGTAGTGAGAATTTTGCATTGCTGTGACTGTTTTAGATTCCATGATGTTGGGGTTAACGGATTCCCTAAAACCGGATTCAACACTAAATCGAACCCCTAAAAGCAATGCGGAAGACAAGCCCGGGAAATTCACGTATCACCGATCCTAAAGCACACCACGGATTCGAGCGTACCTTATTAGCCACAGATTAGACATCGACGTCGACAAAAGGAAGAAAATCTGGCCCTGTTCGATCCGATGGCGCCTTGAAGGGAGAAAAACGCTTACTGTTTTTCTTTTTTTTCTTTTTGAGAGAGAGAGCATGCGGGAGAAGGGAAGACATACGTATGTTGATTGTCCAAAAAAGTGTTTCTCTCTCTCTCTCCTCCCTTTTATACGTCCCTCCATTCACGGGCCCTATTCCTGTGGGCCGGGCTTTTTGGGTCCAACTTGGGCGGACAGGCATTAAGCCCATTGCTAATAAAAACCTTCACATGAAGTAGTGAGAATTTTGGCGATTTCCTTCTTGTGCTTGAGGGCTTTCTTGGAGGCCCCCGGTTTGGGTCGAGGTGACGGAGCCTGGTGAATATGACGACGCAGCTGAGCGCCGCACTGGCCGTGTACAACACCAGCTTCTCCAGGAACCTTGCCTCCGAGCCTTCCATGCCTGGGGGTCTCGCTCAGCGGGCGACGCTTGCCAACGTTGAGGGGAGCCCAAAGAGGCTTGCTTCTCCTCCACGTGCTGCGTCCGCGATCCCAGGAATGCCAAAACGAACATCCGAGCAGCAACGAGCGCAGAGAGAGAAGCGAGTGAGCGTCGGAGAGGGGGCGGCCATGATGTGGTTCATCGGAAACAGTGGGGGAATGCCCACTTGACGCACGGCGGAGGAGCAATGAGAGTAGGGTGAGAAAATTTGAGATTCAAAATTTCGAAACTTTCGTCCTCAGGTGAAAGAAATGGAGATGAACAGGCTTCTCTTTCATTCCTTTGAGAAGGAAAGACCGTAATAAGTGCATTGCAGAAGCAAGAGGGCATCTAGGGTAGGAGGAAAGAGAGAGCGTGCGCAGGATAGGGAGGAGAGAGAGCAGAGCGGGCAAAGTGGCTGACGTGGAGGGTTTGAGGACACATGTCGATGTGCGAATGGTACCTAATATTTTCTGGCTATTGAGACGTCAAACGTACACGACAAGATTTATCCACTCTCGTTTTCGACATCAATGGCCTAGGTCATATCCTCTTTTTGAGTACATACATAGGATTTTTCTTTGTACATTTGATTCATGTCCAATTATCTATGTTATAGATTAAGATCCTGTTTGTTTTGCGGAAATTTTTTTTATCAAACAATAC
Organism: Eucalyptus brandiana; assembly: GCA_014182725.1. Classification (NCBI taxonomy): domain Eukaryota; kingdom Viridiplantae; phylum Streptophyta; class Magnoliopsida; order Myrtales; family Myrtaceae; genus Eucalyptus; species Eucalyptus brandiana. The sequence goes on from CM024670.1 coordinate 38,231,234, forward strand.
TTGTCTCATTTTTTGGTATTTAGATAGCTTAGGAAATGAATAAATAGAAAATCTTTTTATAATCAACGAAAAATCTATGCTCAATTTTAGGAATATGATTTCTGCTTTTAAAAGTCAGAAATCATTTTCTAAAATACGACTAGACATTGATGTTTGAACTAGAGATCTCGGCCCTTAGGCATAGGGCGAGATGTTTGTGCTTGAGCTCTTAACAGCCTTGGTCCCTTAAGGATGAGCCCAAGACCTCAATGCTTATGCCTAGGCCTTTGCTGGTTGCGCCCAAGTCCCCGAGACTTTGATTGTGAAGCTCGGCCTTGTGGCTGGGTGGAGGACCTCGGTAGCTAAGCTAAAGTACCCCAAGCTAGGCTTGGGGCCTAAGCATTGGAGGTTGGATTCCATAAGAGAAGAAAAAAATATTGGTTTATGATTTATAGAAGTATCTATTTATAAAAATTTGATTCAATAAAATTTTATTTGGGTTGATTGCATTGCAAGTCTAAAATTTGTCATGAAAATACAATTGAGTTATAAAACTTGTCACAAAAGTGCAATCAAATTCTAAAAAATTCAAAATAATGTAATTAAGTTCTAAAACTTGTCACAAACATGTAATCGAGTCCTAAAATTTTCAAAATATTCAAATAACTAAAGGATTTGATTGAATTAATCTGAAAAGTTTTAGGTTATGATTACATTTTCTTTTTAAAAGTTTTAGAACTCAATTGTACTTTCGTAGCAAGTTTTAGTACTTTCAATGCACTTTTTGAAAAGTTTAAGACTTGGTTGCATCTTTGTGACAAATTTTAGGACTTCCAATGTACTTATCTCAATTGATAATATAGCGTGTGCAACTCGTGTCACACAAATAGTGCATATCTTTTTAGAAAAATAAAAGCAAGTTCTTTTTTCTAATGATGGAAAATAATTTCCAATTTATGTTCGAATTCTAGCCGAACGCTGAGAAATATTGTCATTTTCCAAAAAAAATCTTATTCAAACACAATTTTTAGAAAAATCAAATTATCTATGAAACAAACGAGGCCTCAGTAAATTTCTTTCTTCCATTTGTTTTTTGTTTGTTATAGGAAGCTTGGTATGTGCAACTATTGACACAAGGTAAAGTTAATTAAAATTAGGATAATTTTTTTTCTATGTAATTGAGTTTAGTAGAAGCATATTGTATTAAATAGGTGAATTGCTAAGGATGTACGACCATAAATTTTAAATGTATTTTTTCACTTCATCAATGAATGTTTTGAAAGGATTTATCATCACACGTTGTGATTTGGCATAGAACATTTCTCATTTTCGTGAGATTGTCATTCTTAATTTGTCATACTTTTGACAAAACACTTATTCTATAATGTTAGTTAAGAATACATGGGTAACCAACCTATTTCTCTACGGTTCTCTTTTGTGTTAAATTCTTGCTTCTCCTAACTTTAACCTAGAGAGAGATGAATATGTGATTATTAACAATTAAAGTGGAATTTAAAATAACCAAGTTCAATATCATGAAAGAACAAAGTCTGATGAAAAACTTTGCAGTGATCAAATTTTCTGCAACTTCTGCAATGTCTGATGAAGAACTACGCAATGATAGACTTTCTAGTGTGCAATAAACGGAATAAATGAAAGATTAAAGGATAGAGAAAATTACACACAGCAATTATAGTGGTTCAGCTTATGATAAGTCTACGTCCGCTCTCTTACATGACAGCCTATTAGCCGGATTCCACTATTAAGAACCAATAAGATATTCCAAGATTTGAGCAGTGAATACTCAAATTCATGCGAATAACTCCTTACACGCACTCAACTTCTAAGTGATTATACAATATTACTCACAAAGATGAATGTATTTGATCGGAAATACTCTTCAGACTTTGGAATTATAAGCTTCAATTCTCTCGTGCTCTCACTCCCTTTAGCATCGAGACCTCCTTTTATACTCGTTCCTATCCAAGCTAACTGTTTGATATATCTCCCGGAGGATTATCCAACCAATTTGCCTGTTGGCCTAGATTTTGCTTAGAACATCTGATCGTTTTAAGGACGCTAAGAGTAAAGCTTTCCGTAGATTCTACTGCTCATAGAGCAGTTTGGAAACCGCTTTCCATGAGTCGAGTGCTTTAACTTGGAAAGAATGTTTCGCCTTAAGTATAGTTTTAGGAAAGTTGAATCTCCGAGAGATATTTGGAAAACTTTTCTTTTGATAGAATAAATAAGGAAGGAAATAATTAAGCCATGACTCTAGTAAGAAATCCAACTAATTGAATCTCCGAGAGATATATAAGGTAAGAAATCCAATTAATTGCCAGTAGCCATTGCACGACAATATTATCTTCTTCCTAGCCATTTGACAGAATAAATAAGGAAGGAAATAATTAAGCCATGACTCTGGTTTAGATTAATATCGTTTGATCAATTCCACCAAATTTTCTATCTGAAAAATACTTATCATCATAATCAAAGTCTTTACGCCGGATAAATTTTGTCAATCTTTAAAATCAATTTGGGAAATTTCCTCAACAATCCTTTCATTCACGTGACAATGTTTCGTACCCATTACTTATCACTTTGATTTGAATAATCTTTAGAACTAGAGCATTATCAGTTCTATAGTAGTTTACCCTTCTCTTCTAGTTCTAACATATAGGTCCAGTTCTAACTTTAGTTATGATGTTTTTCCATAATCTCGGTCTAATTTTTGGTTCTAACCTACTGTTTATTGTAGGTCATAATATGTTTCTAGTTTCTTGTTTGTTTGTAAGGCTTTAATTTTAAAGTAATGTTTAGATGTGTTTACAACAACATTCTGGGTCTGGGACGTTGTAGTTAATTCTTTGCATTTCATCAAGTACTTTGCAGAACTGGGTACTTTCTGTCATCCCTTTTCCCATCTTGTCCTCCTCATTATGTTCTTGTCACTCTTCCGCCAGTGGGTTTTGACACTTGCACCGTCCGACTTGCCAAATGTGAATTGTAATAGACACCGTTTCATATTTTAAGTTACTCTTTTGGAGGCGCTGCAGGTTAGGCTTTCTTATTTCTTGACACTAGCTTGCACAAAACTAGGCAATGGAATGAAGTGACTGGATTTAACTGAATTATGCCTTCTTTCGTCACACATAAGTAGAATGTCAAGAATCAGATTGTTGCTTTATTTGCTTGATAGAGACTCAGAGAGGCTAAGTTATCATTTGTGATTGAACAGTGGCGAAAGCTTTTCTGTTGACGGAGTACCAGTATGGTGGGGTTTTCATGGTTGCTTTTGCGATCCTAATCTTCCTCTGCCTCGGCTCTGTTGAGAGCTTCAGCACCCAAAGCCGGCCTTGCAGGTTTAATCCTTCAAACGTGTGCAAGCCTGCACTTGCCACTGCCGTTTTCAGTGCTGTTTCATTCCTACTTGGTGCTTTCACATCGGTCCTCTCTGGTTTCCTTGGCATGCAAATTGCTATCTCTGCTAATGCCACGACTGCCTTGGAAGAGAGTAAGGGCGTTGGAAAAGGTTTCTTTTCTGCTTTCAGGACTGGTGCAGTGTTGGGATTTCTTCTTGCTGCTAGCGGTCTTCTCGTGCTCTATATTGCAATCAATCTGTTAAAGCTGTACTATGGCAATGACTGGGAAGGCCTTTTTGAGGCTATTGCCGGTTATGGTCTGGGTGGATCTTTTATGGCTCTCTTTGGAAGAGCCGCTGGTGGAATTTATGCCAAGGCTGCTGATGTTTGTGTTCATCTGCTTGAAGAAACTCAGCCTGAGCCAGATTTCCGAGAAGATCGACGAGACCCAGATGTATGGACTCTCTTACTGTAGCTCTATCTCCTAAGTTTATCACTCACCTTTAGTCATAAATGAGGTTGACCTTAATCATTCAGGTGATTGCTTATTTTGTTGGTGATATTGTCGGGGATATTGCTGGTACGGGGTCTGATCTTTTTGGCTCTTATGCCGAATCATCCTGTGCTGCCCTTGTTGTTGCTTCCATCTCTTCTTTCGGAAACGATCACGACTTCACTGCTATGTGTTATCCTCTGCTGATCAGCTCTATGGGTATTCTTGTTTGTTTGATGACAACTCTCTTTACGGCTAACTTCTCAAAAATCAAGGAAGTGAAGGAAATCAACCCTGCAGTGAGGAAGCAACTTATTATTTCTACAATTCTAATGACTTTTGGAATTGTTATTGTTAGCTGGATTGCTCTGCCCCCATCATTTACAGTTTACAACTTTGGGTTGCTGAAAGTTGTGAAGAACTGGTAAACTCTTCGATGATAGTTATATTTTTCTGATCCTAAATGCTGCTTCCTTCTAATGTTGGTCATGTGACATGCTTTAATGTCAGCGGACTTTTACTGGATTGGGTTAAAACGTTGAGCAAATGTAGTCGCTAATTATTGATACGATCTTGCAGGCAGCTGTGCTTCTGTGCTGGTGTTGGTCTTTGGGCTGGGCTAGTCACTGTTTTATTCGCTAAATTATACACCAACGATGACGTCAGGTGTTAAAATTGCCAAATAAATGAATGATATGAATCTTTACTACTGTTGATGGTTATGTGCTGACCACTTAATGATCCTTTTTTCTGCAGCTCTTATCAAGATTTTGCCACCGCGATTGTTGGCTTTGGCCTTGCCTTTGTCAAAATCCCAATTTTTGCTGCCATTAGCATTTTGTTGAGTTATAGGATTGCTTCCATGTATGGAATTGCTGTGGCTGCCGTTGGGATGCTAAGTACCATTGCCACTCAATTGGCCATAGGTGCTCACAGTCCCATCAGCGACAATGCTAAACGAATTGCTAAGGTTGTCTACTTTGACCGGCGAACCCTTAACGGTAGACTTCCGTTAAGCAATACTAGAGCTGCCATTTTGAAGGTAAGGCCAATCCTTGCATGTGAATATAGTATTGACACTGTACTGTTGTCTTTTTAGTAGTTTATTTTAATAAAGTCCGTAACATAGCAGAGAAGAGGGTGTCTGCGCGTAGGAACTTTTCATGAAATTATGTTCATGTCATCTAGACTTAACACCATTATCCAATTATTTTCTTTTTCACCATAAATGACTAAATATGACGTTCGTTGTGCAAGTCTTTTTAAATTCTTGCTGGTGTGGTATGGTGTTTGGCTATAATCACCTTTCTTCCATTTAGACACTTCGACATTGGGTTAACAGTTGTTGGAAAATCCGACACATGGTCAACTTTCGACTCTTTTCAACACACCGGTCTAGAATTCCGACATGCAAGTTTGGAATTCCGACATGTATGGGGTCAATTTTAAAAATTCAATTAATGAGTCATCAAAATATAAATATGAAAAAAATAATAAAAAAATAAATTGGGAATTTTTTTTTAGTTTTCTCTTCTCTTCCAACTCTCACTTTCCGTAACACACAATTCACTTTTCAAGTTTGTTTTTTTTCCTTTTCTTTTCTGATGCGCTGACACACAAGTCATGAAAATGGATTGCTTGTTTTTTTCTTCAAATTTTATGAATTATTGGAATGAAGTTGAATTTGTCGAATTGAAATAATGAATGATATTAATAAATGGTGGATTAATGTTTTTAGTGTAAATTCATTCTATACTTTTTTATTATTTATTTATTTGTGAATTTGAATCTAATTAATTTGATTAAAATAACTATAAAAATGATAATTTATCATTTGTATATATAAAAAATATGTATAATATCAACATGCAAGGATTTTCTATTTTTTTAGAAATGATATGTCGGCATGTCATGTCGTGTCGTGTTGTATATCGATGTCGGTGATATTTAGATAACACAAATTCTACTTTCCTGTAATTTAAATCTAATATCAGATGGACCTTTTTCCGTCACTTATATGGTATGTAGGGATTCATCATTGAATCAGCTTCCCTGGTGTCTATCGCTCTGTTTGGTGCATTTGTGAGTCGTGCAGCAATTTCTCCTGTTGATATCCCGACACCCAAAGTTTTCATGGGTTTGATCGTGGGCACCATGCTTCCTAACTGGTTCTCTGCTATGACCATGAAAAGAGTGGGACCTGTCGCATTGAAGATGGTTAAGGCGGACCTCAGGATGCATCAGCTAAGAATGCACTGCAGGCTTTATAGGTCCCCTTACATGAGTGGATGCCTCGAAATTTCAACTGATGCATCTTTCAGGGGGATGATTCGACCTGGTGCCCTTGTCATGCTTACACCACTTATTGTTGGGACCTTCTTTGGAGTAGAGATGCTGGCTGGTGTTTTGGCTGGCTCTATTGGTTCCGTTGTTCAGGTAATCTTTCCCAAAGTAATCCATGTCAATCTATTTTGGTGGTTTATGTTGCTCAAGGTGCATCTCTCGATAGAATGCTGGTTAAACGGGGTTGAGATATTGTAGTTTCTTCATTGTTGAACAAAAATTGTGTAGGTTGGTGAACTGATGATTAATGCTCTTATCATCATATCTATGCATAATTAATCTCCTGATGCATATTTTTTGTTGGGCTTGGTTTCAACAGATTGCAATTTCGGCATCCAACACTGGCGGAGCATGGGAGAAAACGAAGAAGTACATTAGGGTATGCAGCTGCTCCCAACTTCTCGAAAGCTAGTTTTTGTTGATGATACTCGTCTGTGGTGGTTCAGTGACCTGCTAAGAAAACTAGACTGACTTAACATATTTTTTTTACTTAATATCCTGAATTTGCTTCGAGGCTGGTGCTTCTGAGTACGCAAAGACCGAGTACGCAAAGACCCATTACCCTAAAGAAATTCACAGGGCCGTTGATAAGGGAGATACCATTGGCAATCCATTGAAGGACACTTCAGGCCCGCCACTAAACATCCTCATGCAGCTAATGGTGGTCGAGTCGCTCGTGTTTGCTCCCTTCTTTACCAGTCACGGAGGTCTGCTCTTCAAGATTTTCTGAGGGAGGGAACGGGCGACTTCCCTTTTGTAGCAACAGCAGCAGCAGCATGTCATCGACGCAATTTGCCCTTAAACATCTATTTCCGTGTTGTTTGCAACCTCTCTAGCTCCTCCACTGCTTCGGACAATTCGAGCAAGATCTTTTGAAGTAAGTTTTTGGATTATGCAAAATACTCTGTTTAAATTTGAAAAAAAAAACAATATCGAGAACAAGAATGAGAGGGGTGGTCTTGGCCATTCGAAGCAGGAATGCAACCTCATGATGATTAGTCAAAGGCTGCGTAAACACTCGGGTGCTATATGGTGCTCCATCTTCGCTAGCACACCCAACATAAAAGATGAAGCAGCGTTCAATAAAGACCGCGAATCAATCCGAAGTACACAAACCTTACTTTAAATATGGAGCAGTGTGCTAATACTGGAGAGACGATGCGCGAGCCGAAAAGCCAGGGCCATAAAGAAGAGCATCCATCGTGGAGCAAGGACTGAAGCCAATGCCGATGCCGGTGCTGGTGATCCAGTCCATGGAGCACGCAAATCAAGTTTTTAGGTTGGAAATACTAAGGATATTGATTAAGGGCGTCAAAAATACCCCACTCGAATCGACCTGCCAACATATTAAATATAAATAGAAAAGGAAACCCTGAAACACTAAACTGTTCCCTCCCTCCTCTTCACCGCCACCTCCTCCCTCATCTTCACCAGCAGTTCCGCCTCCTCCACATCAACGTGAAAATCCAATAGAAGTTTCAAGCGTCGTGTAGGCCGTTTCTTCTTCAGACACCAACCACCCCCCCCTCCTCTTCATTTTGTTGAATCCAACGGATGTTTGCCTCGCACAAGATCTGAACTGGGAATGTTTCGATTTTCTGTTTTGTCGTGAGCCTGTGACAGAGGATCTAAAGGGACATAAAGGAAGGAAAGGCAAAAAAAGGATGCGAGCCGCATGAAATTTGGTAAAATCACTGCCAACTATTTTAAAAGTTAGATAAATGAGTAATTTATTATTTAAATATTCTGACATTTTCCCACGCTTAGTTTGATTTTTTTGCCTAATACTAAGCGTGGATATATTTAATTGGGAAGGCAAATGAGATCTGGAAAAATTCGAACTCAAAACTTCTAGTTCTGATATTATGTGAGATTTGATGCAATCACTGTTAACTGTTTTAAGCTTTTAGAATAATCGGTAGTAATTTCACAAAATCTCACAAGCCGAGACCCAAAACAAACATACCTGAACCATCATTTCGGTTGGGTTTTGTATGGTTCATGTCATAAAAAACTATATATCGTTTGTGTTAAAACCAAATCGAACCGACCTATTGACACTTCTAAAATTGTGTTGACATCAAAAAATAATCTGGTCATCGATGCGCATGTGCCTGGCATGAAAGTGAGAAAACACGTGGCATTTGAGTAGAGACAAAAACAGTCACATGTATAGCACATGAGCACCATCTTGTAGTATTAATCTATTGATGCGCACATGAACTAACACATGACTATCGATGATGATATTCTTTAATATCACGTGTCCAATTATTGAAATACGATAATAGATAGTTGGCGGTTAAAAGTATTTCGGATACCATTCATAACTTGATATCATTGAGACAGTTAGTACTGAGGATGCACGATGTGGAGGGAGAACTTCCTATTCGCAAGTCATGGAACATCATTGATGGCTACAAACTATCAACACATGATGAGGATAGGTATGGAAGTTACTTGAAGAAACACAACTGCCGAACATCGTCAAGGAATGATTACCACACCTTCATTATAAACACCACCAATTATCCAACAAAGGACCCTCACATAAATTAAGCAAAATGTTATCTTTCAATTATCTTTACATTTCTTGTACTGTACTTTAAATTTCTTTAGCAGTAGCTTTTAGATTCACATGGTCGATTAGATTATGGCGTGCGTATTTATCTCGATACCACACCATCTGTCACGCCCCAATCCTCGAGCGCGTACCCATCCCTCGGTGGTCGATAAAAATTTGCGACTTCCCAGGACAAGTCGCCGACCCTTTCTTTTTATTGAACATGTGGAAGCGATTAACAAATCTCCTGACAGTAATTATCTCAGGATAGAAAAGCAGAGCAACATTTCATAAAATCGCACTTCTGTAAACAATTGGGTTTATATACAAAAAGAGTCTAGGTAGGACTCTACAAAATAATCAACTCTCGAAAGAAGCTATCCTACAACATACTAGTAGGACACAGACGCCGATCCTTCAGACTCCACCTCCACAAACTTCAAGGCTTCGATCCTTCAAGACCACCAACTAAGAACCTGAAAATGGTTATACAATAACCAATGAGACAATGTTTCAACAAGTTCACGTTCTAAATCACGATTAGGAGGGTAATACGTCTAAAGCACCTTAATCACACAACCACACAATTAGAGCAGAGAACTTACCTCGCCTCAGTTCCTTCCTATATGTCAGCACAATTTATATCACAATGCATATAACAATTGAAATATCTCATCAACTCAATTACTCATGTGTATATAGCAAATTCATATATCAATTGGAATGTCTCAAATCACATCTCCATCAATTACCACACCTTAGTCAATTATGCATTTCAAGTAATTACAATCACACAAGCACGACCTAATCGTCATCACGGTGAATCCAACTGACAAACATCGAAAATTATCCATCACATAGCGGATCTATCCGTCACATAGCAGATCTATTCGTCACATAGCGGATTTAACTAACATACAGTGGATCTATCCGTCACATAGCAGATCTATCCATCACAGAGCAGATTTATCAGTCATATAGCTGATTTATCCATCATATAGCTAAGCGTCATCTCGCCCCATCGAGCACAATAAGATCTACCCCAAGACGGCTTTTCATATGAAAGCATCGTTCACCCGACATAGAGCGGATGACGAATTCTCCAAACTAGTACACGATTATTCACTCCTGGGCAAGGACATTATGCTTCGTATTTAAATTCCTTAATTAAAAATAATGTCATGGACTATTTTCATCACGTTGAAAATACCCGATAAAATAATTGTGTGTGGGTACATGGTCGGCCTGAGCCAAAATTTCTATATCTTTACTTTAGAAAATCTCACTATTTATACATTGTCTGAAAACATTTTTGGCGTTGTAAACCGACGCCCTGGTAATTTCTAATTAATTATTGAAATTACTTAATTTTAGGATAAATACCCAAAATTATAGTTTCCACTAAATTTGCATAGTTCACACTTAATTGCAGAAATTAACCACACCATTACAATCATCACGAAATTCTGATTACCGGCTAAATAATTAATAATTAATTAATTTCTAAAATTAATTAAATAATTCAATTTAATTTCTAAAAATACCAACCTAGGCCAAAAATGGCTAAATTAAGTATTGATACAAGCCTGAAAAATTTCCGAACCATTCTAGATAAATAGCACATCCTATCTAGGCCTTGATTAATTTAATCTAACCACCTAACATGCACAATGAATTAATTAAATCACTAATATAATCTAACTAAACATCCCTTAAACGTCATTAGCCTACTAAGAAGAGTTTAGCGTATAAACTCACCGGTTTAATGCGGAAACCGGTTCACCGCGACGGTGGCGTGACGGTGGCCGAAACCCGAACTTTTGGCGGCGCTGAGGGAAGCTTGGGCTGGGCCAAACAAGCCTTGCAAGGCCCACAGCAACTGCTAGGCTTGGCTGAGCTTTAAGTGATGGGCTGACACGCACGGGCTGGGCTGATTTTGCAGGCTGCAGAGGCTGAAATTCACGGGCTTCAAATGGGCTGGGCTTGCAAATTAAAGATGGGTCGAAGACGTTGAAAATTTGTGGAGATGCTGGGTTGAATTGACGGGCTGAAGATGTGGGCCGTGGGCTTGATTTGTGGACTTCAAGTGGCCGGACCAAAGGCTGAAAATTGCGTGGCTGTTGGCTTCGTGGCTGCTGGGCTCGATTACAAATGGGCCGAACGGCGTGAGAAGAGGCCGCGGATGAAGGCGAGGAAGAGAGAGCTGCTTCGGTCGTGCGACAGAGAGCTGGGAGTTGACTTCGGTGGAGCTGCTTCGGTGGCTTGACTCGCTGGGGAAGAGGGACCCTGGGACGCGGCAGCTTGGTCGCTGCTTGTCTTCGTGTCCGAGGAGCAGCAGCGAAGAAGATCGGGCAGCTGAGGCAGTCAACCCTTGGGGCTTCTACTGGGGGAATTGACCGAGCGTGCGAAGGAGAAGAGAGATGGTGATGGAGCAGCTTCTGTCTTCGTGACGGACGGCTGGCAGAGGAAAAGTGAAGGAGCTGGACGTCTTCTTCGATGGAAAATGAACAAACGATGAAGCTCCAGGAAAAAAAATGCAAGAGAAACAGAACCGAAGGGAATGAAGCTGGCGTGCTCGGCGTGAGGAGGAAGCCACGGATGGGGGAAGGAAAAGTCAAGATAAATATCCCATAATTTCATCATATCTTAGCCCCAAAAGTCCACATAATCATCCTCTTATGTCCCCCAATTAAATCTTGCAAATTAATCCACAAAAATTCCAATTTGAAGCCAAATGTTGCACCCCCATGCCTAGTCCGAATTTACTTAATTTTGGATTTCAATTTCTTCCCAAATTTCCTCAATTCGACATCCAATTTTGTTGAAGAAAAAGCCCACACAATTTATATGAGTCCCTGTCACCAAATGATTTGGTAAGGAGGCCAAAAATCCATTCAATTTGGCCAATTTGAATTTCCGTTATTTTTCGACTCGTCCAAAGCGATTTTTCGTAAAAATCCCAAACCCGACAAAATTTCTCTGAAAGATGAGACGATGTCTTATGATTGCATTGTAACATGCTCAAATGTCTGATTTCCGAAACCGAATTCAATTTCGTGGTTAAAATCGACCGAACGCGATTTTAGTCCGATTCGACCTACCAAATAGCTTTTAGGGATTTTACCGCGGTTATATCCTTTAACGGCTTCACCAAATAGATTAGTTAACTCGTGAGTGATCAGCTTAGAGAAAAAAGACTATAGGCGCACCGACGAGATGCCCATTTCATTTATTCAGGACGGGATTGAAATTTAGGATGTTACACCATCGGTTAAATTCCAATATCACATATTTATATTCTCAAGTTGTGTTGTTGATTAAGTTCGGACATAGTTCGATACTGACTTTATAACTCTTAGGTCTTGTCGTCGATTAAATTCCGACTTGGTTGGGGATTGTATAGTATCATTTGGATTAACAAAGTTCTTGAATGAGATATCTTTTATTTGGAGTTCACATAGGACCCTAATCCCTTTTAATAAAAGTCGAAGAACGACTTTCGGTTAAACATATTTCCATCACAGGAACAATTCCGGCGACAACGGCTCGATAATCTTAAGCCTTTAATTAGATGACTGGTGCATATAAGATTCTGCAATAGTCTCAAAGAGATAAAAAGCTCCACTTTCTCCTCAGTAATGTATGGAGAAAGCGTACCCATAATGTATGGAGAAAGTGTACCCACGAGCCTCTTTTTGAGTTTGGGTGTTGGCATGAGGGCAAGATTCGTCCTCCCGAGGACCCCCTCTAAATCCGAATCCGACACTTCACCTCAAAGGAACGAGTGATAAGAAAGGTCCAACATGCCTCGTGGGCATGACGTTGTTCAAGTTTTGTTCTTCCTACAAAAAAAAATTTATTTTTTTTGTTTCAGGGAATAAAAAAAGAATAGAAACGCGTTTGTTTGCTTTTTTTTTTTTAAATCTATTTTTTGTTTCCGAGAACAAATTTGGAATAGAAACAAAAAATAAGAAAAACTTGTTTCTTGTTCTTGGAACACTTTCAAGAAACAAATTTTCTCTCTCTTCTATTTTTCTTCTCTTTCTTTCTTCTTCTTTTTTCTTTGGTCGGATGCCGGTCTCGGCCATGGCTGGCGACCGGCCGTTGAGGGCTGGCGACCACGCCGAGGCGTCACTGGCCCCTGACGAGGCCGAGCATTGCCAGCCCCTGGTGAGGCTTGGCCTCGTGTCGGTCGGCGAGGCTCGGCCTCGCGTCGGCCGGCGAGGCTCGGTGTTGCCGGGCTACCACCAGGTCGGTGTCGCCTGGCGGTGGCTTGGCGAGCTCGAGCTCGCCCGGCCAAGGCGAGGCCGTCGGCCCTCATCGGCCGGTCGTCGACCATGGGCGAGGGCCGACCGGCCAAAAGGAAGGAAAAGAAAATGAAAAAAAGGAAAAATAAATAATAAAAAAGAAAAAAAGAAAAATAAAATAAAATTATTAACAAATTAAAAGAAACAAAAAAAATATGCAAGTTTACGAAATGTGTTTATGTTCTTTTTCTATTCCAGAAATAAGTTTACTAAACACATTCTTCTATTAAAAAATTATTCACCGAAAGAGAAATAGTTTTTTCTATTTCTATTCCCAGTTACAAATAATAAAGTTGAAGTGCTGTACGAGCTTTTCGAGAAATTGAGCAGCTCAATTATTGACAATGGCCTAATTCACGAGGTAGTTTGAACTAAATCCAAATTACATATCAGTGGCTGATATCTGTTACACGGTTCATATCTACTTTTATGTGCCAGTAGCTGGTGATTCTTCTCAACATTTGATAAGGTAGATGGTAGGACATATGCTCATTTCTTCACTCTTTACGTCATGTCAAATATCAAGTAAAATATCGTGAGAAATTGGTGATGGGATCTACTCTTGCCTTTGTTACTTAGGGTGTGCACGGAAACACTCCAAAAAAGTGTTTCCAGAACACTTCTGTACGGAAAGTGTTCCCTGGAGCAAAAAAGAACGAAACGTGTTTGGTTGCGTTTACTTTTTTTTTTTTTTTGTTTCTGAACGAAAATAAGAACAAAAAAAAAAAGAAACAACAATTTGTTGTTTCTTGCTCCGAAAACATTTCTCGGAGAAACATTTCTCTTCTCTCTCTTCTTCTTCTCTTCTTCTTTTCTTCTTTTTTTCTTCTTTTTTTCTTTTGCCGGTCGCCGGCCTCGGCCATGGTCGGCGACCGGCCGTCGAGGCTCGGCCTCGCCCGGATCTGGCGAGGCCGAGCGTCGCCACCCTCGGCGAGGCTCGGCGTCGCCGCCGACGCGGGCGGGCGAGCGCTCGCCGGCCCCCGGCGAGGCTCGGCGTCGCCGGCGCGGGCGGGCGAGCCTCGCCTTGGCTGGGTGAGCTCGGGCTCGCCCCGATCCGGCGAGGCCGAGCGTCGCCGGGGCCTCGCCGGATCTAGGCGAGCCCGAGCTCGCCCGGCCAAGGCGAGGCTCGGCCTCGCCGGATCCGGCGAGCCCAAGCTTGCCCGGCCAAGGCGAGGCTCGGCCTCGCCGGATTTGGGCGAGCCCGAGCTTGCCCGACCAAGGCGAGGCCGAGCCTCGCCCAACCACGGTGAGGCTCGGCCTCGCCGAGGCCGCGAGCCTCGCCGTGGCCGGGCGAGGTGCCCCGGCCCCGTCGGCCGGTTCTTAGGAGGCTGGTGACCGGCCGAAAAAAAAAAAAAAATAAAAAGAAAGTAAAAAATAAAAAATAAAAAATAAAATAAAAATGTTTAAAAAATTAAAAGAAACAAAAAAAAGAATAAAATTTACCAAACGTGTTTTTGTTCATTTTTATTCCCGGACCAAACGTTACCAAACGTGTTCTTTTGTTCAAAAACCTGTTCCCCTAAACAAAACACTTTTTTTTTTTTTCGGGAACAAAAAAAAGAACAAAACAAATCCATGCGCGCCCTTAATGACTCTCTTCATGCAGGAAGAGCTTTAATTGGCACTACTCAGCACTCTCTACGGGGGAAAATCTTTTCATTAAATCAAGCTTAACATTCTGAAAATGCAACTTCTCAAGACACTTCTAACCTTGCATTTAGATAAAGTCCTTTGGAGAGCCTTAGAGATGCAATTGCATCTCCCCAAAGTGAGTAAACAACGGAGCCAAACGCCATTTGTATTTGGTGAAGTCTCGATGAAGTCTCAGTAAAGAAAAAAAGAAAAAAAAAAAAAAAAGGGAAAATAAAAAGAGAAAAAAGATTAATGAACAAAAAAAAAGATATGATAGAAAAGAGATAATAAAAAATGTGGGTTGAATATAATAAGTCCGGTCTAGATTGAGAATATAGGCCAATATGTATGAGGTGTTTCTGAACCGGGCCTTGAGGGCCGGTCCAAATTTTTAACCCAGCCCGAACTTAAAGGGTCTGGATTAGACCACTTTCAAATTTTGATAGATGAAAAAACCAATATCACACTATTAACATCTAAATTTTGTCTTTTTATCTAAAACTTAATCGCATAATTAGTCTCTAAAAAAAGTAAATTGTAAATTAAATCATTTTCATTAAAATGCATCACGATTTTATTAAAGTGCATCACATATGGACATTAAGAACATTTGCATTATTAGTATTAATTTTTTTATTAAAAAAAAAAAAAACGGAGCCAGGCCGGGGTAGGGCCAGCCTTAGCCCGGCCCTTCCTTTGCCCTTTTTCTTTTTCCCTGCCTGGGCCGATCCAGCCCACTTCTTCTTTTCCTTTTTCCTCGGCTTGGCCCTATCCTCTTCTCTTCTCCTTCTCTGCCGTTGGACGCTGACTTGCTGACAAACGACGAACAGGACAGAGAAGGATGAGGCAAGGACGGTACGATCGGTACGGCAATAGCTGGCTTCGCGGCTTGAAAGCGAGAGAGGAGAGCGGCCAACGAGGGGGGTTAGTCGGTTTTGGGGGCTAGAGGGGGAGAGCGAGGGGTCAACCCGGAAGAGTGAGATTCGAGCAAGAGGGCGCGAGAACAACCGAGAGAGAGCAAGTGAGATGGGGAGTGGGGGAGCTAAGAGAAGGATTGAAATTCGTGCCATTGGAGACGCCTGCCCCCAACGAACGGCAACGCTCGCGGTTTCCTTTTTCAGCGCCCATACTCTCGGTAAGCCCATGTTCTGGTTGTTTCAAATCGGTTCTCCCGATGATCCCAGCTCTGAGACGTGCGAGGCAGCCGGACTGAGGCCGACGTATTTCCAGTTTGCCATCCAATCACCGTCGTCGAGTCGGGTAGGGCCATCTCCAGTGACAATGCCCTCGGTTTGTCTCAACTTGACTGAGCCCAAGGCTTGTCGTTCGCCATATATGCTTGTGTTAACGTGAAGGGATCGTTTCGGAGTCTACCTTGGGCAGTGTTTGTTCGCTATATGATGATCTTGGCTTGGGCTTTTATCGCAGACGTCTCCGGATGCGCCCCCTCGGTTGACACCTACTAGACGTTTGGCATAATGCCCGAACCAGATCTGCTTTGGCCTCATTCGGTTTCCGGCTTCTGTTTTGTTCTGAACTGTGTCGGGCTTGAGGGGCTATAGTTGAGTAGGCTTGGACTTGATGTGAGTTAGAAGAATCTCGGCTTGGTCTGGTTTGCGCCATTTGGACTAGTTTGTTCTTTCGTTTTTTATTATTAAGTTGGGGACGGATTGGGCTCAATATAATGAGCCCAGTTCGTGTGAGGGCCTGGGATGTGTGACCCAACGGATTCGAGTCGGTCTTGACCTGGATTAGATCCGGAGACCTTACCCAAATCTCATTTTCGAATAAAGAGTCTATGCAAAAGCATAAACAAAAATACAATTACATTCATATATGACTAGTTCAAGTAGAAATTAAATCTCTTACAAAAGAAGGTCTTAATACATCAATTATCTTAGTTTTACGAGATTCACGTCTCTTGAACTATGATGAATCCATCCTTAGTACAGTAGAGATAAGTCTCTGCAAATGACCAATACATTTTGACTGTTACCCCAATTTCTCAGTTTCTCTTAAGGATAAAAATATTCTTAAAGCCCTCACACTCCAAATCAAAACCCATAATTACAAAGTAGCAGATGAATCAATTCCTCTAGCTCTTGTCTATAGAATTCATTACAAAGCTATGGCCTCTGCCTTTGAAAAAAAATGCTTTCAAACATAGTCTACGAGGAGAAACACTTCTCCTCCAGACTGATATTTCTAGAGCAAATACTACTATTCCTAGGTCTATTAATTGGAATCAAGTCACTCTACCAGAACAATGGGAATTAGAAAACTAAATTCCTTAACAAGTTGTTCAAAATACTAGCCCAACCAATGTTATTCAACATCTAGAAGGAAGGGTTACCATTAGATTTCCTAGAAGATCTTTCGATTTGAGATCTAGTCCTTCTTTTCATACATCTTATACAAGGTCGGTAGATCTTAATCCCAATCTTCCACCTATAATCACCATTCCTCAAAGTACGCATAGAGACACTACCACACATGATACAACACCTTTACCTCATAATACCACTAGAAATAATCCTGAGATACCAACTGAACTTGAAATTAATGGTTTAGATAATAGATCAGGGATTTCCAGACCTGTTTACCAACAAAATCAGCCTGAACCTATCATAGAAAATACAGATTCTCCTCATCACTCTCTTACATACTCACAGATGATAGATGCAAAGCTTAATGTTTTAGAAAAAAAATTGAACCAAATAGGGCATTCCTTAACAAAGATTTTAATTCTGAAGACAACAAACAAATCAGAGCATGGTTCTTCAAAACCTTTGCTGATAAAGCAAAAGACATCAAACAAAAATATTACGACTACATATACGAATATGAAGTCCATATATTTTTCTTTGATTGGTTAGAAGAACAATTCCTCGAACCAAAAGAAATAATTGTTTTAGATCATTATTATAAGTGGAAACTTAATAATGGTGAAATCATAGAATCCAATCATCCACCTCTTAGGAGAATAAAAATGCAACATGGAGATAGTGAGGTAACAGCTACTCCTTTTAGGCTTCCAAACAAAGGAGACTCTCTTTACACTCACAAAATTATTGAACAAAACAATTATACAAATCAACATTTGGTTACCATAGGAAAACAATTGAATATGATAGAATCCACCATCCAGAATCCTACTCAACTCATCACACCACAAGTCGACACACTCAAAAAACCCATTTTTAAGGCTTTTGAATTTCCAAAAAATTTTAGTCCTAAGTTTGCTAAGGCCATAGAACAAAAGAAAAAGCTTTTAGGGAAATCAAAGCTAGGACCTACACATATATTAGACACCCATAAATTCCAAGGACTTATTATTAATGATACTCCAGATCAACCTACTATTAGTACCTTGACTAAACCCTCTAGTGACTCTGATAATGAATCGGCCACTGAGGTAAATAGACTCAATTGGAGACAACCTCAAAAACTTTATTATAGTAGAGCCACCCCACCAGACATTGCCCAAGAAGAATCATCACAAAAAATACATAATAAATACTCTCCTAACGCTATTTATGAATGAAATATTGATGGTGTAGCTGAAGCCAATATTATGAACATACTAAATAACATAGTGATGCTTGCTAATGCTTATAAAACACAGTAAAATGTTTCTGACCATGCCGTTGCTAATCTTTTAGTAGTCGGATTTACCAGACAACTAAAAGGTTGGTGGGATAACTATTTGACAAATGAACAAAAAATACAAATTTTAACTGCTTATAAAATAGATGACTTTGGCCAACGCATGGATGATGATCAAGGACATCTCATCCAAGATGTGGTGAATACTCTTAGTTATTCCATTTCACAACATTTCATATGAGATCCTTCACATATTAGGGATAGAAACCAAGATCTCCTTTCCAATATGCGATGCAAATCCTTAGGGAGATTTAGAGAATACAAAGAACTTTCTTTCAAAGAGTTCTTGTTAGACTCGACTGCAATCAACCCTTTTGAAAGAAAAATTCTTAGTTGGTCTACCCCAGACTATAAAAGACCAAGTTAGAGATAAAAATAGGGAAGAATACAGTGGCCAAATTCCTTATGATTTACTTTCTTATGGATAAATAGTCTCTTACGTTTATAGGCAAGGAACACAAATGTGTAATACAATCAAATTACAAAGACAACTCAAGAAAGAATAATCTCTCACCAATAGAAGTTTAGGAGATTTTTGTGCTCAATATGATCCTTCTTATAATGAAAAAACAAAACCAAAATGTAAAGGAACTTGTCCTTCTGAAAAAGAAATAAAGAAACATCGCAACAAACCTCAACCTCGTAGGAATAAACAAAGACATCACAATAACCAAAATAAACCTCACACTGATAGGAAAAATTTTAAAGACATTAAATGTTATTCTTGTGGTAGGAAATGTCATATTTCAAAATACTGTAAGATTAATAAAAAATTGAATGAACTTTCTTTAGATGGCAATATTTTATACCAGTTAAACAATATCCTTATAGATAATAGTGACACTTCTTTTGATGAACTTCTTGAAGAAGATGGTCTTCAGGTTAATGAAATAGAATCTTCTTCAAATTTTGATTATGAAAACGTCTCTCCAGAAAAATCCATTCCTGAAGTAAATGTCTTAACAAAAGAAGAAGAAATCCTTCTCAGCACTGCTGATAAAATAATTAACCCTAAAGCCAAAAAAGAATACTTATATAGACTTCACTCTTCTATGAATATTACCACTAAGCCCAATACTTCCTACAATCTTAAAGACATTCTAAATAGAAACAAAAAAAACCCCAGTCTAGACCTATAAATATTAATGATCTCAAAAACAAAATAAAAAAAATAGAAATACAAGCCTTGAAAGAAACTCAATTAGAAATGAAACAAGAAATTTTTGATATAAAGTCTCTTGTCATAAAAGGAAAGACAAAATTAAAAGACCAAAATGATATCTCCAATACTTCTAATACTTCTGACCCAGCCTTTCTCATGTTATGAACATAAATAACATCTAGGAAATGGATAATAAATATAATGATAAAAATCAACAATGAGTATATTATTGAAACAACAGCACTATTTGATACAGGAGCTGATCTCAATTGTATCAAAGAATGCTTTGTTCCAATAAAATACTTCTATAAAACTTCCGAATATCTAAAATCAGCCTCATGAGACAAATTAAATATCTAATACAAGTTGCCAGAAGCCCTAATAGTAAAAGACCAAATGTCTTATAAGAAATCCTTTTTTTTAGTAAAATATGAGACAACAAGTTATGTTTGGAACACCATTCATACAATTAATCCAACCTTTTACAGTTACTAATGAAGGCATTGAAACTCATGCTCTAAATAGAAAAATCACTTTTAACTTCATAATAAAACCACAAAAAAGAAGCTTTAACATCTTACAAGAACACTCTATTTCAGAAATAAATTGCCTGATAAAAGACAAAGAAAACCAACTTGAATTCATAAAAGAAGATTTAGAATTCAAAAGAATAGAAGAAAATCTTATAAAACCAAACATCATAGAAAATATAGCTTCTTTACAAAAACACATAGAAAAGACTATATGCTCTACTTTGTTAGGGAAATTCCTTATGGTGTTTTGAAGATGATAAAATAAATCAAATGCTGCTAACGTATTTAATGGTTAAGTAATAGACCATCCAGATGATAAAACATATAAATGATATTATTAAAGTTTGAAGACGGCCAGAAAACTAAATGAAACACATGTCCAAAGTATATTCTAAAGATTTCCAGACTTTTGTATCAAAGTCTGAAAACTGCCAGACTTTAATGTCAAAGTCTATTCTACATAAGAAGTTTGCTCACTCTGACAAATTCCAGACTGGACATGAATGAAGAATCAAAAGACAGACTCTATGCTGAAGCTGAACCAGAAGACAGACTCTATGCTGAAACTAAACCAGAAGACAGATTCTATGCTGAAGCTGAACTTATCCAGACTGTGTTCAGACCTTAAAGCTAAATTTGTTTAGAAGCAGAATATGTTAAGACCCATATTGTAAAGTCTATTGTACTTAGACTTAAATTGTAAAGTCTATTGCACTTAGACTTTACATCCAGATTCGATAGAACGTAATACAAGCTCCAATCATATAACGGCTAGTCATCTGGTTTGGATTCTACATCAAGATTGATTTGATTGATTCAATCTAATTGATTGATAATTGGATCTTGAAAACAAGAACTTTCTATACGAAAAAGCTTTACTTATGGAAACTAAGATTTTGTTTGTATGGGCGATCATAATCAATTTGGGATTCTATTTTTGTCACTCAATGGCTACCAAATTTTCTAGATACAGATCTATCCAATGGGTAGATTGGAAGACGATCCTCGAGATACTGTCCAACGGCTAGTTTAGAAGTGGAGGAGTATTTAAGGAGATGAAGGACCGATGAGCAAGTAAGAGACGGAGCGTAGAATTTATAATTCCAAAGTCTGAGTGACCTTTGATCATACATTTGTCTCTTGTGAGCTTAAACGTTTGTGATCGTGAGAGAAATACCAAAAGAGTGACTTAGTGAGATAGTGTGATCTACTATTAAGTGTTTGCATTCAAAGTTGTAATCTCTTGTTGATTGCATAGTGGAATCCAGCCAAGAAGGCTGTTAGCGTGGAAGAGTGGACGTTGGTTTGATATAAGCCGAACCACTATAAATTCTGTGTTCTTATTCTCTTTCCTGAATCTTTTTATTTTGTTCGTAATTCTATTTAACTGCTAAAATCTGATTTCGCTCAAAGTCCGCTGCTTTTCAGATTCAGTTTCAAAAGTCTGTTGCTATTTAGACTCAGGTTAAAAGTAAATGTTTTCATTGCATTTTGCAGAATCTGTTTTTACACCTATTCACCTCCCTCTAGGTACTCGTACTAGCATTTACATACTTTACCCAATGCTTTTTGGGAAAGAAATAAGCATATTGTTGATCTTCCTCATGAACAAGAATTTTCTAAAAATGAAATACCTACAAAAGCCCGTCCTACACAAATGAATCAAGAAGTTCTGAAATTTTGCCAAATAGAAATACAAGATCTCTTAAATAAAAAACTCATAAGAAAAAGCCAATCACCCTGGAGCTGTTCTGCCTTTTATATCAATAAAAATGCTGAACTAGAAAGAGGAGTTCCTAAATTAGTTATTAATTATAAACCTCTAAACACAACCCTTAGATGAATAAGATATCCAATACCCAATAAAAAAGATTTGCTACACAGATTATGTAGATAAAAAATATTTTCAAAATTTGACAAGAAGTTGAGATTCTGGCAAATATAAATCAGTGAAAAAGATAAGTACAAGATAGCTTTTACCGTCCCTTTTGGCCAATACGAATGGAATGTTATGCCATTCGGTCTTGAAAATGCCCCTTCAAAATTCCAAAGAATTATGAATGATATCTTCAATCCTTATTCAGAATACATCATAGTCTATATAGATGATGTTCTAGTTTTTTCCTTTAATATAGAACATCATTTCAAGCATCTTTCTACGTTCATAAAAATAACCATACAAAATGGATTAGTAGTCTCTCCTACTAAGATTGCACTCTTCTAGACCATGATTAGATTTCTAGGTCATTACATCCATTTAGGCACCATAACTCCCATAGAAAGATCAATCTCATTTACTGATAATTTTCCAGATGAGATTAAAGACAAGACTCAATTACAAAGATTTTTAGGTAGCCTTAATTATATTATAGATTTATTTCCTAATATAAATATTCTTTGCAAACCTTTACACCAAAGGTTACAAAAGGATCCTTCGCCATGGACTTTAGTCCATACTGACATTGTCAAACAAATAAAGATTCATGTAAAATAAATACCATGCTTACACCTAGCTGACCCTTTTGCTTTCAAAATAGTAGAAACAGATGCTTTAGAATTAGGATTTGGTGGCATTCTCAAACAAGTCAATAACAACAAAGAACAAATTGTTCAGTTTATCTCAAAACATTGGAACTCCACCCAACAAAATTATTTGACAATTAAAAAAGAAATAATTGCTATGTTTTGGTCTATATCAAAATTCCAAGGAGATTTATTAAATCAAAAATTTCTCTCGAGAATTGATTGCAAATCAGTCAAAGATTTTACAAAAAGACGTATTAAACATTGCATCAAAACAGATTTTTGCTAGATGGCAAGCCATACTTTCAGTATTTGATTTTGATATTGAATTTATAAATGGTTCTTCAAATTCATTACCAGATTTTCTCACAAGAGAATTTTTACAAGAGATACCATCATGCCAAGATCCAAAAAAGACAAAAGCAAAGCCATAGCCGAAACCTCCAATACATCACTAAAGCCAACAGGCTTGACACCCATCAAGACATGGCTCCAAATGACAGAAAATAATCAGTCATTTCTACAACAATACCCAATACCAAATATACCTTCAAAAGAAAAACCCATACAAGCCTTTGAACACCAAGCCTTTGATCACCTAGCTGCCATACTACCCAAAGAAACACTACTACAATTGGCCTAATCTTTACAAAAAACAGTAAAGAAAGAGCCATCTAGTGCTATTGAAGTCAGCAACAATCCTTCTCCACTTGTTACACAAAAACAAGCGGAATACAAAATAATTTTAAATGAGGTGATCATTAAGTCATAGACAACCCCTCATTCTTAAAGATCAAAATTTTTTCCCAAAACATCTTTTCAAAAAATACTAACTATAGAATATGGATTTTACGATAATGATCCAATCAATTTTGCAAAAAATATCTTTCCAAGAATTTGGCTTTTCAAATCTCATAATACAAACAAAACCCTTGATTATTATGAGCAGATCTTAGTTGAGACAGAATCGGCAAGGTTCACTCACTTTACCGACAAAAATAATATAGAAAACATCCTATACTCCACTATATCCATCAGCAAAGTCATACACCCCTCTCACTAGGGAGATTCACCTCATACACCCAGAAAATTTCAAACTAGACTTACCCAAAGCCTACCATACTCCTCCTCGTATACCTACTGGGACTATCAACAAGCCTGGTGTAATGTATTCTACAGACAAAATACAAATTTCCAGCATACTTGGCTAGTATTCTTCAAAGACAACTTCCCAAGACAAAGCCTACCAAACTGGTTTAACTCTTAGTGGGATTTTTTTGATCCTTTGAATATTATACTACATCCCACAATTAGTCAAGGATACCAAATATTTCGTAAACACTTTGTACCAACTCAACATGACTTATGCATTTTTTCATAAAATTGAAAATCTCATGGGTAACAGCTTGAGAGTTCAAATACAATACATCCTCCAACTTAGTACCTGTACTTGTTCAAAAATACAAGACAATGGTGGGACGGATTCAAATGTCTTGAACAAGGATCCGAGATTGCGGTTAAGACATGGCTAAATAGCTAGAAAAATCAAATAACCATAGTCCCATCAAATACATCTTTTCTACAAGAGAAATCCATTGCAAGTGCAGCACTGGCTGCAGTCCAAAGCAAGGAAGAATACTGCAACATCCTCAAAACAATGCTCTCAGAATTGGAAGGATCACAATATGGATCTTCCAAATCTCAAGACAATATAGATGGATCCTCCCAGTCATATCACAGTGGAAACACCAATGAAGACAACTGCTACCGAATCAACTTAGACAGAGATTAAACCAAGACATCATATGTAGACACTGTTACAGCGGCGCAAAAGCTATACACTATAGCAAGATAGGCATATACTATTCATTATTCACTATTCACTCGGTACTGTTCACTTAGTACTGTTTACTTTACACTATTCAACATTGTAGCACCTCCTATAAATACACTTTCTCGGCACAGAAGAAGGGGACTCGAAATTTTCAGATCTCTCTTCTCTCTTCTTCCTCCTCACCCTCTTGTAAGCCCTCATCCTTTCAAGCCTTAAGCTTTCTTACCTTGTACCCCCTGGTTTCAAAGTAAGTTTTTTAAATACATAGTTTTTATACGGGGTTACCAACTTATATGATAGTTGGTTAACCATTTCTTGTAATACAAACATCAATACTCCCTGGAGTGTGGATTACCACCCTAGTGGAGGACTTGATGCTTTAGTTTCTGTATCTTTCAATACATGCAATTTTTAGTTTATATAATACAAGTTCGGACCACCTTCATGGTTGGTTTTTGTTTATGCATACTCTTATTTTATATTTTATATATTGCCTTTGCCCTTTACATTATTTTTAATTCTCACGATTTTATTTAGCTTTTATACAGTTTTCATACATTCTCTGTTCTTATATATATATATTGGGGGGTTGTTTTCTCTAAAAGTGTGGGGAAACCATTGATAAAAAGATCGAGCTCAAAATTGAACAAACTCCTAAGGCTTTATGATAGGGTTTTCATGTTTCCTTTTTGAGACAATTTATCAATTGGTTGCATGCTTTCAATATGATGATTATGGCTACCCTTTAGACTAGTTAGGATTGGCAATTACTTATTTCTTAGCATTAAATGCTTGTCTTTCCTTGCAACTTATCTAATGCTTACTTGCTTGCTGATTCCTAATTTAGTGATTGCGTGCCTGCATAATCATCTCATATGTTTAGTGGATAGATATAAAATTAATATGGACTGCCTGACAAAAAGTGAATAAGATTAGGTACTGAAAATGCACTAATTAGTTAATTAGTGTAATTAAGTCTCCGATTCTAGATTTTTTGATTGCATAGGAAGTGAATTTGCTCTCACACTTTACTTGGTTTCAAGCCGACCCTAATAGGCTAATAACAACTCATTTTTTAGAAAATTTTCAAACCATCAATTTATATACCCGATGTCGCGCAACGTGTAGGCTTAGGAGAGCCCACATCTAAATCATGGGCCATAAGCCTGTCCTTTAGGCAATACCTTTGAACTTATATTTCCCTTTATACCGAGGGGTAGGTCGCGACACACACTAGGTACAAACTTAGGAAAATCAACATTTGTGATTGACAAACAAATACCTCTTCCCTTCTAAATTAAGATTTCAAATTCAGGTCAAAATGACATTCAGATTTATATTTCACGTTTTAGTAAGGTAATGTCACATGGGAGAGAGGAAATATTAAAAGAAAACATGTCAGCATTTTCCATTAGTCTAATTGGACGGAATTAACGGAATGACTCGATTGCACCAATTTGACAAATTTTAGGACGTGATTGTACTTTTTATAAGTTATAGGATCGCATTACACTTTTGTGACAAGTTTTGGGACTTCTAATATACTTATCCTTAATAAATAACAACAATGATCACCTTGCCCATTTTTCTATAGTAACATTGGAATCCCTTATCCTCACGATATTATTTAGCTTAATCTTTATAGAATACAAATTGTGAACATGATTGTCATTTTGTGTTTTGGATTCTAATTATTTAGGTAGACTTAAACATAAACATATAAGTGAAGTCTCTGATTTGCTATTACAGTGTTTAATTATAATATGTAAAAACTTGTTTGGAGATAAATAATTTCGTGGTTTGATATAAACAACTATGACTACTTAAATAATAATTCTGATTTTTCTTTTGTCAATCATGGAGTAACAAATTCAAGTCATCTTAGTTACATAAAAATAATTATTTTCATGAGATCAATAATTAATAATACTTGATTTTGGATAGACGGGAAATGTTTAGGCTAAGAGGTGGAATAATAGTTCCATTTAAATTAAAACTAGATTTCGCGCACGTGCCATGTGCATGTGTGTTTGCTTTCACCATCTTTCTTGTATATATATATATATTGTAGTCAATATTGACATCCAAAAAAAGGGAAAAAAGTACCAAAAAAATCATAAACATATTACATTGATACCAATTTAATATTAAACCTTTCAATTTGACTAATTGAATCCTAAATCTTTTCGCATTGGTACTAATTAAGTCTATCGACTATTTTATGCTAGAAATTACTGACTTGGATCCCAGGCTGTCTTACGTGACACACCCAAAGTGCCGAGTGGATATTTTTATTTAATATTTAATTATTTGTGGATATTTTTTTAAATTTTTATTGATTTTTTTCCTTTTTCTACATTTCTTCTCTTTTCCTTCTTTCCTTTTCTTCTTTTTTTTTTTTTCCTTTCTTCCTTATTTTTCCTCCACCAGCCTCCGTCATGGTCGGTGAGGACGAGGGCTAGTCTCACCTGGACAAGGCCCCTTGCCAATGCCAAAGGCCAACGAGGGTTGGGCAAAGGTCAACTCGCCGAATTTGGCGAGGGGCAACCTTGCCAATCTGGCGAGGGGACCTTCGCCCAATCATCGTTGACCCTCACCAAAGGCCAATGAGTGTTGGTATCGCCTATTGCCAATGAGGGCATCTCGACCCTCGCCCTTGTTGGTAGTCAGCGACTTCCGCCGGCCATCATGGAGGCCAATGGAGAAAAATACAAAAGAAAGGGGAAAAAAAAGAAAGGAAAGAAAATAAAAGAAGGAAAAGAAAAGAAAAAAAAAAAAAAAAGGAAAAATCTTTAAAAAATTCAAAAAATTCGAAAAAATAATTAAATATTATTTCCATGTTAATGCCAGTCGTGTCATGTAAGACAACTGGTGTCCATATCGGTAATTTTTAGCATAAATTAGCTAGATGGACTAAATTAGTACCGATACGAAAATATTTAAGACTAAATTGGTCTAATTAAAATGTTTTAAACTGAATTAATATCAATGCGATATGTTTATGATTTTTCTTGTACTTTTTCCCCAAAAAATGTGAAGATGTAAATGTGAACAATCAAATTGAGTTATATATCCAACTGTGATAATCTTCATATAATTTCTTAGAAACTTCCTGCAATGGCACTCATCATAATTTCACCAAAAGCCACCCCCTAATTATAATAATGTACATATAAAACATAAAAAAGAAAAAGCTTCGCATTGCTTTCTGCTCGCTCCCAAAGTCAATTCAAAGGAGGACAAAATTGTTGGAGAAATCTTTTCAGAGTATTTTGAAGCTGACAAAACGTTTCTATCAGTCTAAGTCTGGATATTCGGAGACCGAAGATTAAAGTCTCAAGACTTTATTATTTCAAGACTCAAGACTCAAGACTCAAGACTATTCTCACTGACGGTCTTTCTATTCCAAAAGTAGTAAAGGAAATCCAGGCCGAAGCTTATGGTTGAGGATTCGATCCTATCCTCTGGAAAAGATCCCTTGGTTGGATAAACATCTCGGATTCTTTGTTTGTTCTTATCTAGATCGATTGAAGATCCGATGGTCGTCGAAGTATTCTTGGAATGTTCTATTCTTGGAAACCAAGATCCTGATTGTATGGGCGAACGATTGATGGGCTATCGCCAAGTTCCTTAAATAGCTCGAATGATCTTCGTGATTGATTCCGTCCAACGGGTAGATTGGAGGAATTCCTTTGGTAAGTGCCAACGGCTATGATGGCATAAAGGAGTATAAAAGGAAGACATTCAAGTTGTTTTAAAGAGTGTGACCGATAGAAAAATTCCAGAGTCTGAAGATCCTTGATTATTAGTCGATACTATTTGAGCGAAACTATATACACAGAGAGTGTTTATTCTTAGTGATACCTTGAGAGTGTGGAAGATCGTCTACACCAAGAAGTCAAGGAAGATCATCACTATAACATCTCTTTGTTCATAGTGGAATCCAGCCAATTGGTGTCGGGTGCGAAAGAGTGGACGTAGGCTTGAAACAAGCCGAACCACTATAAACCGCGTGTCAAATTCTCTCTTACTCGATCTTACGATTTTTTTTTTTTTTTAATCGTTTATCTATCTAAGTAGTGTGTAATTATCAAAAGAAAAATCTTTTATACCTATTCACCCCCCTCTAGGTAATCGTACTAGCTATATCAATTGGTATCAGAGCCTGTGTTCTTACTTTATTTGAAGTGTTTTACTTCAGAGTAAAAGATCCATGGCTAGTATGCTAGCATCAGGGCTGGTGGAAGGTCAAAGCAATACCAGACCACCCTACTTCGATGGAAAGGATTACAACATCTGGAAGAACAAGATGAAAGCTTTCCTACGATCAAAGGATCCTCGGAATGGGACGTTGTGGAAAGAGGAATCACTCCTCTTGTTGCATCAGTATCTGAAAGAGGGAAAGAAACTGTTGAGACCAGCGGAATATCTCAAGATGAGATAAACAAGAGACAAGCACTCGATGCAAAAGCAATTTATTCTTTATATTGTACTTTGTCACCAACTGAATATAACAGAATATCTTCTTGTGTCACAAAGAAAAGAAGTCCGGATAGACTACATATCACCTATGAAGGGACAGGCCGAGTGAAGGAGACCGAGAATTAATATTCTCCTTGGTCAATACGAAGCCTTCAAAATGAAACCGGGAGAATCTATAACCGACATGTTTAGCCGTTTTACGATATTATCAATGGACTTGAGAATCAAGGATAGAAAATTACTGATCCTATGAAGGTGAACAAGTTGCTGCGAGGACTCTCTAAGGATTGGAATCATATAAAGACTTCAATACGAGAGACGCAAAGAATTATGTCATTATCTGTAGATGAGCTGATTGGAACTCTTCAATCTTACGAAGTGGAGCGAATCAATGAAGACGAAGATCCAAGAGGTAAGAAATCCATTGCATTAAGATCTAATAATGATTCGATGATACAGATTCAAGAAGATCTGGATGATGAGGAGCTTGCTCTTATGATAAGAAGATTCGAAAGCTGAATAGAAAAGGAAGAAGGTTCAACTCAAGAAAACAAAGTTTTCAGAAACAGCAAACCAAGTTTGTTGATGAAGAACCAAACAAAGATGTAGTCCGCTTCGAATGTAAGAAAAATGGACACATCGGACCCAACCGTCCTCTTCCGAAGAAGAAGAGAGGAAAAACCGAAAAGTCTCGAAAAGCTCTCAAAGCCGAAACCCGGAGCGATACAGAGTGTGAAGAAAGTGATGAGGAATATGCCAATCTGTGTCTAATGGCACAATCAGACTCAAACTCTGGATCAGACAGTGAATTTGAAGTAAGTGATTTTAAAATTCCTGTCAAAGTCTCTAAATATATTGATGAATTATGTTTTAGTCTTAAGACTTCTCTCAAAAGGATTTCCGAACCGAAAAGGAAAACTCAGCTCTAAAACAAAAGGAAAATATTTTAGAAGAAAGAGTGAAAAGTCTAGACTTGAATGTTTCTACTCTTAAAGAAAATGAAGATAAACTTTCAAAAGAAAATGCTTTTTTGAAAACCGACTTATCAAATATTTCAAAGAAATTTTCAATAGGGTCTGAAAAATCGAGAAAGTTCTTTCAATTCAAAGACCTTACTTCAATAAGTCTGGTTTAGGTATGACAGCAGAAACAATCCCTTTGATTGATTTTCCGAAAGTAAAAGAAAGAATTAAGAAAAGACCATCGAGAGAAGCATACAAAAATCATTTCAAAAGGTCTTTGTAAAGTCTCGTAGGTCGAAATGCTCTAAGGTGTTCAAAGTGTAACAGTCAAGATCACTTTGAAAAAGAGTGTCCTATGGTCTGGAAGCTTTGTTAAAAGGGTATGGCCTAATAATGCTTATCCTACTAACACCAAAGGACCCAAGAAAATTTGGGTACCAAAGAAAGCTTGAGACTCTCTTTTGATTACGGGTCTCTGTCAAAAGAAGGTAAAGTGGTATCTTGACGGGATGCTCAAGACACATGACGGGAGACTCAAATCGCTTTATAAAGTTTGTTCAAGTAAATGGTGGAAAAGTTTCATTTGGTGGAAACAAAGAAAGGAAGTATTGTGGGATTAGGAACTGTGAAAATTGGAAATCTCACAATAAGCAATGTTTCTCTAGTGGAAGGACTCAACTATAATCTTCTCGGATTAGTCAACCGTGTGATATCTTTTGGGTTCAAGATCTCTTTTCAAGAAGGCATATGTTCGGAATAAGTAAAGACTCAACTCGCCTTTCATGGGTCGAAGGCATGGAAATATCTACCTTCTTGATGTAAGACCAAATGAAACACAATGTCTCATCTCAATTCAAGATGAAGCGGTCTTATGGCATAGAAAGCTTGGCCATGTCAACATGAAGCAATTAGCCAAAATCTCATCAAAGAAGCTTGTTCAAGGTCTACCAAAATTACCTTATCAAAAGTCTGACTCATGCACACCATGTATTTTGGGAAAACAGGTAAGAAATTCATTTAAGCCTATAAAACATATCTCTACTAAACATGTTCTACAGTTGCTGCATATGGATCTCTTCGGACCAACAAGAACCCAGAGCATTGGAGGTAAGAAATATTGTCTAGTAATTGTGGATGATTACTCTCGTTTTACCCGGTATATTTTCTTGCAAGTAAGTCAGAAACCTTTTCGTACTTTGAAAAGTTTGCTAAAAAGGTTCAAAATGAAAAAGGATGTGCTATTTCAAGTATAAGAACGAGATCATGGTAGTGAATTTGAAAATCAAAACTTTACAAAGTTTTGTGATAAATCTGGTTTTAATCATGTATTTTCCTCTCCATATACTCCAGAACAAAATGGAGTTGTGGAAAGAAAGAATAGATCTCTTCAAGAAATGGCTAAAACACTTTTAATTGAAAGTAAAATTTATTCTCGATTTTGGGCTGAAGCTGTTTCAACAGCATGTTACATCATAAATAGAGTTTTTCTAAGACCCATTTTAGAGAAAACCCCCTATGAATTGTTCAAAGGTAAGAAGCCTATTGTTTCATATTTTCATGTTTTCGGTTGCAAATGCTTTATTTTAAAAAATGCAAATGATCGAGTTGGTAAGTTTGAAGAAAGATCAGATGAAGGCATCTTCCTTGGATATTCTACTACAAGCAACGCTTACAGAGTCTTTAACAAGAAAAGCCAATCGGTGGAAGAATCAATGAATGTCAAATTCCAAGACTCAACGCAAGCCGAATCCAGTCAGACTCAATATGAAGAGTCTGAACCTACTCTAGACCTTTCAAGGCTTACAACTCAAGAATCATCTCAGTCTCTGGAAGTCCAACATCAAGATGTTCTTGAAGATTCAAATAAAGAAAGAGATCATCAAGCAGGAAAATTAACCAGTAACTGGAAGCACAAATCCAGTCATCCCAAAGATCTCATTATTGGTGAAATCAATGAAGGAATCCGCACTTATCAAAAAGACGTGAAGAATCTAGTGCTTTGTGGCTCTAATCTCGAAATTCAACCAAAAAGCATATAAGAAGCTTTATCGATGAAAGCTGGATTGAAGCTATGCAAGAAGAACTCGACAGTTTAACATCAATGATGTCTGGATTTGACATCTAAACCAAAAGGTAAAACATTATTGGAACCAAATGGGTATTCGGGAACAAGATGAACGAAGATGGAAAAGTCGTACGGAACAAAGCCAGACTCGTGGCCAAAGGATACACGCAAGAGGAAGGAATAGACTATGATGAGACCTACGCACCAGTAGCAAGGTTAGAAGCTATTCGTCTATTACTTGCGTTTGCTTGCTATAAAAATTTCAGGTTATTTCAAATGGACGTCAAAAGTGTGTTTCTAAATGGATTCATCCATGAGGAAGTTTATGTGGAACAACCACCTGGATTTGAAGACCCAAAGAAGCCCATTCGATCTTTAGACGAAAAGGCCTTGTATGGTTTAAAGCAAGCACCTCGAGCTTGGTATGATAAGCTAAGTAAGTTCCTAATACGAACGGTTTTGTCAAAGGTAAAGTAGATACTACCTTATTTATCAAAAAAGAAATCAAAAGCTTTTTACTTGTTCAAATATATGTAGACGATATTATATTTGGATCCCCTAATGAAAGCCTATGCAAGAAATTTTCTAAGTCTATGCAGGATGAGTTTGAAATGAGTATGATGGGAGAATTAACATTCTTTCTTGGACTCCAAGTAAAGCAAATGAAGGAAGGAACTTTTATTCACCAAGAAAAATATGCAAATGATCTTGTCAAAAGATTTGGATTAGAAAAATGCAAAAAGACTGACATACCAATGTCATGTTCTCAAAAAATAGACAATGATGAAGAAGGGAAGAAAGTAGATCAAAAGCTATACAGGAGCATGATTGGTTCACTTCTTTATCTTACTGCTTCTAGACCGATATTTTGTTAAGTGTTTGTGTCTCGTGCTAGGTTTCAACCGGATCCTAGAGAATCACATCTCGGTGCCGTGAAACGAATTATCAAATACATTGCCTCATCTTCAAGCATCGGTCTTTGGTATCCAAAGAAAGGAGACTTTGATCTTCTAGGGTACTCAGATGCAAATCTGGCCGGTTGCAGAGTCGATAGAAAGAACACTTCTGGAACTTGTCAGCTGCTTGGAAATATAACAGTATCTTGGTTTTCAAGGAAACAAAGTACCGTGGCTCTTTCAACAACGAAGCGAGTATGTAGCTCTTGGAAGTTGCTTTGTTCGCAAATTCTATGGATCAAACAACAACTACAAGACTTTGGCATTGAAGACTCATGCACGAAAATCGATGTGACAACACCAGCGCGATCAATCTTACCAAAAATCCAATTCTTCATTCAAGAGCAAAGCATATTGAGATTCGACACCACTTCATTAGAGATCATATTCAAAATGGAGAAATCTCGATTCAATTTGTTGATTCAAAAAGTCAACTAGCGGATATTTTCACAAAGCCTTTGGAGAAAAATCAATTCGACGCTATCCGTTCAAGACTCAACATTTTGAAGCTTGAAGAAGTTAAAGTCTAAAGACTCAACAATCCTTAGACTCTAATCTCTCGCCTCGAGATCTTCGACTCGACATTCATGGCTATAGACTGTAAGTGGCTATTTTATTCGAACTCGAAAAGGTACGATTTTGTTGTTCGGTTATTATCGTGTGAAAATCAAAAACTTGTCTTTTCAAAAGATTAATTTTGGAAGTTATTGATTTTGAAAAGAAATGTTCGTACACTTTCCCCGTGTCGATTGAACTTCCTTTTTTTTTTTTCAAAAGTGAGTTAAATATATATATATACGTTTTTTCCTCAATCGTCAAAACCCTAAAAAGTACTCTTCTCTCGAACCCGTTTCAATCTCTTGTTCATCGTCGAGAAAGTGGTCATTTTTCCTTGGGAAGCAAGCGAAGGAATCTCTCAAATCGACAAAGAAGAATGTCTTCTTCGAGGAAATCATCGAGAATAGCAAGCGGGGGACCACAAAGAATGGAGAAGGGACCAATACACTTCGATCTTACGAGGAGGAAGACTTTTCAAGTCAGCAACAAAGTCCGATTCGTTCTCATCCACGTCATTCATCGCCTCCTACCCCACATGGTGAAAGTCATCTTCTTGAAGAAGAGATAATCGAGGAAGCCGACCCCGTAAGAGTCCAAAACCCTCCTATATCTATAAGCTTTATCGTGCGTTGAAAAGCACCGGTACACCATTGAATTACATAGATGATTTCCTTAAGGATAAGAACTATGGAAATGAATATCTTTTTCTCGGAGAATGGAGGAGTTAGGAATTGCTCGAGAGGAAAAGCGAGAGGATGCACTTGCAAATATTCCAAGTGATCCTCGTGTACCTGGGCAAAACTTAATTGAAGGGAATGATGATGATCGAATGTTCCTTGAGTTTCAACCGAGAATGAGTGTGGCAGCGAAGATCAAAGGAAATCAAATGGATTTGTTCAAATCCAAGGAACAGGAGAATGTGTATGGCAAACCGTTGAAAAGAGGGGTGATAAACCCTCGAAGTGTTGATTTTGAATTTACGGACGCCATCAACATGAACTTGAGAGAAAAGTTGAACTTGCTTCAACTTGAGAAATTTTGCTCTGACTCTACGGACGGGTACGCACATTTAACCGCTTATTTTTATTCAAATCTCAGCTTTTTGGATGCGAATAGAATTTCATTCAGTGTTCGAGACAAAGTCTACGTAGTAGATGTGAATATATTGGCAAACATTGTTGGAGTTGAACGAGGGCGTTATCTACCAATCAAAGTCTCACCCGCACGTACTACTCTGGATCTTGTCAAGGATAGGGACACAGAGAAGAGAGTTACCTATTCCAGGATGAATGCCATCAACATTGTGCTTCATAAGATCGTAATCAACTGTCTTAGACTAAAGTCTACGTCAAAGACTTCCGTGTCTTATTCTGAAGCAAAGTTGATGTATGCAATCAACTCTGGACGGAAGTTCTCTCTCCCGCACACGATTCTTTTCCATATGTACGGAGCGGTGTCAAAAGATAAGGGACAATTGCCTTATCCCGTCCGTGACCAAGATCTTTAGACACATGAATATTGAACCGCCCCATTCACTTTGTGTTCGACCGTGCGATAAGATGGTGGTAGGTTTAAAGATGCTGACGAAGATGCATCTACAAGAGCTTTCCAAGGCAATGGAGAAATTCAGAGTGAAGACTCCAGTCCCATCTGCTTCAAAAAGAAAAGGAAAAGAAGTCATTGGAGCCCCATCGAGGAAGAAGAAAAGGACTCCCATCTTAGAGGATGAAGATGAAGAGGATGAAGATCCCACAATCGTTGCTTTAACAAGAACCGGACGTTACGTGCATCGGTCAACGAACTTCAGCGAAACGAGAGAGAGGAAGAGGAGCAAGCCAAGATCGAGAAAGAAGAACAAAGAAAGAGAGAAGGAGAAAGAAGGAGAAAAGGAGAGAGAAGGAGAGAAAGAAAAATGCATCGACTGGAGACAAGGGAGATCAAGAACATGATCATCACTCTTCCCCTTGTGATGTCCTAGAGACAGGGGGAGTTGGCGAGCAAGAAAAGTCTTCACCACATGCTGCCAATAGTGAAGGTCCAAGACCATCTCCAGCAGACCCAGAAGAAGTTCAGGTTTCTAAATTACCTGAAGAATGACACGATACGTCAACCCCAAATCTGCAAGATTTCACAGAAGCACCAACGTCTGCATTCACTCCATCCGAAAAGCCGATGCAAGTACTCGGACGGATATCTCAAAGATTTTCGTCGTATTGTTGATATACTTATGGAAATGCGGGGACGAGATATATGCTCCAGATCGTGAGATTCAATCCATCAAGAATGCTTTGGCTAAGCGTCTTCGGTTACCCCCGGAAGACAAAATGAAAGACCTCGCTCAACAACTTCAAGCCAATGCAAAAGGAGAGGAGGTAGCTAAACTAAGGGAAGACTTGAAGAGGCTAGAAGGCTTAGTACGATCTATGGGAGATTTCCAAATCGTTCGCATTCCCAAGCGGACTGATCCCTTTCTCACTTTTTCATGATGACAAAAAGGGGAGAATCAATTTGAACAATCAACTTCATCAACTTTCAACATCTTATCTTTTAATCTTTGAATTTGTGGCTATGTTTTTATATTTTTGAGTTTGACTTGAGTACACTTGACTGTGGATTTAAATGCTTGACTGGTTGCGTTCATATCAAGTGTTGTTTTATGGTATTACTCATGAAAGACTAACCAAGTCTGCTTTGTGGATGCGAGAATCTGGTTGTTTTATTATTCTCTATGAGTTAGCCATATTGCTTGAGAAATGTTTTTGCAGGTCAAAGTTGTTTTTTGCAGGTCAAAGTTGTTCAAATCTACAAGGAAGTTTTGTCACCATCAAAAAGGGGGAGATTGTTGGAGAAATCTTTCCGAGTATTTTGAAGCGACAAAACGTTTCTATCGATCTAAGTCTGGATATTCGGAGACCGAAGATTAAAGTCTCAAGACTTTATTATTTCAAGACTCAAGACTCAAGACTCAAGACTCAAGACTCAAGACTCAAGACTATTCTCACCGACGCCTTTCTATTCCGGTAGTAAAAGGAAATCCAGAGCCGAAGCTTATGGTTGAGGATTCGATCCTATCCTCCGGAAAAGATCCCTTGGTTGGATAAACATCTCGGATTCTTTGTTTGTTCTTATCTAGATCGATTGAAGATCCGATGGTCGTCGAAGTATTCTTGGAATGTTCTATTCTTGGAAACCAAGATCCTGATTGTATGGGCGGACATGATTGATGGGCTATCGCCAAGTTCCTTAAATAGCTCGAATGATCTTCGTGATTGATTCCGTCCAACGGGTAGATTGGAGGAATTCCTTTGGTAAGTGCCAACGGCTATGATGGCATAAAGGAGTATAAAAGGAAGACATTCAAGTTGTTTTAAAGAGTGTGATCGATAGAAAAATTCCGTAGTCCGAAGATCCTTGATTATTAGTCGATACTATTTGAGCGAAACTGTATACACAGAGTGTTCATTCTTAGTGATACCTTGAGAGTGTGGAAGATCGTCTACACCAAGAAGTCAAGGAAGATCATCACCGTAACATCTCTTTGTTCATAGTGGAATCCAGCTAATTGGTCATCGGTGTAGAAGAGTGGACGTAGGCTTGAAACAAGCCGAACCACTATAAACCGCGTGTCAAATTCTCTCTTACTCGCCTTACGATTTTTTTTTTTGCTGCTAATCGTTTATCTATCTAAGTAGTGTGTAATTATCAAAAGAAAAATCTTTTATACCTATTCACCCCCCTCTAGGTAATCGTATTAGCTATATCAAAAATTTCTCGAGAGTTCCCACGCCTTTTCTCCTCCTCCTTTTCTTCCTCTTTAAGGGGCTATCTGAGATTGAGTGTTTGTATAATTGAAAGAAAACCCATTTGTGCTTTTGGCTTGTATTCTTTTGGGTAGGAGGAAAAAGAGCCATCCCTCATGGCATGGAGGCTCTCCATCATTTGTTCTTGGGGTTTGGGTTTTTCAGGAAATCCTACTTCTCTCTCCATGCAAAGACTGTGTTAAAATATGTCTCGAGTTTGAGTCGAATGTGAGATTTCGAATATTCTGAATTGGATATGTTGCGGACGTTTGAAATCGAGCAAAGAAGATCCGAAGATCAACTTCCCCAAATTTGAATATGTGTTGGAGAGTCTGGTCACTGAAATAGGAAAGTCCAACTTTGACAAGGACTTGGAATTTGTTTAAAATATATAGAGATATGTTTTGGATAAAATCGTTTAAGTTAGGAAACAAAATCCTATGAGAAGTTGGCAAAGAAATAAGGGTCTTACTTATATATATAGACTTGTGGCCATGGATGATAAAGGGTTCATCATGAAGAAGTGTTCTTGAAGCACCGTCTCATTGTCGAGTGCTTGGGAGGGATTTTCTTTGTCGTGAATTACATCCAAGAAGATTTAGTGTTCAACCCAATTAAATCTTTGTGGTAAGATTTGCGTGTAATTTCTTCGTGAGATTGAGAGATTATTTCTTGAGGAATTTCGGGGTTAAACATTGCATGTATTATTGGGTGTAATTGAGGCTTGGGAAACACCGAGAGAGTGTTCGATTGACTCGAGTGTGTAATCTCCTTGTATCGCTTGATCTATAGTGAAATTTACTGCTGCTCTCCCCATGGATGTAGGTTTTTACGACTGAATCACGTAAATCTAGCGTCCGATTTATTTTCTTCTTCTGTCTATATTATTATTTTATCGCTCGCCCTATCGCAACAATTTGTATCAGAGCTAGGTTTGGCTAAATTGAAGCAAATCGATGGCGAGAGAAAAAGTAAAAGTGATAATCGATAGATTTGATGGGAAGGATTTTAGTTTCTAAAAGATGCATATTGAAGATTATCTTTATCAGATGAAATTACACTTGCCCTTATCTGGGAGAAACCAAAGTCGATGAAGCAAGCTGATTGGGATTTGCTGGATAGACGAGCTATGGGTGTTATTCGGCTGACGTTGGCTCGTAACATCGCGTTTAACATCCTGAAAGAGAAAACTACTGCTGATTTGATGCAAGCCCTGTTGAATATGTACAAGAAACCCTCTACGATCAACAAAGTCTATTTGATGCGATGTTTGTTTAATTTGAAGATGAGGGAAGGTGCGTCAGTTGCAAATCATATCAATGAATTCAATGTGATTATTAGTCAATTGAGAATAGTTGAGATTGACTTTGAAGATGAGGTACGCGCTTTGATTTTATTATTCTCATTGCCCGATAGTTGGAATACTACTGTTACTGCTGTTAGTAATTACTCTAGGTCAACAAGTTTGACGTTTGATGGAGTTCGAGATTTGATTCTGATCGAGGAAATTCGTAGAAGAGAATCTGGCGAACCTGTATCTGCTGCTTTAGTAGGTGAAAGTAGAGGAAGAACTAGCACACATGTTAGCAGGAACATGAACAGACGTAATCAGTCTAGGACTGGTGATGTTGTCCGTTGGAGCTATGGCAAGAGGGGGCATTTTAGAAGGAATTGCTAAAGAATGAGAAGGGTAAGGGAATTATAGTTGATTATGCAGATAATGTTGCAGCCGTAGCAGATAATGCCGATTATGTCTTGTCTATCACTAATGATTCATCATTTGATGAATGGATTATGGATTCTGGTTGTTCTTTTCCTATCACACCAAATAGAAATTGGTTGATCACTTATGAGTGTATAGGTAGTGGTAAAGTCCAGTTAGGAAACAATACTGAGTGCGATGTTGTGGGTGTTGGTAATGTTAAAATCAGAATACATGATAGCATTGTGAAGATATTAACTGGAGTAAGACACGTTCCAGAATTGAAAAAGAACTTAATTTCCTTAGGTGCCCTAAATTTAGCTAGTTGTAGGTATTTTTCAGAAGGTTGTTCGAGGTGCCCTGATAATAATGAAATGAATCAAACACGGAGGCCTGTATAAACTTCAAGGTGAGACAGTGATAAATTTCGCTGCGGAGATGTCGGATGCATCTGTTTGAGAGTCTATTGATTGCTCGAGGAAGACCTAAGTGTTTATGTCAATGCACAAGTTTGATGTTGATGTCAGGATCACGCGGTTGAGAGCTTTGATCAAGACGGGAACTAGTAAGTCGATCAAGCATATGCAAACTAACAATAGCATGGAGTTCTGCTCAGAGCTGGCAAATAAATTATGCATGAAAGAGGGCATAGTGAAACACCGCATTAGTGCCGGTAAATCACAACAATTTGCAGAATTGATGAGTAGAACATTACTAGAGACGGCCCGTAAAAATGATCTCTAGTGCTGGTATTGTTAGGAAAATCCTAGCTGATATGCTTAGTACAATAAGCTGCCTGGTGAATAGATTCCCATCAACTGCTATTAAATGGCGGACTCTTGAAGAAGTGTGGTTAGGTAACGTTGCTGGTTATTTTATTATTAGAATGTTTGGTTGCCCGTGTTATTTTCAAGTGAGTGATGGTAAGCTCAATTGGAGGGCAAGGTGCATGTTCCATGGCTATGCACCAGGTGAGTGGGGCGATCAGTTGTGGTGCCTAGATATAAATTCACCCGTTAATAGCAGAGAAGTTATCCTTGATGAGTCTCCGGTACTTCTGGCTAGGAGTGTTTGTGGTAGTGTTAATACGGACCTAGACAGTGTTCAGCTTGAGGTGGAGTTGCGACCAGAAATTTTTAAGGTAGCGTATATGGGTACTGGCAAAGTAATTGACACGGATGATACTTGTAGCAAGGTAGAGCCTATAGAGCCGACAGTTACTGTAACTGCTGATATTGATAAGGTATGTATTCGATCTCCTAATAGATATGGATATAATAATGATTTTGCTTTATCTGTGGTAAAGGAGGTGGTGTCAGAAAATCCTTGCGGAGCAATTAAAAGTACATGTGGAGTTGGTATTCTAATGAGGTTCTCGGTTATAGCGAAGTTCAAGCGAGGCTTGGACTTGGATAATATTTGTGGCAGTTAAGCCCATCAGGGGCTATGGGAAAGTAGCGGCAGAGTTTGAATTTTTGCGAAGCGATTGTAACTTGGCTCAAACGTTGAGCCAATGTGGAGATTGTTAAAATATGTCTCGAGTTTGAGCTCAATGCGAAATTCCAAATATTCTGAATTAGATATGTTGCGGATGTTTGAAATTGAGCAAAGAAGATCCGAAGATCAACTTCCCCAAATTTGAATCTGTGTTGGAGAGTCTGGCTGCTAAAATAGGAAAGTTCAACTTTGACTATGACTTGGATTTTGTTTAAAATATACAGAGATATGTTTTGGATAAAATCATTTAAGTTAGGAAAGAGAATCTTATGAGAAGTTGGCAAAGAAATAAGGGTCTTACTTATATATATAGACTTGTGGCCATGGATGATAAAGGGTTGATCATGAAGAAGTGTTCTTGAAGCACCATCTCGTTGTCGAGTGCTTGGGAGGGATTTTCTTTGTTGTGAATTACATCCAAGAAGATTTAGTGTTTTTTTTTTTTTTTTGTGGGTAAAAACCAAGAAGATTTAGTGTTCAAGCCAATTCAATCTTGTGATAAGATTTACTTGTAATTCCTTCGTGAGATTGAGAGATTATTTCTTGAGAAATTTCGGGGCTAAACATTGCATGTGTTATTGGGTGTAATTGGGGCTTGGGAAACACTGAGAGAGTGTTTGAGTGACTCGAGTGTATAATCTCATTGTATCGCTTGATCTATAGTGAAATTCGTTGCTACTCTTCCCATGGACGTAGGTCTTTACAACTGAACCACGTAAATCTGGTATCCGATTTATTTTCTTCTTCTGTCTATATTATTATTTGATCACTCGCTCTATCGCAACAGACTGCATTTTTAAAAGGAAAAACAACCCCTCTTTTTTTTTTTTTTTTATGTTTCTTTTTCATCTTGTGGTGTTGTAGCGGGGATGTGAAATTCTCTGCTCTCGTACAATCTATGATCTCTTTTTTACCACTGTTTTGCCAATAAAGGAAAAAAAAAGTTGCATTGCATGCGGTCTCGTTGTCCCCCCTTGTCCCCCTCTCTCTCTCTCTCTCTCTCTCTCTCTCTCTCTCTCTCTCTCTCTCTCTCTCTCTCTCTCTCTCTCTCTCTCTCTCTCTCTCTCTCTCTCTCTCCCTATGGAGAAAGGAAGGGGAGGCCAACAATTTCATGTGAAGTAGTGAGAATTTTGCATTTATGTGACTGTTTAAGATCCATATAATGTTGATCAGTAAAATGCAAACAACTTTTTGGTGGGAAATACTGACACAAGCTGAGTATCGGGAATTATCTGTGGAAACTTAATTAGATCTTTACACATGTTGTCATTTTGCTTGTAATTAGGCCTTAGGGGGGACATGCATCCTCAACTTCATTCTCTGCTCTTTGGTTTTGGAGATATAGCTACTCCGCAAGCTAATTGGAGGTTTGTCATGGTGAATCTTAATTTAGTAGTTTTGACTATACCTGCTTGCTTAAAATATATGTCAGTTTGACTTGATAGTGTGTTCTTCACTTCTTGGCACTTATGACTGCTCAAAATTCTGGCGTGGGCCGGCCTTGCTAGCGTCTAGCGTTGGCAAGGGGTGAGCTCACCCAATCTAGCAAGGCTCAAGATTTGCCGCTAGGGGCTGGGAGCTCACCAGCCTAAGGTGAGCTCAAGCCTCACCGTCTAAGGCTGCGAACTAGCCCGATTCAATGAGACTCGAGGCTCACCGGTCTCGAGTGAGGTCACGGCTGTCACGCCCCGAACCCCGAGCACGCGCACATCCCGCTACGGTCGATCAAATGCGACATTCCCAGGTAGTGTCGCCGACCCCATTCATTTAATATTGCGCAAGCGGAACGTATTATAAAACCCCTGACAATTAAATACGGGATAGAAAAGCAGGAAGCAAAACCACAACATATCACTTTCATAATTCAACGAGAATTACAAACGAAGCCTACACCAAAAGTCTACAAAAGACCAGCTCTTAAAAAGGAATTGTCCTACGACCTACAAGTCGACACGTTCTCCAATCTTATGACTTCACCTCTCGCAACTCCTCAAGGCCAACCAAAGCTATCTCGGTCGCACCGTCCACCGGGACCTGAAATTTTAATCCCACAACCGGGATGAGACGATGTCTCAAAGCAAGATCAACCCCTAAACCCCTATTAGAAAGAAAATACGCCCGGGTGGCCTAGCCACATCACACGAAGGCTTACCTCGCATTAGCCTTCATCTGCGGAGTTAACACAATTTATATAATTCAACTACGAACAATTATAATAACCAAACAACCATGGCACAATCACATCATCAGAACAATTCAACCACTTGGATCGTCTCAGCGATCAATCGACTTGGCCGATTACATGTCAATTTAGCAAATCAATCAATACTCTTAATCACGCCCCACTCGGCAAAATTAGAATCAGTGGCATCACGGCCCCACTCGGCGCGACCTTTATCATGTGGCAATTCACGGCCTCTCTGGGCGCGACCTTTATCAGGTGGCAATTCACGGCCTCTCTGGGCGCGACCTTTATCAGGTGGCAATTCACGGCCCCACTGGGCGCGACCTCTAATAGGTGGCATATCACGGCCCCACTGGGCACGACCTCTAATAGGTGGTTAATCACGGCCAACTCTTCCATAAATTTCGACACTTGGGAATTTATAAAAAGAATCCCTATTTATCACAATCACACTCAATTTGCCACAATCAATCATCAAATTCAAATTCTAAATACACAGTAGCGGTCGGCACGAAATTCTGAGAGAATAAGGGTCCCGACAAAATTTTCGAATTTTAATAAATAATTAAATTTATTCCGAAAATTAATTAAATAATAATATCCATATTTTTCGCAATCCACATTCAATTTATAATATCAATCATTAATTTCAAAATCTGATTACACAAAGAACGACCGGCACGAAATTCGAGAATTTAGGGTCTCGACAAAATTTTCGAATTTAATAAATAATTAAATTTATTCCGAAAATAATTAAATAATAATATTTTATTAATTTCGAATAAAATATATTATTAAATTATATAATAATTTCGAGACATTTAAATAAATCAAAAGTAAATTCATTTATGTCAAATCAAGGCTTATTTTAAATAAACCTACTTACCCTTAATTAAGCACACTTTAAATTAAACCACAACCTTAATCCAATCTACTCTTAATTAACCTAAACTAACAACCTAATAATACTTAACATAAACTAAACCTCCTTAAGCATAATTAACCCTCTAAGCAAGGTTTAGTGAGTTAAACTCACCGGATTAGCGAGCCGAGCGGACCAAAACGATGGGGACGACGCGAGGATCGACTTTCTTCAAAGCGGGCCGAGCATCCGGGCTCGGGAAGACGGCCAAAACAGCCCACGAAGGGGCTGCCATACCCATTTTCTTCTTCTCTGCTTGCTGTTGGTTGGGGGCGAAGAAGGGCAGATCCGGGGCTGGTTGGGGTCGGGAGTGAGCGGAGGAGTTGAACCAGACCTAGGCGGGGCTTCACAGTGGCCGGAGGTGGTCGGAGGGAGCTCCGGTGGGTCTTTACCGTCCCTCAAGACCACCGAACAGCCAGCCGGCGGGTTCGTGGACGGCGGCTCGACCGGACGGGGGGGTGGACGGCGCGGCGGGGCAAATCGCGGAGCTGCGACGGCGCATGGCGACGACGACCTTGGCTCGGTTGTGGTGGGATGAGGTTGCTGCTTCTGCGTTTGCTGTCTTCAAACGAAACAGAGAAGGAGAAGGGGGCGGAGGCACGCGGTCGATGCACGAACGGCGAGGTGCTCGAGCGGCGGCGCGTGGGCGGCGACGGTGGCGAGAGGCGTGCGACGACGGCCGCTGCTTCTTCTGGTCTTCGGTCTCCATGGAACCGAGCAGTCGAAGAAGGAAGATGGGGTTCGGTCGATGGAGGAGAGAGGGGAGGAAGAAGAGAGGGAGGAGAGAGAAGAAGGGGGGCTTTTTTTTTCTTTTCCCTTTTCTTTTTCTCTTTTTCCCTCATTCAAATCAAGGTGGCCCACCATGACCTAGGATGACCTCACAATCCACTCACCCAATCCTCCACAACATCTTCCAATGGGTCCATTTTATTTTTCCGCCGGGGCATGAAATTTTGTACAATCAATTCTCCAATTCCACTTGATTCTCTTCCAGTTGAATCAAATTGAAGTCCATAAAATTAATCCAATGTCACCACACTTCAATTA
This sequence comes from Eucalyptus brandiana, assembly GCA_014182725.1. Lineage (NCBI taxonomy): Eukaryota > Viridiplantae > Streptophyta > Magnoliopsida > Myrtales > Myrtaceae > Eucalyptus > Eucalyptus brandiana. The sequence continues at coordinate 38,275,807 of CM024670.1, forward strand.
ACATCTTCACTTGTCCATAGAACCAACTTAAGTCCTAATAGCAATACCAAAGGCGGGCCTACTAATTCCTCGGGTCAAATTAACCATTTTCTGATTTAATTGCTGAAAAACTCGGCTTGCATGAAAAATCTTCCGAAGATTAGTCAATATTCCTAAAATGATTTGTGACACACCCAGACTTCCAATTTCTGAAATTCGATCTCAATTCCACAGTTAATTTCACTTTGGCACGATACTAGCGCGGCCCAACCTACCGGGTAGCTTTTAGAAATTTTCATACATTTGACCTGTGGTTGATCATCTCAAGCCACAATGTACATCTCTGAAACATTGGCGACTTTCGGTTGTCGAGGGTAATCTCAATATTTCAAATACGAACACAAGGTACCCAATCGACAGAAAAGTCGGTCCAGTGCCGATCGACAAGAATTGTGTGATCTGGTGGAATCACCCACACTCGATCACATGCCTCTGTCGAGTCGACCCATCTCCGGTCTTTAATCGATTTTTATTTGTGCCGTAATGACCCTTGCAGATTAGCTCGGTCGAAAGGTCACTTCCTGGTCAAATTCTCGAGTCTGATGCATTAGAAACTCTTAACGGCTTCACTCGATAGACTAGTTTTCACATGAGTGGTCGACTCAAGGAAAAGAACTATATGCGTGCCAACGAAATGCCCGCCTTAAATTATTGAAAATAGAATTGGAAAATCGGGATGTCACAACGGCCTCTGGTGGCAAGGCTCGATCTCATTGCCAGAGGCCACAACTCGCCTGATCTGGTGAGTCGAGCTCGCCAGCGATAAGGCGAGAAGAAGAAGAAAAAGGAAGAAAAGAAAAATTAAAAAAATAAAATAAAATTGATTTTTAAAAAATTAAAAAAATTAAAATTCGAATTTTTAAAATATATCAATATAAAAAAAATTGTTTCATTAGCCAATATATTCAGAAAATGTTTTCAGATCCTTTCAAAGTAAAAATTGTTTCCATGAATTTAAACTTTAGTAAGAAGATATTTTCCGTTGATTAGGAAAGTATTTTTCATTAACTTATTTTTTTAAGCGAATCAAAGGCTGAAAAATGAGGAATATTTTTGGTGAATAAATGGGTCACGCAAGTTGGATACCATACCGTATTCTCTCCGCGCGAAGACCTGCGGTGGGTGGAGTCAAGATATTGACGCGTCAACATACACGGCGAGACTATGTCCACTCGCTTTTGACATCAATGGCCTAGGTCATTCCTCTCCCTCTGTCTCTTTGTCTGGCTCTCCGTAATAGGCGTTAAGTTCGGCGATTCCAGCGACGTAGTCTAGAGTTCCAGCAGGATGGCATTGCTCTCAGCTCTCACGTCAGGGATTGCGATCCCAGTTTGCGCCATGGTCGGGATCGCGTACACCTACTCCCTGGTGCAGTGGTTCCTCGAGTCGCGCAATAGCCACAACCTCGGGGACGAAGAGCAGGACTTGACCAGCGTTAAGGCCGAGTGTGACAAGATGACGAGGGACGTCTCTAAAGGTGACTTCGTGAAGATCCTATAGCTTCACAACTTCTCTGCCTTATAAGACTGTTCATTAACAGATTTTTTTTCCGGGTCAGTCTCGCATCTGCCTAAGCAAAGATTCGAGTCTTGTAATCTGATGATAGCTCAGCGAAGTCACGAGCTTCTGCTGCTTGTGGCGCGACTCATTTTTAGGGTTTGTAACAGCTGCTAGGGCTTTGAGCAATGCATCTAAGCACAGCAACAAAGGGCTTGCATGGTTGTGTTCTTTTTTTTCTGTTTATGAACAAAAATTCTGTTTTTTGTTCGCGGGAATAAAAAAAGAACAGAAACGCGTTTGTTTTTTTGTTTATGGGAACACATTTGGAATAAAAATGTGAAACGAAAAAAAACTTGTTTCTTGTTTTAAATAATTTTTAAGAACAAATTTTCTCCCTCCTATCTTTTTCTTCTCTTTTTTTTTCTTCTTCTTTTCTTATTCTTTTTTCTTTGGCCAGTCGTCGGCCTCAACTATGGTCGGCGATCGGCCGTCGAGGGCCAGCGACCTCGCCGGAGCATCGCCAACCCCTGGCGAGGCCAAGCTCGCCCAACCACCAGTGAGGCTTGGCGTCGCCGAACCACTGCCAGGTTGGCGTCGCCCGGTGGTGGTGGCCTGGCGAGGCTCGGCCTCGCCGATGGCTGAGCAAGCTCGGCCTCGTCGGATCTGGGCAAGGCCGAGCTCGCCGAATTTGGGCGAGCCCGAGCTCGCCTAGCCAAGGCGAGGTTGAGCCTCACCCAACCCACGGCGAGGCTCGGCCTTGCTAGGGGCCGGCGAGCCTCGCCATGGTCAGGTGAGGCCGGGCGGCCCTCGTCGGCCTGGTCGGCGGCCATGGCTAAGGGCGGTGACCGGCCAAAAGAAGAAAAAAAAAAAAAAATAAAAAAGGAAAAATAAAATAAAAATTTTAAAAATTTTAAAAAAATTTTAAAAAAAAAGAACATAAATTTACCAAACGCGTTTCGGTTCTTTTTTTTTTTTTTTTTTCCGGAATAAGTTTACCAAATGCGTTTTTACGGTCAAAATTGTTCACCGGAACAGAAATAGTTTTTTCTATTTCTGTTCCCTAAAACAATTTTTGAACAAAAACACAACCAAACGCACCCATAATATTTACTCATGCAAATCTCTTCTCACGAAGATGGTTGTTGGGCGGAGGGTTGAGTGGTGTAGCTCTTGTCCTTTTGGCTTTAATAGCATTTTCATTTTATAATTTACATTTTCCTTCATATGGTTTAATGGCATTACATAATCTATCCTTAAGGAAAACATTTCTGGAAGCAAAATCCAAACACCAGAAACTTACTTCCCTCTTGTTTTCATGCCTCCACCAAACAAGGGAAAATCAATCACTTTCCTCTAACGTAAAGTTTTCCATTAAACCAACGCGTTAGTCTAATAAGCCCAATCTTTCATATCCTCCTTATGAGTACAAACAGAATTTTCTTTGTACATTTGATTCATTTCCAATTATCTATATGATAGATTGAGAACGTTTGTTTTGTAGAAAATTTTTTATCCAAAAATATTTGTCTTAATTTCTGGCGATTGGATCACTTAGGAAATGAATAAATATAAAATATTTTCATAAACAACAGAAAATCTATGCTTAAATTCAGGAATACGATTTCCATTTTTAAAAGTCAGAAATCAAAATACAACTAGACATCGATGTTTGAATTAGAGATCTCGGCATTTGGGTGCAAGGACCTAAATGCCCGTGCCTAAGTTCTTAGCAGCCTTGTTCCCTCAAGGCTGAGCCCATGACCATGATGCTCGTGCCTAGGTCTTTGCTGGTTGTGCCCAAGTCCCCGAGACTTTGATCGCAATGCTCGGCCCTATGGCTAGCCCCGATACTGAGCTAAATTACTCAAGGCTAGGCCTAGGGCCTAAGGACTTGAGGCTGGATTCATAAGAGGAAAAAAATAATTCTTTTATGATTTAGAGAAGTATATATTTATGAAAATTTGATTAAATAAAATTTTATTTGGGATAAGTGCATTTGAAGTCCTAAAACTTGTCATGAAAGTGTAATTAAGTCCTAAAACTTATCACAAAAATGCAATCGAGTCCTAATACTTAAAAAAAAAAATGCAATTAATCCCAAAACTTGTCACAAATGTACAATCGAGCTCTAAAATTTTCAAAAAATTCAAATAGCTGAAGGACTTGATTGATATGATTGCACTTTTTTCAAAGTTTTAAGATTTAATTGCACTTTCTGAAAATTTTAAGAATAGATTGCACTTTTGTAACAAATTTTAGGACTTCCAATGCTCTTATCCCAATTGATAATATAGCATGTGCAACTCTTATATTGCACAAATAGTGCATATCTTTTCAAAAAAATAAAAGCAAATTTTTTTCTTTCTAAAAGACAGAAAATAATTTCCAATTTATATACAAATTCCAGCTGAACACTGAGAAATGTTGTCATTTTCCAGAAAAATCTCATGTGAACATATTTTTTAGAAATGTCAAATCATTTGTGAAACAAACAGGCTAGGTTAATTTCTTTCTTCCTTTTGTTTTTTGGTTGTTATAGGAAGCTTGGTTACGCAACTATTGACCCAACGTAAAGTCGATAAAAACTAGGATAGTAATTTTTTTCTATGTAATTGGCTTTAGTAGAAGCATATTGTATTAAAAAGGTGAATTGCTGAGGATGTACAACCTTCAATTTTTAATGTATTTCTTCACTACATCAGTGAATGTTTTAAAGGGATTTATCATCATACGTTGTGATTTGGTGCAGAACATTTCTCATTTTCGTGAGATTGTCATTCTTGGTTTTTCATACTTGTGACAAAACACTCATTCTATAATATTAGTTAAGAATACATAGGTAAGGAACCTGTTTATCTAAAGTTCTCTTTTGTGTTAATTTATTGCTTCTCCTAACTAAAGTCCTTATATGTGACAATGTTTCATACCTATTAGTTATCACTCTGATTTGAATAATCTTTCGAACTAGAGCATCATCAGTTCTATAGTAGTTCACTGTTCTCCACTTCTAGTTCTAACATATAAGTTCAGTTCTAACTTTAGTTCTGATATTTTTCCATACTCTCGATTCAATCTTTGGTTCTCACCTATTCTTTGTTGTAGGTCATAGCACGTTTCTAGTTTTGTTTGTTTGTTTGTTTGTAATGCTTTAATTTTAAAGTAATGTTTAGATGTATTTACAACAGTCTTCTGGTTCTGGGACGTCGTCCTCAATCTTCAGTTCTTTGTATTTCAATTAAGTACTTTGCAGAACCGTGTCCTTTCTTTCATCCCTTTTCCCTTCTTGTCCTACTCAATATGTTCTTGTCACACTTCCGCCAGTGGGATTTGACACTTGAACTGTCCAGCTTGCCCAACGTGAATTGTAATAGACACCATATCATCCTAAGTTACTCTTTCGGAGAAGCTGTAGGTCAGGCTTTTTCTTTCCTTGGCACTAGGTTGCGCAAAACTAGGCAACGGAATGAATTAACTGGATTTGACTGAATTATACCTTCTTTCATCACCCATAAGTAGAATGTCAAGAATCAGATTGTTGCTTTGTTTGCTTGATAGAGACTTAAAGAGCCTGAGTCATCGTTTGTGATTGAACAGGTGTGGAAGGTTTTCTGTTAATGGAGTACTGGTATGGCGGGATTTTCATGGTTGCTTTTGCGATCATAATCTTCCTCTGCCTTGGCTCTGTTGAGAGCTTCAGCACCCAAAGCCAGCCTTGCAAGTTTGATCCTTCAAACATGTGCAAGCCTGCACTTGCCACTGCCGTTTTCAGTGCTGTTTCATTCCTACTTGGTGCTTTCACATCAGTCCTCTCTGGTTTCCTTGGCATGCAAATTGCTATCTACGCTAATGCCAGGACTGCCTTAGAAGAGAGGAAGGGTGTTGGAAAAGCTTTCTTTTCTGCTTTCAGGTCTGGTGCAGTGATGGGATTTCTTCTTGCCGCTAACGGTCTTCTCGTGCTCTATATTGCAATCAATCTGTTCAAGCTGTACTATGGCAATGACTGGGAAGGTCTTTTCGAGGCTATTGCCGGTTATGGTCTTGGTGGATCTTCCATGGCTCTCTTGGGAAGAGCCGCTGGTGGAATTTATGCCAAGGCAACTGATGTTAGTGTTCATCTGGTTAAAGAGACTTGGCCAATTATCCTAGTAGATCGTGGATTCCCAACTGTATGGACTCTCTTACTGTAGCTCTATCTCCTAAGTTTATCACTCACTTTTAGTCATAAATGAGGTTGACCTTAATCATTCAGGTGACTTATGATTATGTTGGTGATATCGTCGGGGATATTGCTGGTATGGGGACTGATATTTTTGGCTCCTATGCCGAATCATCCTGCGCTGCCCTTGCTGTTGCTTCCATCTCTTCTTTCGGAAAAGATCACAACTACTCTGCTTTGTGTTATCCCCTGCTTATCAGCTCTATGGGTATTCTTGTTTGTTTGATGACAACTCTCTTTACGGCCAACTTCTCAAAAATCAAGGAAGTGAAGGAAATCAAGCCAGCATTGAGGAAGCAACTTATTATTTCCACAATTCTAATGACTTTTGGAATTGTTATTGTTAGCTGGATTGCTCTGCCCTCATCATTTACAGTTTTCAACTTTGGGTCGCAGAAAGTTGTGAAGAACTGGTAAACTCTTTGAAGATTCTTATCTTTTTCCCATCCTAATTGCTGCTTTCTTCTGATGTTGGTCATGTGACAATGCTTTAATGTCAGCGGACTTTTACTGGATTGAGTCAAAACGTTGAGCAAATGTAGTCGCTAATTATTGATACGATCTTGCAGGCAGCTGTGCCTCTGTGCTGGTGTTGGTCTTTGGGATGGACTAATCATTGGGTTTATCACTAAATCATACACCAACGATGACATCAGGTGTTAAAATTGCTGAAGTAAATGAATGGTATGAATCTTTACGACTATTGATGGCCAAGGGCTGACCACTTAATGATCCTTTTTTTCTGCAGCCTTCTCCAAGATTTTGCCGCCGACAGTGTTGGTTTTGGCCTTGCCCTTGTCAATATCCCAATTTTAGCTGCCATTAGCATTTTGTTGAGTTATAGTATTGCTTCCGTGTATGGAATTACTGTGGCTGCCATTGGGATGCTAAGTACCATTGCCACTCGATAGGCCATAGATGCTTACAGCCCCATCAGCGACAATGCTAAACGAATCGCTAAGCTGGTTGACGGGAGAGCCTTTGACGACATACTGTCGTCAAGCAATACTACAGCCGCCATTGGAAAGGTAAAGGCAATCCTTGCATGTGAATATAGTATCAACACTGTACTGTCGTCCTTTTAGTATCTTATTTTAAGTCCGTAACATAGCAGAGAAGAGGGTCTCTGCGTAGGAACTTTTCATGAAATTACGTTCATGTCATCTAGATTTTACACACATTATCCGATTATTTTCTTTTTCACCATAAATGACTAACATGACGTTAGTTGCGTAAATCTTTTTAAATTCTTGTTGGTGTGGCATGATGTTTGGCTATAATCATTTTTCTTTCCTTTAGGTGCTGCCTTTGGTCTATCTTTCTTAATATTAGCCTAAGAAACATCAACACTTTTCGAGAGTCTTTGTCTTGTGTCGAACACTCTGACACTCTCTCCGACGCTCGGTCAAAAGGTATTGGATTTTCTGATACCTAACAACTCTTCGACACTCTCTAACACGCAAGTTTATAATTCTGACATGCAAGTTCGGAATTCCGACATGTATAGGGTCAATTTTAAAAGTTTACAATAAATGATAGATCAAAATGTAAATATATAAAGTAAATAATAACTAATAAACATAATAGATGAGGAAAGAAGAAAAATTCAGTATTCTATTCTCTTCTTACTCTCAATTCCCATAACAAACAATTCACCCCCAAGTTTATTTTTCTTTCTGTTCTTTTCTAACACGCTTTGACATGCGAGTCCGAATATGGATTACTTTTTTTTTTTTTTTTTCTAAGTTTTATGGAGTTGAATTTGTCAAATTAAAACAATGAATGCTATTAACAAATGGTGGATTAATATTTTTAGTATAAATTTATTCTAGGCTCTTTTATTTATTTATTTATTTGTAAATTTGAATAAAATTAATTTGATTAAAATAATCATAAAAATGATAATTTGTCATTTATACATAAAAATTTACATTTAATATACAACGTGTCAGGATTTTCTATTTTTTGATAAATGATGTGTTGGTATATTGTGTTAGGTCACATGTCAGTATTAATGTTACTTAAATAGCTATACTGGCAAATTCTACTTTCCTATTGTTTAAATCTAATATGAGATGGACCTTTTTTTGTTACTTATCTGGTATGTAGGAATTTGCCATTGAATCAGCTTCCCTGGTGTCTATCGCTCTGTTTGGTGCATTTGTGAGTCGTGCAGCAATTTCTCCAGTTGATGTCCTGACACCAAAAGTGTTCATGGGTTCGATTGTGGGTGCCATGCTTCCTAACTGGTTCTCTGCTATGACCATGAAAAGAGTGGGACCTGCAGCATTGAAGATATTTAAGGTGGCCCCCCAGATGTTTGAACATCTGTCAGGGAAACACCGGTATCACGAGAACCCTCACTATGCTAGATGCTTAAAAATTTCAACTGATGCATCCTTCAAGGGGATAATTCGACCTGGAGCCCTTGTCATGCTTACTCCACTTATCGTCGGGACCTTCTTTGGAGTAGAGACGCTGTCTGGGGTCTTGGCTGGCTCTCTTGGTTCTGTTGTTCGGGTAATCTTTACCAAAGTAATAAATGTCAATCTATTTTGGTGGTTTGTGTTGCTCAAGGTGTATCCCTCGATGGAATGCTGGTTAAACGAGGTTGAGATATTGTAGTTTCTTCATTGTTGAACTAATGATTAATGTTGGCGAACTAATGATTAATGTTCATATCATCATATTTATGCATGACTAATCTACTAATGCATATTTTTTGTTGGGCTTGGTTTCAACAGATTGAGCATCCAACACTGGTGGAGCATGGGAGAAAGCGAAGAAGTACATTAGGGTATGCAGCTGCTCCCAACTGCTCAAAAGCTAGTTTTTGTCGATGATATTTGTCTGTGGTGGTTCAGTGACCTGCTAAGGAAACTAGTCTGACTTAACATATTTTTTTCCTTAATTTCCTGAATTTGCTTCCAGGCTGGTGTTTCCGAGTACTTAAAGACCCACCCTGAAATGAAGACTCGCAGGGCAGCTGATGAGGGAGATCCCATTGGCAATCCATTGAAGGACACTTCAGGCCCACCACTCAACATCCTCATCCAGCTAATGGCAGTCGAGTCGCTCGTGTTTGCTCCCTTCTTTACCACTCACGGTGGTCTACTCTTCAAGATTTTCTGAGGGAGGGAACAGGCGACTTCCCTTTTGTAGCAGCAGCATCGTCATCGACTCAATTTGCTCTTAAACATCTATTTCCGTGTTGTCTGCACGACCTGATAAACCTCTCCAGCTCCTCCAGCTCCTCCAGCTCCTCCACTCCTTTGGACAATTCGAGCAAGATCTTTTGAAATAAGTTTTTGGATTATGCAAATTTCTCGGTTTAAATTTGAAAAAAACAAGATCAAGAACATGAATGAGAGGGTGGTCTAGGCCATTCGAAGTAGGCATGCGACCTCATGAGGATTAGTTGATAGCTGCGTAAGCACTCGGGTGCTATTGATATAAATATAAGATGTGATTCTACAATTGGGGACTCACATTCTCTCTTTTAAGTAGCTGTTATTCCATGTACAGTTTTTTTCCACGCTTCTTATTTTTTCTTGACAACCACCTATTTAGTAATCATTTTTTAAGTATAATCACAAAGTCTAATGCAAACCTTCTCATTTTGTAATATGCCATTGGTATGTGAGGAAATTGGACTAATAGAGTGTGCCCATAATTTCATCGAATCTCCATGAATTTCCGATGAACGCAAATTTGAATAATGGCCGAAGGTTTGTTTACATTTGATCCTATTTTTCCACATTTCTTTTTTATATCTAATGTTTGGTATCAGAGCCTATTTAGTGCCTCTGCCTTGTTTTTGTCGAATTTTTGGTGTATTTTCATAGGTTTTTTTAAATGAACAATAATTCGCCCATTTTTGGGTCAAGAGGAAAATTGCCGATTTTGGGCAAATTCCAGCAACCCACCACTCGACCTCGGACCAGTATAGTTGCACCGCCATGAGGAAGAATAGCTGTAAGGTATTTCGGCATATCGATGTTTGTCGGAGCCTAATTGAACAGTGGAAGTCGAAGTCGGGATGGTTAAGGGTTTGGGTTGGTTTTTTTTAATTTGATTCAGGCCAATTCCTTAGTCATTTTCGTCAAACCTAGACCTATGTGGTCGTGCCGGTGTGGTTTTTAAAGCCCATCATTTATTTTGGTTTGAGATGGGTTGTTGGAGAAGTGATGGACGGCGGAATCGCGGTGGAACGACAAAAAACAAAGAGAAAGAGCCTTTTGTTTGCGTGGAGGAAAAAGCGTGTAGGGCCACGCGTGCGGAACCGCAGGCACATGGGATCCACGCCCGCGGAACTACCTCAGGCAGTTGCGAGCGCGTGTTGCATGCACCTGCACGAGCCTGCGTGGTGGATAGGTGTGTGCGCACCATGCGTCGACGCAAAAGGCAAGCAAGTGACGTGCATGCGCCGGTGGACCTGCAACGCCACTTCAGTTTACACTTTTACCCTTCTCTTTTCATGTTATTCCGGTTCTGTCCTTGGGCGAATTAATTCACTATTTTGCCCCCTTTGTGCATTTATTTACTATTTTGCCCTTTCATGCATTTTTGTGAATATTTTATGCATGAAATTAAATGTCCAATGATCCATATATTTTTAATTAGTTAGAGAGTAACCACTACATCTTTAACTAATTAAATTATATATTAAGAGCCTCCAAATTATATTTAGAAATGGACATTAATTGTAATTAATTATATTAATATGATGAATTTTATCACATAGGAATTTTTATTATATTAATATGATTAATTATGATGAAATATCATATTATTTTTCTTAATTTACGCACATGAATTAAGGAAAGGAATATAATATGGTAATTTCTTCATGATGTAATTATGAATCTATTTAAATTAAAAACTTAGCCCACAAGCTATTTTTATGTTATGCGATTCATATTTGTGACATGTTTACATTGATAAAATAGTATTTACCTATATCTTGCCTTAAATTTTGCAATATAAGCATGATTGTTTGATATGCAGTTTTGCAATCTATGAATTTGTCTAAATTCAAGTGTAATGTTCCCATATTGAATGGTGAAAACTATCAAGTGTGGAAGAAGTTAATTCTTCTTTAATTGGGATAGATAAACATTGACTATGCTATAAGGAAAGACGAAGCACCTGCTCCTACCTTGTTGGGATCAAGTGGGAGGATATATATAATACATAAAAATGTGATCCGACATTTTGTGATCCACTTTTTCTCTTTAAGAAGCGGTTATTCCACATGCATTTTTTCCACATTTCATACCTCTTCGTGACAATCACTTATTTGGTAATCGCTTTGATGGGAAACAGTATATAAAAATAACAACCGTTCATTTCTTTAGTGTAATCACAACATATAACATAAACCTTCTCATTTTGCAATACGCCATTAGTATGCGAGAGGATTGAATTAGTAGAGTATGCCCATAATCTAAGAAGTATCGACACTCTTGGTGAGCTTTTGTGTCGTGTTTGATACTCTGACTTACGGTTAATGAGTGTAAAAAAATCTGACACGCAGTCAACTCTCTCCAATACACGAGTCCGGAATTTTGACACGCACGAGGTCAATTTTAAATATTTTCAATACTTGAAGGGTCAAAATATAAATATACAAAAAAAAAAAAAAAAAAAAAAAAGAGAGATAGGGCTGATGATTGGGCGCTATTGTTGTTGCCACTGTCAGAGGGGGTCGGTGAGTGGCAGAGGGGGGTGGCCCTAGCTAGCTCGAGCTGGACAAAGGCTGGCGAGGCTCGCCCGGGCCTCTTCTAGGTCGGCGAAGGTTGCCCCCACTTCGCCACCTAGGGTCGGCAAGGTCACTGGCCCCCTCCAATGGTGGTTGGGTATGCTGCTAACTGAGGTAGTGGCAGTGGCAATGACGTGCCTAGCCATGATTGTGCCTCTCTTTCCTTTTTTTTTTTTTTTTTTTTTTTAGTTTTGTTTTTTAAGAATTTTTTTAGCTTTTTAAAAAGTTTTATACTATGAAAAACGTATTAACAAATTCCATATATGATAAATAAATAAATTTAAAAATATCACTTCAGCATTTTCCTTTAAAATAATATTTTTTCCTCTAAGTTTTATGTATTATTGTAATAGAATGCAGTTAAATTTGTCAAATTAAAATAATGGATGATATTAACAAATGTTGAATTAATGTTTTTGGTGTAAATTAATTATAGGCTTTTATCATTTATTTATTGATGTATTTATATATAAAAATATATTTAATTTATAACATGTCGAAATTCTCTATTTTTGAGAAATGACATATCGGCGTGTCATGTTATTTTTGTCGTGTGTCCATATTAATGTTACATAGCCCATGATTTCATCAAATCTCCATGAATTTCCGACCAACGGAAATTCAAATAATGGTTGGAGATCTGTTTACATATGATCCTATTTTTAGGCATTTATTTTTTTTTATGTCTAACAGCTATATGGTGCTCCACCTTTGTTGACACACCCAACGTAAAAGATGAAGCGTTCAACAAGAACCGCGAATCAATCGAAAGTACACAAATCTTATTTTAAATATGGAGTACTGTGCTAATAATGGGGAGACGATACCCGAGCTGAAAAGCCAGGACCATAAAGAAGAGCATTGACCGCGGAGGATGGACTGAAGCCGGTACCCATGCCGGTGCTGATGATCCGGTCCATGGAGCACGCATATTAAGTTTTTGGATTGGACATATTAAGAATATTGATTAAGGATGTCAAAAATAGCCAATTTGAATCGACTTGCGAACATATTAAATATAAATAGGAAAGGAAACCTGAAACTCTAAACAGTTCCCTCCCTCCCTCTGCACCTCGACCTCCTCCCTCACCCTCTCTGCCACGATCTCATCATCTTCACCAGCAGCTCCGCCTTCCCATGTCAACGTGAACATCCGATAGAAGTTTCAAGCATCGTCTAGGCCCTTTCTCTCTCAAACACCTCCCCCCACCCCAAAAAAAAAAAAAAAAAAAAAAAAAAAATTGTTGAATCTATCGGATGTTTGCCTCGCACAAGGAATCTGAACTGGGGATATTTCAATTTTCTTTTTTGTTGTGAGCCTGAGACGGAGGATCTAAAGGGACATAAAGAAAGGAAGGAAAAGGAAATAAAGGGTGTGAAGATCACCATATTTTAGTCTGTCTTTTTGCCTAGTTTTAAGTTAGGATATATGTAATTGGAAAAGCAAATGAGACCTGAAAAGATTCGAACTCAGGACCTCTAGTTCTAATATCATATGAGATTTGGTGAAACTACTGTCAAGTTATTTTAAAAGCTTAAATCTTTAAAACAGTTGATAATGGTCTCAAAATGTGGGGGAAATCATTGATAAAAAAATTGAGCTCAAAATCAAACAAACTCTTAAGGTTTTAATGTTTCCTTTTTGAAATGATTTATTAATTGGTTGCACACTTTCAATATGATGACTATGGCTAGACTAATTAGGATTGACAATTACTTATTTCTTAACACTAGATGCTTGTTTTCCCTACAACTTGGATAATGCTTACTTGCTTGCTAATTGCTATTCTAGTAATCACGCACTTGCATAATCATCTTATACGTTAGTTGATAGGTATAAAATCAATCCAAACCACCTAATAAAAATCTTTTGTTTTAAAATGAACAAAATTAGGTACTAAAATAGCATTAATTTCTCAACCTTAGATTCTCTGATTGCATGGGAAGTGAAGTATGTTTCCATACTTAACTTGGTTTTTAGCCAATCCTAATAGGCTAGTGACGACTCGTTTCTTAGAAAATTTTCATGCCGCCAATTTGAACGCCTGATGTTGTGCAAGATATAGGCTTGAGAGAGCTCGCATCTAAATTATAGGCCGTAAGTCTGTCCTTTAGGTAATATCCATAAATCTATGTTTTCCTCTGCATTGGGGGTAGGTTGCAACATACGTGAGGTACAAACTTAGGAAATTCATCATTTGTGATTGACAAACAAATACCTCTTCCTTTTTTGGATTTTTTAATCTAATTTAATTAAGATTTCAATTAAAAATTTTGGATTTAGGTCAAAATGACGTTTTAGTTTTATATTTCACGTTTAGTATGGTAATGTCATGAGAGAGAGAGAGAGAGAGAGAGAGAGAGAGAGAGAGAGAGAGAGAGAGAGAGAGAGAGAGAGAGAGAGAGAGAGAGAGAGAGAGAGAGAGAGAGAGAGAGAGAGAGAGAGAGAGAGAGAGAGAGAGAGAGAGAGAGAGTATTAAAAGAAATCATGTCAGCATTTTTCATTAGTTTAATTGGATGGAGTTTACAGAATGACTCGATTGCACCAATTTGACAAATTTTAGGATGTGATTGTACTTTTTATAAGTTATAGGATCGCATTGCACCTTTGAGACAAGTTTTAGGATTTATAATATACTTATCTTTAATAAATAATAGCAATGATTACCTTGTAGAACATTGAAATCCCTCATTGTCATAATATTTATTAACTTATTCTTTACAGATTATAAACTGTGAACATGATTGTCATTTCGTGTTATGATTCTAATTATTTAGGCAGACGTAAACATACACATATAAGTGAAGTCTCTGATTTGCTATTATAGTATCTAATCACAATATGTAAAAATTTGTTTAGAGATAAATAATTTGTTAGTTTAACATAAACAACTATGACTACTTAAATAATGATTCTGATTTTTCTTTTGTCAATCATGGAGTAAGTAACAAACTTAAGCATTCTTAGTTATAAAAATATAATCATTTCCATGATATTAATGATTAATAATTCTTGATTTTGGATAGCCAGGAAATCTTTAGGCTAAAAGGTGGAATAAATGTTCCATTTAAATTAGAATTAGATTTCAAGCACGTGCCATGTGCGTGCATGCTTGCTTTCACCGTCTTTCTTGTTATATATATAAACATTTGCAAGGCATCCAAAAAAAGGGAAAAAGTACAAAACAAGTCATAAATCTATTGTATTGATATCAATATAATTTTAAATATTTCAATTTGACCAATTGGGCAAAGGTCCCCTCGTTAGATCTGGTAAGGGGCAGCCTTGCGCCAAAGGCCAACGAGGGCCGATCTTGCCTATTGCCAACGAGGGCCGCCCAGTCGTTGTCAGCAACCAGCAACCTCCACCGACCATGGTGTCCCTAGCCTTGCCCTTGTCAGTAGCCAGCAACCTTTGTTGACCATTGCGGAGGCCGGTGGAGGAAAATAAAGAATGGGAAAAAAAAAAGGAAAGAAAATAAAAGAAGGGAAAAAAGAAGGAAAAAAAGAAAAGGAAAGGAAAAGGAAAAATTCTCTAAAAAATTCGAAAAAAAAATTAAATATTATAAAAATATCCACGTCAACGCCGATTGTGTCACGTAGGATAACTAGTGTTCATGTCAATAATTTCCTATATAATTTAGTCAGATGGACTTTATCAGTACCAATGCGAAAATGTTTATGATTAAACTGATCTAATTAATATATTTAAAGCTGAATTGTTATCAATACAATCGGTTTATGACTTTTTTTGTATTTCCAAAAATTTAAAGATGTAAATGTGGACCATCAAATTTAGTAACATAGTTAATTGTGATAATCTTCATAGAGTTTTTAGAAACTTCCTGCGATGGCACTCATCATAATTTCACCTAAAGCCATCCCCCTAATCATAAGTCTTTTTACCAAAAACTGGTACACCTGTGACAAATTTACCAAAAACTATTTTTTTGACCATAAAAAAACCCTAAATTGGTACACCTGCGACAAATTTACCCTGACTAACCATAAAAAACCTTACACCGGTACATTTATGATAAATTTACCCCAAACTAATTTATTCGATCGCAAAAAATCTCAAACTAGTAAATTTATGACAAATATACCCTTCGCTAAATTGAATTAATACCTCAAAAAAATCACAAAAATTGTAAGTTGTAATAAACGGAGCGTAAAATCCCAAATTAGTATACCGATCAACTGTCACATGTCATTTAACTTAATAATTCAACAGTAAAATTTAATGAAGACTAACATAGGGTAAATTCGTCACAAGTGTACCGGTTTGGGGTAAATTCGTCGAGGTTTTTGTTAGTCAAAAAAATAATTTGAAGTAAATTTGTCACGGGTATACCAATTTGGAGATTTTCAATGTATTAACCCAATAAAAAATTAAGAACGCATATAATAATCATTTTATTTATGTTCCAAAAACAGATTTGGAATATAAATCTATTCGGTAACACAATTATATTTTTCTTTACCTGGAACAAATTTTTTGTCCAAATTAAAATTTGGAACAGAAATAAGAAGTAAAAAGTTTCTATTTCTTTATTTTTTGAATAAAAATGAGAGATAAAAACTCTTTTTATCACTCATCCTCTTTGCTAGCCGATTGCCAACCCACTAGTGGCCACTATCTCCTGTCACTGCTTGGGACAAAGAGATTTTGTGTCTTTATCAAACGAATGTTTATTTCCGAAACAAAAATTTTGTATCCTTATCAAATGAATTTCTATCTCAGAAAAAAAATTTGTGTTATTATTAAACGTGTATTTTTCTCCAGAAACTCATTTAGAAGTAAAAATAGAAAAATCTATTTCTGCTTCAAAAATTAATTTCTAGGCAAAATAGTTATCATTCGTGCAAAAAAATAAAAAATAGCAACATATATGCACCCATTGTCATTACTCCCCACAATACATTAATACAATAATTCATCATGAATAGTTCTACTATATGTATTTTGTCAGAGGTTTGTGGATATTAAAGAAATCACGTTGTCCAAAACTTAGAAAATGAAAGGCCATTTCTGGTAGACATAGAACCAATGCACGATGTGACAAATAAAATTGGAAATGTATTAAAGTAATACATCTCCTGTCACTGCTTGGGACGGAGATATTTTGTGTCTTTATCACACGAATTTTTATTTCTGAAACAAAAATTTTGTATCATTATCAAATAAATTTCTATCTCGAAAAAAAAATTGTGTTATTATTAAACGCGTATTTTTCTCTAGAAACTCATTTAGAAGTAGAAATAAAAAAAATCTATTTTTGCTTCAAAAATGAATTTCTAGGCAAAATAGTTATCATTCGTGCAAAAAAAAAAAAAAAAATAGCAACAGATATGCACCCATTGTCATTACTCCCCACAATACATTAATACAATAATTCATCATGAATAGTTCTACTATATGTATTTTGTCAGAGGTTTGCGGATATTAAAGAAATCATGTGGTCCAAAATTTAGAAAATGAAAGGCCATTTCTAGTAGACATAGAACCAATGCACGATGTGACAAATAAAATTGGAAATGGATTGTCGTGGGTAAGGTGCATTTGTTTTGCGGAAAACCTTTTCCGAGAAAAACATCTCATTTTCTAGCTTTTGATTCGCTTAGGAAAAAGTTAACGTAAAATGTTTTCTATGAAGGCTTACATTTAGGAAAACAATTTCCCCTTTAAAAGAACTTGAAAGCATTTTCCAAAATGTTTTATTAGTCCTAGGGTACTTGGTTGAAAAAAATTTTATTCTTATAAAATAATTTTTCCAAAATAATCAAATTTTATTATTTTTAAAATTTTTGAATCTTTATTATTATTTCTTCTCTTTTTTTTTTTTTTTCTATTTCCTTTCTCCTTCTTTCCCCTTCTTCCTCCACTGTTGACAACTACTAGTAGCCCAATGAGCAGCCAAGATAAGAACGGATGAGCTCGAGGCTCAGCCAATCCAAGTGAGCTCAAGATTGACAACTTGAGCTTCGTCAAGGCCGACGAGCTCGGGCTTCATCAAGGTTGGCGAGCTCCTAGCTCGATCGATTTTGAGGAGCTCGTACTCTGCTAAGGCCGGTGAGCTTGCGGCTCGCCCGATCTCGGCAAGGCAAAGCTTACCTATAACCATCACTAGTCGGTAGCGAAGAGGAGGGGAGAAAAATAAAAAGAAAAAGAAAAGAGAGAAAAGAAAATTAGAAAAAATAAAAATTGATTTTTAAAAAAGAAAATGAAAATAAAAAGGAGAAAAATAAATTAAATTAAAAATTAGAATTTTTAAAAAATATTTGAACTTTTTGATCATATATTACTATCTCAAGAAAAACTAACTATATTATTAAAAAATATTTTATGGGAAAGTATTTTCATTTTTGTGTGAAGCAAATGCACCAAGTCATATATATTTTTCCAAGTGAGAGATTAATATGGATCTAGAGAGAGAGAATGTGTAGGAAATGTGTAATTGGATGCAAACACCTTTTTTCAACGTCAAAGTGGACGCAACTTGTGAGCGTGATGGGGGCAACCATTCCATTTATGGTGCCCATCTTCCTCCTTCAGCCAAACCCAAAATCACCACTTTTTCTACGGCAGTTTCCTCCCCTTTTTTCAACTTACCAGTTGACGTAGAACGAATCTCTGTCCATCTTGTTATTATCCATGCTTACACTAGTGGATGACACCACAGAATACATGTTTGACAGCTTTATGTATCGCTTATACATGAATGCTAATGGATCATGGATCTTCGGCTTCTCTAATGAAATTTAAGGCCCGTTGTTTGAAGAAAAATCGTTTTTCGGACATTGTTTTATGATTTTCCAGTGTTTGGATGACGGAAAACTGATATACTTATAGAAAACGTTTTCCATGCATGAATACAACAAGGGAAAATGACTTCTCCTTTTGACGAGGAGGAAATTGATTTTTCTAAACCATTAAACAAATGAAAACTAACAATTTTCCCTTGAAAATGACTTTCATGGAAAATATTTTCAATTATCATAAAGTTTTTAGAAAAACAAGCGGACCCTAAAAGTAACTTTCAATGTTGTTTGAAGGGCAGACAATATAATGACGAGAGATCAATGTTCTCAACAATCAAATGATGCAGGCTTCAATCCTTCACACTCACTCAGTCCCCCAATCTCTCTTGCGTCGGGACGAGGCGACCCGCGTGTCTTGGAAGATTTCACCGGCTCGCGAAACTGTATAATGCGTCGCGGGATAGGTTTTGCCGGAAAAAAAGAAGAACGGAAGAAAAGAAACTCGGTCGTTTACTCTCTAATGTTCATCCTTCATCGAATGCTGGAAAATGTTCACACAGACTGGTCTTCTGTGGGCTTTTGGTTGAACAAGGCCCATTTGTAACGTATTTTGTATTTACTGATATTCAAAGTACTAAAATTATAGAGGTCTTCCCACGATATAGATATTTGCAACTATAAGAAAAAGAGATAATTCTGAAAAGCTTTTATTTAATTACTATGTTTTAATTTATCGGTTACGTGATATAAAGTTTTAATCGTGCAATGTGCAAGTTCTTCGTTCATTAGTTAAATACACTCATTGTGTATGAGATTATTAAATTTGCAAATACAAATCTGTTTGGATCATTTTCAAATTTATCGGTCCATATTGTACAATTTTTTTTTAATTTCTTAATTCTTAAGTCCTAGGGGGAAATAGATCTTTCTTTTTTTTTTTTTGGCACTTCATCGTGTATATTGATATGGAGAATCAGCTTTTTATTTCCATACTGTACACATCGCCTTCAATGACAGAAGGCACTACACGTTGAGTTAATGTGAAATTTGACTAAACCTTCACGCGACTTGTTCGTGTTCATGAGTCACGCATGTCATGCCAATTAAAGCTATCAGATTAACTAAATCTACCGATCACGATCCATTTAATAATTGTGTCAAAAAATTCGACCCGAGCACAACTTATATATGTAATATTTATCAAAACATGATCGTATAATTGGGTAAATAGGTCAAATTAAGTTAATTCAATCTAAATGTGACTGAAAAAACTCCGAATAGATCATTGAAATAAAAATTAACTTTTATAACTGTTTATTAAAAAAAAATGGATGTGCTTAATGGGTTACTGTTATTTTCAATGCAGTCAGATAATTGTTTAGACAAAAATCAATACAATTATGAAATTTTTTTCTTACTTGATCTATTGAAGACTCTATTGTTCATTCTAAACAACCTAGAAGAAATTTATGAGTGATGTCTCTAATTACATAATCAATTTAATTCAAGTTAGTATAGTCTTCCCTTATATTATAGATAAACTTACGTTAATGAGAAAAGATTTTGGTTTCCGATGAAATTAATTATATGAGAAATCTTCATTTATTTCCTCTAAGGACGTGTTTGGTAATTATTTTGTTGTGGGGAACATTTTTTTTTTTTGAGAAATGATTTTTTCTTATTCTATCATCGGGAACAATTTCTAAATAAAAGAGTGCGTTTGATAATTTTTCTGAATTTTTTTTTTTTCGGGATAAAAATACGTTCGATAGAATTCTTAGATTTCTTAAATTTCTTTTAATTTTTTAAATTCTTTTATTATATCACTGCATATCTCTCCAAAAAGTACAGCTGCTGAAGCTACGGAGTTTTCCTCCTTTTTTTGTTATTCTCTTTTTTCCAAAGGTGTCTTGCTTTTTATGCTTCTGTTTTTGTTTTATTCTTTCTTTGCTTTTGATGGGTTTGGCTGTTGGATTCAAAGGAGAAAGCACGAGACTTTCGTTACCCCATTCCCTCACCTTTCTCATCAACATGGGGTTTGTTGTCGAAAATGGCTAAAAAAGCAAAGGACTGTCCTTTTCATCTCCGAGGAGGGTTAAAAACAAAGAGATGGAGATGTATAAATTTATTCACATATACAACTAATCAATCAAGAACAAACGGATCCATATATGATTGTAAAATACCGACATTAATAAATACAGCGGAATTAAAGTATACCTATTTGAGCCATTACTTTACGAAAAGTAGATCACTCTAATAATCAGGGATCTATTGGAATGCCTCTATAACCTATTTCGATATAGCAGCTTTTAATGGGATTAAAGCAACTAATAGGTATAACCTACCATTTTATAGGCTAGAGAGGGGATCTAGCAAACCCTAATTAATAACGTGTCAACTGGGCCCTTCTCATTACGGGTTTCAGTCAAACATAATTGCCTACACTTTACTGCTCAACTAGGCCCGTTATCAATAAATGCCAATACCCAATTCAATCAGATCACTTTAGGGTTCAACAAATATTGGAATATCCATTAACCCGATTATTTAAAATAGAAAATCAATTCATTAATATAAGCCCAAATTATAGGAAATTTCTAACATTCCCCCACTTGGGCTACATTAATTAACTTATTTTATTTTGAAAAAGATTTTATATTGAAAACGACACTATCAGGTTAATAACTGAAAATTTTGTTTTATGTGGCCACAACTTTAAAAAAAAATAATATTCCAATAATGGCATCTCAAAACCAATCCAATCCTATATAACCTCATTATAGGACTATGGAGATCAATGTGTTAAGAAAATACCGCAACGCAAGACCTTCCATAATCACATATAATAAGTATTATATTTTCATGGATCATGGGCCTAGTAGTGTAGTAAGAAATAGTGCAAATATGTGATCAAAATATACACTATTTCTTATCAGTCCTCAATGCAATTTCTCAACGACATGAAATTGCATTAACACAATTTCTATACAACATGAAATTGCCTTAGTGTGATTTCTAAACAACATGAAATTGCACAATTATGTCACAATCCAACATGAGATCTCATAATCAGTGACATCTAGTCATCTTTAAACAAAATTTTGTTTAAAGATACTATTTTACATTTCCATTTCTCAGTCAATAGGAGAAAGGATAACAATATAATCAATAACAACAATTATTGAAAATAAATGCTTTAATAGACATCATAAAAGCATTATCAATATGCATATAATTATAATATCCAAAAATACAAATTATATAACTCCCACTAACAAAAGAAATCAAAAGAATGTAAGACACCCATATTCTTTACATATTCTTTAAACAAAATGGGTCGTAAGCCTTTTGTTAGAGGATCAGCCAACATAGACTCAATTCTAACATTCTCAATCACAATGTCTCCCCTTTTTTTTTTACTAACATTTCAACTGTGTCATTGTTACCTTATCAAAAAAAAAACCGTGTCATTGTTGTTTATAACAAAAGTAACTGTTTGTCACACATAATGCAATATGATCAATTATGGGCAATAAGTATTTCAACAAAAATAATTAGTACATTATAAACTCCCCTTTGGGCAGAGTGTATAATGCACAATTATTTTTCACAGCATGAAGTTTATAAAGTAACAATAAGGAGAATTACATATAATTGTCAATGATCCATCCCCTTTGGGCAGATAAATCATTTAAATTATACATCTCCATGATATCAATATATAGAGACGATAAAAGAGAATTACATATAATCTTCAAGGATCAATCTCCTTTGGGCAGACAAATCCTTTAAATTATATATATCTCCATTATCTCAACATAGAGGGGAATTACACATAACTCTAAAAAATTTATCCCCTTTAGGCAGATAAACCTTTTAAGTCACACATCCCCATCATCCATCTCTAATATATCAATATAGAGGGGAATTACATATAACTTTAAAAAATTTATCCCCTTTGGGCATATAAATCTTTTTGAGTCATACATCCCCATCTTTTAATTTTGGAATTTATTTTCATGCAATTTTCAAATTAGTATACACAATAACTCCCTTTGAGCGAGTAATTGTATATACTAATTTTTATCAATACGAAACTCCAAAAAAATATATGCCCAAAATTCTTCTAACAATATGAAGCATTTTACAATATGTGCTTCCCAAGATCATATTGTATTTATCAAGTAACAATTTTTGCCACAATTTTTTTTCTTTAAATGGGGTGTCAGAAAAATGGTTTTAATCCAAATCACTTAATTAACCCAACAAAAGAAAGGATAGGTGCATCTAGCACTTCAGTCAGCATGTTTGGTATTTAAGTTTAAATTACTCATGCACCAAATACCAAACAAAGACACCTAGGGAAGAACTACAATCTTTACAAGAAAAAGAGTGGCACCCAAGCTGCTTACTCAATCTCAACTTAAACAGAATGAAGAACACTCTAAGCAAGCACTGTAACCAATTACAGTTTGCAGGGAAAACAACCCACAATTCTGTCACCTCTAGTCAATAGGTTCTCATGTTTAAATTAATAAATAAAAGTCCCACCAGCAAATCTTAAGCACTCACTTCAAGTCCCAAGTACATATAGGCAAGAGACCAAGACAAAACAGCAAATAGAAAAGTGAACGCTGATTTTGCAGTAATAATTGCAATATGTTATGAAAGAAAGCATCACTTCCACAAACTTTGGGCCCAAGATCCTAACTACCCGTAGGCTAAGCTCTCTGACAATGGGCGACGGGAAGCAAGAAAAGTGCCATATATTTCTCAAATTAGTAACATATAAATAATCAGAACAAAAGCACGCCACTTAGCACTAAGGATAGAAGAGAGAGACATCAACAACCAACCAAGGATACATAAATCACTCCCACAACTAATGATCCCGCACAACACATACGCGATGCAAATTCAAGATCATTCTCTAACTTGATCACCCACAGAGGAAGAATAAAGAATAATTAAATAAATAATCATATCCTCATAACAAATATTTATATACTAAAGAATTAGATCCTCCCAATTTAAAACAATCTAAAATTTACTTTAATTTATGTCACTTTAAGCACAACGTTCAAGAAGACCGCATCATGGGATTTCCTAATACCTAAACCCACCATGCTCCAGCATCAAAATCCATCTCACAAACTGATTCAAAAAACTGACAAAACCCAAAATTTTGACAAATTTCGGACGGCCAACTACTGTGACCGTAACCTCCCTTGGGATTTCACAGCCACTTTCCAAACAAGCAGATGGTTGACCGCAAAGCACAAACTGTCACGCCCCGATCCTCAGGCACGCACACATCCGTCTCACTTGGTCGATTTTATAATGCGATATCCCAGGACAATGTATCGCCGACCCTTTTATTTTTAAGCACATGCGGAAGCAATTAAAATCCCCAGACAATAAAACGATGGGATAGAAAAGCAGGGCCATATTTTTCATATTGAAATTTATAACCAAACTTTTATACAACACACAAACCACTTCATAATTATTCACATCAACATAGAGATCTCAAAAGAAGACAGAAACTTAGACGAACTGGGCTGCACTCAAGGCCCCTCTCAGGATTGTCTTCTTCTTCCAAAAATCCTTCTCGGTAGATTTCACTTCCGAGTTCTCTCACTCAGATTCCTCCTTCTCAGCTCCTCATCGGGGTCCTGAAATGTTTTTCCCCAAACTGGGATGAGACTACGTCTCAGCGAGTTCTACCCCACTAAGCCCAATTAGTAAACTATTATACTATAGGCTGCCAATACACGCATAGGGCGGAAGACGTACCTTGGCCTCATATCCCACCTGCAAGTCAGTACAATTCATAATAGGCACTCAAGCAATCATATCACGGATCGAAGCATCGATCAAACCATCCTAGTCGATCACAAGCCAACAAGACCACTCACGGTCCTTCCCATCAGTCAATCAATTCACAACATCCATCCCAGGCAATGAATCACATCAAGTTACACTCAGATCGAATCATCGATCAATCGACCTAGTCGATTACAAGTCAATCAGACCATCTCATGGTCATTTCCAATCAATCGATCAATTCACAACATTAAATCAAATCAATGGTCAATCGATCTAGTCGATTTCATGTCAACCTGACCATTTCCCGGTCATTCAAGCTATTGCTATTCAGTCATAACTGATAGAACCAATCACCGAGCCACGTGCATTCTCCGAGGTGATGGAACCGACCATCGAGCCACGTGCATTCTCCGAGGTAATGCATTAATTTACCGAGCCCACGTGCTCTTTTAAATGCCATTCTGAATCAGCGAGCCCACGTGCATTCTCCGAGGCGATGCATCAAGTCACCGAGCCCACGTGTCTCTTCAAGATGCCAAATGTACTCATTGGGACCACGTGCATTCTCCGAGGTAATGCATCAAATTACCGAGCCCACGTGTCCTTTTAGATGCCACACTTAATCACCGAGCCACATGCATTCTCCAAGGCGACATACTTCATCACCGAGCCATGTGCATTCTCCGATGTGATATATCTAATCATCAAGCCCCGTGCCTTTCATGATGATTCATCCCATTTCTCAAATAATTAACCACAACCATCATTCGTACTCAATTTACCCAAATAAACAATTTAGGAACATATCCTAAATATCCACAATTAAATCAATTTGGCACAATTCAAAGCTCAAATAAATAAACGGACTGCGCCACGACAATCGGCACGAGATTTCAGTCGTCGGCCATCTCAAACTTAATTTCCGAAAAATAAATAATTAATTTATTAATTTCGAAAATTAATTATTAAATATTAAAAAATTCCGTTTAGCTCAAAATAAGGCCCAATTAAATAAACGAACTTCACCACGATCATCAACATAATTTTCCGGTCACTGGCCATCCCAGTTAAATTTTCAAGAAATAAATAATTATTTAATTAATTTCGAAAATTGATTAATATTAAAAATTCGATTTAGCTCAAATTAAAGCCCGATTAAATAAACGGACTTCACCACAGTCATTAGCATAATATTCCGGTTCCAGACCATCTCCCTTGAATTTTCGGAAAATAAATAATTATTTAATTTAATTCCGAAAATTAATATTTAAATGCCCAAAAATCTCACTTAGGCCCGAATCATCAAATTGAAGCCCAATTAGGGGTCCGAAAATTCCCGAGATGCTTCAATAAATAGTAGACCACGTCTACTTGCTAATTGCACAATCAATTTAACTAAATCACATCACAATTGGCTAATAATTGCTAATTAATTATAATCTAACATCATAAATATAATTAATTAAAACTAAACCAACCTAAAGCATAATTAGCCAACTAATCCAGGATTAGTGAGATTACTCACCAAATCGCGCGCAAATCGGATCAATCCGACGACGGCGACGCGAGGAACAATTCTTCCCAAAGCGGGCCTCGGGTTCGGGGCTGGGAAACGGCCCAAAAAGGCCTTGAACAGTGTTGGAAACCCATTTTTCCAGCCACTGTTCTTGGCTAGACAGAGCTCGTCCGGCGGCTAGGGTGGCGAGGGGAGGCCGGCGGAGGGTGAGGGGGAAGCCGGGAAGGTCCGGCGGGTCGAACGGCGGCCGAAAGGTGGTCGGACGGGGCGGAACGGCGGCTGGGTCGCGCGAGGGAAGGGGCTGCAGCGGCCGACGGACGGCGGGACGGCGAGCGCACGGGCGCGGCGCGGGCGTGGGTCGCGGGTGCGGGCGGTCCGGCTCCGGCGCGGCGGCGACGGCTTCGGCGAGGTCTTCCGCTTCTGTCCGCTGGCTTCTGTCTTCGTTCGCTGGAATCCGCGGAAGGGAGAAGGAGAGTGCAAAAGAGAGAGAAGAGGGAGAAGAGAGAGGAGAGAGAAGAAGGGATAAGAGAGAAAAGAGAGAGAGAGGATGAGGATTGACTAGTCAAAGAAGAGAGAGAGGGTGAGAGTCGGTTGGGGGGAATCGCACGGGGGAGGGAAAAGGGGAGAGGAGAGAGAAGAAAGAAAAAAAAGAAAGAAAAGAAAAGAAAAGGGGAGAGAGAAAGAGAGAAAGGAAAAAGAAAATGCATAATGCTTTTATGCCAATTTTCTTTTTCTCTTTTCCTTTTCCTTTTATTTTCTTTTGGTCTTCAATTTTCCTCCAATAATTTCTTTATTGAAATTTCGGACCGTCAATAAATTGACGAGCGATGAGAGTTGATCCTAATTATCCAGTCAAATTAAAACCCGAAAATCCGGATGTCACAACTCTTCCTCTTATAAAAATTTCGTCCCGAAATTTGAACCTTTTTCCAATCCATAAACGAAAGGTGGGGGTATTGCCGTCTCATCGAGTCTCACTTTCCCACGCCGATCATTCGGTCTCGTGGCGTTGTCTAACCACTTTGACCAAGGAGATCATCTCGGTACACAAACTCGCTCTTTCTGAACCAAGGACTGAACTGAGCTTCTCACATAAGACACCCTGTCATCCACATCTGATCTCTTTTTCTCGACTCCCTAATAACCTTCGAACCTCAACGATTCAAAATTTCTAACAATTCTGAGCAATCTTTACTCTGACACTGATCTGACAACTGCAAATACTGATCAATGAGCTGACTCTGGACTTGCGATTTTCTGATTTCTGATTTCATCTCAACCGATTGAAATCCTGTACACTCTGCTTTGCACTGATTAATAAAGAATCCTCTGAAAACTCTACCAACTTATAATCTCTGATCTAGATTCGAGATATAATTCATCCTCGACACTCCATGTCAGCGAACTATCCGAGACACACACACTTCGATATACCCACTTTGTGACAAGATAGAATATTCAATTTCTGAAATCGAACTTAGATTGGCGGTTAATTTCACTCCGACACGTTTTTAGTATGACCTAGGCTACTGGGTAGTGTTCAGAGCTTTTTAGGACAAATGACCCGTGGTCGATTTTCTTCGAGCCACAATGAACCCACTCGACACATTAGCGACTCTCGATTGTCGTGAAAATCTCGAAAATTCAAATACGGACACAGGGTACCAAAACGACAGTAAAATCATATTAGTGCCCGTCGACGAGAGTTTTCCAATTTAGTGGAGTCACCCACGATCGGTCATTCATCTCAATCGAGCCGACCTATCTCCGATCTTAATTCGATTTTTAACTGTGCCGTAATGATCTCTAAAGATGAGCACGGTCGAGAAGTCGGTTCATGGTCGAATTCTCAGTCTATCTGCCTTAAAGTCCTTAATAACTCACCCAGCTAGTCTAGTTATCTCATGAGTGGCCAACTCAGAGAAAAACACTGTAATCGCGTCGATGAAACGCCCAATTTATCTAATCGAAATCAGAGCCCAAAATCTGGATCACACACTCAAAACAAGATATATTCGTACTGTACCAAAGTGGACCAACTCCATCTATTGATCAACCACTATTCTCAAATGGTATCAGTAATCCCCTGAATCCTTAGTAAGCCATATGTTTCCATTTCCACTTGGGACTCTCGAGTGATGCTAAAATCTTCCAGATTTGCATTACTAAACTTCCACTTACTGACACCTTTGACACTTGCAACCTGCTTGGCAATATCTATCTTCATATCGGTCTACCAATTTAGCTGACGTCGATTCTGACTTACTTGCCCCATCTGGTCAAAACTGTGATACTATAGTGAACTTCTGACAAGATCTTTTCCCTGAGTGCTACACTGTCAAGTGTATTCAATCACTCATGGAACCTGAACTTTCCATTCTCATAAATCTTAAAGTCAGATTCTTCCTTGCCAGTATCCTCTTATAAGATTTTCTGCACATCTCTGCTTGTCAACTAGGCGCTGATTCCAACTTGAACATTTGGTTCAATATTGAGGGCGGCTATAAAATTCAAAAGGTAGCCTACCTCAACTTTGAAAACCAAATTTCAAATCCTTTTCAAGTAAAGTCTATACTTTAGCCGATCTACGCACATTGGAAGACTCTTGGCTCAACACATTAGTGACTCATTTCGTTCCTCCAAGGTGATACCCGATATCACTATTATAGTTACGCCAAAATTCTGGTTCACGACACCGCTTCGTATTCCATTTATTGGGTCTCAACTGGTGGAACGGTTATGCAACAATCTTCTCATGTTGCATCAATACGTACCCCATCCTTTAAGCTCTAGAAATTATCCTCATACTTGTCAATGCCGATGAATTTCTCTTCTTTCTCAAGAGGTTAATCCTGCGATGATACTGATATTGAAAATCCTTTCACAAACCTTCTGTAGTAATCTGTCCAATCCCCACAACTTCTGATCTCTAGCATTGATGTCGGTCTCGGTCCATTAACAACTTATTCGATCTTGGCTAGGTCCATGAAGATTCCTTTACCTGTAACCACACGACCATTCTTAGGGGCTTTCCTAATCCTCAGCACTTAATGAATACCCTAGAATGTCGCTACACCACACGATCACCATCGATCTAGATATTCCTTGAACATTCTGTTTGTCAAATCCATGACAGCAATTGGAGTGTTCACCAGGCCAATCAATCTTACAATACTCTCGTAAAGATCATATCAAGTACGAACAGCTGTCTTTCGTACAACCTCCTCCCTGGTTCGTAACTGATGACTTCATAATCTCAAGTCGACCTTTTAAATATCGATACTCTTTATAACAAGTCGCCCAATTCGTCAATCTTTGACAATGAACACTTATCCTTCATTGTCACTTGATTAAGTCGACTATAGTTGATGCATGATTGCAATGAACCATCTTCATTTCTCTTTCCACAAAACTGATGTTCCTTAAAGCGATGCACTAATATGCATGAATTCCTCATTCATCAATCCTCACACTTGCACAATTGGTTCTATCAATTCAAACAACAACAACCGGTAAGAACTTTTAGAGAATGGTTCTGTTCCAGATGTTAACTCGATCGTAATTCTATCTTTTTCTCTGACCACAATCTGACGGTTCTTGTGACAACACATCTAGAAATTCTTAGACCACTGAGATGTCCTCCATCTCTAGTCCTTCAATTTGTCCTACCCAAGACAATCTCCAAGCAACCTTGGCAACCTCCATCTAACAAACAAGTTGCCTCCAGCCAACGAGATTAATGAAATCGAAGATTCTTTTCGACTCTCAATAACCTCGACACTTTCACATGTTAATAGACTAAACTGGATTATTCCATGACCATGATTCATTATCACAAAATGCTCCATAAGCCTACACTGTTCATGTGGCATCAAATTCACACCTCAGCAGCTAGTCAAGCACAACTATTGTTAGTGGTTCACTTCTCTCACTTTTACTTCAACAATTTAAGTTCTACCGACTCAACACAAAGTTCTACTGCGCTGCTCTGATAAAATCACTTTCAACACATTCTTTCTCTAATCGGTGCAAGGTCCATTCTACCCACATTCCTTCCTGGCCGCAGTAACGATGTCTATGTCACCTTAGACTTCCACTGACAGTCCTTCACCTGATGGCCATGCTGGCCATCATCACAACAGGTTCTAGTCATATTCGGACACTGGATTAATCCATGCTTCCTTCTACAATTCTGACACTTATCAAGTGAGTCTTTTATCTCCTGCCAAGTGACAGCACACACTCTTTCTGGTTGTCCCATCGGTCTGCTAAAACCACTCTCGACCTCGATCTTTTTCCTGACCGATTTCCATTTTTGCTTGAACTGGATCTATACCTCAGCTCGAATGCAATGACTCGCTCTCGGATCACATCCCCACTCTAGATCTCAGCAGGTGAAGCGACAACGGCGGTTACAACACTAACGGCGATTCGATCCTGAGCCTCCTGGCTTATCTAGTTCCCAAGAAACACTTGCATCAGAACGATCCTATCGAACTTAGGATCATTTGACGCTGCTACACTAGTACCAACCTGCAGTGGTACTCTTACACTCGAGCTGGCCAGAGCCAACACTCTACCACAACCACCTCGGGTACCGACTTTTGTCAGTGCAATATCCCGAGTCACAGAGGACATTGTCCTCTTACTAGGAGTTCTCAGCTCCTGCTCGCTCATGGTTCAGTCTTTATACTGAAACCCGTCTTCTAAACCCACAATGGATTAGAAGGCGAGCGATCTATAAACAACAAACAATTCTAGCATTTAGCTAACACAGACATGCACCAGCATGAATTTAAAGGCCTTTCCTACTAACTATCCCATGGTCAACGCTCCTTATCACTCCAATCTTCAACTTCGCTCTGATACCACTTAAACTGGATGTCACGCCCGATCCTCGAGCACGCACACATCCGTCTCACTTGGTCGATTTTATAATGCGATATCCTGGACAATGTATCGCCGACCCTTTTATTTTTAAGCACATGCGGAAGCAATTAAAATCCCTGACAATAAAACGATGGGATAGAAAAGCGGGGCCATATTTTTCATATTGAAATTTATAACCAAACTTTTATACAACACACAAACCACTTCATAATTATTCACATCAACATAGAGATCTCAAAAGAAGACAGAAACTTAGACGAACTGGGCTGCACTCAAGGCCACTCTCAGGATTGTCTTCTTCTTCCAAAAATCCTTCTCGGTAGATTTCACTTCCGAGTTCTCTCACTCAGATTCCTCCTTCTCAGCTCCTCATCGGGGTCCTGAAATATTTTTCCCCAAACTGGGATGAGACTACGTCTCAGCGAGTTCTACCCCACTAAGCCCAATTAGTAAACTATTATACTATAGGCTGCCCTATGCGTATACACGCATAGGGCGGAAGACGTACCTTGGCCTCATATCCCACCTGCAAGTCAGTACAATTCATAATAGGCACTCAAGCAATCATATCACGGATCGAAGCATCGATCAAACCATCCTAGTCGATCACAAGCCAACAAGACCACTCACGGTCCTTCCCATCACCAATCAATTCACAACATCCATCCCAGGCAATGAATCACATCAAGTTACACTCAGATCGAATCATCGATCAATCGACCTAGTCGATTACAAGTCAATCAGACCATCTCATGGTCATTTCCAATCAATCGATCAATTCACAACATCAAATCAAATCAATGGTCAATCGATCTGGTCGATTTCATGTCAACCTGACCATTTCCCGGTCATTCAAGCTATTGCTATTCAGTCATAACTGATAGAACCAATCACCGAGCCACGTGCATTCTCCGAGGCGATATCCCTTATCACCGAGCCACGTGCATTCTCCGAGGTGATGGAACCGACCATCGAGCCACGTGCATTCTCCGAGGTAATGCATTAATTTACCGAGCCCACGTGCTCTTTTAAATGCCATTCTGAATCAGCAAGCCCACGTGCATTCTCCGAGGCGATGCATCAAGTCACCGAGCCAACGTGTCTCTTCAAGATGCCAAATGTACTCATTGGGACCACGTGCATTCTCCGAGGTAATGCATCAAATTACCGAGCCCACGTGTCCTTTTAAATGCCACACTTAATCACCGAGCCACATGCATTCTCCAAGGCGACATACTTCGTCACCGAGCCATGTGCATTCTCCGATGTGATATATCTAATCATCAAGCCCCGTGCCTTTCATGATGATTCATCCCATTTCTCAAATAATTAACCACAACCATCATTCGTACTCAATTTACCCAAATAAACAATTTAGGAACATATCCTAAATATCCACAATTAAATCAATTTGGCACAATTCAAAGCTCAAATAAATAAACGGACTGCGCCACGACAATCGGCACGAGATTTCAGTTGTCGGCCATCTCAAACTTAATTTCCGAAAAATAAATAATTAATTTATTAATTTCGAAAATTAATTATTAAATATTAAAAAATTCCGTTTAGCTCAAAATAAGGCCCAATTAAATAAACGAACTTCACCACGATCATCAGCAAAATTTTCCGGTCACTGGCCATCCCAGTTAAATTTTCAAGAAATAAATAATTATTTAATTAATTTCGAAAATTGATTAATATTAAAAATTCGATTTAGCTCAAATTAAAGCCCGATTAAATAAACGGACTTCACCACAGTCATCAGCATAATATTCCGGTTCCAGACCATCTCCCTTGAATTTTCGGAAAATAAATAATTATTTAATTTAATTCCGAAAATTAATATTTAAATGCCCAAAAATCTCACTTAGGCCCGAATCATCAAATTGAAGCCCAATTAGGGGTCCGAAAATTCCCGAGATGCTTCCAATAAATAGTAGACCACGTCTACTTGCTAATTGCACGATCAATTTAACTAAATCACATCACAATTGGCTAATAATTGCTAATTAATTATAATCTAACATCCTAAATATAATTAATTAAAACTAAACCAACCTAAAGCATAATTAGCCAACTAATCCAGGATTAGTGAGATTACTCACCAAATCGCGCGTAAATCGGATTAATCCGACGGCGGCGACGCGAGGAACAATTCTTCCCAAAGCGGGCCTCGGGTTCGGGGCCGGGAAACGGCCCAAAAAGGCCTTGAACAGTGCTGGAAACCCATTTTTCCAGTCACTGTTCTTGGCTAGACGGAGCTCGTCCGGCGGCTAGGGCGGCGAGGGGAGGCCGGCGGAGGGTGAGGGGGAAGCCGGGAAGGTCCGGCGGGTCGAACGGCGGCCGAAAGGTGGTCGGAGGGGGCGGAACGGCGGCTGGGTCGCGCGAGGGAAGGGGCTGCAGCGGCCGACGGACGGCGGGACGGCGAGCGCACGGGCGCGGCGCGGGTGCAGGCGGTCTGGCTCCGGCGCGGCGGCGACGGCTTCGGCGAGGTCTTCCGCTTCTGTCCGCTGGCTTCTGTCGAAAGAGAGAGAAGAGGGAGAAGAGAGAGGAGAGAGAAGAAGGGATAAGAGAGAAAAGAGAGAGAGAGGATGAGGATTGACTAGTCAAAGAAGAGAGAGAGGGTGAGAGTCGGTTGGGGGGAATCGCACGAGGGGAGGGAAAAAGGGGAGAGGAGAGAGAAGAAAGAAAAATAAAGAAAAGAAAAGAAAAGGGGGAGAGAGAAAGAGAGAAAGGAAAAGAAAATGCATAATGCTTTTATGCCAATTTTCTTTTTCTTTTTCCTTTTCCTTTCTATTTTCTTTTTTGTCTTCAATTTTCCTCCGATAATTTCTTTATTGAAATTTCGGACCCGTCAATAAATTGACGAGCGATGAGACTTGATCCTAATTATCCAGTCAAATTAAAACCCGAAAATCCGGATGTCACACAAATCACGCTAAAAGAAACAGATTTGAGTTCTTTTATTGGGAGTTGCATAAATGTCTATCAAGTAATCAACTATTGATAGTCAACCCATTACTGTTCAACGCTCCAATCGACAGAATTGTTAAAAAAAAAAAAAAACGCAGTTCTATAGATAAAGGATGCACACGTCAAGTTAGTTGACAACTTCACTGCCTCTTAGTAGCATCAATAGGAGCATGAACATATTAGACTGTTAACGCTTCTTTGGCAGCCTAGGAACCAGATGGCTCGAGGTGCTATTGGAGATGATGTGTGAAAGAAATGGTCAAAAGTACCAAATATACTAAGTAATCCATGCTAAAAAAAAATATGGTGGTGAAAGCAGAAGATAGTCCAGAAGCAAGGATTGATCATGAGGAAATGGGCATGATGACAAGCAAGCTCTAGGTATTCAATTAAGTAGAAGGTTCCTGAATGGCACTGATGTACAGTCACCACAAAAAGTGGCAGTGGCTACAAGATCATGGGTAATTAGTGATTGCTAACAGAAATAGGCAGTCAAGGCTTTGTATGCTCATCGAAGAAAACAATTCAAAGGAAAACATAAGTGTTGCTTCATTTTATGAGTTTCTATCCACTAGTTTCAGCAAACCAGCTTAATCCACATTTCATCTCTCGCAGCTTATTTGCAAGCACTCACTACTTTGTAAAGGGATCATAACATAAGAGCATGCTCGGTACTCCGCCTTTCATTAAATAGTCAGCTTGAACCATTACTAGCTACGACACCCTTATGAACATATAGGTTGACAAGGTTCGCAAGACGTAAATATTCAGAAACATGGAAACATGCTTGCACACAAATCCGCCATTGACATCCGACAGTTTCATTGTTCTCCGACAGGTAGCACTCGACACTCCTTTTTCGCATAGAAAGAAAGAAAATTCAGCCAACAAGGTGATCTTCAGCCCTGTAACTCTAGCCACGAGACCGAAAAAACTTACTCAATGGTCACTAGCTCCTCGCCTCAAGGACTGAACATTCTACTCATCCAGTCTAGTTGAATAGGGCAGGTAGCAATTAAATCCCATCCCAAATTAATTTCAGTGAAAAACTCATCCTTACCCACGATTATCCATCATTACAAACCAAGTCTTTTTCGACCACACTTCGCGTAAAACGACAATTAAAAAAAAGAAGAAAAAAACAAAGCCCATCACCAAGAAACTCATAAACCCCATAAAGATTCGAAACAAGTAGACATGAAATCAACCAGTATCCACATTCACACAGATCACACGAAAAACCACACCTTACCCAGCTTCGAATCAAGCTCGCAACGACTGAACTAAAATCCGATTAATAGAATACCGATTTCAAGAACATCAATATAATAGCAATAGCACGAGCAAATAACACGAAAAATCGCTTGATGATTTCAAGCCAAAAGGTTTGTGAAACGGAGACTTGCATATAACATCAATATAATTGACTAGAATGAATTAAACAAAGAGAAACTGAGTAAATCTACCACATACAAGCTTCCAAATTTCAGATCCAAGCCTCCCATGGCCGAAAATTTGGTTTTCTTAAATTTAAACCCTAAAAAACTTACCTTGATGCAACAAAAGGATGCTAAAACATATATATAACAATACCCATTTAACAATTTACAACGAACATCAATCAATTTCAAGTAATTTGAAAATTTCAAAACTTTTTTACTATCAAATAAATCCCAGCGAAAATCTGCATAGATGAAGCACATGTTACTCGAGAGGACTACTTAATATTGCTTAATCAATGCGCAACACATATAATGTGGTCAGTGGACACAGGTCACATAATTTGGGTAAAACTCTATACAAGCAATTAATGCAACCAAATCTTTTTTTTTCTGGAAGATTTCCCAGAACACAGTTATGTCGGCAGTGCAGAATGATCAACTGGCTACTAAACAACCGTCAATCATCTTTCTCAATCAAATAAATTCCAAAGTTGCTTAATTTCCCTACTCCATTATAACTCAAAAGTCTAATAGAAGGGCCAAGCCATCACATGACAAAAATAAAAGAACCCATGATGTTAGCAATGTGACAGAATCAGAACACCACAAGGAACCATCAAACAAGATCAAGCGTGAAGGAACGCAAGAACAAGAAAATCTCCCATGCGCGGAGCAATTTCTGTAATATTTACTATGGCTACCCAACATGTAGCAAATATTTCGAATACTGATGAAAATATTTCGCAATCCACGTAACCCATAAACCGATTCTAACAAACGAGCCCCAAAACAACAAACGTGAACACGAGCAAATAACAAAATGGAAAGCGTGGATACGACTAGGGAGCAAACAAACACTGTATGAGAATTTTCCCATAAAAAAAATAATAATAAGCTACCATAATCTTCGAAAAAAAAAATAACAAGCATAGTTCGAAGCAGTCAAATCCCAAGCTCTGCACTACTTACTTGCCGGCAAATCCGGCCTACAATCGATCAACAAGTTTGAAAAAAAAAAAAAAAACAAAAACTGTTCTGGAGTTCTAATTTCGACCGTCTCCGCAGTTTTAGGATACTATTGTCTCGCAACAGTACGCAACCAAAACCACGGGCTCACTTAGCAGCCGAAACACTAGGGTTTCAAAAATACGAACTCATTCCCAAAACGCGCACCGACAATTGATCGTCCCATGCTTCCTCAACGCACCTGCTCGGGCAATCCAACCTCTAACTGCACAAAACTATGGCTATGATCATCCCTCGAAAAGCCAAAAGAGATTGCTCAGAAAAGCACGTCCAATCCGCCGAACAAAGAAATCGCGACGAGGGAAAAAGAGAGGAGCCAACGGCAATATTTTCGCGGAAAATCAAACAAGAACTTTCTTAGAAAAAATTGGACCGAACACGAAAGGGTGGATTGTCGTTTATCTTGGTGAATCGCGAAGCGAGAGGCAGACTACGATCTCAAGCGAAGCATGCAAATCGGATTAGAAAAATCTCTCTCAATTTCTCAA
Source organism: Eucalyptus brandiana (assembly GCA_014182725.1). Taxonomy (NCBI): domain Eukaryota; kingdom Viridiplantae; phylum Streptophyta; class Magnoliopsida; order Myrtales; family Myrtaceae; genus Eucalyptus; species Eucalyptus brandiana. The sequence goes on from CM024670.1 coordinate 38,312,252, forward strand.
CGAAATTATACAAATTATATATGGTTGAAAATATCTCGACAAATAGAACAAAAGCTCTATGGTTTCAGGATCAATCAAGCAAAAAATCCACATGAAAAATAACGCCCTTATTCTGCTCAAAGAGGAAAATTTCAAATTTTGTTCATAAAAAGATAAAATTTGAGTTCTACAATCATATATGATTGGCTCTGATACAACATGTATAAATTTATTCACATATACAACTAATCAATCAAGAACAAACAGATTCATATATGATTGTAAAACACCGACATTAATAAATACAACGAAATTAAAGCGTACATGTTTGAGCCATTACTTTACGAAAAGTAGATCACTCTAATAATCAGGGATCTATTGGAATGCCAAATCTTCCTCTCTATGACCTATTTCGATATAGCAGCTTTCAATGGGATTAAAGCAACTGATAGGTATAACCTACCCTTTTATAGGTTAGAGAGGGGACCTAGCAAACCCTAATCAATAACGTGTCAACTGGGCCATTTTCATTACGGACTTCAGTCAAACACAATTGACTACTGTTCAATCAGGCCCGTTATCAATAAATGCCAATACCCAATTCAATCAAATCACTTTAGGGTTCAACAAATATTGAAATATCCATTAATCCGATTATTTAAAATAGAAAATTAATTAATTAATGTAAGCCAAAATTATAAAAAATTTCCAACAGGAGAGGGATGGTGGGTGATGCTAAGAGGGCCTGGCATGAACAGGAGTTGGAACCGGGAGAATCCAGACTGCGATGATTGCAGGAAGAAGAGAGGAGAGAGAGACATGATGCGGCAGATGGTGGAGGGTTGCGAGGAGGACAAGGTTGATCAGAGCAAGGCCGTGAATCGTGATAGCAAATAAATGCATTTGCCGAAAGAAAAAAGTTCTAGACTGCATCAGTTTCTCAAATAGGTGATAGGACCCAAAGTTTTAGGGTAGGGTTGAATAGCTTAGTTTGCTGTACTATAAGAATTAACGGCGTTCCTCCGACCATGTCTCGAGGAACGGAGGTTTGTGTTCGATTCCCAAATGAGGATACAGATATGGCCGGAAGAAAATATTGGGTGCATTTAATATGGTACGCAGGAAACCACTCAGATATTGACATGTGTTGAGCCGGGCCCACATATTGACTATTCAAAATTTCTAAACGACCCTCTCTCTTCCCGTTAAGCTCCGTCCCACGCTGGACGCAGCTCCCTCTCCTCTCTTACCATTTTCTTCTTTTTCCTTTTGCCTTTTGAGGCCATGGACGACGCTTGCGCCGTGGATTGCAATGTCACAGACCAGCTATGGACGACATGCTTACGAGCACGCCGACGCTCATCCATGGCCGTCGTCGGCGTCATCCATGGACGACGCTCGCGGCCAGCCATGGACGACCCTCATCCATGGCCGCTTTGGCCATGAAGCTTGACCTCAAACACGGAGCTTGGGGTAGCCTTGGCCGCTCGAGTGGCCTCAAGCCATCTCACCGCAAACGAAGCTCGACCCAGTCTCCACGCTCCTCAACCACTCGACCTCCCGCCGAATCACCCCTCATCGTCGCATCCGGCGGCGTGCCATCCCTCCTCAACCTGAAGCAGCCATGAGCCGACTCGAGCTCGAGCCATGGCAGAAATTTTGATGGTTCAACTGATGGGCCCGGATTTATCACGATCCGTGTATGATTTATCGTATCATCCCACGTGATGTATTAAATGCACTTAATATTTTCACGGCCGTCCAAAGCCTGTAGCACATATGAGTTCGTACTGCAACCACACAGTAAAATCTCTCTCTCTCCTGTCCCTGTGAGAGTGTGTTTAGTAAAATGGGTCCAGTTCATTCAACCCCGGTGCGGTGCAGAAGCCTGCCTTTGGACTTTTTGACACTCCTTTTCTTCCTTTTTAAGGGGCTATCTGAGTTTGAGTGTTCGTATAATTCAAAGAAAACCCATTTGTGCTTTTGGCTTGTTTTCTTGTGGGCAGGAGGAAAAAGAGTCGTCCTTAATGGCATAGAGGCTCTTAATATTTTGTTTCTTGGGGTTTGGGTTTTTCAGGAAATCCCACTCCTCTCTCCATGCAAAGATTGCATTTTTAAAAGGAAAAACAACCCCACTTTTTGTCTGTTTCTTTTTCATCTTGCGGTGTTTGGGAAGCGGTGGGGGCGTGAAATTCTCTGCTCAGGTATACTCTATGTTCTCTTTTTTTTCACCACTTTTCTGTTAATGAAGGAAAAAAAAAGTCGCACTGCTGTGGTCTCAGATTGTGCTTCTTCTTCTTTTTTCTTTTTTAGGTTTTTTTTGCTATGGAGAATGGAAGGGGAGGCCAATAATTTCATGTGAAGTGAGAATTTTGCATTTCTGTGACTGTTCTAGATTCCTTGAAGGAAGCACCCGTATAATGTCGATCAGTAAAATACAAACAACTTTTTGGTGGAAAATAATGGAACAATCTGAGTATCGGGAATAATCTGCGGAAACTTAATGAGATCTTTACACATGTTGGCGTTCTGCTTGTGATTAGGCCTCAGGGTGACGTGCTTCCTCGACTTCAGTCTCTGCTCTCTGGTCTTGGAGATATGTAGCTACTCCGCAAGCTAATTGGAGGTTTGTCATGGTGAATCTTAATTTAGTAGTTTTGACTATATCTGCTTGCCTAAAATATGTCAGTTTGACTCGATAGTGTGTTCTTCACTCCTTGGCACTTATGACTGCTCCAAATTCTGGCGAGGGCTGGCCTAGTCAGCCCTGGTGAGGTCGAAGCCCTCTGGCGGCAAGGCTCGAGCCTCATTGGCTCGCCACTAGATGCCATGAGCTCACTTGATGGCAAGGCTCGATGCTTGCTAGCAATGGACTGAGAAGAAGAAGAAAAAAGAAGAAAAGAAAAAAAGAAAAAAAATTAAAATTCGAAATTTTGAAATATATCTTTATAAAAACAATTGTTTCATTAGCCAATATATTCATAAAACATTTTCTGATTCTTTTAAAGGGGAAATCGTTTTTTTTTTTTTAATTTAAGCTTTAATAAAATAACATTTTTCGTTGATTTGAAAAATATTTTTTGTTAATTTATTTTCTTAAAAAAACGAAGGAAAATATTTTTAATTTTTTTTTTATGAAACAAATCTGTCAAGCAAGTCGTATACTATATTGTATACTATACTGCATTTTCCTAATGAAGACCTACGATGGGTGGAGTCAAGATATTGATTAGGAGTGAGCATATCGGACTGTCTGGACCGGACTGGACCGGATGATTTGGTCCGATTCATGATTCTATAAAAATAGAATCGGTGATTTTTGGTCTGGTTCCCGTTCCGAGGGAAACTAAATTGGACTAGACTGACTCTTTTATTAAAAAAATTATTTTTTATTTCTTAAAAATAGCAATAAATCTAAAATTATAATAACTCTAATATATTTTTTTAAAAATTATTTTTGCTAAGTGGCCGTTTCCATCGGACTGGATTGGTTGGTCCAGTCTTGCTCCCTGTCCTAGGACTGTCCGGTCTAGTTCCTAATTCCAAAAAATGGAAATTAATTCTCTCGATCAGGTTTCCAGTCTCCAAGTGGAATCGGACTGAATTGGGAACCAACTCACCTTTAATATTGACGCGTCAAAAGTACATGACAAGATTAGGTCCACTCTTGCTTTCTACGTCAATGGCCTTAGGTTGTTCCCCCTCTCTGAGTCTCTCTCTCTCTCTCTCTCTAGTAGGTGTCGAGTCCAGGCATTCCAGCGACGCAGTCTAGAGTTCCGGCGAGGATGGCATTGCTCTCGTCTCTCGCAACAGAGATCGCGATCCCCGTTTGTGCCATCGTCGGGTTCGCGTACTCCTACTACCTGTTGCGTTGGTTCCCCAAGTCGCGCTATAGCGACATACTCGACCATGAAGAGCGGGGCTTAAAATGGCGTGATAATGATCAGATGTTGAGGTTTTTATCTACAGGTGACTTTGTAAAGATCCTATAGCTTCACCACTTTGTCTGCTTTATAAAACTTTTAATTAACAGACTTTTTTTTCCTTCGATCTCGCATCTGCCTAAGCAATAGTGACAGATTCGAGTCTTGTAATCTGATGATAGCTCAGCGAAATCATGAGCTTCTGCTGCTTGAGGAGTGACTCATTTTTAGGGTTTGTAACAGCTGCTAGGGCTTTGAGCGACGTATCTGAGTACAGTAGCATAATATTTACTCATGCAGATCTCTTCTCACGAAGATGGTTTTCGGGCGGAGTGTTGACTGGTGTAGCTCTTGTCCTTTTGGCTTTGATAGCACTTTCATTTTTTAATTTACAGTTTCCTTCATATAGTTTAATAGCATTATATAATCTATCCTTAAGGAAAACATTTTTGGAAGTAAAATCCAAACAGCGGAAAATTACTTTCCTCTAGTTTTCATGCTCTCCACCAAACAAGGGAAAATCAATCACTTTCCTCTTACGTAAAGTCTTCCATTAACCCAACGCATTCTAAGTCTAATAAGCCCAATCTTTCATATCCTTGCTATGAGTACATACATAGGATTTTTCTTTGTACATTTGATTCATTTCCAATTATCTATGCGATAGATTAAGACCCCATTTGTTTTGTAGAAATCTTTTTATCCAAAAATATTGTCTCATTTTCTGGCGTTTGGATAGCTTAGGAAATGAATAAATAGAAAATATTTTCATAATCAACAGAAAACCTATGTTTAATATTAGGATTGCGATTTGCACTTAAAAGTCAGAAATCATTTTCTGAAATACAACTAGACATTGATGTTTGAACAAGAGATCTCGGCCATTGGTACACGGCCCAGATGCCGGTGCTTGAGTTCTTAGTAGCCTTGGTCCCTTGAGGTTGAGCCCAAGACCTTGATGCACATGCCTAGGTCTTTGCTCGTTGTGCCCAAGTCCCTAGGACTTCGATTGTGGAGCTCGGCTCTATGGCTGGGTTGAGGACCCCAATAGTTGAGCTAAAGTACCCAAGGCTAGGCCCGGGGCCTAAGCACCCGAGGCTGAATTCCATGAGAGAAAAAAAAATATCGGTTCATGATTATAGAAGTATCCGTGTATGAAAATTTCATTCAATAAAATTTTATTTGATATGAGCGCATTGAAAGTCTTAAAATTTGTCACAAAAGTGCAATCAAGTTTTAAAACTTTCAAAAAAATACAACTAAGTCATAAAACTTGTCACAAACATGCAATCGAATCCTAAAATTAAAAATAAATAAATTAAATAGCTGAAGGATTTGATTGGACTAATTTGAAAAGTTTTAGTTTATGATTGCACTTTTTTTAAAGTTTTAGGACTCGATTGCACTTTCGTGACACTTTTTAGAACTTCCAATGTATTTTTTGAAAGATTTAAGACTCGATTGCACTTTTGTGACAAATTTTAGGATTTTCAATGTACTTATCCCAATTGATAATATAGCACATGCAACTCTTATGTCACATAGATAGTGCATATCTTTTCAGAAAAATAAAGGCAAGTGTTTTTCTCCAAAAGACAGCAAATATTTTCCAATTTATATTCGAATTTAACCGAACATTGAGAAATATTATTATTTTCCAAAAAAATCTTATTCGGACACAATTTTTAGAAATGTCAAATTATCTATGAAACAAACGGTGCCTAGGTAAATTTCTTTCTTCCATTTGTTTTTTGTTTGTTACAGGAAGCTTGGTTTATGCAACTATTGACACAACATAAAGTTAATGAAAATTAGGATAGAAATTTTTTTCTATGTGATTATTTTTAGTAGAAGCATATTATATTAAAAAGGTGAGTTGCTGAGGATGTACAACCTTCAATTTTTAATGTATTTCTTCACTTCGTCAGTGAATGTTTTAAAAGGATTTATCATCACACGTTGTGATTTGGGGTAGAACATTTCTCATTTTCGTGAGAATCTCATTCTTGATTTGTCATACTTGTGACAAAACACTTACTCTATAATATTAGTTAAGAATACATAGGTAACGAACCTATTTCTCTAAAGTTATCTTTTGTGTTAAATTCTTGCTTCTCCTAACTGAAGTCCTTATATGTGATAATGATTCATGCCTATTACTTATCACTCTGATTTGAATAATCTTTCGAACTAGAGCATTATCAGTTCTATAGTAGTTCACCCTTCTCTTCTAGTTCTAACATATAGGTTCAGTTCTAACTCTAGTTCTGATGTTTTTCCATATTCTCGGTCTAATTTTTGGTTGTTACCTACTGTTTTTTGTAGGTCATAATACGTTTCTAGTTTCTTGTTTGTTTGTAATGCTTTAATTTTGAAGTAATGTTAAGATGTGTTTGCAACAATATTTTGGGTCTGGGACGTTGTAGTTAATTCTTTGTATTTCATTAAGTACTTTGCAGAACTGGGTACTTTCTGTCATCCCTTTTCCCATCTTGTCCTACTCATTATGTTCTTGTCACTTCCGAGGTTGGGTTTTGACACTTACACTTGTCAAATATGAATTGTAATAGACACCGTATCATCTTTTAAGTTACTCTTTTGGAGGCGCTGTAGATTAGGCTTTCTTATTTCTTGGCGCTTGGTTGAAAAAAACTAGGCAACAGAATGAAGTAACTGGATTTAACTGAATTATACCTTCTTTCGTCACACAAAAGTAGAATGTCAAGAATCAGATTGTCGCTTTGTTTGCTTGATAAAGACTCAGAGAGACTAAGTTGTTGTTTGTGATTGAACAGCTGTGAAAGCTTTTCTTTTCATGGAGTAACGGTATGGTGGGGTCTTCATGGTTGCTTTTGCGATCCTAATCTTCCTCTGCCTCGGCTCTGTTGAGAGCTTCAGCACCCAAACCCGACCTTGCAGGTTTGATCCTTCAAACGTGTGCAAGCCTGCACTGGCCACTGCCGTTTTCAGTGCTGTTTCCTTCCTGCTTGGTGCTTTCACATCAGTCCTCTCTGGTTTCCTTGGCATGCAAATTGCTATCTACGCTAATGCCAGGACTGCCTTAGAAGAAAGGGAGGGTGTTGGAGAAGCTTTCTTTTCTGCTTTCAGGTCTGGTGCAGTGATGGGATTTCTTCTTGCTGCTATCAGTCTTCTCGAGCTCTATATTGCAATCAATCTGTTCAAGCTGTACTATGGCAATGACTGGGAAGGTCTTTTTGAGGCTATTGCTGGTTATGGTCTTGGTAGATCATCCATGGCTCTCTTTGGAAGAGCTGCTGGTGGAATTTATGCCAAGGCTGCTGATGTTTGTGGTCATCTGATTAAAGAGACTTGGCCAGATTACCCAGCAGAACATCAACGTTACGTACCTGTATGGACTCTCTTACTGTAGCTCTATCTCCTAAGTTTATCCCTCACTTTTAGTCATAAATGACGTTGACCTTAATCATTCAGGTGTTTTCTTATCATGTTGGTGATATTGTCGGGGATATTGCTGGTAGGGGGACTGATCTTTCTGGCTCTTATGCCAAATCATCCTGCGCTGCCCTTGTTGTTGCTTCCATCTCTTCTCTCGGAAACAATCACGACTTCACTGCTATGTGTTATCCCCTGCTTATCAGCTCTATGGGTATTCTTGTTTGTTTGATGACAACTCTCTTTACGGCCAACTTCTCAAAAATCAAGGAAGTGAAGGAAATCAAGCCTGCATTGAGGAAGCAACTTATTATTTCCACAATTCTAATGACTTATGGAATTGTTATTGTTAGCTGGATTGCTCTGCCCTCATCATTTACAGTTTACAACTTTGGGTCGCGGAAAGTTGTGAGGAACTGGTAAACTCTTTGATGATACTTATCTTTTTCTGATCGTAAGTGCTGCTTTCTTCTAATGTTGGTCATGTGACATGCTTTAATGTCAGCGGACTTTTATTGGATTGGGTCAAAACGTTGAGCAAATGTAGTCGCTAATTATTGATATGATCTTGCAGGCAGCTGTGCTTCTGTGTCGGTGTTGGTCTTTGGGCTGGGCTAATCATTGAATTTATCACTAAATTAAGCACCAACGATGGCATCAGGTGTTGAATTGCCAAAGTAAATGAATGATACGAATCTTTACGACTGTTGATGGTAATGTGCTGACCACTTAATGATCCTTTTTTCTGCAGCCTTCTCCGAGATTTTGTTGCCGAAAGTGTTGGCTTTGGCGCTGCCCTTGTCAATATCCCAATTTGTGCTGCCATTAGCATTTTGTTGTGTTATCGTATTGCTTCCATGTATGGAATTGCTATGGCTGCCGTTGGGATGCTAAGTACCATTGCCACTCGATTGGCCATAGAAGCTTACAGTCCCATCAGTGACAATGCTAAACGGATTGCTGAGGTGGATGGCAATACTACAGCTGCCGTTGGAAAGGTAAAGGCAATCCTTGCATGTGAATATAGTATCGACACTGTACCGTCGTCCTTTTAGTAGCTTATTTTGAAAAAATCCGTAACACAGCAGAGGAGAGGGCGTCTCTGCAGAGGAACTTTTCATGAAATTACGTTCATGTCATCTATAATTTACACACATTATCCAATTATTTTCTTTTTCACCATAAATGACTACATATGACGTTAGTTGTGTAAGTCTTTTTAAATTCTTGCTGGTGTGGCATGATGTTTGGCTATAATCACCTTTCTTTCCTTTAGATGCTACATTTCTTCTATCTTTCTTAATATTAGCCTAAAAAGTATCAATACTTTCTGGGAGCTTTCATATTTTGTTGGACACTTGACACTATTTGATACTTGATCAATAGGAACCGAATTTTCCGACGTTTGGTCAACTCTCTCAATACTCTCTAACATTCAACATATGCATTCGGAATTATGACACACACGGGTCAATTTTAAAAATGTTCAATAAATGAGGGATCAAAATGTAAATATGTAAAAAATAAAAATAAAAATAAAAATAAAAATAATAAATAGGGAAAAAAAGAAATATCTAGTATTCTCTTCTCTTTTGACTCTCACTTTCCGTCGTGTCATGTCGAACATTCTGACATTCTCCGACATTCAATCAACAAATGCCAAATTTTCCGATGCTTAGTCAACTCTCCAAACGCTCTTTGACACGCCAGTCTAGAATTCCGACACGCACGAGGTTAATTTTAAAAATTTTCAATAAATAAGAAATCAAAATATAAATATGTAAAAAATAAAAAATAATAAAAATAATAAATGGGGAAATAAGAAAAACCTAATCTTCTCTTCTCTTTTGATTATCACTTCTCGTTGTATCATATCGAATATTTCGACACTCGGTCAACGAGGCATCGGATTTTTTGACATCTAATCAATTTTCCTAATACTATCTAATACGCAGGTCTACAATTCCAATATACGAGTTTGGAATTTCGACATGCATGGGTCAATTTTAAAAAATTTCAATAAATGAGGGATCAAAATATAAATATGTAAAAAATAATAAATAATACAAATAATAAATGGGGAAATAAGAAAAATCTAGTCTTTTCTTCTCTTCTAACTCTCACTTCCCATGACACACAATTTATCCCTCAAGTTTGTTTTTTCTTCTTCTTTTCCAACATGCTCTAATATACCAGTCCAAAATGTGGATTGATTGTTTTTTTCCTCCAAGTTCGATAAATTATTGGAATGGAGTTGAATTTGTCAAGCTGAAATAATGAATGATATTAACAAATGGTGAACTAATGTTTTTAGTGTAAATTCATTCTAGGCTATTTATTATTATTTATGTATTTGTGAATTTGAATCAAATTAATTTGATTCAAATAATCATAAAAATGATAATTTATCATTTTATATAAAAATATACATTTAATATACGTATCCCAATATGTCGGAATTTTCTATTTTTTGATAAACGACGTGTTGGCATGTCGTATTGTGTCGCATGTCGTGTGTTGGTGCTACTTAGGTAGCCCCTATCAGCAAATTTTACTTTCCTATTGTTCAAGTCTAATATTAGATGGACCATTTTTGTTACTTATCTGGAATGTAGGGATTCGCCATTGAATCAGCTTCCCTGGTATCTATGGCTCTGTTTGGTGCATTTATGAGTCGTGCAGCAATTTCTCCTGTTGATTTCCTAACACCAAAAGTTTTCATGGGTTTGATCGTGGCACCATGCTTCCTAACTGGTTCTCTGCTATGACCATGAAAAGAGTGGGAACTGCCGCCTTGGAGATGGTTACCGAGGTTGGTCGGGCGTTTTGGGCAACAATTGAGGAACGTCACCGTGCTAGATACTTCAGAATTTTAACTGATACATCTATCAAGGGGATGATTCGAGCTGGTGCCCTTGTCATGCTTACACCACTAATCGTCGGGATCTTCTTTGGAGTAGAGATGTTGTCTGGTGTTTTGGCTGGCTCTCTTGGTGCTGTTGTTCGGGTAATCTTTACCAAAGTAATCCATGTCAATCTATTTTGGTGGTTTGTTTTGCTCAAGGTGCATCTCTTGATAGAATGCTGGTTAAACGGGGTTGAGATGTTGTTTCTTCATTGCTGAACAAAATTTGTGTAGGTTGGTGAACTGATGATTAATGCTCTTATCATCATATCTATGCATAATTAATCTCCTGATGCATATTTTTTGTTGGGCTTGGTTTCGACAGATTGCAATTTCGGCATCCAACACTGGCGGAGCATGGGAGAAAGCGAGGAAGTACATCAGGGTATGCAGTTGCTCCCAACTGCTCGAAAGCTAGTTTTTGTCGATGATACTCGTCTGTGGTGGTTCAGTGACCTGCTAAGAAAACTAGTTTGACTTAACATATTTTTTTTTACTTAATATCCTGAATTTGCTTCCAGGCTGGTGCTTCTGAGTACGCAAAGACCGAGTACGCAAAGACCCATTACCCTAAAGAAATTCACAGGGCCGTTGATAAGGGAGATACCATTGGCAATCCATTGAAGGACACTACAGGCCCGCCACTAAACATCCTCATCCAGCTAATGGTAGTCGAGTCGCTCGTGTTTGCTCCCTTCTTTACCAGTCACGGTGGTCTGCTCTTCAAGATTTTCTGAGGAAGGGAATGGGCGACTTCTATTTTGTAGCAGCAGCAGCAGCAGCAGCGTGTCATCGACGCAATTTTCCCTTAAACATCTATTTCCGTGTTGTTTGCAACCTCTCTAGCTCCACTGCTTCGGACAATTCAAGCAAGATCTTTTGAAATAAGTTTTTGGATTATGCAAAATACTCTGTTTAAATTCGAAATAAAAAAAAAAAAAAAAACAATATCGAGAACAAGAATGAGAGGGGTGGTCTTGGCCATTCGAAGCAGGAATGCAACCTCATGATGACTAGTCAAAAGCTGCGTAAACACTCGGGTGCTATATGGTGCTCCATCTTCGCTAGCGCACCCAACGTAAAAGATGAAGAAGCGTTCGACAAAGACGACGAATCAATCCAAAGTACACAAACCTTGCTTTAAATATGGAGCAGTGTGCTAATAATGGAGAGACGATGCGCGAGCCGAAAAGCCAGGGCCATAAAAGAAGACCATCCATCGCGGAGGAAGGACTGAAGCCAATGCCGATGCCGGTGCTGGTGATCCCGTCCATGGAGCACGCAAATCAAGTTTTTCGGTTGGAAATACTAAGAATATTGATCAAGGGTGTCAAAAATACCCCACTCGGATCGACTTGCGAACATATTAAATATAAACAGAAAAGGAAACCTTGAAACTCTAAAGAGTTCCCTCCCTCCTCTTCACCTCGACCTCCTCCAGCAGCAGTTCCGTCTCCTCCACATCAACGTGAACATCCACCCCTTCTCTCTCTTCATTTGTTGAATCCAACGGATGTTTGCCTTGCACAAGATCTGAACTGGGAATGTTTCAATTTTCTGTTTTGTCGTGAGCCTGTGACGGAGGATCTGAAGGGACGTAAAGGAAGGAGAGGGAAAAAAAGGGTGTGAGCCATGTGAAATTTGATGAGATCACTGCCAACTATTTTATAAGGTTAAGCTCTTAAATAAATGCGTGATTTATTATTTAAATATTCTAACACCCCCCTCACGTTTAGTTTTGTCTTTTTGTCTACTAGTAAGCATGGATATATTTGATTGAGGAGGTGATTGTGATCTAGAAAGATTCAAACTCAGAACTTCTAACTTTGATACTACGTAAGATTTGATAAGACCATTACTAACTGTTTTGAGCTTTTAGCATAGTTTGTAGTAATTCCATAAAATCTCACAAGCTGAAACCTAAGATGAACAATACCCGAACCATAATTTCGGTTGGGTTATGTATGGTTCATGTCATAAAAAACTATATATCATTTGTGTTAAAACCAAACTGAACTGACCTATTGACACTTCTAAAATTGTGTTGGCATAAAAAAAAAAAATAATCTGGTCATCGATGCATATGTGCTTGGCATGAAAGTGAGAAAACACGTGGCATTTGAGCAGAGACAAAAACAGTCAAGTGCATAGCACATGAGCATCATCTTGTAGTATTAATCTATCCATGGGCACATGAGCTAACACATGACGATTGATGATGATATTCTTTAACATCACGTGTCCAATTATTGAAATACGATAACAGACAATTGGTGGTTAAAAGTATTTCGGATACCATTCAAAACTTGAAATCATCAAGACGGTTAGTATTGAGGATGCACGCTATGGAGGGAGAACTTCCTATTTGCAAGTCATGGAACAATCATCAATGGCTACAAACTATCAACACATGACGAGGATTGGTATGGAAGTTACTTGAAGAAACACAACTGCCGAACATTGTCGAGGAATGATTACTGCACCTTCACTATAAACACCACTAATTATCCAACAAAGGACCCTCGCACAAATTAAGCAAAATGTTATCTTTCAATTTCTTTAGCGGTAGCTTTCAGATTCGCATGGTCGATTAGATTATGGCGTGTGTATTTACCTCGATACTGCACCATCGATTAAATTCCAACATCACATATTTATATTCTCAAATTGTGTTGTTGATTAAGTTCTGACATAGTTCGATACGGACTTTATAACTCTTGGGTTTTGTCGTCGATTAAACTCCAACTTATTTAAACCCCGACTTTTGGTTAAACATATTTCATCACCACGAACAATTCCGGCGACAACCGCTCGATAATCTTAAGCCTTTAATTAGATGACTGGGTGCATATAAGATTCCGCAATGGCCTCAAAAAGATATAAAGCTCCGCTTTCTCGTCAGTAACGTATGGACAAAGCGTACCCACGAGCCTGTTTTTGAGTTTGGGTGTTGGCGTGAGGGCAAGATTCGTCCTCCCGAGGGCCCCCCTCTAAATCCGAATCCGACACTTCACCTCAAAGGATCCAGACGATAAGAAAGGTCCAACAATGCCTCGTGGGCGTGACGTCGTTCAAGTTTTGTTCTTCCTACGATGTTGACTAAGAGGCCAATCGATTAATCAAACATTTGGGTGTATTTATTTACTTAATAAATATTTTCTTAAAAATAATCGTTTTGCATTGTTTATGAAAATATATGAATAAATAATGTTTAGATATTAAACTGACATGGGTTTCCTTGAATTTGGTACGTTTATCTATTAGCTTTTTGTGTTCCCAAAAAATAAATAATTTTAAAATATTTTTATAAAATAAATGTACATGTCACTTAAAATAATTAATTAATAAAAAGTATTTACATTATCGATAATAATTGACCCTAGAAGTCGTTATCAAATGGATCCGCAGACAAAACGCCCTCCTTTTCTTCCACATGCAGTCTAATTATCTTCGTGTTTGTAGTAGATTAACGTGCCAATCATTGCTATTTCATTATTCTTGCGGTATCTCTGGACAAATCAAGCAGGTTTGGCTTTGCTGGCCTTGGTCATTGACTCCCTTTAAAAAAGACAGAAAAAAAAAAAGAACAGAACACAAAATTTCTACTTTTCTTTTCCCTGAACTTTCGGACTTTCCCTAATCAAGTCTCCTATACATCTAATTTTGTCTACTCAAATACTTTTATTTTGATGAATTTTTGAATCAACTCGCCCCACACCAAATCTAACCAAATTTAGTTGATATGGCTGTCGGGTGATGCCAAAATATTGTGCGGATAGGATGGGTGGACAGCCACATGAACGTATATGGAGAAATTTAGCTAATGTAGACATTATTAGAATGTGACATGGATAAAATTTAGCTAACGGATATGTTAATGAAAATTTTTTATCCATGTAACATGATAAAGTCGTCCATATCCATGCCAATTGAATTCGGCTAAATTTTAGTGTTGGAAGGACTAGATGAAAGAATTGAAGACGAACTATAAAAGAAGAATTTGATCATAAAAGAGTCAAAATAAAGGCTCGGAAAGTTAATTTTTTACCTTTGAAAGGAGTTAGGCAAAGTAGAGGTTTAGAAATGTATAAAGTCACTTAAAGATTCATAAGTCAATTATTGGATTAAATCAAGGAGTCGCTTGCTTTGTTAGCAAGACGCTCATGTTTGCTAACATAAAGAAAAATATTCGTTCTTCATGAGTAAAATAGATTATATACATATAAAACTTATGTCGTATTATGCTCACGTAGAAATCTTTGGTGCTTGTCTGAATTTAGTTTTACTTCATATTTACTTCAAATATTGTAGCTCATGCACTTTGATATTTAAATATTGACACGTAAAATTAATATTAATTTTCATAATCATTTGAATTTCGAATATGATTTAAATTTTGAAAGGAGAGGAAGTTTTTGCTTTTCTTTAAGTGCAGACAAACGGGCCCGAAGACATCATTAATGTCATTTGCCAGGACAATTAATAGTGTAAGTGTAACATCTGCACCGCAATAATTCATAAGCCGCCAAAATAGGATAATTTTTTTTATTCCAAATCCATAGAGATAAAATAGTATTATTGCGATTTCTCATAGACAACAAAAGCTAGTAACAAAATTCAATTATCAGATATGACGTCCCATCAAATAGTATAATTTAAATGTCCCTTTTTATAATATATAAACTCTTTTTATTAATAGCACAGCTGATTAGATCGCGATAATAAATCTAAATTTTTTTATTAACTTCAAAAAGAACGATAATACTATCCTAACCACATCTCAGATGGTATGATTTTCTATCACATATATGGTTAAATATCCCCCTTTCCAAGTAACCAAAAAAGATGCACAAACTTTAACTCGAGACATAGAAAAATCAATAGCTAAATTATCTATCCATGCGATGTTGACGAAATTCACTTGCAATTCTTGATCTGAGGCAAGGCACACTTAGTTTTTTTTTTTTTTTTTTTGTTAGTTCTATTCTATTTCTACCCTATACTCACTCTCAGACTTTTGCTTTGCCTCTTACAGGGCGTGAAAGTCGAAATCCATTCCTGAAATTTACGCGTCCCCACCCCATCCCCCTGAGATCTCACTTAGTTCGAAAACCCCAATTCTTTCAATTCGAGGCCTCATGATCAACTTGAAATCACATTGTTTCATCTTATCCTTTTTCGCATCGTTTGTTCTTATTTTTTTATTATCTATTCTACTTTGATTTTCAATTCTTTCTTAGGCTTTCTTGTTTTTTTTTTTTTTTTTTGTGAAGTGCGGGATTTGAAACCTACACCTGAAATTAATATCCCTGTCCTAGTCCTCTAAGATGGTGGTAATCCAAATTGTCATCCGTCCGCTTCGCCAGCCACGCCGGATGCAAACACGTTCGTAAACGACAAAAGAAGTAAAACAAAGAGAGAAAGAAGATCCCATCATTTCTAAGGTCGAGAGAGGCGGTTGCATTATTCATGTGGGGCACCAAGGATGTCGGCCTCAGCTTGTCCCGCGCGACATCATTGGCACCGAGCTCCATCTTCTTCACGTTCTTGTCCTTCTCCCGCGTGGCTTTCTCTGTCGTCCGTTCTCCATCACAACCTCTCCGAGAGCACAGCAAAAGATCTCCTTCCCGAGACCACACCCCGCCCTCTCTCTCTCTCTAGCTGATGGTTCTCCGCGACCGCGAATGGAGGCCCGAAGAACCAGCCGCGACTCTTCGGTACGTTGCCAGCTCCGAGCTCCGTCCCGTGCTGTCGATCCGGGGGAAAAATCCGGACTTGACTTCGTTTCCGCTTCGTTTTCCGTTTCCTGCGAAATGGGTGGCGCCCTTTTGGCGGGACGGGTGCGTTGCTTTTTGTAACGGGTGGTGATTTGATGTTGGTGTTTTCTGGGCAGGGATCGAGCTCTCTGACGATCGGCGAGCGGATCTGTGCCGCTTTCATACCGCTCGCGTCGATAGCCGAGGTCGTGGCTTTCGCCGTCGGCAGTTGCTGCGAGAAGCGGGCGAGGCGCGACAAGAAGGGTCGCTTCTACCGGTTCGGCGACGTCAACCGCCTCGCCAGCGAGACGAGATGTGAGCGCCTTTTGTTGCCGTGTTTGTTGTTAAAGCTGGACGGAGAGAATTCGGTGTGAATGTATAGTTATATACCTCTTTGTTAGTAAATGGAGAGAATGCTTTTGGAGCTTGCGGAGGAACAGAACGATCCGGTTGATTTTGCTGGGAAATTCGAAATTTTGTGTTGAACAATCCTGAAAATGAGAGTCGATTCTGTTTTCTTAGGCTTCGTGATTTCTCGAGATTGCAATGCATTTGGTCGGTTTGGGTCGTTTGGAGGAGAGGATCTTCACTTTTATTTTCTGGTTTGACTTCGTGGGTTGCAGTTACGAGTAATGAAGTTGAAGCGCTGTACGAGCTTTTCAAGAAATTGAGCAGTTCAATTATTGACGATGGCCTAATTCACAAGGTAGTTTCAACTTAATCCAAATTACATACCGGTGGTTGATGGTAATTTCCTCTGTTACATGGTTGATATCTACTTTTATGTGCCAGTAGCTGGTGATTCTTCTTGGTTCTTGATAAGGTAGATAGCAGGATATATGCTCATTTTCACTCAGTATGTTGTGTCAAATACCAAACGAAATATTGTGAGAAACTGACTGAGCTTGCCAGCTATGTAGCTGCCAGCTGGTGATGGGATCTAGTCTTGCCTTTGTCACTTAATGACTGTCTTCATGCAGGAAGAGCTTCAATTGGCACTACTCAGCACTCCTAAGGGAGAGAATCTTTTCCTAGATCGGGTAATGCATCTCCTTCATCTGTACAGCCCTACTTATAATTTTTCACGAAAGATGGATCAATTGATTTGTTCATGGATCATGGCAATGTAAGGACATCTGGTTGATAATCTGATAGCACTTATGGGTCCATACTTTTGGGGATAGAGCATATTACACACTGATTATGTGACGAAAGTTTCTGTCTTGTTCTATTTCATCTCTGAGATCTGCACATCTTATTAAAATTGGATGGGTGAATTATGGGAATGCCTCTGCTGCTCCGGGAGATCTTTTGTTGTGTGATCTGAAAATCCTTCAAAAAACAATGTGGAGGGACCGTTGGCCAAATAGTTATTTGGTTCCTCCCTGGTGTTTTGTTCTTTTCCAAAAGTCAGAAAGGCATTTGAATGAACAATATAATGCTGCTGGCTCCTTTGTGAAGAAAGCTAATGCAAATGGTTTCTTCATGTTCTTTTGGATAAGTATAGAATTATTCTATAAAAATTGCCGCTTGTCTATCAGACATCTTGGATTATCTTCAGACTCAGTACCCCTCTCTCTCTCTCTCTCTCTCTCTCTCTCTCTCTCACACACACACACACACACACTCTCATGTGATTGGTTTCCAAGGGAGCCCATGCTTTCTTTGTTTAAGATGTGTGGTAGAAAGTCACCTTGATGGCTTCATTAGTGAATGGTGTCATGATAATTTGATGATAACTTCATTTTTATGCTTTTGCATTTAGGTTTTTGACCTATTTGATGAGAAGAAAAATGGTGTCATAGAATTTGAAGAATTTGTCCGTGCTCTCAGCGTCTTCCATCCCTATGCCCCTGCAGAAGAGAAAATAAGCTGTAAGGGCTTGGAAAAAGTTTGCCAAATCAATTTAGTATAGGTGGGCTTTTATTTATTTGATGAATGGTCCTTCTGTTGCAGTTGCATTCAGGCTGTATGATCTACGACAAACTGGGTTCATTGAGCGAGAGGAAGTGAGATTTCTGTGCAAACTATCAAATTCTGATGTTAAGAGAATCTACTAGAACGCTCACTAGCCTTATCTGAATGTCAGGTTAGGCAAATGGTTCTTGCCATTTTGATGGAATCTGACATGAAACTATCAGATGAACTTCTTGAAGCTATACTTGATCGAGTAAGTTCAGGTCTGAAAATTTGTTCCCTCTTTTGTAGAGTATAATACTCAGGCCAATACTAGGTATGGTAAAATTGGTCTACAAAGTAGGTGTACCAAGTGATGTGACAGCGTGAGTGGACTTTTAATGGGTCATCTTCGACATATAATGACCATATGCCATATTACTTAGCATACCATTTCCTGAAATCATTTCTCTATTCCTTTTTGGGTGTTCGTGCCCTTTGCAGACATTTGCAGATGCAGATGCAGACAAGGATGGCAAGATCAATAAGGAAGAGTGGAAAGCCTTCGTTCTTCGAAACCCTACTCTTTTGAAAAATATGACTCTTCCTTACCTGAAGTATGCAATCCCCTTCTTTCAATCTGTACAAGTTCATGCTATCTCAATTAAGTACCCCTTTCATCACATCCTTTTCATGATAAAGAATTAAAATTAATTGCATTTACCATCTTAATTTATCTGTAAGCACTTACTCTAAAATATACCATTTTGTATGACTTTCAGGGACATCACCACTGTATTCCCAAGTTTTATCTTCAACACTGAGGTTGAAGAGTAAGGTGTTTGCCACACATTATCTCACACATTCGACCATTTCAGCAGGGTAGAGCTGTGATGAGAATCTCAGTTTGAATTAGGCTTGAGAAGAACTCTAGTCCGACTCGCATTTTCTGCAGAGTTGCTGGGGACCGGGATGTGTGTACCCGGAGATTGAGGTAAAGCAGGCTGTGCTGGCAACTTAAGAAAGATAGTTGCTGATGAATGGCCGACTGGTAGGGAACATCTTTTGCCATTTTCTTGACTTGTCCAGATGATTGGCAGACAGATTGGGGTTCAGCAGAACTGGCAAATTGGAGGCTTCCGAAAGTAAAGACTACTATGGCATTTGGAGGGGGGCCGACAAATGTAGCTGCTGCTTCTATGTCAGAAGCGAAGCAAAGATTATTTTTGCATGTTTTGTTACTGGCAATCAAGAAGAGATTCTGGGAGGGGCGGTAGCGAAGGTGATGTTTGAGCACCGCAGATTGATTTTTTTTTTTTTTTTAAATTTAAAAGTGTTTTGAAGAAAAATTGGGACTCGGGAGAGATCACATTCTTGCTGGGGTTTTATGTTTTTCACCAAATTGTCTGTTTTCTAGATAGGTTTGCTTTTTGTATCTCACATTGCAGAGTATGTTTTCTGCAGCACCTAAAGGCTTCGGTGCCCCGTATGGTGGTGATGGTCTTATTAACAAGAACTCGAAACACTTGTTTAGTATGCTTAATATAGAATGATTTTTCAGAACATCCATTCGCATTATTCGAATACAATTGATGCATGTGCAATGACCCAGGCCGATGGTGAGTACGTTTTAGGCTATTCTGTCATAATCGGTTTCCCGTTTCAAGACCTGGAACTTACCCTATTTGCTTGGAATCGATCTTATGTGTTCTGTTTGGTTCTAGGGTTTATTTTAGAACTTTTTTTTTTCTTTTGTTTAATTTCTTATAGCAAAATAATATGAAGAACAGAATGGTTCAAAGTAAAAGACCAACGATGGTGAACGAGCGAAGGTGAGTAAGGAACGAGCGAGAGTTGCGAGGCTCGAACGAGCGAGGAGGAAGGTAAGATGTGAGCAAGTGAGCAGGAGTCCTAAAGTGTTGACTGGGGTTGAAGAGAATGCAAAAAAGAGAAAATATGCCAAGAGAAAAATAAGGTATTTAAGTTTTATAAAATTGGTTTCGATCCAGCTAGTCTGGTTCTAGAGTGTTTTCTCACTCTGAACCAAGAACGAGACTAGTTCTCAGTAGGTCTAAAACTTTAGAATTTAGATCTGGGAACTGAATCAATTTTTAGGATAGTCTGATTTGTTCCCAGTTGATCTAATTGTACAATCCTACCAATTGGTAAGCTTTTAGGATAGCCAAGAAAGAAAGAATGAATTATTACAAATTGAACAGGGTAATAGCGATTTCAGATGACATATGAATCTAAATGATATTAAGTAATAGTTGGGATGGTTGATTTCTTAGAAAAATATCTATTTGTATGCCTGAGGTGGGCTAGAAAAAATCATGCCTGGAATGAGTTATTCTAGGAATGTCATGACATTGATCAATGACAATTACATACAAAAACGCCTACGCAAAAAAAAGGACTTCCCTTTCTGGCCACGAGTGATACCCTCAAGGGGCATGGTCGAGTGCTGAGGTAGAAGAGGTCGCCCTTTTAGAACCGCGTGTGCAAGTCCTTCCTGCATCTTGCCTGCATGCGATTGTTGTATCAAGCCTTAGGAGTAACGAATGAGGTGCCAGGAGCGCGCATAATAGCCAATATCTTCAAATTGAGTTATGGATCAATTAATTAAGATATATGAACTGCTTTATATTAAACCAATTCCCTAATGTGAGATTAATCTAACACAAACTAAACATGCATCTCAACATAAGCTTTTAATCGAAAATCCTCGGTATGCTCTTATTTACATCTAAGGGACTCGACACATTTTCCTTTAGTCCAAGAGCCACTACAATGCCAAATAATATAAACGATCCATCTATAATTGATCAGTCTTATAAATACATTCATAGTACTATATCATAGTGTATATATGTTAAGATGAGATCTAGCTCCTTCCTCAATTTGCAGCAGACGTAAACCAATTGCCCATGTCAGAAAAGAAAACAAATTTCTGCAACATGGTTAAAAAAAAAAAAAAAAGGTTAAAAAGAGAAGTGTATAAAAAAAAAAAAAAAACCGCATCAACCTCACGCTAAGTTGCTGCTGCTGCATACTGCTCAAAATCTCTCTCTCTGCGCGACGCAGCAATGGCGGACAAGCCGAGCCGAGCTCTGGTGGTGTACGGCGACGGCCTCGCTCCGTCCGTCGAAGCATCGCACGCCCATCTCCATTCGCTCGCTTCCAAGGCTTGCTGCGGCTTCTTGAGCCTCCCCAATTCCCCTCCCTCAGGTCCTCCTCCCTCTCTCTCTTTCTCCCCCA
Source organism: Eucalyptus brandiana (assembly GCA_014182725.1). Classification (NCBI taxonomy): domain Eukaryota; kingdom Viridiplantae; phylum Streptophyta; class Magnoliopsida; order Myrtales; family Myrtaceae; genus Eucalyptus; species Eucalyptus brandiana. Next base: position 38,333,383 of record CM024670.1, read on the forward strand.
ATCTCATCTGTGATTGATTGGAGATGACGGTGTCCCTTCATTTCGTGGAGGAGAAGGTTGGATTTTTGGTATCTGGGTCGGCTGTTCAGCTGGTTTCGTGCACGGGGGGATTGGTTTTTTTCTAGCTGGAAGATGGCTTTTGAGAACGATCGCTCTGATGCCACCTACGCGTCTGTTTGTAGCTTAGATGATGATTCTTAGACATTGAATTAGTGAAGGGTCGCTTCCTTTTCTCGGACGTTCGAGACGGCGAGAGAAAACTGATGTATTCTTGTACCCATTTTTTTAAAACTCATTATCCTACCGATTCTGTTCGACCACTCTGTCAAATTTTCTTTCTTTTTGCCTTTTGAGTTCCGATCGTTTGCCGCAGTGATGATTACTGCAATTTACATGGGTTTAGATTGCAGAAAGTGAGGATGACAGAGTTGTTAGAGAATTCGCCGTTCTTCTGGATGCATTCGACGCTTGTGTTCAGAAGGTAATGTTTACATCAACGTGATGTTAGCCCTGTTGATTTCGGTGAATATTTGAAGCACGATTTTTTTCCCATGATCGCGACGGCATTGTTTTTCCTGTTAAACTTTTCAGGGCAAGGAAAGTGATTGTGATTCGGGGAGTCAGGGGACAGCATCGATCCCAACAGTCTCGGAAAGGCAAAATTGATGCTCCATTTTTTCTACTGATTCTACTATTGATAGAGGTGACCCTGAGCTGTAGTTTTCCTGATTTCAGATTTATGGGGATGAAGGCTGCTTTAGTGACAAGCGATCCAAGTTTGAGATCTTTTGGCAACAAGCTTGGTATCAGTGTTTTGCAATTCGAGCAACTGATAGACAAAAAGCACTCTGTTGCCAAAGGACCCATAGATGCTGTCTCGTATGGATTGCTGAAGTTGCTTGGATTCCAAGAGGGGAAGTTGATGGATACAGGCTATTTTGATCTTGTATTTGTGCATATTGGAGCTGGTGAACCGGTGGATGGGGAGGCAGATGAAAATGTTAACTATGGCATAGAGTATGTGAATGCTTTGGTTGGTAGTTTAATGCATGTTGCTCAACCTGGATCCGAAATCGGTTCCCGCCTGCACTTGTCCGTTGTAATGAGCTATGGAGATATATCAAAATTTGATTGCTCCCGTTTATCAACCTTGGTGTCTAAGGACAATGCGGACTCCCGTCTGTTGAGACTGTTCCCTCGTCAGAGTTATACTATGAGAGGAGAGAAACCGAGGGAGGATGTCAGGTATCTGCAATTTGGTCCCACCATGCCAGCAATATTTGGTGTTGGCCACTATGACACTCCATTTCTAACCCTAAATTTTGATCAACAGGCACCATTGCCCCATGCTAATTGCTCAATGGCAGGATGCTGTAACCCGCAGGGATGCAGCTGAGACATTCTCATTTGAGGACTTTAAGGAGGTAACAATCAAGAACTAGAAGTTAGTGGTCCTTTTTCATTCAATTTATCATGGAGGTTATTCTGGTGTTCCCACTACTCAACATTTAGTTTTACTAGAACCCGAAGGCTAAAGATGATGAGACCGAAAGGCGGAAAATAATTTGGCATAAAAAAAGAAGAAGAATTGCATGGATTTTTCTCTCCAATCTTCAAATTTAACCTCATTTGCTGGAGTTTATCCTCAACTTTGCTTGGTACTACCATTTTACCATTCCTCATATTTCCTGATGTGTCTGGCTTATTCCTGTTCTGTGCAGCATGGTGGCAATTTGGTAATACCTGCGGACAGGTTTCTGCACGAGATCGCATTTAAACTTTGGAAGGCTCCTAAATACGGGGCATGAACATAGATCATCTGGAAAGTCCATTTTTATGGGATGGACTCCAAAATCTAGATGTACGCCAGAAGACGAGGATGAAACTCTCCTTTTGGCCTTTTTCTTTCCCTTCCAAGTAGAGTCTTTTAGTTCTTAACTTCTCCTTCCCAGGTAATGGAAATGGGAAAGTTCCCTGCTCGTCAAGATGTTCTATTTTCGTTGCCAAAAAAAGATGGTTCTTCAATGGGACCTGCAACATTTCTCTTTGCAAACATGTCGTTGGATGTTAACTTGGCGGGCACGATTGGATTTAGTAGGAGTTTCTGTGCAACAACCCCGGATGATTGCAAGTTATATTGGCTTAGAAGAAGCGGAATAAAAGTCCAAGCTGGTATCTTTGCATATTCCTGGGGAATGTGTTTGTTCAAGTGAATCAGGTGGTTAAAATGCGCAGTACTCATCTTCTAGTACAGCAAACTTTTTCATACCAACACGAATATCGCGTTTTCATACCTTCGACTTTGCTTACTGCAAACTATGGGAACCATGATTTTTCACAATAAGCAGTCGTTCACATTTTCAAAATATTTTCGAAGCCTTATTCTTTTTAAATTTAAAACTGCTATACAAAGCCAAGGCCATCATGTTGCTCTAGTTAGACTCAAGGATCTATTCCAAAAAAATAAAATAAAAAATGGAACTCTTGCTTCAGTCGTAAAAATCTAAGTATATAGTAGTTTCAGTTCTTCACAAGGCCTTGTCATCTGCCGTCCATCAACACAAACCCAGGAACACACATTCAACACGTGATCCTTTACTGTGGACATGAGAAACTTACACTCTGAATCTTCTGTACCTTTTCTTCCCTCTATAAGGCGAGGCCAATATTGGTGATGCTAAAGGTCTATCAAACCCTTGAACCAATAGTTACCCAACAAAAACCATCCGAGAAGGAGCATTGAGAATGAGAACAGGCCAATTATGAATGGCCACCCTACCAGCACTAAACCCAAACAAAGCACCAACACGAAAGGTAGGAAAGCTCTCATGATCGACATTACACTGACCCATTGGCCCTTAAACAGCACCAGAGTTGCCACATTTATCATGTTCCATTCCATCGATCCGCCATAACAGAGACGGTTCAAACAGTTGGCTGCAAATGAGTGGCAGTTGCAGGTGAAGAGGTTGTATGTTTTGTGCTCGAAGTGGCGCGTGCTCAATCGCAAGGTGTCGTCCCAAGTAATTGCAGCCCCATATTCTCTGTGCTTGAAGCCGTACTTACACGTATGTTCAGCTAGATTCGCTGGAAAGCAACACTGTTTCAAGATTTCAAGTCGACGGCATGAAGTTAATATACTTTTGAAGCATTAATTGATGAGAATAACACATGCATATCTCCAAAACTAGTGCTCATTATCAAAATGGGAAAATTACTTTGCGAGGCAACACTTTGAAAATGGTCCTAATTTTGATTTTACTCACACATAATACGACCACTTGTAGTTTTATCGAATTACAGAATGAAAGTATACCTGTTTTCTGTCAAGTTGGATGTACCTGGCCACTGCACCAAATGCAAAGCTATCAGCATTCACTAAATTGGAACCAGAAAAGTCTAATATAACTCCGTCTTCCCGACAAATCCCAACATGTCCGATGAAAGGAGCCAACCATGAGACCACCGGTAGTGGTGTCCAAACTAAACAGCATGGAAATTTGTCCTTTGTAGGATCTATTTCATCCAATGGCCAGAGCTCATGCTGAATCCCAGGTGTCAAACCCATATGCTCGATATCAAAAGCGGCTTTGAGCTCCATAGACGCAGAATATGTCACATGTGGCAGGCGAATTGGTGTATCCATACCGAACAATCCCTTTGTCAAAAAACAGCACAAGACATGTGAACTTGCAAATAGCCTGTAGCACTCTTATAGTGGTCTGCACAGCATCTAAACCTCATGAAACCTGAAATAGATTGATAGTACCAAAATTTATAAACATATGCATCACTTTTCCTGCTTGCGTAATTTTTAATAGGAATGAACTGCTAGATATACGTTTTCAGTGTCTAGAAGGATAATCTCAACCAAAACTCAAAAATTCGGGAAATGAGTATCCTTGCGTGAAAGATTGACTTGGGATTTAGGAAGAGAAATGACAGCAAATATTAACATATCAAATGCCCGAGCCATATTTTTTGCAGAGAAAAGGATCCTGCAGACCATCACAACACCAAGAAGTTGGCCTAGGTAATTTATTGTCTGTATCCACCAGCTTCTCCGAATGGATAACACCTCAGAGATGTAAAGTATGGCTCCAATAAGCATCTTATCAGCTGAGCCTCTCACTCTGCTGTAGCTCAAGGTTTTTCCAACACAAAAGATGCATAGATCATCACACTAGTTTGATTTACTCTGCAAACTTAACCTCCTCAGACTGAATCACACTCAAGGTTGATAGATCTCTGCTCTGAGTTGAAAAGTCATCACAAGTTAATTCTAGGATTAACTACAACACAACAATGACAAATGCACCTAAGATCTCCTCTAGTGAAAAGAACAACCAGCTCTTTTCATCTGCCAACCAAGGACGAAATAACCATGAACGAACACAAGTTCTCATTAATGGAAATACCAATCAACAGGCTCTAATTGGTAATTCCGACGCTAGCTACAGGAAATATACTCAGCTATCTAAAAGGAAAATGCAACTTACAATTCTGTGCAAAGACTCCGCGTAGCTTGAGAAATTCCAAAATGTGACCAGGAACAGACACGCCTTTTTCTTTTCCAGTGCAGCCCTTGACAATTTTTATCCAGCGACTGACAAGCCTAGGCCCACAAAACAGGACTCTCTTTGACTAAGAATGCGAGACCACAAAAAATGGCTGTACTTTTCTAGCTGAATAAAATTATAAGCACGACCCCTGCTCTTCTGTTATGTCACCGCGTTTTCCTCACTTCTTGTTCTCTCTAGAGACATCGATCACGCAAAGGAAAGAGCGTTCAAGAATCAAACTTTAGCATCACTCGTCTCATTTCACGGCAATCAGATCAAAACCCAGAAAGGCAACACGCATTTTCATAACACACACACGAAAAATCAGGACAAGTCCTCACGGAATGCAATCAAATCAAGAATCTTGAACAAGAACCGCTCACAAGAAACGGCGGCGCGCTCCTCGCCTTCCCGGGACAACGATCCGATCAGAGCCGACAATGAAGAGAACCCACGCTGCCCACGACGCGAAAAAAGCCGACGACGAACTCCTTCCCTCGCCGCAGCTGCAAGCTACTCTTCCCGCCGTCAATGGCGACGATAGAAAAGGACAAGCCCCCCTCGCCTTGGGATTTCAGCAAGAACGGACACTTGCCAAATTTCCCAATGAAAAAATCTAGAATCGGGCCGCGCTTTAAATCACGGGAGGTGGTCGCCCCACTGTATTCAATTCTCGAAATAGGACGGACGGAGAGAAGTCGGGGAAGGTGCATGAACCGGGGCCCATTTCGGTAATTCCCCCCTCCCCGAGGCGGGCCCCGCCCGGGCACACTTTTACAGGCTCTCCGGTGCCTGCAAATCAGCGGCTTTTCGGACGGATTAACGTCGTCGGTCGTGCGTGCAGGAGGGGGGGAGAAGGACAGGGGACGAGGAATTCGTGGTCGGGACGGAGGAAGGGTGGGCAGAACGGTCATTTCGCGGCCGCCCGGAGAAGCTTCGGCGTTTCCCGTGGAAGGAAGGAAAGCCATGGATGAGCACCGCTGACGTCAGGTGAATCACGTTTCTTTCTATGCTGATTTGTGGCGATTTCAGATTATGTCGTGCACGACTGCATATAGTCATTCAATGACTAGGGGGATTGAATTTAGGTCGAACAATATGAAAAATCCTAAATTATTAAGATCGTGACATATTTACCTTAGATCAACTTTTTGACTATTGAAAAGCTAAAACTGATGTATATGACGAATTTGCCCTTGTTAATTTCCATCGAATTGGATTAATGACACGAAAGACTATGAACATGTACGATTGTGATTGGTACACCATTAACTGCCACATCTTACGGAAACTAATAGAGAATAAACTTGTTGCAAATGTACTGATTTAATATTTTTATTGATCAAAAAATTAGTTTAGAGTAAATTTGTAACAAATATTTTAATTTTGAGTTTTTTTTATCTTTTGTGACATTAGCATTGAATTTAGACCTAACATGAGTGGTATGCTCACCGACTAGAGTAATTAACATGTGTTTTCAATGGTTATTTGACCATTGTTAAGCTCATCTCAGCATTTAATTATACGATGATAACTTTTTTTTCCGTTCGAAAGACCAATTTGACAACTCTTGATACTTTGTTGTTAATTGGATGGAAGGTGGCGTGTCGGGTCTGAAATGTAGAGTCCTTCAAATTCGACGAACAACCATGAACTTTTATTTCGCGATCAATAATTTCCCGTAGGGCCATAACTCACGATGATTTCTTAAACGGGTTACTAATTTCACGTCGATTGCTTTCATTTTTTTTTTTTCATTAGCGACGCCATAAACTTGTTGGTAAATCACGAACCCCTCATTCGGTCAAAAATCGCCTGCCGGAAAACCTTAAATTCCTGATGGAAACATCAGTGAAGAAGAAGCCCGTTCACTTCTGTGAATAATTTTCATGCATCAGCTGCATTTGCTCTTGGAGTTGTGCATCTTCCGTTCTCTTTGGCTCCATCATCTCTCTTCATTTAGGGATACTACATGGAGGCAACTGTATATACCATGTATAAATTCCGGCAGAGCAGTGTCTACAATGTACAGTTTCTATGCGATTAGGGGACGATGGTACTCATCAATCGACATCAATACCGGGTTCACCGCAGAACGCGTCTGGTTCAAAGGACCGGGCTGACTCATCCCTGTAAACTCCCGGTATGGCTCTTTCTCTGCTCTCCTCGAGGCTCTTGTTGAAAGCCTTTTGGCTCTCTTCAATGTTGACGAGGAGGAAGACGCATGCGAACAAACTCACCGCGAGTGTCACGAGAGTGTACTTCAATTTACTGAGCACGGGCTTCACCTGCACGATCAAACATCACGATGTATTCTAAGTGACGGATTATAAGATTCGCTTATTGCTATTCTTCAGTATGGCAGCAGTTGATCAAATGCATCTTTGGATACACACAGAAAAGAGAACATGAACATATTTGATAATTCAAAGATATCACAGCACCAAATTTGCCCGACCCTAACAAACTGGATGAGAATAATCTGAACCATTGAGCAGGCATGTGTGCGACTACATGGACTGCTTATTTTTTGTCAATCAGATATTCAAAAATTCGTAAGAAAGACCAGTGAGTTGTGCGATGTCAGTATACATACTCACCGAAAATGAACCAAGAAGCCTGTCACGAGCCAAGACTTCTGCTGTTTTCACCCATACCTGTTCAGAAAAACAAAAATTTGATCAGCTCAATCCTATTTGTATATGAAAGTTAGTGATGGAGAAACAGCTTCACTTGATCCTGATGAACTATTGAGAAGTCAGGACTTCAACTAGACCTGCAATTCAACTCCACGGTGACTGCACTCTTGCCTGAAACAACCAAAACACAATGATCTCTCACAACAAGCTAATTCGACTTGTTTTGCTATTTACGATGCTAAAGAACTCTTATCCCGTTCTGCATTCTTTCTCAAATTAGCAGATAGCCACTATTGCTTAATGCACTTCTCACTCGAGTTTTGCATTAATACTTACAGGAAAAGTCATGAGAATCAACCACTCATAACCACCATGTAAATATTGCCCGTAATGCTATATCTCAGCTAAGCTAGAAAGCTCTTCAAACAGGAGCTCTTTGGTCAGCAAAGAATTCTGCTCCATGTCAACTATGGCCTACTATTATCCAAGATCATATACAAATGTATCACTCACTACTTTATCATAGTTGCTCTAGAAAACATTTAAAGCAGGTTTCTTCTCCCAAATAAACATCTGATCCACACCTTCAGCTTCATAAGATCGGAAAAATAGGCTAGGATGCTAAAATATGTTTCTGTACAACGCGGCTTCAAAACGTGACAGACTCTACCACAAGAAACTGCATACTTCTTAGAAAAAAGGGGAAAAGAAAAGAACAAAATTTCATGCTGGCGATGCAGTTATGTATAATGATTCCCATCGACATTGCCACAGAAAAGGGCATTTACCTGGCCGTCGTACCACCCAGTCTCCTCATCTGAAAGTGTAAATAGGCAAATAGACCATTAGTTCACCAATTTAATACGTCATTGGAAACCAAATTACAACACTAACTATGCCTGCACAAGATTTCCAAGAAGGCGGATTCACAAGAAGAAATGGAAACAAGCACATCCTATAGACTTTCCTCAGCACGACCAACAAGCACCCAATGGAATTTGACTGTCCTTGCTGGAAGGCACAGCAGTTCGTTGCAGCAAATTTCCAAGAAACCAGACGACCCCAATTCACAAGAAGAAATGGACACAAGCACATCCTATAGACTTTTCTCAGCACGACCAACAAGCACCCAATGGAATTTAACTGTCCTTGCTGGAAGGCACAGCAGTTCGTTGCAGCAAATGTCCAAGAAACCAGACGACCCCAATTCACAAGAAGAAATGGAAACAAGCACATCCTATAGACTTTCCTCAGCACGACCAACAAGCACCCAATGGAATTTAACTGTCCTTGCTGGAAGGCACAGCAGTTCGTTGCAGCAAATTTCCAAGAAACCAGACAACCCCAATTCATTATAAAAAGATCCTACTTCTTTCAAGTAATGATACCGGCTTTTTCATCGTTATGTGAACACCACCTTCCATGCTAGTAGATTTTTCTCCGCCGATTGATAATTCTCCTGATTTCGACCTAACTTTCCTGCGATTACTTTACCCACATGACAGAGACTATAAAGGAGAGAGAACAGAGCAACTATTACATTCAACGGTGGCACTGAGCAAGCGATTCCCAACATAAGCCCAACCCAGATACATCCTCACAACAGCCAAAGTGACCACCACAAACCCACTTGAAACCGCACCCAGAATCCGCTTCACCGCCTCAGATTCGGGTGATGGAGCCCCTAGCCACGCGACCGGCAATCCGACCAAGAGTGCGAAAGAAGCACCTGTCACGAACAATCTCGAACAATACTCCACAAAATCACCAGCAGCCCAAGAAAAAGGGAAGGAAGTTGAGAGGTTTTGGTATTCATTAATGGGCTGTTGCTCCAGGGGAACAGGGCACTCTGTTTCTGAAGGGGTGTTTCTGCCATTTCTGGAGGAGGAGGAGGAGGGTATTCGTGGGAGGAAGGTTTGATTTCGGTGGAGTCCGTGAGAGGGCTTGGAGGTTCTGAAGAAGGAGATGAGGGTGGTGGGGGTGTTTGTGGAGGGAAAGAAGAGGGTTGGTTGGCGTGGAGGTTGGTTTGATGAGAGGTGAAGGGCGATGGCCATGGCTCTGTGACTCTGTCAGATTTGCGTCAGTGTGTCTGTTTTGCTCAGAGTCTGAGATTTGGATAAGCTCCTCTGTTGCTGTGCAGATATTTTTAGTGTGTCGTGCGTTTTGAGTACTCTCCATGAAATTGAGATTCGTTAGAATTGTAGGTGATGTACCTGCTCTCATTTCGAGCCAAGAAATTGATGAATAGACATATCCCATTACATTGATTGAGGCATTCGTATTCCAGTGGTCAAGTCCATAGAAAAATTATTGCTAATTGTCCAAAATGAAAAACAAAAATATTCTGATAAAGACGTTCCTCAATAATATCATCGTGACTCTCAAAATCATGCACAGTCACGATATCAAACCAAATACGATGAGTAGTGGGGTCCTGACTAAGCCTTGGCTAAATTTTGGAAATCTTAATGCCATAGTGCCTTTCAAATTCTCCTGTCATTATCTGACTTGCAATAATTTCTGCTAAGAATGCCCATGTTGTGGCCTCTTTCTATGACCATCACCCTCACTAGAACACCTAGATAATGGAAAGGAATAGCGGGAGTGGCAACAATACTTAAATTTCACAAAGGGTGGTGATGATCAAAATCCTTTTTATGATTTCTGCAAAGAACCAAGGAGAAAAATAACTGAGCCATTTTAGTGGATTGTCAATTTATCTGTTGGTAAGAAAATTCATTGGTGAATTTGTTGCCATTGAAAGTTGGCCAACTCTTATGTTGTCTTAATTTCAATTTTCTTTTTCTTAACTAAGCTCGAATGTTGAACTAGTATTAAAATGATTGAATATGCTAATAAGGACTATTTAAGCACGGATTGAATCCAAATATACTGCGATAGATCAGAATATTTATTAGAGTGCTGAGTGATGTTGGGTCTTTTAAGACTTTCGTACAAAATTTGCATACTAAATGATGTTGCAAACTATAAATAAGTTATATAAAACTTCAATAAGAGTCTGCCGCATCAAACGATATATTGAATTTGTAAATCAGTAGTAATACACCTAGCATTGTCCAAGAGATAGAGTTTATGTGGCTTTTCCCGGAACTGGTCCTATCATGCATCGAACCTTTTAAACTCTAATTTATTTTGTTTTCATACATCTTCATCAGTATTTAAGAACACTGATGCAGAAGGATCAGATAATTGTTTCATGGAGTGCTACTTCTCGTTGTGATTGCTGTGACAGTGAACTTCCTTAAGCAGCCAGAGCCACTCACTTGACTTTCAGCGCAAGTGCAATACTAGCTACCCACGTCCCTCATGCATTTCACTCTAGAGAGTCAGGGTTTGTTATAGGAACCCAGAGACGCATTCAAAGGTTTTAAGCTAAATAAAAGAGATTTATTCTAGGCCATAAAAGAAAAGGCAACAGAACATGATGCTTCCACAAAGCTCAAGCTCAGATAATGGATGACATAAAATATACGAAATTGATTAAGAATGAAATCTATGTAAACATGACCATTAGTGCCCTCGGAAAGTCAATCATATTGCTGCGAGATCCTGCAGAGGAGATTCTACTGCATTGCTTTGCATGCATATACTTATATGGACATTTAGGTCATCGCACAGCCAAACGTGGAATAGGGGTTAGAGAGAGGAAGAGCATGTACAGCAGAATGCTTAACTTACTAGTTGCAACAAACTGTTATTGAGAATGTATCAAATTATCATCATCATCATCACCATCAATGACAACTAGATAGAAGTAGAAGCAGATGAGGGCATGAGAAGTTTATATACATAGAGTTTATTTTTTTTTTTTTCCTTTTTTGTTTGGCTTTTCAGCCTTTTCAACCCATCTTTCCTGGGTTTCAAAGAAATTCTGCTGACAGCACAGGAGGGCCGAGTTTCTAGGCGGTAGCTGCAGCCGGCTCTTCGGTGTATTGTGATGCTGGGAGGAGGGTGCAGGTAAGGTTGCGGTCTCCATAGACATTGTCAACACGTCCTGCAGTATAAATAACAAAATCTCTTACAACAAGATGCAGGGAAAATGCTGATTATAACAATGAGTCAACACTTGGAAACCAATCCTGTCCCAAGTCCTAATCACAAGATCTACAGGGAGTGTCAACGACGGAGCTAAGGTGAGCATAGGAAGATAAGAAAAACTGAATTAAGGTCTATAGTTTAGCCTGGGGATTGAGAAATTTCTTAGTATTTAAGTTTAAACTGCCAGGCAGGAAATATAAAGAGGTGAAGTAGAAACTTTTGGGTTATCACAGGATCAAACAGTCCATGAGCAAGAGATTATGGCATCAAAGCACCCTATAATGGTTATTATCTCTGGCAACATCGACTATCTATTGTGCGTTCATTTTAGAGACCCAAAATAGGAAAAGTTGCAAACTTCAGCATTTCCTGCTGCTCAGTCATGACTGTTGAACTTATAAAAAATTTAATTCTGCCTAGTGAGCAAGTTGATGCATGCCACAGAAGAATGGCTCATGCGGACTATGGTGACTTACTTAACCATGTCAAATATAATCAATTAATACGAATGTTTTATTCCCAAATATACCTGTAGTTGGCCAGAACTTGGAAGTACGGAGCCACGAAGCAGGGAAAGCTGCATAGTCCCGAGAATATGGTTTGGTCCATGCATCTCCCATGAGCAATGATGGTGGATGAGGGGCTCCCTGCATTTTTCATTTTTCAGCTCTATGAACATTCTACAGTATTATTCTTTACCAAAAAAAAAAAACATTCTACAGTATTATTCTTAGTGTAATTTGTTAGATAGGTCCGGTTTTATACCACATATGTTATATATGCCTAGATTAATGTAAAGATAAAGAATCTCACCTTCAAGACATTATTGTGGATATCAGCTTTGCCCTTTTCGATCTCGGCAATTTCTTCCCTAATCGAGATCATAGCATCACAAAATCTGTCCATCTCAGCCTGAAGAATGGAGAAGATCCATCTGCGTTATGCACTAACTAAGCCTTTTACAAAGAGGATAAAAACACATACACTGCTAATACCTTGCTTTCACTTTCAGTGGGTTCAATCATGAGCGTGCCAGGTACGGGCCATGACATGGTTGGTGCATGGAATCCATAGTCCATAAGACGTTTGGCGACGTCTTCAGGCTCAATTCCAGCAGTATTCTGAAAAATGAAAAAAAAAAAAGAAAAAAGAAAAAAGATAGTTGTATGCAGAAAAACAAATCAAACAGGTGATTTGCAGTAGCGACCATAGGGCAGAGGACTACCTTAAAGCCTCTTAGGTCAACAATGAACTCATGAGCAACTGTTCCATTGACTCCACGGAACAATACTGGGAAGTAGTTCTGAATGACAAAATCAAAACTGAATATCAAATTGGTAATCAACAATAATGAATATGAACAGATACTGTTTTCCACCTTCTTCCCTAGGATGGAATGAAATGGAAGTCAAAATAATTAAGGGAGGATAAGGAACCTCCAAGCGCTTTGCCATATAGTTTGCATTTAAAATAGCAATCTTTGATGCGTCAGTAAGACCCTTAGAGCCCATCATGGCAATGTAAGTGTAGGAGATTGGTAAGATTAATGCAGAGCCCCATGGCGCAGCAGAAATTGTTCCAAGCGGGTTGGTCTGGTCTGGGGCGGGTATACCACCTGTTGGGACCTACAATATGAAATGGTAGACTTAGCCCTTATCACACACTTGAGGAGGATACTGAAATTGAGTATCCAAACAGAAACCTACAACAGGATGTGATGGCAAAAATGGTGCCAGGTGTTTCTTTACGCCAATGGGGCCCATCCCAGGACCACCACCTCCATGAGGAATACAGAATGTCTTGTGGAGGTTGAGATGGCAAACATCAGCTCCGATAAACCCGGGGCTTGTCAAACCCACCTGCAAGCATTTGTCTAGAATTTGAGAGGGAGCATTATGACTGATGCAAATAGCCAGAAGGGAAAAAAATCATATGCATAAAGAGAGAAGCTTCCATCCCCAAGCCTGGAAAATATCAGGAGCCGATAAACGCTTAAAAAATAGTAAATTGTCGAGTGCGAAAATTTTAGGTTAGGTTCAAAAAGAAGAGAATGCACCTGTGCGTTCATGTTAGCCCCATCCATGTACACTTGACCTCCATTGTCATGAATAATTTTACATATCTCATCAATGCCTTCCTCATACACACCATGAGTGGAAGGATAAGTAACCTGAATTTTTATCATGCAACTCGCATTAAAAATTAGGTCAACACACGAACCAAATGATGATTACAGAAAAGAACAAAAAGAAAAGAAGATTCATTTTGCATGAAAATCCTCACCATAAGGGCTGACAAGTTATCCCTATTTACTTCAGCAGCCTTCCTCAACTCTTCAATGTTGATATTGCCCTTGGCATCGGTTCCTACAGCAACTATTTTCATGCCACACATCGCAGCACTTGCTGGATTTGTCCCATGAGCTGAGACAGGTATGATACACACATTACGGTGATGGTCGCCTCTTGCCTGCAACATCCATTCAGTGCATTGATTTAAGCCTGATCTACATATGCATAGGCCTTATTGTATGCAAGAGCAATAATTCGAGGGGGCACAGATGAAAGTTGGAAGAATATGCATAAGCTGAGATTAAAAGACAGTATAATCCTCAGGCACTTTTAAAGAGTAATATTATAGCCTCACGTTGCCCTGTACTATATGTAGCCACAAAGTATGTCCTCTACTCCAAAAGCTGATGACCTTCAAAAGAAGTAGAACAGTATGCAGAATCGCATAGGCTAAAAATTGAGTCTAAGGAAAACGATATTTCCAAAAGGTTAGCCAAATGCCTTCAATAAAGTTTTCGCCATATTAAAAAACGAGCATTTTTTTCCCAGAAACCATACCGATTCTCTGTCCTTGACTAGAGTAAAGAAAAGAGAGTCCCCTAAACTTAAATTTCTGGCCAACAATGCATGTTAATAACTTTGAGGCTTAAGCTCCAGGTCAAAGCATGTCCGAGATAGAACAAGCAAATGACACTAATATTGGTAAAGAGAGTTCAAAGGGGGCAATAGGAGAAGTTTTGCCTTATTTAAAAATCATTCTCCTAGTCAATAATTAGCCATTTCAACGCTAGCATCTGCAGTCTGCTTGACATTTAAGAGGAATCCAGCACAGTGATAGATGAGACAGTACCAAGTGATATGCACGGATGACCATGAGTCCTGCATACTCTCCAGCAGCACCAGCATTTGGTTGCAAGGAGAAAGAATCAAACCCAGTGAGGGCACAAAGCAGGTCACCTAAATCTGTGAACATTTCCTTAAGAAACCAAAAAAATAAATTGCAATAAATTTTTGGAAAGAGAATCAATACATTTTGAGAAAGCTGTGAACTTCTGCTTGACAAATTTATTTACTTAATATGTACCTGATAACCTTGAGTTTGCTCAATCGGGGCAAAAGGGTGAATGTCAGTGAAACCAGGCCAAGTCACCGGCATCATCTCAGTGGTAGCATTCAATTTCATTGTACAAGATCCCAATGGAATCATACTGTGACACAGGGAGAGATCCTTTGATTGTAATCTGTGGATATATCTAAGCAACTCATGCTCTGTGTGGTACCTAATGTAGAGAAGATATAATAGTCAGAATGGCTTAAAGTTATTAGCCACAAGTAGCGCATACTACATGAAAATGTTTATACGTGTTAAAAATCGGATGGGACAGGATAGGACTCTCTCGGATCAGCCCGGATGGGACTGCAGTCTGAACCTCTGGTGCAAGAGATGCAGCACTAAATGGGACCTGTGAGAAAATGTGGATAAGGAAACAATGATTAAACAAGATGAAAAGAATAAAAAATAACTTGAGCTACTCAGATGTCAGAATAGAAGTTCGATAAATTACTCACAGGCTTGCCACAAGAGAAAACTTTGAAAAGCTTATCAACATCATCCAAGGTGGTGGTCTCATCAAATGCAACAGTGATCTGAAATACAACAGAACTCCAATAAACTTCACGGGGAAGTACAATATGTTTCTCTGGAGGGTTGCAGCAAAGGAAAGATACTCACAGTGTGCTTATCTACGATCCTCAAATTGATCTCATTCTTGTAAGCAGCATCAGCAATTGCATTGGCATCAGCACACTTAACCTTCACTGTGTCAAAGAAAGGAAGCTCCTGAACTTCCATCCCAAGTTTCTTTAGACCTAGAGCGAATGCTCCGGCTAAACCATGGACTCGCTGAGCAATGGTCTTGAGGCCTTCAGGACCATGATAAACAGCGTACATAGCAGCCATGTTCGCAAGCAATGCCTAGACAGGATGAGAATTAATCAGAGAAGTCGAAATTAACTTCATAAAAAAAGAGCCACTTTTAAAAGCTGTGCATCTGAAAGCAAAATTGCAAGCTACCCAGTAAGCCTCACCATAAATATTAGGCAAACGAACTTTAGATTATTTCCTCAAACTTAAAAGCTCTACTGCAAGAATCAAGAGAGGGAGAGAGAGAGAGCACAGACATTCTAAGGTGTCAAAGATACCATACCTGAGCAGTACAGATGTTGCTAGTAGCCTTGTCTCTGCGGATATGTTGCTCTCTAGTTTGCATTGCCATACGCAGAGCAGGTTTTCCAGAAGAATCAACACTAACACCAATAATCCTTCCTGGCATCATTCTCTTGTACTCTTGAGAAGTAGCCAAAAATGCAGCATGAGGACCTCCATATCCCATTGGTACACCAAATCTTTGGGCTGAACCCACAACAATATCAGCCCCAAATTCACCAGGAGGCTTTAACATGGTCAGAGCCAGCAGGTCACTCGCCATGACCACTTTAACCCCATGAGCATGCGCATTCTTCACAAACTCTGCATAATCCAACACTTCTCCTTCAGTACCAGGGTACTGAACCAGGACGCCACAAACATCTCCTGACTTGTAGTCGATGTCCTTCAGATCGGCAGCAACTACTTTGAGGTCGAACCCGTCAGCCCTTGTCTTACAAATATCAAATGTTTGGGGGTGACAGTTGCTGGCAATGATAAAAGTTTTTTTCTTTCCCTTTTGAATATTGTTACACATAGCCATTGCCTCTGCAGCAGCAGTCCCCTCATCGAGCAATGAAGCATTTGACATTGGTAATCCAGTGAGGTCTGTGATCATTGTCTGAAAGTTGAGCAAGGACTCTAGACGCCCTTGAGATATCTCAGCTTGGTAAGGCGTGTACTGCGTGTACCAAGCTGGATTCTCCATAATGTTCCTCAATATAACAGGAGGAACAGAGGTGTTATAGTACCCCATCCCAATATAAGACTTAAAAACTTTATTTTTCGACTCCAAATTCTTCATGTGCGCAATCATCTGACTCTCGGTCAGCCCTTCATCGAACTTAGAAAACTTCATCGAATCCAAACGGATCGATTTCGGCACAGTCGCATCGATGAGAGAATCAAGTTTATCAAACCCACAGTACTCCGCCATTTTCGTTTGCTCCTCGGGTGTTGCCGAATTGTGGCGGCGAGGGAAGGTGTCATTTGGTTTCAGTGCCTCAACGGAAATTGATCTAGCTTGAGACCCGACACCATAACTAGTACTACTGGATGAGACGTGCCTACCCACCGACATATCTGATCTAGTAGAACTCCTGGACATTGAACCGTGAGGAACCAACGACGAGACATACCTCGAAGGCGTGAATATTACAGGTGACGAAGAGCTCAACAAAGATTCGTCCTGCCGGTATTGCTTCGACTCGGAAACCAGGCGCTTGAGGATCGCCCGGTTCGCCAACCGCCTCGCACGTTCCATGTTCTTCGCGAATTCGAAACAGCAACGAGGACGAAGCAACCGGGCTTACGTTCAGCTGGACGAATCAATATGGGGTTGTCCACGAATGCTCTCAAGTTGCTATCCTCTTGGTCATTCCATGGCTGAACGGAAGGGGTGCTAGGCTGGTTGGTGTGTGCTGGTTTTTGAAGAAAATATGTGGCAATACCATGTAATCAATGAAGTATAAATAAGACCAACAACAAATAAAAATTTCAGGAATTCAGATTTCCAAGATGCGGTGGTGGCAATGGTAAGGTGGGTGGCTGACTGGGCACACCCATTGAGATGAAAAGGACAGTTTTTAACGATACCCTCTGCATGCTACGAGATAAATAAAACGAATGGAAGGCGTTGAAGCGAGAGCGGATTGAGTTTCAATGGATCAAAACGCTTCCCTAGCCATTTCAGGAACGTGGGTTACCAGGAAAATCCCTCCTTTCCTTTTATTTCTGGCCCGGAAAATGCCCCAGCTTTTTTCCTGGGAAAATCTCAGAAGACCTTCGGTGGCAGATTCTCTTACACATTCAGCTTATCCCCAGCCCCGCCTCACACGTAACACGTATTAGCTTCCAGGAAGGATTGTGAAAACGGCGGACATGCATTGATCTTTTCCTTCCCCTGATTTTCCTTCCTTTGCTGGGTTTTTGCCCCCAGTTTTTCTAGTTTTTTCAATTATAATATTGACTTTTTATCAAAGAACATATCGAATTTATGTTATTTATTCGGTGAATGGTAATAAATTGTGGGATATTCAAGGTCCTAAAAAGCTTATCCTGCGTAGATGTCTGTGTGGCCGACATTGTCGCATGTACCTACACGGAGCTTGCTGCTGACTCGGACTTCCTGTCCTCACTCTGGAGGAGAGCAGTACTTGTGTGCTTCGATCGTACCGTAACCCATATCAAAAACCGTTGAATTACGCAAGTGTCTTGTGGGATCCAACTGATCAGATCATCTATGGCGATAAAGAGAAAAAAATATTCCCTCAATCATTAAATTGCAATATAATGTGGCAACCCCATATTTATTAACTTCTCTCTCTCTCCCTCTCTCTCATTTAGTTTTGTTAATATGTAGGATTTTAGTTACTATAATTTAGATAAAATCTAATATGGAACATAAAACATTTAGGAATATCTAAGGATACATAAAAAAAAAAAAAATTCCTCAATACACAAAACAAATGTGCAAATGCTTAATTATGACAACTAAATCTTAAACAGAAACAATATATTTATAATGAAGAAGGAATGTAGCCATCACTGTAAATTACAAATAAATGATCGAGAACAGTTTTATTTTTTTAGTGTAGATGAAGTGAATTTAGTCATATAAAGAATGAAAATAGCATCATCCTAGATTAACTGAACTATTATAGATCCCATCTATGAAAATTAGGACCTTGCAAATAACCACAAAAACCATCTTCACCTCACACCAAACCTTGCATCACAGATGAAACCTTCAATTTGGAATGTGCAATTCATTTTTTCTCACTTACCATTATAGCTTTGTAAGTGAAAATTACCATTTAGACTCCATCTACCAAGAAACCCTCAATCACAAAGTCTAGATCCTAACATCTAACCTTAGCTTGACCACCGCTAGTTCCTTCGTGTTGCCGGCCACCACCGTCGCAGCCTTTGGGTTACCAACCTCCTCCATTCCACCCCTTGGCAACAATCCAAGTTCTCTCTAGAGAGAGGACGGAGGGACGTCGTGATGCAGCAAACGATGGTGGTTGGTAGGGATGATCGAGTTCAAGATGGGTAAGTTCCAAATCTAGACTATGTATCCAATCCCATTATAATCGGTTATCTCTTTTTAGATTCAATACTGGACCATTTTTGCACTAGATCCTGTTTTGGAACCATCTTATTTTTGCGATCTGATTCCAGGGTCAACCATGTTTCCACTGGACCGGTTCCCCTTTTGTGCACAATATACTTCCCTCCTAATCTTGCACACTCGCAAGGCCTATTTCCCCACAAAAGAATAAATTCATCATTCTTTAGTATAAATATAATGCTGGAGTGAAACTCTAACAACAAGAATAGAGAAACCATACCCGTATCCAATTCCAAATTCCAAATCGAAGATTCTAACAAACCACCAATTCGCTTAGCAAATCAATGCACCGCCATGAAGCCAAGCCACTCATCCCATTTCCAATTCCGCGTTTTAAAGCTCACTCCTCAACACGAACGACACTTCCAAAACGAGAAACCAACATCCACACCCAGGTTCCTGCCTTTCCACTTAACCGATCGCAACACGAAACAAGAGCCAGAATCAGCGAACTTGAGGGGCACATCGCGATGTGAGGAGCGCAGAGGAGGAAGAACGGACGACATCCGGAGGACCACCCGGTCGTGGAAGAGGAACGACGAAGGAGGAGCGTCGTGCGCATTCGTGAGAGTAAAAACTCTGTGTAAGATTAGAAGTTGCTTATAAAACCGGTTCCCATACAAGATCCGTCGATCCAGTTCTTGGATGGGTATTCACTCAGAATTGAGAACCGGACCGGTTCAAATCGATTGTGAATTTTGGGAACCGGTTCCAAACCCGTTTCAACAGGAACCGGTTCTTGGCCCTCTTTTCCGAATGGATCGATCCTGTTTTCGGGTAGACTCGGTCCAGTTACACAACTTTAGCGGTAGGAGGTGGAGGGGGTAGTGGCCGCCAGCTGCATAGGGCGATGGACTGAGGTTAGGCACTTGGGAGTAGGGTGGTTTAAGGGCAATTTAGTCATTTCATCTCGTAGCTCTATGATGCAAATTAGGAAATTTTAAAATAGGAGATTGAAAGTGATTTTTGAGTCAGAAATGAGGAGGGACTTTTACTATTTTTATTAGACATTTCTATGAACTAGCTAGACAAAAAAACAAAAACAAAAACAGAAATACACAAACAAGCACACAGAGAAAATGTGAAACGATGTTTTAAATGTATAAAGCAAGAGAAAAACTTTTAGATTTTATTACTTGAGATAATGGATTTGTATAGTTATGGAATGCAGAATATTTAAACCCTAATTTAGATATGATAAATAAATAATTTAACTTGTTGGGTGCGCACGACAGAAATTATGTTACTAATTGTTGAGAAAGATCACAGACACAATCAAAGGAAACACAATCTTTAACTTTGTTCTTTTTAAATACCCCCACCCAAAAAAAAAAAAAAAAACCCAAATGCTTAATTCTAGATATAGGTGGCTCACCACCCTAACATTATTCTAAAGATTAGTGGTTCATTCCCGCTAAAAACATCTAGAATTAATTATAGAAGAGAGGAGGTGAGTCTTCATAATAATCCCAACCAAGTATCATAAATCCATCATATAAAAATTAATAAGCTGCCCTTTCATTTACAACTTTTGTACAAAAGCTTGATGTCGATATCTTCCTCTAACCTGGTTTCATTTGTAGTAGAAATACCAAGAATAGTGAAAAACATTTACGTAAATTGAATTAATAAGTGATGCAACAAATTATAATTGAGTATTGAAAGTGAGGTGGACGCACCAAGAGGAGCTTGGCAAATTACTACTAACTTTTTGAACTGGCCTTAGAATCTCCGTGTTCTTTTTTTCTATGTATACTATTGTATAAAGTAAAGAAGACTTTTTACTTTCAGGAGATCTCAATTTTTATTTTCTTTCCAGGCTGTCCATAATTACTAATTTCACAAACATTGCACCCTTTGACAAATGAGTAAGCTAATGACTTTATTTAATATCTCACACGTCTCACTATCAATCTATTTTATCCAAAAACAACCTTTCTAATGGGATTTCAAATCTTCAAATATTAATATATGTCCACATATTATTATACATTTCCTTTTGTATGTTGTGTACTCTTATCAATACTTACTTTCCGTTAATTAATAATTCAAATATATAGCAATAAAATGATTTTACTAAATCTTGCAAATAACATTTTGTACGCGTACGCAATGCTTGTGCTTATTTGCTATAAGTACTAAGACAACTAGAGACGGATAGAGGTGCAACTGGATACTAGCAAAGGCCTGGTTTAATTAGGCAGAATGAGGAAGCCAAATAAGGTCAAACTTTTGCCAATTTCAGCACCTACCGTTTAGCCAAAAGAACGGGAAAAATGATATCTTGAGAGTTAAAAGACTCCTCAAGATGTGCTATTTTCCTCGTGAGTTGGTATATATCAAACTTCTAGCTGACTTTTCATAAAGGAGTTTCAGAGTGACATTGTGAGCAGCCGGTGCTTCCACCACCAAAATCCAAAGATTGTCGCCAGATACCTAACGCAAAAAGGAACAACATTTAAAGGATGAACCAATTAAAAAGAGCCACGCAACGTGGGGAACATAAAATCACATCTCACCAAACTCAAAAAAAGGTGGGTAATGAATTTCGTTCAAGACTGCTGTTAAGGAGGTCGATACCGGAGCGTTAATTATTTCCGAGATGTGGTTTTTGTTATTACACGCTTGGAAAAGGAATATCTTTCGGACATTCAAGTCCTTCGTTAAATGATATTATGATGTGCTCCATATTGAGGTGCACTTGCAAGGATGTAAACGAAGAAAATCTGCATTAAGACTGTGATGTAAGGTTGAGTAGTTAATATGTCATAATTGATACATAACTCATTAGTTTAACCTTTTGAGTAAGGGTGGGTTAAATTATATATATTGACAGACTCAAGATTTGAACTTTCCTTTTGTTGATTTGCCGGAGTGAAAGTATCTTCTGCTGCACCTCTCTAATAAGTAGTATTAGAGCTGATGATTTAGGTGGGTCCAGCCTAATGTTTATAGCTTGATGTAAGATGAATATCTCAAGAAAGGAATCTCGGGTGTGACTCCCTAATTGAGGCAGGCGAGGTGTTCCCCAACTTCCCACGAAGCTTAGTTGTGTTAAGGTAATTGAGGTGGAGTTCAAAGGATTGATATTGTCCACACCAAAATTCGACCACATTTGTCAAAAGCTGGCTGGGCTAAGATGGAAACTCAAGTTGTGATATTGTTAGTGCTGAAAGAGTGCCTGGATCAAGAGGAAGCAGTTTTTATGCAAGAGACTCACATGCGAGGGGGGAGTGTTACACAAGAAACGTTTCATATCATGGGTGTGATGTGAGATAAAATAATTAATGTATTTTAGTTGATATATAATTCATTGGCTTAAACTATTGAGTGAAGATATTTGACTAAATATGTTGATGAATTTGGACTTAAACTCTCTCGATGGTTTCCCCGAACGAAGGTATTGAATTTCTACTACACCTCCTCCCCATCACACTAAACCAGCTTGTGTGAGCTTAATTGATTATCTTTACTTTTTCGTTGTAACGTTGAATAAATATTAATATAAATCTTACCTTTGCATTTGTTTTCCTTTTTCGGCAAAAAAAAATTATCCCTTCATTTGAAAAAGGGCAATCCCTTTTACTCTTTTTTTTTTTTTAATCCAGAGTTTTTCTGCTTTTGTTTTTTGGTTGGTCCTATTCTACTCATATTCACTCTCAGACTTTTGCCCTACCTTATTGTAGAACGTGGGAGTCGAAATCCATACTTGAAACTAAATCATCCCTACTCCAACCCCGAGAAAGTAGGAATTCGAACCCTCTACCTCTCCCTTCTATGTTGGAAGAGTGGTCATTGGGGCAAACCCTAGTGTTTAAGTTTTTTTGCTATTCGCTAATGCGAGAAAATATCAAAGAAGAATATCTCTTGAAGGGAATTATCGAGCTAGACTTTCTTTTAAATCTTTTAAATTCGCTTCATATAAGAAAATGTCTCTTAAATCCCAATTCACTTCTATATATCATGCATAGTATAGAACTTGCGAGTTATATTCTCAATTAATCGAACCATAGTAACAAGCTAGCATAGTGGAACAAAAGCTCTAAGTGTTTCCTCTATAGTGGAAACGGTGTAAAACATGCAAACTTTAGAAATTTCTCCATTGTTTTGTGAATAATAATGATTTCGAGCTATCTTGCTTCAAAACAAAGAAAGTACATATTTACACAAAACAAAATCCTAAATAGTTCATAATTAACCCTAATTGATAACGGAGTCCAAAATTCACAAGTAAAAGCAAGTGGTCCGGAAATAATTAATTAAGAGTCCGTTTGGTAACGCTCTTATTTCTCTCAATTTCTGTTATTTTGTTTTCCAAAAACAAAAAAAAGAACAGAAATTTGTTTAATCACATCAACTAATTTTTCTATTCCCTAGAATAGAAAAGTAGTAAGAGAATAGATTTGGAATAGAAATAAGAAATAGAAAAAAATAGTTTCATACTTCATGGAATATATTCTAGAAACAAGTCATTTTCTTTCTTTGACTTTCTTTTTTTCTTCTTTCTCGTCGCCTGTCATCCACTATCTCCCGCCACCGGTTGTTGGTTGCCGTCGGTCGCTAGTTGCCAGTAGCCAGCTGCCAATTGCTGGCCACCAGATGCCACCACCGTCGACTAGAGGAGGAGCAAGAAGAAGAAGAGAGGGAAAAAAGAAAAATCTAAAAAAATTGTACAATACAAAAAAATTTGTAGGTCATACCAAACATATTCCTATTTTTTTTTTTTATTTCGAGAATATAAATTTTGTATAATTACTAGACGCGTTCTTTTACTTAGAAATTGTTCTAGGGAATAAAATAAAATAAAAACTATTTTTGAAAAGAAATTATTCCCCTTTAAATGTTACTAAACAGATCTTAAATAGACCAATATCAGAAAATAATCCTACTCATGAAATGGTGGATTTTGATGGGGAAACAATTTCAAATGGGATTCGGATTAGTTCTAGTTTCATAACTCTTCTTGATGGGAAAAAAAAAAGCTTATTGACTTAAGAACACGCAAATTCTTGTTCGCGGCTTGCCCTATAAATTTCTGCCCGTTCGCATCTCTCTAAAAAGTCATCAGCAATAACCTCTGCATCAAACACCTCCACTTGGGGAAAAACACACTCTTGAGTTGGGTCCAGACCTTCAAGATATAACAACTTCTCATCTGGGTAAATACGCATGAACATAGAAATGTTTATGAAGTGAAGGGTAAAGGTGATTTTTCAATTGCTGAATGAGCAGCAGTAGTATGCGTGAACATTATTGCCTGAACCACGGCAAAGTCCTACTTCTTCGGCTTGTCTCCATGAATGCTTCGAATCGAATTCCCCAAGATTTGATTAAAAGGACCTCAGACTGTTGTCGGTGTATTGTGCAACTATGATTCGGAGTCGACCCAAAAGAACACCGTCGTCATTCTTTCAGAAACAGGCTGAGGTACTCAGTGTCACGATCAGATTTATGGATTTGGAAACTTGTGAAGTCTCACGATTTCTCAGAAAAACCTTGTTGCCACATGCTGTGTCTGAGCTTTCGTACATGTGTTTCCTCGGATTTGATCTTCCAACCTGCAAACTTACTTTGATACGGATTGCCTTTGGTTAAAACGAAGATAGATGGACGTATATCTTGCGAAGAATTCGCTTATGTTGCACGAGGATGAAAAGCAAGAATAGAGACGAAGCTCAATTCTCAAGAAGTTCTTCCATATTTGTGAAACCCTAGAGCCTAACTAGAAAACTGATGAGCAAAGACAAAGCTAAAAATTCTAAAGACATAACTTTTTACCTAGTCAGATTATTACTTAAGAAAATGAATCATAATGCCTAACATTCAAAATAGTATTTAACGTTCTGGAGATTTGCAAAATAGAGAAACAATATCAAACCACAATCTTCAAAATCATCAATCCTGCGTCTATCTTATTGCTTGTCGAATTAAGAATAATAATTTTACAATGCCGAAGTCCCTTGCGAGTAATTAAAACATTGTTTTGAAGAAAGAGTTTAAGTTCTGCACAATACATTCATATGGCAAGATCGAATATTAGGACTTCTACTCGCATCTTGACAGGAGCTTAATCAGCTTCTTCCTATTAAAAAGAGAAGGAGTTAAAAAAAGTGTAAAGAAACTTGCATTGACGCTCAATTTCTTAATATAAACTCAAACAAGTATAGAAATTGCATTTGTTTTAAGTGCATATTCATTATTTCAATCTTGTAAACTCAAATAGACAAAACTATTCCTGCCTTGCAATGCAGGGAACTCTCTCTTCCCTCTCCCTCTCAATGTCTATAAAAGACACAACAATAGCACAACCAAACAAATTCACAAAAAAACAAGACAAATCTAGTAATAAATGCAGAAATTAACCGTGAACAAAGCCACAAGATAATTCCATCAGTAGTATTGCAGCTTCGGCTTCATCTTGTGGAAATGCTCGTAGAAATGCCGAACTTTTGCTCAACCCTAAGGTGAAATCCCCGAAAAAGAGGTTCTTTTTACCATGAGAGGAAGAATCGGCTTGGCTGGTGAATTGCTTGCTTTGTTTCTTGCATATTTGTCCAGCATGACTAGGGCGAGATTTCTTTTCCTTGTTGTGCCCTTTCAACCGCATTGAGGTTGAATCAGTTGTTGCAACTGCTGCCCCTCCAGCAGCGGCTGCTGCAGCAGCTTCTGCCATGGCTCTTCTTGCCTTCCTCTGGCGAATCCCGCATGCATTGCAAAGAGACTGCACTAGCGAAACATTATCAAAAATTGACCTCTTCTATGAGATACAAAAGTAATCACATGACAAAGTTATCTATCCTCAATGTATAATGCGTATTTGTATCTCGTATAAGTTTCAATTAAATCCAACTAATAAAAATTGTTAAATTAATAGCAAGGAGGCAACTTCTAACATGTTTTTCGTAAGCAATGTCTTAGCCAGGGTGATTAACATAGTCCAGAATTCCCAGAATTTATTAATTGTAAGACTACTAAATGGAGTTACATGCACACTAAACAACCTAGCTGAAATTTGATTTGAACAATGATCCGTATATATGTAGACATTCACTCGATCATGTATTGTAGAAATGAAACTTTACTGTGAAGCCTTTAATCCAACCACACTCGGAAACATAACAAGCATGGATGTGACAAATCTCTACTTGTCTGGCTTACAAATTTGGCCACAAAACATGTAATCGTGTGATTCCAAATTGGTCTGTGAAGGGGGCAAAAAGAATAACCTTGGGGCCTCGAGGACCACTCCTCCAAAGAGGGGTTGTAGTTGTGTTGCAATCTGTACACACTCTTATGGCATTGTTGCCGTTGCTTGAAAACCTAATCTCAGTACGATCTTGTCGATGATGGTTCTTAGCAAACTCGTCCACAAATTGCATACTCTCATCTTCTGTAGATCCGTTGCCATATGTTGTGTTCTTCATCTTCTGCAGGATCCTCATTTTCAAAGGCATCCATTTGATGCCAATATCTCTGTTGACCTCCTCCCCGTCTTCACCGTTGAAGGAAAAGGATTTCTGTTGTCCTCGATTGCTAGTTTCACTTTCACTAACCATCGGCTGGAGCAAAGACGAAGATGAGAAGAGCCGCATGTGTTTGGATGCGCCATGTTGGTCGACCTAAAAGTTATGAAAAAGATCATGAACTCAAGAAACCAAGTAATTCAACAAAAAAAAAAAGGATTGTAAAATGAAGAAAGCATAGGTTTAAGTAATTATATATTTCAAGGTGGATGGATTGGCGCAACGAAGGATTAACCAGCTCTTGTGAACCAGTTAATTAATTTATAGATCAAAATAAATCAAAATAAGGAAAAACATAAGAAGATGAAATCCCTCGTTGTATATGTGATTCTTCTTTTGCTTTGTAAGCAAATCATCAAGCTTTCAGGGATCACAAATATAGGAACGTAACACACAAGCCGATCATGAACTGCTACTTGTAATCGAATAAAAGATGATCGCAGTTATATGGATCAGTTTTATATGTAGACTCGCTGTTCAAAAGTAAATAAAGAGTCTTGAAAAATTAAATTGAATATGGAAGTGCTGAGAATCTGCTTGCCTGTTCCACAGGAGTTTCTGATCTTCCACATGGTTTGTGACTTTGATCTTCAGTTCCATTCGGAAGAGAAGCAGATAGCATAGAGGAAGAAGGTGGTGATGATGGCGGCTCTTCATGAGGTGAAATGAAGAACTGCAAGGTCTGATCTTCTTTTCGCTCCAAAAGAGGAAAGGAAGGAGCCTCAGGAGGGTTCAGGTATACAGGATTCATGAGAGAGAGAGAGAGAGATGTATCACTTGATGACCTTTGTACCCCAGAAGCAAAGTGGATGCCGAGGGATATTAGACAGTTGAATCCATTAACGTCTAAAAACCCTCAAGTTTATATACGGCAAAACGAGAGAGAGAGAGAGAGAGAGAGAGAGAGAGAGAGAGAGAGAGAGAGAGAGAGAGAGAGAGAGAGAGAGAGAGGAGGTGTTCTATGATTGAGAAAGGAATAATACCATTTAACCCTCAAGTGATATGTTGAGCTTTGCATCATTAATGTAAAACAAGCAATAGCTCGAACCTATCACAGTTTTGGAACATGCTATCAATATCATATTATGAGAAGTTCCATCGTGTAAACTTAATTTTTTTATTAGGTCAAGTCAATTGCATTTAAAAAAAAAAGGAGATTTGAGACTTAGATCAAGTCCCACCACAGAAACACAAGTTTCCATAAATCTTTACAATCTAATCACTTTGTCCAGCACCCCATATTTATATAAATAAGTCTAAGTTAATTTTCTCTCTACAGCTGAAAGGTAAATACATGATTAATTGGTTTAGTAATGAATATCAGCTTGTCACACAATACAAATACTAAGAAAAATATCTTCTTCTTCTTTTTTAAGAAGGTTGTCAAGGAGGGAGGGAGGCAGCTAAGAAGCGGGCCTGAAGGCATTCACGTGATTTCATGTCGCCCAAAGAAACAAAGGATACAGAGAAAGACAAACATAAAGGAGGTGTAGAATGCTACTACTCAGGCCCCAGTATGACAAAACCCTATCTCTACTGTTTCATCCCCACCAGTTCAATTCCCATTTTTTTTCATGGCCGTTGGTAAATATACAAAAGAAGAATATGCAACATGTAATATCTTGCTTTCATCATGATCTTCAGAGACAATTTGGTTTTTACCCCTCCTGCACATGATCACATGCTTCTATTTGGCCCCATAGTCCCCACACTAACTGATCAAAAATCAATCAATGCGTTTCTCTCTCTACTCTCACGTTTCCGTTTCCACAACTTGGGACTCAGCTTCATGAAGATCCCGGAAGATCAGATTTCCAAGGCACAAGGTGACCTACTGCAAAAGAAATTCCATTGAAAGCCACACACAGCTCTCTCCTATAGCTGGGTGTAGCAGATGAGCAAATAAAAAGAAACCTGTAGATCAAGGTATTATTATCACGTGGTGTTTGTGTTAATTGGCTACCTGGACTGGGAACTTAATGGTCTTGGAAAGTTTGGTATCACTTGTGATCCCGCACCGATGAATTTTGAGAAGAAAGATCCGAATTTGAAGCTTTTCTGAAAGTTCATGTTATGATGATCAAGCCAGAGAGATTAGATTGGAGATAGGAGAATGTAGTCCATTCTCCATGAAGGTTTGAATTTGTGAAACTTTTTCTGGGTTTTTGGAGTGCATGGGATTTGTGTAAGACGTAAGATTAGGGTTTCTGAGAGAACTTCTGATTTGTTGTGTATTTCAATTCCTATATAGTGAATTTTTCATCCTCTACCTCCACGACCGAGCCTATTAAATGAACACATCTTGATCATTGTGTTTCCTTACCATCATAAAATAATCTGTCATATCAAAGTCCACTTTAATGCATCTAAATAGCCTTATGCTTTTTTTTTTTTTTTTTTTTTGCATCAGTAGGTTGACATCTTGGTGATCTAACCCTTGTTGAGTAATTCTCATGTGTCCTCACTAGAGTAATAATTCTCGTGGTGATGTAAATAAAATATGAAATATTGAGGATCTATGAGATAAATGAAATGAAGATGGGTAGAGAGATCTTCATGCATGGGGCAAGCAATCTCTGACCTTAGTCTTGCCAAAAAAACATAATGTATTGTGCAGGCTAATGGACAGGGACAGCCTTCCTCCAGTCCCCCACCCGTCTTATTGCTTCCTATTACCATCAAAACAGCGAAAGAGAAAGTCAAGAAAATAAAATATTTCCAACAAAAAATAAAAGCACTAAAAATTGAAGATTTTCAAAAGAACATGCCGTGAAAAAGGAATTTATAGATTTTTATAATCTGTCATTTGGATTTTTTTGTCTTTTATTTCATTAATTTCCTCAGTGAACAGATGTACAGGCTCAAATAAAGAGATGGTAGAAAATAATGGCAAAGAGCTGCACAATGATGATGTGATGCTCTTTCCCTTTATGTAATGCTATACCAAAACAAGCAAGTGAGCTAGGTGATGCCCAGAGATGCAAAACTAGGGTTCTACCTTGATACCGATATAGAGCTTCGAGTTATGGTCCATACTCTAGAAGCGTTCAAGAATCAGAGGTCGTCAGGCCTTAGACGGCCTTCAATTAGGAGGGTCTCAATCCTTGAGTCCTTAATGGGCCGCGCCAATCACAACCAATTCACCAAGATTTATTTATGCTTCATGCATCAAATGTTTTCCGGTCGTCCTTCCTCCAGGTCATCCTCTCCTCTGAGCTAAGATCATCCAAAGCCTCATTCGGCTCATGCGAAATGTCTTTTCAGGAGATGCTTTGAGACACCAAATCTTCAGAAGGAGTTAAACGTGTTCCAAACTTTATCCTCGCTACAGAGGCCGATCTCCAAGTATTAGCACTGATTGGTTTGGTTGCCCCTTGCATATCCTCGGAGTGAAGACAAGACTGAAGTGATTATCAGCAGCAATCTGCACCACACGCGAGAGAACTCTCGCATGCGTTTGAACGTCAATCTCATCGCATACTGATTAAAAAGATAGAATTTGGTTGACCTGAGATGGTTTAGAGACCAGATAATTCGGGTGGTGATGAAGAGGCGTGCTACGTTGGTGTCGCCAGAGTCACAATTGGGGTTTGGCATGTTTCGGATGAGGGGAGATTAGCAGAGAGATACGGTGACAAAGACATTAGCCACAAGATCACACTGGAGAGAAGAATTTGCTTTGAGGAGTTGTTGTTTTCAGCCCTCTTTGGATTTTGCTTCGCCACTGGGTCCATTTGCGACCCAGGTCCAACTCCATTGGCCCACTCTCTCTCTCTCTCTCTCTCTCTCTCTCTCTCTCTAACATATAAGAGTTAACAGCCCAAAAAATACAAAACAAGTACACATGTGATAAATTTATCAAAAACTAATTTTTTGATAATAAGAAACTCCACACTAGTATATCCGTGACAAAGTCAACAGCCCGAAAAATAAAAAACAAATACACATGTGATAAATTTACCAAAAATTAATTTTTTGATAATAAAAAAAACTCTACACTAGTACATCCGTGACAAATTTATCTTTCGTTAATTTTTGTTAAATTTTACCGTCAAAATTACCGAGTTGAATGACGTGTGGCAGCTAACGGATGTACTAATTTGGAATTTTACCTTCGTTTATCACATGTGTATTGGTTTGTATAAATTTGTCACAAAATTTGAAATTTTTAGTAATCAAAAAATTAGTTTGAAGTTAATTTTGTCACAAGTGTACCAATTTAAGGTTTATAATAATCAAAGAATTAATTTGAGATAAATTTGTTACATATATACAAATTTTAAGTTTTTTGTGGTATTAACCCAATAAATAACTATCTATATATCAACTTCTACTTGCTTCACCTAATCAACAGGCGAGACTCGCCAGGCTCTCGCAAACTAGATTGGCACTCGGCACAAAATGAGCGGGCTTAGGCAAGTTGTTCTTGTTCTTGAGTCCAGCCTGCCTACCTTGGCCCCTCAGGTTAACTCTCTAGAGAAATTTTATTAATTTTTTCAAGCATAAGCGAGCATGGACAAATATCTTCAAGGTGGGCACAGGGAAAACCTATCCAATGATAAGTTCTAACTACTTGCATGCATGCATTATTTGCATGCGTGCCCTAATGAGCATTTATTTGTGTCGACTAGCCAAGCAAAAAACTTATATATATATATATATATATATATATATATATATATATATATATATATATTTATCAATTGTCATCATCCTCTCAATTTTAAGATTTTTAAAAAAGTGATATGATTCGATATGTTGGTAGAATTTAATTCGAGAATTCGAATATTGACACTCCCACTTTGATTATTCATTGGTTTTTGAAAAAAAAAAAAAAAAAAGGACAAACAATACAAAGAATGTACCACCACCTGCGGTGGCCCAGTTGGATAATGCTCCCATGATCTTTGAACTCCGCTGGCCGCACGGGATCTTAAGTGTGACGTGGGGTGGTGGGTCCTCCGCTAGCGTCGCCCCAAGTTTACCTCACCGGCTATCGGCTGTATGAGGGTTCCCGAGTCATCGAAAAAAAAAAAAAAAAAAAAACAATACAAAAAAGGTTTGCGCTTTGGGCAAAAACAAGATGGATTCAATTGCTATGAATCAAAACGGAGAATTGAAAAAAAACTGGTCAGGCAATCAAAGGGAAACGATCATAGAGCAGGAAGGGCTTTTATGGCCCAACATGGTGCAGCTAATTCAGCCCAATGGCTTAGTGGGCCGACAATACATCTTAGTGGACGTGGGTTGTTTTAGGAACTTATTTTTTTTAAAAGAAAAAATATATTAAAGTTCGCTAGATTGGATCGACGGCAGGTCGGGATCGGCACTCGTCCAAAAAGTGCTTGTCCAGACTCACCCTTGACATATGAAAATTATATTTTCTTCATAAGATGACCGGGCATAGACGGTGCTAACCAGGCATAAGCGGGCTGGCCCGGCTCCAAGAGGAAGTACTCTTGTCCAAGCCCACCCGAACCGTGCTTCAATTCTAGCTGCTGTCAGGCCCATAATCACTCGGTCAGGTTATAAGGAGTGCTCTTAAGAAGTTGAAATAAGTGTGTTGAAAGTCCTAAAACTTGTCACGATAGTGCAATTAAATCCTCAAACTTCAAAAAGAGCAATTAAGACCTAAAAATTATCATGAAAGTTTACTTGAATTCTAAAACTTTCAAAAGGTCCAATCAAGTCTTAAAACTTGTCATGAAAGTGCAATTAAATTCTAAAAATTTTAAAAAGTGCAATCATGGAAGGACTTAGATTTGACCAAATTGATAAGTTTTAAAATTTGATTGTATTTTTTAAAAGTTTTAAGACTCAATTGCACTTTATGACAAGTTTTATTACTCAATTGTACTTTCATGATAAGTTTTAGGACTTCCAGTCCATTTATCCTAAAAAGTTTATTAAATCTCATTTCACTCTTGTTTTTCAAAATTGAGAATTTTCTTGTAGTGTTAGGTTTAATTTTTTGGTAATGCGTGTATATTCATTCTCAATATATCTCCACAAATAACTATTAATTGGTGTTATGGAAATTTGTTAACAAAACTCATTCGTAATGTAGCTCTTTCGTTTCAGTTTTGGCCAACCCTCATACATGGTATACCGTCACATCAATGATAAAGTTGGTCGTAAAAACTATATTAGAATTTCACATAAATATTTTTAATCAAATATAAATTCAAAAATTTAAAACTGAACTAGCATCCATATGATAAATTTATGATTGATTTTACCATTTCCTTGATAGGTGAATCCTCAAAATCTTGCTGGCAAATCACAAGGTAGTGTACTGTTGATATGGAAGCTGCGGCCACGGCATACGCTTTCTATCGTGGGAGCTGGACGCCTCATAATTACTGCACAAAGTAGGTCGGAAGTATAATTCCCGAAGCATTAAAATCTATATTTACAGCACCACTCGCAATATCCAAAACAAATAAATAAATGAATGAATAAATAAAGGGATTGAGCAACCACTCTAGCATTCTGATAAACTTTCATAGCTTGTACAACACTAGGGCACAGTCAGATTAATAATGTTGGTTGGAGCGTCACCTCAGGGAGTTGGATTTTAATGAAGATCACAAGTAGATGGAAAGTACCGAAGTTGCATAGTTTTCCTTTAATTTTGGGGTCCTCCTTCTGCGTGAAATATGCCATTTGTGTTTCTGCCTGTTCCTCTTGGGCTACACTCTAGCTACCGGCCTAACATAATCACAAAGTGATGGTAGTTCTCGATTAGTGTATCGTTGAGTTTTGGACGGCGACTCTAGTGAGGACTAAAGTCCGAATATGTGGATAGGTCCGGGGAGGTTTGGCGAGGTGTCGGGAGGGGACAAGGGGGTCGGGGTCGGGGTCGGGGTCGGGGTCAGGGTCGGGGCCTAGGCGAGGGCCCGGGATGCTGCCTAGCCACAAGGCTGGGTGCCAAGGCACACACGCTCGGGTTGCTGGTTGCGCGGCGTGCCTCGGCTAGGCACTTGGATACGCACATGCGCGCTGGCCATAAAAGCAGGCGTTCTGGTCTAGCGGGGACGTTGGGCGATGCCGCGGACTCAATGGGGACTCGTTTCAAAGCCTATTTTTTTAGGGTTGTACATGCATCACACGTCAAAGTATCTTGAGAGTGTTTTTGGGGTTCGTGAAGTAAAAGATTGTGAGAAATTGTCTTAAATAATGGATGAGGATTATTGGGTGTAGTCGAGACTTAGGACCGAGAGATGCACAAATTTAAACTTGTAATCTCCTTGTTCATAGTAGATTTTTCAATATTGTCTTCTCGTGTCTATAGATCTCAACTCTAGAATAAATGGCATAGATCTCATTGTGTTTATTTATCCAATTCTCATTTGTTATCTCTTTTAATCTCACTATTTGTGTGAATTGCTCGACCCTATTCTGCAACAATTCTTAATCTTGTATTGTCCACGAGTCTCTCAATTAATTACCTGAAATCCATCCTCAAATAATCATTAGCTTCGTATGTAAGGTCCATCCACTTAATTTTATTGTTTTTATCTTGGGAATAGGTCTTCATTTCCAACAGGAGTGATGCTAGAGATATAAATATGTTATAAAAATTATATAATCAGTTATAAATTTATTGTATGGATATTTATTCAATTTCAATTTTTTTTTAAAATTTTGTGTCAAATTTTAAAGTAATTCTTCTAGTTAACTACTGGGATTCGCCCCAATGGCCACCCTTCCAACATGGAAGAGGGAGGTGAGAAGTTCAAATCTCCACATTCTCAGGGGGGATGGGGTGGGGACGCGTAAATTTCAAGAGTGGGTTTCGACTCCCACGTCCTGCAAGAGGCAGGGCAAAAGTCTGAAAGTGAGTGTAGAGTAGGAATAGAGTAGGACTGACAAAAAAAAAGAAGTAATTCTTCTAGTCAATTTATTGAAATGTGTAGCAGTAGGAGTTGATTTTATTCTTTGCTTGTATCCCAATCCCCACCTTTCTTTTCGCCAGAATTAATATCGGTGGGACCATGTCATTGCATCTGGCTACTACAAGCTATAGTCCAAACAGAAAATAGTGTGGTCTCCATATGATTATGGCTAGGTCAAATCCAACACTGAGAAAAATATTTTCCTTTATTCTGCTTGCAATTAATTTTGTCCTCTACAATATATACAAAATTAATACATACGCACACATTACTCCAACAGATAAACAATGAAAAGACATAAATCGTAGGATCATAGGTTGACTTAAACATGGAGAGTCAAACTTTATATTTTTCGCCCTTTTATTTGAGGTAAAGTAAAAAGTATTTTTTTTCATTTTCCTATCAAATTTTAATATACTGTTCAAATTTCAAAAATTCACATAGAATTTTTTAAAAAAATTCGAATTTTTTGGGTCTTTTAGAAAAGAATCAACCTGTAATCAACCTGTGATTGTCACGAAAGATTTTGCTTAAGTAAAAATTAAAAGTAAAAATCAATCCAAAGATAGCATAATCGTTACGAGCAACCTTATGGCTACTAAGCAATTACTTTGGAGAGAATAACATGGCCTTTTGTCTGAGAAAAATCAAAACTAAGTGCTCTAAGTAAAGAATCGTGTGAAATTTTGAGCTTTTGGAAAATTCAATATGAAGTTCATTTTTTTTTTAAAAGAATGATCTATGTAGACTATTAGACTGAGTCTAAGTAAGTAGAATTTTGTACATATCCAATTGAAAGCTGTCACATCATCCAATATTGGTGAGTCGGTTGATGTTGACATTATAGCGGTTGTACTTCTAGAGTAATTATAGAGATTGGTTTAGTAGTTATAGAGATTTGACCTGCAAGTTTGAGTTACATCACAAGTAGTTTTGACCAATGATATATGAGTTAGGCAAAAGGCATTTATGTGAATCTATCGGACCGTCTAAGTGAACTACTAGTTTAATATCGGCACTGTTGGATTGTCATTCTAACTCGCGTTTGTCTAGCTCAAGAATTGACAAGCTGAAGGCTATTCGAGTAATGAATGGGTTTTCTTGTCATATAGTTGAATCTCAATTCAGTTTGATAAATATGCGAAAAATAAGTGCTTTTTGTTTATTTGAATATTAGCACAATTGAAGGTACGGGTGAGCATATTTCCAATCCAACCCGAGAATCGAATTAGATTAGACGAAACAGCTAGTTTTGGATGATTTCTATGGGCACCAATCCTATTCCTAATTCCAACAATTGTGAATCAGCAACAACCAATTTGGTTCCCGGTTCCGCGCAAGAAACTGGACCAAACGGGACCAATATGCCTTAACTTGCCCTTTTCTTTAAAAAGATAATATATATGTATATTTCTTCTCCTAATTTTCTAAACTAAAGCTACATCCGGCCTCTTGCACTTGTTAACCTTTTTGGGAAAAGCCCACCTGCAGCAGATGTGTGTCTTTCGGCAAATGTGAACGTTACTTTTGTTCTGGTGCTCCATAAACACATCCCAACAATCATGCTCCTAAAACTGATGCAAACATTTATTTAATGATTAAATCGAAAATAATGCTCTCTTTTTTTTTGTTTCTTTTAATATTGGAAAACTTTCGCTTGTAGCGAATACAAGGAAAGAAAAAGAAAAAAGAAAATGACCACCGGTTCCTAAACCAACTTTGAAATCAATCTGAACTAGTCAGTTCAGTTTCATGATCAAATGGGCCACTTCCCGATTCCAAAAGTTGAAAATCAACACTGCCTGGTTAGATCCCAAGTCCGAGGATGGGAACTGACCAACACTAATCACCCCCTATTGATAGCAATATTAGGAAATTTCATATAATAATTAAAGTAGCAGGTCTTGAGCCAAAACAATTCCAATCTTTTTAGTCTAATCTCCATCTCTCCTATCATTAACTAAAATTTATAGAACAATCAGCAGTGATTCTATAACATTCATCATATCATATGTCGACTTAGTCTAAATTTGAGAAAGCCTCCGCTCTTTACCAAAGTGCTAGGTGCTTGCACTCTAGAATTGCTCAACAATACAAGAAAGGGATAAGACATAGGTACATCACCCTTGCGCATTCTTTTAGACAATCTCTAGAAGTACAGACTCGTGTATCTTTGATAATCAAATTATTCAAAAGCGGAAAACATCACTTTCCATCAAGACCGATCAGATGCTACAACGATTCGGAGACTGTGAAAGCACGTCGAGAGGTACATGGAGATCAGCAGAGCGACCGACGACGAGAATACAGCAAGTGTTATGGGAGAATAAAGAGGAGTAGGAGTGGGGTTTTTCTGTGCAATGTGTTATGGACTCTTGTCTTTTGGACCGGAATATGATACCAAAACTGAACTGAGCAAAATGTAAAGGATCCCCACCTACCCCTAAAAAAAGAAAAAGAAGAAGGATTTAAGTCTCTCTGTCCTCCCTTCACCAACTCGCACCTCAAGCTTCATCTTGAAAAAACAAGAAAAAAAACAAAAAAAAAAAGCTTCATCTTCAGTTTTTTTTTCCATTTACTATCATAAAATATTACACATATTGATTTTGCAAATAGGAAAAGAGTAAACGCTACGAAACTGTTCCTGCAATGGCTCCAGCCCTAGTACCCTCCAAGACCCTCCATGAGCGGGACCCAGCTGAGCGCCTGCTCCAGCCACTCGTCGTCCATCTCCACCCCGTCGCCGCCGCCGCCGTCGCCGTCCGCATCCCCCAAACCCTCTCCACCGCTCGAAGGAGGCAGCGACGGCCACGGCGACGGCCTGCAGCCCAGCTCCCCGGCGCAGCACGCGAAGTGGACCCCGGCCATCACCGTGGACGCCGTCTCCGAAACCGACGCTCCGCAGTTCCCGTTCTTGCCCTTCTCCTCTACCAACGTGGGCGGCGGCGGCGGCGCGGCGGGGACGCCGGTGGAGTCGTTCCGGCCGGCGATCTCTTCGTACAGCTCGTGCATTACTTTCTCCACGAGCTCTTCCTCGATGGGGAGCTCCGGGGAGAGGCCGCCCTCCTCGTCGGAGTCCGCGAGGAACCCGGTCAGGGCCCCGGCGAAGCCTTCGCCGCCGGCGGCCGCCTCGGGGTCCGGCCTCTTCTCGGGGCTCAGCTCCATGCCCGTCGTGCGTAAGCGCAGAAAGACGAAGGGGGAAGAGGGAGAGCAGAGAGCGACTTGCGGAGAACCGAGTATTATCTGGAAGCGACGCGGCACTTTTTGTAGGGGGAGCTGCATGGGGTGCCACCGTGGCACGCAGGGGGTGACACGTAGGATGAGGGGGCGTGGAGGGGGTGACGTGGCGTCATTAATGACGATGGAAGATGCAGTAGCAGAGAGAACCGCATGATGTTTCAGCGTTTGCAGGGAGAGTTCTTGTTTTGTCGCGACTTGGACTGAGGGGGGGAGTAGTAGGTCGGTCTTTGAGTCAGGAGTATGATTGCTCTGGGGAGTAGAGGAGGAACAAAAGCTGAAAATTTCAGGTGCTCCCAATTAATATTTTTGGTAAAAAAAAAATTAAGATTTTTTTGCTTGATTGTACTAAAAGCCAAATATTATCTTTAAAAAATGCACAAGGAATCTAAATTTTGATTTAATGCGTAACATGATCTCTAAACTTTAACCAAATATAGTTCAATGTGGTCCATAAACTTTTTATAGAGGTTCATTCTAGTTCCCTAAATTCCATCTAATTTCTAAATTTTCTGACTTGGTGACTAAATTAAATACATACCACAATTTTGAGAATTATATTGAATAAATTAAAAGTTTAGAAACAATATTACACATTAAGCTGAAATTCGGGAACCACATTAAACAAAATAAAAGTTCAAGGACCACTTTGCATATTAAATCCAATTTCAAGGATAATTGATGTCATTTTTCTCAAAATATTTTTTTTATTTTCTCCTTAAAATTGAAAATATTATCCTTAATTTATATTGTATACATTAGGAGATTGTTAAAGGGTGGGTTTCCATACACTTTGTTAAGCACTCAAATAAGGAAACACTACAGATTTAATGTAGTGCTTTTCTTATGTATTATGTGTAATCGATGTCTTAAATAATTGAAAAATTTATGTATATAGTATGCTTGATAAGTGCCTGGTGGACATTTGTTATCAAGACCATCCATTCAAAAAAGTCTAACGACGTATCTCGGGAGATTTGAACAAAAATAATAAAAACGTAAAAATCACTTCAAACAAAATCTTAAATGTTATCCTCTCGTTTAATTTGAGTTAGGTGCGAGTTTTATTAAATCTCGCTTATTTTTTTCCCCAAAATTAATTGTCAGAATTGCTTTAAAAATATGAAAAGCTCTACTACAAGAGTACCCAATATTTTGTCAACAAAAGTAGCCAACAAGCAAGCACCTGGTGAATAATAATCGAGCACATCAAATTTGTTTGGCCCCGAGTGAAACTTACATGATTTGACTGCTCATGTGTATTGTGTTTACACAAGTCTAATGTGTGATGCAAGCATTGATCTACTTAGAGGTTATCATTATGTTCGTAAATTCCCGGCTATGCTCGTAATTAGTTCACGTATCAAATGTGTGTTTCTTTGGATGATGCATGAATAATTAAGTTTCAATTTGATGGAAAGATGAACATAACTTACTGATTAAAACCCTATTTACGATATTCACTCGCTAAAAATTACGGAGTGGGTTCTTAGTCAATACAACTTTGGCTAGACATAGAGCAACGCTCAACTTTTATATTATTTACTCTTTAACCAGTCCTAGAATGGGAAAAAGGGTGCGATTATAGCGGCACTAATGCATCGGCTCCCATCACTCTCGGAATGGGAAAGGATCCAAGTCTATTATTGATGCTCAACTTTCACCCACCATTATAATTGACTTCACTTGGGATCATTTACTCTCCATTTAAGGTATGTAAATTGTGAATTATGATGCTTTTTGGCCCCTCGAATCAACAAGACACTTTTAGACAGACAAAATTGAAAGTCAGGCTTCCAATTCCACTAATCTTCATTCAATTTCATTGCCAACCTTCCCATTAAGAAACACGACATGACTCCTCGCTCCTCATTGATTCTGCCAGCAAGATCGTACGTGGGGAACTCACACCATTCATAGGTGTCGGACTATTAGATGTTAATGCACTTGATTAAGCATTGGAAGCATCCCAGCACTTGGTCAAATGAGGGCCAGCCGAGATGATGCAGAATCCAACTATTCTTCAATCAACAGAAGACTAAACTTCGTGTCATTTATGAGATAATCATGCGTACAACTACTCTCTTTTTGTTCTCTGCTTGTCTTTCTTCTAATGTCGATCATCTTGATCATGACTTATCATTGTAATTGAGGGAACATCATTAAAGACAAACTTCTAACGTACACCTACTCTCTTTTTGTTCTCTGCTCGTCTTTCTTGAAATGTCGATCATCTTGATCATGACTTATCATTGTAATTGAGGGAACATCATTAAAGACAAACGTATGTCCTGTAATTCCAAGGTTGCAATCCCTGATAGATAGAACAAATGCTTCTAACGCTTGACCGAGAGTCATGATCCATCAGACAGGATACAGTAAGCTGCAACTAGCACCACTATGTGAGAGGTTAAATATCCAAAGAATGGTGCTCGCGAAGCTGTTCTCAAGTTTTCAGAAGTATAAATTTCATTCCCATGGGAGCATCGGGGACCCGGTCCCCAAGCAATAGTTACATTTAGTCCGTTAGTAATATATAGCAGCCCGACAGCTTCGTGTGAATACAGTATTCAATACAATTCCCACAGACCCAAGAGTTTGCTGTTTCATGGAGTTGCAGGCTAGGCTTCGATATGGTCATCTCCACAAGGATAATCTCCAAAACAATGGCATTATGGAGAAACGGGTCGCGGCTATACCAAAAGGCCGATTGATGGAGGCTAAGAAGTAAACCAATCCTCCAAGATATGGTGAGTTCAAGCTTCAC
This sequence comes from Eucalyptus brandiana, assembly GCA_014182725.1. Classification (NCBI taxonomy): domain Eukaryota; kingdom Viridiplantae; phylum Streptophyta; class Magnoliopsida; order Myrtales; family Myrtaceae; genus Eucalyptus; species Eucalyptus brandiana. The sequence continues at coordinate 38,373,698 of CM024670.1, forward strand.
AGATTTTACTAGTCAGTCATCGTCCGAAGGCAGCGTAGGGCTTTTAGAACACATATCAAGCTTGTGAAGCTCTTTCATCTTAGTGGCCGGACGGCATAAACCTGGAGATTTCCCTACTTTGGTCATTTTTTTTTCTTGGTAAAAGAGACGCTAAAACAAGCAGTGAAATTGCAATTCTTTTACCTGAGCACTTTGGGATGTCCCACACCGCAATTGATGTAGGTGTACATCGAGGATCACATATTGCTCGGTTGTCCTCATGATATACATTCATAGCGAGCATCCATGAACCAATAGTAACATCCTCATTGCTAAACATTCTCAAGCTGAGAGCCAAAAATTGCACTGTCTCAGCTGTAGAAAAAACTTAGAGACGAGAATCAAAAAGCTGCTCTAGATGGAAAGAGACACGTAACCATGTAATCTACAATGACAAGAATGGGTGGTGGGAGAATGAAATGAAAATCCAAGGAAAATACAGAAATTTGATGAGTATATCCAAGATGACACACTTGTCGTCATGTCCAATATGAACAGTGATGGTAATCCAATTTAGCCACACAGAGAATTATCTGGAAATTGGATTTTCATATGCCAAAGAAGCTTATTAACCACCAGAAATGCAATTGTCCACAGTGCTTTGCTCTACTTCGTTCGAATATAGAAGTTTATCAAGGACATAAATACATCAAGATCATAACATGAATGTAAAGCAGTCCAGTCTGTGAATTAAGAGTGTAGAGCGTCCAACTATCTCTCTCAAATTCACCTAATAAGAGAAGTTCTACAATCGGAAAGAAAAAAGGAAGAAGAAGAACATGGCAGGAAAAAAAGTTAATACTAAGAGAACTAATGGGCAGCACAGATAAGTTGAAATGATGTACCTATTATTTCTAGCAGTAGCAAGTGAAGCTACCACTTCTGCGGACAGAACATATATAGGGCCATACGCATGCAAGAAATATTCATTTCCAATCAGATGGCCTGATTTTTCATACCTGAAAGGTACATATTAACAAATTAAAAAGTCTCTAGACAGGACGAGGCCTAAATACGCATACCCAAACACAACCAAGCCATACAAAAAGAAAAATTTTCACAACTCTGTAGAGTGTAGAGCACTCACCATTTCAGTTTCGGGTCAGTTATGACTGGCCCTTTCTTCATGCATCCGATGTAAGTAAGAGAATGTTTTCGCTCTCTAGCTAATAAAGTTGCAAGACGATCTGACACGTTGGGAATCTGTCATTAAACTGCATCGGAGCCAAGGACTACTACTCAAAGAGATTCACACACTTAGATATACCTGGACGCAGATATATATCATCATCCGCTTTGACATAATATTCTGCTTCAAAAAGTTCAAATGCTGCCTTAAAATATGCCAGCCTGACAGGTAGACCATTACCAGATAAGCTCTCATGATTCATAATCATCAACCACGCTGCACATAAAAAGTAGCAGCTCTTACGTCTTGTATGGGAGCAATAAATATTCTTCTTCAACGTCAATGAGCATAAAATCCTTATACTCATCGACCTCTTTCTGAAGTCTGGCCATCTTCGTTGCATCCTTTGATCGCCCAATCACAAATCTAAAAGATAAACCAGTAGCTTGCTCCAACCTAAAAGGATAAAATCAATGAAGGAGTCTATGCCACATATGGGAACATGCAAAGGAAAAGAGTAAAAGCCGGTAGGGAACAAGAAATTCCTAATGTAAAGCAATACTTATTGAGTGATTCTGTCTAGAAAGTGCGAACAGAGAACAGAGTGCCATCTTGAGAGCTCAGTACAATAAATATTATTTGCAGTTTGCACCAAGTTATCTGCTAGCTGAGTATAGCTTAGAGCCTCCAACGTGATCTCCCCAATTGCAGAGTTCCATATTAAACTATCAAATTCTACACATAAATCTTAACTGCGAACATTTGACCATGAGCAGATAATGTACAAGAATGTCCCACATTTACATTTGTTACGCCTTTAACTTCCTAAAAAGAATGTCCCACATTTTCATTTGTTAAGCCTTTCACTTCCTAAAACCCAGGGAAAGAACACATTTTGCAGAGCATATTTGCTTACTCTATGAACCAGGAGACAGTCGCACTCTAAACCTCAGTCTACTTGTTTAAAAGTAATGTAGCATCGTATTGGCTATTGCTGAACATTGATTTTCTGTAAAGCATTCTGGGTCACCACATCACAACAGAATCAACCATCTTCACACACTAGCTAAAATCCCAAAAGCCAAGCTCAAAGCTTTAGTACAAAAAACCGACAACGTGATCCCCATAATCTGATCTTGTTTACAAGTAATGTAGCATTGTCTTGGCTATTTCTGAACACTGATTTACCATAAAGTACTCTGGATCACCACATAATAACAGAATCAACCATCTGAACACACTAACTAAAATCCCAAAAACCAAGCTCAAAGCTTTAGTACTAAAAACCAACAATGCGATCCCCCTAATCTGATTTTGAAACCTGCCTGAGCACACAATCGACGAAAGACGAAAACTTTACATGAACCCAAGATCAAGTACCTCAAAAGCCCATCAGGGTCAGAAGCAAGCCAAGTGCTCCTAATAGCAGCTCGGCGATCGAAGGAGTCAAACCCAGTCTGAATGCCAACAATACCCAAAAGCTTGGGACGATCCGCCGCCGTAGCCAACCCACCGTCGCCGCCATCGCCAAGCTTCCTCGAACGAGAAGCCGAATAGAAAGCCCGGAAAGCGTCCACGGTCCTCCCGCACCGGAAGACGGGCAAGGGCCTGGGCCGCCGGAGAGCATAGAAAGAGAAGGAGACTCCGGCGATGCCGATCACGAGGGAGACGACCGAGAAGGCGACGACGGCCAGGAGAATCCGGTGGGAGTACGGAGGAGCGGGGGCGGGTTTCTGGGGCTTGATGGGTTTGGAGGTGTAGGAGGGGGCGGCGGCGGCGGCGGATGACGGCGGAGGAGAAGCGGAGGTGCGGTGGAGAGAGAGGAGTGGCATTTCGGTAATTGCCAGAGCTGGATCGTCGGTGAGATGGATGGGATTGGAGGGTGTTCTTGATTTGTTGTCCTTGTTGTTGTTCAGTCGCTGGATGAGCTCGAGGGGAGATGGGGAAGTACCATCTTACTTAAGCTTCACTTCTGTTCTCTCTCTCTCTCTAGAAAGCTCTGGCAGCCATTGCAGTTTTGAGTCTTTGACCCTATGCAGTTCGAGATTGACTAGGAATTTTATGTCTTGAACATAATCTGCACTCTGCAGCAGATGCATTCGCACGCTCGATTTTGGGTCACAGAAAATGGTACATCATCAAATGATTTTTTTCCCCCTGTTTCTTTCTTGTCTAAACCCTCGTTGTCAAGTTACCTGAATACGTGATTTTTGGATTTGTCACGAGAAATTCATGACAGCAAGGAGATAGACTTGAGACCTTTTGCTTCTCGGGACGGAAGGTACAAACACCTTTTGCGCCCACCCCAAAAAGTTCATACTAATGAGGTGCTTAGAAAGCCGATCTTATAATTATGGACAAACAAGAATTTCTTGATTGTCTTGAGTGTACTCACGGAATGCTTCGCGAGATGGAACATGATGGTTTCGGGTGTGAGGATTCAGGGAAAATCTTATCATGATACGGTTGCTCCTTTGTGGCGTGCATCATCATGGGGCGATGCAGAAAAATGATTTGAGTAGTAGCTCGATATCAACTGAACCTGTTCTTGCATTTCCTAAGGTCCAACTTATTTTCTGCAGGGATCCAAAACGTCAGAAGAAGTAGCTCGATGTCAACACCGCAGCACCGGCTTCCGCCCCCGTGGCCCAAAATGAAAAGGGCTCGTCGAAGTTGCAGGAAGGTACTGTCCTCGATCATTGGGCTTTGGTCCAAGACCACAAGTTGAATCAGAGTCCAGCTCGAACGTGTCCGTACGACCTGGTGAAGTCAACTTCGAGCAAGGCATGGAATCAAAGCCTCCGAGCGTTTCGAGCAGGCAAGTCCAAACACATGCGTCCATCCAGCCGCGCGACAATCCACCTCACGAGTGACCCACAGAGACCACCCCTGTCCATGACCCCACCACGCCCGCTCGGCCCTTTTCTTTCCCCACCGCCAGCTTCCGTAGGAAAAGTGGAAAAGACGAGAAAAGACTATATTAGCAACAACCAATAAGTTCTTAAAAATCAAGCAGCCAAACATAAACAGCACGCATGGCCAAGCATAAAGGAATATCCCACCCAAAAAAATAGCCTCCCTCTTTATATTGGCACCCACCTTTCCCTTCTGTCCAACACCATCATCTCTCTCTCTCTCTCTCTCTCTCTCAACCTTTCTTTGGTGAAGCAGAAACCATGTCCGATGAGGCATCTGCAACGCCGCCGACACCTTCACTCTGGTCCACCTTGAACAGCTGGTTCACCCCTCCTGTTCTCTTCCTGGTGCTCAACCTCATGATTGGCACCATTGCCATCACTTCACAGTTCGGTTCTGCTCACGGGCGTACCCATGAGCACCAAAAAGATCGCCAAGAACACGAGACCCACAAATACCCACCAGCCCCGCCCTTGGCTAGACCTCCCTCCATTTTCCAGAGACTCAAGTCCACCATCTTCTTCTGGAACAGATCCCAAGAACAACCCGCTTGGCCCACTGCCATGAAAGCCCCTGAAATGGAGACCCACCAGCACCACACATTTCAAGAACCAGAACATGAACAGATGGAAGAACAAGGACCAGAACAAGAGCAAGAACAAGAGCAAGAGAATCCATCTCACTTTGCTAGATCTCCTTCCACCCCCCAGATGCCCAAGCCCTCTGGCCTCTACAACCACATAGTGATAGAACCGACTGCACCGCCCACTCCAACCCCAACTGGGAATGTCAATTACCCAAACCTAAAGCCGTTCACTCCCTACAATTTTCGGCAAGAACAAGCGCGGGCACGAGAACTACAGGGAGAAGAAGATGATCGTGCTGAGGAAGCTGAGAGTGAAGCGGCAACAAATAGGTTGCCCAGAAACACCGTGAGGAGATCTGCAAGCATGAAGTACCCAATTGTGCATATCGACGAAGATGATGAAGAAGAAGAAGATGGAGATTTCCTCGAGAGACGCCGACCGGCGAGCGCGAGAGAAGGGACGGGCAAAATCAGCGGTCGTGCGGACGAGGAGGTCGATGCCAGGGCCGATGACTTCATCAACAGGTTCAAGTATCAGCTGAAGCTGCAGAGGATGGAATCCATTACTAGGCAAAACTGAGGAGATCAGAATTAGCAGATAATCAAGAGTCAGCTCGGACAACCAAGAGTCAGCTTGGACTTTGGATCAGTGTCGGTGTGTTTGAGGTCTTTAAGACGTACATCTTTTTGTACTCCTTTTGAACTCTATCATATATATATGCTTCTTTTTCACTGGCGTTCTTCTGAGATTGGTGTACATTATCATGCGATCTACGGATCTGGATCAAGAAGAAAAGCAGGAGTGAGATTTTTTTGCAGAAACCCTAATAATGCCTGTCGTCTATTAAAATGATTCTTGAATGAATGATTCCTCATCATGAATAATGGGAACATCTCTTAGCTGTTACATGCGTTCACTTTACTAAATCTTGATTTGGCTATAATAATCTTGTCTTTTGGTATGAGTAAAGATGATTACTTAAGTATAGTCTCTATGGTCCGGACCCAGCTAATAAGCAAATTGCACTATTCTATGTATATATAAATATCAAGGATAAGATCCTACTCATGCAAAACATAAAGCCTGAGTTGATGCAAATCTGATTACGTAAGAACTTATTAAATCCACCATAGTTAACTCGTTGATTTCGTACTAGACCTAACCCACATTTTTTATTTGGCATTTAAACAGATTTTAATTAGGTGCATTACATGGTTGCTTGCGTGGCTATCGCCTTTTATCCGATTCAGATTGATATCGGCATGATCGAGAGGATTTCAGCTGCAAAAATCAAAGAGTCCTGGCCAAAAAACAAAATATTAAACACGAAAGAAAGCAAAAAAGTCAATGGGGGTGTGCCTTGAATCCACATCAGCAAGTGACGTGGAGGTAACCTACTCTTGGAATTGCCACGTTGGACCTCTGGCGGCGATATTGGATGGAGTGTTAATTGGGATAGATTTTGGTTTAGAGTACAAGTGGGTGATTTTTTATGAGAAGGGAAAAATTGAGATCGGATATAATGTTGGTGTTTTTTAAAAGAAAGTCGGTCCTATAATGAGAGTGCTACTTCTTACTTCCAGGTTTGATGGAATATAGTCTTTTTGTCCATTATTGAATTGGCAAATTCAGCGTCATCTCTCTACGCAACGTAGATTGAATGATTAATTACACAAGTACCCATCAAAGAAATTTCCGTGCAGTTTCTTTCGTAAAGATTTAAATTTTTAGCAATTGGAAAGATAATATAATTCATGTACCCTCTACATCGTATGTCAGCATTTTGACCAAGCTAGTTATAAAATATTCATGTACTCGTTGACTCAACATAACCTAAGCTTCTCTCATTAAGCCTAGCACTGGACGTGTTCAAGGAGAGCCGAGGCTAAACCTCGTCATGGGCCTGTTGGTGTGGCCCTATGAAGAAGTCGAGTGGGCTTGCACATTCGGCTTTGCTTTACAGCCCATTTCGGCCTTCCTGGGGCTCGAGTTAATTAATTAAAATTTTTTATTTACTAACCTTATGCTTATCGCAAGCTTAATTCGACAACATTCCTCAAGCTCGCAGCCAAACTTTAACTTGAAGGGTGTTTCATGGTCTCGGAGTTTATTTAATGCTTGATGAATCTAAATCTCCCAGATAATGGCGGGTTGGAGTGCCTATGAAAGTCCTTGAGGCGGCGATTCTTACTATAATTTACCGGTTGTCCATATCAAATTGTATTATATTATTTTACCATCAACTTTTTAAAATTTTCCAATTTAATCCTTAACCATTGCGCAGAATTTCAATGTAGTTCTTCCTCTAATTTTTGGAGAAATCATGGATGTGGAGATCCAGTCATTATCGGCCATCCTACGTGATAATCTACTGTGTTAACAATTTTCGACAAAAATTGATCGAAAGAATTAATTTGAATTCCGCATAAAGGTTTAAGACTAAAATCAACAACATTGAAAAGTTTAGCAATGAATTAACATTCTTAAAATAGATTTGGGACTTGGACAATTTCTCATGGGTATTAACCAACAAAATCCCAAACATATAACACGTATGCCAATTCAATCATATATTTTTTAGTTATACCATTTCAGGCCTAAATATTTTGACGATTTGTCTATTTAGTCCTAAATATTTTTGACGATTTGCTGATTTAGTTTTTCTGGCTAATTTTGACCGAAAGTCGTTGATGTGGTTATTTAGTTGACGTTGACCATCTTACATAGTATAATTGATGCTGACGTAGATAATTTTGTAAAACTTTTATGAATTTTATTTTGTTTCCTTTCATTCTTCCTTCTTTTTTATTTTTTTTATTTTCCTAAACCTAGGTCAATGAGGGCCCTCACCGATCACAGGCAAGGGCCTCTATGTCTTTGCCCAAATCTAGGCGAGTCCTTGTCCTGGTCTAGACAAGGACCGCAACACCCTTGCCTTGGTCTGCGTGAAGGCCGGTACTCTTGCTCATTGGTCGACGAGGGCATCATGGCCCTTGCTTGGATTTGGGTGAGGGCGTTGCAACTCTTGTTAGTGGTTGACAAGGGCGGCGATGCCTTTACCTCAACCAAGCAAGGCTTGTCAGCCCTTGCTTGTGGCTAGCAAGGATTGGCCAACATGGCCGACATGACATCACCGGCCTAGAGTTAGAGAAAAGAAGAAAAGAAGAATAAAAAATAAGTTCCCTTACAAAGATTTTGGCTAAAAACTGGCCGACATGGCCGACATGACTTCGCTAGGTGTCTTAAGCGTGATGCCGTGGTGGTGGGTCCCCGTCTTGGCCACAGCGTCGCGGGGTTTACGGCGTGGTTGGCCATTCATGGTGATTCCTCCCCGTCCCAAAAAAAAAAAAAAAAAAAAAAAGACTTTGGCTAAAAACTAGTTGGAAAGACTAAATTGGTGCAATTGAAATGTTTAGAACAGAATTGACACAAGTACAATAAGTTTAGAATTAAATTGGCTAAACTTTAGAACTGAATTGGCGTGAATGTAATAGGTTTAGGGTTTTATTTATAAATTTTTCAATTTATCATGTGACATGACCAAAATGCGACTACATTCATATTCTACGATTGGCGTTGCCCTAAATTCAGGGTGGTGTTCGGTGGAATTTAGCAGTAAGATGTTCGCATCATGCCCCCCAGAAAGGGGTCGCGTCTTGCATTTTTCCACTCTGTATTTATTACAAATTAATGCGTCCATGTGCAATCTTAGTATCGAGAGTGAGTCGGTCGTGACTTTAAGCAGTCACATTCCAACCAAAGACTTACCAACCGGCGCGGCGTTTATAAGAAGCGATGAATATTGTTGGATTTCTCGATTGAGGCTTCGTTCATTTTACAAATAAATAAATAAATAAATAATAATTTCAAAAATATTTTCCTAAATATGATTACTCGTATCGTTTACAAAAATGAATAAATTGAAAATATTTTCATTTACAAATTGTTGTTAAAAGTGAAAATATTTTTTATTGACTAATTATTTTAAGTGACGGAAGCTATTATTTTTAGCAAAATATTTTGATATTTTTGAAATTATTTATTTTCTACAAAACAAAGAGAACCTAGAGCTCTCATTTTTCTAATCGACATTTTTTTTCTGTTAACCAAAATACACAAAAGTCAAGAATAATATTACAGATATGATAAGATTAATCTACTTAAGTAATTTTCCGACAGAAAAAAAAAAAAAAAAAAAAAAAACTAAAGTCATTTGACCCAAAAGAAGGAGCCTGATCTAGTCATCAAAGCAAGTGTAGCGGTAACTATATATATATACTTTCAGCACATACCGAATTTATTCATATCATTTAAAGGTGTATTTTCTAAATTATGAGTTTCTTTAAGAGGACTAGGTTAATGAAATTTTAGCTACCTTGTATGTTGTCATTTGTTAGCCTGTTTTCACCTCAGTTGCTATAGTGCCAAGCATAGATTCGTGAATATGAATCCCCTCTCTTATTATGATCTTTAATTTACTAAAATTATCGTATCTTGACAACGATCAATTATAAAATTTTAAAGAACACAATTATAACACTTTACTAAGTTTCATAAAAGCATTTTGGAGACATGAACATACCCGTTTGATTTAAATGATTTCGATATTTTCAAAGGCAATGATATACAGATAAATTTTCTTATTATCTATTATGTTTTGGTAACGAGTAGGCCTATTTTAGGTGCAAAAGTCTTCGCCCAAGAAATTTTTAATTAATCTTGAGAGTCAGATAAAACATAAGCCGAAAAACCAAAAGATAACCAGAGCATTAAGTCTTCTTATTTTTGTACTCATAGATGTAAACGACGGCATAGATTTCGTGTGTCTACTTCCTCCAATAAGTCTCTTGTTGGCACTATTGGCATGAGAAAGAAAAGCTGGCATCCATTGATGGAAAATAAGAGTTTGACAATCAAAAATAGGAGGAATTTAATAAAATCCATAGAATTTCGGAGTAGGTTTGTAGAAAATCGCTGTAATGTGAACCTCAAGAATAGTATGAAAGCAAGCTGGAGATTCAAAGGATGCACTTATACTCAATCAAATGGCAAGATCTTCCTTAATTTATTCAAGTTTAAAACCATTTCCTTTTAATTAACTAGATTCTCGATCTCGTGAGTTTGTTCTAAACTCACGCTATCTATTTTAGCTGCTCAATCTCAGTTCATATTCCATTCTAAAACCCTAATTTCTCTTATGAATAATACATGGATTACGCGTTTTTCATATATAACATTTGCGGATCAATCATGTTTAGAAATCTTTCTAGAGAGGGCTAACATCCCCCATTTTGCAGATTTGGACGGAAAATCTCCTTGTTTGTCCTAAACAAGCAAATCCCACAAGATTGGTGTCATCATTATTGCTAATTACGATTACTACTCGAAGGACGCTGATTAGCAACACCGTTTCCAGAGAAGCTTCCCCCGTCCTCCAAAGCAACTTTACTCAAGTGGGATTTGACCCATTGACTTTGGGCGTGAGGTGAATGCGGGCAAATGACTTAGAGATTAGTCCTGCTGATCATGGTTTAATCCCACTTAAGAAGTGCCACGTGGCGATAACCCATGAGACTGTCGGTGGGGTGGTTCCTTTGCTTTTACGGGCAGCTGTCGGATTACGCGTAGGAAGTTTCTTACCAGGTGTATTTACCATAAAGACCATTTTGTCCTTTACCCATTCTAGGGTTTGACCTTTTGTCAACTAATCTTGTCCTCTGGTGACAATATTTGATGGAAAGAAATTATGAAAAAAATTACCTCATCTCTTTAATTCCTATTATTAAAGAGGATATTGTGTAGAGAAGATGGCTCGATCAAATAGAGGAAGTCTTATATCATAACGTGCGAGGAAAATGGCTGGATGGAGACTAAAAGGTCTAAGGTAGATTAGAGGAATGAGTTACCATGTTCAAAATCTAGACTAATTATTTGGTATTTCAAAATTTAAGTATCGAATCTATTAGATCCGAAATATGAAATAAATATTACACTATAATAATAGTATAAGCAATTTGTCGAACTCAAACATGTTTTCTTAAGCACATGAATGACCTATATCTAATAATGATAAACTCGAGTTTAATATGATATCACTTAGCTTTAATTCAAAATTGACACGAATTAAAACATTTTTTGCTTAATTTGAAAAAAGCATATGGCAATTACGTTGGCCCTGTCCAAAAGACAAGACCCCTAGTATAACAAATTCTTGTTGCTCATTAAAAAAAGCAAAAAAAAAAAAAGGAAATGGTTCTTGTTAAAAAAGATTTAAGAAGGGGTGACAATGAAGAGTGATTCCACACTTGCCTTGGCCTAAGAAGTAAGAAGCATCTCTTCCTTTCTTTCTCACTTCTCACTTCTTCACTCTCCTCCTCTCTCTCTCTCTCTCTCTCTCTTTCCCTCCCTCTAAGCCACCGTCCAAAATGACAGACAGAGTCCACCCATCGGCCAAACCCGCCGCCGCCGCCGCCGCCGCCGCCAACGGCGCCACCGCCACCGCCACCGCCACCACCACCGCCAACGGTGCTCCCACAACCGCGTTCCCCGCCGCCAACGGTACTCTCACCAAGCCCCAGCTCTACCGCCCGTACCGCCCGCAACCCCCCAAACGCCGCCGCCGCCGCCCCCGCTGCAGCCTCTGCTGCTGCTGCTTCTGGACGATCCTGATCCTCCTCTTCGTCGCCCTCCTCGCCGCCATAGCCGGCGCCGCCCTCTACGTCCTCTACCACCCCCACCGCCCCGCCTTCTCCCTCTCCTCCCTCCGCACCAACGCCCTCAACCTCACCACCGCCTCCGACGGCTCCGCCTCCCGCCTCACCACCCTCTTCAACCTCACCCTCATCTCCAAGAACCCCAACTCCCACACCTTCACCTTCTTCTACGACCCGTTCCTCGTCTCCCTCTCCTCGGCCTCGGGCTCCGTCTTCCTGGGCAACGGCTCGATCCCGGCGTTCGCGAGCTACCCCAAGAACCAGACGACGCTGAGGGCGGTCGCGTCGGGGAGCACGGAGGACGTCGACGCCGAATCGGTCGCTGCTCTGAGGTCGGATCTGAAGAGGAAGAACGGGCTGGCCCTGGAAATTCGGATGGACACGAAGGTGAGGGTGAAGGCGGGCGGCCGGAAAACAAAGAAGGTCGGGATCAGAGTCGTCTGCAGCGGGATCAAGGGGGTGTCGGCCCCGAAGGACAAGAACGCCACCGTCGTCGCCGACGTCGCCGACTCCAGGTGCAAGGTCGATCTCCTGATCAAGATCTGGAGATTCACTTTCTGATCTCGAGAATCGAAATATTTTTTTCTCCTCTTTTGTCCTCTTCTTTTTCTTTTGTTGTTTCTAGCAAATTCCTTTTTTTTAGAATTTTCTGAGGATGACTAACGGATCGATCATGGGGTTCAAGGAGGAGAAAAAAAAAGAAAAAGAAAAAGATTAGTGGATCAAGAAAAGAAAGGGTAGATTATCTTCTTTGCTTTTCCTAATTTTATTTAATTATGTGGGTGTGATAGGGTATAGTTTTCGGCACTTCTTTCCTTTATGGAAATTGGAAATTGCTTTAGGAGCCGTTGTTTTAACCCCTGACCCACCAAGGAAGGGGCCAAAAAATAGAACGTGTGTTTGCTAACCCTATCGTCGGGTGTTACAGTCGTGAAGTATTTTTCTATCAATTCTCCGAGGATTGTAATTGTTATTGTTATTATCAATAATATCATGTTTCAAGAATCCACATGGTCGGCCGAGAAAAAGTGGAGAGGAAGGAAGTGCTCGTTTGAGGTGGCCTGGAGTCGTTGTCACGCATCATGGTAATTGCTAGGGTTTTTGTCTATATCGATAATGTCTTTTGCTTTCAACTCCATCTGTGTACATCTGAATGGTTGTCCTTTTATCGGATGAGCTGTTCTTTCCCACTATAAAGTCGTAGTGCCACGCCCCCTTGCACCCCCCGTCTCATTCTTGGTAGAGGCTCAACCAGGATGGTTCTTTCTGGCCATTTTAGATGTCAACGTTCTGGTTTGGTCGGTTGGATCTATTGGGCATTTTCCTTTAGTACAAATTTGATCACACCACGCCGAGCTCGTCGTCACCGTCTCTTGTGAAGTCGTATTCCGAGCGATGTGGCGAGCAACCTTATTACTGTTTTCCGGCGAGGCTAAGGGAGGCCGGAGCTATTACGACTCGAATTGATCGTTCCGTGGCCCGGTGTGGGGCTAACCGGGTCATTGTTTAATTATAAAAAAGATGAGTTATGGATGCCAGATTTATTTACGGGACACCGCCCGCAGCGAAAGCAAAACGCTGAAATCTAGGCTATCACTCAATAAATCAAAAGTCAAAAGTCAATTCTAGGGTATTTTAATAGACATCTAAGCCCGGATATGCTCGTGGGATGGGGACTTCCAAGCTTTTGTATATCCTCTTCTTTGCGTGATTTAAGGGCACGTGTCGTTCAAAAACGCTCTTCGAAGTATTTTAGTTATAAGGTTTCTTTTTTCACCGAAGGAAATTATTGTTAGATCTTTTGTACACTAGTTCGGGTGTGTTATTTTAATTTCACATAATTTGTGTCTTTTTCACGATTTTTGTTCTGAATATAAGTCGAAATCAGGAGATTATAAATCTACCACGAGATTATCCTTTTCATTGTAACTTCTCCTCCCATGTCTTTCATCCAAATCTCCACCTTTCAATTGAAAAGCACAAAAATGACCACAATTTGTTCATTTTAAGTTTCTTTCTTTTATGATTTTTTTTTTTCAAATTTAAGAAGATTTGTGAAATGAGATAGGCTTCGATGGGTGTTATCCAATTAAATGCATGAAGTCGCTAAATAGTAAACTTAAGTTCAAATCAAACATTTCGATGAACATCATGACCTTATAGAGAAGGAAAAGTACAATTAAGATTGATATTACCTCAAATAAAAATCATGCAAATAAATTCAAACCCATTTTTAATGAGTTATGAGAGTAGAGTTATATGTTCAAATGTTGGAGTAGTATCTGTTTTCTTTTTTCCGAAGAGTAATTATTCGATCGAATGTGTATGTACATCGTACGTCTAATTAGATTTTCCTTAGGTTGTTGGCGTTCTTTAATGAGCCATCGACAGTAAAATGATTTTATCCAATTCATAATGTCTTCTTTTTATTTTTATTTTTCGACCTGTAATTTTGTCGAGTGGGTAGTGTCAAATCAGCGTGTCGTGACATTTTTGTACCTGAGATTGGCCCAAGAATTCCGCCTTTGTTTTTTTTTTTTTTTTCAAAGTTGGGCGTGCACGTGGTCTCTGAGGATGCGTGTCAAAGTCGGTCGAAATTGAAGGGGGCAGTTGGAATTTTGTCAGAAATTGTCTCTCTCTTTAGTAAATTATTATTATTATTATTTACATATGGATATGTAAACTATTCAATGAACAAGAGAAGGAGGTCATACTTGTTTTTTTTTTTGAGCGAACGGGGGAGGTCATACTTAAAAGCCATCGTCGCTCGTGGGTCTCTAAAAATAAAGTACAAACAAGCCAGAGGTCCACCTAGGCTTTTGATTGGACAGATGATGGAAATCCATGCAGCTTTGTGCTTTATTCATGTTCTTTTCACGTGTTTCATGCAATTTAAAATGAATTAATACTTACAAAAAATTTCAAAATAATATATTTATAATAAATTTATCTTAAATTAATTTTTTATTTATCAAAAATCTTAAATTAATATACTTATAATCAATATCTAGAAACGCAAAACCAATAAATTTGCCATATTTATTAGTTTTCGTTAAATTAGATTAATGTTACAAAAAATCATAAATTAACATATTTACGATGAATAATGGTAAAATCCTAAATTAGTACATTAATCAACTATAGTGTATCATCAAATTTAGTAATTTTTTAATACAATTTAACGAAAAATGACAAAGGGGTAATTTATCACAAATTTATCATTTGAGGTAAATTTGTTATAGACATACCAGTATAGAGTTTTTAGTGGTATTAACCCATTTAAAATTAGGTTAATACTATAAAAAAATTCCTCAAATTATATCACTGTCACTTAAATACCTCGAACCTTTTTTATATCACAAAATCTTAAACTTGTTCACTATAATACAAATATCTCAAGATTTTTTAATGTTTATATATACTCTATTTTAGTGCCATCCAGGGTAAATTTGTTTTTTTATTTTTATGTCAAAATCTAGGGTACATTTGTCATACATGCATAATGACACCAAAAAAAAAAAAGTTTTAGATATTTATATTACAGGTAGACATAGTTTGTGATTTTTGTGGTATTTTCCCCTTAAATTTTTAATTATCTACAACATTCATTATCACTGGATAAAGAAATATGATGCCACTAAACAAATTATATTAATAGAAGAAATTGATTACATTGATTCATCCCACTTCGACATTTAGTATAGAAAATGAGAGTTGAACTATTTGTTTATATATCTACTTACAAAAAAGTGTAACTCATTTTGTTGAATTCTTAATCCAAAAGAAGATTATACTTAATTCTTCATTCCATAATAGATATATATATATATATTTGTTTGAATTGGCATCCAATGCATCACATGTTATTATTAATTCTAAGTGGTTTCAAAATATATAAATATCTCCGTCTGTATCATTATCAAACAAGTTCGCAACGATCTAGATGATGAACTATAGGTTCTGAACAAAAAAAACCAAAGAAGATGAACGAGGCCAATTTAGGGTTTTTTGCCATACTTTAGTTCAAAATTAGTTGAGTTTTAACTTTAAGCCAAAGGTTGCTTTTAGTAATACTATTAACCCTAAATGGACAAAAAAGAAGAAGAAGGTAATTGTCATCATTTAATACTGTCACAAGTAGTTATCTCACGCACCACCCAATTTAATATTTCAAATTCAAAACCTCCCATCTAAATTTTGCTTTAAAAAATTTAAAGATCAAATCTATATCTATTTTCATTTTTTTTGTACAAGCCTCACATGCACCCATTTACACGTAGAGAATATAAAGCTAAAAACAGCTTTAAATCGAAGTATCTTCCATCATCTAAATAAAGTAAAAGCGAATGATTAGGGTGACTATTACTTGACATCGTGATGCATTTGTCAAGGAGTAAGCTCGAACTACCAAAACAAACACACAAGAAATCTCGTAACTTAAAACTATTTTGTAAATTACTAAAAAAGAACAATGAAATACAAGTTTCTAGTACAATATTGCCTAATAAACTTATAACCCCTATATATATAAAAAAAATCCGCATGGAAACATACAAGAGAAAATAAATGATATCAATGATTCAATTAATTGTTGACAAATTACATGAAAATTAGTAAAGGAAATACAAATTTTGAGTCAAATGCAGGCTAACAGATTTATAATTTAGACAATACAAAGCTATTGATAAGGGTTGATTCTAAAAATTCTTCTTTCCATCATGTATTAGGAAAAAATTTTACTCACGCATTTTTTTTCTTTCATATAGATAAAGAAAAATTTAATGCAGTCGCAAGTCAACACCTCTTCTAAATCGAAAAAAAATTACCATGCTTAGTTCACTAGGATTTATACATATATAGACACATGTAAGAAAAATCTTCATACTAAGCATACATTATGTATTAGCATCGTAAGAAATCGTAAACACCTCCTACATTTTGTATCTGAATCTTTTAGTTTATTTGCTTGAAGAAAATCAATATGTACTAGCATACAATCAAAAGATTGAGATACCATAAAGAAATGGATTGTTTTAGTCATTTCTTAATATTGAAGTAAAGATGTTCAACTTTAATCTTTTAGTGTACGTCGTAGAGAAACAAAATTATTTGTAATAATATCATCTCACCTATCATCCAAGTTAAAGTAATCTTATCTTTAAAATTGGAAAAAAGATAACATGTACACATCATTAGTTTAAGGGGAAAATCATTCAAAAAGTCATAAATCCATTGTACTTTTGCCAATTTGGTCATAAATTTTTCAATTTTATCAATTAAGTCATAAACATTTTCACATTTTATTAATTGAGTCCCACCAACCAACTTTGGCTAGAAATTACTGAAGTGGACAACCGGAGCTAATGTGACACTTTTTAAAATAATATTTTAATAATATTTTAATAATTTGTTGAATTTTTTTGCTTTTTCTTATTTTACTTTTTTTTTAGGGTTTTAGAGATAGGGTCAATGAGGGTGGCCAATGGGGTCTGTGACCCTTGCCAACCACAAGCAAGGGCCGATTGACCCTTATTGACCTTGAGCGAGGGCGTCAAGGCCCTCGTTGGCCAAAATGAGGGCATGTGAACCCTTACCCAAAATGAGGGTCACGACTATTTTGCCCTAGCTAGATCTAATGAGGGTGTCACGCCCTTACCTAGAGCTGGCGAGGGCCTCGACGCCCTCTCCTAGGGCCAGTGAGGGTCTACTAGACCTCGCTTGTGGCTAGTGATGGTCCATCGGCCACCCTGGCCGAGCCTCTCCCTAAAACCCTAAAAAAAACCCCTAAAACCCTAAAAAAAAATAGGGAGAGGGAGGGAGGGAGGGGGAGAGAGAGAGAGAGAGAGAGAGAGAGAGAGAGAGCATAATAATTCAAAAAATTATTAAAATATCATGAAAATATGATTAAAAAGTGTTAGTCCCGACTGTCTGTATCAGTGATTTCCAGCCAAAATTAGGTTAATGAACTCAATTGACAAAAGATAAAATGTTTAAGACTCAATTGCCAAGATTAAAAGGTTTATGACTGAATTGGTAAAAGTGCAATAAATTTAGAATGTTTTGGACAATTTTCCCTTAGGTTAAGAAGCTATAAGCATGTTAATTTGAAAGTCTTAGGTATTTGACATTGGAAAATGATAAGCTAACAGTACTGTTAGTCTTCAATAACAGACGGTGGCTTTTCCACCACAAATTTTCTCAAAGAAACCTATTGACTTGTTTAATGGTTTTTTTTTTCTTTGGAAAATAAAAATTGGAAAGTCACATTGTGAGGAATTTCTTTAAATTCCACTTGGTGGGTTTGTTAGCCCACCGAGTGGGAATTTTCACATTAAAAAATCAATCAGCCAAAATAAAAATAAGGGAATAAAAAGGAAACTTATTAACATCATTAATGTTATTTTTTTTTTACATTAAGTACAAAAAAAATTTATACATTTTTATTTTTAGAGAAAATAAATGCAAAATTAATATTAGCAACAACACCTATACGAAACATTTTTCACACTTGTAGGTTTTTTAGCCAATAACTTGCTTGTTTTAACAAGAAAATAGCTAAAGAAAAAGTTTGCAGCCCAAATTGAAAGACCTAGGCTAGTGGATCAAGTTCTTTCTCTCCTAAACCAAAAGTTAGCGTTCCAAATTGTTGATTTTCAAAAAAATTATCAATTTGTAAGGATGGAAAACTTACTGGTAGGTTATTTTATCCCTTAAGTAATTCGTGAATTTTTTGGATCATTTAAAAGTGAAGAATATTTTTTCGTGTATGTAATTCATGCATCCTTTTTCTAGGGGGCGGGGATTTGATTGGAAGAGTATTACAAGGGAAAACATTTCTAATGCCATCACATAGAACTTTAAAACATTTGGTTGGATAAAGCTAGAAAGTGGAGGAATAAATTGTGACATTATTCCTTAAATAAAATAAAAACACCAAAACCCTCCCTCCCACGATTCTCCAATCCGGTTGCCCACCTTTCACAAATTGAAAATTGTGGTCAATATCCAACCGTTAGATATTCAGCATGACGGTACCGTCATGCTAGCAGGATCCGTTTGGCATTATGTAACAAAAGTTAGCAAGCTATTTAGGGTATGCATAACAAAATTTCTGGCAAGAAATTGATTTTTCAATTTCAGAAATTGAGAAGTTAAAAATTTTAGCTTTTGATTACTTCTTTAATTCTATTTTTGAAATAGAAATCTGTTCCAGAAATAGAAAAATCAAATTGTGCTACCAAACGAATTTCTGTTCCAAACCTGTTTCGGGAAACAGAGAAACACAGGAATAGAGAAGTAGAAATTTTATCATGCGCGCCCTTAGATGCTAGGTGCTAATTTTGACAATCATAAAAGAGCCACTTAACACAAGACAATTACAATTAATAAAAGAAGGCAAAAGGGATTAAGTGTGACATAATAACAATAACATCGATAATAACAATTAATTTTGGCCCAAAAAAATTGAAAATATTAATGTTTAAAATTTAAAATTTTCTAAAATTCTTGTAGCTGAGATGATTATGTGATCCAAGATCTGACGTTGTAATATGTCCATCCATGGAAACAAAAATGATTATACACCATTATGGAACTTAAAAAGTGATATCATGAAATACTATTGTCTCCATACAAGGAAGCAAAATCAAGAGATTTCAATCTCAAATAATAATTTGATGAAGATCTCGTATATTTCAATGGTACAATATTAAACAGGCAATATCACTATTTTAAATTAGGTTAAAAATTCAATACAATCATGATTCTTAGATCTATGCCTTTTTAGTTATACGAAAATAAGGAATAATTACCAAGAAAGTCCACTTATTATAGGTATACTAATTCAGTTCTAAATATTTCAATAGATTAATTCAGTTCTAAATCTTTTGATAATTTGCCAATATAGTCCTTTAAGCCAATTTTAGTTATAAATTACTAACATGAATATTGGTCATCTTACGTGATGTAGCCAATATTGATGTGGACAACTTTTTGTAATTTTTTAAAAAAATTCTGAATTTTTATATGTTTTTATTTTTTCTTTTCTTTTGTTGTTGTTGTTGTTGTTATTATTATTATTTAATTATTTATTTCTTTGCCGCCGCCAACCACCTGGGCCACTGGCATTCTAGAGCTGTGAAATGAAAATTTGATCAGTGAAACCATATTTTCTTTTTCAAAGAAAAAGCTTGCTGAACCATCTCCCCACCCAATTGTCTATAAGCATAGATGATGGGAGTCCATGCAAAGGGAATAACAACCAACAAAGCAATACACATGAAAAGATATTTAACGGAAGGTAGAAAACAAAATAGGTGGCATATCAATATAGTCCGCATATGAAACGATAAATCAATGTGAACGATATTGAACTTTCATATACATTCTAACATGATATCATCACTCACGAAAAAATCACGTAATAAAGTCTAATCCAGCCTGACATGCCCGAACTTTAGATTACTAATCTCGACATTGTTATAACAGTAAGCTCCGAGCTGTGAAGCAAAGCGAGCAGCTGATGAACACGCCGGAGCTCGGACTTCATCTGCCAAACACTTCCGGCCAAGTCGAAGATCATGCGATAGCCCTCATTTTGGACTCGAAAAGGATTGTCTCCATGGCGGTCTTACACGAAGCTCGCTCAACTGGAACATCGGTCGCCCATCTGATCACTTCATCTATTGCAAAAAAAAAAAAATAATAATAAAAAATTGCCTTCTGGAGAATTTTATAGAAAGGAATAAAAAATATGAAGATGTCTTTAACTCTTCTAGTTTTAAAAGCAAAAGTTATTTATAACTGTGATTTTTTTCCCAAACAGCATCTAACCAAAGTTGCATCTTAATGCACTTTCACAATACACATTTATAAACACTATTTGCATTTTCAAAAAAAAAAAAACCTTTAACCTAAAATTCTTTGCATTTCTCCAAAAAATTTCTCCAAAAGTCAAACCAAACACAACCAATAATAAACATCTTACTATTTTGGCAAAAGTTGAAGTGGAATATAACTAAAAAGGGGAAAAAAAATCCAGATGAAGCAATATATTTTAATTTACGCCCACAAGAGGTTTGTCAAGAATCTACTATCGCATGCATCTAGTGAATAAGTGCATAGAGAAGAATGAAGGAAAGAATGGAGTGAATCCAGACGGAAGCGATTTATGAGGCATAAATGAATAATACACAAATAATAGTGGAATATATTGAATGATTTTTTCTGCCATAGATTTCATGAATCATTATCTTTAAATTTTAAAGGAAAAATTATCTAATTAGTCATAAACCTATTATATAAATATCAATTTAATAATCAATTTTGTTGATTTAATCCTAAATGTATATGTAAAATTCCAATATAGTAATTTCGGCCAATTTTTGCTAGAAATGGTTAAGTTTAGCCATAGTCTGCAGTCCTACCTAATGCATTGCGATTTCTAGTAAAAATTAGCTGACTTAATTGGCAAAATAAAAATTTTAAAATTGATTTGACATTTGTACAGTTAGTTAAGGACTGATTCTGACCCCAAAAAAAAAAAAAAAAAAAACCAGTTAAGGATTGATTAGATAACTTCCCTAAAGTTGAGAATAATGCGGACAAAAACTTATGACCTATGTTGCTTCGCGGCTATTATTCTCATAAGAAAACTAACTATCAACCTAATTCATCTATTTGACGATAAGATGCCATGACACTCTTATCAACTTTATAATGGGGAACGAAGAAATTAGAATTTTTTTTTTTTTTTGAACAATCGTCCCAAGGCTAGTCCTTCCCACAAGAGAAAATAATCTTTTCAAAAATTTCTCCTCAGCTGTATTAATTCATTGGAAATGAGATAAAACCGTAAATATAAGTAGCCAAGAAAAAGAACGATAATTTCATGCGTAAAAATAATTACTTGCATTGGTTGAATCTTTCAAAGTGAGAAAATGCCTTCTTGAGAGGACTGGAAAAGCAACCGAATCCTTATTAATCTTCAATTGATCGTCCGTCGAGCTCGTCCCTTGCAATGATAGGCCTGTGCCACACGGTTTATAAACTTGAGCAGATCATCATCATCATCATCATCCATATATGGAAATATCATAACATAAATCTTTAGAAAGGCCAAAGTTATGAAGGCATAATTAGATTTTACACATTCAAATCCAAGGTTGAATATAACATAAGAGACAATATGAACTGTACAATATATTATGGAAAGATATATAAGTCTGATTTAGTTAGGAATATTGCACCGATTAACTAACTAAAAAATTTCCAAATATATGATATATTGGCAAATTACAACTTGCATTGTCATTAGGCTAATTGGGTTCCATCTCTTCACTGAAGTCCATTAAATCCAAAAGCCTAAATTGTTTTTCAGGCATCGCGAATTATGTAATGTGGTCTAACTCTACGACATAACATTTTGCATCAAAGTTTCTATACACGAAGAAGAGAATCATTGGAGCAAAACTGATCATTTCATTTCTTACCTACTTTGCTTGTCAATTTGGTCGAGCGATTTGAGTTCAAGATAGTTCGATGGCTGATCTCTCTCGTAAGATCCGGCGAGATGCTGTGAGTTCGCACCTTCGTCTTTTTTCAGAGACTTATTATTGGGGAGACACAACTGCGAAGCCATCGAAATTGGATCGAGCTCTAACGGATTGTTGTACATCGAGCTCGTCCCTTCCATTACCGGGACCGTGCTGCTAAAATCATTGTAGAAGGGATCAGAACGAACGAGCTTATGAAATGAAATCAGTGCCAATGAACGTTTGATTTTTCAGACGTACAACATAGTGACAGGAAATCAATTTTGAACATTTTGTTCATTTTGATCAGAAGCAGTTTTTTAAATTGAAAGATGGCAAGACATTTTTATAAAGGCAGATTTCGAATTTCAAAATCAAGTGAAAATATTGTTCCACATTTCCAGTTTAAAAAAAAAAAGAACTTAACACTCCCTTATCAACGAATCTAGAGAAATATATGCATGCCAAGTTGAGGATCGAACCTGATTATCTGTTCATCAAGAAAATTCAGTAGCCGATCGCCTTGGCAAACACGATTCGCACCCGAGGGTTCATCGACTCGACATGATGAAGTCGACGCTCCGAGATCGTCCGTCACGAAATAGTCACGCATCGAAACCTCTTGATCTTCACTCGATTTTTGCGCCAACCCTAGATTGTTATCCTCGATATCGTCATCAGCACTAAGCTCCGAGCCGCGAAGCAAGGCGAGCAGCCGATGCGTATGCCTGAGCTCGCACTCCACCAGCCGGACCCTGGCGGCCAGATCGCGGATCATGCGGTAGCACCCGCCGACGCGGTCGAAGGCCCTCACGTTGGACTCGAAGATGATGGTCTCCATGGCGACCTTGCGGACCTCGGGCGGGAGGAGCCTGGTCAGCTCGTGCATGTTCCTGAGGCCGTAGAGGGAGCGGGCGTTGGCGAAGGTCTGGGGGAGGGCGGCGGGGAAGAACTCGGCCCATTGGCAGTCGGGACGGCACTTCCGGCGCTGGTGCCGGCACGCCGCGCACGCCCGGGAGTCGGGCTTGTTGGCGCTGGCGGTGGTCGGCATGGCCGTTCTGGCTGGTCGTTTGCTTTTAATTGTGATAGGGGAGTGATTTGCGGGGGGAGAGAGATGCAGAATATCTGCGCGTGGGAAGTGGAGCAAGTGAAGAGAGAGAGAGAGGGGGGGAGAGATTTCATATCAAGTAACCGAAAGGTGTTAGTGTGTGAAATGGTGGATATGGAGAGAGAGAGAGAGAGACAGGGAGAGGCGGTACGTGGGGGAGTGTTTGTTATTGATATTTGGTGCATCTCTTTGATCTATTTTGACTGAATGTTCTTGCTTGTATCTTGCCATCCAAGCAAAACAAGGGTTAAGACTTTTCTTTTCTTTTCTTTCTTGCCTTTTCTTATACTTCATTCATATTTCCAAAAATATGTTGATCATCCCTCTCTGTTAAAGCTGAGTAGGAGAGTAGGAAGGGATGTCAATTTTTGGGTTCCGAATATAAATATATATAATGTTGCAATCTAATATACACTTCGTTTTTAAAATCAACCTCCTTAGCTTTACCAAGTAATGTTGTTTTGGCAAATGTTTAATCTGAGAAAATCTCTAATTTTGTATCCTAAGGGCTTGTTCAATATAACTGATAAATTAAGTGTTTTAAATATGAGCAATAAGGAATTCAAGTCTTGCGAATGAAAAAAAAAAAATTATTTAGATTGATTATTATTGCTTCCTTACCAAACAAGAAATTGCGAGCATAGGTTTTAACAAATTTGATTGGCAAGATTCTAAATATCATCAATTACCTTTTCCACTTGATGAATTAAGTAACTCTTTATTTTCTTATTTTTATGTTAAGTGATTTTTTTTTTTTATTAAGTGAATCTTTCTAAGTCGATGTTAATTTCTTGATCAACCTAGCTTAATCTCATTAAGTGCTAAATTCTTTTTAATTTTAAATACTTAATCGTGTTATTAGACAGACTTTCTTTTGCATATCTTAATAACTATCCTTAACAAATCTTTAACTCTGCATTTCTAAGTCTTATCCATTTTTTGGTAACAAATCTTATATTGAGTTATGCTTATTTTGGTAATATATGTCTAAAATTAATTTTTTTTATACGTAGATTCTATTTCGAAATTTCCATATAATATGTTTCTAAATATAATTGCTTATAGCGTGCTTTTGAAAGAGTATATAACACATAAAGATACCTATCTCATATATAAGTTAATAACATTAGAAGATCAATTTAGCGGCCTCACATTTGACAAATAAATGAAAATGAATGCATATTTGGCAAAAAATTATAATACCATAAGATCAATAAATGAATAAAAAAATCCATCATCACAAAGAAATAAGGTCATATGACATGCTTTCCCTAATAAATGAATTAAATTAAATTAGCCATCTTATAAAGGATAAGATATTATATATTTGGAGGTTATATGTCTCCTAGGGTTTCTAAAGCCATCTAGAATATTTCTAAGGATGAACGATTTGGCAAATATATAATGTTCTAGAGAATTTTTGTCATAAATGTTGGTGATTGATAGATGGGAATATGCAATCTTCATCGTCAAATCAAGAGAAAATCTATGGCTGTAATGAGAAGAACTCTTGTATAAATAGCGAGGGAGATGAGAAGAATTATTGTATAAATAGCTCCCTCCCTATTTATTTCTAAGGATGGACGATTTGGTAAATATATAATGTTCTAAAGAATTTTTGTCATAAATGTCGGTGATTGATATCGGCAAATCAAGAGAAAATCTACGGCTGTAATGAGAAGAACTCTTGTATAAATAGGGAAGCTCTCTCCTTCATTTGTCTCACCAGCACGTGAGCAATAAAAACATTCTTTTCCAAATCTTTTCTCTCTAAACTTTTTAATCGAACACATTAAACACACTTATGTCCTTATTAAAAACTTAGTCGTAAATAGGAGTAAATAAGGTTATGATCACCTTTGTCATTTAATAACTAGGTTATTCCACCACATGCTCATTGCTCTATTCCTGAGAATGAACTTTGTAAATGAAATTATGGCGGATGGAGTATGACTTTACTTAAGAACTGAGCTGAAAACTTCAGTACAAACTGGCTTAGAAATCAAAGTTCATAGGTGTTGATACCTAAATTTTAGCATTCCAATTAGTAATTTGTTGCGTAAAAAATTAGGGATTAATCTGGCCTCTAATAAAAATAATTTCTATTAAATTGCATAGCTTATAGATATTAGGAGAATTTGCATTAATATTACCAGGTTTACTATATTTTTATTTTATTTAATTTATATCTTTATTATTATTATTATTATTATTAACAATGAATTAATTATTTTTTCAAAAAAGAGCAGGGTTGAACCAGGATTGGGCGTGCCCTGCCCCTCCTTCTTTTTTTCTTTTCCTTTCTCGGGCCTAAGCCCAACCCATTCGTTTCTTTTTTTCTTTTTCTCGGCCCAACCTTCTTTGTCGGTTCAACCTCTCCTCTTTTCTTTCCCTCTTCCTCCTGTCCTTGATGATGGCTACAGGAGCACGAAGCGAAGGTATAGGGCAGAGCATGGAAGAGGGGGTTGGCCAACTAGAGTTGGTGATTAGGCCAAGTTGAGGCTATGCGCGCTTGTCGATGGTCCTTAAAAAAGAGAGGGAAAGAGCTGGCAGAGGCCAAGAGTTGAGTCCGGATCGAAGGCAAATAGAGCAGAGGGGCGAGAGATGAAGAGAGACACGAGCCGAGAGGAAGCATAGAAGAAAGAAAGCCAAGAGCGCTTCTTATGCCCAAATCCTATCCATCGCAAGCCGATTTCGCATGGTGCGGGGCTTAGGACTTTATTTTTGAATTGGATTTCGGCTAAGATACGAAGGATGAGTTGGCTTTTGAAGAAGGCGAGACGCAGTTCCGAGCATAAATTGGTCAAGAATCGAAAAGATCAATAAAAAAAAACAAAATTATCTATCATAAATAGAATAATATTAGCTGTTGTCCCTAAAGTTGAAAATGGTGCGCCAAACCGAGAGCAACAATAGTAGGACCCGGGTCCTCCGCAAGATCGCCTGCAGGGTTTCTTTCATGCATTTGTCGAACTACGGGGTTCCCTAGATCATCAAAAAAAAGAACAAACAACAACAGGACCCGGTTGCTAATTGCGTGTATGCATAACGAAATGTATAATAAGTGATTATTGTTATAATTTAAAGGTGGTATGGACAACCCTTATGACAAATTACCTTCTCGTAGAGTCCTTTTGAATTAGTTGTTTTCTCCGATATAATTTGTTTGATGAGTATTTTTTTATTAATTTGCTAATTTGTAGTAAAATATGTGTTTTCATCTTATTTACATCATGTTCACATTATTTGTTTGTTAAATTTGTGTCATTATGTTATAGAGAAAACTCCAAATAAGGACTGAAGTGAGGCCATTTTTTAAAAAAAGGGCTCAAGGTGTACTTTATTTCAAATGGTCTGAAGTCGTCAAATTTGTCTCAAATAAATGCCTGATCTTGCCGGCTGGCCAAACCAAACGTTCATTGGCCAATGAACAAGTAATTTTTCCAGCAATCCAAACATGGGCAATTTTGTCCAAAAAAAAAACGATAGAAATAATAAACCCTAAAATTCAGAAAAACACCAAATACATTTTTTTTTTCTTCTTCCCATCTTCTTCGTTACTTTTGTGAAGAGATGCATTGTTAGTGAAAATACCAAGTCCATATGAGAATTGCAACTTTTCAGAATATATGACTATTCGTGGTATGTCGTTTAATCAACTTTTGAACAAGCAGTCATGTATTATTTAAAAAAAAAAATGAATTCTGCTGAAAAAATAGAAAAGAAAATCGAGAACGTTTGTGATAAAATGATGACCGCAAGTTGTCTGATTTAACTGAATTTAAACGTGAAACGGTGTCTCATATTGCAACGATGAGAGGCTGTATGGTGGTCAGAAGTGAAGGGTTGTCTTAGTTTAATTCATATCAGAAAAGGGTGTCTATCACTTTACGAAGTTCGAGGATTTGTGACTTTGATACGATTTGCATCGTTGAGAATGAACTACAGCGAAAATGCACACTGTTGCGAGCAAAATCTCTTCTAGAGATTCTTAGAAAAAATATACCTCAAATGTCAAAACTTAACATGATGAACACATAAGTGTTAAAACAAGTTATACTCAAGTGTCACTTTTTTTGAAAATTGAACACTTTTGGTGTGTATGATTACATTTATGTTTCAGGAACAATTTTTGTTTAGAAACAATTATACGAGTTTTTGAGTATTTGAATGCATTTAACAATTGAACAAAATTTCTATTTTCAGAATAAAAATGCATTTGGCATGCCGCCATCTCCCCGCCATCGTTGGAAGGTGGGGGAGGAGGGTTGGCCGGGGCCACCGAGCCCTAGCCGAGGGTCGGCAGCCCCAACTGACCGGTGGCGAGGGCCTTCATGCCCTCGCCTCAGATCTGGGCAAGGGTCTTTGTGCCCTTGCCGCTAGTCACCAGGCCGCCGACCCCTCGCTAGGGGCTCAACGGCCCTAGCCAACCCTCCCCCCCCTTCCGGCGACAATGGGGAGGCAGCGGCAGTGAGGGCTCAACTCTCAGCCACCGACTACCTTCCTTCTCCTTCTCTTCCTTTTTTTTTTTTAAAAAATAAATATAAATATAAATTATTATTATTATTATTATTATTATTATTATTATTATTATTATTATTATTATTATTATTATTATTATTATTATTATGTTTT
Organism: Eucalyptus brandiana; assembly: GCA_014182725.1. Lineage (NCBI taxonomy): Eukaryota > Viridiplantae > Streptophyta > Magnoliopsida > Myrtales > Myrtaceae > Eucalyptus > Eucalyptus brandiana. The sequence continues at coordinate 38,401,357 of CM024670.1, forward strand.
AAATTTGTATTAATTAATTTTTGTTTTATATTAAAATTCAAATTATACCAAAATGATGTCGTTTTAGCCGATTTAAGGGCTTTATTTTGGCCAACTATAGAAACAAAGTCGTTTTTGGTGAATTAGAGCTAACTCAGCTCTCTGGTGAGCCACGTAAGCGAATAATATTAATATTTAATTGCTACATATGATTTCCGGGCTTCACCGGAGGTGGCATTCAGGTGTCCCACTTTTCTATGAAAGTGGCATGTAAGTGTCTCTTTCATAACAAGTGTTCCTTTGTGCAAACTTTTGGCACTTAAAGCGATCTTTTACCCTTCTTGATGGGGAACCAAGACTCGTTGCTGATGCTCTTCCCATTGTCGTCGTAATTGTGGCTCACAAGCCCCGACGTCATCGCTCATGCCGAGCTTCATAACCATCGACCTAGAGAAATAAGTGGCCCACCGAGATCCATGCTTGCTCCAGAAGTCACCTTGTCTTCTCCAGAAACGGGCTTCCGTGACACCCCAGGTCCATGTCAAGGTTGAACTTCGGGAGCAGCAACTTCCGGGAAATGCTACTCAGTCCTCTTGGGGCGGTGGCGTGACCATGCTGAGAGCGATGTCACGGCAGATCACGGTTGCCTCTGAATCTGATTGGCCCCCTCGGTGTAGAATGTAGACGTTCACGAAAGCATGGGCTTCCGTCACAAAGCATTCGACCTGTTTTTAGAACAGATAGATTGTCTGTTTAAGGTCCGTTGATTGCCCAGCTTTCATAGAATACTTCAGTTAGTAAACACCTACCGAACGCGAGTGTGATATTTAATAGTCTATGACACAATTTATGCCAATAATTCCATAATGCTGACCTCCCAAGAACGTGGATTGATTTTTATTGAGAGACGTCCAATATTTAAAAAGATGGCACGCGTGACCATCTCTCGTCTCCAATCCTAAGAGAAGACGAATTCTTTAACACTGTATTATTAAACTAATGGACAACAAGGCAATAAGAAAAGTCTAAATGCTTGACGTCTTTTTGCATATAATGGTTCGAGGGAGGACCCTACTCTTGTCCTGCTTTGGAGAACATGGCCTCCACACTTTTTCTGGCCATTGGCTGCTTGTGTTGTGCTCTGTTCAGCAATGGAATCGGAGCTGAACTCGAAGCATCACAGAGCAGATCTTTTACGACTTCAAGAGCGCAACCTTACAGAACCTCCTATCATTTCCAATCTCCTGGGAATTGGTTAAACGGTATGAAGTTTATCATGTCGCCTCTAATCTGTTCATTCTTTTATCGATGTTTAATCGAACCTTCTCTCTCTCCCCCTCTGTTTTCCTTTTCTGTGCTGATGCTATTACGAGACACGTTCTGAATCTGATCGTGGAGAGCGCAAATGGGTGCTTTTTTGTCCTGCAGATCCTAATGGTAAGCCTTGCTGATTTTGAGCAATATCGTTGTTCTGTTCCTTCTTTTAATGCCTACTGATCACTAGAGCTTAACCACAGCATGTTCAAACGACATGTTCACTGCCCACCAGAAACAAATTACAAAAGAATAAAAAGAATTAGTGGCAAAATAGAGTTTGAAGAATTCTTGAATGTTTCAATCATATCCTGACTTTGATTGATCTAATCAGGTCTTATGTATTACAAAGGGGTTTACCACTTGTTCTACCAGTACAATCCTCACAGTGCGCTCTTTGGTGATGGTATAGTATGGGCGCATTCGGTTTCGTATGATCTAGTTAACTGGGTTCACCTTAATCACGCCCTCGAGCCAAGCGAACCTTTCGACTTCATCAGTTGCTGGTCAGGTTCTGCTACTATTCTTCCAGGGAACAGACCAGTCATTTTGTATACTGGCATAGACGCGAATTATAGTCAAGTGCAAAACTTGGCGATTCCAAAGAATGAATCCGATCCCTTCCTACAAGAATGGGTCAAGTTCTCTCTGAATCCAATTATTGTTCCTCCCGAAGGAATTGAACCGGACAATTTCCGAGACCCGACGACCGCGTGGCAGGGTCCAGATGGTAAATGGAGGATCATAGTTGGAAGCTGGAAGAACGATAAAGGAATGGCAATTCTTTATCAAAGTGATGACTTCTTCCACTGGTCTAAATCCGAGCAACCTCTTTTCACATCGAAAAAAACCGGCATGTGGGAGTGCCCGGACTTTTTTCCAGTATCCACAGAAAGCACGAATGGCGTGGACACATCGATCCTGAACGCAAGCACTAAGCACGTGATGAAGGCAAGTTTCAATAGTCACGATTACTATGTGCTAGGCACTTACAAACTTGAGCTGGAAAGGTTTTTACCAGATGATGACCTTGGGGGAGCTAGTATGGACTTAAGATTGGACTACGGGAAGTATTATGCTTCCAAATCGTTCTTTGACAGTGCGAAGAACCGGAGACTACTGTTTGGATGGGTTAACGAGTCGGATAGTACAGAGGATGACATAGCAAAGGGTTGGTCTGGACTTCAGGTGAGTTGAGTTGCATAATGGAAATTGCGATTTAATCGGATAGTACAGAGGATGACATAGATATGTTTGAAATTTTATTTGGCAGGCTCATGTGTAGAAAAGTCAGCTTACGAACCAAATTTCATTTGTTTTGCAGGCATTTCCAAGAGAAATTTGGCTAGACAGAAGTGGAAAGCAACTGATACAGCGGCCTGTGGAGGAAATCAAAACTCTGCGTGACAAAAATGTTGGTGTTAAGTCTCTGGGACTCGACGGAGGTTCAACTTATGAAGTTTCAGATATCACTGCTTCACAGGTGCCTGAATGGACCTATTGCATCTTATAGTCATCTGGACTTGTTTATTTCATACATATGACGCCCTTGCTCTAAATTTACTTCTCTCTGTTTTTCAACGTAAATCAAAAGGTGGACGTTGAAGTTGCCTTTGAATTGCCCAAATTGGAAGAAGCTGAGCTCATGGATCCAAACTGGATCGACCCCCAAATTCTGTGCAGCGAAAAGAATGCATCAGTTAGTGGCAAGTATGGACCGTTTGGTTTGTTAGCTTTGGCGACGGAGGATTTGGGAGAACAAACGGCGATATTCTTCAGAGTATTCAGAGGCCAAAACAGATACGTAGTCCTGATGTGTAGTGATCAAAGCAGGTAAAATGCGGGATAGCTTTTTGCGAGCTCTTGCCTTTGTCTTTTTAAAAATTTCCTTGTACTGCGAGTTCATTGTAAAAGATTGGCTATAACAGGTCTTCGTTGAGGAACGAGGTTGATAAGACCACATATGGAGCTTTCCTCGACATAGATCCCCAAGTCGAGAAGATTTCCTTGAGAACCTTGGTACGTTTGTCCGCAATTTTATGGCCTCTGGCCATCGCTTTGTCGTCTGATGATTACTTCTGAACAATTTTGCAGATAGATCACTCGATTATTGAGAGCTTTGGTGGGGCTGGAAAAGTCTGCATCACCAGCAGGGTGTATCCAGTGCTGGCTATTGATGAAGCGGCTCGCTTGTATACTTTCAATTATGGAACTCTTAGTGTACGAGTCGAGCAACTGGATGCGTGGAGCATGAGGAAAGCCCGTATTGGTCATGGAGAAAGTTTGAGCTATGGAGAACCATCGGCATTTCGGTGCGAGAATATCTCATCTGGCGGATCTGAGGAGGGTCAATCCTGTGCAGTGTAGCCGTTACATCATGAGGAATCCGCTTCCAAAATTTCAAATGCCCAAAGCGAGACTGATTTTAGTGTTTTAATCCATGTTTTCCCACTATGCGTCATGAAGTGCCTTGAGATGTATCTGCAGATTCGCTGCATTATTTCCTGACCACGCAGCAATTGGAATCAATAAAAAGTTGTGCTATTTTAAGTTTTTTGTAATACAGAATCAATATGGATGGTATGCTTCTGCAAAATAGTCCTTCTCTGCTCCTCCTTTATTTTTGCCTGGGGAAAGGAACCTTAATAGTTGGATGGGTGATACCCCCCGTGAGCACCAGGAGAAGCAGTATAAAAATAATTTCTCTGAATCACTGTCGACCCTTGAGCTGCTAAGTGGGTCAGAATGCTCTTGTGAGTCTCCAATCTTAACACATATCTTTGTCCAATCAATCACGAGCCTCATTATGATTCATAATATAAGAGTTTAAAAAATGCTTAGCAAAACAACAAACGAGATGAACTTAAACTTTGCTATCCGAAAGGCATCCCTTAAACTTGGACTTTGTCAGGTAGAGTCTGGCTTCAGTAATCTATTCGTAGACTGTTTTTTAATTGCTTGCTTGATTGATAGTCTTTGGTCTCTCCCAGAAAATACAAGCGGATCTCCATGTGCATCATTCGCAAGTTGGCATTGAAGTCACACTGCCCTAAGTATTAGAAAATTGTCCTGATAATATTGTAAGAATTAAGAAATACATGTTGCATAACTGGTCCAAGAAATGTGGTTTTTTATATGCAAGTTGTTGTCAGATCTATTTCTCCGAACACCCTTTGATGTAAACAGAAAAATGCTTAAATGTAGACTGAGAAAAACTTGCTTACCTGGAGATTATTGGCAGTTGTTCCAGAAATGAAATTGTTCCTGATATATGTTGTAGGATTATTCTGTGCAGGAGTTGGATATGGAGCTGAAGTTGGAGACTTTGATCATGTTCAAAGAAATCTTCAATCCAATTCTACAGATCAGCCTTACAGAACTGGATACCACTTCCAACCTCCGAGAAACTGGATGAACGGTGCTTTAATATATACCCTTCTCTTGGAACTTCTTTTCTGTTTTAAGGCCAATGAGTTGTTGATTCTTGATTTGACTCTGTTCCTGGCTTTGTGCTATCCGGCGCAACTCCATATTTTGATGAACAATGACATGACACTGCAGATCCAAATGGTGAGTTCTTCGAATTTTTTAGCATCTCATTGGTGTTAAAAGTCGCATTGAATGTGTTAAGAAAGACAAGACAGAGGCCTTTACAAATAAATCAGTAACTTTGTAAAGCGTAATTTTTATTTTTTTTACAAGTAAATTCATGTCTTTCAACAACAAAGGTTGACATTCAATGTATAAAGATAGAAGTTAACTGCTGTGTTGGCTTTATGAAATTTCTTTTTATATCACAGGACCAATCTATTACAATGGAGTCTACCATCTGTTCTATCAGTATAACCCATATGGTGCTGTGTGGGGTAACATAGTGTGGGCTCATTCAGTATCTTACGATCTGATCAACTGGGTGAACCTGGAGGATGCAATTTATCCGACGGGGCCTTTTGATGTCAATGGATGCTGGTCTGGTTCGACGACGCTTCTTCCTGGGGGCAAACTTGCCATATTTTACACAGGGAGCGACGTGAAGAACCGTCAGGTCCAAAACTTGGCAATGCCCAAAAACGCATCCGATCCATTGCTCCGCGAGTGGGTCAAATCGCCTCATAACCCGTTAATCACTCCACCATATGGAACTGATCCTAATTTCTTCAGAGACCCAACAACTGCGTGGCAAGGCGAGGACAAGGCATGGCGCCTTCTAGTTGGAAGCCAGATTAAAGGTCGAGGGACCGCGATTCTTTACAAAAGCGAAGACTTTATTAGCTGGAGTATGATCGGGAGCCTGTTTAATTCTTTGGCCAAGACCGACATGTGGGAATGCCCGGATTTTTATCCTGTTAGTATTAATAGCAGGAATGCGGTGGAAACCTCAGAGCAAGGGGAGTGGACCAAGCATGTGCTCAAGGCAAGTTTCAACTCTCACGACTATTACATACTCGGGAACTACGATATGAAAACAGACAGATTCTCTGTTGAGAATGACTTCACCGTTTCAAGTTCGGGCTTGCGGTATGACTATGGGAAATTCTATGCTTCGAAGACATTCTATGACAGCGCAAAAGAGAGGCGTATTCTGTGGGGCTGGATAAATGAGTCCGATAGCAAGTCATCGGACATTAAGAAGGGATGGTCAGGACTTCAGGTACTTCTGATTTTCCATAGTTCTGAAATGAACTTGACCTAAGGTTCTATTTATGCTATGTTCCTGCAATCATTATCAGTGATTAATTGGTTGGCAAAAAAGCAGTTTTTCCCGCTTCACCTTGAGCCAGTAGGAAAGTACATATATTGTACTTGTCATAAGTAGTTCGATTAAGTGGTCCTGTTATAGATAGATTGAATTTGTGGACAGACTGATGATTTCTGATCTATATTTGTATTATAGACCAGTTGAGTTGCGACATTCTATCTAGTGTTTTTATAGTTGAAACTAATCGCTTTCTTTCTGTTTCCTAGTCGATTCCTCGGAACGTCCTTCTTAGTAAATCGGGAAAGCAATTAGTGCAATGGCCTATTAAAGAAACAGAGAAACTCCATGCTAAGGAGGTGACTGCTTTGAGTAAGGATCTCAAGGGTGGATCGGCAGTCGAAGTTTTAGGCATTACAGCTGCGCAGGTGATTAGTTCAATACATTGAGATAATGTGTAATTATTTACGTTCGCTCGTAGTAATCAGAAGTATTAAACTTACTGCTTTTTGTTATAATAAAGGCAGATATCGAAGTTTCATTCGAGACCACCGATTTGGCCAAGGCTGAGACCATAGATCACAATTCGGTCGATCCGCAACTGCTCTGTTCTAGCAAAACAGCATCTGTTAGAGGCAAACTCGGCCCGTTTGGTTTGTTGGCTCTAGCTTCTGAGGATCTGAAAGAACAAACAGCAATCTATTTTCATGTTCTGAAGAAGGAAGGAAAATTCGTTGTGCTGATGTGCAGCGACCAGAGCAGGTAGGTTTACGGTTCAGGTTCAATTCTCTGCGCGTTTCTGCATATATTCTCTGATCTGATCTTGAGGTTAGCAGGTCGTCATTAATGGGAGGCCTTGACAAGACCTCTTACGGAGGATTTGTTGACATAGACCCCCGTCATGAGAAAATATCTCTCAGAAGCTTGGTACTTCCACTTTCCATTCATTTATTTTTCATCAATCTTGCTACTTTGACGCACTTCATTGGTCAAAGAAGAATCTTCCTCTATCACAGTCGATGGTCCTATGTTAATGACATCTCATATGCCTTAGACAATGACAAAAGTAGGGCTCAATCAATGCGATATTCTTGGGCATTTCCATTCGTCTCTTTCTCTGTGACACTCCCCTAGTGCAATTACTCATTTCTTGAATTATCGACACACAGATTGATCACTCGATTGTCGAGAGCTTCGGTGGCAAAGGGAAGACTTGCATCACTGCGAGGGTTTATCCGAGCTTGGCCATCGGCAATAAAGCTCACCTATATCTGTTCAACAATGGAACAGTCGGTGTCAAGATCTCAAGACTCAGTGCCTGGAGCATGAAAAATGCTCGGATTGCTCCAATCAGCAAAAGAAGAAAGCGAAAAACCGGTTAACTAAAAAATCAATGCCACTCTCTCGCCTCCACTGCTGTTTCACAACCCAAATTGTAATTGAAATAAGGACAAGAAGCAAGTACATGTTTTGCTCGCTTCTCATCTAACCGTTCTTGAGGTCACACTTCACTGCTCATTGCAGACACCACGTACACATCCTGTTCCATCAAACGTTAACAGCACATCGTTTCCTTTTTATTTGGAACTCTCTCTCTCTCTCTCTCTCTCTCTCTCTCTCTCTCTCTCTCTAAAACAAAGTGATCTATGCCAACACGTAAAACAGGGATTTCGGCTGATTGAAGCCATGCTTTTTGAAGATGTTCTAGAATGCAGCTAGGGGAGGTGTCAACTGAACGCACTAGAATTTGAAAGCTCAGGCGAAATGGGCCTCGGCCAAATTCCTTTGTCCATTACCAGAAGGAGAAAATCGGAGGGCGCATGGCGAAAACAAGAATTGAAACAAAATCAATAAATGAAACTGGGTCCCCAAGAAAAAGGAGCCAAAGCAAAGCCATGACCTCACCTCCTTCGAAAAGTGGAGGGGGGTAAAAATACAACCGCTTCAAGTGCTAAAGTGCTCGAAAGAGGCTTTTGGAACCGTTTTCTTAGGCTAAGTGGAAGGCCAAGCCCCACCATTAACAAACTTTGGGTGGGGTTGGGGACATCATCTTTTCCTCCCTTTGAAAAGAATAAGAAAGGACAAGAACAACACCAATACAAATTGTTTTATACTTTCTCTGCATAGTTGATGAGTGTGTGTCTCTGCCTGCGTGTGTCTGTGTGCTCTCCACTGTTCCTCCCCTCTCTCTCTCTCTCTCTAGAGAGAGAGAATCCATCACTAGATTCTTCTTGCAAGTTTTAGGGTTGTGAAGAAGATTCCAACCTCTTGAGTGTCCAGGAGGGTCGTGCTGCACCGCGGCCAATGCATGGCTTCCACGTCTGGAGCCAGCAGCAAATTGGAGTCAGCAGCTGCAACTGAGGACTCTTTTTTAAATTTGCTGGGTGCGCAGGGGGTTTTGCTTGGCTTCTTCTTCCCCCTGAGCGTGTTTCTGCAGAGGTTGCTGTCACGTAGTGTCTTTTCCCGAACCAAAGGGGGGGAGCCTGGGGGCCCAACTGATGTTGGCGTGAGGTTAAGCCGTAACCTAATTTGACACCCCTCGCATCCCTCCCTCCTTTTGCCATAAAAGGGAAAAAAGACATCCTTAAAGAAGAATTCATGGGATCAATATACAACTATATAAAAGAAAAACCTATGTGGAGGAGTGTTCATATGGACTAAGAATAGTTTTTACCGGGCACGGCGCGCGCCTTTCTGCTTTCCAAAAGTTATCGCGACTTTATTCGAGCGTTCGACAAAATTTCTAAAGTTAGAATTCGGCGGAGCCGAGGTGATGTAAAAACTGATTTCCGAAATCTTTTTAATCACTATGGTTTCTCGAAGTAAAATCTGTAATCCTCCTTTTGTTAGAAATTTGGGAATCCTCTGCGAGTGTTGTAGTTATAGCCTTTTATTGGAGTTTTCTCTATTATTTCTAATATATATTTATTTGGACAACTCATGGCTATGTCATAGCAGATGTAAAACGTCAAAAAGATTCAGAAAATTTGTCATCATTTTCGCAAATAAATAAACGAGAATTCCGATATACTTCATCACCTGTCCAACACTATAAAATCACAGACATATTCACTGTTGGCAGTACCACCACATGCTAAAAGCATCAATATAGAACACTACAATATCGCCAAAAGTTTGTTTTATTCGCATTTTTTTTATGTCATAATACTTTATTTTGCTTAAAAGGGGAAAAAATGACAAAAGAATTATGGTCCATGACGCACTGCAGAATATTGTCTGGTGGTTTGGTGACAAAACTGGGTTAAACTTGCCCTAGGTTTAGGTAGTTTTTTGTTTGTCATGTTCTCGGGAGAAGTATTCAGCGTTCTTAAATCTTTATTAAACTTTTGACCAAAAAAAAAAAACCTTTGTTAAACCGACTTTCCTTTTATTTTTTTTACTGATAGGATTCAAATTTCACATAACACGTTTTTCTTAAATAGTAATTAATTATACGTAGAGCGCTCGCGAGCAAATGAAAAATTAATGTATTTTCTTAACTTGTATCACACGATATTTCTCTTTTTTTTTTTTTTTTTTTCTTTTCCTCTTTTGGCTTAAGTTCACGTCAAAATTCACATGACTGTCGGAGCGTGGCATCGTAATGCGCAGGAAACACAAAAAATCTTTCTTTCTTGCATGAGAAAACAGCAAAGTATCTGGCATTCTAGGTCTAGAAAAAACCCTTTTTTCTGCTGGGGAATAGATTCGAGAACTTATTAGTCAAAATATGGCAGATTTTGGAGCTCAGTGGGGCATATATATACCTCATAAGCGTGACATACAAAGCAACTTTTAATGGCTAGAAGGAAGCCAAAAGAAAAATCTGCAGAAAAGGAGAAAAAAAGCTATGCTGTGGTTACTTGATTGCCAACTACAAAACACATTCTCTTTATTCATCTTTATTTAGTTTGTTTACTTCGAGAATCTTGAAACCCTAATCATGGGTTCCACCCTTTAGGACTAGACGAATCTAAGACCTCACCTTTGAAAGAGAAAGATACCGTTTCTTAGTCTCGCAAGACGTATTACTGCTTTCCTCTAATTTTTATATCAGATTCATCGTTGACGTCACTGTATTCTTTTTTAAAGTAAAATGTCACCAGTTTTCACAACATGTGCAGCGTAGGAACACTTATAGAGTAAGTCATAAGTAAGCGTCCTTGGCTAGGTTTAAATTTTATTCACGCGTTGTAAAATTAAAAGTGTATGTCTATATAAATATAACTATAATGAGCTTCACAATAATTGTCGCCATATTGTATATTACACGCTTTGGATTCCTATATAAACCCTAAACTGGATCTATTTAAGAGAAAGCAAAGTGACCCTTTTAGGGTTTGGAGATTTTTGCAATTATTGGACGAACTTTTTCTTAATATGTTGATGGGGTATCATTCTACTTTGTCGTGGTCACGGAGTATTCCAAACCAATCCTCGATGCCTCCGAGATTATCTCACGTTAGCCATACGACCCACAGAATCTTGTCCAACACATGCTAAAGCAAAGAAGGCAGAATTTTAGTTGCTATGTAATGTTCACAAATAATAAATATCTTTTGATAAAATGACCTATAATTGGTATTGTCTACGAGATATATATGATCATACTTAGGTCACGAACAAAAAGAAATTATAGCATACATTAGCGATGTGAAAAAGTTTTCCACAAACGACATCTATCATTAACTTGATGATCGGTGAGAGACTAGGATTAAAATTCTCAAATCAATGGTGAATAAGATCGCTCAGGTAATTTTTTCTTTATACCGGTGATGTATGCTCTAGTTTTTCATGAAGAAAGAGAAGAAAAAAAATTATCTTTTATCACTTTTATAAGAGTGATACTAGGAATATTGACCGATCTATAAATTAATATAGCATATGACCTGCGAGGTGGAAAAAAAGAACATTTGAATTCGATTAATGAGTTCAATAATGAGAGTATGCTATATTAATCACTCATCGGTATATCGAATTTATAATTAGGAGGGAATTCCATGGTTCTTTTATCAACTATCAATCCCAATCGACTTGCAACAGCACCACAATTAAAATTCGAAATCACATGCTCGAGAATTGAGAAAGATTTGCATATCGGTCCAATCAAAAATCAAATACACAAAATTTATCACTAGACAATAAATAAGAATTCATTGGTGATAAAAGACAATATCTCAAACACGTGCCACCGTACACGTGTGTTCAGATGATTCTTCTTCTTCTTGTTCTTCTCCTTCTTCTGCTACTATTTCTACTGCAACTTACAGTTTTGACCATCGAATCAAGCTACGGCAAGCTACAACCAATACAAATATTCTGCTTTTGACCTAATAATGGAAATCATATCATCCCTTTCTTGCATCCTACATATGAATATCGACTTCAATCTAATAGATGGGAATCTCGTACCGGGTCGGAATCCAAGTCCCGCGTTTCCCGAGGTCACAGGCTAGAGGACGCCGACCTCGGCGAGCTTGGGCACGAGGTGGCCGCTGAGGTGGAGGGCGACGAGGGCCTCGAGGCCGCCGACGCAGGTGCCCCCGATGAAGACGGCGGGCGGGGGTTGGGGCCGGCGGTGGGGATGGCGGCGATCTCGTCGTCGTCGAGCTCGATGACGGTGGGGTTGACGCCGATGGAGGCGAGGAGCTTCCTCATGACGTGGCACATGCAGCAGGAGGAGCGGCTGAAGATGATGACCGGGTGCTCCGATATGAGGCGCTGGATCCGGGTCTCCGCCGACTCGTCCATGTCGATGGAGAGGGACGAGGCGGAGGCGGAGGCGGAGGCGACGGCGGCGGCGGCGGCGGCGGCGGCGGTGGGGGTGGCGAGGTCGAGGCGCACGACGTCGTCGGAGCAGAGTCCTTGCATAATAGCGGACGACGCGTCGCCGGAGAGTAGAGAGAGAGGGAGGGAGGGAGGGAGGAGAGAGAGAGGGATTGTCAACGGAGAGAGGGCGAGTGGAAGAGTGGGATTTCTGGTGAATTTTATATAAGAGAGAGAAAGAGAGAGAGAGTGGAAGGTTGCTGATGACGTCACGAAGTTGGGAGTACTGTGTACTGGTGATGGTATTTTTTTTGTTTATTTTATTTTCTTTTCTTTTCCACCTCATATTGTACTGTACAGTTTGCATTTGAAGTCTAATCGATGAGTCATACGGTCAAACTCAACTTCTCTCTCTCTCTCTCTCTCTCTCTCTCTCTCTCTCTCTCTCTCTTTTTTTGTGGATTATTTTTCACTACTGTTTTTTTGGGTCATAATTTTTCGCAAGTTAGATTCTCAAAATTTTCACCATCTAACGTATTTTGTGAACAAGTAGAGCGTTCATTAGGGATAGTCGATTTTAAAGTGGGTACATTCTAACTTAGGAATATAGAGTCTACATGTCGGAATCAGTTTTCTTAGCAATCGACTAAAATCGAAGAGGCTAGTTTTAGGCCGATCCAAAGTTGACAGGAGAACTTGGCTTACATTTTCTTTTCTTTTTTTCTTTTTTTTTTCAAATTTTGAACAAATTTTAAGTAATATAGTTGTCATGTTACCAAAACATACCACGTGAATAATTTGAGGCATAATGATGAAAGCATTGATGGGATTTCCTAATCTAAGTTTAAAACTCATTTGTGTTACCTTTTCTCACACAAGCTTACAAAAAAGTTACATGTCAATCCTACTCGAGAACTGAAATCACGATATAAAATTGGGAATCGAACTGCTCAAGATGGGAAAATTATAAATAAAAAAAATTATAAACATATTAAACTTTTGTCAATTCAATTCTAAATCTTTCAATTTTGCCAGTTAAATCATAAATCTTTTTATATTTTACTAATTGAGTCTATTTGGTCGATTTAACCAAAATTCGCTAACATGGATGATCATTGTTGACGTGTTACTTTTTTAATAATATTTTAATGATTTTTTTTATGGTTTTTTCTTCCTTTTTTACTTTTCTTTGTTTTTGTTTTTTTTTTGGTTTTGGAGTTAGGATTGGCAAGTCTGGCCAACTGACCCTCTTTGGCCATAGACAAGAGCTAGCAACCCTCGCTAGCCATAGGCGAGGGCTTGGTAGCCGTAGCCCTCACTAGCCCTTCCCCTATGGTCAATGAGGGCCACCAAGCCCTCCCCTGGCCAGATCAAGTGAAGGTGTCATGTGCCCTCACTTTGGTCGGCAAGGGCCGTGAGGCTAGCCACTCTTGCTAGCCCTCTCTCAAAAAACCTTTATAAAAAAAAATTCAAAAAAAAACCATGAAAATTCAAAAAAAATATTAAATTTCATTATAATATAATTTAAAAAAAGTGTCATGTCAGCATTGGCCATCCACATTAGTGAATTTGGTTAAAATTGATTGAATGGACTCAATTGACAAAAAGATTAAAATGTTTATGATTAAATTGATGAAAGTGCAATAGATTTAAGACTTTATAGACAATTTTCCCGATCAAGATTGATTTCCCAATTTTTCCATCTTGAAGCCTACCAGGTCTCTGAAAAAAAAAATGAGAACCAACCTAGAACTAATCGGATGAAGCCGGTTCGATTCAATTGTCAGACCGAACTCATCAGGTTGTTAGCCCTCAGTGTTTGTAAGCTCAATGTAGCTTGATTTAAAACTTGAGCTACTCAACCCCCACAACATAATTATGATGACCTCAAGTAGCCTAATGATATTCATTGAGTGATTTTGAATTAGGATTCTTTTCTCTCTCTGTCGGCAAAGTCCCTCGTCTCCCAAAATTAATCCCCCTTTTGAAGCTCTCATGTAGGCCCTCAGCTTTAGAAACTAAAACTGAGAGCCTACTTAGTTTTTTATTTTCTTTTTTTCTTGTTTTGATTGTCTTTTCTTTTCTCTCCCGATCTATTTTGGGAGTTTGTGTGTAAATATATTTCTGCAACTAATTGGGTGAAAATGGAGACTAGTTCAGTCAATAGATATTAAAAAGGATGTTCGTGACGTGGTTGCACAACCTCTTCAAGATTAGGTTGCTCTCCTCTCCCAATTTAGATTTAGGTCTAGATCTAGGAGTTTCTTACAAGTATTTAATCTGTATTTTTTTTTCAACATACTGATATTGGTGCATTTGCATGGAAATGGTGATGAGGACATTAAACCCAAACGTGCATCGCAAGCCGTTACAAATGAAGTGAGGGATCTCAGCATGTGTTCATCACTGAATTTGGTGATCAACTATTAAACATTTACCATGATAGTTCTGTTCTTGAGGGATGATAATGTCCCTCTAGCCACAGACTTTGCTTTGTTATTTGCATTTTGACATCTATTTAGTTCGGCAATCATTTGAAATTTACTAGGCTTGAAAATCTTCTATAATTCTTGAGCATTGTTTTGAAAAATGAATGGAATTTTGTTTTTTGATAAAAAAAAAATAAAAAAAGTAATCTAAAGATCCGGCTTGGGCTCCTCACGGGCATCTTGCGTCTTAACTCACTTCATGGCCGTAGCTAGTAAAGTTGTATGGTTTTATACGAACAAGATCGTTTTAGATAAGCCATCGTGGAAGATCTCTTTTCCTTTAGGCTTTGATTAGACCCCACGAATTCACCCAAACTTTCACATCTACGGGCATCAGATAAGGAAACATAGAGTGGCGAGAATGTCCCCTGGCCAAAGAATTTACGCTTGTTACCGGGGATATATCGCATTGAAACCAAACTTCCAGCCAATCATTTAAACCTCGGGGCTTTATAGCCAAAAAAAAAAACCATTTAAACATTAACGTTTTCATTTTAAAAGCTACACAATTGTGAGGAAAAGGCACACAATACACTACGCTTTTTTCGTGAAAAATGTGACATTTTTGAAAAATATTTTCCAAAAATTATTTATTAGGAAAATGACAATATATTCCAATGTTTGGTCAAGATCTAAAAATGAATTGGAAAATATTTTTTATAATTTGATAAGAAAAATCTTATTTGATTTTTAAATAAATATATACTATTTGGCAACAGTAACTTGCACATGGGTAGTCATAGAACTCAGCATGGGTGCTGGGGTCTCAAGCCCGGATCCCCAACTTCCACGCACAAGCACGACACTAGTCTTGAGTACCGAAACCAAACCCAAGAACTCAATGACCGTGCTTAGCTCCCTAATAGCTCGGCCTAACCGCCTAGCATCTATCGAGGCTATGCCTAGGTCTATCAAGGTCGAATCCCAAACCCAATGCCCGAGACTTGATCCCTTGCTCCCGAAATAGGGTCCATCAAGGTCCAGCCTGAGACCTTGGCACACATGCTTGACTCCATTGAGGTCAAGCCTTGGTCCCTTGACGCCCCTAGGTGAGGCCCAACACCGATGGACCAAGGCGTGAGCACTGGGGACTCAAGCAAGGGCATGGGAGTCTTGACCTTAGCCATGATGGACCCGAGCATCCGCGTGAGGTCTGAGGCTCGGCCTCAATGGAACTAGGCACGAGCTTCAAGGACTTGGGCCCGACCTTTATAACTGGAGCCAAGCATGGGCACTGATGTCTCAGACCTAACCTCAATGGACTCAAGCACAGCCTAAATGGACATGGGCTTGGGCATTGCAGACCATGTCCTATTGCCAAGGGCTCGAGAATGAACATAGGATTCCCATACCCAAGCATAGAGTTTATGGTTTAACCATTGATATCAAATCAAGTTTTGGAAAATAATTTCTATTTTTTTAAATAAAAAAACATATTCCTAAATACAAGCTTTGATAAGAAGGAAAGCCCATTCCATTGATTAGGAATATATTTTTGATTGACTCATTTTCATAAGAAATTTAAATAACATAAATAAAAAATATTTTCCATTGACTCATTTTCCTAATCAATTTAAACGGCAAAACTTAAGAAAATTATTTTTCTAAAAATATTATTCATGAAATAAATGGAGCTTAAATCATGTTCTCGTGTCACTAATAATAAATGTCATGGTCAATCATCCAAGTTTTGTCCCACTATGTCCATGAGGTTGATATGGTGTTTCACGATTCTTGAGTAACCGAAAGTGTGCTTCCTCGATCATAAAAAAAAGAGAGTAGCTATTCACGGTGCACAATCTATCAAGTGCAATGCCATCTTTCTACATTTTTATTCTAGATTTGATACTATTTAAGAGACAAGATGTGATGCAAACTTTTTAAGCGAAAATCACACTGAATTAAAAAGTAGTTATTGCATATCAATATAGATCTAACAACAACATAAAAGCAAGACCGCATGAGCTAGCACGCATCATAATCGCGATAAGGATAATTTTGCAACTTTCCTATTAGACCTTTCTCATAAAGTAAATTGACCGTTGAAATTTACCCCCTCTAAAGTCGTTAGTAAATCTAATCGCGGTCTGCTGGGACGCTAGGCCCAACCCTGACTCCCCTAAGCCCCGGAAGTACAAATCTATGTACGTACCTGAACATATAAAATCTCAATTTTAGGAAAGGGAACATTGTTGTGGGGGGGGAAAGAGGGGGAACCAATCGTGGTAACTATAAAAAAAATGTACGATGGGCAACAATGTTAAAACACCAAAAAAGCAGGGGGCGAAAGTTGATTTCCCCGCAAAGTGCCGGGCGAGAGGGTCCTCCTCGTCTTCTGCCGTTTCACTGGCTCGCCGGTGCCCAAAACGGAAAGTGCGAGCCGAGCCGAGCCGAGCCGAGCCGTCAAACCAGACAAAACCCCCCTCGTCACGCAGTTTCGAAAGTTCGATGACGTAAGCAGTTGCGAAAGAGAAGGGGCGGGCCCCGGCGGCTGACATGCGCCGGGCGCGCCCTCACTTCCGCTTTTTTAATTTTCTTTTTCCTTTTCTTTTTTTTTTTTTTTTTTTTTGCCTTTTGTGCCTTCCAGGGTATCGCGAGGGGGCTGCACTTTCCTCGTCATCACGGGCGCCCCTGCGGCTTACACGTGGCGGGTGCGGTTCCCCTTCTTTCCTTCAAGCATGGAGTGGGGGCGGCGGGAAGGCTAGTGGGACCCACCCGGGGGTGGTTTTTTTTCTAGTAGATGCCACGTCATCGGCGGAGAGAACGTGCACCACCTCAGATCTCGTTGATGATGTTTTGGGATTCATTCTGAATTATTGGAGCATCCGATCGAATTAGACGGGAGGGAAGAATGGTGGGAGGTGGTGCTCTCGTCTCGCACTAGGAGTGGCGAAATACATGTCGGATTCATATTTTAACACGTATTTAATGATGTGAACGATAAACGTGTTAGTCAACAATTTAATGAATTTCATACGAGTTTTAACTTGATCATAAATAGTCGAAGGTATTTGCATTAGGTACTGACCCTCACCAGATTTAGAAAAGAAAAAGGAAAAGAAAAAGAATGAAGAAAGTAAAAATATTTAAAATACAATTTTTTGTCAAAATGGGTTTTTTAGTAATAAAAAGTAAGGTCGGTTAGGATTGCTAGATTTGTATCAAATGAAAATGGGTCAAATTTTTTTTTTTTTTTTTTTTTTTTTGGTTATAGGTCAAAATGGGTTAAATTGATCAATTTATGTTAGATTTTCTTTTACATGACTCGATCCACATTTTAAACAAATATATCTCTCTTTAATATAGTTAGCTAGGGTCTAGACATACATGATTTGATGAACTAATTCATGGGAATCATTAATGTCTTTCTTTCCTCGTGATGTCATGAATAATACTTTTTAATTTGTTGAAAACGAGCCGTGTCTTCAAAAGCCACGTATAAATGTGATAAAGAATTGAATTGAGGCAACTATACCATATCATCTTTGAGCACATCGTGCTCGTGTATGTGTTGCTTTTTAGAAGATATTGGAATCCCATGTCTTCGCATGATAAGGTGCACAATCACTTTTACCTTTTCTATTTCTATGATTTGGAGCATTTTGCCAAAAATAAATCGACTTGTTCTCCCGATTCCTAATGATGTTGGCGATTTTCTTACGCTAACAATCATGATGAATTATATCAGTTATGTTATGTCATGAAGTAGCAATTTTTAACCTTAATTTCTCGCTTAAAAGTCATGTGATTTCAATTTCTGGCTAAGTTCTATGAATCATCAGTCTACATGACTTCTCGGTTTCTAATAATCATGACAGATCAAAGTTAGTATATAATGATCAATTCATGTGTGGTCGGGAATATCTCATGACACGGAGTCAGTCGGGTTTTTAAAATTGAAAATCTTGGAATATGTCGCCGACCTTGCTTCTCTCACCAGTATTACGTAATGGTCCATTGATCCTTGGTCTCGACAAGGGCGTGTGTCTCCTCTGCTCACGCTTTCGAACCCAGGAGGCGCGAGCCAATCGCCGCGCGCCACGTGTCGCCCCCCACGCTCCGAGATTCCAACAGGATCGCCCGGGGGAGGAGGGGTGGTGGTGGCTTGTGGACCGCGGGGCCCCCGGCCATCATGGGCGGGTCTTGGTGTCCTTCAACCTCCGCCGTTGATGGTGGCTGCGAAGAGATATATATGTATATCGGTGTCTGCCACATGTTACAATAAAGGGAAAGGGGGCTTAGTAGTAGGCATTTCCTTGCATCATCAAAGTCGCAATATATACTGTAGGGCCCACCCCCCTTCCTCATGCCCCACGTCACTCCATTTCATTTCACCCGCAAAAGAAAGGGAAGCCCGAGGAAAGAGAGAGAGGAAAAAAGGAATCTTGCTTTATTTTTCGAGGTTTTCGCCACCTAACTCGAGAAATAATTCTTGGACAAAAAAAATGGGTCTTTGCCACGTGGGATAATAGTGTTCTAATCACTAGGGTCCGCTAGGCATAATAATTAATTCTAGTCATCTTTGCATTTGAAAGGGGGTTTAGTGAGCTTTGGATGGTTGCCAAATCCCATCATGGTCAAACTCAATCGAAATGACTCGGGGTCCCGTGTGATTTAAATGTTGCACCACTAGAACATAATGCCCATCTAGTTCGTGTCGTAAACATGCTTTCGAACTGACCGATGATCATTAAATTTAACTGATCATCACTCGCTGAGACTCCATTTATTTTGCGAAGAATAAAAACGATTATTTGTATCGTTTGTAATAGTTCTTGAACTAAAAGTATTTTTATTATTGACAATAATTTATGTGTAAATATTTTTGTTTATTCATTTTTATAAACAATATAAGCATTATTTTAGAAAAATTATTTTTCGGATCATTTATTTTTTGCGAAATAAACACATCTTGATTGCAGATTAAGGTATCCTTGTGGTTCTTTCATATCTTGGTTTTGGTCTAGTCAATGCCTTAAGGCGAGCTGGAGAAGGAGCCAATTTGAGTAACATTTGCAAAATGAAATTGACTTTTGGGCCTAAAGTTGTCCCCAAGTTGACACGTTAAGGAATGAAAGTGAAAAGGACAATAAAAGAAATAAAAACGATGGTGACCAATGTTGATCGCAAATAATGCGATGGAGGGTGGACCAAGGAGTGTCCAATAAATAAATAAATGTGTGTGCATATATGTGTGTGTGCATTTATTTATTTTTTTGGCTAAAAAGTGCAGGCCTTGGTCATCTCAATTTACACAAAGTCAGACCCCCAAATTCACGACACATTTGCAAGGCTTCATGATCAACTTGGCTCATTTTAGATTCTGCCTTATCTTTGGGAGATTCATGTGTAGAGCAAGATCTCAAAAAGAATTAGAGCCATCTAGCAGAATTTCTTGAGCTAGGAATGTATCGAATCCATCTTCGATCTTCACATGGACGACTTGTCTATGATTAAAAAAAAAAAGGATAAAAAACAAAACAAAAATTGCTTTTCCTCGACTTTCCAGTTGATAAATGCAAGACGTCTCTACAACCATAAGTTTCATTACATCACTCATTTCCAGTCAGAACATCTAGATACTCGAAATAAATCGGTCTTTTATATGAATATAACCAATTTAAAATTGCTTTTTTTTTTTTGGAGAAAAGAGGAAGACGAAAGCGACTATATTATATTAACCAAAAATCATTTTAAAAAAGAAAAGGAAATGCCATTCTTGGAGGCAATTAGAGGGATAACCTTGGATAATTCAAGAATTAGAGCCATCTAGCAGAATTTCTTGAGCTAGGAATGTATCGAATCCATCTTCGATCTTCACATGGACGACTTGTCTATGATTAAAAAAGAGAGGATAAAAAACAAAACAAAAATTGCTTTTCCTCGACTTTCCAGTTGATAAATGCAAGACGTCTCTACAACCATAAGTTTCATTGCATCACTCATTTTTGGTGAGAATATCTAGATACTCAAAATAAATCGGTCTTTTATATGAATATAACCAATTTAAAATCGCTTTTTTTTTTTTGGAGAAAAGAGGAAGACGAAAGCGACTATATTATATTAACCAAAAATCATTTTAAAAAAGAAAAGGAAATGCCATTCTTGGAGGCAATTAGAGGGATAACCTTGCATAATTCAAGTATATACGCCCAAAACAAAACAAAAAATAAATAAAAAATAAAAAAGGTCAAATGTGGGGTGGGCATCATTTGGGCAAGTGGGCTTTAGCTCGAGCTGCCTCCCACACTGTTCAACAAAATAATGGCCATTTTCTCTTTATGCTCCTTAATTTTATGCTTTTTCCTGTTCGAGAAAGGCGATGACGAAATAACACATTAGGTAAAAAGCTTCCGATAAATAATAATAATAATAATAATAATAATAATAATAATAATAATAATAATAATAATAATAATAATAATAATAATAATAATAATAATAGCAATACTAGTCAATTTGCACGCTTTTAGCTTCCAGGCCGTGTCACCTCCTTCGCCCGGTTAAAAAAAAAAGGGGGCGGGGGGCAGTGGGAGCTCAATCATGACAAAGGAAATTAGGACAAGACAACTATGTGTGCACAAGATTAAAATAATTTTTTTTTTTTAATTTTACTCTTTATAACATTACTTCCTTCGACCACAAGTTTCAAATGTCGCCTTCAAAGCTAACATGGCATTGGTCGTTATGTGGTGGATATTCCTTATAAATATTCGATAACTACTCATCCATCTTCCTTAAATAAAGTCACTTGGGATTCGCGTCAGATGAGCTGTAACAAGCGTGTAGTTTAGATCACCGGCATAATGGTGTTATTGACATGGAAAAAAGGTCCCCAGGGTAGCGGGTAAAATTTAGGTTGTATGACGAAATTTCTTAGGTATCTCGGATAGAGAATTACGTTACTTTGCACTAGACCAAAGCCACGTTAGCTCTATTCATTTGTTGTTGTCTACGTGACAGAACTAAAACGATAGATTTTTTCTTTTTTTTTTAGTTATCGATACAAGTTTGGAATACTGGTGACGCAAAACAAATTTTGGACCTTTCGGTGTAATTATTTTGTTAAGAATGTCGGGCCTAACTATTTAAACTTTACAGGTCATATGCTTTACACCCCAAAAAAAAAAAAAAAGTTCGATGTGATTTGTCATATTACTTATACTCGATTTATTTCACGGGAACTAAATAATTTGGAAAATATTTTTTCTAAAAATAGTTACTTGTATCGTTTAATGTAATTAGTTAATGAAAATTATTTTCATTATCAATAAAAATCTTGTCTGAACATTTTTGTAAACGGCGAAATATTTTTTATTCGTTTATTTTGGTAAGCAATATGAGTGATTATTTTTGGGAAAAAAATTTCCAAACCATTCATTATTTGTAAAATGAACATAATCTTGGCAAGCGAGTTTCACTAAAAACATTTAACACTAGCTTTTTTTAAGGAATTGAAAGTGCTGTCGCGTGTAATTAACAAATGAATGCGTACATAATTGCTACATAGGAACAGAAGTGACGAAATATGCTGGTGTCATGTTTTATTCTGGGAGTATATTCGGATTTATCGGGAGCATGTTCTGTCTGACCTCATCGGAAACCTAAAAAGAAAGGTGCATATCATTTAATAATTCAATACCGGTTTTTTTTAACGATTTATTGTTGTTTTATCATTCCTTGCGGAAGAAAATAGTTCATTGACATCTCCACTTTTGAAAATAAATTTTTTATGATACTTATCTATTGACATGTAATGTTTATAATTTTGAACTTTTTTTTTTGGCTAGTGTGTCAAATGATGATCATGTCCCAAATTTCAATATCGTAAAACGTCTCATGGAAGTAATAGCCATCATGTGGCAACAATAATAGAAGGCACTTACTAAAATGAAGTAGAGAAGATATGAAAGGAGGAGCGAGCAAGTGATAATATCAAACATAGGTCGAAGGGCATTAAGTTTCTTTAGGTCTCTAGAGGCGAAGAGGCACGTAGTGAGTAAAATCGAAGCCGATCAAATTTGACAATCTTAGCATATGATCAGTTCTTATAAGAACACAAGGAAATGACATATTGTCATGTGCCATCGGGGCATCGCTCAACATGAAGCCCGCTAGAAAGGAGTTTAGGTCCATCTTCCTCGACGAGTCGCGATCCGAATCCACCATGCCAAAACCCTCTACAAGTCCAAAGGGACACAAATGCCGAATACAGTTTTGGAAAATCTCATTCTCAGATGAGTTAGCAACTTAGCATAGATAGAGAAAAATGAGCATTAATTCTCCTTTTTTGGGCCAATTTTCTCTTTGGGTTTGCAAGACGTTCACTAGGCCCACCAATTAGGATAGGCGAGTGTGGAAAGTTTGGGTCCATCTTGCAATGTTTTTGTTGGGTTCACGATGGAGTGGATCGGTTAGCTCCTTTGTTGCCAAGCCCAACTCAAGCCCAACTCAGATTTTTTTCATGAAGCGTAGAGCCCGCGTGGCCTTTTGGAGTGATAGTTTTGCCAGCGTCGGCACGTATCGCCCGACGATACTCCCTTTATTTGATGTGGGGCATGGCCCTTTCCCATCCCAATTTACTATCCTAGAAGTCTATCAGGAACCCGTACCTTATCCGAGCCCTTTTCCCTTGACAATTGGTCTCTGCCTTGATTGGATCGGGTATGAGCCTAGTCAATTCAAAAGCTACACATCTACTAGGGAGAATCTTGCTCTATTGCCATCTAAAATGATGTGATGTTTTTGGGGGTGGGTCTTGACTCGTAAGTCATGGAGCAGGACCTCCCCAACCAATTAGGGAGTTAGGATGTCACAAAATATCTCATGTAAAGAACCTATCTAACTGTTAGTGTTGACTTGTATTCTTACAACATTTCTCCTGTTTGATGTGAGATCCAATGCATTTTTGCTCCCTTTGTCAATTTAAAAGTCTGTCAAGAGTCACATCTTGTTCAAACCATTTCGCTTGGACAATCATTCATCGCCTCTCATCGAATCGGGTATGGGCCTAGTCTGTCCATCAAACCATACATTCACCAAAAAAGAAATTCGGTTAAGATGACATTTGTAATGACGCAGCTCATTCTATGTGAGGCAAGTCTCAAAACCAACACTATAATTAGACAAGAAAATGACCATTCAAGGGCAAAAATTGACTTATGACCTTCCAACAAGATTTTTCCCGGTCCATGTTGAACTTGGAATGTCACAGCTCCTCACACCACTTTCACCTATGTAAGGAATTACTTATGCCATAATTTTTCACCTTATCACCAAAAGAAAAAAAAAAAAATTATCATCTCTTGACAAGAAAGAGAAAGAGAGGCCGATTGTCGGCTGTACGGGTTTTTGGGTTAAAAAAAAAAAAAAAAAAAAGAGAGAGAGAGATTGCCATCTCATGCCATATCTCATGATGACAGGAGAGAGAGAGAGAAAGAGAGAGATTGTGGGACCCCATAAATATAATTTTCACGGCTCTGAATTTTCCACTCGGTTTATGCACAAAGTACCGTCGTCCCCCCGCAGAGGAGAGAGGGATTTCCCGGGCCCCACAAATCTAATTCTAACTTCCCCGAATTAAAGATGAAGCCCTAAAAAAAATAAATCCTCCCCTCGTCTCGGCCCTCGCCTCAGCACAGCCCGACATCTCGCGAAATTTCTAGAATTTTCACTCCCCGAGTCAAAACCTTTGACCAGAGGAGCCACTACCATCCGTCGGAAGTTTCTCACACTCTCTCCGACGACACCAAAAAGCTGCCACCCAACGCCGCAGTGTCTCTCTCTAGAATTCTCCTCTCCCGTCCTTATATATCACCTCGCTTTCTCTCTCTTCACCCCCGACGATCTCGTTCTCCTCCATCTTCTCCCCCGCCCTGCCACTTACCGGAATCGCCACCGCGCTTTCTCTCTCTCTCTCTCTAACAGTGCTCACCACACACGCCGACAATGGTACCGAGATCAAGAATCACATAGCCGACCGGAAGAGGAAAGAAACCCAAGAAACGCCGCCGCCGCCGCCGATGGAGAGGGTGATCGTGATCAAAGAAGAAGACCGAGACCAAGAACGTGAAGATGTGATCGTGTGCTCGACTGGGTCGTCGTCGTCGTCGGGCTCGGCCGCTGCTACTGCTCCGCGGCCGATGGAGGGGCTCCACGAGGTAGGCCCGCCGCCGTTCCTGATGAAGACGTTCGAGATGGTGGAGGACCCGTCGACGGACGCGGTGGTGTCGTGGAGCCGGGCGAAGAACAGCTTCATCGTGTGGGACTCCCACCGGTTCAGCTCCACCCTGCTCCCCAAGTACTTCAAGCACAGCAACTTCTCCAGCTTCATCCGGCAGCTCAACACTTACGTAAGTGTTTGATCAAATTCTCCAGTCGCACCCGCCTTTGATTTGTGTCTTTAGTTCGTCGTTTTCAGGGAATCGGGTACTGAATTTTTCGACATGTTCATGCTCTTGAGTTTGTTTGAGCCTTTTGGGACGATTGAAGCTTCTGGTTTTGGTTTTGGAGTCCGCTAGAGTTGGTTTAGCAACCGAACTGCATTAAAATCGAGAACTGGAATTTCACTGGATGAAAGTTTCACTGGAGTTTTCCAATTAATTCGATTTGCTTTGCTCTCTTTATGAAGCATCCATCGCCTAATTTGGTGTGGTTGAGACGATCTGTTTGTTTGAATTGTAATGTAGCTTGAGTTGTTCTGCTCAGATGACGAAACTGCCAAAACTTGAACATTTCCTCACAAATAAAGCAGGGGAAATCAATCGCCTATGAAGTTTCGCTGACGTATGAAAATTTATGCAGGGATTTAGGAAGGTGGACCCAGACAGATGGGAATTCGCGAATGAAGGTTTTTTGGGAGGGCAGAAGCATCTGCTCAAGACCATCAAGAGGAGGAGGAACGCCCCGCAGAATCAGCAGCAGCATGGAGCCACGGCCTGCATCGAATTGGGACAGTTTGGATTGGAAGGCGAGCTCGAGAGGTTGACACGGGACCGCAACTTGTTGATGTCTGAAATCGCAAAGCTGAAGCAGCAGCAACAGCACTCGAGGGAGCTGATTGCAGCAATGGAAGATAGGTTGCAGAGAACAGAGACGAAGCAGCAGCAGATGCTGACTTTCCTCGCCAAAGCGCTCAGTAACCCATCTTTCGTTCAGAACTTGGCACAAAGAAAGGAATTGCAAAGTCTCGGCATCGGAAAGAAGCGGAGATTGACTGCTAGCCCGAGCTTGGAGAATTTGCAAGCAGACCAAGATCTAGAAGAGCTGGTGCCGATTGAATCTGATATGGAGACACTTCTCTATGGTGCCTTGGAGAATGAATCAAGCATCGACATTGAAGACCCACTTGGAAGTTCGATGCCAGGGACCAACAGTGATGAGCTGGATTCTGTGAACGAGACGATCTGGGAGGAACTATTGAATGAGGACGCAATTCCGGAGGAAGAGTTGCCACTCGGCGACAAATTGGATTTCGAGGTGGATGTGGAGGATTTAGTCGAGAACCCTCCGGAGTGGGGAGAGGACTTGAATGAGCTGGCGGACCAAATAGGTTATCTCAGATCGAAGCCATGATCGATGTCACTGAACTAGTCCTCCTCTGCAACACCATTCCCGACTGTAATGAAGATTTGTGGTAGGTCAAATAAATCCATGTCCTTTATAAGTGTGTTATTAAATATGTGTATGTGTGCTAGTCTGGCTTGTTATCTGATAGGAGAGTGTTGAGCAGGAGGGAATGGTTGAAGTTGCAGAGGGGGCCAAATCAAATGTTGCTTGAATGCTTTGCTGGTTTCTCTGTATCCTTGATAATTTTTTGATTTGTCTAGCATTCTGATGGTAAACGGTACTTACTTTAGGTGGGTTAATTCTGAATTTGTTCTTGCTGCCTTTGATTTTCTTCTTCTTTTGATTTATTTTTGCAGGCGAACTCAGTTAAAAGACTTGTTGAAGCCACCAAAATTACATCCCCAGATCATGGTCCCTCCAATTTGTTTCATTCATCCCACCAGATCTTAGATGTAGAGATTTGTTTGTTCATGTAAATTTTGGTTGATTGAACCAGCAGATTCATGTTAAAAAAGTGGCCGTTCTATATATTTATTGAATTTCTGGCCTATCTCTTTGTAGCTTTCTGTGGGAATACATACTGCAATTAATGTGGAAATTAGGTAAAAATGGGAAGATGGAGAAGAGATAGTTGATCTAAAAGAAAGAGCTCTTGATAGGATAAAGAGTACAAGAGGATGGAACAGGTGGGAGAATTGTTGTGGAGTGAGAGATCTCGCAATGTCACCCTCATATTCCTTTTCTGTCGAGAAGACAAAAATAGATAGGGAATTATGAGGCTTCACACTAGTGAAGGTACGCACCACATCAAGATTTCGATTCTAATTATTGCTGGGTAAGTAGGTATAATAGTTTTCTACACCTGAGGTGAGTAAGGGTAAATTAAAGGCCCACTGTCGGACAAGCATGCCTAACGGCACAATCACTGAACCGACTGACTTGTTTGATACCCTTAGTTCAATTCAAGTAATTGTCCTATCACTCTCGGCAAAGTGACAGGACACATTGGACCACCAAGTTGTTTCTAACGAACCGGATGACCTTCTCATCCGGTTTATACCAAATTAAGGAAAGTGCATCTAAATAAAGGATGAAGAAAGTTTTCAACTCTTTTTTATTTATATAGAAAGTATGGTCATAATATTCTTTGAAAAAAAAAACACTAATAATATAATTTATGAATAAGCACAGATTGAATTTCGATAATAATGATTCAACTGATTCTTCATTAAATGCAAAACTAGATGGAAAGGGCGCGATCGTTGCTGCTTGTTCAAGTCGCTAGAGTCTTTAACCAGGTGATACTCTTGGGTACTTTCATCTTCTTTGATTAATGGGATATGTGCAACACAAGTCCTAAAATTTACTGAGGAAAGTGCGGTTCGGTCTTAAAACTTACAAAAAGTGCGAATCGAATCCTAAAACATCAAATTTGGTTTAATTGAGTCACAAAGTTAACACCGTCGATTTATTAACGGAAAATGCCGACGTGGCGGCGACGTCATATTTTAAATAAATTTCTATTTTCCACGTGGCTTTTTAAAATTATTTTTTATTCAAAATTTTTTAAAATTAGATTTAATACTAAAAATGAAAAACTAAAATTTATTTAAAAAACAAAACTATTAAAAAAATAAAGAAAATGGCACCGGCGGGCATTTCCACCATAGCCGCCGCCCATCGCCGGAGGGGCCGGTGACGGTCGCCGGCCCTGGGCGAGGCCTCGCCGGCCCCAGGCGAGGCCCAACCGCCCCCGCCAAGTCGGGCGAGGACGCCCAGATCTGGGCACGCCGGCCCTCACGGGGGCCGGCGACCCTCGCCCTCCTTGCGGGAGGCCTCATCGACCCTCGCCCTCCCTACGAGAGGCCTCGTCGGCTCGCCCGGGTCGGCGATGCTCACGCAGATCCGGGCACGCCGATTCGCTCCGTCGCACTCCCGACGCCGTCCCGATCTCGACCGAGTGGGTTCCGGAGGGCGGGGTTCCGTCGCTGTCACTGCACCGGACTGCTGCCGAGTCGTGCCACCGTAGCCCCAACGCCGTCCCCAGCAAACCAGCCGTGACCCTTTGCGGTGCTGGGCTGTTATCGTTCCCCGACGTCCTACCGCTGACCCCCCTGACGCCATCGCTGCACCGGACTACCGTCGTCGCCCAGTTGCCACCGACGACTCCACTCGATCCGGCGTCGGGGTCGCCCCGGATCCGGGCGAGCATCATGCCCAGATCCGGCGTCCTCGCCCGACCCGGGGGGGTGGCCGCCCTCGCCCGGGGCGGCGAGGCCTCGCCGGGCGAGGGCAAGCCACCCCGCCCAAGGCTGGCGACCGTCGCCGGCCACTCTGGCGATGGGCGACGGCGGAAGCACCATCGGTGCCTTTTTATTTTTTTGCACAGTTTTGTTTTTTAAATAAAATTATCTTTTTCTTTTCTGTTTTTAAATCTAATTTAAACAAGAATAAAAATAATGTTAAAAGCCACGTGTATAATAAAAAATCATTTAAAATGCCACGTCGCATTTTCCGTTACTCAATTTGACGATGTTAACTTTAGGACTCAATTGAACCACCGTTGACAAGTTTTAGGACTCAATTCCACTTTTTGTAAGTTTTAGGATTAAATTGCACTTTACTTGTAAGTTTTAGGACTTGTGTTGCACATATCCCTTGATTAATTAAGAGGTGAATTTTTTAAAAAAGGTAAATGCATTGAAAGTCCTAAAATTTATCCTGAAAATATAATTAAATCTTAAAACTTTTAAAAAGTGTATTCAAATATGAAAACTTGTCAAATTAATTTAATCATATCATTTCGTTAATTTTATTCAATTAGGCTAATAGAAAATAATGACATGGCATTTTTAAATTTTTCTTAGGACATGTGGTGATGATGTGGCACCCACTAAGTGCCACATCAAAAAAATATACAAAATTAAAAAGAAATATATACTAAATTAGATTAAAAATGAAACAGCTAATTAAAAAAAAAAAAAACAAAACTTTAAAAAAGGAAGACAATGTGAGGCCTTGGCTGGCTATTGTGGCTGTCCATTGTCAGAAATGGCCAATAAAGGTCGCCTGGGCCTCACCAATGGTTGGTGAGGTCGCCAACCCTAGATGAGGCCATGACAAGCCTAGCGAGGGACTGGTTGCCCAGATCTAGAAGGGGGCTTGACCCTCACCCTAGATTTGAGCGACAGTCATGTAGCCTTCACTTGGAGCCAACAACGCTCACCCGACCCTAGGCAAGGTCTTGCTATGAGGGCCGATGACCATTATCCAGCGCTAGGCCCTCATTGTTGGGGGGGTGGGGAATTAACAAATAAACTTGATTAAACTAACTTGATAAATTATAACTTAATTACACTCTTTGTTTTGAAACTTTTAATACTCAGTTGTATTTTCGTAATAAGTTTTAGTACTTCTAGTACACCGGATTATTTTAAAATTTAGCGAGATTAAATGTCAAGAATCTAATAGCTTGCGACAATAGATTATGTTGAATAAAGAACTAGATTTACAAATGTAAAATTCGAGTCATGCAAATTAAGAAGATTCAATAAATATGTCGAAAAACGGAAAAAAAAAAAATTGAACAAAGTGGTGGTTCAGTAGTGGACTCAGCCCATCAGACCGTGCCCTGGGTGGCAACGGCCCGTCATCCTTCCAGCGGTTGAGAGCGGGAGGTCTCCGCTGCTTTTGTAGAGTACGACACGGACCTCTACCACGCTTTAGGACCAATTTGGTCCACCTTTATCGGAACGGGCGGGCCAGCAAAGTCAGCCACTTCAGACCCAGCCCAATAGAAATCCACGTTCCCCTACCTTAATGCCCCCCTCGGGTCACAAGCTCTCGTTACAGAGACTGGCGAGCCAACGCGACGTGCGCGGAACTTATTAAGTGTGTTTTATGCTTTGGAATTTCCGATGCGGGATAAGTGGGCTTCTTCATGTTCTTTCATTTGACGAAGCGCAAAACATGGCGACAGAGTGGCTGTGCCGTCGGCTAAAGGGAGAAATGTGACGGTGAGGGCCGTCACGAATGAGTTTATCTCTACGCGAACGTGATGAAGGATGCGAAGAAAAGGCAGTGCTGGGGTGAGAATTCGTCCCGTGAAGAAAGCTTTGAGCAAAGAGAGCTTTTTGGTATGAGTAGGGAGGAGGAGAACAGCTATTCGAGTCTTATTCTGGACTGGAGATGCCCCCCCTACCCATCCTGTGAGACTTTTCCATTACTCAAATGCTGACTGGGGCGGAGATCCTGTTTCAAGGAGATCAATTTCAGGTTTTTGTGTCTTAGTTTGCTGTCTTATGCTTGTGTTGGCATATTCTAATAGGAATTAGCATCGGAAATAGCCGGCAAAGTCAGCATCTTACCCAGCATCTAGGATTTAGGAAGGTGGATCCAGACAAATGGGAATTCACGAATGAAGGTTTCTTGGGAGGGCAGAAGCATCTGCTCAAGACCATCAAGAGGAGGAGGAACGTCCCGCAGAATCAGCAGCAGCATGGAGCCACGGCATGCGTCGAACTGGGACAGTTTGGATTGGAAGGCGAGCTCGAGAGGTTGACATGGGACCGCAACTTGTTGATGTCCAAAATCGTAAAACTGAAGCAGCAGCGGCAGCACTCGAGGGAGCTGATTGCAGCAATGGAAGATAGGTTGCAGAGAACAGAGAAGAAGCAGCACCAAAGAGCTCAGTAACCCATCTTTCGTTCAGAACTTGGTACAAAGAAAGGAATTGCAAAGTCTCAGCATCGGAAAGAAGCGGAGATTGACTGCTAGCCCGAGCATGGAGAGTTTGCAAGCAGCCCAAGATCTAGAAGAGCTGGCGCCGATTGAATCCGATATGGAGACACTTCTCTACGGTGCCTTGGAGAACGAATCAAGCATCGACATTGAAGACCCACTTGGAAGTTCGATGCCAGGAACCAACAGCGATGAGTTGGATCCCGTGAACGAGACGATCTGGGAGGAACTATTGAATGAGGACGCAATTCTGGAGGAAGAGTTGCCACTCGGCAACGAATCGGATATCGAGGTGGACGTGGAGGATTTGGCCGAGAACCCTCCGGATTGGGGAGAGGACTTGAATGAGCTGGCGGGCCAAATGGGTTATCTCAGATCGAAGCCATGATCGATGTCACTGAACTGGTCCTCCTCCGCAACACCATTCCCGACTGTAATGAAGATATGTGGTAGGCCAAATAAATCCATGTCCTTTTTAAGTGTGTTATTAAATATGTGTATGTGTGCTAGTCTGGCTTGTTATCTGATAGAAGAGTGTTGAGCAGGAGGGAATGGTTGAAGTTGCAGAGGGAGCCAAATCAAATGTTGCTTGAATGTCCTTGATAATTTTTTGATTTGTCTAGCATTCTGATGGTAAATGGTACTTTCTTTAGGTGGGTTACTTCTGAATTTGTTCTTGCTGCCTTTGATTTTCTTCTTCTTTCGATTCATTTTTGCAGGCAAACTCAGTTAAAAGACTCGTTGAAGCCACCAAATTTACATGCCCAGATCATGGTCCCTCCAGTTTGTTTCATTCATCCCACCAAATCTTAGATGTACAGATTTGTTTGTTCATGTTAAGCTTGGTTGATTGAACCAGCAGATTCATGTTAAAAAAGTGGCCGTTCTATATTAATTTGAATTTCTGGCCTATCTCTTTGTAGCTTTCTGTGCGAATACATACTGTAATTAATGTGGAGATTAGGTAAAAATGGGAAGATGGAGGAGATTGTTGATCCAAAAAAAGAGAGCTCTTGATAGGATAAAGAGTACAGGGGGAAGAAACAAGCGGGAAAACTGCCCTGGGATAAGAGACCTCGCAATGTCACTTCCGTATTTTTCCTCTATTGAGAAGATAAAGATAGACATAAAATTAAAGGACCTCACAGTGGTGAAGGTAGACACCACATCAGGACTTCGGTTCTGATTATCGCAGGATAGGTAGGTATAATAACCTCCCGCACCTGGGATGAGTGAGAATAAGTAAAATACCCATTGCCGGACAAGCATACCTAATGGCACAATCATTGAACCAACTAACTTGTTTGGTATCTTGGTTCAGTTCAAGAAACCGTCCCGTTGCTCTCAGCAAAGTGACAGGACACGTTGGACCACCAAGTTGTTTCTAATGAGCCGGATGACCTTCTCATCCGATTTATACCAAATTAAGGGAAGTGCGTCTAAGTAAAGAATGAAGAAAGTTTTCAACTTTTTTTTTCTTTATATAGAAAGTATGATTATAATAATCTTTGCAAAAAAAAAAAACACTAATAATATAATTTACGAATAAGGACAAATTGAATTTTGATAATAATGGTTTGGCTAATTCTTCATCAAATGCAAAACTAGATGGCACCATGGAAAAGGAATTTCAATAATAATGGTTTAGCTGATTCTTCATTAAATGCAAAATTAGATAGCACCATGGAAAAGGACTGATCGTTGATGCTTGTTCACGTCACTAGAGTCTTTAGTTGGACCACCAAGTTGTTTCTAACAAACCGGATGACCTTCTCTTCCGGTTTATACCAAATTAAGGGAAGTGCATTTAAATAAAGAATGAAGAAAGTTTCGACTTTTTTTCTTTATATAGAAAGTATGGTTATAATATTTTTTGCAAAAAAAAAAAACTAATATTTTAATTTATGAATAAGTACATATTGAATTTTGATTTCGCCACCCTTCCAACTCGGAAGGGAGGGTTAGGTTGGGGGTTCAAATCCCCACCTTCGGATGACGATGACGTGACGATTTCATCGGGAGTAGGTTTCTGACTCCCACGCCTGCAAATGAGAAAGCGAGCGAAAAGTCGAAAGTGAGTGTTAGTATAGGATTAAAGTAGGACCGACAAAAAAAAAAAATTGATAATAATGGTTCAGCTGATTCTTCATTAAATGCAAAAGTAGATGGCACCATGGAAATGGACCAATCGTTGCCGCTTGTTCACGCCGCTGGAGTCTTTAACTAGGTGATCATCTTGGGTACTTTCATCTTCTTTGATTAATTAAGAGGTCAATTTTTTAAAAAGGGTAAGTGCACTAAAAATCTTAAAATTTATTATGAAAATGCAATTAAATCTTAAAAATTTTAAAAAGTGTATTCAAATCTAAAAACTTGTAAAACTTGTCAAGTTGATTTAATCAAAGTCATTCCATTAATTTTATTCAATTAGGCTAATAGAAGATAATGACGTGGCATTTTTAAATTTTTCTTAGGACACGTGGTGATGATGTGGCACTCGCCACATCAAAAAAATATACAAAATTAAAAAGAAATACAAACTAAATTAGATCAAAAATGAAATAGCTAATTGAAAAAAAAAAACACAAACTTCAAAAAAGGAAGATAATGTGAAGCCTTGGTTGGCTATTGTGGTTGCCCATTGTCAAAAGTGGCCAATAAAGGTCACTTGGGCCTCACCAATGGCTGGTGAGGTTGCCAGGCCTAGATGAGGCCATGACAAGCCTAGCGAGGGACTGGCTGCCCAGTTCTAGGGGAGGGCTTGACCCTCACCCTAGATTTGACTGACAGTCATGTAGCCTTCACTTGGGGCCGATGATGCTTGCCTGACCCTAGGCAAGGTCTTGTTATGAGGGTCGATGACCCTTGTCTAGCGCTAGGCCCTTGTTGGGGGGGGAGGGGGGCGCTAAGGCCTTGCTCAAGTTAGACAAGGCCCAGGCGACTTCCATTGGCCCTTCCCAACGATGGACAACAATAACCACTAGCAAACTGTTGTTCTTATTATGTCAGTATTTTTCACTAACCTAATTAAACAGAATTAACGGAGTGATTTGATTAAACTAACTTGATAAATTACGACTTAATTATACTTTTTGAGAATTTTAATACCCAATTGTATTTTCGCAATAAGTTTTACTGCTTCTAGTATATCTATCCCTTTTTAGAATCTAGCGAGATTAAATGTCAAGAATCTAATAGCTTGCAGCAACAGATTATGTTGAAGAAAGAACTAGACAATTTAACGTAAAATTTGGGTCATGCAGATTAAGAAGATTCGATAAATAAAGTCGAAAAACGGGGAAAAAAATTGAAAAAAGTGGTGGTTCAGTAGGACTCAGCCAATTCGACCGTGGTGGGCCTGGGTGGCACCGGCCCGTTATCCTTCCACTGTCGAGAGCGGGAGGTCTTCGCTGCTCTGTGAAGCCAGCCTGACGCGGACCCCTCCACTCTAGGGACCCACGTAGCCCAGGCCTTCGCCCGGACCGCATGGTTCAGCTCTCAACTTGGAACGGGCGGGCCAGAAACTTGCCACACCAAACCCGGCCCAATGGATCCGAGCCCATGTTCCACCACAATGATGCCCCCACTCGGGTCACAAGCCCTCGTTACTGAGCTCGGCGAACGTATCTCACGTGCGCAAAGATTATTAACTGTGTCTTATGCATTCGACTTTCCGATGTGGGATAAGTGGTCTTCTTCATGTTCTTTCATTTGACGAAGCGCAAAACATCACGAGAGAGTGGCTGTGCCGTCGGCTAAAGGAGAAATGTGACGGTGAGGGCTTTCCTCTACGCGAACGTGATGACGGATGCGAAGAAGAGGCAGTGCTGGGGTGAGAATTCGTCCCGTGAAAAAAGCTTGAGCAAAGAGAGCTTTTTGGTAGGAGTGCAGGAGGAGAACAGCTATTCGAGTCTTATTCTGGACTGGAGATGCCCCCCCCTACCCATGCTGTGAGGCTTTTCCATTACTCAAATGCTGACTGGGGCGGAGATCCTGATTCAAGGAGATCAATTTCAGGCTTTTGTGTCTTTACTTTGCTGTCTTATGCTTGTGTTGGCATATTCTAATAGGAATTAGCCATATCGGAAATAGCCGGCAAAGTCAGCATCTTACCCGGCAAGCACCGCATCTAGGATTCTGTAATCACTTTTGTATTTGGTCTATATCTAACTCGGTTCTGTCCTCGTGTTCTAACCCGTTGTGCATCGAACTGATGAGTGCATTTCATGATGAACTGTGGGTGGGAAAAACAGAGTTTTGCTGCATTCCATTGCTTTCAATGTCATCTGCATAATCAGATGTCCCATTAAATGGAATCGTAGCCAACGGCGTGGATTCCCGTCTGGTTAAGGCATGGGCCCAGGAGAACTTCTCTTCACATGGCCTGAGCAGGAAATCAAACGCCTACTTGCGATTCTGCAAGACCATTGAAACTGGAGCAACTCAGGACCTCAAAGCTTCCCTGCACCTTCTGAATGAACCTAAACCTTCTATTTTTATTTTTTTTTCTGGTAAAAGAATATAGAACACAGTTTTGAACATCCTAGCACGCAGCAACATGTGCTCCATCATCGTCGTTAACACGAACATAAGCTTCACAAAAAGAACCTTACGATAATTGCATCCACTCTGTACAGCACAATCGGCTACATTTTCATTTTAAGAATACCTGAGTGAATGTATCCAACGCATGTTTGGTTTTAGGATGCTCAAGTTAGATGATTTTTGAAATATGAACCTGTGGGACAATCCCTTAAGTCATAAGCATCGCCCCAAATCCAATCCTCCCACCTCTTAAGAATTTCAGTTGACTCTGCTACATCTTCGAACGCGAAAAATTACAGAAAGAACTGTTTACAGGTCAAATGCACCGAACTCTTCGAAACCAACAAGTTGTTGAACTTACATTACCCACAAATAAAAACCAAAAGCCCCAAAAAGGACAACTACGTGAATCTCTAAAAATACAAGCAATTCTCCCTCTCCATCACCTTCAAATTCCTGTCCAACCTGGTCGTCTGATTAAGCGGCCTTGAGAAATTCATCATCGAGGGCTCGCGACCAGCACCACTTTTCAAATCCCCATTGCCACATAACCCAGCTGAAAGTGCGAGAAACTGAAACTCATCCATGGATTGTCTCTGTACCCTCCTTGACAGATGACTTCCAGTCTTCTGCTTTGCCTTTATAGATTCGGTCAAGTTCATATAACTTGGCTTCCCATGGCTACCACCATTCATTTTCTCCGATGTCACGCCATTGTTTCCTGAGGCCGGGGTCATAGATGTACAGAATGAAGATGAAGGCGAGCTCTCATCACAGAGGTAGTCAGAACTCGGGCTTGAGGATGACCGAGTGGCACGTCCAGCTAGGGGAGGCTTCGCAGAAATTCGAGTGGTCATGTTATTCCTCCGAACTTTAACAGAAGGTGGTTCAGAAGATTTCGATTGTGCACCTAGAGGAGAGTCTGAGAAAGTCTTCGAAGCGGCAGTTGTTTCCAACAGATCAGAGTGGGATTCTTCCATCAATCTGGTCTCCCATGGCTTGGCCGACATCCACCGTTCTAACCAACTCCAATTCCAGCTATTTTTGTCAAACTCATATGACTTGAGAGCATGCACTGACCCAAGTGGTCTGGAATTTGCATCACCATTTGATTTCCACTGCCACAAATGCAAGCATTATCCAAGAAATCACTCAGCATGCTTATGCCAGAGATTAGGTTGCAATGTAATATGAGACTAGAATGTCATCAAATGTTAATCTAGTTACCTTTTGAGTAAGGGCGTATGCAATTGCTCTATCTCTTTTGAAAGCTCCCTCTTGCCTCATTTGTAACTTTGCTTTGACATCTTCAAGCGTTCCCTTACTATCACACCACCCTTCCTGAATAGTAAAGATGCATAATTTAGACTTCTGAGTTCATGAAGTTTCTTAAATGCAAAATAATAGAAAAATTGTGATAATCTTATGTAAATTTATATGCTTTCGGATACTTGATACCTCAGCTTGTTTTAAGAGATCGGCCTTGCTTCGATGCTCATCAAGAATCCGTTGCACTGCCTGGCCCTCGACGGACATTCGGACACGGCGTGCCCTCACTCGGGCCTGGACTCGAACAAGAGCCTGCATGCACCTCAGTGTGACGGCCGCCTGCTTCCTCACTTGTCTCCCACGAACCAAAGCTTGAAGCCTCACGATTCCTTTCAAGGCCTTCAATGCCCTTCTAGCCTGCATTTTAAATACACAGATAAAACTAAGAGAAAAGCACCCATTGCCAGATAAATATCCGAATTCTGAATCCTAGAAACATTGTTGTTTGTCCGGCATAATCTTATCCGAGCTCATCTCATTACTACCTAGAACATCATATGAAATTTTCAATTCAAGTTTCAAAAATCAACTGAGGATTCAGAGAGCCAGCAACTGCAAGCCGGTTATGCTGCTCTGTGGACTATATAGGGGGGTAAGTATGCAACGGCAACCCAAGTACAACAAGACCCGCTGCTTTAAAATCAAATCACATCCCTTCACAATCTCATAAAGTGGGTGCAAAAAAAATAAAAAATCGTTGCTTAATGATTCAGGAAAAGCTACAAATGTTATGATTAAACCAATATTTTCTCAATCAGAGAATGCAAATCTGAATCAGCTAAAGTGAAGGGACTCAGTCAACAGACAATTTTCACACTTTTTCAGCTTTTCAAGATCAAGCATCATCATAATAAGAAGAGTAAACACTTTCAGCAATAGAGTCCATGAGCAACCCACTCACCAAGAATCCACGGAAAGTGGTCTGTATCCTAATGGCAGCCCATTCCTGCCTCACAACCCTGAAGTCCTTCGGAGGAGCTCGAACCACTGTTGCCATTGCAGCAGAAAAGGCATTAGCAAGTGGCGATAAACCGTGGTTAGACCCCTCGGATGCTGCATAGTGCTTCCCTTTAAATGCACTCCATGAAGACCCCAGATCTCCTGATGGGCCCCTCCACAGCTTCCATTTCTTGCCCTTAGAACTTCCCTTTTGCTGTAGAGAAAGAGAGAGAGTGAGAGAGGATGAGCTTAGGCCTATAAAACAGTGTGCAAAACCAACATCTGGAAGCAAGATCAAAGACATCAAAGTTTTGAACTTTTCATAAGCGTGATGATTGAGACTTACATGGTCTTCTTTCTCGGGCTTCTTGTGACCTATAAGAGCTTTCACCCATTTTCCAGAAGCACCCATCTGCGCAGATACTCTAGCTTCAGAAGCGAGCTCGCAACACCTTAAAAATCAAAACTTTCTTTGGCAACGCGATCTTTAACCCTGACTATGGAGATGAAAGCTCACATGGAGGAAGAGGAGGTTCTGCTATGCAGGAAAATGACTTGGAAGAGAGCTCCAGAACCCAGTTCAGACTAGAAACTGAAGTGACAGAGAAGGCGTGAAGCAGTCAAAAGGGTTACAGAAGAAAGAGAAAGGAAAACAAGAAAATGGGTAACAATAAAGGGAGAGAATTGAGTAACTATAAAGCTTCATGAAAAGCAAAGATTTGTACTGGGAGAAGAGAAGAGTAGATGGTGCCACATTTAAAATCAGAGAGAGAGAGAGAGAGAGAGAGAGAGAGAGAGAGGTTGTGTGTAGTTACAGAAGTGGTGGCTTTCGGGGGTCGCGGTCGTGGGTTGGTTTTGCGGTGCGTGCAGAGAGTAGTCAGGCCAGGCCAGTCCAGTGCTCCAAAAGCCAACGAACCGTTTGGGGGGTTGCCATGGGTTTTGAAATTCAAAAGCAATATAATGGACACAAAAAGGCATCGTCCCGCTCGAATCCCTGGCCAATGCCTTGCCAATAGTTTCTGCTTCTGCATTATTTCTATTCGTCTCGGCATCTGAAAACTCAGCAGCGTGCCACGTCCTCCCCGGAAGGGAAAGATAAAATATAAAGAAAAAAGGTGATTTTCTCTCCATGGAAAGGCACGTCCCCTTTGGCGCAGTAGAAAAGAGAACCAAAAAGAAGGGGACAAGAAATCACTCAAGTCAGTGCTGTCAAAGATCCGGGTGCCTTTCTTGCTTGAACGAGGGGAGAGGAGAGGGGCCTCACGACATTGATTGCGCACGATTTCTTGCCCTTGTCAAAACGTTGGCAGCGCCTTCGAATTTTGAGCGAGGTAATCAGAAACAGTATGTGCTTCGATTCGAGTTGGGTCTTGGGGGGCCACATTGTTGATGAAGACAGTAATGAAAAATGAAAAATGGTGTCCTCTTCATTCAATGTATAATGCATATGCCCTCCTATGTTTATTGATGACTTGGGTGTACAATGGTTTTAGGGTATCTGAGTAATTTGTAAGGATCATGATAAGTCTTTACGTTACATTTTAATAACATTCAGAACAAAATGTCCCTAGAAACGATCGTAAAAAGTTATCTTCTCTATACCCAAATTCATGACTGTACTTCCATGGCTAGCATATGGTCTTGTAATCTCTATTGCTCTTGCGTGGTTTTCAATTGTCCTAAGTTTTAGAATTATGGTTTGTACTTGATGGAAAGACTCATTTCGTTATTTTTATTTGATTAATAGAATGTGGTTTTTCAAGACATAATTCCTAGGGTCCATCAAGAGCTTGATAACATTAATAGGCAAAGATATGGTGGATCTATCGTATCAACAATTTAATGCTATGTCTATATGTGAAATCTATGTAAGTGAAAACACTTCCTAATGTTGGATGCATTTCTTGAATAATCGCTTGATTGTGCATGGAGTTTCATGACATAGTTGTCCACAGACTACTGTCTTCTTGTCACTATTACAATGATTTAGCACTCGTGGTGATTCTTATTTTCATAATGTCATTAACGGAAAGCTAAATCTCCATGTGTGGCAGGAGGCGACAAAAGAACATGAAAATTTCTTGAATCATAGGATTCTGATGAATGAATTCAACCTTATTCAGCTTCATATTCAAATCATCCTGTCGGGTACTGTGCGCCGAGGAAAGGGACCAGAAAAAGGTGAAAAATTTTCGAACGCTGGGCGCAAATTATGTTGTCGTCCCTGGTGAATATATAAAAACGGTTTGGATTTCCTACCTGTGTCAGGCGTTGACGTCTTGGGCTCACTGCTCTCCCTGTTGCTTTGTCGCTGTCCCTTGGATGAACGTGATATATAATATCGGAAATGGTCCTCACATGCTCAATTGAGATGTTTGAAGAATTCCATCAAATTCGGCATTAATTTCAAGAACCCTAAAATGCAACTTCATATAGGCTTTTCATAAAATTCAGTCGATGACAACATGAGAGGAGTGTCTCGACATCGACTGCACCAGTGAAAAGTGTAAGTAGAGCGTGGAGCAACATTTCAAAGTTCAAACCACGAGAAGAAGACAACTACATTAGGTGGCCTTCGCAAATTCCCATGCCCCACCGGTTGTGCGATGACTCCACTCATAATCAGCATCACATGCTCAAGTAGTCTTTCCGAGTATCTAATCCCACAGAAGTCTACAATGCTCAAATTCTTAAACCCGAATGTCCGTCACGAAATCTGCAGGGTTTGTCGATTTGGGCAGTCTTGAGAAGTTCGTTGGCACACACTTGTCGTCGCAGCAATTTTCCGTGCAGAACTACGGAATTTTCGACCTAGATGATGGTACGATAGATGAAAAAGGATACCAAAATCAATGATTTTACCTGCTCTCAAATCTGCTGATCAAATCCATGGTACAATTACTTAATGACACATCGCGGATGCCCTTTTTGGGGACCAACTCCTCTTGCATTAAGCCACAGAAGAAAAGGGAGACAGAGACCAGCCAACTCATAAACTGGAGCCCCTTCACACATGCATCTCTGAAAGAGTCAAAATGGCGACTTTATGGCCTTTTCTGAGCATGACATGGATGTATCAGTTAAATGCATGGTCCAGTGTTCATTCAAATCGGCAATACTTGAAACTCTGGGCGCTACATAATATTCTTGTGGACCTGTGTCCACCCATAAGTTCACCAATGCACATTTCTTCAGCTAACATATTTGTTGCGCGAGTTGCTAAAGAAAATAACTAAGCTCTTTTGTCGGTTCACCATGCGACCGGTGTTAAATATACAGTCTAATGTCACGGCCCGAAAGTTAGCATGTCCAAGAGGTTTCCATGGCACGGGCGTGAGATCGATCGGCCCGTGACACTAGGGTGATAGCGATGGGGCTATTGCTAGCTAATGTAGCGCGAGAGTTTCAAGATAAACTTTCATATCATTCACCGAAAGAAATCTCTAGAGTCAATATTGTCTGACAAATGTAATTGGAACAGAAAAGTGTGGTACTTCAGAAAAGATGAGGTGAGTTCTCTCAAAAGAAGGAATGAACTCTAATATTTCATGCCTTCCAGAAAATGGATAGGCAACGGACTATAACTGTACACCCTACCCTTCAAAAGAATAAGCGCAAAACAGGTCATGCACAAGAATGTGAGCGAGACTTTATCACACATAAAGTTGAACTGTGCTAACTCCGTATTAGCTTCAAGCCTTCTCTTTAGAAGGCGTAGATATCAGATGGTGCAATGTGGCAGCATGGATGACAGCACTTGGGCTGGAATCTTTGGCATGGACAGATCCTGAGCGTCTCAGGCCAGAATTTCGACCAACTCCACTTGGGACAAGTTGTCGGAATCTCCGTGGGAGGAGTCGAACCAGCCGTGCTGAGCTCACAAGCAAAACCACACCTACAATGATGAGCAGCCTGCACAAGGAAATTTACTTAAGGAACATCATCGAGACTGCAATGCATTGGTAACTTCAATGAGCAGTTCAAACCACCCAACTGATAAGTATTGCTAAAGAAAGAAAGCAAACGCGCCACAGACTATCAACTTGGCTCATGGCTGAACTCCCTAAGTTTTACACTCTTCCTAACCATTTGTATGAGGTATCATCTATTCATGGATATGTTACCTCATGTAGCATCTGCATACAAAAGTTAAGATCACACTTTTCTTTCTCCCAATAGTTATTTAACTGAATTGAAACTGGGCTTTCAGAAAAAGCAAATCCTACGACGTTCACGTACTTCAATTTACCATATTGAGGAAAGGAAAGAAATGTGGTGAGCTTATGCAATTTAAAAGATCAAGGGTTGAAACACAGACTACATGTACAATGTGTTCTTCTGTAAACCAGAGGTGCCTCCACTTACCATCCAAGCAAAAGTGAAAGTCGTGCCGCTGGTGCTGAAGGCAACTTCTCACCCAGTGCCAACATGCCGGCTAGCACACCACTCACGATTGATGCCACTGCAGCACATGTAGATACAACGATTGCTCTCCCATGCTTTAAACCACGAGTCTATTGAAAAGCACCGTTTCACTCATTTAGACAAGTATAATGAAATTACACCCACTCTATGCAGGTTCACCACAGAGAATGTACAAGCACAGAAAATTCTAAAAAATGACATTCATATTGACTCAATGTCCAATAATAGCATAAAAAAGGGAAAAACTATTCATCTTTGTCATAAAACAAGTACAAAAAATACAGTGTGATTAAGATATTGACTAGACTAACGGCAAATTATACTTCTTGAAAAGCTACAGAATTTAGATCCAATGTCAACACCATATGAAATGACTGCCATATTGACAGGCTAAACACATACCTGGTAGAAAAACCCTGTACCACTGCAAGAAATGCTGATTCCAATGCATATAGGAACTAGCATCTTAGAGAAACCTTGCTCCATGAAAAGAAACCCCATCTTGGATACTACAGAAGCCATCCTGCAACCAGAGGTTCATTTCATGATTTTGTTTTCCAAAACAAAAAAGAAAGAAGAGAAGCAAATTTAAATAATAAAGCACAATTTACTTTCTGAACTTATTTTGCTTTTGAATGGGTTTAAAGTCTGAACTTAATTCTGCTTTTGAACACATTAAAGCTCCATATTGATGTTAAACAGTGCAGCATTCCAATGTCTCATAGTCTTCCAAGATGACCTCATTGACGAGAAGGTGTTAAGTCAATTAAACTCGAATCGATTAGTCTCCAAATCAGTGGTGAGTATATCAACAACATTGACAAGGGAAACTGCAAACCTATGGTAGATTCACTCTTAGCACAATCTCTTGTGCAATAGGTGGATGGCAGATATGAATAAATTGTTAGTGAAGCAAAAGGAAAAGAACTCATAAGTGCTGAAGTCAGTATAGATCAGTACCCAAACAGAATGCCAGATTCCAAGCCAAATATAATTTCTTCAACAACTTCATATTCCATCTGCTCCACAAGACAGAGTCACGAGAGATGTTGAGCGTCAGATGCCTATATAGCACTCAGTGAAACAGCACACTCATGGATACTTTAATTCGTGTTGACCCATCTTACCATCTCTTGCTCCCTGCGATGTCGTCTAAAAATGCGAAGCCACCCATTAAGCAGTACCTTTTCCAAATAATTCCATTAGGTTTTTAACATTGGAAATAAATCGAAATATAGTTTACAGAAGATGTGTGCCTAATCAGGCAGCCCAAAATAAAAAGCAATTGATGAAGTAATTTGTATCTTTTCAGGAGTGATACTAGTAGATCCAATCAAAAGCATCAACTGAGTCATATTATCCTTTTATTATAAAGGCAAAGAGTAGGGAAAGGTGTCACTACAGAATATTCAGGATATCCTACACACGTCAATTACTCACTTCAGCAGCCAAAGAAAGTACATGCTAGATTAGCATACTAACATCCAAACCTCTTCTTTTTTAATCTTATGCTTCGACTGATCTGAGAAGGCCAAGAAGTGCTTTCAAAATGGACAGGGCACATCTATAAAGCAACAATCATAGGCTTGTATGGATCCATGCATTGCACTTACTTCTCTACAGTTTAATGTGTGTGAAAATGCAAAACACGAGAAAGTCTCAATAACAGACATAAGTACCAAACTCCGAAATAATGGACCTGAAGTAATAAATAAGTTCGCATATTCGACATCATGTAACATGTAACAAATTTGACACAGCCAAAAATGCCTAAATCTGTAATTATACTGAAAAGACAAGCCAATTAAATGGTGCCTAGGATAGAATACCTACAAACAAGACTGCCACTATGAATGCTAGCCATGGCAAATGGAAAATCGATATTGCAGAAGCCACTTGCTCCTCACCTCCTGCCCCAACTCCTGCAAATAGAAATCCATGTGAAAAGTGCATAGTTGCTAGTCATCAGAGCAAAGAAAAAACAGGCATGTCTTTATTATCTAAAAGAATTTCAATGCTGCTGCAAATTAGTCCAGAATGATGTTGTGAAAACTCACTTTTGGTGGACAAGAAAGAATCAGAGAAGGGCACGAATATAGTTATGTTTCTCTTTCATATCTTTTTCTCTTCTTGATTTGGCAGGGAAAACTGAGAATGGGTTGGAAAACTATGCTCATATCTAGGCAAAGAGCCAGATGAGCCCTTGGGTGGTGCCACGATGTACTCCTTTTATTTTATTTGGCAAGTTACTACTACTAATATTTTTAACCAAGGATACATACATCCAAAAAAATCTACCTATAGAGGCTAAGCATCCCACCACTTTGCAGCAATCTTACCAGTATCAGAGACAAAAACAAATTATGAAATTCTTTCTGATACGTATTA
The DNA here is from genome assembly GCA_014182725.1 of Eucalyptus brandiana. Lineage (NCBI taxonomy): Eukaryota > Viridiplantae > Streptophyta > Magnoliopsida > Myrtales > Myrtaceae > Eucalyptus > Eucalyptus brandiana. Next base: position 38,445,535 of record CM024670.1, read on the forward strand.
TAAAAAGAAAGACAATAAACTCATGTTACCTATGGCACCAATTCCTGCCAATGTGATCCCCATCCAGTCAACTGCATTCATGACTTCCTTCAAATAAAAATGAGAGAACACTGAAAGAATAGCTAGTCCACAACCAGAAACAGGCTGAATAACAGATACCTGTAATCACAATATAGTTAGCGAAATGAGCATATTCAACATTCTCTCACGTGTCTACATGCACACATAGGCACAAGAGCCCAGGCACATCACTGCAGGGACACAAACAAATTTAAGACATAAAAACAGGACAAAACTTGACTTTAGAGTCATCGATAGGTAAGTCACCCCGACTCCAGTATGGACTTAGACCATTACTTGTGTAAGATAGGGACATTCACATGGAATCGTCACACAAGCATGGACTTACTGGAGCCTGAGATAGAGCTATCAACATCAGCAATGCTCCAAATATGTCCATCAGAAACCCAACAGCCCAATCTCTGTTGGAAGCATATGCCCTAATAACCTACAAAAAGGGAATAGATTCAGTCAGCCAACAGCCAATGCTAACAACAACTCAATTTCCTCGTCAAAAAGCCTACCCAAAGTTGCTACATAGGAAATGCATTCCATAACTAAAAGATCGATAACAGCATGGCAATACAATACTCCTAACTTCTTTAACTTCCAGGGAAGTCATGGAGGTGGATTGAAATGTAGAAATACCAATCCCATCGAGCATCCCAATGAGAAAGAGCAATCCTTTAGCATAACGATTCAACAGGGCCGCTATTTCCTCAAATCCCAATAGAAACAACAAACAAACATCGAACCTCGACAACCCATTTGCTAAAATTCACATATGGATACGCGAATAACTGCCATCCTAAAAGCCAACCCAGTTTTCCTCGCGCAATACGCAATGCAATCGAACCCGAACACAATCTTTACCAACAACACGATCGACCCAAGAAGCCCCCGAATGGAGAAAGGCGAGGGACGAAGATACGAGTGGGCCGACCTTGAGCTTGAAGGAGAGAGGGGGCAAGATGACGGTGCCCTTCTTCTGAAGAACCTTGCCGATGTTGTTGCCCGCGGTGGCCACCAACGTCAGACAGATCGACTCCCACATCTCTCTCTCTCTCTCTCTCTTTCTCTCCTCCGTCTCTCTATCTCTCTCGAAAAGAAAAGCGACCCAGAAGCGGGGAGAAGGAGGAGAAGGGAGATGGCTTTGCAAGATCTGTGCTTTCGTGATTTGGATTCGGTAATATACCGTTCGAAGGTTCTGATGTTTCACGTTACCTCCACACTCTCTCTCTCTCTTTTTCTCTCGATTTTATATACGGTGTCAGCTGATCTGATGCACAGCGAAGGCGCCTTAAAATGGTACGGCCAATTTCAGTTTTACCCAAGAATGGGAAAGAAAAAAGAGATTATTTTCTTTTTTAAAAAGAAAAAATTGATCGGGTCATTTTAATGTGAATTTTGTTCATCTGCAATCTGCTTGTGCATTAGCAAGAGGATTTGATCATTTCAATCGATTTTAACCATCATTATGATACACTCAAGGTTTTCGTTTAGGAGAGATTTTGTATGTTAAAAATGATGATCAGATCTTGTAATTATGGGCATTTGATTATAATTTAATTTGAAGTACTCGAAACTTTTCAATGTACTAAAGATTATAGGGAAAATTTCAAATGAGGATTTGAAGTATTTTCATTTTTTTAAGTGGATGTAGTTCTACGTAAGAGCTTAAGGTGACCTTATTTTCTCAAATAAAAACCCGGGGTGAATTTTATTTTAAATAATAGTTTAAAGTAATTATGTCAATTTCAAATAAGGATTCAGCTTTCCAATTGGTCAAGAGCATTTTCATATTTTTACATTTTTTGCATTTTTTTTCCTTTTTTCCGGTTATCCATTTCTTCTTTGCCGATGGTTGGTAGCCGATCATCAACAATGCTAAAAAAGGGTTGGGCAATGGAGGGTTGGGCAAGGGTCAACCCTCATCAGGTCTAGGCGAGGCATTTCACCTACAATAGGCGAGAGCTTGGGCGAGGCGATCCTTGCCGACGCTTATCGGAAAGAAAAGAAAAGAGAGAAGATAAAAAAAAAATTAAATCGTCTTTTGACCAAAATATCCTTGATCGGTTGGAATATTTAATTGGTCGGCAATCGACGAGGTCAAACCCTTATTTGATATTGGCATAGTTATGTAAGGCCTTTATTTGAAATGACATAACCACTTTAGATACTAATTTGACATAAGGTCCACTTCAAACCTTTATTTGAGAAAATGATAGCACTTTATATCCTTATTTGAAATTTTCCCAAGATTATACACCTAAGATGATATAACCCATTTACATATTTCATTGAAAATTGCAAACAAATTTTCTATATTTAAAAGGAAAGTCATGCATAGAAGTAATAGTGTTGCTTTCGACCAAACATCACTAAATGCCAACCCTCTCTTCCTGGGTAAAGCCTTAATGATCTAACTGATCACCTTATTAAGTTGATAACAATTGACAACTAAATTCCCATAAATTTCCTATAATTTGCTTTAATTCATATGTAAGTTTCACCTCAAATTGAATAGTTACAGGAGAAATGTCCAAATTATGATCTGAAGTGTCATCATTTTCTTAAATAAATATCTAAAATGGACATTGTTTCAAATAAAAGTTCTAAGTGCTCTCATTATTTCAAATAAGGTATGAAGTTATCATATCAATATCAAGGAAGGGCATGAACTCATTGTTTTTTTTTTTGTCAGTGCATGAACTCATTGTTTAGTAAGAACAATTTCATCTTTTAATTTTTTCCTTTTTTCTTTTCAAAAAAACAAACTAAAAAAATAAAATAAAAAAAGAACACACATGGTGGGGATGGCTCCCTCATATCAATATCAAGTTGCTAACACATCTTAAGGGACTAGTTTCAATCTTATTCTTTGTAGCGTGAGCCTTGAATATTAGTTAGTTTTTGAGATGCTAGACCATTAAATGATTTATTTACGAATTTTATGGTAGTGGTCAAATAATTACATGACCTATGAAAACAAAATTGGTGAAATGACCTCCATTTATTTTGAGCAGAAGAGTTCCTCAACCTAGATCACATCAAACGACTGCTAATTTAAATAGGTCTCAAAGGAGAAAAACTAAAGTATTTGGCCATCCTGTTGAAAAGGTTGCTTGCAATTTGAATCCCATGTATGGCATGGCAAGCATTGAAGCAGATGCCATTGCTGGAATCGCTTACGGCGCTGCTACACCAATCAGTAGAGCCACGAGCACAATGTTATGGTCCAAGAAGTTGGAGATGTCGAAGAATGAGATGAAATCGATATGCATATCCCGCCTTTGCTTATTAGAACAGTTGTCGACATTCAACTTGTTGATCTTGGCAAAGATTTTGCTAATGGCTATTGCTAGGCTGAACCCGTGTTCCTGCTTAAGAAACTTAGCTGCTTCATTGGAAAAGTGGCCGTCAAATGTTGACCAACTCTATTTGAAACATGCTGATAGATTGCGAGAAGGTTATGGGGGATATCTTTGATCCAGGTTAACCAAAAGAGTACTGGTACAGAAAAAAAGGCAAGGGTTCATGGACAACAGCAGAGTATCGTGGAATGATGCAATCGAGAGTCGACCTATGTTAATTCTGAGAATTGGTAATTGACTGTTCCAATTTCAGATAGTAATGGAATGTCTCAGGCATGGACTGTTCCATTCTTGAGCCTTCAGGGTTATCTGGGCAATGTTTCGACAGGTAGACGTTAACCCCCAATGTTAACTTCTTCACACTCCACAATCTCACTGAGCAAACACATTTCAACAACAATATCAAGCATAGATCAAGATAACACTCTTTGCTGGTAGATTTCTATGGCAAAAGTGACAAGGAATTTAAAGCGCATGAGTGGTGCACAAACTGGTGTATCAGATTGCTCGACAGCCTCCTTTCAATAGAAGATCGCAAGATATAAGGAGGCATAGAATAATTCTGGGTTTGCGATGAATCTAGTCAAGCAACTGAGTCAATCGATGACAGTGTCAATAAAGAAAGATTGAACCTGGCCATATGGAGCACTCAGAACTTACTACATCAAGCCGTGTCAGTTCAAAAGGCACATGAGATTCAAGACAATTTCACCGATGGGGAGAAAAGACTGAATAACTACACTGGGATGTGTCATGTACCGAAATTGTATAGCGTTTTACATCCTATTTACCAACCAGGGCGAGCAAAAGCAAAGAAACAGACATATATCAGCTGGAACATGTTCCACTATAATCGGCAAAACAAAAGAGGAAAAGAGCGGAATGTGATAATTTACCAGTATACACTAGACTTGATGACAATGTTTTCAGGAGGGTACCCAGTTATAGCTAACTCTCCGACAAGACAGGCCATGCTTATGATGAATCCACCTGAACTTAATCGATAGTGAACATCAGATAATTCAAGAAAAACAAAAGAATTCGTCCTTGAGTTGCGGCAGGAAAGATCACTTCGACAGTTCTTTGACAGAGAAGGTTGTGTTCATGGACATCAATAGGTAATATCAGTGATCAATCATGAAGAAGTACACCAATTCACAATGAAGGAGGTCACAGCAGTTGTCAAACTACTTCAACGAGAATGAGAACCTGAACAGGAAAATGGAGAACAGATGAGGGACTTCCTAACCACGATTCCACAGTGCAAGTCTAGCAAGAAACCAAAGACGTCGCCTAGTCGTAATAACTCATTCTGCAGAAACTACAGGTTGAATCAAAAGGGGTGAATGAAATTGCTTATACCGAGTCAACTGAAACAAGACACGCCAATAGATTTTAGGCCCTGGGAGAAGATTGCAAACGATCTGATTAACAACTACCCGTGCCACTAATTTACAATTCATGCCAATTTTCCAATCTATACACCGTAGACTCATGATTACATCCTTCCAGAGTGAAAGAGACCTCCTTTTGGAAAATCAAAGACTCATCATAAACATATTACAAAGAACCAAATTTGCAGACCAAAAAAGGACTCCACAAAACCCCCCAACATCAAATTTCTCACCACCAACCATAAAACACCCGTGTGTACCTATCCTTGAGCCACCTGAAGCTCTTCCTGAAAGACCCTTTCACCTTGCCTTCAACTGCATACATCTTGTAGCTAGCCACCCTCTTCTTCCTCTGTAACTCAGGGTCACTGAAGCTCCATGACTTTGAGGTTGACCCGGATGTGCTCTTCCCTTTCTTCAACTTCAAATCCCTGTTGAAGTTGCTGTTGCTGTAAGTGCCCCACATGTCTGTCTGTGCATATGATGCGCTGTAGCACCTGAGGTCGCCATGTGATTGTGGCGGTGGCGGTCCATAGTATGGCTGCAACTGCATCATATTGGGTCCTCCGTAGGACTTTGATCTGTTGTGATTGTAGTTGTAATCAGCCATGGATTACAAGACTGGATTACAAGACTGCAGCCTTGGTCGGGGTGGGTGATGAGTGATGGGTGTTGGGTCTTGAGTCTTTGGTTGTTTCTTGAAAAATTCAGAGTTTGAGAAGGAACAGGGAAGAGGGAGAGGCACAGGGAAGCGATGAGGATGATTCCGTGATAGAAGAAAATGTGGTGTCCAACCAAGATATTGACTTTTTGAGTATGGCAAGGCTGCCATAGGTTTGGATTTTTCCTCCAAAAAAAAGATTGCATTCTTGGAGGTACCCTGGAAGACTTTGGAGGGATGACTTGCTGAATTATTGATTATCTGGACATGCTGACCATTCCTGCCGATTACCAGTCTGTATCCTGTTTTTGACTGAGTCATAGGAGGCATCTGGAATATACTATCTTGTTCAATTTCAGTTGTTTAAGCAAATGAAAGAAGTGTGGAAAGAGAAACTTCTCTAATTGGTGACAGATACTAGGATGGCTTTCACAGGGGGATATTTTATGTGGTCAATAATAGAGAGGAAGGGTGTAAAGTTGGGGTTACAACTCTGTGTTCTTCTGTAGATTCATTTATCTGAACCTATCTAGCAAACTATATAAAATATATACGTACATATACATACATAGGTGCGTACATACATATATGCCTGTGTCTATATCATGCTTTCTTTTATTGCAGTTGTGATATTTTCTTGATACGGCGTGCACAATATTTCCGCATGTTCGAAGTAATAATCAAGCGGTCGGTAGCATCGGTTTTGTCAAAAATGATGAAATTCACAATCTTTTCTATACGACGGCTGCCTTGGATGAGTAGCTGTCATGAACAGACTCTCCTCTACATATCTTGAAGGGTTTAATACGTAATTTTATATTTCGCAATATTTAAACAAGAAAAGATTGTCATTTAATAAAATTGCTTATTGAAAATGCTATAGATGACAGAATGGGTGGTGTTTTTTAAGCTAAGCCTAGATGACAGAACACAAGCTTCACCAAAGGGGGACAAGTCTATATATCTTTAACTAAGGAGAGATAATGTATTAGCTAAAGGAACGACAGCTACAAATGCACCTCAATCAAAACTAATCTCTTGTACGCATAGTGCTTCATAATTATTTAACTACGCACTGTACACTACCTACCCACGTAATTATTAATTCGAATTTAGATGAAGACAAGTCATAGTATCTTCCCCATGACTTTATAGGAATAGTTCCGATACAAACTTTTATATTTTCCCTTGACGAATTGAGCCAATCTCATTTTATTTCGATTAATTGAGAGTCGGCGATTCTCACTCTCAGTCAATTACGTCTTCCGGTGAATCTTATCGTCGAAAAAAAATCTCCGTTTTGTGACACGGGCAAAGCGTAGTTGCCAACCTTGACAGACGTGGAATTTAGGCGTTGGGATCACGGACGTAGTTCTCAAAGGTTGCTTTCATGAAAAATGGAAGAAAGCATGGTACGAGCAGAATGGGCACAAAGAACTCCTTGCGTATAATTGGGCCCAAGGACAAACCCCCGACGCTTGCACTACTGGCCCAATATCATCAAGCCCAAGATATTGTGGGCCTCAAGGCCCATGTTAACATGCGTTACCGAACTGCCAGAGGTTTCCTTCTCCCTTCTTCGTGGATTGCATGCTCGGAATAATAACAAAATCACTCTACGAAAAATTGGTGTAAGCGAAAGAAAAAGTCCGGAAATCTTCTTTGTTTCCTCTTATCCTGTTTTATCCGAGTCTTTATCATGACGACCAAACACAACCTGAAAGGAGAAAAGCAAGCGTTCATGTTAATATTAACAAATCCCTCACAATATTGATAATTTGAAATGAAATGTAGTCAGATTTTGCGAGCCTTGATCGATTTTGAACGCAGCTTTGCCCTTCGGCCTTTCCTTTAATGGGAAGACATGAACATGAGGTTGTGGATCTTTGAATCTATTGCCTGGAGGGGATTCGGACAATTGGAAAGCATCCAGAAAATGCGCCCATTGGAAAAATTGTCCCCCAGAAAATGCGCCCATTGGAAAAATTGTCCCTATTGGTTCTTTTTCTCGTAGTGACGAGTTCTCCATATTTCTAAACTTCAATTTATCTCTTGATTTGTAACTAATGTGGTATTATGGGAGACTAGAAGAGACTATGGTCGTGATTAGAAACAAAATGCAATGGGCGCTCATTATGGGAATGTTACATGTATTTTTTTTTTTTTTGACAAATTTGGGGTTGTCAGAAACTCAATGGTTTTAAGTATTAAGGTCCAACCAAGGATAATCAAAATTTAAAGTATCAAATTTGACTTCAAATCAAAAGTAAATAGATTATAATATGCGACGAAACCTCAAGGACTCTGTAGAATTTTAACTACTCAAGTAGATCAGGAACAAATAGGGGAATTATATGAAAGTTTATTGAATAAGAATAGATGACGTATATTCTTGGACACCACACTCATTTGATGATTAAAATTGAACATAAAATTCTTCATAGATACAATTAAAGTATGCAGAGAAAGTAAAAAGCTTACAAAGGATGACTGGAAAGAACAGGTGTTGGAACCAGGAAATGTAATCTAATTCAAAGTTCAAAATTCAAGCTTTAGGCAATATCTAATCTAAATTGATCCATTATGAATGACCTTCCTATCTTGAGAATATAATGTCTTTTTTGCTAGCAAATGCCTAGGTCGATGCTATGTGTTGATTGGTAGTTGTGTATTGTCTGTGTTTGTTTATGGTTTGACTAGCCCTATATCTTTTACGAGCCATTTTGTTACATGCCCTAAGCTTCCCTTGCAAGAATTTCCAACTACCTTGACTTGTGTGCTACTTAAGGATGATTTGTTAACTTTTCCCAATTCCTTAGCTGTGATTATCCCTCGATGGATTTTCCTTAACTCAATCTTAACTTCTATATGTGCTTCAAGTCAATCAATCATAGCTCCGTGTTATGTACTTCACCAAAAATCTACCTATTGAATACTCATGATCGATGAGCTCATCATGCATTCCATCTATGGGCCTTATGGGTCAATCATACGATTTAGCTTTCATGATTGATGAGCTTATGTGGCATTCCATCAATTGGGCCATAGGGCCAAAAAAGTATTTCTTATAGTCTGGTTTTGGACCATTAACTTCTTTATATATAAATCTAGATTTTGAGCCCCGAGCAACCGGGGAAGAAAATCCTTTAAATAAGGAAACTTTTCCTCATTGAGAATGCCATAAGCCAACTTTGTTGGAGATTTGACTATCAATTAACAAACACTAGATGGAATAGAAATTCTTAACAAATTCCAACAAGAGCCAAAAGTGTGACAATAATTTACATGGAATGGTTTAATTAACTACTCGACTAAGTGGGGTGAATAATGATACTTCTTGTATATACACATACATTGATGCCCTTCTTTTAAATTTTCATCTATCATGTCATGCACTCAATTTGTTTATGAATGTGGGCTTATTCATGAACGTCTTTTGTATTTTATTGGGTTTTATTTTCCTTGGCCACTGAATTTTATGTGTTCTTCTGCCAACATCTTTGGCTCTCTCCATACATGCCCCCGTTCCTTCACCACAGCCCGAAATACTACCGAGAGTATTTTGTCTACTGCGAATGCAGCTCCTGGACCAAAAAGACAAAGGAGCCACAAGACAAGAATTCAATCAATGCCCTCGAATATCTCAAAAATATGAAAATGACCATTCCAATCAAATTGGCAAGACACGATTTCTTTCTAGTCAGATAACGAATGGTTAGGGTTAAGCCGACAAGGGACTCATCCCCACGATTCCACGTGGACACTAACTGTACAAAGGTCACGCCATCATCAAGAAAGGCCCATTCTCGGCTAGTTGCCGAAAGTGAGAGGAGAAAGAAGAGGATAGAGTGAGAGAAAAAGATGCCAATCATGCCACGATCCGCACACCGGAGGTTACTCTAAGGTTAAAGGTGTTGCAATGGCCGAAGCAAAGATCAGATGCTGATCTCTATCAATCATTTCAATTTCTTGGTGACGCAAGAGTGTGCGTGTTGCTGCTCCTTTGTGAACAAAACAATTCTAGTGATGGTAAGCAAGCATAAGATCTATTCAGAATAAGAAAAGTCCCATTGTGATTGAGGACATGCAAGGTCTTCCATATCGTTCCTCCACTACGAAAAGAGAAACCCTAAATCTTCTTTTATATGAATCACATGCTTGTATCACATCCACTTTGCTAAAAGGAAAGTTGCTTTTGTGCATCTCAATGAGGATTTGCAATTAATGCCAATTACTAATTTAAAACATGTTTATGCGAGCAATATTTATCAAATGACACAAACGCATATTGAGGATCAGTAATCACTTTAACCACAATATGATATAAAAAGCCGACGAATAATATACTCTCTCGTCACTTACCATTATCAAACGAATATATTAGTTCAAATGAATTCCGGAAAGTGATAGGGACTTGTTTCGTACTCGTTAACAATGTGTAAGTGACCACCTAAATCTGGTTAGATGGAAAATGGTTGAGACTATCATTACTATCATTAGATATAACCATAATATTTCACTTTAAAGTTAAAATGTTGAATATTCCTGATGGGCGCTTATGAAAGTGTGGAGGGTAATTGCAGTAAATTTCAAGAGAGAAAATGATGTAATAAAAATAACTCCCATTATTTGCATTTTCTCTGGGAAAAGAATAATAGAAGTGCTACAGTTTTCGCACAATACTCATTTTAGTATCAAAACCTTTTGACGAATCACTTCAGTACTACATCAGAGAAAAATGACCAGTTTAGTGCCTTTCAATGACAAAATCCAGCAAGAAAAAAATATTGCATGACTTTTTTAATTAAATAGGACCAGCAGATTCTTTGTCATTGATGGGCTGTCACTTCACACCGAACTCAAAACGGAAGATTTGAGCTTGAGTTCAAGGCATTGGCAAAACGCCCCTGATCTTAATATAGGTATGGCGTGGGGAGGCTCTTAACCGAAATTGAAGTAAAAGATGAGAAGAAAGAGGTGAAAACTTTGCACAACATGAAAAATTTTGCCCTAATCTCACTCGATCATCTCTGTTACTCAATTTAAAAATTTTGTATCTTGCCGAAACAATTTTGAGCTGCTTGTCCTGGTCATGCTCTTCATTGCGAGATTCAGCTCTTAATTTTGCCCCAAATTATGTAGTCCGAATTAGGAGTAGAAGAAGAGTGGAAATGTCTTGATTTGTCCGAATTAGGGTTGAAATTTGAAGGAGTAATCATTTAACGCTATTAATGCTAACTCAGAGCACTGATGAGCCAAGTTGATAAAAAAAATGATAAAATATATTGGCACATCATATTTCAGCCTTCCAAATCGGAGATGACACTTATACGATTGTTTTTTTTTATAATTAAAGTGGCACTGCAGTAATATGACGAAATTTATGACATTTTTATTGTTTTTTCCCCCATTTTCTCTTAATCATTAGATTTACTGTACTAAAGATGGCCGATTGCATGATGACGATGGAAGAAAGGATGCAATTCGTTGCAATAAACCCTAGCGTGAGTGGTTGAGCTCCTTAATTCTTAACTTTACGATTTAAGCATCAAATCCTGAGGACAAAACAGATGCTCAGGTTGTGTGGGGAATTTAGGAAAGACAAAACGTCCGACGAAAGCCACGCGTTGGTGGTGATTGGTAGGAACAAGAAGTCAAAGATTCTTATGCCTCAACTTTCACGATTAAGTTAATTGTCTAATTATCAGAAAGCATCTATACTTTAAGCAGCTTTAGTTAGCGCCACATTATATACGTTTGCTTGAACTAAGTGTTCGTGTGTGTGCATTACTTCCACTGGAACCTTCTCCCTTTGCTTCAGAAGGTGGGGACGGGTCAACATTAGAGATGATTTGATTAATTGATTGATGCTTCCAACATATCCAATAGCTTTGTTCTGTTCCTTCGGAAAAGGGGGAAAAATCCAAATTTTTTATGGTGCATCTTCCTTGTAATAGCCATTCAAAGGAAGGGGGGACATTCTGTTGAGAAAAGCTTGTGATTCCCAGAGTGCTAAAGATGGGTCTCTTTCCATTTTGGTACCCCATTATTTGATTCCATTTACATTACTTGTGGCCTATGTTTGGGGGCTCAAGTAAAGCCTACTTCTGAAAACAGGTTTTGATATTCCCCTTCAAAATAAATAAATAAATAAATAAATTATTTTAACAAAAAGGTGTTTATATATGTTTCTAAGGATAGAGATATTCCATATCAAAGTAGAAGTGAAATTTAAAATGCTCAAATAAATATAACCAACCATTGAAAATAAGGCAAGACCAAAACTTCTACATTTGTATTTAAATTTGAGGAGATTACCTTATATTTATGATTTTCTTTTTACATAGGGCTCAGGGGCCACTGTCAACACCCCTCAATCCATCATGACCATCAGCACGGGAGATTTTGCAAGACTACCACCAAATGCTTTAAAAGTTTAAGACTAAAGTGTATAAATATACAATAAGTGAAATGAATTGAATTTGACATGTAGAACAATATAAAATTTTGTGGGATTATCAATTTTTCAAAAAATTTAAGCTATCAGATGAATATTTATTTCAAATACTTTAACACCATATTGAGCAAGTCTACTAGCTACAAAGCATTGACACTTTTTGGGGGCTTTCGTGTCGTGTCGGATACTCCAATATGTGTTTGGCATTTTTCGACACTCTTCAACACTTGGTCAATAGGTGTCAGAAAATCTGATACTTTGTTCAACTCTTCCAACACTCCCCCGCATGCGAGTCGAGAATTTTGATAGAGTCAAGAATTCTAATATTCGAGTTCGGAATTCCGACATGTGATTTTGACACGCATGGGATCAATTTTAAAATTTTCAATTAATGAAGAGTCAAAATGTAAATAAATAAGAAAATAATAAATAATAAAAATAATAAAGGGAAAAAGAAGAAAAACCTAGTAATCTCTTCTTTTCTGACTCTTACTTCCCATGAAACACAATTCACCCCCAATTTTTTTCTTTTCTCTTTCAATACATTTTGACATGCAAGTCTAGAATGTAGATTACTTGAATTTTTTTTCCCTCCGAGTTTTATGGACTATTGGAGTGAAATTAAAACAATGAATGATTGTAACAAATTTTGTACTAATATTTTTAAGGTAATTCTAGGCTCTCTCCTTGAATGTAGTGGAATGATGTTGGCCCTCTCCTTGAATATAGATACCGATACTTGGATCGAATCATGTAAATTTTTGATATTCTTCTTATTCCTCATTTATTTCTTGGGAATTTTGCGTTGACGTAAATTGCAATATCCTGTCATTTTCCGCGTATTTTATTTCGATAGTTATAATTAGTAAAAGAGAGTAAAAGAAAGGGGTAGAATTAATCATGATCTTATTTGCCTCTATAGCTAAAAGATATATCAGGTTGTATAACATCCTTGAAGATGATCACGACGAGCGGTGGAAATTCACCGTTTGATGCGGTACATGTGCAAGCATCTATACTTTAAGCAGCTTTAGTTAGCGCCGCATTATATACGTTTGCTTGGACTAGGTGTTCATGTTCCATTGGAACCTTCTCCCTTTGCTTTTAGAAGGTGGGGACACGTCAACATTAGGGATGATTTGATTAATTCATTGATGCTCTCAACATATCCAAAAGCTTTGTTCTGTTCCTTCAGAAAAAAAGAGGAAAAAACCCAAATTCTTATGTTGCATCTTTCTTGTAATAGCTATTCGAAGGAAGGAGGGACATTCTGTTGAGAAAAGCTTGTGATTCCCAGAGTGCTAAAGATGGGTCTCTTTCCATTTTGGTACCCCATTATTTGATTCCATGTACATTGCTTGCGCACTATGTTTGGGGGCTTAAGTAAAACCTGCTTCTGAAAAGAGGTTTTGGTTTTCCCCTTCCCAAAAAAAAATAAATAAATAAATAATAATAATAATAATAATAATAATAATAATAATAATAATAATAATAATAATAATAATAATAATAATAATAATAATAATAATAATAATAATAATAATAATAATAATAATAAAAATTATTTTTAGGAGCTTCATAGCATTCAAACTTATTTTACAAAAAACGGTTTATGTATAATATATGTTTCTAAAAGTAGAGACGTTCCATATCAAAGTAGAATTGAAATTTAACATGCTTAAATAAATATAACCCATTGCTGAAAATAAGGTGTGGCCAAAACTTCTAAATTTTTATTTACACAAATATTGAGAAGATTACCTAATATTTATGATTTTCTTCTCACCTAGGGGATAGGGGCCACGGCTCGCTTGCCTTGGTCCATCATGTTTAAAAGTCTAAGACAAAAGTGTAAAAATATATAATAGGTGAAACGAATAGGATTTGAATTTTGAACAACATAAAATTTTGTGAGATTACTAATTATTCAAAATATTTGAGCTGTTATATGAATATATAATTTAAATACTTTAGCACCATATAGGGCAAACCTAATAGCTAGGATTTGAGTAATTTATGTCATAACATTTGTGAAGTTTAGGTTACTAAAGTGATTGTCGCCTACCTAATGCAACCCTTGCGTTCTCCTTTTATTCAAGCTTCTAAAAACCCAAGTAGAGTGACTTAATATATACATACATAAATATTACTTAATTTTCCTAAATTGTCTTTTAAACTTGTATGCTTGGTTTTGGAAACTTTTACTCTTTTTGCATGAGCAGCTCTTTCTCTTTATTATAATTGGTAGGGGTGAGCGGGTCTAGGTTATGTACAGGTTTCACCTAAAACTTGGAACCTACCCTGCATATTTTGGAATCTAAGACTTATCCCATTAAAAGTTCCAAGGTTGGTTTTAAGGTCTACCTAGGTACCACTTTTATTATTAATTAAATGATTGTAATGACTTATTATATTTAATAACCATTACTTGCTATTACAATTCACTAATCATAACTTATATTTAAATATGCAAAAAAATATGAAATATTAACAAAGTAAAAATCTTAGTCATAAATTGGAAGCTTGGACTAGCAATTCCAAATTATACTCTTATCGTCGAACGCCATAGAATACCATAGGATCGCAAGAAGACATAAATCAAGAAAAACACAAAAAATTATTCCAAATTCTAGATTCCAGGTTCCACGTTCCATCAACCTAGAATATAGAGCCTACTAGTCAAGATAAGTTCCTCAATATTTAGAATGTGGAACCTACCCTATATACCTTGGAACCTGATGTTGAATAGGTTCTCACCGGTTCTGTTCTCAAGTTCTAAGTTCACCCCTAATAATTAGCATGAGAGAGTGTAAAAGAAAGATGGAGAATTGATCATGATCTTATTTGCCTCTACAGCTAATAGATATATCAAGTTGTATAACATCCTTGAAGATGGTCACGATGAGTGGTGGAAATTCACCATTTGATGCAGTACATGTGCAAGGTCTCAAAGAGATGTTTTTCAAGGAGAAAAGAAAAAAGAAAGAAAGAAATTAAGTAATTTATGACTTTTTACTTTTCGTGCACCGTATAATTGGAAAAGCTAGATTTCGCACATGAAGTTTGAGAACATGCAAGACCGTTTGTCTTGGCCTAACTATTGGTCATGCTACGGAAGAAAAAATTATTTGCCAATTATGTGGCCTATGTCTGGCCTTAGGCCAGTGTTTTATTGTAATGCGTAGACAACAAATGATGCACGGCCATATTCTTTTCTAGATCCTACAAGTGCAGTTATGATTAATTGCTGAGTTTTTTTTTTTGGCTAATTGAAGGATTGTATGTATATGGATTTTTTATTTCTTATTATGCTACAATTCGTGTTAGATGTGTAAAATCTTGATGCATATATCACTTATTCTTGCCTCCTAAAAATGATCATATATGCCAATCATTCTTAATTTTTAAGTAACACGGAATGAGACGGCAAGGAAATATAATATTTTCTTCTATCCAAATTTTACTCTGAAATTTTTAAAGGACCGTAAATTCCTGTTCAGATATGTACCCAGCAAAATGAATCTTTAATATCTTCACCATTAATCTTTCTCAGGATTGGTAATATAATTCCAAAGATATACTTGTGGAACTGATAGTGTGATGTAAAAGTAAGAGGAAGACCACCGGGCAGGGACACAGTTGGAGTTGCGGTTTCAAATCTTTATATTTTAGAGAAAGAGATAGAGAGATGTGTCATAGAAGCTAGGGTTTGGAGAGATAAGATTTAGAATCACAAGATGCATTGGTAAACGGTAACTGAGTAAATGAGTCTGGCTTGATCTTTCTGGAAAAGAGATCAGATTCAGAAAAGATGAAGACTTCCTTTGCTCTCTCTCTCTCTCTCTCATGGACGATGATAATAAGAAAAAAATAAGAAGAGAATAGTAAGGAACCCACCTTTATTCCCTCCCTGTCTTTCTCTATCTATATAAAGCTCCATGAGTACAGCTTCTCATCACATCAACAAAGCCAAAGCCTCAATTTCTCTACACTAATGGAACAGTAACAAGGGCTTTGAGTTTGAGAGTGCAGTGTCAAAATTAGGGCTTTTAGTTTTGTTTTTGTGCAAGTAAGGAAGGGAGCTAGCAATCAACAGTCGAATGGTTCTTGTGTTTGTTCCTCTTTGACCTTTGAAGGGTAAGGGAGGTGACAGAAGAGAGTGAGCACACATGGTGTTTTCTTGCATGATCATGCTTGAAGCTCTGTGTGCCCACTCTCTATCTGTCACCCCACCACTCTCTCTCTCTCTCTCTCTCTCTCTCTCTCTCTCTCTCTCTCTCTCTGTGGCTCGGTCGCATGTGTGTCTGTGTTTCTTTAATCTAAATGGTTGTCTTTTAGGATTAGGAAGTCGGACTTTAATTTCACAGATCTTACGGAGAAAAATCGATGCTTGAGGATTTTTTTTTTTTTTTGGTAAAGGATGCTTGAGGATGTTTCAACAAATTAATTCAAAATTCAGCAAGGTATAACAAAACTTCCAGGCCTTTATGACTCGCACTTCTACTTGCAATAGTGTTTTTCTTTTGCAGTAGTTTTCTTGCACCGAGTTCAGCAAAAACCTTGGCTGGAGAAAGAAAGCATATTTTAAACAGTGCCCAAATCCATGGGACCTTGGTTTTCGTCAGATGGGGTGTTCTTCAGTGTAAGCCCTAACGGTATGTCTGTTTGTCTATGTTTTTTCGTGTGTGTTTTTCATTTTCCCTTCCCAGCATTTTTTTTTTAACCTAAGATTATAATCTCTGTCTACCTGTTCCCTATTAATTGCATAATCATATACAAAAGAAATTAAATTAGGTATAGCGAGGGAGTCAGAAGTTGTAGAATGTGATGGGGAGTGAAAGGGCCATCATAAACTCTTCTGCTTCCTGTACATGTATGTCTTTTTACTGTTGACCTCCTCTGGGACTGCACAGGCTGTTACTAACAGGTGTTGCTTGCTGCATCACTATCTCATTCCATCTGTGGGGGTTGTTCAGACTGGCTGCCAGAACTCTACTATCCTAATTTTCTTTTTAGATTTTTCTTTTTGCTGTACTGAATTTGTGTTCCTGATACTGTCTTTTTTCTCATGCTACGGGAAAGAATATTGCTAATGAGTGCGTGAGGTACTCTTATTAAACATGCTTAACGAGGAAACAATCAATCCAAATTAAGCATGTTTAACGAGTGCAAGGCTTTTTTAACAAATCCTTATAATTTAGGGACTGAACTTTACTTTTTTGATGCAGAGGGCTTATTCTCATATTCATTCGTGAAAATTGACGAATAATGGAGAATGATGATATCTCCAGAAAAGATGAACCCAGACAGTTTATTCTTGTGGAGACATGCTGAAGACAGATGAACCATAAGAAATGTAGAACTAGGGTTTTTAAATGTTCATAAAGATGTTTGTATTGTTTGAATAAGCTTCTTGTACGTTTTGGCGGTTGCACAAGTTAGTGTATTTGCATTGAAGAATGAACCCTGATCTCTTTCAAAGTTCTGCCAATTTATTTAATTGTCTGTAACCAAACACAGTTTCTTTAGATTGTAGCTGGATTTATCCTTTGTGTTCAAAGTATCGTGTCCCTGCGTAATGTGCTCATAATTGCAAGAAATACATTCAATATTCCGCCAAGACAGTGCTAAAACATCTTAAGAACAAGTTGATTTCATTGGATCTTTAAGATGTAACTTTCTTTAGGGGCTTCTGTGACCGACCCATTACTATAAATTGGTGACCGGACCCAGCTGTAAGTCCTTGTCCCTCTAGTTTGGTACATGATGGAATTGCTTTCGTGGAAAGAATCTATCTATTGATTATGCCAAATAGGGTCAGAGCCCTAAGACAACAAGAGTGTTTAACTTGTATCAGTGCCTCCTCTATTCATGACTTCGTCCAGAGCTTTTGATCTTCTGCTCCTTATGCTGGTTTAAAAGTTTATGTTTACTTAAAACTTCTTTGTATTGGCTCTTTTCCAAAATCGAGGCATTCGCAACCTTAAGCTTGCTTCAGTTCATAGCTCAAATCAGATCCAAAATCCCCAGTAAAGGCAAATTAAAGAGAAACCAACAATACAGTACCTCAAGAATTAAACAAGCATATGTTTTAATCGGAGGCATCTTATAACAGCCGCATCACCATGATAATGAAAAAAAGTTTCGTGGACAATGTTTCCAACTATACAAAACTGGTCAGAACACAAATCAATGCAACTGAATCATTTTGCTCTTGAAGCCAAAGATGATTCTAATGACAATAAGAAATTTCCTTGTTCCATGTTCCATGTGGCAAAGCCTTGTATCAGTTCAGCAACAAATAAAAATCAATGATAGAAGGCAGATGCACAAACCAGGGATGAGGTTTAACAAACGTCCGGTCAAGACCATAATAAAAGAATAGAATACGAACCCTGAAAAGAATTATCGCTGTGATCTGAAAACACATGATGATAATGCCGTACTAACCTATACTCGTCAATACCGCTTTAGCAAACCAAGAGCCGACAACTCCCTGAGGTGCGTTACCAGAAATTCTTGCCAGCCACCTCTCTACTAGCCTAAAACCGTACAGGGAAGCAGCGGGACAGTATAGATGGTTAATCAACTTGCCGCAAAATGTGGCAGAGAATAACCGCCGCTACCTGGTCCCCTTCATTTGCCCCTGTTGGATGAGATCAGTTCCCTTGCAATGGCTAAAAGATGCAAAATTGCTTCAGGCATATATAAGACATCGGTGCCTATGGTAATGTTGAAGCCTTAATCGTTCACTTTTTTGATTGCTTATGTTCGGGCCCTATCTCCCCATTCCAGGCTTTTAACACTCAATAAATTAAGGAAAGGTGGAGCGACATTTGAAGTGACGTTTTGCATCAACAGGTCGAGGGTCTTTGTATCTCCATCAATTGTTATCACTTATGAAATATCAACATTCATCAGAAATTTTCATGTTGTGTTGAACACTTTTCGACACTTGATCAACACGTATCAAAAAATTCGATACCTAATCAACTCTCTTGACATTTTCCGACACTCGAATGCAAGTTTAGAATTCCAACACTCAAATGCGAGTTTAGAATTCCGACACACAAATTCGGAATTCCGATATATAATTCAAACAAGCATGGAGTCAATTATAAAAATCTTCAATAAATGATGAGTCAAATGTAAATATGTAAAGTAAATAAATAAATAAATAAATAAAAGGGAAAAGAAGAAAAACATAATCTTTTCTTCTCTTTCAACTCTCACTTTCTGTGACACGCAATTTATCCCTTGATTTTTTTTCCCTCTTATCTTCTAACACATTTTGACACACAAGTCTAAAATGTGGATTACTTATTTTTTTTTCCAAGTTTTATGGATTAGTGGAATGGAGTTGAATTTATGAAATTGAAATAATGAATAATATTAACAAATGGTGGGTTAATGTTTTCAGTGTAATTCATTCTATATTATTATTATTATTATTATTATTATTATTATTATTATTATTATTATTATTATTATTATTATTATTATTATTATTATTATTATTATTATTATTATTATTTGTGAATTTAAATAAAATTAATTTGATTAAAATAATCATAAAAATGATGATTTATCATGTTTATATAAAAATAAACATTTAATATATGACGTGTCCCAATACATTGAAATTCTCTATTTTTTTAGAAATAAAGTGTCGGCATATCCGGTCGTGTCGCGTGTTAGTGTTACTTAGGCTACCATGAGGTCGGTATATCTAAGCACCACCATCGAGCATATGCCTCCGCAACCACGGCCTAACTCCAAGACCCCTTTTCCTAAAACAATGTTTGGGTTTCTAGCTAGGACGGAGGCCATCAATCGAGCCAATTCCAAAAGCATCAACCCGATCAACTTGCATGTGTTGACACTCTTTCGACAATACTCTAATGCTAAAGTTTTCGGCGTTAAGACTGACTTGAATTATTTGAGTGAAAAAATTGGCAAAAACAGGTGCCAATGTTCAAGACAATATATGGTGTGATTGTTTCAGTATTCATAAAGCCCTTTGAACAAATGCAAATGCCGTTTGGCAAAATTTTATGGGAGCCTTGGGAAGATGCAATTGCATTTCCAAAGCTCTCTAAAGGTCTTTAACCCGAGGTAGGTCCGAAGGTAGTTTGGAATGCAGCATTTCTGGAATGCAAATAGAATTTTTTTCATTCCAACTTTGCTCTCACTTAACTTTCATAATTCCAGAAATGTCCACAAAAACCTTAATTTTGCCTCAGTTATTGGCAAGCAACTGGTGAGCAGCTATCAATCAACAAAAATTTATTGCAAAGTACAATTTTTAGCAAATGACATTTACGTCAAAGCTACTTTCTAATGTGTTCTTAAAATACATTTTAACAAACACTACTTGTATTTCCAAAAACGTACTTAACTCAAAGGTTTATGCATTTTCTCAAAAACATTTCTCCAAAGTCAAACCAAACGCACCCTAAAGCTACGTTTGGTCGTCTGGATTTTTAAACGGGATAAGACTAGATATGATAGGATAAGAAATCCATGGATTTCTTCATATCCCATTAACTGTTTGGTGAACTACTCAGTCTGCACATAAATTCTTTAAAAGGTGAAAATCCATTGATAACTTGAAAGCATATGCAATGAGTTGAGGCAGCATACCTTATTTCTTGATCCACATTATGAAAATATAGACAGCATTACTAATGAAAGGAACCTTTACCTCATTGTCAGAAGAAGATGAAATTCCAAACATGTCAGCTGCAACGCCCTCGGATATATTAACCTCAATATTCTCATCGGGCTCCTTTGAAGCGTCCGATGACATGTTGGATTCAGTATTTTGGGAGAAATCAGCTTCAGTCTGCTACAAAAGTTCTCAGCATCTGAAGGCAATATGCAGCTTGGATCCATCGTCTGAAATCAAATGCATCAAGGCATCATACTGACAGAAGCAACAGAACACTTCCTGAAATCAACATTAAAATTGAATATCATACCGATTCATTACCAACTCTCCAGATCGATTCTCAACTTGTTTGCAACCCAAACCGATCTCCTTCACGTTGAATCCATTGTCCTCGAATAGACTTGGTTAGAACTCATTAGAGAGATAGGATGAACGCTGTTTTGAAGGATGAACGCTGTTTTGAAAAAGAAAAAAGAAAAAGAAGAAAAGTAAAGGGCGCCAGGATTGGCTCATTGAGAGGAAAAAGGAGAAGATTGCATCCACAAACGGATAACAGGAGCAGGTAGTGCCATCACCTCTGACTCGAAAGTTCTACCTTATTTGATCCTTGCAAGTACACCTTTCCTAAATAAATAAAAAGTACACCTTTCCTGTCAGCAAAACAAGGAGACACAGGAAGATGTGTAAGATATAGTAAAAAAAGATAGAGCAGCAGCACTTAAAAATTTGTCGGCAGATATATTTTCTAAATAATAAAATGTCATCTGAAAGAGCAACCTGAGCAAGATCACCGGTGGCATCATCACGGAACAGAACGTGACCCTTTGGCTGGAAGCAAAAACACTATATCGCAGTAATATCTCCTCTCGCGATAGTACCTTGACTGATTAGAAATCAGTATATTACCAATTTAATTCTGAAAAACAGGGAGATCTCCTGCTTTGAGAACCTTTCTTATATTCAGCAATTCTAGATGCATCTTCTCTGGAGACACCGCGGATAGCACAAATATCTTCTTTTCGATCAGCTATTCAAACTGCACAAGCAACTGACCAAGCAAACTCCAGATTAATAACATAAAGTATGAGCTAGCAGTAGCAGTTCATTAAACTACCAAGATGCATTGAAGTGAGGTCGTTACTTCCTTTTAATTACCATGTAACAATGTCAACGGAAGATGGAGGAATTTGCTGGCTCAAGTCATCAACGGTCAAATCATGGACAAATGGACTAATTCGTGTTTCTATGAAGTTTTTATGCATCTGTAATGAGCAAAATGAAAGGTCATTTCATTAAAAAGCAATACTAAATGTATCCTAAACCTTGTCAATCTAACAAAAGCAAGATTCATTTTCTCTCAAGAATTCATGTTACTATTAACAAGTCCCTGATAATTTCGATCACTTGATGAGATACGGTTGAACTTGGCGAGCCTCACAATCTATTTTGAATATGGTTTTGCTACTTTGGCCTCTCATTTATGGCAAGACGTGCACATGAGGTCGTGGATCTCTAGATCCACCGCCTGGAGTGGATTTGGGATGGAAGCATTCTGCTAAGTCGATAAGGGACGTGCGGAAAACATGTCCTGCCCTAAAAAATCTCCCTATCGACTATGGATGCTAAAGAAGGGAGTGTTACGTGTAATTTTGTCAAGTCATGATCAATAGAAACTCAATAATTCGATGATTGAAGTTTAAGTATCAAATTTGACTTCAAATTAAAAGTAAATGGATTTTAGTATGCCTTGAAATCTCAAGGACTTTGTCGGGTTTGAACAACTAAAATAATGCGCAAATAGTAAATTAGGAACAAATAAGAAGATTGAATAAAACTTTGTTGGATCACAATGGATGGCTTGTACTATTGGATTTATGCTCCTTCGATGACTAAGAAACATATGCTTCTTACTGTGCATCACCGAAGTGCGTAGAGTAAGTAAAAGTTTTACAAGTAGAAAGCTTTTATATATATAGACGACTGCTAAAACTGGGAAACCTCTATTTCAAGTTTGCATTCGAAGTTTAATCAAAATCTAATCTAGATTTTATTACAAATGATCTTCCCATCTTCGAAATCTGATGCCTCGTTTGCTTGTGAATGCTCGATTGATGCTGTGTGTTGATTGGTTGTTTTGTATTCTTTGTGCTTTGTGGCTTGATTGCTTCTGTTTCGTTTATGAGCCATTTTTTATGCATCTTGATCTTCCCTTTAGGGGTGAGCAACAAAAATCGTTCTGACCGAATTGGCAAATTTTGGAGGCAATGGTTCGGTTCTCAGTTCTATGTAATTGGAACCGGTGAATTTCGGTTCCATCCTTGGTTTTAGGTGTGGAATTGCCCACCCAGACCACCTAGACCGAATCGTTTTTTTTTTAATATATATTTTTTTAGTTCTTACAACTGTCAAAAAACCCCTAATATCTTCACAAACCTCTCTCTTTCATGCCTCTTTCCCAAATATGAAACAAAACTCTAATCAAATTCTCATTCTTCACACCTCTCGCTCTCGCTCTCATTTACACTCATGCTTATGCCTCTCTTGCTTCTTTTTTTTTGGCCGATCATGATCACAATCGCATCTCACCATTGTAAATATCCAAAGCTCTATTTTTTGGCCGATCTATGCTCTAGATAATCATGCCTGCACAATTGACTAGTTAAAGTTGTAGGGCTATAACCGTTTCTCGAGTATATATAAGAATTCGAATGTAAACTCTCGACTTGCATCTTGTGGCCGTCGGAGCAGAAGAAAAGATCTAAAAGCCCCTGCAACACCAATATGGTGATTTTTAGTTTACAGGGATACTGCAGAAAACATTTTGTCTACAGCGAGTGCAGCTCTCAGAAAAAAAAGACGAGCCGCAGGACAAAAATTCAATCAATACACTCTAATATTTTTAACTTTAGAATATGACCATTCCAACTAAATTGGTAAGACTTGATTTCTTTTATATCAGATAACGTATGGTTGGGGTTAAGCCAACAAGAGACTCATCTTCACGATGCCACGTGGACACTAACTGTGCAAAGGTCATGCCATCATCAAAAGAGGCCCATGCCTAGCTAGTGGCCGAGAGTGAAAGAAGAAAGAAGAGGACATGATGAGGGAAGATGCCAGCGATGCCATGATCACCACACCAAAGGTTGGACCAAGGTTAAAGGTGTTGCAATGCCTGAAGCAAAAAATCAGATGCTTATCTCTTTCAATCATTTCGATTTCTTGGTGACGAAGGAGTGCGTGTTGTTCCTCCTTTTTGAACAAAACAAAGTGATAGCAAGCAAGCATACCATCTATTTAGAATAAGAAAATTCCCATTGTGATTGAGACCATGTAAGGTCTTCCATATCGTTTGCTCCACTACAAAAAGGGGAACCTCGATCTTCAATTATGTGAATTACATGCATGTATCATATCCACTTTGTTAAAAGGAAAGTTGCTTTTGGTATGATTGGGGATATAATTAATGCCAACTGTTGGTCCAAAACATGTTTATGCGATGTTTATCAAGTGACCCATGCATATATTGACAATTGGTTCGTTGTAATCAATATTACTGTTGCGGCAGAAAAATAAGTTTATGTCGTTTGGTATAAGCATATGATGAATGATAAACTCTCTTGCCACTTACTATCATCAAAAGAATATGTTAATTCAAATGAATTCCAAAACCATAGACTTGTTTCTTACTTATTATCAATGTTTTGTAAGGGACCATCCGAATCTATTAGGTGGAAAAAGCTCGATATTAGCAATTATAATCTCTTCAGAGTTAATCGAATCTTTCATTTTTGTTGACACCAGGAATTGTTCAGTTCTTTGACCGTCAACTCAAACTGGATAAGATCGAGCAAGACATGGTTGAGGTAGAATTTGCTTAATCCTGTTGGTCGACAACTATAGGTAATTGATCGAGGCGACGAGGAATTGGCGGCAAGCGATATAAGAGAAAATTACGGAGTGTTGAATCACGAAGTGGTGAAACTTAATTCAGTTGACTAAAGAACCGAATTGGAAGTGAAATTGATGGATCAAGATCGAGATTAGTGTTCCAAGTCATGAAGCCAATAATTTCAGCTACAATCATAACGGCCCCTTCAAACGTGAACCCAGCATGATCACCAGTTCGCAGAGCCGTAAATATCGAAAGCCAGAATGATAATGGCCGAGAAACATGGACTCTTATAACCATCAGGAAGAGGGTTTGCAAGCTGCGCAAGAAACCTGCAACAAACCAAGGAACACCAGTTTTTAAATAATTTCAGCTTTCTTTATAACTATTATTAACTGTTGCTAGTAGTTATAAGTATTAGAATTGTAATTCAAGCAGATTACCGCCAACAAATCAATGAACACCGGTTGTTTTATTTTATCTTTTTGTTATCTACACATTCTAGTACCGCTTTACATGATTGGTCATGATAGCCCACAATTTTGTATCTTTAATTTTCTCATTAATTTAGATTTCCTGTCCAAAAATCAATAAAGGACCGGGTATTCCGTGTAACCGAAGGCTCCAAATGTGCTTGGGAATCCATCCTGCAATCTTTGAATAATTCTGTTGTTGATTTCTGGCCCTATATGCTAACGCTATGCCCCTCTTTCGGTTGCCTTTGCTGCCTCGAATGCTTTTGGGTACCTCCTTTTTTCCTGATGTCTCTAGAGAGGGTCTCCATCTTGGCCTGTCCCCCTTGCGCTGTGAGATGCTGCCGCTGTTGAAGATGCGTCATGCTCTCCCTTCGCAAGGCTGTTCTGTTTTTTCGGTTGCTGCCGGGTTATTCCCCTCCCCCTGCTCCTCGTCTTGGCAGTCTGTGGTTCCCTGGCTCTTGGCTTTTGCCTGTTCTTTCCTTTTGGCCATCGTGTTTGGCCTTTTGCTACATTTGTCTTTTTTTGCTGGGCAGCCCCTCCGCCTCCTGTCCACTTAGTCTGATGCCTGTGTCAAATTGAGTGCATGTTTTGAGTTGGTTGTTTGTTGTGCCTTTGTGTAGCTCTTTGGTTCAAAAGTTATAATATTCTTACTTCTTACCAAAAAAAAAAAAAAAATCAATAAAGGACCCTGCAAGTTCTTTGTCGATCTCCATATTGATTCACATTTGGAAAGGTGCTTTATCGATACTTTTTGGCAAAATAATTTATTTTTATTTTGTTTGTTCAAAATGGCGAAAAAATTTGAAAAGTATAAACAATGAATGTTCCAAATGGGTGGTTATGAAAGTATGGAGGGATGTCGGAGCAAGACAAAATAAATTTCATGAGATAAAAGATGCAAGAAGCATACTCCCGCCATTTGCATTTTCTCCTAATCGGTGAATATATTATACTAAATTCGCATGATTGCGTGATGATGAAAGCAAGGATGCAAGTAATTGCAGTAGTGCAAGTGGCTGATCACCTTAATTCTAAATTTTACGACTTTAAGTATCAAAACCTGAGGACAAAACATATGCTCAGGTTGTGTGGGGAATTTAGGAAAGGCAAAACGTCCCACGAAAGCCACGCGTTGGCTGTGATTGGTAGGAACAATAAGTCAGAGATTCTTATGCTTCGAATTTCACAATTTAGAGTAAGATTATTTTTTTTATCAGAAAGCATATATACTTTAAGCTGCTTTATTCAGCGCCGCATCATATTATGTTTGCTTGAACAAAGGGATGGGACCCTTTTTCCCTTTGTTCGAGCTGGTGGGGAGGGTTCAATGTTAGGGAATTTGATGAATTGATTTTCTGCTCCCTACATATCCCGAATAGCTTTGCGTTGTTCCTTCAGGAAGGGAAAATCCGAATTATTTATGTTGCATCTTTCTTGTGATAGCCGTTCAAAGGATACAGGGGACATTCTGATGAGAAAAGCTTGATTCCCAGAGGGGGAGGCTAAAGATGGGTCTCTTTCCATTTCGATACCCCATA
The DNA here is from genome assembly GCA_014182725.1 of Eucalyptus brandiana. NCBI lineage: Eukaryota > Viridiplantae > Streptophyta > Magnoliopsida > Myrtales > Myrtaceae > Eucalyptus > Eucalyptus brandiana. The sequence goes on from CM024670.1 coordinate 38,472,058, forward strand.
TGTAGTTCATGTACATTTCTTGTACAATATGTTAGGGAGGCTTAAGCAAAACCTGCCTCTGAGAACAGTCTTAGGATTTTGCGATTAACACAGAAATCATTTTTAGGTTTGCAATAGCATTCCGATTCATTTTAAAATTGTTAAATGTATACGACTCTATGTTTGTGAAAATAGAGATATTCAATATCAAAGCACAAGTCAAATTTAGAATGCCTAAAGCAAATGCAACCAACCACCGAAAGCAAGGTGAGACCAAAACTTTTAGCTAAATATATAAGTATATACACCTCGAAAAGATTAACTAATATCTGTGATTTTTTTTTTTTTTTAAAGTAGGCGGCAGGGGCCACTGCTAACCCCCCTCGGTCCATCAAGATCGCAAACACTTCTTAGTTGTGATCGACCTAAAAATATTAGTTTTTGCAATGTTCTATATGAGAGATTTTACTAGATCACTAGTTTAAAAGTTTATGACTAAAGTGTGGAAATAAAAAATATTGGAGATGGATAGGACTTGAAAAGATTTGAATTTAGAACTCTTGATTGATAAGTTGCAAAATTTTGTGGGATCAGTATCGATCAATGTAAAAACTTCAACTTCTAGAAGAATTACTATATTAGGTGAACCTACTAGCTATGGATTGAGTGATTTATTAGCTATGGATTGAGTGATTTATGTTACAACGTTCATAGAGTTTAGATGGTTGAAAAAGGAGTATCGGTCGTTGACTACCTAATGCAACCCTTGCCTTCTCCTTTAATTCGAGCCTGGGATCACCCAGGTGGAATGGCTTATATGAATTAATGTATATAAGTTAAGTTTCCTAAATAGTCTAGACTTGGTAAAGGGTAAGAATATATAGCTTGAACCAATGATTACAAAAGATTCGGCACCACAAAACTTGCACTCAATAAGACAACAGTTAGAGTGAAATAAATAGTCTAGACTTGTATACTTGGTTTTCGAAGCTTTCATTTTTTCTGCATGGGCTGCTCTTTCTCTTTGTTATAGTTAGCAAAAGAAAGAGCAAAAGACAGGGTGAGTATTGATCATGGTCTTAGTGCCTCTATAGCCAAGAGATTAATCAAGTTGTACAATATTCTTGAAGATGGTCACACTTGTGAGCAGCGGACATTCACCTGTTTGATGTGGGACATGTGTAAGGTCTCGAAGAAATGCTTTTAAGAGGAAACGGAAGAAAGGAAAGACGTGAATAATCTGATTAAAATAATTATTTGTTTGAGCACTCTATAATTACAAAAAACTAGTCGCACCTGAAGTTTGAATTCAAGCTAGACCATTTGTGTTAGCCTAACTATGGGTCATGCTACTGGAAAAAAAAAAAAAAAAAAAAAAACTCTTTGCAAGGACTAGTATACAAAAGATTATGCGGCTCTGCTGGTCGTCTTCGGCATTGGACCTGTTCTGTGGTCTTTATTTGTTCTTTCTGTTCTTCTTTGCTGGTTTGGTTAGTTTAGGAGTTTTTTGGCCCGATGTGGCTTTCTCCTTTCTCCTTTGTTCCTTTGCCTTATTTTGGCTGTTCTATGCTTTGTTCCCCGCTGTTGCAGTGCTTCTCTTGCTTCCAGTTCCCTTTCACTCACGCTGACTTGTTGTCTTGCTAAGTGTAAGTTTTGTGGCACTGGATTTTGTAATTATTGGTTCAAAGCTCTATATATTATTACTTTTTACCAAAAAAAAAATAAAATAAAAAAAGATTATGCGGCCTTGCTGCATATGCTATGGCCTTAGGTCTGTGTTTTATTGTAATGGGTAGACAACAAATAATGCATGACCATAGTCTTCTCTTGATCCCACAAGCGCAGTGATAATTACTTAATGACTTTTTTTATTGGCTAAATGAATGGTCACGTGTATGTAGATTTTCTATCTTCAATTATGCTTCAATTCATGCCAAATGCACAGAATCTCGATACATTTTTCGCTTGTTGTCTCTAAAAATCATCATACACACTAATCATTCTTCCTTTTAAAGTAACCCCAATTGAGATGGTAAAGAAATATAAGATTTGCATCCATCCAAATTCTAAACTATAATATGATAAAAGAATCTAAAATTTATGTTCTATAGATAGCTCCCCACCAGAATGAATCTTCAGTTTTCTTCACCTTTAATTTTTATCAGGATTGGTAAGATAATTCTTCCAAAGATATACATGTGGAACTGATTATGTAATATAGAATGAAAGAGGCAGACCATCAGGCAAGGACACTGTCGGAGTCAGTGTTCCAAATTTTGAGAGAGAGAGAGAGAGAGAGATGTGTCGTAGTAGCAAGGTTTGAAAAGAGAGCAGATAAGATTTAGAATCACAAGATGCATTGGTAAACGGTAACTGAGTAAATGACTCTGGTTTGATATTTCTGGAAAAGAGGTCAGATTCAGAAAAGATGAAGACTTCCTTTGCCCTCTCTCTCTCTCTCTCTCTCTCTCTCTCATGAATGAATGAATGATGATAATAAAATAAGAAGAGAATGGGATGAGGAACCCACATTTATTCCCTCCCCGCCTTTCCCCATCTATATAAAGCCCCATGGGTACAGCTTCTTCATCTCATCAGCAAAGCCAAAGTCTTTAATTGTTCTACGCTAATGGAACAGTAACAAGGGCTTTCAGTTTGAGAGTGCATTGTCAAAATTAGGGTTTTTAGTTTTATGTTTGTGCAAGTGAGGAAGGGAGCAATCAATCAATGGTTGAATGGTTCTTGCGTTTGTTCCCCTTGAACCTTTGAAGGGTAAGGGAGGTGACAGAAGAGAGTGAGCACACATGGTGTTTTCTTGCATGGTCGTGCTTGAAGCTCTGTGTGCTTACTCTCTATCTGTCACCCCACCTCTCTCTCTCTCTCTCTCTCTCTCTCTCTCTCTCTGGCTTGCTCGCGTCTGTGTTTCTTTAATCTTCATGGTTGTCTTTTAGGATTAGGAAGTCGGACTTATATTTCACAGATCTCCCGGAGAAAAATAGATGCTTAAAGATGTCCGACTCTCTATATTCAACAAAATAATTCAAAATTCAACAAGATACGACAAAGCTTTCAGGCCTTTATGACTCATACTTCTACTTGCAATAGTCCTTTGATTGGCAATGGTTTTCTTGCACCAAGTTGATCAGCGAAAATCTTGACTGGAGAATAAAAATATTATATTGTACAATACCCAAATCCTAGGGACCTCAGTCTTCATCAGATGGGGTGTTCTTCAGGGTAAGCCCTAACATTATGTCTGTTTGTCTATGTTTCTCGGTGTGTGCTTTTCATTTTCCCTTCCTAGAATGTTATTTTTTTCCCTGAGATGAAAATCTTTGTCTACCTGTTTCCTATTAATCGCATAATCATATACAAAAGAAATTAAGTTGGGGAGAGAGAGTCAGAAGTTGTTAACATGTGATGGGGAGTGAAAGGGCCATCATAAACTTCTTCTGCTTCCTGTACTGGTGTGTATTTTCACTGCTGATACCTCTTCTGGGAGTGTACAGTCTGTTACTAACAAGTGTTACATACCGCATCACCATCTCGTTCCATCTGTAGGAGGTTGTTCAGACTGGCCACCACAAACTCTATCGTCCTAATTTTCCTTTTTTTCCTTTTGCTTTACTGGGTTTGTGTTCATTTATTGTCTTTTTTAATGAATATTGTTAAACGAGTGCGTGAGGTACTTTTATTAAACATGCTTAACGAGGAAACAATCGATTCACACTTAGCATGTTCAACAAGTGCAACGCTTTTTTTTAACAAAATCCTTATAATTTAGGGCTGTGCTTTACTTTTTAGGTGCAGAAGGCTTATTCTCATAATCGTTTGGGAATTGACAAGCGGTGGAGATTGATATCTTTAGAAAGATGAACCCAAACAGTTGGGGCCAAACTCTTATGGTGACATGCTGGACAAGAAAAATGAAACTGAGGGCTTTCAGATGTTCAGATAGATGTTTGGATTGTTTGAAGAAGCTTCTTGTACAATTTGGCAAGTGCACAAGTTAGTGTTTTTGCACTGAAGAATGAACCCAGTTCTCTTTCAAAGTTCTACCAATTAATTGATTGTCCGTAACCAAAAACAGTTTCTTTCGATTGTAGACGGATTCATCCTTGTTCAAAGTCTAGTGCAGCAGTAAATTCATTCAATATTTCGCCTAAACAGTGCTGAAACATCTAAAGAACAAGTTAATTTAATTGGATTTTGATGTTATGTTCTTCGGGGTCTTCATTACTTTAAATTGGTGACAGATGTAGTGCAAGTCCTAGACGCTCTAGCATCGGTTTACAATCGGATTGCTTACATGGAATGAATCTATCTATCAATTATGTCAACTAGGGTCAGAGCCCTCACAAAACAGGAGTGTTTAACTAGTATAAAAGCCTTCTCTTTTCACTTTGTCAAGAGCTTTTGATCTGCTTCTCCATAGAAGTGTTTGTTTATCAGAACTTCTTTGTATTTGTTTGAAATGTATTTATCAGAATTTCTTTGTATTTATTTATGGCTCTTTTCCAAAATGAGGCATTTGCAAAGTCTTAGCTCAAATCAAATCCAAAATCCACAGAAAAAGGCAAATTAAAGAGAAACCTACGATGCATTCCCTCAAGCACTAAACAACATAAGTTCTAAATGTAGGCATCTTATAACAGCCACATCACCAATTAATGAAAAAAGTGTCATGAACAAAGTTCCCGACTCTACCAAGCTAATCACGGTCTATATACATAGATATAGGAAATCCTGCAACACAAATCAATGCAACTGAATCATTTTGCTCTTGAAGCCAAAGATGATTCCACTAACTACAAGAAATTTCCTCAGTTCTTGTTCCGTGTGGCAAAACCATGTATCAGTCCAACAACCAATAAAACTCAATTAAAGAAGGCAGATACCTCAAACCAGGGACGAGGTTTAACAAACATCTGGTCGAGACCACAAAAGAACAGAATACGAACCCTGAGAATCATTATCACTCAATCTCAACTACATGGTGCTCAACGCCATACTAAAACTATAATTGTCAACAACACTTCAGCAAATCAAGAGCCGACAACTCCCCAAGATGAGTCACCTGAAATTCCCTCACGCCACCTCTCTACTAGCCTAAAACCATTCTGGGAAGCAGTGGCACAAAACGTGGCAGAGAATAAGTGCCAAAAAGAGGCAAAATTGCTTCAGGAATATATGAGACATCGGTGCCTATGATGATGTTGAAACCTTCATCGTTCACTTTTTCTTTTTTTTTAATTGCTTCTTTATGGCCCCTATCTCCCCACTCTAGGCTCTTGACAATCGATTAAATAAGGAAAGGTAGAGCGACATTTGAAGTGACGTTTTGCATCAACAGGTCGAGGGGCTTTGTATCTACATCAGTTGCTACCACGAGGTCAGCAGATCTAATAGCCACCATCGAGGAGATGCATCCACAACCAATAACTCCAAAACTTTTTTTCCTGAAACAATGTTTGGTTTTCTAGCTTGGACGGTGGCCATCAATCGAGCTGATTCCCAAAGCATTAACCCAGTCGACTTGTGCGCGTGTTGAGATTCTATGGACAATACTCTAATGCTAGAGTTTTCCCCATTAAGACGGACATGGAGACCTCAGTCAGCAAATAAATTATTTAAAAGGTGAAAATCCATTGATAACTTGAAAGCATATTCAACGAGAAGAGGTAGAATACCTCATTTCTTGATCCAAAATATGCAAATATAGAGAGCATTACTAATAAGAGAAACCTTTACCTCATTTCAGCAGAAGATGAAATTACAAACATGTCAGCTGCAACACCTTCAGATATATCAACCTCAATATACTCGACAGGCTCCTTTGAAGCATCCAATGACATGTTGGATTCAGTATTTTCTTGACTGGGAAAGTCAACTTCAGTACTGCCCGGATTGCTGCCAGAAAAGTTCTCAGCATCTGAAGGGTAAAATACAGCTTGGATCCATCATCTGAAATGAATTGCAACAAGACAACAATCACACCAACAAAAGCAACAGAACACTTCTGAAATCAATATTGAAAGTGAAAAACACACCGATTTATTACCAACTCTCTAGATCGATTCTGAACTTGTCTGTTGGCCTCAGATAGACTTGGTAAGAACTCATTAAAGAAATAGAATGCACGGTGCTTTGAAAAAGGAAAAAGAAAAAGAAGCAAAGAACAGAGCGTCAAGATTGACTCATTAATTAAGAGGAAAAAGAAAAAGATAGCATCCACAATTAGATCGCAGGAAGTGACAGTGCCATCACCCCTGACATAAAAGTTCTCTCTAATCATTTGATCCTTGCAAGCGACCCTTTCCTGTCAGCAAAACAGGTAGACACAGGAAACTGTTAAGTTTTAGTAAAAGAAGCGTGAGGCTGCACTAAAAAAATTGTCGGCAGATTTCTTTTCTAGACAATAAAATGTCATACTGAATGAGCAACCGGAGCAAGATTTTTCTTTTTCTTTTTCTTTTTTTGGCTGAACAACCAGAGCAAGATCACCAGCGGCATAATCATGGAACAGAACGTGACCCTTTGACTGGAAGCAGAAACACTACATAGTAGTTATATCTCCTCTCGCGATAGTACCTTGACTGATTAGAAATCAGTATATCACCAATTTAATTCTGAAAAACAGGAAGGTCTCCTGCCTTGGGAACCCTTCTTATGTTCTGCAAAACTAGATGCATTTTCCCTGGAGACACTGCAGATAGCACAAATATCTGCTTTAGGTAACTGATCGAGCAAACTCTAGATTAATGGCTTAAGTATGAGCTAGCAATAGCAGTTCATTAAACTACCAAGACGTACTGAAGTTAGGTCATTACTTCCTTCTAATTACCATTTCATAGTGTCAACGGAAGATGGTGGAATTTGCTGGCTCAAGTCATCAACGGTCAAATCACAGGCAAACGGGCCAATTTGTGTTTCTTTGAAGTCTTTATGCATCTGTATTGAGCATAATAAAAGGTAAAGCAATGCTAAATGTATCCTGGACCACGTCCATCTAACAAAAGCAAGATTCGATTTCTCTCAAGCGTTCATGTTACTATTAACAAATCCCTAATAATTTTCATCGTTTGAATTAAAATATAGTCAAACTTTTCGAGCCTCGATCTATTTTGAATTTAGTTTTGCTCCTTTGGCCTCTCATTTATGGCAAGACATGCGTATGATGTCGTAAACAGGTCCACCGCTTGGAGAGGATTTGGGACGATTCGGAAGGCGTCCCGCTAAATCACATCCACTTGAAAAATATCCCTATTGACTCCTTTTCTGGCAGTGACAAAGTTGTCCATAATTCTAAATTTTAATGTATCTTTTGATTTGTTAACTAATTCGGGATTGTGGGAGACAAAGGAGATTATGGCCATGATTAAAGGCGACATAAAAGGGATGCTCAATATGGGAGTTTTAGGTGTGCTTTTATCAAGCCGTGATCACCAGAAACTCAATAGTTTCGATGATTAAAATTTAATTGTCAAATTTGACTTCAAATTAAAAGTAAATGAATTGATGTCACAACGACTTTGTAGTATTTGAACTACTAAAACAATGTGCAGATAATAGATTAGGAACAAATGATAAACATATTGCATGAAACTTTATTGCATTACAACAGATGGCTTATATTCTTGGATGCCATGCTCCCTTGACGACTACAAACATAAACTTCTTAATGAAGATCACTGAATAGAGCAAGTAAAAATTTTACAAATGGAAAGCTTTTATAAACATAGGCCAGTGCCAGAACCGAGAAACCTAATCGATTTCAAGTTTGCATTCAAAGTGCAAACAAAATCTAATCTAGATCAATCTATTACGAATAATATTCTCATCTTTGAAATATTATGCCTTGTTTGCTTGTGAATGCCTCAGTTGATGCTGTTTGTTGATTAGTTGTTGTGTATTCTTCGTGCTTGTTTATGCCTTGATTGATTGCTTCTGCTTCTTTTATGAGCCATTCCATTTTGCGTCCTGATCTTTCCCTGCAGGAATCTTTAACTGTCTTTCCTTGCGCACTATTTTTGGGATGATTTGTAAATGCTCCTGAATCCTCAGCCATGGTCATCTCTTGGTCGACAGACTCTCCTTTACTTAACCTTTAACTTTTATTACATTTCCAGTCAATTTATCGTGGGTAAGAAAATCACGATCAATAAGTTCATCAGGCACTCCATCGATGAGTCCTATAGTCAATTGTAATGTTATGGCCTTAATGATTGATGAGTCTAGTAGGCATCAATCAATTGGACCCTATGGGTGCAGTGTATTTGTCATGACCCAGTTTTAATCATTAACTTCTTTATTTTTGGGTCTAAACTTTGATTCTAATGTCAACTTAGAAAATCCTTTAAACAAGATCTTTCCTCACAAAGAGTGATTTAAGCCAAATTACAAAAGTTTTGACTATTAGTTAACAAACGCAAATTGGGATATAAATTCTTAACAAATTCCAGCAAGAGCCAAACATGTAACGATAATTTACATCGAACGGTTTAATTAACTACTTAACTAAATGGGGTGAATAATGATACTTCTTGTATATACATAGACATTGATGCCCTTCTCTTATACTTACATCTATAATATCTCACGCACACAATTATTCTTTATAAATATGGGCATATTTGTATAGGCCTTCTGTATTTATGTGGTTAATTTTCCCTTGGCCAATGTTTTTTCTGTGTCCTTCTGGCAGAATATTTGGATCTGTCTGTGCATGCCCCCATTCCTTCGCCACCACCCGAAATACAAAAAAAAAAAAACATTTTGTCTAGTGCGAATGCAGCTCTCAAACCAAAAAGACAAAAGAGCCACTAGACAAAGTTCAATGAATACAATTTAACATTCTCAATTTTTAAATATGTCCATTCCAACTAAATTGGCAAGACATGATTTCATTTATATCAGATAATGGAAGGCTAGGGTTAAGCCAACAAGAGACTTGTCCCCACGATGCCACGCGGACACTAACTCTGCAAAGGTCATGTGCAAAGGTCATGCCATCATCAAGAGAGGCCCATCCTTGGCTAGTGGCCGAAAGTGAGAAAAGAAAGAAGAGAGGATAGAATCAGAGAAGAAGATGCCCATGATTTGATGATCACCAAAACGGATGTTGGACTAGGGTTAAAGGAGTTGCAATGGCCGAAGCAAAAGATCAGATGCTTATCTCTATCAATAGTTTAAATTTCTTGGTGAAGCAAGTGTCTGTGTGAGTGTGTGTTGTTGCTCCTTCTCGAACAAAACAATTCTAGTGATAGCAAGCAAGCATAGGATCTATTTAGAATAAGAAAATTCCCAATGTGATTGAGGCTATGCAAGGTCTTCCATATCATTTCTCCACTATAAAAAGGGAAATCTAAATCTCCTTTTATCCACTTTGCTAGAGGGAAGTTGCTTTAGTGTGTCTCAATGGGGATTTGCAATTCGTATCAACTATTAGTGTAAAGTATATTTATATGAGCGCTGTTTATCAAGTGACACAAGCATTTATTGAAGATCGATAATAATTTATTGCGGTCACCATTATAGCAGAAAAATCAGTTCCTGCCATATGGTACAAAAATCTGATGAGTTGTATACTCTAGTGACACTTATTATCATCAAAAGAATATTATAGTTCAAATGAATTTTAGAAACAGATGGGGACTTGTTTCATACTCGTTATCGATGTTTGTAAGTGACCATCTTAATCTAGTTAGATGGAAAAAGGGTCAAGATAAAAGATGACCATAATCTCTCGTTTTGAAAAGTGTAAATGTTGAATTTTCCCAACGGTTGCTCATGAAACTATGGAAGGTAATTGGAGTGAGACAAAATAAATTTCAAAAGAAAAAAATGATGCAACATCTCCTAATTGGTAAATCTATTGTACCAAAGTCGGATGGAAGAAAGGATGCAATAAAGCCTAGTGAGTGTTTGATCACCTAAATTCTTAACTTTACTACTTTAAGAATAAAATCCTGAGGACAAAACAGATGCTCAGGATGTGTAGGGAATTTAGGAAAGACAAAACGTCCCACAAAAGCCACGCGTTGGCTGTGATTGGTAGGAACAATGTCAAAGATTCTTACGCTTTATATTTCCCATTTGAGTTAATCATTTAATTATCAGAAGGCATATATACTACGAGCCGCTTTATTCTGCGCCGCATAATATATATTGACTTGAACAAAGGGATTGGACCCTTTTCCCTTTGTTGGAGAAGGTGGGGACGGGTCAACGTTAGGGATGTTTTGGTTGATTGTTTTCTGCTCCCTACGTATCCCAATAGCTTCGTGTTGTTCCTTCAGAAAGGGAACATCCGATTCCTTACGTTGCATCTTTCTTGCAATAGCCATTCAAAGGATATAGTGGACATTCTGATGAGAAAATCTTGTGATTCCCAGAGTGCCAAAGATGGGTCTCTTTCCATTTTGATACCCGCTATGAGGTTCAATGCACATTTATTGTACGATAGTTCAAGCACATTTCTTGATACCCACTACGATGTAAAGTAAAACCTGCCCCTGAGAACAGTTTTTGGCTTTAGAAACATTTTTTAGAAACATTTTTGTATATAAGTATATGTTTCTGAAAATCTAGATGTTGGATGTCAAAGTAAAAGTCATATTTTAAAGTGCTTAAAGCAAACAAAATCAACCACCGAAAACAAGGCAAGACAAAAACTTTTGCTGTATACAAATTTTGAAAATATTACCTAATATTTATGATTTTTTTTTTTAATTTAGTGAGCAGGGCCACTGCTAGCATCCCTAGCATCATAGTTGCAGTACCTACAAATCATAATTTCGTAATATCGTGGGAGATTTTACAGGATGGTTGTTTTAAAAGTTTATGACTAAAGTGTGGAAATCTATAATAAAGAAGATTGAAGAACCTGAAAAGATTTAAACTCATAATCTGCTTATTCAAAATTATGCAAAATTTTGTGAACCACTATCAATAATTTTAAAAGCTTAAATTATTAGAAAAATGTGTGGTGTAGCATTTGAATACTTTACTAAGTTAGGCAAACCTATTAGTTACAAATTGAATTATTTATGTTATAATATTGGTAGAGTTTAGATCGTTGAAAAAAGAGTGTCAATTGTCAACTACCCAATGCAACCCTTGCCTTCTCCTTTAATTCGAGCTTGGGATCACCCAAGTGGAATGACTTACATACATACATATATATAAGTTAAGTTTCGTAGATAGTCTAGATTTTTTCAACTTGTATACTTGGATTTGGAAGCTTTCATTCTTTCTGCATGGGCTGCCCCTTTCTCTTTGTTATAATTTGCTAAAGAGGAAGCAAAAGAAAGATTGAGTATTAATCATGGTATTATTGCCGCTATAGCTAAGAGATATATCAAGTTGTACAACATTCTTGAAGATGGTCACACTTTCAAGCGGTGAAAATTCACCGTTTGATGTGGTACATGCGCATGGTCTGGAAAAGATGCTTTCAGGGAGAAATGGAAAAAGGAAAGAAGTGAATGATCTAATTACAATAATCATTTGAGAATATTTTCTTTTTTAAGCACTCTATAATTACTAAAAGGCAGTAGCAACTGAAGTTTTATGGGTCATGCTACGGAAAGAAAAACGAAAACCATTTTCAAAGAGGAGTATACAAAAGATTATCTGGCCTTGTGGCATATGGTTTGGCCTTAGGTCAGTGTTTTATTGTAATGCGTGGACAACAAATGATGCATGACCGTCGTCCTTTCTAGATCATACAAGTCCAATGATGTTTGATTATTTTTTTTTTTCGGTCATTACAATGATGATTGACTACTTACTCTATTTTTTGTTGGGCTTAATGAAATATTATAATGTATAAAGGTTTTCTATCTCATTATTATGCTGCAATTCGTGCCACATGCATGCAATCTCAATAATTTGCCCAGTTTCTAATTTGAATAGACTGTAAAATATGATAAAGAATCTAAAATTCCTGTTCTATCGATATGTACCCACCAAAATAAATCTTCAGATTAATTCACCATTAATCTTTCTCGGGATTGTTATGGAATATGCTTCCAAAGACAGACATGTGAACTGATGATGTGATGAAGTGAGAGGAAGACCACAAGGCAGGGATACAGTCGCAGTAGCTAGGGTTTGGAGAGAGAGGAGATAAGATTTAGAATCACAAGATGCATTGATAAACGGTAACTGAGTAAATGAGTCTGGTTTGATCTTTCTGGAAAAGAGATCAGATTCAGAAAAGATGAAGACTTCCTTCTCTCTCTCTCTCTCTCTCTCTCTCTCTCTCATGGACGATGATAATAATAAAAAAAAATAAGAAGAGAATGGGAAGGGGAACCCACATTTATTCCCTCCCCGTCTTTCTCCATCTATATAAAACCCCATGTGTACAGCTTCTTCATCTCATCAGCAAAGCCAAAGCCTCTAATTGTTCTACACTAATGGAACGGTAACAAGGGCGAGTTTGAGAGTGCCGCGTCAAAATTAGGGTTTTTAGTTTTATCTTTGTGCAAGTGAGGAAGGGAGCAAGCAATCGATGGTTGAATGGTTCTTGCGTTTGTTCCTCTTGAACCTTTGAAGGGTAAGGGAGGTGACAGAAGAGAGTGAGCACACATGGTATTTTCTTGCATGGTCATGCTTGAAGCTCTGTGTGCTCACTCTCTATCTGTCACCCCACCTCTCTCTCTCTCTCTCTCTCTCTCTCTCTCTCTCTCTCTGTCTCGGGTGTGGGTGTGTGTGTCTGTGTCTGTGTCTGTGTGTGTCGTTTTAATCTTCACGGTTGTCTTTTAGGATGAGGAAGTCCGACTTTCACTTCACAGATCTTACGGAAAAAAATCGTTGCTTAACGATGTCCGACTCTCTATATTCAACAGGATGTAACAAAGCTTTCAGGCCTTTATTGCTCATATTTCTACTCGCAACAGTCCTTTTTTTGGCTATAGTTTTCTTGCACCAGATTGATCAGCAAAAATGGCTGGAGAAAGTATTATATTGTACAATACGCAAATCCAAGGGACCTTGGTCTTAGTCAGATGGGATATTCTTCAGTGTAAGCCCTAACGATGGGGAGAGAGAAGTTGTAAACATGTGATGGGGAGTGAAGAGGCCATCATAAACTCTTCTGCTTCCTGGACATGTATGCCTTTTGACTACTGATGCCTCTTCTGGGACTGCACAGGTTGTAAACATGTGATGGGGAGTGAAAGGGTCATCTAGAATGATTGGGTGTAAAGCGTTTGTAGGTGGCTTTTTAAGTCTGCCGTCAAATCCCAGAAGTATTTACTGGTTCCCCGGGGAATATGTTGGTCTAGCAGAAACAATTAGAGGGTTTAAATTGATCAATCGCTTGGATTTAATCCAAAAAAGTCTTCTGCTTCCTGTACATGTGTGTCTTTTGACTGCTGATACCTGGGACTGCACAGGCCGTTACTAACTAGTGTTGCATGCTGCATCACCATCCCATTCCATCTGTAGGAGGTTGTTCAGAATGGCTGCAACAATCTCTATTTTACTAATGTTCTTTTGTATTTTTCTTTGTTAAAAATTTGGATGTTTGTGTGTGGGTGCATGTGGTTTTGACATGGATGATTGTTTGTGTTTTGAATTTGTGCAAGTGTGTGTGGGTTATGATTTGTAGAGGATGGACAAGGTCCGAGTTATGATGGTTGAAGGGACAGTTTATTCAGCACAACAACATAGTTTGATGTAGGTGTTGGTGGAGGAGCATCTTGATATGGATTTTCATACTTAGAATGATTCTAAGCTCTATTTATAGGGAAACTCCACCGATATTAGACATGGGACAATCTTCGCATATTTTTCACCAACACAATTCTAGATTTTTAGACATTTCTATTCAACTTGGACACCACTCTTGACTCTTCTTCACCGCCTAAGCCTCTCTGACTTCCTAATAAGTTCTTGACTGCTGGAGTTTGATAAAGAAAATTTGCTTCACTTTTCAGCTGCTTGCCAATGAAAATAAGTTTCCCATGCATGTAGACTTCTCTAGCTTGTTCTAGGATTCTCTCTTGTACTTCTTCACAAAGTCTTCAAGTTCAACTTGGACTCTTCATCTTTTCTTCTAGAAATTTTTTCTGCCCATGTAGTTGGCTTCAACTTTGACAAGTAATTTGTTGGAAATTGTGATCCATTTTCTAAAACTATCTAAAAACTACTAAACCTTCGCAGCAACATTTATGTTGAAGATTGTCTAGAATTATTGAGAATGGAGGTTGCTAGCTAAATCTAGAAGATTCACGTGGGAATACAAGCAAGCAGAAGCCAAGTTGAAGAAGAAATCCTAGAACAAGCTAGAAAAGCCTACGCGGACAGCATTCAAGAGAAGTCTAGAATCTTTTAAGGCGTAACCCATTGATGTAATAGTGTGAGAGAAGCATGAGAATATGATGAAGCCCCTCCACAACACTTTCTTCAACTATTATAAAATTATTTTCATAGACTAGTGAAACTATCATTGTCCCATAAAAATTTGTGTTTATCCCTTAAACTATCCTATCTCATCCATTATCCATCCTCTACAAACTATATCATACACTTGCACAAACATCACTAACCAAAAAATATAACTAATGGTAATATAACTAATACTAAAACCATGCTTTTGTACGCACACATCCAAAAAAATTTAACACGGTATCAGAGTTAGGCATATATAGATGGTTGTGGGCATTTTGTCCTCACTATCCTCAACTAAAAAGACCAGAGCCTAAAAGCCAAAAGAGTCAAATCCGGAGTCAGAGCCAAAATCAAAGGCTAGAGCCTGAGCAAGAGCCAAGAGAGCTAGAGCCAAAACTAAAGCTAGTGCCAAAACTAGAGCCTACGAGAGCCAAAGTTCGAGCCAAAACCAAAGCTAGAGCCAAAGCCAGAGCCTGCGAGAGTCAAAGCTCGAGCCCGAGCTAACAATTACAACTAAAAGCATCCGGATTATCCCGAAAATGGATCAAGGGGGAGTGTTGGAAATTGTGATCAATTTTCTAAAACTATCTAGAAACTACTAAACCTTCACAGCAACGTGTCCAGATTATCCCGAAAATGGATCAAGGGGGAGCGTTAGAAATTGTGATCTATTTTCTAAAACTATCTAGAAACTACTAAGCCTTCGCAGCGGCATTCATGTTGAAGATTGTCTAGAATTGTTGAGAATGGAGGTTGCTAGCTGAATCTAAAAGATTCACGTGGGAATGCAAGCAAGCAGAAACCAAGTTGAAGAAGAAATCCTAGAACAAGCTAGAGAAGCCTATGCGAACAGCATTCAAGAGAAGTCCAGAATCTCCTAAGCTGGCTGTACTAAGTCGGTGGAAATGTCTATAAAAAGGCCGTAACCCATTGATGTAATAGTGTGAGAGGAACATGAGAATATACTCCATATCATGAAACTCCTCCACCAACACTTTCTTCAACTATTGTAAACTTATTTTCATAGACTAGTGAAACTATCATTGTCCCATAAAAATTTGTGTTTATCCCTTGAACTATCCTATCCCGTCCCTTATCCATCCTCTACAAACTATATCATACACTTGCACACGTCACTAACCAAAAACTATAACTAATATCAAAACCATGCTTCCGCACGCATACATCCAAAAAATTTTAACATAATTGTCTAGCTTGTTTGCACGATCTCGAGTCTTCTTTTCTTCATAATTAAGCAGTAATTTCTAGATATCGTGGAAAATGGATCACAATTTCCAACGTTCTTTTTGCTCAGTTTGGTGTGTGTTCATGATACTATCCTTTTTCTCATGCTACAAGGAAAGAATGTTGTGAACAATCTGATCTCAGGACTTCTATTGAACATGTTTAATAAGGAAACAATCAATTTTCAAAGTATCAATTATGCATCTCACCAGAATAGTCAGTGCATTAAATATTTTTAAGTTTTACATTAAGCCCGTTTAACATGTCCAACTTTTTTAACAAAATACTTATTATATTTTTTAATTCATCTTTGAATTGAAAAATGAAGCAGGTTGATGATATCCCCAGATCAGATGCAACAAGACAGTTTGGGCCAAACTCTTGTGATGAACTGTGGAAGTGAAAGACATGGGATTAGTTTTTTAGTTTCTTAAGTTTCGATGGGTGCACAAGTTGGCGTATTTGCAGTGAAGAATGAACTGAGATCTCTGTCAAGGTCTTTTACCGATTTCTTCCATTGTCTGTAACCAAAGAAGTTTTTTTTTACTATAGCAAGATTTATCTTTTTAATGTTCGAAGTCACCCACCGCAGATTAAAGTGCTCCTAATATCAAGAAATGCAATACCTGTTTCCCTAAAACAGAGTTCGACCATCCTAAGAACAAGACAATATAATTGGATCGACCTTTTTCAATTGTCCATGGTATGGTAGGAGTTAGCCGAGTTGATAACTTGACGGAGTCAATTTTGCCTTGGGAAACATAAAGCAGCGAGTTCAATTCCAACTCAGCATAACCAAGGAGTTATACATTCGTCCTGGGTCTCTTTTGTGGCAATGTGGATGATTTGTGCATGACCGAATTCGAAGGTGAACATGATATGATATACTGAACTTGACCTACAATGTCATTCTAGATGGATCTATATTGAAAAAACCAAAGAACCTTATATATAATAGTAATCACTAAGCTCCTTTTGAGTGGGGCTTGTTACGTGAATTTCTTACAACATTGTGTTATATTCCATGCCATTTTAGCAGCCAAAAAAAAAAAAAAAAGCCTATCACCAGTAAGTAATCAATGATCTTTCTTCACATTATCTGTTCTCAAATGTTTCTAGGAAAATCTGCCCATGCATCGGAAGATCTTCAGGGGTTTCTGTGAGTGACCCTATTACTTCAAATTGGAGACCAGACGTACTGCAAGTCCTACTCCCACTAGTATTGGTATATGATCGAATTGCTTTCATGGAAGGAATCTATCCATTATGTCCAGTCGGGTCAGAGCCCTCAGGCAAGAAGAGGGTTTAACTTGTATCAGTGCCTGGTCTTCTCATGACTTTGTCTAGAGCTTTTGATCCGAGGCTCGTTACTCTGGTTTGAAGCTTTTGTTTACTTAAAACTTCTTTGCATTTGTTTATAGCTCTATTCCAAAACGAGGCATTTGCAACTTTAGGCTTGCCTCAGTCCAACTCAAATCAAATTGTATAGAAAAGGCAAATTAAGAAGTAATTCCCTGAAGAATTAAAAAAGCACATGTTCTAAATGTTGGCACTTATACAGCCACATCACCATAAGTTTCATAAACGTGTACAAAATCCAGCAACACAAATCAATGCAACTGAATCATTTTGCTCTCGAAGCCAAATATATTCTATTTATTACAAGAAATTTCCTTGGTTTTGTTTCGTGTGGCAAAACCATGTATTTGTCCAACAACAAACAAAATTCAATAAAATAAGGGAGATGGCTCAAATCCGGTACCACCTTCAACAAATGTCTTCTCAAGACCCAAAAAGAACAGAATACGAACTCTGAAGATCATTGTCACTCAATCTGAAAATACATGATGCTTAATGCTGTACTAAAACTATACTTGTCAATACCACTATCAGCAAACCAAGAGCCGACAACTCCCTGAGATGAATTACCAGAAATTCCCACTGGCCACCTCTCTACTAGTTGAAAACCATACCGGGAAGCAGCAGAGAGTATAGATGGTTCATCAACTCGGCGAAAAACATGGCAGAGAATAAGTGCCGATGCCTGGTCCTCTTCATTGCCTCTGTTGGTTGAGATCAGTTCTCTTGCAGTGGCAAAAAGAGGCAAAATTGCTTCAGGAATATATGTCACATCGGTGCCAATGATGATGTCGAAACCTTTGTCGTTCACTTCTTTGACTGCTTCTATATGACCCCTATTTCCCCATTCCAGGCTCTTAACAATCAATTTATCAAGGAAAGGTGGAGCTATATTTGAAGCAACGTTTTGCATCAACAGGTCAATGGTCTTTTTATCTCCATCAGTTGCTACCACGAGGTCAGCAGATCTAACGGCCACCATTGAGCAGATGCCTCCACAACCACAGCCCAACTCCAAAACCTTTTTTCCTGAAACAATGTTTGGGTTTTGGGCCAGAATGGAGGCCATCATTTGGGCCGATTCCCAAAGCATCAACCCAGTCGACTTGCATGTGTGTTGATACTCTCCAGACAATACTCTTATGCTAAAGTTTTCCTCGTTAAGACTGACCTGAATTATCTGAGAGGAAATAATAACAAAAACTAGTGTCACTGTTCAAGACAATAGATATGGAGACCTTCGTCTGCCAATAAATCCTTTCAAAGGTGAAAAAACCTGAGATCATATGCAATGAAAAGAGGCAGAATACCTCATTTCTTGATCCATAAATGAAAATATAGACAGAATTAGCAATAAGAGAAACCTTTAACTCGTTGTCAACAGATGATGAAATTCCAAACACGTCAGCTGCAACACCCTCAGACATATCAACCTCAATATTCTCAACAGGCTCCTTTGAAGCTTTCAATGATATGTTGGATTCAGTATTTTCTTGACTTGGCAAGTCAACTTCAGTACTAGCATGATTGCTGCTAGAAAGGTCCTCAGAATCTGAAGGACAAAATACGGCTTGGACCCATCGTCTGAAGTCAAATGCAACAAGATAACAGTCATACCAACGAAAGCAACAGGAAAATTTTCTGAAGCCAAATTAAAATTAAAAACATACCGATTCATCACCAACTCCCTAGATCGATTCTCAACTTGTTTGCAACACAGACCAATTTCCTTCACATCAAATCCATTGTCCTTGAATAAACTTGCTAAGAATTCATTAGAGAAATAGAATGCACGCTGTGTCGAGGAGAAAAAAAAAAGAAGGAAAAGAGCATCAAGATTGGCTAATTAAGACGACAAAAATAAGAGATAACATCCACAAACAGATCACAGGAACTGACAGTGCCATCACCCCTGACATAAAAGTTCTCGCTAATCATTTGATCCTTGCAATTAAGCCTTTCCTGTCAGCAAGCAGTTAGACACAGGAAAATGCATAAGATAGAGCGAAAAAAGGGTGAGCAGCTGCACTTAATAAATTGTCAGCAGAAAAGAAATTTCTAAATAATAAAAGGTTATACTGAAAGAGCAACCTGAGCAAGATCGCCGGTGGCATAATCACGGAACAGCACATGGCCCTTCGGCTGGAAGCAAAAACAGTACATTGCGGTTACATCTCCTCCAGTGGTAGTACTTTGTCTGATTAAAATCAGCATATTAGCAGTTTTATTCTTACAAAGAGGGAGGTGTCGTACCTTGAGAACCCTTCTTATATTCTGCAATACAAGATGCATCTTCTCCGGAGACACTGCAGATAGCACAAATATCTGCTTTACAATCAGCTAGTGAAACAGCATAACTAACTGACCAAGCAAACTCTGAATTGATAGCACAAAATATGAGATAGCAGTAGCAGCTCGTTAAGCTACCAAGATGTACTTAAGTAAGATCATTACTTCCTTTTAATTACCATGGTCACAATGTCAATGGAAGATGGTGGAATTTGCTGGTTCAAGTCATCAATGGTCAAATCACAGACAAATGGACTAATTTGATTTTCCTTGAAGTCTTTATGCATCTGTAATGAGCAAAAAAAAGGTCCTGTCATTAAAGAAATGCCAAATGTATCCTGAACTATGTCAATCTAACAAATGCAAATTTTAACCACATCCAGTGACATATACATCCAAATTGTACATCAGACCTTCTGGAACTCATATTTGGATGGAACAACTAGCAGGGCTTAATTATCGATGATAAGAAGCTAGCAAATGTAGGTTTAGGGATCATATATTTGTAATTTGGCACTGACATCCAATTTTTCCCAGGAACCTGATCCTCACGCCCCCACACCCCCCTCCAAAAAAAATAAAAAAATTGTCCAGCCCAGCAGTCCAGCAGGTGGCATGTGAGCTCAGAAAACAGTGATCAGACCTTAAAGCAAACAAAGACGCAGATAATGACAAGAAGAAGAAATCAAACCTTAACCAAATTAACAGCACGTGGTGAGAAATCACAGGCATGAACAAAAACATCTGGGTATGTAGCAACCAATGGAAATATAGTGTTTCCAGCTCCACAACCAACCTGCACAGACCATTAGCATCAATCTTGATTAATGCAACCAATAATTTAGACCCGACAAACACCATTTATCTGCAATGAAGACAAGTTCTCAACACAACAGACCAACACAAAAGTGAAAGATTTTCTCCATACAAACCATGGAGTAATCTTATGATTGGAAAATTTATCGTATGTAATAAGTGTAACGCCATGTGCAGAAAATAAACACGGCACCAGTTGCTTACCTCCAAAATAATCCTCTTCCCTGCTCCCTGACAAAACAAGAATCTGTTGAATGAAAAGCACTAAACAAAATCTCCACCATCCAATAAAACTCCCAACTTTGCAAAGTAAATTACAGATAGCAAAAGCTTTCTCAACTCACAGAGAAATAGTGGCCCCATTCCTTGTCCAAGTAGTGCCGATCTTTGAAAAACTGTTGAGAGAGAGGGAGGGAGGGAGGTGACATTAACAAAACAAGCAACAATCGCTAAAGCAGCAAAGGGCACAAAGAATGAACTGAGCAGCTTGAAAAAAACAAAGTCATAACTTAACAAGCAGCACCAATGCTCCTATCAATTTACTTGCAGACCAATCAATCACCCAAAAGATCTAAACTTCAAATCAGACCAAAAACAATAAAAAATAAAAAATAAAAGTCCATCTCAATCAGAAAGCAGGCACAAGAATTATGGCCAGAGCCAGCGAACCTTGTCCTGGTGTCTCTTGTAGAAGATATCCCAATACTTCTTAGCCTCTCTCTCGTACTTGTCTGCAGAATCACAACAAACCCAGAAGAGAAAGATCGCATTTTTAGCACCATTTCCAATCAGAAAAAAAAAGAGGCCACAGATTGAGGAGAAGGGCAGAGCGTTTGAGACCTCTCCAGAAAGGGGAAACTCCGGTGGCCGAAGTGGAGTATATCTGGATCTTGGGGTCGGGTTCTTGCTGCTCTGGACTCGCCTGGGCATCGGATGACATGGCTGGCGAGGCACTGCCTGAAGCAAAGCTCTGTTTTCTTCGCAGGTGAGGATCGGATTCTGATGGGCGTGGGGGTTTGGAGGCAGGGTTTGGAGTCGGTTCACTGTGCAGTCGTCAGAAGAAGTCCTAGCTTTTTCATCTTTTTTTTTTTTTTTTTGGTTCGAATTTTCATCTTTATTTAAAAAATTCAAAAAAGTATGCCTCAAATTTCATTTACTGGCAAAAAAATAAATGCTTTTACCCAAGACAAAACCTCCTATTTTGAAAAGACCAAATTACTCTTTTTGCAAATTCCAACCCATAAAACTCTCACTAAAGCCTAGTCATTATCACCCCGATTTTATTAATAGGTTACAAGGTATGAATATCATTCACATTTATTTCACATATAAATTGAATTGAATGTAAATATAAGTGATGTTTATATTTATAATCATCAACCGAAGACTAATTTGTGATAAATTTCTCTAATTGGGGACGAAGGAACACATGGCCCTAAAATTTGACTATACGAGCAGAAATAATTGGGATGTCCATCAACAATTTCATAATGAGCCCATTAGTTAAGGAGGAAAAGATGCATGTGCTACATGGATTAAACGCAGCTGTCTTTGAACTTTTATAATACTAGTGTGGACTTGTATTTAAATATGAGTTACTATGGCTCTAGATATTTTCTTGATAGTTTTATTGTATTAGATATTAACTGTGGTAATGTTAACATTTGTTATTCCCTATTTACATTTTCTACCTCCTATGATAATGATGTGAATGTATGACACATGCTAAACTTGATCATATTGGCCAATAACAAATAAATAAATTAGCCAAAGAGAGCTTATTAGGCAATTTTAATAAAGTTGATTTGTCTATTTGATGACAAGAACAGTACAAGTACCATAATTTTCGTACAGCATTCACTTAAGTGCCATAATTTTTTTTATCACTTGAGTGCCATCGGCAATTTAGATAGTCGGAAAATTCAACGTGACATTAATTTATTATATATAGGCTAGCGTGACTCGCCAAAAATAATCCAATTAGCAAATACTAAATGAAACGGCATCATTTTGGCCATATATATATATAGGGGAAAATGATTTGCAGCTTGCCAAATCCTCTGTTTTCCTTTTTCCTATTCTTCTCCATGGTTGAGTCGTGGTTTCTCAACCAAGATTTAAAAGGAGCAAAAATTTTGAAAGAGATGTTCAAGCGAGGAGCTTGAAAATAGGGGAAAACGTGATTTGAGAGGAGTTGATTAATTAGGAAAGCTTAAAAGTGAAAGGTTATTGAAAATCAAAAAGAGGCTGAACTAGGAACAAGATGAGTTGGCAAAATAGTTGGAAAAAAGAAAAAAAAGCAGTATCTTTAATGCCGGGGAATTTCCTCCTAATGCAGCTAATATGGCAGCTCCATTACCTTATTTCTCTGTGATTTGCAAGATTACAGCAAATACCATGGCGATTTATGTCATAAACCTAACAATTTCTTTGCGATTCCTCCAAATCAAGCGTAACTCCTTGTATCACGCTGTTACACTTATCATCATCTCAATCTCACCTTAGCCGATTCAACTGGTCCCCATTTTACTATCTCGGAAGCTTGAAATGTCCATTGTTGATCTCAAGATTGAACCTCTTTGTTGTAAAATTGTTTCCCTTTCTAGAATTTAGGGTTTAATTCTAAAATGAATGTGGGGAAGAAAGGGCCAAAACGACATTGTTTTTGCCCTTTCTTGCCACGTAAATCAAAGATTATTCAAGTCAAACTTAAATGTCTTTTTTAAAAAGCCACGTGGTAATCAAAATTTAATTTGAAATGTGATGTAGAAAAATTCACTAGAATTGACACTCAAGTGAACAATTTTTCACTTATTTGACACTTAATAGATTAAAAAAAAAGTTATGACACTTAAGTGAATGCCATATGAAAGTCATGACACTTATGCTGTTCTTATCCGGCCTAATTGCAAGCATTGCCTAGCAGGAAAAATAATAAAGAAATCATTTAGAAAATGAACAAGAGCTTAATTTTATTTACAATTAATAAATTCTAACATTTATGGTTCAATGAATGTAAAAGGAAAACATGTGATTGTATATTTCATCACATTTACATATAATTGTACTTGATTTGGATATGTCTATTTGATTTTTCATAAATTTGAGGCATTAAGTTGCTTTAAGAAACTTATGAGCTTGGTTGAATAAGAAAATAAAAGAGTTAAGATCTGATTGAGGTTAAAAATATTTATATGATGAGTTCAAAAATTTATGTGATGAAAAAAATAGAAAAACAATTGTCTATTCCATATACTTCTCAACAAAATAATGTTGTGGAAAAGAAAAATAGATTCTACTAGAAATGGTTAAATCTATTATAGTACAAGCTAACTTACCAATCATTTTTTAGAATGATGTTTTATTAACTGTTATCTATACACTTAATCATGTATCTTCAAAATCAGTCACTTTTACTCCATATGCGTTATGAACAAGTAGAAAACCTTATTTGAGTTTTCTTAAATATTGGGAATGTGCTACCTATACTCATAAACTATTCACTATTTGAAATATTGGATCAAGATAATGAACTTAATGAAGTTCCCCCAAGCGGGAGCAATGCGAGAAGTGAGGAATTAAGTTCTACTCGGTCTCATTTATAATCACCTGAATAAATAATATTGTCATTATCTAATTCGAGTAGGAGCGTAATGAAGAATAATGTACTAAGTATACAATCTCCCATGTGAGGAATAAGTTGCAAAAGCATTCCCCATCGATATTTTGACATTAAAAGAAAAACTTTTATTGTCGCTTCACAAGATAAAAATGAGCCAAAAAAAAAAAAAAAAAAAAAACATTCTAAACATTTTGTAGTTGTGTCAATTTAGTTCTAAAATTATTTTTTTGGCCAATTGAATCATAAACCTTTTTATAACTGTGCAAGTTTAGTTCTTTTGACCAATGCTGATGTGACCGTCGGCCGACACTGGCGACAATTTTTTAAATAATATTTTATATTTTTGAATTATTTCATGAATTTCCTCCCTTATTCCTTTGGCTTCGGCGACTAGTAAGCCCTCGCCGGTTGCCAGACTGAGGCAGCAGGGCGAGCTTGCCTCATCGTCACTAGGTGAAGGTGAGCTCGCCCAACCACTAGCGGGGTGAGCCACCGCCTAATCTGGCAAGGCTCACCTCGTCGTCGCTAAGTGAGGGGCAAGGACTCCCTCGTCACTGTTAGGCAAGCCCCCGTCGAATTTGGCGAGGGCGAGCTCGCCCACTCACTTAGGGATGGTAAGGGCTCGCCTTGCTAGTGGCTAGGCGAGCTAGCCCAACCGCCTTAGCCTGGTTGCCAAAGCCAAAGGAAGAAGGAGGGAGGGAGAAAAAAAAGAGTGAGAAAAAATGTGAAAAAGATTTAAAAATTAATAAAATAATTCAAATATGTATAATATTATTAAAAATTTTGTTGCCGGCACTGGCCAGCCAATTTTATCCGGAATGACTAAACTGATACAATTGTAAAAGACTTAGGACTCAATTGGTCAAAAAAATACGTTTATGACTAAATTGACACAACTGCAAGAAGTTTATGACTTTTTTAATAATTATTGTGACGGCTCAAGCAGCGGTGCATGGGAAGGAGGGATGGCGGTGCATCCATGCCTCGATCCCCGGACGTGTGCAGGGAGGGGGAGCGTCTCCTGTCTCACATCGCTTTAGGGGGATTTATGGGCTAGTTTATAAGGCTTGGGTTCTCTTACCTATGTAACGTGTTTTAAAGCCGTGAGAGCCGAAAGCCCAAAGCGGATAATATTACACAATGGGAGGCCCGGGTTTTTACAAATGGTATCAAAGCTGACTCCCAACCGCGTGTGGGGCCACAACGAGGACGTTGTACTCCCAAGGGAGTGAGAGTGTGACGGCCCAGGCGATGGTGTGCGGGGAGGAGGGATGAGATCCACACCTCGGTCCCCGGACGTACGCAGGGAGGGGGTGTGTCTCCTATCCCACATCGTTTAAGGGAGAGTCCTAAGCTAGTTTATAAGGCTTGGGTTCTCTAACTTGTGTAACGCATTTTAAAGCCGTGAGGGCCGAAAGCTCAAAGCGGATAATATTACACAGTAGAATGTCTGGGTCTTTACAATTCTCCTGAGAAATGGATACTTGTAATGAAAAAAGAAACTAAGTCAATGAAATTAAACCAAGTTCTACAATTCTCCTGAGAAATGGATACTTGTAATGAAAAAAGAAACTAAGTCAATGAAATTAAACCAAGTTCGGAAATTTGTTGATCTTTCAAAAGGACGTAAAACCATTTTCTCCTGAAAATGGGTACTTGTAATGGAAAAGGAAACAGAGTCAATGAAATTAAATCAAGTTTGAAAATTTGTTGATACTTCAAAAAGACGTAAAGCCATTGGAAACAAGTGATTATATAAATTTCTCAAAACAAAGCGTAAAGTTAATGCCTCAATATAAAGATATAAGCTCGCCTTAGGGCAAAAGAGTGTAAGCAATAAGAAGGAATTGATTATAGAAATTTTTCCTTATATAGTGAAATTTGCTTCAATTCACATTATTCTAGTAATAGTGGCAAATATGGATTTTAAATCACATCAAATTAATATAAAGACTATTTTTTTCAATGGAGAATTTGGAAAAAAAAAAAAAAAAAAAAAGACCTACATGGAACAACCCGTTGGTTTCATTTTAAAGAGCAAGGACAAAATGTATGTCGATTTTTAATATCAATATATGGCCTTAAGCAATCTTCAAGACAATGAAATATATACATTTTCATAATACCATAATAACTTATGATTTTACAATGATTGATGAAAATCATTGTATATATATCAAAAGATTCAAAAATCAATTTATGGTCTTATCACTATATGTGGATGATATAGTAATTGTTGAAAGTAATATGGAGTTTGTTAATACTGTTAAGAATTTGTCATCTTTCAATTTTGAAATAAAAGATATAGGTGAAGCTACTTATATTATTGGAGTTAAGATTTCAAAAAATCGTTCATAGAGATTATTGTCTCTTTCGCAAGAGACATATATAAACAAAATATTTGAACGATCATACACAAGACTGTAAACCCAAATATACTTCTATCACAAAAAATGAAGGATTGAGCCATAGATTACATCCTAAGACTCCACAAGAGTGGGATCAAATGAAACATGTCCCTTATGCTAGTTGTTAGAAGTCTAATGTACGATATAATGTGTATAAGACTTGACATATGTCTTACAGTTAGATTGGCAAGTAGATATCAACCCAATCCAAGTCAAGTACATTGGACAGTTGTCAAAAAGATAATGAGGTATCTAAATGGTACTATTTATTATATGTTAAGTTATCAAAGAAGGAATCTGCGACTTGAAGGCTATTTAAATACTGGCTAGGAAGGAGATTTAAATGAAAGGAAATCTACTTATGGATTTGTATTCTTATTGAATTATAGCGTCATATCTTGGAGCGGTAAAAAACAAATATGTATAGTCTTATCAACGATGGAAGTTGAGTTTGAATCATTTAGATGTTGTTAAGAATACTGCAAACTCATTGTTGGTTAATTAATAGCTTACGCCAAAGATTTGAAATATATATATATATATTAAGTATAACTTTATGAGAGATATGGTTGCACGAAGAGATATGAACTTACATTATATATTTACACATAGAATGATAGCAGATCTTATGACGAAGCTGATTCCTAGAAATGTTTTACATGGTCATGTAAAATCTCTAGGACTGCGTAGAAACTAATATACTGAATATCATAATTTCTCTATTATAAATAGTGAAGTTTTCTATCATTATTAATGCCTATTAGTTTATTTGATATTTATACATCTTAATGCTTAGTGCATTATGTTAAGAAAGTACGTTGGATAGATAAAAGATTAGCTCATTCACACAGATAATCGCCTCTATTTATTGCGTGATAAATAGAGATGGAAGAATTTTAAGCTTAACACTTAAAAATAATTGAAAGCTCAAACTTAATATAGATGTCGCATTAATAGAGCATTAAAATGAGGTCATAATATTTATTATGTCCAAAAGTAAAACGACTTACATATTTTATTTTATCTGTCTTTGATGCTAGACGTTAGTCTAATGGATTCTTTAAAAGAAGTAGAATGGTGAACTCAGGTAAACATTGTGAATGCCTGAACTACCACATGTACGGTATTTAATACAAAGACATACGCTCTATGAGGAATGAGTTAATACCATAATATGTATTTCATCGTACGTATGCATAAAATAACCAATAAGAATTGGCAAAAGGCAAAAATTTTGATCTCAACTTTTAAGCCGTATAAAACTCTTGAAAATAAGAGTTTTTATTTTCATCCTCGGCATGTTTCTCGAATGTGTCTCTTGTTACTCAATAATTATGGGAAAATTGTCCAAAAAGTCATAAATCTATTGCACTTTTGCCAATTCAGTCATAAATCTTTTAACTTTGTCAATTCAATCATAAACATTTTCACTTCTTGCCAATTGAATCCATCCAGCTAATTTTGGTCGGAAAATGTTGACGTGGACACTAACATCCACGTAGAAACCCACCACTGACCGATGGGATAATTTTTAATAATATTTTATTTTTTATTTTTTTATTAGTTTTTATGTTTTTTTTTCCCTTTTTTGTCTTTCTCTTCTTTTTAGCTTTCTTCTTTACCTTTGCCGATGGCCAACCATAGCCAACCAACTGGCCTCACCCCGCCACAAGGGAGGCTCGACTAATGAGGGCTAGCCCTGATGAGGGGAGCCCTCGCCTAAGCACGGCCCGACAAGGGTTGCCTACGCGAGGCTGACCCTTGCCCAGGCTAGGCGAGACTGACCTACGCCCAGGCTAAGTAAGGTTGACCTAGGCCCAAGCCAAGGCAGCCTCGCCGAGCGACAGCAACACTGGGAAAGGCTGCCTTGGCCTGGGCGAGGGCTAGCCTCGCCAAATCTAGCGAGGAGAGCCCTCACTGGGGCTTGCCTTCGCCCAAGCGATTGTCGGCCTTGCATAGATCAGATCTGGCGAGGCCGCCCTAGCCTAGGCGTAGGTCGAACTTGCCCAAGCAATCCCTCCCAGGCCGTGCCTGGGCGAGGGCTCCCCTCTCCCGGCCATTGCTATGGACGGCCGGCTATTGAAAAAGATAAAGAAGAAAGCCAAAAAGAAAAAATGATAATAATTCAAAAAATATTAAAATATTATTAAAAATTGTCTACGTTAGATCTTGGCGAGTTCTACGTGACACCACTAACGTCCACATTAGCATTTTCCGGTTAAAATTAGCTGGATGAACTCGATTGGCAAGAAATGAAAAGATTTATGACTGAATTAGTAAAAATGTAATAGGTTTAGAATTTTTGAACAATTTTTCCCAAATAATTTGAGATATGTAATGACAAATTCGTTTCCATCATTTCCTACATAGCAAATCTGAAGCAGAGCTTCTTCCAAGTGGCGAAGTAGTCGAAATCGATGGGGGAGGTGGGAACGATGGAGGAGCGGAGACTAGTTCGAGCTTTGCGGATAGTCGAAGCCTAGCTCAAAATCTCTTTTGTTGGATCTTTTTAAATTTTCTGAAAAACTCAAGGATGCTTTGCTGAAGATTCTTAACGAAGTACATATACCTGGTCAAGTGGGGGAGTTCGTTGGATCCATATTGTCAAAAGACCAAATTTCCTTCGTTGACGTACGAAAGTTTTGTATATTTCTGTGAGATACCACGATATGGCTGTTGCGAGAGTGCTGATTGACAACAGCTCCGCATTGAATATGTGCCCTTTAGCCACATCCATCAATTAGGAGTTGACATAGAGAAAATTTGAACTGCGTAATCAACCGTTCGTGCTTTCAACCTCCATCACACAAGCGAGATGGCAAAGTCGTAAATAGATGAACAATTTTGCTGAAGTGAGGAATGTAATTCGTAATTTTACAGATAGAATTATATCTTTTGTAATTGGAGTGAAAATCAAGAATATTTTTTGGTATCTTCTGTTTTCGTTCTTCACGTTTCCACATATCTGAGTCATCCCTATTGGGTCGTTCCAAAGTAAAAACCGAGCTCGAGTCAGCATGACCATCTAAGATACGACCACCACTCGAATCATTTTTGTCAGATTTAACGAATTGAAAGAACAATTGAGATGCCATGCCTCGAAAAAGTAGGTCTTGGTTATGTAACAGTCAGATCGCAACACAAGGGCTTTCTTTTCTGGACCATCGGTGCAACAGTTGCCGCGTTCTGAACATTAAGATGATCAGTCCACTCAGCAGAACTTTTCTCATAACCAAGCAAAAGCAAAAGGATTTTTCACTGCAATCCCTCTTTCAGTTTGCTTCATCGCATCAAAATAACTCATGTGGTTTTTCATTCTCGAATGCATACAATTCATCAGTCCGTACATCAAACTCAACAATCTCCCGTTATATTAGTAAAACCGGTTCAGACGGAGCTTATCTGATACGAGGCTTCAAATACTTCTTCAGTTTCAGCTACCTCAGACATTTATGGTTACTGGTTTCCACCAGCATCGTCCAGTAAGCAATCCAAAACTGAGTGAGACGTGAACAAAGGAGAGAATATGGCTAGACGGAATCCATGAATTGCCTGTAAGTTGCTGCATGTTCACTATAAGGCAATCTCATCTCATGCTACATTTCTTCTATTATGGCAAAAAGAGAAGCTTTGAATACATATGGACAAGTCTAATTCTATGACCACATATAACTTGTGAGACCCATATTGAAACAATGGAAAGAATATAGAACTGCAAAAACAACAGGCACCTTTTTTTACGAGACTCGGATCTCAATCTATTCATTCATCTTTTGGATCAGCCTCCAAAATTGTTTTTTCTGTTTCGTCCACATTGCTAGACCGGGCCTCCTCAGAATGTGGAGAAGCTCCATTCTCTAGAATGGGTAATTCACCATTCACAGATGTGGTTCTTTCTACAACAGGTGTCGAGGTTTTGGGTACTTCTACTGCAGGAGAAACTGTTAACAGACGGCTGAGTCCATCACACAAACCTTTCGCATCCATGACAAGAGCCACTCCCCCTGGATAACATCGCCCGAAGCAAGTGGCACAATGAGGATAAACAACCTGAAAAGGAAAAGAAAGAAGATTAGATCCCAAAGGTGCAAAAGTAATTTTTGAACAGTGGGGTGGATGAACACTAGTGTCAATACCTCGATAAATGCTCGGCAAAGGGAAAGAAAAAGGCTAGATTCGTTTTCTCTCAGTATCTGAGTTGCATTATATCTTAATAGAGACTCGGCCACTTCTCGCAATCCCTTAATTAATTCTTGAGCAATGATATGCTTCAAGCTAATCGGGGCACAAGGGCGTAGTTCATTCATTGCCGCAGATACACCTACAAACACCATAGTCGAGAAGTTAGCACAGGCAACAAACCCCGGAATACCTCTACAAATATCTGTTTACATTCTTCAAACATATTTCCATCCTAAAAATACACTCACCATTGACAAATACAGCAAGAGGTGGATGTTCCATCAGATGAGATGGAGGAGTGACATCCTCTTGACCATCTTCTGTGACACTGTTGGCTGAAAAACCAACAGCTGGTAGAGGAACCCAACGATGTGAATTCAGGACCAACTGGGTCAACAACACTAAGATGAGAATCACTGCGCTTAATACTTTCACTATATCTCCAGTAATAACATATAAGTACATTTAAATGTGTGTTTTGCAAACATCATACTCATCCATGCACCTGAAAATTTTCGACTGCAGTGCTCATATTTTTGGAGAACAGATTAAGAACCGCCCTGCATGGTAGACCAAAGTCAAACTTTTGCATGAAGCTAGTGAAAAGCCAATAAGCAGCAGGAAACAAAGATGAGATATATTTTACTCTTCAAACAGTGATGGAAGTAAGCCTCGAAAGTCGAGCCCAACCCAGCCAAGGCCCATAGCACAGTACTGCAGCAAAAGTAAACTTATCATCAACTTGGGATGCAATAGAACTTGACTATTTGTACGAGATCATCAAGAATAGCAGAGAACTAGAATTCACCATTCATGAGCAGTTCTTTGTGTTACTTATCTTTTTAGGCAAATAACAAAGGTATGTAAGAGAATTATCAACAAAATAAATAAAGAATTGCCAGCCCATGCATATAAGACCAAACTATCATATATCTCACCATGCATTGATCCAATATATTTGACAAAGACCCTCCTTCAGTTATTTTGGGTAGCATGACTTTCAAAGTTTTGAGATGCGAGGTAATCTGATGCATTGCCCAGTTAAAAAGGAGGCCGCCATCGTAGTTTTCTTCACTTCCTGACGTATCATCAGCGAATATTGCCCGATATTGATTAACCACATCAAAAAGATGCATCCTATGACAGTTTATCATGCCTTTTAAGTATTCATAAGGGCTTCTCCGGTCCAAGTCCTCCAGAATCCCAGTAAGCCAAGCCTCTCTACATCGTAAGAACTGAAATACAAGAAAGAAAGAAAGAAAGAAAGAAAGAAAGAAAGAAAGAAAGAAAGAAAGAAGAGAGAGAGAAGTGAGATATAAGTAAATTGTCTAACATGCAAAACAGAATTAATAAAACCACTATATTTTATCTGCTGAGTTTGACATGCCCCTTGTGAAACTTTAGACGTCATGAAAAATCTAAATTCAACATGAAATGATCCCCTCGTAATAAATGCAGAACAGGTTTTACCTGCAACCGCATTTCATATTCACTAAAAACTCCTATTCGGCGTAGATATCCAATAATCCGGAGGCATTCAGGTAACTGTCAAGGAAAATGGGTAAAATCAAATTCAGAATGCTAAATCCATGCATAGATATCCAGGTGAAGCAAGATATGCTCAATACCAAATAAGCAAGGTTACCTGAATATTTGACTTGAGTTTCAGTAGGAGCTGTGAAAGAAGAGACTGAGTGGTTTGCTTAACCTCAGCTGCCAATGATTGAATCACAGGTAATCTTGGACAGAAGCACAAAAGCCACAGCAAGCTAATTAGATAAAAGTGATACTTAAAGCATAACTCACAGCAAAGTGATGAGAGAAACTCACTTGGGGTGCATCGTTGAAAGTTTGCAGACAAATGCTTCTAAATCAAGAGCTTCATCATAGTTTCCATTCCTCACACATCTGCAGCATGTTTAGAGTCAGTGGCTATCAAAGACTAATTAGTCAAGGGGCAAGGTATAACATTTTCTCAGGGCAAGCCACTCAAGGGCCAGTAATTCTCTGCTTGGGAAATGGCGGAAAATGAAGGATATGAAAATTTGAGTGGAAAGTTTTGAAAAATTAAAACTTTTGTGAGAAGGGAAAGGAGAAAAAGATTTAAAATAGAGGGTATTTTCTTTTTGCATTTTCTTCTCTCATGGTGCTTCCCAGCATATCATTAATGTTCACATATCAGCATATACTTTCCTCAGAAAATTTGTAATTACTACCCTCCAAAGAGAACCCATGCAAAGGAAGAGCTCCAATGCTATCACAGAAGGCAAGGCTAAATTGTCTTCAGATTGCAAATTTATTGAATACCCAACAAATACTTCCCATTCCAAAAGGTTAAGATGTCAGACTCCTTGCTTTTAAGAAATGAGGAATTCTTTGTTGGTCTAAGCTATCCAGCAATTCTCTCGGCAATAGTCTGGGATAGCATCCTACTATGCGGTAGTCTCCAGTCAAACCTTCTAGACCTCCAACTTAGATGCTTTAATTATTCTAATAAGACTGATCATGTTCAATTTTTCAAATGCCTATCGCCAGATACCCAAAATGACAAAAGACCATAGGTTGTAGTGCATGTCCTTCACAAATAATTCAAAATTCTTTGATCTTCATATCAATCAACTGGATCAAACTGAAACAGCAAGCGGACAACTCTTACTCTATGACAACCTAACAATGCTCACATAGCCAGAGAACAAATAAGCCATCTAAAGGACAACATATTAAGCGATTCGCCAAATGTCCCACGAGACACATACAATGAGATCAAACCAATGATTGACTTATAAATTTGGCAAACACATACGTGTCCATGAGTTGAGGAATTTCGAGTAAGTCAAGCAATGTACTGTGATTGCCAAGCAAAGTCTGATTCATCTTCCTCTTCTCCAAAATTTGTTCACCAGATTCAACAAATTCAGTGCAACCGGAAGTGAGCTTCGGTATCTCACTTATCTGCAAACAGATAGAACACCATCATCCCCAACGACCATTCACCATACTGGTCAAAACTCGATTTCTCAACAAAAATGCAAAAATTTCTGATGCGAGCAAGTATTAAAACAACAGATAGCGCAGAAGCAGGAGTGCGTCACCACAGTACACAAAGCACAATTCTCGACAGCGCTCGAAGCTAAATCAACAGAAGAAAGCGAGAATTACGAGAGACTCGAGATGCTTGTCGATAGACGAAACTTCCTCCCGGATCGCGAGCAACGCGTCGGCGGCCGCAATGAAGGCCCTGTAATTGCCGACCGCGACTTCCTGCATTTGCCTCTGAATCCGCTCCGCATCCACCCGGAGCAGCTCCGGTTCCTGCAGTTTCGACCACACACACGACGAATCAGCCGCTTCCCCGGATCAAAAACGATCGCGTCCGGCGCCGAACGGGCCGGAGATCGTCATCATCATCATCATCATCATTCGAGACGGCACCTTGTGGAGGCGGTCGAGGGTGAAGGAGAGGAGCTCGGAGACGTACGGCTGCTGCGCCGCGGAGGCGAGCGGGAGGAGGAGGCCCGCCACCGCCTCCGCCTCCTCCCCGTTGTCCGGCTCCATTGTGCCCCGGGTTTTCCTCGGAGCTCCGGCGGATCGGGATTCGGACGATGCGGTTCGGAATCGAGGGAGGTTCCGTCGACGGGGATCTAGCGCGCGAGGACGGCGATCCGGCGGGTGGACTGAACCAGCTCAGGCTCGAGCTTCCATTGACGACGGATCTGAAGCTTTCTTCCTCTGCGACGAACCAGTTTGAGATGTCCCTTGGCCTTGCTGGTTCTGGTCGCCATGGTTGGGGCTTGAAGGAGCGAGATGGGCTCCCGTTCATGGGCCGCGTGAGCAGTTCATGGGCCTCTACTGGCGACTCTCACGTGGGCTCGAAATTGGGCTTTGGCCCAATATGAAGGCCCAGTTAGACCTGTCGATTCTTGTTTAAGTTGTCGAATCAGGGCTTTGGCCCAACACATAGTCCCAGTTGGGCCTGTCAATTCTTGTTCTTTCATTTTTCTTTTTGGGTTTGGAATTCTTGTTCAAGTTGTCTAGCTCGTTTTTTGGACTCGTATTTAAATAAGATGAATGTATGGAAAGTACTAAAATTTGTCACAAAAGTATAATTGAGTTTTAAAATATTCAAAAAGCGTAACTAAGTTCTTAAATTTATCATAAAAGTGCAATTAAATTTTAAAGTTTTAAAAAAATATAATCAAGTCCTAAAATTTATCAAAATAATTTAATCAAGTCTTGATTACACTTTCCGAATGTTTTAGGACTTATTTCACTATTGTGAAAAGTTTTAGGATTCAATTGTACTTTTTTTAAAATTTTAGAACTCGATTATACTTTCATAATAAGTTTTAGGACTTAATTGCACTTTTTGAAAGTTTTAGGTCTCAATCACATTTAATGCACTTATCCCTTTTTAAATTTATGTATATATGAAGGTGGTAACGCATGGATTCTTGTCACAAATTCTAGTTGAAGCTCATCGGTTTGTGCTTCCTCGGTCATGTCAAGTCTTGTTGAAAAGGGGATACCCTACGTCGTGCAGAGCGGACAAGCCACTCGTCGGCAACGGGAGCTTCCCTCAGCAAACGACTCCAGCTCACACTTCGAAACGATCGCCTTTGACCCATATAACCAGTCGCGGTTTAATATATATTCTATCTTAACTTTTATATAAAGCGCCGTGATGCACAAGAGAAATTATAACTTCCTTTTGGTAATTGATATCTAGCAAATTTGTCATCCAAAGTTAACGCGAATACATGCACGATGTGAGTTTCCCTAGCCATCATTTCTTGACATCTCTAGGTGCCCAGTTGCCAGACGCAGAAGCAACTTCTTCTCCATTCAACACGGTAGTCATTGGAATAAATCAGAAAAACATCCATCAAAATGTAGTACTTTACATACTGCTCATTCGTAATCCACACGTACAGAAAAAATTATCCAACTCACCCGTATTGTAAAAGAAGCTGAAAATCATGAAAGCAATATGCCGTAATTACAGAGACGATTTCACCCCCCCTAAAAGAACCTCCAACCTGTCAAAAGGGCCGAAAAGGGAGAAGAACATGGAGGAGCAACAAGGTACATGAGTAGGCAGGAAGAGAAGATTTGAAAGCAGCATTTGCGGAATAGTAGTAGTAGAAAGGAGAGGAGATATTATTATGTGATGAAATTATAGGGGAGTACGGCTTTGACGACGGCGGCGGGGGCGTATTGGACTTGTAAGGCGGCGAAGGGGGAGCACCCCCAACGGGATATATATTGGGTGGCTGAGGCGGGGGCAAAGGGGGAGGACCCCATACGGGATTCATTTCGGGTGCCTGTGGCGTCGGCGGCGTCGGCGACGACGTAGGTGGCGGAGGCAATGAACGCGGTGGAGGCGATGGCGGGTTAGTGTGGAAATATGGAGGCGGAGAGTGAGAAAGTGGCGGCGACGGCAACGGTAATAGTGGAGAGGGAGGAAGAGTGGGATATGACTTGGACGACGGCGGAGGCGGCGGCGGGGAGCAGATGGTGGGGCATGTCGGGCATTCGCTTATGCACAGAATCCCGTACGCCGGCTCTCCAAATGCATCCTCGGATTTCACTCTTGCCGCGACAGTGATGAGTCCCATGAAACCGATGATCTTCACAAACCCTAGCGACCTTCTAATGACGGGAGCCAGGCTCTTTTCTCGTCCCATCGTGTCGCGTGAATGCTGTCCGAGAACTTTGCTTCTACTTATAGCAAAGCGAATTGCACCTCGAACTCCCCTTTAAGCTTTGTTGATTCTTGAAACTTATAGGAGGATCGGAGCAGGCTTTGCTGTCCTATCACACAGCGGACAGCCTCAGTTTCCATTTTTGTCGAGGTGAAAAAGATGAGTCTTTGGTCAAAAGCCAACAGAGAAATATAGTCGGACCCGGTTAGCTTAGCGATTAATCAACGGATTTGTCCATGTAAATCAGGCTCACGACCCGGCAGGTTAATTCCCTGTGCCACGAGATGCTAATAATTCTACCTTTGGACTGCCCAGTAGAGTCTTGGCTCGCGTTTTATGTTATTCGGGAAGATAGTAAGGTGCTTGATAGGCTTAAAATTTACTTATTTAAAGAGGGTTTCCTCGATATCGGAAAAGAGAAATACGTTAAACATAAAGATTTGAATAATGCATGATGGATCAAGCTAAGGTTCACTTGGCTCATGGTACACGGTCATTGGTCACTCCTGCGAACTTTTTGGTCACGAGCATGAGAATCTGTTGGCCTTTGCACTCTTCATACGTTAAGGATGTGATTCTTCCAAGACTTCGATCTAAAGCCTTTCCATTTTTGCAAATGGAAGACATTTTAAAAGACATTAAGTCGAATCTCGATTAATCCAATAAATGTGTCATCTCACCTTCTTTTGTTTTGAAATCCGTCTTTCAAAGAACTAGTCACGAAATAAATTGTTACGAGCACATGCAAGAATCATGAAAAATCTAAAATCACCACGATCAATTTAAGGTGCCGCACAATACAGCGATCGTGGTACTCTAGTAAAGTTGCGGCATCTCTATCATGAAAATTCCTTTCTCCAAACATAATCCATCTTCAAGTGCTTTGGCCATATGAAAGAAAGACAGGCTATTCTTGGAGTGATGCTTTCTTCTCACTTCGTTACAGCACCTACCTTTTTGCCCTCCTCTGCTTCAACGAGACGTGCCTTTTGAAGGTTTTGGCTTCCAAAGTTTCACCTTCAAGTTTAAGCGCGCCTTTCTGGATTTGCAATGATCAACTTTCTTCAAGGCCTTACGGTTCTTTTAATTAACAGGAATTTCTCAGATGATTGAACCACATCGCACTCTATCCTTAGCTGAAGCGCCAAGAAATGTGCAAAACCTCTTTTAAAAAAAGAAGAAGAAAAAAACAAATATATAAAAGCCAGAAACATGAAAACTTTGATGATAAGACTCTATTTAATAACATGACGAACAATACCTGATTATATTCTTTTGTTCTCCGGAATAAAAACATAACAGAATTCTATTTGATAACTTTTTTTATTCCCTTAATAGATTTGGAATAAAATCAAGAAATAAGAAAAAG
The DNA here is from genome assembly GCA_014182725.1 of Eucalyptus brandiana. NCBI lineage: Eukaryota > Viridiplantae > Streptophyta > Magnoliopsida > Myrtales > Myrtaceae > Eucalyptus > Eucalyptus brandiana. The sequence goes on from CM024670.1 coordinate 38,509,429, forward strand.
TTACTTCTTTATTTGTGAGAACAACTCTAGAATCAAGTCCAAGTCATTTTCTTTTTTCCTTTTCTCTTTTCCTTTCTTCCTTTTCTTTCTTTTTTTTTTTTTCCCCTCTTTTCTTTCCTCTAGCCGATCGCCGGCCACGTGGTCGACGATCGGCTAGACAAGAGTCTGTGGCAACCGGCTAGAGGAAGAAGAAGAGAGGAAAAATAAAAGAAAATTTTAATAATTTTTTTAAAATTAAAAGAAATTCTAAGTCACAAAAAAAAAAAAAAAAAAAAAAAAAAAAAACTGAGGGTCATACCAAAGCACATTTTTATTCGAGAATAGAAATTTTGAATAATTACTAAACATATTTAAATGCTCAGAAACTCGTCTAGGGAACATAATCAGAAAAAATCATTCATGAGTAGAAATTATTCTCGAAAACATAATGGTTACCAAATATACTCTAAGGCTTTCTTCATTTTATTAATTACAATAGGATTGGACATTGAAAGCTAATTCCATGTTGTTCATGAACCACTCGACTTTTGGCCTATTATCTACATTTGCATGATTCTACTCGATTGCATCTTCCCGTTCAATCACAATAGAGAAAAAGAAAATAAGTTCAAGTTAAATTGTAACATCTTTTCTACAACCATTGAATGGACTTCTGAACAGAATTAGCACTCAATTTCATCAAAAACCTACGTACATAGAAATATAATAAAGTCAATCTTCACTTCTTTACAGAAAAATGGAAGTAACAAAGATGTAAAGAAAAATGAATTTTAATCAATATATTGACCAATGAGCAATCAAAATCCAACATGGTCCCTGTCGCATCATAAATATCACATGCTTCTCGAAAGCCCATGTATTATTTAATGAATGACATTACAGTTTGTCAATGCAGAACAACAGATCTCGAAAAAAAGTTCAAAAAAAATTTAAAGAAAAGGGGACCTAACCACATTATATAATTATGAACTGCCTCATGTCTTATATTAGCCCGTGTTATTTATTGATAGTGGGAATGGGAAGGCCTTTTTTTTGCATTTAATTTTATTTCTTTTTTTTTTTTCGTTGCATGAGGAATAAATAGAAGAAAATAAAAAAAGAAAGAAACACAGTAAGTGTCAGAAGACAGAGAATTAAATAGGAGAGGAATCCAAGTAGCTTCCAACCGACCATGCACTTTGGGGCCCACAACGTGTCGCATGAAATTTAGTGAAACAGGAGCGAGTGGGTCCCGCGGCTTTCCTTGGTTTTTGTCCTCGACGCCCAGCCAGGATGGATGTCCAATTTAAGATTTTTTTTCGGGAAGGACAAAGATATTATTATTAAATGGCGTTGTTCATTATATATGTAGAGAATTAATTATTGAGAATATTACAATATATAGATTTTAATGAGACTGAGAATTAAATTGTTCTTGCCAGGCTACAGGCTACACTGTTTGCTGTGGATTTCTTCTTATGTATCGGCGTATAAAATGATAGACATAACTGAGAAAATAGATTATTAATTGGAGAGATTCTTGTTCGAGGATAAGATTTATTATGCTTTACCAACTTTTCAACGTGACGACATACGAAAGGTTGTGAGCTGTATATCTCTAGCCAATTCTTGTAATTGCAATATTTGTTATGAAGAAGAAAGTAGGCCGATGTAGCTGAGTGTAAGGGATAAAATATGTACAGCAATTTTGTCTCGATATGATTAGCTTATCAAAAGAATTCCACTCTATTGGAGAATAATTACATGTGAATATTGCTACACGGGATGGGTAATGCACTTTCAACTGATAAAACAATCAAAGTAGAGTATGGTGCATTTGAGTAGGGGATGCATATCTATTGTTCTATTGTGGATCCATCTATTGTATCTATTTTGAGATCGTGATAAGTGTCTACTCAATTCTAATTTGCATCATACTCAATTCAAATCTCCCTAGCCACTTTTGAGCCTAATCTTTGTGCCTCCCCTAACCATTGCCATCAACGAATCTGCTACCATAAACAAGACAACTAATTGTTGTGCATCCAAGCTATTTAGGACATGTTTGATAATGTGTCGAATAGTGCTTAATTCTATTCTTTTGTTTCACTAAACAAAAAAAAAAAGGAACAAAAATCATTTTGGTAACTTTTTTATTCTCAAAAACAAAATTATTCCTATGAATATATTTGGAATAGAATCAAAAAGTTACCAAAAAAAAAAAAATTTACTTCTTTGTTCCTCTAAACAAGTCAAGAATCAAACTTTCTTTATTTCCGTTTCTAGAAACCGAACAAGGAAGAATTCATTCAGAAGATCAAATAAAAATTTTGAAAATTTTCTTCAACGCGGTTATAACTGAGCCCAAGACGAAAAGAATAAAAACAAAATCTATTAGAATAAAAGAAATAAGTAAAAAAGTTCCTTCATAGTCATACAAATGAATTAATCAATGATTTGGAACAACAGGAGGGAGAAAACGAAAAAATCGTGGCAGAGGATCATCATATTAGTTCCAAAAAAACCAAACATGTACTAATTTTTACTAATAACGAGCAAAATACTGATGCTAATAGCAAAAATACTAATAATCTTGATCAACCAAATCATTTTCTTTTTTTCTCTTTTATTTTATTTTTTCCTTTTCTTCTCCTTCTCCTTCTTCTTCTTCTTATTCCTTTAACCGATTACAGCCTTGACTATGGTTGATAAGAAGAAGAAGAAAAGGAAAAAAAGAAAAATATAATAAAATTATTAAAAATTAAAGAAACTTTAAGTCACAAAAGAATTTAATAATCATATCAAAAATATTCTATTTCAAGTATAAAAATTTTAAACAGTTATTAAATACCTTCAAATATTCATAAATTCATCTAGATAACGAGAATCGAGAAAAAATAATTTATGAGCAGAAATTGTTTTCGAAAAAGGAATAATTACCAAATGCACTCTTAATCACCCTCCATAGTCTTTTTATTTGCTCTATCTCCCCATGCATCCAAGCTGAGGCTGACTCCTCGCCTTCCCTTTTCTTTTAAGCTCACAGTTGTTTCTCATCTCGACAGCTAGTTCTTCAGTGGTAAAATCTCAGCCTCATCCTTGAGACTTGAAGCCATGGACAAGCCGTCGTCGTCCCTAGATTCAAAGCAGTATCGTCTTTGGCCCGGAAAGAGCTTGACATCGCACCAAGCTCAGCCAACAGCAACAGCAACAGCAATGAGCACAAACAGAGAGTTTCAGAAACAGAGGGAAAAATACAGAGGTACGAGATTGCAAGGACGAAAGTAGGAAAATGGAACTCGCCCTTTGGGCATGACTCGGGCAGCAGAGATGACAAGATTGTTGAAGAGACAAGGGAGGATTAGATTTTAGATTTTCATCTGTTTATCTAGTACAGATGAAACTATAGCGAACCCCATATATTGTCATCTCGTGCTTGTAGATAGGCTGAGGGGACTGTAATTGGGGACTGTGGATTTGCACCCGATGGGATGGGTAGTGCAATTTGAACTGACCAATAAAATATCGATGAAAAGGTGTGGTGCGATTGAGAAGTTCAAATCAATAATCAATTGGCACTCGAATCATATACACGATCGATAGGTTAGATTATGGGTCCCCCGTGCAAAGGTAATGGCATTTGCGCCCCTCATTTAGCACCATGCGTATGGTGTGCACGTGTCATTGATTAGACAAGCAGAGCAAATCTTGTTGGGAATCAATTAATTTTACTAGGCCACATTCCCTATTGGAAGAAGGGCCTTATGGCATTGATTGCAAAATGCAACACCTCGAGCTCACATGACCCATGCTGCATAAGTAAAACACAATAAACTATGAAATTCCACCCTCCCCTTTAACGCATTCATCCCAACTAGGCCTAGCTTCGAATTTAAGAGCCGATTGGAACTTCGAAATCAACGCGAAGCGATGAGTTGTCTATTAATTTGTGTCAATCTTCATATGCAAAAACCTCACATGTCTCATTTTTCTTTGCGCTTATCCCAAATCACACATATACATTTGAATATATGACGATCTAGTTCACTATTGTTCGTCTTAAGAATATTCTTGCCTTTGGAGATGTTTTGGGGGAAATCCTTTGGGAACCTGCAATGGATTTTAGGCAAAAAAGGGTTTTTTTTTTTTTTTTTTTTTTTTTTTCTAAATGCAAATAATGTTTGGCAAAGTGTTAAAAAGATATTAGAAAGTAACTTTAACTTAAATATCATTTGGAAATAAATAAAAAAAAAACATTTGATAAAGAATTTTTTCTTGTTTTATTGGTGGAACTCAAGCTACTAATGAGCCAAATCGGTGGTAGGTGGCTAGATCTAGTCCCGCTAGCCTTGCTAGCCACTCACCGATGACTAAAACCTTCATCGGCGGCAACGTTAGGATTATCGAGAACATTTCCATTACTGTGAAAGTATAAAAAGCGCAAAACCGGAAAGAAAAAAAAGTCTATTCACATCCTCGAAAATACTCAAACCTCAAAGTAACTCTCGACCTACTTTGGCCTAAAAGCATTTGAAAATACAATTGCATCTTTCCGGAGCTATAAAAAACAATTTATCATATGATATTTGCACATGCCTAAGGAACTTTGGAGCTCAAAAGTGCAGCAATTATGCAATTTGACCATCAAACGCCGGCTCCGGCGCGTGGGGGGAGAGCAGAGCGAGGGGAAACTAGTACATGGAGGGATTGACACGTCGCAGTCCGGGTGCTGAGAATGGGGTGAGAGTTCAGGATCCTGACGGCGACTCCCGCCTTCCCCTAAAAAAGGCCCACCACCTAACCGCGCGTGGACCCAATCGCCGACGCCCCATCCTCTTCCTCTTTTTGTGGGGGCCAAAAGGGGGACAATCATAGTTGAGCCAATCTTTAGTTGATTAATGAAATGTAAGCAGCAACTACAAAGAAAGAAAGACACCTCATCCGAAAATTATGATAATTTTTTTCCCTCTCTTTTTTTTTTTTTTTTTTTTTTTTTTGGCTTTTGAGAAATGTTAAGATATGCTCAGACAAATCTTACTGATTTTTTAAAGTTGTTCTTTATAATTGAGTGTTGAAATAAGGGAGACTCGTGTTAGGTATGATTGGCTTATTTAAGCATCCAATATGGAATCGGCACGTTATTAGTCAGCTTTATTTATCTTATACAAGTTAGCCTGGTTTGTCGAGAATTGTTATAGGGTAAGTTTTTTTTTGGCTTTTGTTTTTTAAACTTTTTTGACTGCATCATTTGAAATTTAGCTTTTCAAATTTACCAAAGATAATAAACATTGACATTGTTTAACATAAATAAACCCATTTTTTCTGTCCTCGCGTCTAGTAGCCTTCCTTATTTTTCTTCTTTTAATAGTCGCCTGTTAATATACTCTTAAGTAAAATCCTAATAAAAAACGGTTTTTTGTGATTAATGCCTACCTTTCTCAAGGAAACAAATATATATATTTTTTGGTAATTTGAAGACAACTGTTGTCGCCTTTGAGTGTTTCAGAGATTATACCAATTATTGACATTAAAAATATATATGTATCTCAGTCACTGAATATTCGTGCCCGGGGACAAAAAAAATCTAGAAAGCATCCCCCTCAAAAGTTTCCGATGCAAACATTGCCAGTTCAGTTTGCGGTGGATTGAGGGTCAAATTGAGTCGTCTTAAAGCATGAGAGGATGCCAGACAGCTGACAAGAAATGCTCTGTTTTCTTCTTTTTTTCCCTTTTTTTTCTCTTCCCACTTTTTCAGGAGACAATAAACAAAGCTGGACAGTATTTAAAAAATGGGGGAAAAAGGAATAAAGAAAAGAAAAAGGTGGTGCTGGAGGAGATAAATAATGTGGGAGAGGGAGGTGCTTCAACATTCTGAGTTGGACATCAGCAGCAGAAAAGGGAAAAAAAAAAACAAGGAAAGAGGGCAGATGTGAGTTGGCCTGTAGACTGATCTTGGGTTGCTCTTTAAACCCTCTTCCCCTTCTTGCATCATATCATCTCACCCCCGAGTTGTCGCAATTAAGATGTACACTTAAGAATCTACTGTGAGGGCATTCATCTCTTTTCCTTTTGGGAGCAAACAGAAAAGTGGTCACACTTTACACAGAGAGAGAGAGAGAGAGAGAGAGAGAGGGGGGGGACTGGGGAGGGAGCTCTTGTCAGACCATGAAAAGCTAAAAAAGCATATATAGGGGAGTGGGTAGGGAGGATTTTATGCGGATTGAGAGCTCATCAGCAAAAGGGCACGAGTGAAATCTAGTAAAGATTGTACTTTTGCCGGAAAGCTGCGATTTTTATGCCAGTGAAGAAGGAGATCATGGAGGACATAGTGGAGGAGGAGGGCGAGAACGGCGGGAACGGCCGAGAGGAAGTGCTGGGCTCGAGCTTGACCATGGAGAAGGTGGCTGCCGCGAAGCAGTACATAGAGAACCATTACAGGACCCAGATGAAGAACATTCAAGAACGGAAAGAAAGGTAATGCTCGAAAAAGGGGGGAAACGAGCGTGATAGTTCGTAGGTTCTTTTTTTCTCGGTTGATGCTCTGTTCGGTTGCGGGGAGAATGTATAAAAGAAACGAGGGTAGCTGGAAAAGTCGAAAATCTTGGATTATGATTTTGGTCGGGAGAAGAATTGAGTTGAGGAAAGTTCGTGTACAGCGAGTGTACCGTGTATCTCTAACTTGCAAAACAGTTGACGGAATTAGATTCAGTTCGTTTGGTTCATTGTTTTGGTTATGATCTGTTTGGTTGTTGAGAAAATGTAGGAAACTGGAGGAAACCCAGTCTGAGTACTAGATTTTTTGGGCTTAAATGAATTGTCTTGATGGTTCGATCTTTAAAGCTCTTACCGATTTTGGTTTAGTTTAGGGTATGCCGAGATGCGCAGGATGAATAATTATTATCTTATAGGAACTTAAGAAAGACTGATTTTTTTCCTCTACTGATGATATCATGGGTTGTCAGGTTAATCATATTATTTTGCCAAATCTTTAAGTCTGCTTTTTATCACTGCTACTGGACCTGTCTAGTGAAAGTGGAGAGCATTCGATTTGTGTTTGTGCAGCTTATTGAGGCGTCTTTTGAGAAGATTTTTGGTAAAGAGAAAATGGTCTATTTGAGTTTCTCGTAGAATATCTCCCTTTTTTCTTTTCTTTTGTCAGTCATGTTCATAATCGTAATAAAATCATCTCTATCCTTATCCTTTTTCCGTACTTTGCATGAGACTCAAAGTCTGCATCGTTAGGCATGAGTTCGTGGTGTGATGCGCGAGTGGATGTCATCAATTTTCGGTCGTCGATCTCAAGTATTCTTTTGGGGGATTAACCTGTGCAATTATGAGTGTGATCATTACATGTTGGGGGAATCCTGATTCAAGATGCATAAAAAGTGCCTAATTTACATGTTTATATGGCAGGAGATGGGTGTTGGAAAGAAAATTAGCTTGTTCAGATGTTCCCAAGGAAGTGCAAATCAATCTGATAAAAGATTTGGAGCGGAAAGAGACAGAATATATGCGACTCAAAAGGAACAAAATCTGTGTGGATGATTTTGAGCTTTTGGCAATAATTGGAAGGGGAGCTTTCGGCGAGGTAAGATAAGTCAATCAATGAATGTTTATCTGCATCTTTATCCTTCTTTGAATGTCTCCTCATGCATTGGGAGCTGAACCATGTTTTGCGTACTTTCTCGATTTCAGGTGCGATTATGTCGGGAGAAGAAGTCTGGCAATATATATGCAATGAAGAAGTTAAAGAAATCCGAAATGCTTAAGAGGGGGCAGGTGAGATGAGACATTTTAACTGTTGATGTAAGTGTGGTATGGCTTACTGTTCTACTGTTAATGATTTGTTTGCATGAGCTACTTACGTATAATACGGTTTATACATGTTCGATAATATTCCTTATAAAGTCTTATGGGCATGTCACTAGCTAAAACTAACATGTGGCCTTGCCTCCAAATGAGTGTCTCAGAATCAAACTGTCTGTTGTTTTATTACTTGTTAAGCACACGTCAAATTCACCACTAGTGGTTGCTCCAGTGGCCGTCCTTCCCACATGGGAGGGGAGAGATAGATGGGGAGTTTTGAGTCCCCGACTTCTCAAGGGGGTTGGGGGTGGGGATGATTAGTTTCAAGTGTGGGGTTTGACTTCTATGCTCTGCAAAAAGAAAGAGCAAAAGTTAGAGAGTGAGTTGAGAGTTAGATTAGAACATACACAAAAAAAGAAAAAAGAAAAAAAAAAGCACATGTCAAATTCATTTACTAGGCCTTGGAGCTTTGCGTTGCCACCATGTTTTTGCCACTTTTTCTTTGCTGCAACATGTCACCCATAAAATTGACAGATTTTTAAGGTACCACCGCATATAGAGGCAGCCTGAAGTGAATTTCCATGGGATTAAGTTGCATAATGGATATATAAGCTGCTAGATCTTTACGCTAGTAATTCAATGTCTCTTGTAACATTTCATGACTCACAGACCAGCTAGTGACCATTCCTCACTAAGAATGACTCTGGGTGCATATGGAAATAGGTCAATACTCATGAGCACGTGAGAAACTGTATTATGTTCTATGCAAGAAGAAGCTTTCGCATTTTGGGAACTGATTCCAGTAAATTTTTTCTTTGAGCTCCTTGTATATTTTAAATTATTTGTGTTTCAATTGTTTGCCTACCCAATGATCTTTTAACTTAGTTTGCATATGTCAATCAGTAGTTTATCAAACTACTATGCTGGAACTTACGCACCTGATTATTAAAAATGATTGGCCACCTATTTAGCTATCTTTCTGGGTTTGACATCTTTTCTAACATACTGCCTTTGTGACTCTATCATTACTGTCTGAGGTTCCATTCTTCAAGTTTTTATACTGTTGAAGTACTGATATAATGAAAAAAAAAAATACTGATATAATGATAATTGTAGGTGGAGCATGTGAGAGCAGAGCGGAACTTGCTGGCAGAAGTTGCCAGCCAATTCATTGTAAAACTGTACTACTCATTTCAGGATGCAGAGTACTTATATTTGATTATGGAATATCTGCCTGGTGGAGATATGATGACCTTGCTTATTAGGGAAGACACATTATCCGAAGACGTGGCCAGATTTTACATAGCTCAAAGTGTTCTGGCAATAGAATCCATTCATAAACATAACTACGTGCACAGGTTAGAAAACAGAGACAACATCATACATTGAATTGCACTTCCACAGTTTGAGAGCTGTCTGGTTTGAGTTTGAAGGGTTATCTTTTCTCACTTGTTCACATTCTTTTTGTTTTAGAGATATCAAACCTGACAACCTTCTCCTCGACAAAAATGGTCACATGAAGCTCTCTGACTTTGGCCTTTGCAAGCCTCTTGATTGTACAACTTTATCTGCTATTCATGAAAATAAGATGATGGAAGATGGAGACTTGGCAGAGCCAATGGATGTTGATCATTGTTCAACTGGTACAAACTACGGGAGGAGCTGGAGGAGCCCTCATGAACAGCTTCAGCATTGGCAGATGAACAGGAGGACTTTGGTATGGATATTACCTTGAATATTCATTTTTTGAATGTAAGGTATCCCCTTAAAATTTGACAGCATGCAACTTTGAAAATCTATTTCTTTTTCTTTCATTTTCATGTGTGTTTCTTCTAATTATTGACCAATTGCAAGTCAGATCATGGTTCTGGGGAAAACCAATGGTAAGGTTCATATTATTGACCTGTATAGAACGTTTACAGAACATATTGGCAAATACGGAATAGGTTCCAGTCACTTAGGGTGCGCATGATAAAATTTCTACTTTTCTATTTCTCTATTTCTCTATTCCTCGGAACAGGTTTGGAACAGAAATCCGTTTGGTAACGCAATTTAATTTTTCTATTTCTGGAATAGAATTCTATTCCAGAAATAGATTTGAAGAATAAATCATAAGCTAAAATTTTTAACTTCTCAATTTCTATTTCAGAAATTGGCTAGAAATCAATTTATGTTCCAAAAATCAATTTCTCTATTCCAGAAATTTTGTCATGCGCACCCCTAGAGTGATGCTTTTCCATTCTGGTCCTTAAGAACATGAATAATAATTAACCATTCTCTTAAACCATCTTGCTTTTATTTTTCCCTACTGCTTTTGTTCAGAAGAAACAGAAGTGTTTTCTTGTAAACTTGATGTTTCATGCTTTTCAAATCAATTCATTAGAAGTAATGCAGTTACTGTGTTCCTGAGGACGCATGTACGCACACACACACACACAGAGGTTTGATCTAGACTTTTCATGAAAATTGTCATGAAAACTCTAATGCTTTTTACCATCTTGTTTTGAAGGCTTTTTCAACAGTTGGAACACCAGACTATATTGCTCCAGAGGTACTACTGAAGAAAGGATATGGCATGGAGTGCGACTGGTAAGTATTGTGCTCATCCATCGCTGGCCGTTTTTTTTTTTTTATAAAATGAAGTTTCATTATGACATGAATGTTGACTTCATATTGTTGTCATGTCACAATAGTTAATTTTTATATCTCTGCATTTGTTCTTCCGCAATACATTCACTTTCAGGTAACCAGGTTATATTCCAAATTATGACTTGCACATGCCAAGGGTTTCTTGTCTCTTAATTATGTTTCTAGTCAGATTAATTGTTTCTTGACAAATGTGGAATTTCATTGCATCCTTCCTCGTTGCATTTGTGTTTTGATTTCTGGTCCCTATTTATTTAACCTTTTTTGGGTTTCAGGTGGTCACTTGGAGCAATTATGTATGAAATGCTTGTTGGATATCCACCTTTCTACTCAGATGACCCACTAACTACATGTAGAAAGGTAATTTTTTGTGATACCGAGCTTCTATCATTTGGCTATCTGATGTTAAATACTTGTATGATACTTGCTAGTCTTTCATCATTCCCTTGCAAAAGAAGGGTCAGGTGAGAAATACTGGGTTAATTAGTTGTTAATAACCAACTCATGATATCTAAAACCTTCTCTATCGTGAATTTGTAATGCTCACATTCACTTATGTGGAACATCAAGGAGGGAAAGTGAGGAGGTGGCCCCAAAAAAAGGAGGGAATGCTAGGACAGATTTTTCTTACACATTTTGCCAATGTTGTCAGATTGTTAATTGGAGAAATCAATTGAAATTTCCAGAAGATGCAAGATTGTCCCCTGCAGCAAAGGATCTCATTTGTCGGTTGCTTTGTGATGCTGAGCATAGGCTAGGTTCTGGAGGAGCAGAGCAAATCAAAGTAATTATCTGAATTGATCAGTCTTTTGGTTGTCACTTACTCTCTCTAAGCAAGTTTCATTGTACTAGGCTCATCCTTGGTTCAGCTCCGTCCAGTGGGATAAACTTTATGAAATGGAGGCAGCATTCAAACCAGAGGTCAATGGAGAGCTTGACACTCAGAACTTCATGAAATTTGACGAAGTAAAGACTGAACTGTTTCTTTTAATGTCACCGAGAGTACTTTCAGCTTAAGATAACTCCTGTTTGGTAATTTATGAAGACTACCGGCAGAATTACCTTGTTGCATTTTATTTAATTTTATTAGTGCTGCTAAACTGCTAAACTCCTTCCTCAACGTTTTCAGCATTTTCTTTTCCAAGTTTCATTATTATCGATTATTAGAGATTTCTTTACTACATCTGTTTTATAAGTCATTATATTCTATAATAATTACTTGCTTTTTGGATGTTGAATTAGTTGGATCCTCCAACATCTTCAAGAACTGGATCGGGACCCTCCCGGAAGGTTTGACTGCTTAAACAAACACCTTTTGTGTTATTTTTTATGACCCTCTGCACTCTTGCCTGCAGTTATTTCCATCTCCTGAATTCTCTGTTAAACTTGTCTTTCATGAGTTCCAGCTGCTTTTGACACCCAAAGATCTAAGCTTCGTTGGCTATACATACAAGAACTTTGATGCCGTGAAGGGGTTGCGTCGTGCTTTTGGTATGGATTCTTGCTTCTTAGTTCATGTTTCATGTTTGCTCTGATTTGTATTCACATTTAGTAGCCTATCAGGTGGAATGTAGCCAGGTACATATGCGATAATATATCCTAAATAACCATGAGCAGCTCCCTAGCGTGAGTAGTTCACCAATAATGCCCAAAGATTCAATAGAGTAGAGCGGAATGAGGAGGCAAAAATCAGGAGGAATGATGAGAAGTGTTTGGTAACATTGTTTTGTTGCCTACTGAGACATGGGACTGGCTATTCTTTCTATAGTAGGTAAGTCAGTTCTTTGAGGTGCGCATAACGTTCAGAACGCAGTTTAAACAAGGCATTGCTAAAATATGACATTTTAAAGTGAAAATGAGAATGCAATTTCGTGTTTCATCAAGAAGCTCAACTTCAAAAATTAGGGTTTGACCTCAAAAAATACTTCCAAACTATAGGATCTGCTTTGGATTCTATATTGGCTTTCTGTTGAGTAGCCTTGGGCAAATGGAGAAAAGCCAAGTAAGGTTTTGAGAGGTTACCCCTTTTATTGTTTGGAAGAAGCTTAGAGAATAGAAGAGGAACAACCATCATAACTCATGCTGTTGTGCAACTGTTTGTGCCCATAGTTTTTTATTTTTTTGGTCGAAATGCCAATAGTTTAGTTGCTCTTGAAACCCATAAAACAATTTACCAGGCTTGAGAAGGTCAGCTATTATTGGTCTAGTTAAGGCGATGGAGCTAATGACTACAGATTTTTATTTATTTCTGAGCACTTCATAGATAGCTACAAGTTTGAGGTATTAACCATGAAGCGAGGAGGGGAAGCACAAAGATGCATCATTTTTTCGTTTCATTGCATCCAAGGGCATGTATTTATCTTTTGGTATTATACTGGAGGAAAGGTAATGAGGCTCAATGTGGCAAACATAATTTGTTTACTCTTGCCAAGTAAGGAAGAAGAAAGGCCATTCATTAGGTGTATTTTACTTTTATATGCGGATATCTATACCACTTTTTGTGAGCTGATTTGTTTGGTTATGCGCATAATTGGAGGATGTTTGCACTCTGTACAAGTACACTCCCTGTATGTATCGGGAATAATGTCAGTCGGGTGTTTTATTGAAGTCGCGTGTCTTACTATTTTTAACCCTTACTTAAATGGGGTTCTTCATCCAATACCATGATTTCTATTTGCTTCGTTGATTATTGACCTCGTCTGTTGCATGTAGGTGATCCTAGGGCTCCACACAGTTCCAAGGTGAGCACCAACGAGACGGAGGTGCAAATGCTGGAAGCATCAGGCGATGCCATGTCACCATGAACCAGCATGATGGCAATTTTCTCCGTGATGCCGTCGCCTTCGCCTCTTTTAGCTGTGGTAGATGAACCGGTGGGCACTAAGGAGGTTTTCATTAGAGAGTTTGTATATTCATTCTAGAACAGAGATGGTGATCAAACATGTGCTGACTGCCCAGGTTGGTATGGTGACACCCTTGCCTTCTCTAGTGGCAGTTTCTGGTACTTCACTACTAATCATGAACTTACCTTTTGAGCGTTGCCCTTCTTTTTGAACATCTGAAGTTGTTGGAAGCATCAATGCTATGAAATTTTCTTCGATGTTGTCTGCATTGGCTTCGTCCCCTAAATCTTTTTGCCCCACTGTTTTGGAGACATGCGATCGGTGATTGGCCCATTCGATAGAGGTTGGGTCAAGTGCATGTAATTTTCTTTTAAATCCCCTAATCCCGATGCCGATGATCCCGCTTCAATCGGATGACAAACGTGAGCTACCGAGCCTTTCGAAGTCAAGCATTGGCATCTCCTTGTCTTGTTTGGTTTCTAAAATTGCTGAGCTAAGGCTGCATCATCTTGACTTCACCAAGGGGTGGTTGGGTCATTGGCTGTGTTGACATTATCCTTTTAGACATATAGATTGATGGAATCCTCCAGAAGTGGAGGAAGGGTGCCTGGTTGGTCCCAACTTAAAGCAAAATGCTTTTTTTTTAATTTTCCTCCTTCCCCAGCACGTGAAGCTCAATTAAAGAACCAGGTTGGCAATCCAAAAGAAAGAGAATGACTTCCCTCTGTGGTATCAAAGTCGTGTGCGCCATTGGCCAGTTTACAGAACGTGAATCTGACTTTTTTGTTTTTTGGTTTGTATTTGGCCGAGAAAAAAATTGGGACTTTTCGCCGTATTTCCATACTTCATGGGGTCCATGGATCTAGCAAATCTTTCTGTGAAAATGACAAGTTTGGACCAAAATATTATTATATATGTAAATAAATACATGCGTGCATACATACATACATTCATACATATAGTATTTCAATTTACATACCATTTTATTATTATTTTGCTATTTAAGTACTTTTCCTTCAAAATATTAAGGAAAACTGTCGCCCTCGAAATATTTAATCTGAAATGACTTCATCTTTGTTGACTTAGATCTAATCAATTAACTTAAGCATTTTGAGACTTACTAGTGACATGAGTCATTTCGATACATATTCTATATGTATGGGTATTTGGGTCTAGAGTTACGCAAAGAATTGATATGGTATTAGGTAATCTTATTGCTATATAATAATAGAAACACTTTTGGTTTTAAAAATGCAAAACAGAAGACCTGGTTTTGAATCTCTAGGAGCACCTCAGCTATTATACTAGAATTGGGGTCAAACTTTGACCAGAAAAGAAGGGTGAAGTTCACAGAAACATGGAAAATTAAATGCACCCTTTATTTTATGAAACTAGGAAACCGCTAAATCATATGAAAATCTGGTGGAAACTCACCTAAAGCGCGATAAGATTGTCACGTAGTAAACAAATACTTCCCAACAAATACCTTATATTTTATATTATTTAGGTCCATCATCGATTTCGCTCGAGTCTATTATCCTTTTCATCTTCTCGCCCTTTTGCCCCTCAAGAAATCCAATTAATTACCCCATTTGGAAGCCAATCAGGCCAGGTTTTGACTTTCGTTGGAGTCATTCTAGAGCCAAAGCCAAGTCTCTCTCAGCACCCAATATAATACAAACCCAAGTCAAAGGAAAGCAGTGCCTAATTTCGTAAGAAAGACTGACAATTACATCAAAATCTCTTTCTTGTTCACTGCAGACGTTGTCACGAGGGGGGAGCCCATGCCTCCCCACCATCAACTCCTATCTTTTTGCTATAATTAACTTCTAGAAACAGACAAAGGACCTTTTTTCCTTCGACCCATGGAATTCCTCTTGTTTCCATCTCCTTGTTTGGTAAAAGCAGCAAAAAGCTCCCTTTCCAAAAGAAGTTACCAAGAAACTGTTCTAATCAGACTTTTCTAAAGTGATTTTGACCAGTGATGGAGTTTTATCTGATTGAGGGCTGATTGCCTGGGCACCATGTGCTTACCAGCGATGGGCACACGCCAAGAGTTTTCTTTTTCTCTGGGGTTCAAATTATTTGGGTGCATGTGAGGGGGCCAATATGTGATTTTATGACGGCGATAAGAAAGGTGAAAATGCCAATAGCAATAACGACAGCAATAATAACAAGTGACTCCTCCTTTTCGTGGATTGGAGTCACGGAGAATTTCTCTTTAAGGGGTCAGTGGCGAGAGAAGATTGGAATAAGAATAATGTGTCTTAGATTATATATGAATTTTCTGGATAAAAAGATGGGCATGAAAATAATATGAAAGATTTCATGAGGATGCGAATTGGAAAGTAACAAAAAGACGGTTGATCAAGATCTCTATATTTTATACAATTAACTATTTAAAGTACTTTTTAGATGACGGCCCGACTTAAAATTTAAGTCTAGCATATAGAAGAAAATTGAGATATAACCCCATGAGACCCTAAGCATGATAGCCACAAAGTTTTTGATTAATGTGATTAGATTGCATGCAGAGGTTTTTTGAGAATCAAAACTCGTTCGTATGGAGAAAGGGAACCATCCCTGATACGTTAGATCATACTGGTGAGAGAAAGCGAACCACCCAACGGATTTGACTTGCCCACAGAAGGAGAAATAGAAGTGAACAGTTCCCATATGGAAAAGAAAAGATGCTTGCCTCATGAAATTTCACATCTGCCGAAGGAACTCCAGTGTCTGACAATAATGGGCAAAACCTAACCAAGAGGGAACATTGTTTTCCCTTCTTTGATTGTGTGCACACAAAAGGCAAAGAAGGTCCCTTCAAGCAAGGCAAAGGATGGAAATGGACAGAGAGGGACAGACATCGGATTGGAGAAAGAAAAAGCAAAAATGGGATGAAAATGGGTGGAGATGCTTTAACGTGCTCTTCCAGATCCGACACGTGTAACATATCTCTCTCTCTTTCTCTCTCTGAACACACGCACTCTCTCTCTCTCTCGCCTGGGTCTCCTCTTTTTCTCCGTTTTAATATCTTCCCTTTATTATTTCACCCGCTGCTGCTTCAGTTCCTCTGTGGTTCCTTTCCCTTTCAGTTCTTGAAAAAAGAGAAAGGAGTGAAAGTTGAGTTCTTTTAACTGTTGTGATCGTATTTGAGCTGTTTGTATTGTGATTCTTGGCAACGTCCGAGCCTGGTTGCGTGGTTCTTCCCTGAAAGCTTGTGGCTTTAAGATTTCAGATTTTAGAGGTCTCTGCAAGAGGTGTAGAGAGAGAAAGTGCGGAGGAGGCGCTTTTTACAGTTGAAGAAATTTGGTAGCAAGTCTTCTTTGCCTTTCCTACAAGTTCCTTTTCTTGTTTAATTGTGATACATATGCGAGAGATAGAAAAGAGAGGTTAGAGAGAGAGAGAGAGAGAGAGAGAGAGAGAGAGAGAGAGAGAGAGAAAGAGAGAGAGAGAGTCAATTTGCAATAGGTTGAAGTGGGTTGCCTCAGATCCAGGGAACTCAAGTAGTAAGAGGAAAAGGGCAATATCTTTTTAGGGTTTCCCTGTGATTCTTGGGACTTCTACCCTTTTCTTGGCTCACTTTCTCATGACCCTTTCACTTTCTCTTTCTTGTGTTTGGAGATAAGTGGTTGGTTTCAATTATCGGGTTTTGTTCTGCAATCCTTGCTTTGAGGATTTAAGACCATCCTTTCTTTTCTGGTTATTTCGCTTTCATTGTAGTTGATGGATGTGGATAAAGAAGACTCCAGAGAAGGGGAAGTTGATAAGGCTTTATTAGAGGTCTACCGTACCTGTCTGGTTTAAATTCTCTACAGGGCCAGATATACTTACCCTTTTGCATTTCTCAACACTTTTCACCAACTTCAATGTCGGCAAGCATGGACTAACTTCTTCTCTGGTGTTGGCTCTTGGGCATGGAAAATGGACAGTTGAATAGTGCAGACGATCTTTCTGAATATTTCTTAGAGAGTGATGAAGTTGATGATTTAGTTGAAAAATGGAAGGTTGTTTGTTTTCTGAGGGGTTTGAGGGAGACTTTTTCTTTGGTTGGGCGAAGGATTTTGATGTAGGAGATGTCTCTGGTGGATTTGGTGCTATTTAGAGTAGATAATTCTGGCTCCGATCATACAAGAAGGGTAAGCGACATGGATATGTCGAGGTTAAATTTGATGGCGAATACTTCGGGTTCACTGTCCGATTCTGTGATGAAGGATACAACAGAGGTGGTTTCTGGTGAAGAAGATGACTCTAGCTGCGGTGATTTGGATAATGAGGTTAGGATTGTAGCAGTGTCAGTTCCAGGAGAGGAAAAAGGTAACGAAATACCTTTGCTGGATATGATGACTGATGACAAAACTGACTGGATGGCTACTGGTGATGTGATTGCCCAAGAAAGTGAAGATGATTCCTTATCATTGGAGGGTGATCGATTCCTTGATAGTTCGTGTTCTCTTTCAGTGACAAGTGAGACTAGTAGCTTATGTGCAGAAGATTTCCTAATTGCTGATGCTAATTCTGAAATAGAAACACCTAGGTGCTTAGATGTTGAGAAGAGTGTTTGCAGTGTCAATATTCTTGCCAAGGCGCCTGAAGTGGAGGAGGTGAATGTAGAGAGAGAGATGACCAATGGACCTCTCTCTGTTGCAGTAAGCCTCGAGGAAGATATCAGGAGCAGTTTGAGTTCCCAATCTTCTGCTGTTGTAGTTCAGTTGCCCCAAGGCAAACAAGTGAATGCGACTGTTGGGCGAAGTGTTTTTGAGGTGGAATATGTGCCCCTTTGGGGATTCACTTCGCTGTGTGGCAGGAGACCTGAGATGGAAGATGCAGTCGCAATTGTGCCTCAGTTTCTAAAGATTCCTATCCAGATGCTGGTTGGTGGTCCAGCCCTTGATGGCATCAGTGATTATGTGAGTGAGCAGACTGCTCATTTCTTCGGAGTTTATGATGGACATGGAGGTTTGCAGGTACTTCATTTTTATGTTTTATCTGAATAATTTTCAGCCAAGGTTTTCCATCTTTTAGTCCTGATTAATCTACCTTTTTCTTTCTGGGTTGTCTGTTTTGGAGTATTTTCTTAAAATTTAGCAACCAACTTATAAAAGAAAAATTGTACCTCTACAATTTTTTTTTAACTTATTGAGTTGTTTTGTTCATTTTTAGGTTGCGAATTACTGTCGAGAGCGTGTTCATTTGGCATTGGCTGAGGAAATAGAGTGCGTCAGGAATCACTTAACTAATGGCAATTTAATGGATGGTTGCCAAGAATTATGGAGGAAGGCATTCACAAAGTGCTTTGTTAAGGTTGATGCAGAAGTCAGCGGCAAATCCAGCACTGAACCTGTTGCCCCGGAGACAGTTGGCTCTACTGCTGTTGTTGCGATAATCTGTTCATCACATATAGTTGTGGCAAATTGTGGAGATTCCAGAGCAGTTCTTTATCGTGGAAAAGAACCCATTGCACTTTCAGTGGATCATAAGGTAGAAACCTCCTACTGAGCATCTACATGATTGAAGTGTGTTAGTTTTTTTAATTTCATTTTGGTTAATCATGCTTTGGCAGCCAAATCGGGAAGATGAATATGCTAGGATCGAAGCAGCCGGAGGAAAGGTGATTCAGTGGAATGGTCATCGTGTCTTTGGTGTTCTGGCAATGTCGAGGTCTATTGGTAAGAAACTTTTTCGTAGCCTCTTTTTGATATTATATTTTCCTGTAAAAAGGGCTTGATTTGTCTATTTGATTTTTTCCTGTTCCCTCGGTCTGCCACTTTAGATGGGACTTGAATTGCCGACTTTTTTCTCTTAACATGATCATGATGTTGAAGAGCTAACCTGTGGAGGAAGTCTGCGTATCAATATGGATCTAATGGCTATACTCGGCTTGTTTAGTTAGGAAAATAAATGTGATCCTATCCTAGCAAAATGTCCCTTTACTTGCTGGCAATAAGTTGGAGTTCTTGTGATGATAATCTCTATCTTTGATCCAGTCTCTCCTTCTTTACATGTTTAGGTTAAAAGTATGTCCAAAAAATTGATATAGAACTCTTTCTGTGTTGAATGTTGAAAGTAGAAACCATCCAGTGCTATATCAAAGGTCCATCAAAATTTATGAGCTTACGTTGTAATAAGTGTCTACTGTTTACCTGTGACCCCAGACTTTGTTTGGTCTTAGTCTTGTTATTCTTTTTTTAATCTTGTCTTGTGAAGACAAGGGCCGCTAGATATTGTCCTCACTCTTTGGAATTGACTTTGTTCTGGCTCCACTCTGTTAATTGAGCATCTCAACTCTACAAATTTTCTTAGGATTCTCTTCCGTGGAGTTCTGTGTTTTAGTCAATGTTGATTGTCTTGAAGGAGTTTATTGGCTTCCTTTCCAGTTATAAATTGATTTTCACATGCTTTTTGGTTGGGAGTTCCGATTGGATGATCATTTGTGCTCAATCTTTCTACTCTGAATTATGAAATTTCATATTCATTCAGGATTCTGCAATACTAGAACTTGACCTAAGGTCATAAAATGACCATGAATTGACACAATCTAGTGGTCAGATAGATGTGAAATCCCCAAACAGATATGTGTGCTACCTGATCAATTACTGAGTGGGACTATCTTTTTGGGCTGTAGGTGATAGATACCTGAAACCTTGGATCATCCCAGAACCAGAAGTGGTGTTCGTTCCCCGAACAAGGGAAGACGAATGCCTTGTTTTGGCAAGTGATGGTTTATGGGATGTGATGACAAATGAGGAGGCATGTGATTTGGCTCGAAAGAGATTACTTCTATGGCACAAGAAGAATGGGGTCACGCATCTTCTCAATAGGGGTGAGGTGGTGGACCCCGCAGCTCAAGCGGCAGCTGAGTACCTCTCCAAATGTGCTCTCCAAAAGGGAAGCAAGGACAACATCACAGTGATCGTTGTAGATTTGAAAGCTCAAAGGAAGTTCAAGAGCAAGACATGATTCGTATACCGGCTTCTTAATATTGATTCTTGTTCTTTGACTGTAGTATATAAAGCTGCGTAAGGTCGGATAAGGTTAGCCCCTATGTTTTTACCCCCGGGCTTTACGATTTACGAGAGTATTGTTCTTAATGTACTGTGGGAACATGCTCCCTTGCTACACACTGCCTATTACTGGCTTCTGTACATGGCAGCTAATATTGGTTGTAGTGACTGAGATCGTGATGACCTCGCTGTTTTGACATTGCGAGCAATTACATTCATCATAGTTGGGTAGATCTGGAGGGTTTAACGAGGACTTTGTGTTATGTTAATAATGCGTGGTACATGAATTGAAAGAACAATTCTGATGCTGAGAAATAGCCTGAAATTGGCGGATACCTCTTCCCAGAGTTTTTCACGATCTTCCATGTTCACAATGCCATACTTTTAGGTTACTTTGCGAGTGCAGAGAAAGATAAGCTCAACTAGTTAATTTTTTCGATGTTTTAGCAGTGCTCATCTGCAATAGGACACCATATTAAGTTTCTTGCAGTGCAAGCCATAAGAGAGTACCCGTAGACTGTTGTATTACTGGATTTGGGCAATGATAGTTTCATTAGCCATTCATCACTGGCTAATCAAAGGGTAAAGAGAAGCACTGGGCTCGGCTGGACTTAATAGAATTTGCTCATTCCTCCAAAGGATGTACGTTCGAGACTGGCAAATTTTACGCTTTGTGGGTAGTAGCAGAATGGATTGAACATTCAGACACTCGAAGCATGAGCCTGTTTATTACATTCACAAATATTGAGATAAGTTAAGCATAGACAAGGATGAAATATCACTTTACATGTTTTCCTTACAAACCATTAAGCATCAAACCATAAAAAAGAGAATCCTAGCTCTTCCCACATAACAGCTCAACCACCGTCTCGGCAATATTTTCTTCGTTCTGAATGCTTTGAGCCCAGTGTGCATTGATGTTCACCCACTCGATGCTCTGCTTCAGTGTCCTTACAGTGGAAGGCTGCGAGCGGGTCGCAAAGAAGTCCTCCACTTCCCTGGCTTTCTCAAATGATGCAAACTAGACAAATGATGAAAAAGCAGGGTAACTCAAGGAATTGATCACGTTCGTTGCATAACGACAGACAGAAGGGAAAAATACCGTATCGAAGAACATTAACATGCAGTCCTAGAAAACACACAACTTTTGCCATGAGTACAGAGCTAACTATTCGTTCGCTTTTACTGAAAAAATCCCTCCCCCTTCTAAGATGTTTGAACCCATACGAACCCACACGGGCGCGCAAGTGATGGGATGACATACCGGTGAGACAATTGAACTGACAAAACGTCTGATGAGAACCCCAGAACCCCATGTTTTTGCAATGTACTCCCAATTTTCCTGCAATCAATGATTGATCTATTAGAGAAGAATGCCACATTAGATAAGGCAGAGAGCATCAAATATTATAAGGCAAAAGCAAAAACTCTTGGAAAACTAGAAGCAGCAAAGAAAAGAACAGGAGAAGTTACAAATGCTCTCAATTCTTCGTTTCAATTGTAGTTTTGCAATAAGCCAACAACAATCTATGTTATATCAGCTCAAATCCAAGGAAAGCATCATTGGCTCGTTTAAGTAAAATATATAAGAAGTCAATATGGTCCGCTGGCATTAATGGAATTACCTTCAGCCAATTCCAAGCGGTTTTGCATCCTTCCCAGCAAAGTGCAAGCCCAAAGACAGCATCTTGTCTGAGAACCTAATTAACAGCAACGGCGTGAAACTTTAGTTTCTCCCTTTATGATCAAACAATAGGTGAACTGAATAAAGGAAACTTCAAGGAACTAACATGACATATGTATGTTCAACTAGTACACAAGCCAGAGTACCTCAGAAGACAGTATGAAGTCAAGCACTTCAAGGATGATATTTGGATCTGGACAAGAGGCCAATGACTCTACAGAGACAAAAAAAGGGAGACTTTAGCAAGATGAGTAGCAGACAGTTGCAATACTCGCCCAAATGACATCTAAATACCTAAAATGCGAGTTTTCTCCTGGCTCAGGTCAGTCTCTCTGTAGACTCTCAGCAAAGATTCAAAACCTGATCGGTTTGATGCATTCACGGTTTGCATCACAGCCACATAGGCTGCCTGTAGAATCAGGTAAAAGAATGCATGCAGAGGCTGTAGGACATGAAGTAATACAAAGCAACAGAAAATGCATCAGATTGCACTACCTCTCGGATGTCAGGAGAAAGGAGAGGTGTGCTCCTGTCATCTAAGAATGCATGAAAGCGCCTGCTTGCTTCCCTCAGTGTGGGTTCATCTCCGAACTCTGCTAGGGCGGTTAAAATTTGTCCTCTCAACATAGCATCTAAATGACTCTCACCCTCTTTGGCCTCCCAACCAAGCTTCCTGCGACGAAAATGCAACAAAAAAGCTAATGACCGAGCCTCTCTTTTTCACAATCACAACTCGACAAAATTTTTATCAGAAAATGACTTCTTTAGAACATTAGGTAGTTCAAAATCTAAAACTTCACTAAGAGTCTATCAAAGACTGAAAGTATCTCTTGAAAATTTGGCATCACTTAAGCAGACTTCTCACTACACATCCAAAGAGAACTAGACAAATTAATCTCAACACAGATCATCAAGATAGTTTTTCGGCTAATACATCAAGAAGTAAAGGTTGAAAAGAAAATTATCACGATTAAGTTTCAGCATAAATTCAGCAGAGTCTTCCAGTAAGAGAACCCATCTTATAGATAATAGACATCGGGGTAAAAAATTGGTATGTCCTTCCAATTTCTTGAAATGAATTTAATTTACCTCGCCAAAGAAGCTTCTTCTTTTTGGTTTATTTGTTATCATGATGTAAGAGCTGCAAAAAAGTAAATCCAAAATTCTACCTACAAGGCTATGCTAGATGCATAAGAGTAGCTGAACTTACTCTGCAGAGTGTTGGAAAAGAATGATGAAGAAATGTCTTATGGAATCCACCAATTCAGGGGTAGCATCTGCAGCAATTCTTGCAATTTTGTAACTTATCTGCCAATTAAGAGAGTAAAATCAGTCACGAATATATCATCTCAACAAAAACCCATAGTAAGATTCTCTCCCAATCCAAGTTCAGACACAATATATATAAAGTGAGAGTAGAGTTATAGCTGAACATACACTTATCAAATTCGATAACACAGTATAATCAAGTTCTTCTCTGTAAGCCGCCATTAAAGTGAGCAAAGAAGTTAAGGACTGCTGGCGAGCCATACAAAGAGCAAAGGAATCATCCAGTATACCTGTTACAAGCATGCCACAAGTTGGTTAGCCTGAATTTTAGGTTAAGAAGAGAGATGAAAAATGGGGGTGGGCGGAAGATGTTGGAATATTGGAAGAAATAATAAAGTTACCAAATCTGTCTGTTGCAGATAACATTTTATTCTCTATGGCATATCTTAGCTTGGCTTGAAGATCCTCGTCGTACTTTACCCTATAGAATCCCGTCTGGTCGACATTAACTTTTATCCATGCTTCATTTTCCTCTAAATCAATAGATGCGGATTTTGTTTCCAACAGAAAACTTTGGCACGCATCATACGAGCCACAACAAAATATTATTGGCACAATCCACTGTCCATCCCCATGGGAACCGCTTAACAAAAATTGTGACTGCCATTATTTATCAAAGTCATGTCAGTCTGCAGCTGGTTCGCTGTATGAAGATTGGTAATGTACAAGACCAAAAAAAAAAAACTTGAAAGAAATATAACATTTTAGAACCTGTTCGAACTCTAACTTGTTATCATTGATTTTGACGGAAACCACAGGGTATCCTTTCTGCTTGGTCCACGAATTCATTAGCTTGTTCACGGGTTCACCTGATCCCTCCTCGAGTGCAGTCCAGAGGTCCTCTGTCTTTGCATTTGAGCAGGCATGCTTCTTTATGTACGAAGCTATTGATCTCTATTTTTACAAAAAAGATGTCCGTGTTAAATCTTCGAGAAAATCCAATACAAGCAAGCAATGTCTGCAACGGAAGTGTACTATACACGGCAAAACATTGCAGAAGAACGTTCGCATCAATAATAATTCAGATAGATGATAATTTAATTTGCGACTTCACTGTGTGAACCCGTAATTCAATAAGTTAACCAGAAGATATGATAAGATAAGTTGGAGTATCTTTCTTATTTCACTTGTACAATTTAATCTCATCAACCGGATTCTGTTATATTCCAAATAAATCAAACAGTAGTCTTATCAAGCCATAGTGCATTTGCGGAATGGGGGGCTGGAAATGCCAGTTGTCAAAAGGATAACATTACCGTAAGCAGTAAATTGCAAACTTGAGTGCTCTGACGTTTAAGTAGCGCGTAAATTATAGAAAGTATCATGAAAATTTTGAACCCGAGCTTAAGTTGAGACAATGTCTAAATGAAGGCTTTGTTTAGGCAATAATACCAAGAAAAAGAAGCCACTTCCAAGCGATTTAAGTACCTCATCAATTTTATAGTCTCATAAGGTGAGCACAAAAAAGTGAAGCGCAATCCAGCTCAAGTTAAGCATCCAATATCAGGTCCAATATTAAATCAAGTTCAGAAATTTCACTACATTGTTTCTGCTCGAGTCAGTGAAACTGCTAGTAAAGCTTTTGAGATGCAGATTTCTTCCTCAGCATCATGTCGAGAACTTACTTATTCTCTTGATTAAATTACATGGCAGAAGACCATACACTTTTATCTTGGAGAACTCCTCAACATTCCTTAAAGAAAGGCCTTCTAGTCAGTTCATTCTCTTTCTGATTCTATAAGCAAATTTCACATGTCATCTACACGAACTCTCCAGACAGTTACTGAGAGATCATCATAAGCTGAAAGGTAAAAGAATTACCTGAAAACATTCAGCACCAAGATAGCTCTGAAGCATCCGGATCACAGATGCACCCTTTCTATAGCTTATTGCATCGAAGATTTCACTGATCTCGCCAGCACGGTCAATCTCCACCTGAAGGGGAAAAGTTTCTTCAATTCAAGGACTTCCATATATCTTTAGAAAAGGAAAAGAAGTTTTTGCTTACCTCGATTGGGTGTGACTCAGCAAGCTCATCCAGTCTCAGCCCTTCAACAGATTCTTGAAGGAACTGAGTCCATGATTCCCACTCAGGAAAAAGGCGATCAGTAGCCAAATAGCTCACCTAAGCCAAACACATGTCATATAAAGCATGCATGATTCAATACACAAAGCAAGGTCACTTACCCAAGTAGCAAGTCCCTCGTTTAGCCACAGATGAGTCCACCACTCCATGGTAACAAGGTTACCGAACCACTGGTGAGCCAGTTCATGGGTAACAACTATTGAGACCTTAAAGAAGCCAGACAAAAGTGTCAAACGTTTATGCAAATTGGTGACTACTGTGAGATTTTGTGAGACCATTATTAATTATTTTAAAAGCTTAAGCTGTTAGATGAATGCGTTTTTTAATATTTAATTGTTCTAATACTCTCCCCCACGCTTAGTCTGGTCTTTTTACCTAATATCAAGAGTGGACATATTTAATTGGGGAGGTAAATGGGACATGAAAAAATTTAAACTTAGAACCTCCAGCTCTGATACCATGTGGAATTTAAAGCTTAAGTTGTTAGATGAAAATATGGTTTAACATTTAATTATTCCAACAACCACACATATGAAACTTTCCAACTTTGAACAGCCAAACTGGATATTGAAATATAGTCAACAAATTGTAATTTACATTACCCTCTGCTTGTTAGCTGCTGCCGAGTGCTGCTCATCATAGAGTAGAGCTGTTTCACGATAAGTAACTAAACCATAGTTTTCCATGGCATCATAAGCAAAATCTGGGATAGCAATCATATCCAGTTTCGGAAGAGAGTATGGCACAGCAAAGTATCTGGATTTCGTTCAATTTAGTGATAGTCAACTACAGATAATGATCGTAAGTGCTCAGAATATTAGAGTACTGACAAATGCAATTCACTTAGAGTTAAGCGGGCCGGAACTAACAGATATTATATAAGTCTGATAAGGACATACTCTCGGTAGAATTCAAGCGTCTTGACAGCAACATTTAGGGCAAATTTTCCCTGATTTTGCTGCCCGACTTGACAGTATACCCGCACCTTTACTCCTGCCAAGGCAATGAGGCAGATATAAGAACAATTGGGCAAAAACAAAAGGGGGAAAAAAAAGAAAAAGTCCTTCCTTGTGCACCAGATTTTCCACACTAATCACTAGATAAACGGAATTTCTTATGAGAGCAAAGCAATAATTAGTGATTTTACCATCAGATGTATGATCTTCAACATAGTCGAATAACCCAACGACAACCGCGACCAAGTATGTCGACATAATGGGTGATTCTTGATAAAAAACCGTCTTAACGTGTCCTTCCACCTTTTCATCAACCGTGGGCATGTTGGAGAGAGCTACCAGATCAGCCGGCACATCTAAAGAAATTTTGAACGTCGCCTGTCACACCATTCAGCAAAATCAAGTGAACGAATCGTGTAACATCAATAGATGCCTACCTAAAAAATTACACTCCAAGAAGTACAGACAGTATTTAAAGTCAGATCATTAAAGAGACTGGCAACCTCATATAGACAAAACTAGCGGAACTATTGAGGGTGTATCAATATCCGAGGAAAAGAATGACACCTCCCTCGAAGGTTTGTACCGCCATTATAGGCATGGGAAGATCGTTAGGTCAGTTGCACATAAACCACTCCTGTAAAGGAAAGATAAGAACCTTGCATGCAGGCTCATCCCAACATGGAAAGCATCGCCGAGCATCAACTGATTCAAACTGAGTAACCGCCATATTCTTCTTCTCTCCATTGTGCTCGTAAGTACTGCACAGAGTGCATTAGAACTCGAGTGAGTGAATTTGGCTGTCCACGACTAATAAGGTCATACGTGTGCTTTTAAATAAAGATTTGGTGACAATACTAGCAGTGCTAACATCTCATAATCTAGTAATTCATTCAAAAAACTAATGAAGTGGCATATCTTACAATTGGTATGGAAGTACCTCTAGTCAATGTACAGCGGATAGGCATAAATTCAGAAACAGTAATAGAAGATGCATAGTGATGTCCTAAATGATGCAGGGCAGACAACCAACGAAACTTTTGAAAGAAAAAGGAGCAGAGGAAGCAAGTGGTTGCATGAAGCTTGGTCTTCATTTGGTCAAATAGCATGCAAATCCAATTGCTTCACAATCCCTGTTACACAACCAAATAATGCCAAACATCATCATGTTCCGTGTTTCCTAGAAAAAAATTACCTTCTGTAGAACCCTTTCATGTTATCATTAAGAATTCCGTCAAAACAGATAGCCAAAACTCCAATCCCAGTAGGCAGAGTCTCGGGGAACTCCAAAACCAATATCTCATCTTCCCCAACCAAGTCAACTTTACAAGGCTCAAACACCTGCTCAGCATTTCAATGTCGTCAACTCACTTTGCACCATCAGATCCTCTACGTACCAGTTAACGCAAAATAAGATAGAAACTGAAATCTCAAAACTCGACAACATGGCTTTCACCATTAGCCAACCCATAATCTCAATTTTTTTTTCACATTAAAATGCATTCATCACTAGAATTAAAAATATATCGAAATTCATAGATAATTAGAAAGAGTAAAGCAAACACCGGAGAAAAAAAAAGATATTGGGGAGCCTCGGAACACATATGCATCTTAAATAAGGATTTTAATAGGCATTAAAATGGGTGGCTACGGATTTTTATAGACTGGATTAAATATGAATGTATTTTATTAATAAGGGTTGATCCAGGTATGGACCGGCTAAGAGGTACTAGGTTTGTATTGTATATAAATCACTCAAAACGAGTTAAATGGACTGGACCTTTTCGACCCGACTTGCTTATTAGACTGACCTACTTCTAAGGGTGCGCATGACAAAATTTTTGAAATAAAAGTTGATTTCTGGCCAGAAATTGATTTCTCAATTTCTATTTCAGAAACTGAGAAGCTAAAAATTTTAGTTTCTGATTTATTCTTCAAATCTATTTCTAGAATAGAAATCTGTTTCAGAAATAAAGAAATCAAATTGTATTACCAAACGGATTTCTGTTCCAAACCTGTTCCCGGGAACAGAGAAATAGAGAAATAAAAAAACAGAAATTTTATCATGCGTAACCTAAGAGACTGGAGGTACGCAAACTTGTATGCTTTGCTTTAGATGAATAATTCACGACTAATGGCTTCTAACAGAATCAGCTATTGCGAATTCTCTCGCAACCAAAGCCTCGATACGCATCGCGGAAAAGAAAATGAGATGCGATTCTACATTACTAACCTTGGTGGCGAATCGTTCAAGTGTCGGAAAGCTAAAAAACCAGGTCCACAGTCGTTGCCACCGTTGCCCCAGATAATTCAGAACAGCCGAAGGGAAGAGAGAGAGAATCGTTGAAGATGACGATGGTGCTGAGCCGAGAACCGGACTGGTTCTTCCTGGAGCCGGCCTCAAATAGGAGGAGAACGCTTTGTGTGTGAAGGAAACAGTCTCATTCTGGATCGACAGGTCGGCGGCATTGAGGACGATGAATTTGGTCTCGCTGACGACGTCGAGGTCGATGGCAACGGAACCGGAGAAATTGCAGGTGGCGAGGTCGGGTTTCAGCCTTATGTCGTATCGCTTCGGTGACGCGAACTTAGGGAGGCGAGGTTGGCCTTTGAATTGCTCCATTTTTGCGTTGATGGGAACTTTGCGCGGCGACGTCACAGCTCAATCTCTGCAGTCTCCCTCCCTCTCTCTCCCTCGATCTCGAAGTGAGCGAGGAAGAAGACGAGCGAGAGAGGAGATTTATAACGTTAGTTTTGCATTTGAAAAATTTCTTCTTGCATGGCTTGGACGTGAGAAGTTACGTGAGTTCGTGTGTCTTCATGTTGTCTTTCTTGTTCATTGGCAGCTATTTTCTACGTTGACGTATTTTAATTTTTGTTCCACGTTCGTCATTGATAATTTTATGATATGGACTTTAAATAATCAAGCTAAATTATATGTCATTTTAGAAATTTAGTTTGCTTGTTATCGTGGATTAAGAGGATAATTATGGTAATGTATCGGTTTTGTTAGATTTGTCAATTAGTCATCCGTTTCATGCTCTACTTGGACTTTCAATGAACAAGGAAAATGTAGACATATGATTTGCGATAACATTGTACGGATAAATTCTCCCACCCCCCAAAACACAAAAAAAAAAAAAAAAAAAAAAAAAAAAAAAGGAAAAAAAAAAAAACTTACCGGTGGCCATTGAATTATTTTTCTAACGTAGGTGTTCTCGATGACACAATGGGTAATTGATCTTTCTAAGGAGTATGGCCCCGCGAGCAAAAGCAATAAAAGGAGTTAAAGAATCAGCAACTTTAATTTAAAGAATGATTCACTAAGGAATGAGAAGATAGGGAATAAATGCAAAAGAAAATATGATCTCTTTCTTGAGGAGTTTGTGTTGCTTCTTATTGGACGGAGCTAGAATAAGTGAAAACTAGCACACACTCAAAGCACTAGATGTTAGATGCTCTTGCTCAACTTGCTTTTTGAGTCTTTAAAGAAAGTGGCATATATTATTCTATTGTCAGGTCAAGATTGCAATGCTTAATTAATCAATCTTTTATTTATAAAATTATGTTTGACCTATGCCAGCCTTCAATTGTGCAAATTTCAATAATAGTAAACTCTGTCATTCATCATCTTAAGGACCGCATCATCCTTTAAGCATGTGAAGCCATTGATGTATGCACTCATGATGCTCTCATGGTAGGTTTCTTTCAACTTGGTATGCTAATGAGTCCCCTCTAGTTTATCACAACCTTTCAAACACAAATATGGACCCTTATTGATTTGCTCTTCTAATACACCCTTAAATTTATCTGAAGTATCGCAACATAACTAAATTCTGAGCGTAATGAAATGGGCCGAATCTACAGTAAATTTTATGAGATTACCTCATTTCCATACATGCCATTTGACTAAATTCAACGAAGTCATAGAGTTGGTCATTTGATTTCTTGCCACTAACTGAATAACCCCAAAAAGATGTAAGATGAATAGTATAAGCAACCATAACTCCGTGGGTAGTACAAACTTTTCTAACTAGCTCAAGTAACCTTATGCACATTTATAAAATAATATCATAACTCAATTATCTCAAATCCAATATATGGTGCACTTACAAGATTAAGATGAGTGATATCACTTCAACTTAACTATATAAGAAATATTCATTTAATCAATAATATCTAAACATGCATTAATGGTCTAGTCTATTAATCAATCCTATATTCATTATCCAATTGAGATCACTCTTAATGCTCGTGACAAAGGAGACTAAGACACTCATTGGCAATATCTACATCTACAGTAGTTGATAGTGTGGTTCATAAAGATATTCTAAAAACAATATGTAGTCAACCCCACCATGGGTTCTAATCATAGCTACATGAGCATAATCCATAAACATTATTCTCCAATAAGTCCCAAATCAAATTCATAAATTCATCTCATAAATTAGAATACATTTCATAAGCTATTTCAAAATTTATTTCATAAACCAAGTTCACAAATAAGAATATATATACATATATATGTGTGTACACATATATATGTATACACACACACACACACACACATATATATAACACTCTTTCGTGGCACATTCCCTATAAAGTTTCTCAAATTATTTACAAATATCAAAAATTAATAAATGCCAAATCTACATTTCATGCAACAGATCTGCTTGTAATAACTCATAATATATCAAATCTTCATCACTTTCGGCACACGAGTCTACATATTCGTTGAAGAAATAGGCATAACTCACTTGGGAAAATCTAAACCAAATCACAAAAGTTTTCTCAAACCAATGAACTCAAAATCCTATCAATTAAGTTAAAAATGATATCAAAATTAAGCAAAAAGCTAATTTAATTATTACTTGAGTAAACCAAGTTCATCCACTGACAAAACAACTTCCACGCGCTGTGCCATCCATGAAACTTGCCCATAGTGGGCATTCAGTGCTGTCAACCATGCGTAACTTATGTGCAAAACTCTAAAAGTACTTTTCGACCAACTTTTAATTCAGAATTAATTTCTAATAAGCCTCATAGATACACAATACTCCAAACTATCATTTCTATATAATTTTACATCTTAATGATTTCTTAATGGAACATTGCAGTTTGGAATTCACGTAACTCTGAATTTAAGCTTTAGTTCCGAAAATTCCTCTGATTTGATGAAAGTAGAGCTTGAATCCTAACTGGACATTTCGAATCGAAAATATCCGATCCGTCAAAAGGTCTGAGGCATGTAAGTGCAAATTTTCCACCCTTTTCTCTTCAGTTTCCGCTCCCGTTGAAAGCCTCTCTCTTTCCTCTTTCCTCTTATCTCTCGATCATCCCTTTCCTGCAGAGCATAAGGCCAAATTAGATGGGCTTTGGGCTGGGTTTTTCTGGGCCCATTTATTACAAAATTGGCATATACCTCTTCCCCAAATTTTTAAGCTCTTTCATGTTCACAAGTGCGGGGAAAGGTATGCTTTGCTAGTAAATTTCTTCGATGTTTTAGCAGTGCTCATTCGCAATAACACCCCATATGAGTTTGCTCGCAGCGAGAGCCATAAGATTTAGGTTATTGGTTTTGGCAATATGACAATGTCTGCTTTCAGTAGCCATTCATGTCTTACTCATCAAAAGGTAAAGAGAAGTTTTTGACTCAGCTAGACTTAATGTGATTTGCTCGTTCCTCGAGAAAAAGAATGTTTGAGAGCAGCAAATCTTGCCCTTTCAGACAACGGCCGAATGGACTTGTTTATTGCATTTGCAACAATTGAGGTAAGTTTAAGATAGACACATATGAAATGTCACCTCACATGTTTTGCGGATAAACAGTCAAGTGTCACGGTCCATGATTCTCTTGTACCCATGAACTCTTGAGAGTGAAGTTTGGGGTTATTGAGTGAAGAGTGAGGATGTAGAGATGAACATAATTGGTCCATGAGAGTGATGTCAGGATGGTTGGTATTAGGGGTTCTAGAATAGAAGAATTATATTACTTAGGAGTTCTGAAAGCAGAGTTGGCCTCCCGTGTATAAACTGATCAGGAGATGATACCGCTCTTTTGATGAAGCAATGGCAAGTCGAAATTAGTTATTGAGCCTAAAGAGATTTGTTGTCTCGCTCGATGAACTAGATACCCGAGCTAGGCTGCTTAGATACAATCTCATATAAGGAAGTTATTTGCTGTATTATTTGCTAGAACAATTATAGAAGAAAGGTTGGCCTAGCGAATTTCACTCACTAGGAGCCGCATGGGTTATTCTGTAGCGAAAAAACTACCGGCTCATGACAAATGGTATCAAAGCAGAGATCCCTCTAGTAGGTGGGTGATTTAGGGAAAAGCCTGTGGGCTTCCTGGTCTTATGAGGACAAAGAGTGATTGCTAGGGCTATGAGGGCTTGAACAACTCGCAGCTCTTGTCTAGCTTCTAAGAGGGCAATGGGGCATATGAAGGAACCGAATTGCTCGCCGGGTGGGGATAATGTTCTTAGATCAATTGGCAAATCTCAAGAGGAGGTCTGCGATCACATTTCCAACAAAGGGGACCCTCCATTGGCTTGCAGAGATCAGGAGGTGCTTAGTAGGCAAAATAATGTGCTGCCATAGTAGTGCAGTTGGTTAGAGGTGCCACACTTTGTCGGCGAGCACAAATGACTGGAGATTCGCGAATGATTTTGATCATGGAAAGCAATTAATGGAGTGCAGTGGCTTGCTCTGTTGGGCAAGCGTTTTTATCTATATAAGTCCTAGGAAGTGGCATTGATGGTAGGGGAAATGCAAAGAAGTGACAAAATAGCTCGCAATGAGGGTATTGCGGAATTGAGTGGGGGAGTTTGTCACCATCCATGATTTTCCTGTATTCATGAATCCTTCAAAGTGAAACTTGGGGTTATCGAGTGAAAAGTGAGTATGTAGAGAGGATGAACACAACTAGTCTGTGGGAATGACGTTAGGGCGATTGGTGTTAGGAGTTTTAGGATAAAAGGATTATATCATGAACTAGTCGGGAGCTGATGTTGCTTTCCTAATAAGGCCATGGCAGGTTGAAGCCAATTGTTGAACCTAAAGAGATATGTTGTCTCATTCGATAAATTAGATGCCTAAGCTAAGCTGAGTGTGGTACAATCTCATATAAGGAAGCTATTTGACGTTTTGTTCCGTGGAACCACTATAGAAGAAAGGATGACTTGGCAAATTCCGCTCGCCAAGCGTCACACGGGTTATTTAGCAGCCAAGGAACTACCGACTCGTTACACAAGCATCAAACCATTAAAAAAAGAGAATCCTAGCACTTCATGTATGCTAGCTCCTTCACTATCTTAGCAAGATATTCCTAGTTCTAAATGCATTGAACCCATTGTGCATTGATGTTCACCCACTAAATGCTCTACTTCAATGTTCTTCCAATAGAAGGCTTTGAGCGGGTTGTAAAGAAGTCTCCCACTTCCCTAGCTTTCTCAAATGATGTAAATTGGAAAATTAATGAAAAAGTAGGGGAGCTTAGAAATTAAGTGACAATATTAATAGGGCTAACATCTCATAATACAGTATGGAACTACCTCTAGTCAATGTATAGCAGATAGGTGTAGATTCAGAAATAGTAATAGAAGATGCATAGTGATGTCATAAATGATGCGGGGCTTGGTCTTCATTTGGTTTAATAGCATGCAAATCCAATTGCTTTAGGATCCTTGCTCCACCATTTGTGTTTCCTAGAAAAAAAAAGTTACCTTTTGCATAACCCTTTTGACTTACCATTAAGAATTCCGTCAAGACCCATGGCTAGAACTCTAGGCAGTGTCTTGGGGACCTCCAAAACCAATAGCTCATCTTCCTCAACCAAGTCAACTTTACAAGGCTCAAACACTTGCCCAGCATTTCAATCTCGTCAAATCACTTTTATCCCACTGGATCCTCTTCGTACCAATTAACACAAACTATAACCTACAATCTCAAAACTAAACAAGAATAGCCATCACCATGAGAGGCCTTGGACTTTTGGTTGCTTGAGAGACCGTAGATGGAAGCCAATAGGTAACATGCTACTTGTGAGGGCCGTCCTTGGTAATCCCCCAACAAGATGCTCTGTGAATTGTGTTTCTTATACGTGCTGGTGCCTACATGCCTCACATCCTTTCAATTGGTTGTGAATATTTTTCTTCCCCACTAACCAAGGAATACCAATGATTTTACACTAAAAAAAAGCTGAACATTGATAACTCTTCACTTTAAATCATTCCTACACTAGGTTCTTACTAGAGGGTCATTAAATGTGTGAGCCAACCCATAATCTTAATATGTTTTTTTTTTTCACATTAAGTGCATTCATCATTGGAATTAGAAAATGTATTGAAATGCAAAGAAATTAGAAAGGGTAAAGCAAACATGGAAAAATAATTAGATAAATAGCTAAGAACATATATGCATTGTAAATATGAATTTAATGGGCTTTAAATGAGTTAGTACAGATTTTCATAGATTGGGTTTCATAAGATGTATTATAATAATATGAGTTGGGTCGGATATGAATAGACTATCATATACTAAATTAATTATGTGTATAAACCCGTCGAAATATATTAAATGGGTTTGACAATTTTCGATCCGACTCACTCATTGATGGCTTTATTTCAAAGAAGGCCCAAGGTATGCAAAGTTGTATGCTTTGCTTTAGATGAACAATTCACGACTAAACCACTACCACCTGCGATGGCCTAGTTGGATAAGAGCTCCCATGACGTCTATTTAGGACGGAGGAGTTCGAATCCCGCGGGTTGTACGGGATCTTAAGTGCGATGTCGGAGTGGTGGGTTCTTCGCTAACGTCGCTTCAGAATTTACCCGCTGGCTGCACTTATGGTGAATTATGTACGGGGTTCCGAGTATTAAAAAAAAAAAACAATTCACGACTAAACCAAGTGATGGCTCCTAACAAAGTCACTTATGGTGAATTCTCTCACATCCAAAAAGTACAAAAATAAAATAAAATTGGGAACCGCACTAATCCTCCAAAATCCTGATCGATCTTAGGTTGTTCTCATGGGTACATAAATTGGAACTTGAAACTGGACCATCTCGGTTCTAGCATGGAGCAGCCTACCCGAACTATCCGCCTAGCCGACTACTCGGACCGGATCGGTACCTATAAATATATATATTTTCTTAATTTTTATGTCTCGAAATGGAATTGAAACCCAACTTCTACTTCCTTTTCCAGTTTCCTCCCTCTTGTTTTCCCAGTCGCAGCTGTAAAGTCCTCTTAAAAATCTCATCTTTTTATATTTCCGAATCGAAGGAACACGAGAGACTCCACTCCATCATCATCTTCTTCCCAATCATGATCGCTTGATCTCGCGCTAATTGCCCCTAGCTCGAGACCACCCGGCCGGGCGCGATGATGAGGCTCTTCAACAGAGGCGGCAGGGACGATCCCTCCAGCGCCTCGCCGTCGCCGCCGCCGCCGCCGTACGCGCCTTCCCCGTCGTCCTCGCCGGCGTCGCTCACCGGGCCCGCGCGGCCGATCCGGCTCGTGTATTGCGACGAGAAGGGGAGGTTCCGGATGGATCCGGAGGCCGTGGCGGCGCTGCAGCTGGTGAAGGGGCCGATTGGGGTCGTCTCCGTGTGCGGCCGCGCTCGGCAGGGGAAGAGCTTTATCTTGAACCAGGTGAGCGCTTTTCTCAATGCGCCATTGTCTCGGCGGTGGATGTGGAGTTTGTCGGTGTTTGGCGATGGCTAGGGTTTGAGCTCTCTCCAGTGTGATTAGGATTCGAACTGCTTGAGCTTCTAATCGCAGTTCTAGAGTGACGAGGGCTGCCTTTACTAGGTTTTGTCACTTCGTTCTCCTTCATTCAGCTGGGCTCTGAAGTAATTCCTGTTTGCGGAATCCGGATGGGGATGAGTTAGGTGTCATGTTTGATAGTGGTTTACGTACTTTTGAAAGAGGAGTTATGGCGAGCGTTATTTGCGTTGCACAAGTGTCAAGGTGAAACACTGTTTTGTAGGCTAGGTGGAGGCTAGGATATGTAAATTCTAATGTAATTTGGCCTGAAATGGATTTCATATGCCCGATTGCTGCTTTTTTTTTTTTCTTTTTTGTCCCACAAGTTTAGGCCTCATCTAAATAGTAGTTTATGCGTTTCATAATTGAAATTCTGGCAAGCATCTAATGGTGGTGTCACAGTCAGCTTTTGTAAAATCAAATAGCGATGTGAGAGTATGTTTATAGTAGTCTTCATTTGTGACTGGTTAAGGTTTAGTTGTCTTCGTTTGTGGCAAGTGCCATATAAATGCATGTGGTAATATCCTTTCTTGATTTCTATGCAAGATATGTTAAAGTGGGCTATTACTAACTTATCTATTTAGCGACACACTCCTTTCTCTGAATGTATGAATTGTTATGGCAAGGTGAGAGCAGAATCATTCTGTGGTATACATTAAGATATAAATAATCTGGAGAATGGTGGACAGTATGCTCTACTAATTGTACCATTGATGACTGGAGCCTGGTTGAAGGTCTTTGTAAGACTGAAAGTCTCCTTTCACTGAATTTATGAATTGTTGCGGCGAGGTGAGAGCAGAATCATTTTTTGAAATATTAAGACAACCAGTTCTGGAGAATGATGGTAAGTTCCACGCTACAGGATCCACTACTAATTCTATCATTGACAATCAGAGCATGGTTGAACGTTTTGCTAAGGTTGAAGGTCTTGATGATGCAAATGACACTAGAAGTGAAGAAAAAAAATAATTTCCATTCCAAACAGCAAGTTCAGAAATTTTAAGCATCGAACGTTAGATTTCCTACTGCTGCTGCTCTGGATAGTTCCTTATATGACCCCCGAAATAACCTTAAGATGGCACCTAGCTATTAGGAATCTCTCATTTTAATGAGATGGAAGTTCTTACAATTGTAGTGCATTTAAGATGTAGGAATTGCTGGCCTATTCAAACATCTGAATGAAAAGCATGAGGTTAATATTATGAGAAGATACTGATAAAGTCATATTGGGGACAATATTGCATAAACAAATAAAGTTATGCTAAATGTGATCAAGACAGAAGTTTCTAATAAAAAATCACTAAGCACAGTAAAACATGTTCTCTCTTCAGCAGCCTACTGCAGGAAAATAAACAAATCAGTCATCTCCTAGATTGTGTTTAAATCTCCTTTTTCTTTAATCTTCTTATTAGTGTGCTAGTTCTTCCATTTGCTGCGATTTCTGCTTTGGTTCTTGTTGTACAATTCTCTATTTTGGCCTGTGTAGATGATCCGGTGAAGGTGCTATGATATTTATTATGATGTTTATTTTGTACTGTAGCTTCTTGGAAAGAGTAGTGGATTCCAAGTAGCATCAACCCACCGGCCATGCACTAAAGGGCTTTGGTTGTGGAGTGCACCGTTGAAGAGAAGAGCTCTTGATGGAACCGAGTATAATCTCTTACTTTTGGACAGTGAAGGGATTGATGCTTATGATCAAACGGTACGCGAAGTTCAGTGAACTGAGAATTACTTTTTGATCGCTGATTTGATTGTTGTAGAATGGTGACATATTGTCCTGTTAGACTTTTTCTTCACCCCAACAATAATTCTTATGGTTGTCCTTGTACTCTTTTTTTCACAGGGAACATACAGCACACAAATATTTTCTTTGGCCGTCCTCTTGTCTAGCATGTTCATCTACAACCAGGTTGGTAAAGTCTTGCAAAGTTATAGTGATATCGCTTTCAAGTCTTAGATGTTTAAGATTTGTTTTATTAGCTTTAGTTATAAGTTGCTGATCATGTCTTAAACTGTTTCCTTTCTCTCAGCTTTATTACTGCTTTGCTGAAGTAGACTTCAAACTACAGTTTTGCGTCTTCTTACTACCATTTTGCTTGTGTATAACTCGTATTCAGATGGGGGGGATTGATGAAGCTGCACTGGATCGGCTGTCTCTTGTCACTCAGATGACTAAGCATATTCGTGTGAGAGCGTCTGGGGGGAAGAGTGGTGCTTCTGAGTTGGGACAGTTCTCCCCTATCTTTGTT
Source organism: Eucalyptus brandiana (assembly GCA_014182725.1). NCBI lineage: Eukaryota > Viridiplantae > Streptophyta > Magnoliopsida > Myrtales > Myrtaceae > Eucalyptus > Eucalyptus brandiana. Next base: position 38,547,788 of record CM024670.1, read on the forward strand.
TGGCTTCTGAGAGTAATTCCCCAAGCTATTCTGCTGCTTTTTCTCTGGAAACTGTAATTGTGAATTTAGACTAGGTGATTGTTTGGGTACTGAACTATTGTTTTTGTTGCTACATAATGTAGGACTTCTATTTGGATTTAGTGGAAGATAATAGGAGAATAACACCACGTGACTACCTGGAACTTGCATTGAGGCCAGTTCAAGGTACTCGAAGAGATATAGCTGCCAAAAATGAGGTATCATCTGCTTTTTGTTTTTACCCTTTTAGTGTGAGATCCATGAATAGGAGCTCCCATAAACATTATGTCTGATCTTATTTTAGCCTGGTTTATGTGAGGCAAATGTCCTTCTGTAATAGTGGCATGTTTCCATAGACAATTGTGTGTTTGTGTCATTCTAGTTATCAGTACTACTTGAACTTGTTTGGTTGCAACTGACCTAACTGTGTGCTGTAATAATTTAGAGTAGGCAAGCAAACATTTATTGGAAGCTTTAGCCTCCCCTCTGCCCCCCCCAAAACACCCACCCACCCACACACAAAACAGCTTTGGGAGTAGATGATTGTTAAATAACAAATTCCTTCATTTCTATTTGGATTGTAGTTAGACCACTTGCTTAGAAACTGATTCATTATAATAGATGGTTAGGCTAAAAGCTCCTTTTGTCATGTTCTAGTTTTAAAGGAATTTAATGTGATGCCTCAGTGCGTCATCAGTTTCTTCTTTGCCCGGTTCCTGCTTGTGTCTATGTATACATCTGTGCTGTGGGGTTACCTGCTACTACTTTTTTAGTGTTTCTTTATGTCGTTAGAGGTTGTAAACTTTTAAAGAAATGCTTTCCAGATTCGGGACTCTATTCGAGCTCTATTTCCAGATAGAGAATGTTTCACCCTTGTGCGACCTTTGAATAATGAACATGATCTGCAGCGGCTTGATCAAATATCAGTGAGTATCTTGTCATTGTCAGATGTGCTTTTATCTACTTCAGAAAATATTTTTCAGTCTGTAGTTTTTAGTTCATGCTTTGTATTTGTGATGTTGGATGCAGATGGATAAACTAAGGCCTGAGTTTAGGTCTGGGTTGGAGGCCTTGACAAAGTTTGTGTTTGAGAGAACAAGGCCCAAGCAAGTTGGGACCACTGTCTTGACCGGCCCTGTTCTAGTGGGTATCACAGAGTCTTACTTAGAGGCCTTGAATAATGGTGCAGTGCCTACGATATCATCTTCATGGCAGGTTGGTAATATCTTGAATTTCTTTATGTTTCCAATATAAAAACTTGGTCAGTCTCCCGAACTGGGTTGGATCTGATTAGGCGTGATAATTTTCTTTAAAGATTTGCACAACAATCTTGAGAAGTGTTAAATGAAACCACCAAGTGACTTCTGTGGCATATGCAATTTGTACAACTAGTCTGCCATGTTTAGTCATGATATGGAGCCCTTTGGAATCCCCTTGTGCCCCTATGCCTTTGTTCTTCTTCTATTTATTTTTCCGGGGGTGGTTGAGGTTGAGGATTTTTTTTCACAAGTTGACTTATGAGTACATGGGTGTCTGCAATGAAGGGCTCATTTGATAACATTAAAATATGAGTGCGGAAATTTAAGTACTGAATATGAAGTGCTAAAGTCTTTTAAGTACTGAAAATGAAAATAAAAGGTTTTTTGATAATAGAAAATAAATTTTACTAGTATTTTACCAAACATCAAATAGTGAGCATTATTGGAAGGTTTTGGTTATATGATTGGGTAATAATTTCCATGGAATGTTGTATCACTTGAGCCATTAAGTAAGGCCTTCCTTACTACATAAAGTGATTTTTATGCAAAACACTAGTTGTGTAGTTAAATATGATCAACGCACTTGATGACATCAAGTATTGGAAAAGTATAATTTTCAGAGATTTAATGTGGTTATCAAAATACACCCTAAGAGAAAGAATCCTTTATATATTGGTGCATTTTTTTTCATCTTTACAATATAAAAAAGGATAACTTATCAGGTAATTAACAAGCCTGGCTATGAATTTTTATTAATTAAAATTAAGGTAATAAAGATGAGCATTTGATTAATTTTGGGCAATACGATGGGATTTTATTGACCAAAATAGTTTTGGTGCCTGATGCTGAGATTGCTACCTTACACTGTGTCACTAGAAATAGAAAAAAAAAAAAAATCTTTCTCATGAGCTTCTATTAAAGATTTGAGTTGTTTCATATTAATGAGCTAAGGAACTTCTCCACTGTCTTGATGACAGAATCTTTTTCATCTTGCAAATTGACATGTCTGTCCTAAATCTGTGTTTTTCTGTTTATTTCTATAATGCATCGAGTTAAGTCTAAAATGGTTTTGTCATCTTTTGATAAGAATTATCAATTATTAGCAGAACAAAGCTAAAGAGCTGTTTGGTGCTGATCGTCACTTGTCATTGCTATCTATTGAATGTGCAGTAGTTATGTTTTCACTCTTATTCTACCTCTTATTATTGTAGAGTGTCGAAGAAGCTGAGTGCCGTAAAGCTTATGATTCAGCTACTGAGGTTTACATGTCTACTTTTGACCGGTCGAAGCCACCGGAGGAAGTAAGCAACACTTTGCCAGAGAAATGAATGCTCTATTATTTTGGTATATTCCTAATTTCAGTTAATGTAGGCTGGCATGAGGGAGGCTCATGAGGAAGCAGTACAAAAATCATTAGCTGCATTCAATGCGAGTGCAGTTGGTGCTGGTTCAGCAAGGAAGAAACATGAGGAGCTTCTCCATAAGTTCTTCAGAAAGGCTTTTGAGGTGGTGCCTTAAGTCACAAAATGCTAACTATTCTTCTGCTGCAATGAAGTGGAATCTTTAGTCCTATTTTTATCATGGGTGGCTCCCAATATTTGGTTCTATGATGGTTATTATATTGGGGAAATTACATCTCTATGGACTCTGTTTATTTTTTTCCGCTTGTGATAAGGTGGTTGCATTGGGTTTGGTGTTGATACGGTTGTTTTTTTTGGGTCACCACTTCGTTTGATTTTCTCCCTTTGATGTGCATTGTCATGTCAGATTTTGGAGATCCATATACTACTAGACATTTTTTTTTTCTCACAGTATGGGACAATTGGTCTAAGAATTGATCTATGGCACAGAAAATGCAAAAATTGAGTGGCCAACATAATTGAAAATCTTGTTTACCAGGATTTTGAAAAGCTTAGTCTCAAGTTGAGTTTGATGCGGTTAGAAGATGATGCTGGCATCGGTAGATAAGGTTTAATTGAAATATTTTCCTTTCATAAAAAAGCTGTGGTGTGTTGACTAATTATGGTTAATGATGATGGTCTATTTTTGTTAGGTTTTCTGTTTTTTCTGTACTAGGACCAATAACTTAAGCAATCCCCTCTTTGACTAAACTGGTCCATGCAGGATTACAAGAGGAATGCGTTTATGGAGGCAGACTTGCAGTGTTCACATGCTATACGGAGCATGGAAAAGAGGCTGAGAGCAGCTTGTCATACACCTGATGCTAATATTGATAATGTTGTCAAGGTTAGTAGCCATGTTTGTTGCTATCTATAAAGGATATTCCTTTTTCTCTTTTTCATTCTTTTCTATGTATACCTTATAGTATGAGCTTGAATATGTTGTTTTGTTTGTTTATGAGATTGGGCGATTGTTAACTTATCTTGTATTGATGTCTCATTAGATCAAATTGCTTTTGACAATCAGGGTCTGTCTTATTTTTACAGCATTTGGGCTGTGTTTCAATAATACAGATTTGAAGTTGTCTTTATCTATTGAAAAATAATCTTGTAGAATATTGATGATGGTGAAGTCGTGAGGCGGCCATCATTTGTGTGGGTCTGATCAGTGTCTAGGGGTCTGATCAGTGTCTAGTAGAAGTAGATGTGTTGAAAGGGCAGAAGAGATGAGGGCATTTGGGAAATTATCCATGCTTGTACCAAATGCAAACGAAGTCTAGTTCCAAATGTAGGGGAACTGTGATGTATTGACCATTAGTGCGGACATGGAGTGTGGTATATCAAAGATTATTCTCTATCTAATGCTAAAGTTGGTAGGCTATTTATTGGTTGATCAATCTCATAAAAAGCATAGAGAGCTTTTATTTTAAATCTGAGTGGCTTTCGAGTTTACCGTTGCAAGCAAGTATAGTGATGCTGGGAGATGAGATTCTCCTCTCTTTGCAAATCATTTAGTGTGGAACAAGTATAATAGGGGTTTGAAAGGCCACTTTGTATTCTATTGCGCAGATCTTTAGTTCTACAATGTCTTAGCTCTTGTTATGTGATAAGAGTTGCCCATTACAGATCAGAAACCCCATAATGCCAAGAGATGATTAAATCATTGTCAAAATTTCACTCTTTCAATAGATATTGCATGGGATGACTAGGTGTAGAATTATGGGACCATTGTCAACAATTTAAAAAGCTTTATTAGAAGAAGGTGCAGTTTAATATTGGAATGATTTAACATCCCTTCACGTAAAGACTGGTGTTTGCCTTAAGATTAAAGCTTGGAAATATAAATTGGGGGGTAAATAAGGAATTAACAAAGATTCGAACTCATGATGTTTTGCTTTAATACTATGTAAAATTTTGTGGAACCACTTCCAACTGTTCCAAAAGGTTAAGCTATTAGATGAAGGTGCAGTTTATATGTAAATGGCTTAACACAAAGTGATATTGCTTGATAAACATCCTCACCTATGTCCCAAAGTTATATTTCGTAGATTTACTGAGAAATTAACAAATCAAGCCCATATGTCGTAATTTGAGGTCTAAAATAAATGTTACAATTTTTTATGGCTGTTGTGCCCATCATATTTTGGAAAAGTATGGATTGTTGATGTCATTTTGGGGCATAATCTTGAGTGTTCTGTATTGATATTTTGCAGGTTCTTGATGCTCTTTTGTCAGAATATGAAGCATCATCGCATGGTCCATCAAAATGGCAAAAGCTTGCCATGTTCTTGCAACAAAGGTTTTCCCTTTATTCTTTTAACCTGTTTTCCAAGTTTGTTATCTCCGTCTGTATCCTTGACTTACTGCTTTCAAACTACTCAGCTTGGAAGGCCCAATACTAGACCTTGCGAAAAGGCTAATTGATCGGGTCGGATCTGAGAGGAGTTCCTTGATGCTGAAATGTCGGGCCATTGAAGATCAGGTGGGGTTGCTTAATAAGCAACTGGAAGCCAGTGAGAATTACAAATCTCAGTATTTAAAGCAATATAAAGATGCCATCAGTGATAAGAATAGGCTTTCTGATGATTATTCAAGTCGTATAAGTAAATTACAGAGCACTTGTAGTTTACTTGAAGAGAGGTCTTCTAGCTTGCTGAAAACATTAGAATCTACAAAGCAAGAATCTTTGGACTGGAAAAGAAAATACGAGCAAGTGTTATCTAAACAGAAAGCTGAGGAAGACCAGTCTAGTTCTGAAATTGCTATCCTCAAATCCCGGAGCAGTGCTGCTGAGGCAAGACTGGCTGCTGCTAAGGAACAAGCTCAGTCAGCTCAAGAGGAGGCAGAGGAGTGGAAAAGGAAGTATGATATTGCTGTTAGAGAAGCAAAAGCAGCCTTAGAGAAGGCAGCTATTGCACAAGAGCGCGCGAATAAGGATACACAAAAGAGGGAAGATGCTCTAAGGGAGGAATTTTCCATTGAATTGGCTGCTAAGGTCTCTCTCTCATGCACACGCGCATTTGTATTGGTGCAAACACATGTAGCTTTCTTCTTGTGCCTTCTGCCCTATAATAGTGGAATCGATGTGTTTACCATTTCTTGATGATAATGCAGGAGGAAGAAGTGAAGGAGAAGGTGGCAAAAATGGAGTATGCTGAACAGTGCTTGATCACCATAAGGTCAGGGCTGAAGGTAAGCTCATATCATTTTGATTTAGGAGCGTTGAAAATTGACAGCGAAGATTTTACTGCTGAAGTTTCAGGGTTTGGCACATTTTTTAATAAACATGTATAGGAAAGCAACTTGTTTATTTGAATTTACCGTTCTAATAACTTCTTTATTGTCTCCATCAATGTGGTCTCTAGGACAATTTCTCCAGTTCATCTTTTTGCACTTTCTTGTACTTGATGATTGATATGGTTTCCAGGCTGCTGAGTCAAAAATAGAGAATTATGATGTGGAGATTATGTCCCTGAAGAACGAAATCAGAGCGTTGAGTGAGAAGTTTGAAGCTGCAAATGCTAAAGCCCTATCTTTTGAAAGAGAAGCTAGAATTGTGGAGCAGGAGAAGATCCATCTTGAACAGAAGTACTTATCTGAGTTCAAACGATTTGAGGAAGTTCAGGAACGGTGCAGAAATGCTGAAAAAGAAGCCAGAAGATCTACTGAAATGGCTGACAAAGCACGAGCAGATGCAGTCACTGCCCAAAAGGAAAAGAACGATATTCAAAGGCTGGCGATGGAGAGACTGGCTCAAATTGAGAGGGCTGAGAGGCTTATTGAGAGTTTAGGGAGAGATAAAATTGCATTAGAAGATCACCTTAAGGAAGCACGTATGTCAGAGACGGAGGCCCTCTCAAAAGTCACCTTATTAGAGGCGAGAGTTGAGGAAAGGGAGAAAGAAATTGAGTCCTTGCTGGATTCAAATAATGAGCAAAGGGCTAGTACGGTTCAGGTCCTGGAAAGTCTCCTCGACACTGAACGAAAGGCTCGTGCAGAAGCCAACAGCAGAGCAGAAGATCTCTCAGTCAAGCTACAATCTGCCCAGGCAAAAATTGATTCCCTCCAACAAAAGTTAACTACTGTTCTTATAAATGAAACTGCATTGGACAGCAAGCTCAAGACTGCTTCTCTCGGGAAACGGCTCAGAGCAGACGATGGTGAAATTGGCATGGACTCTGTTGAAGAAATGGATATTGATAAGCCCTCCAGAGGAAATAAGAGGTCTCGAAGCACAACCAGTCCCCTAAAGCACATTCAGCCAGAAGATGGTGGATCCGTGTACAGAGGCGATGAAGACAACCACAGCAACAAAACATCGCAGGAGGATTATACCAAGTTCACCATGCTCAAACTGAGGCAAGAACTCACGAGTCACAATTTCGGTGCCGAGTTGCTCCAATTGAAGAATCCTAACAAGAAGGACCTCCTTGCACTATACGAGAAGCTCGTCCTCCAGAAGTCGTGAACATTTTTTATGTACAGGGAAGCGCATGTGACTTAAAAAAAAGGGTTTGAGTTGTAGATCAGGTATGACATAGGGTTAGCGATTTTCATTCTGTAGATTCTTTACCTGAAATTCTCACTGGGACTAGTCCAAAATATTATCTTGAGCGAACTCCCTTTTCCATGCAAGCATAGGCTCTGCGCGAGTGTGGTGTCAGGCTTCTCCGTCAGTGTTGTTCTCTGCTAGTGGTTTTTGATAGTTTCCATGGTGCCCTTTGACAAAGACTTTGTATTTGGCGTGCTTGGTTTTCTGGCTTAATGCTTCTTTGTGTTCGTGTGCCTGTGCATTTTTTCGGGCCAACGACAGAGTGTAACAAGTAATTGTAGGATGAAAAACTAATCTCTTGTTGCCTGTAAGGAAAGGAAGGTCTAGCTTCTGCTTTTTTCAATGGATGAGAGTGCTCCTGGTCTGTGTATGTTTGGCTTTTCTCATTTCCGGATTTTATTGCATCACGACCCAGGTTTTTTGTTCATGTCATAAGCATGACCTTACACCCAATAGAAAATGCCCCTGTTTTCCTGTGTTGTATTTAAATGACCTGTTTATCAATAACTGTTCTTACTACTTAAATTCCACATCATTATTATTCTTCTATTGTTGGTAAGACATGTAGGCATTATGCTTAAATAACTGTTCCTTATGCAAAATTAACCAGGGAGCTACTAAACCAACTATTACATGTACAAAACTTAGCTCAGTTGGCCAGTTCTTCCGAGAATATGGAGGTGAGGGTTTCGATCCTCCCTCTTGGTAAGTATGGAAGCCGGGTTAGACGACCCGTCTGGACCCGGATGTATAAGGATAGTGGGTTTGCAGAAGTGGGTTGAGTTCGGGGTCATTTCCTATAAACCTTCCAAGGTTTCAGAAGGGTTTGGGAATTTATGGGAAACTCAATACTCTCGATATATACTTTACTATCAAAATGTTCTTTGCTTCCTTATCCCTTGGGTGGCAGAATAAATATGCAAAATTAATAACTCCGTTAGGATTTCTAGCTGCTTTTGGTGATTTTTGAACTTGCGCTTCTTCCATTAACTTCTCGATGTTGCTTATAAAATTAAGACGACTGTCATTTCACAACAAACTTGTTTCTTGATTTTAGAATGTTTATATCGTCGGCCTTAAATTCTTTCAATCTCATATTTTGAGACCGTAGGTTTCTAATTGAAGATTTAAAATACGTAGATTTAAAACTATGGATTCCTAAATTGAGCCCTACAATTGAAAATTTGTATAGCTCTTAATTTATAGGGCGCGTATGACAACCATTCTATTTCAGAATTAATTTCTAAAATAGCAATATATATATATATAATTTAGAAGAGTTTCTAAGCAAAAATAATCGTTTGATAACAACACAAAAATTCTACTCTAAAAATAAAAATTCGTTTGATAACGATACAAAATTTTTTCCTTTTGAGCGGTAGTGACTGATGGCGGCCGGCGACCGGCGACTGGCGGTGGCGGTGGCTGCCGACAAGTGGCTGACGACCGTAGACGGTGGTCGGTAGCAATAAATGAAGGACCGGTTGATGAACGACGAGAAAAATCTTTATTTCTCATTTCCGGAGAAGTAAGAAATTTCTATTTTTGATTTATATTCCAAAACTAATTACGGAATAGAGAAGTAGTAGAAAAATGGAATAAGTTTATCAAACGGATTTTTATTCTAGAAACAGGTATGGAATATAAAAATTGCTTCTAGAATAAAAATAGGCAGTTGTCATGCACCCCATAATTTTTAACTCTGAAAATTCCTCCAATTATATGGAAATAGGGCTTGAATAATTGCTAGACATTGTGAATTGAAGTTATTTTGATTTATTGAGACGTCTGAGCGTGTATGCACAAATTTTTCTGTCCCCTGTTCGGTATCTTCTCCCTTTGTCGAAAGCCTCTCTTTCATCTTTCGTTTTGTCTATGGTTCATCCCTTTCTTATTTCCTTTTATTATTATTATTATTATTAATTTTGTTCTTAGGCGGTCGGACAGTAAAGGCCAAATTAGATGGGCTTTGGGTTGGATTGTGCCGGGCCCATTTATTACAAAATATCTTTTTCCCTAGTTTTTAAGCTCTTGCATGTTCATAATGCCAGACTTTTACCTAGGCTGCTTTACATGTGCAGCGAAAGGTACGCTGTCCAAGTCAATTTCTTCGATGTCTTAGCAGTGCTCATCTGCAATAACACAAGTTTTCTTGCGGTGCGAACCGGAAGAGTAACACACCATACGAGTTTTCTCGCGGTGCGGACCGGAAGAATTTTAGGTTACTGATTTTGACAATGATTGTATCAGGAGCCATTTATGACTAGCTAATCAAAAAGTAAAAAGAAATATACAGCTCAGCTAGACTTAAATGTAATTTGCTTGTTCCTCGATAGAATGGACGTTTGAGAGAAGCAAATCTTGCCCTTCGAGACAATGGCAGAATGGATTGAACATTCGCACGTTTGAATGATGAGCTTCTTTATTGCATTCTCAACTATTGAGGTAAGTTCAGGATAGACACAGATGAAATGTCATGTTAAATGTTTTGTGGACAAGCAGTGAAGCGTCAAATCATAAAAAAAGACAACCCTCCTACTTCCTGTATGCCAGCTTCTTCACCGCCTCGGCAAGATTTTCTTCTTTCTGAATGCTTTGGACCCATTGTGCATTGATGTTCACCCGCTCAATGCTCTGCTTCAGTGTCCTTGCAATAGAAGGTTTCGAGCGGGTTGCAAAGAAGTCCTCCACCTCCTTGGCTTTCTCAAATGTTGCAAACTGGACAAATAATGAAAAAGCAGGGGAACTCAAGGAATTGACCACGTTTGTCCCATAAATTCAAACATAAGGGAAAAATAACATAAACAAAAAAATTTCAATCTTGAGAACAGGCAGCTTTTCACGAGAGAGTTGCTTTAGAAAAGTTTGAACGCACACAAACACATACGGGCACATAAGCGATAGGATTACATACCGGTGAGACAATTGCACTAACAAACCGCGTGACAAGAAACCCAGAACCATATGTTTTCCAAATGTTCTCCCAATGTTCCTGCAATCAATGATTGAGATAATAGAGAAGAATGCCAGATTAGATACGGCAGAAAGCATCAAATGATATTTGGTACAAGCAAAAACTCCACAAGCAACGACAAGAAGAATTAAGAGTTACACTTGCTTTCAATTCTTTGTTTCAGTTGTGCATTTTGCAATAGCAAAAAATAATCTAGTTTGTATTAGCTCAGACCCAATGAGAGCATCATTGATTCATTTAAGGGATATAAATAAGTATTCAATATGTTCCACTGGCAATAACAGAATTACCTTCAGCCAAGTCCAAGCAGTTTCACGTCCTTCCCTGCAAACAGCAAGCCCAAAGACAGCGTCTTGACTGCGAACCTAATCAAAACCAAAGGTGCAAAATTTTAGTTTCTGCCTTTTAGATCAACGCATGGTGAACTTAACAAAGGAGGCTTCGAGGAAATAACGAAGGTATATTCAACTAGTACACAAGCCAGAGTACCTCAGGAGACAATATGAAGTTGAGCACTTCAAGGATGATATTAGGATCTGGACAAGAGGCCAATGAACCTACAAAGACAAAAAGTAGGCAGATTTTAGGGGAGTATCAGACGGTTGCAACACTTGTCCAAATGACATTATATACCTAAAATGCGGGTTTTCTCCTGGCTCAAGTCAGTCTCTCTGTAGACTCTCAGCAAAGATTCAAAACCTGATCGGTTTGATGCATTCGCAGTTTGCATCACAGCCACGTAGCCTGCCTATAAAAACAGGTAAAAGAATGGGTTCAGAAGCTGTAGAATATGAAGAAATACAAGGTAACAGAAAATGCATGAGATTGCACAACCCTTCGGATGTCAGGAGGAAGAAGAGGAGTGCTCCTGTCATCTAAGAATGCATAAAAGCGCCTGCTTGCTTCCTTTAGTGTGGATTCATCTCCAAACTCTGCCAGGGCAGTTAAAATTTGTCCTCTTAACATAGCTTCTAAATGACTCTCACCCTCTTTGGCATCCCAACCAAGCTTCCTGCCAGGAAATTGGAGCAAATAAAGACAATGATAGAGCCTCACTTTCACCATCACAACTTTGACTTAAAACTAAACAGAAAACAATTTCTTTAGAACATTAGATAGTCCGGAATCCAAAACTTCACTAACATTCCAACAATGGCTAAAAGAATTTCTTGAAACTTTAATATTACATAAGCAGCTTTTTCACTACACATCCAATGACCACCAGACAAATTAAACTCGAAAGAAATCATCAAGATGGTTTTCCAGTTAACTCATCGAGAAATAAAGGTGGAAAAGATAATTGTCATGAGAAATTTCAAGCATTAATTCAGCATTCTTCCAGTGCTCTTACTTAAGTGAATCCACCATAAAGATAAAAGTCATCCGGGTGAAAATTGGCAAAGCCATCTAATTTCTTGAAATGAACTTAATTTACCCAGCCAAAGAAGCGTCTTTGTTTTGGTTCATTTGTTATCATGGTGTAAGAGATGTAAAGTGTAAATTTGAAATTCTACAATAAGGCTATGCTAGATTCATAAAAGTAACTGAACTTACTCTGCAGAGTATTGAAAAAGACCGATGAAAAATTGTTTAATATAATCCATTAATTCAGGAGTAGCATCTGCAGCAATTCTTGCAATTTTGTAACTTACCTGGCAAAGAAGGAAGTAAAATCAGTCTTGATAGCATTATCTTAACAAGAATCCATAGTGAGAATCACCCAATCCAAGTTCAGACACACAATATATACATATAAAGTGAGAATCCTGTTACAGCAGAACATACACTTATCAAATTTGCTAGCACAGTATAATCAAGTTCTTCTCTGTAAGCAGCCATTAGAGTGACCAAAGAAGTCAAAGACTGCTTGCGAGCCATGCAAAGAGCAAAGGAGTCATCCAGTATACCTGTTACAAGCATCACATAAGTTGGTTACGCTGATCTTTTAGGTTGGAAAGAGAGAAGAAAAATGGGGGCGCGTAGAAGATGTTTGAATATTGGAAGAAATAACAAAGTTACCAAATCTGTCGGTTGCAGATAAAATTTCATTCTCTATGGCATATCTTAGCTTGGCTTGAAGGTCTTCATCGTACTTCACCCTATAGAAACCTGTCTGGTCCACATTGACCTTTATCCAAGCTCCGGTTTCCTTTAAATCAATAGATGCGGATTTTGTTTCCAACAGAAAACTTTGGCGCGCATCGTATGAGCCACAACAAAATGTTACTGGCACAATCCACTGTCCATCCCCAGGGGAACCGCTTGATAAAAATTGTGACTGCCATTATCATCAAAGTCATGTCACTTTGGAGCTGGTTCACTCTATGGAGATTGGTAATGTACAAGACAACAAACTTCAACTTCAAAGAATTATAACATTGTAGAACCTGTTCGAACTCTAACTTGTCATCTTTGATTTTGATGGAAACCACAGGGTATCCTTGCTGCTTGGTCCACGAATTCATTAACTTGTTCACAGGTTCACCTGATCCCTCCTCGAGGGCAGCCCAGAGGTCCTCTGTCTTTGCATTTGAGCAAGCATGCCTCTTTATGTATGAAGCTAATGATTTCTATTTTCACAAACAGAAAAAATAGATGTCCATGTTAAATCTCAAGGAAAATCCAATACAAGTAATATCTGAAACGAAAGTGTACTCTATGTAACAAGATAAGGCGTAAGAACATTCACATCAACAATGATTTAGATAGATCATGATTTAGTTAGCAAGTTCATCTCGTGAACCCATAATTCAACAAACTAACCGAAGATATGAAACACCGAGTTGTAGAATCTTCCTTATTTCACATATTCAGTTTAATCTCATCAACTTAAATCTGTTATATTAAATAAATCAAACAGAATCATTACAAGCCCAGGAGTTTAATGTTAGAGCATCTGATAATTGACTCAGCACAGTAGTTTTATCAAGCCATAGGGCATTTGCTGATTGGGGGCCAGCAAAAGACAATTGTCAAAGGATATCATTACCATATGTGGTAAATTGCACGCTTGAGTGCTCTCACACCTAAGTAGAATGTGCATTATATAGAGTATTTTATTTAATATTTCGAACATAAGTTGAGATTACATCTAAATGAAGGCTTTGTTTGGGCAACAATATTGAGCAAAAAGAAGTCAATCCCAAATAATTTGAGTAGCTCATGAATATTATAGTCTCATCAAGTCCAGAGCACAAAAAGGTGAAGCAAAATCCAACTCAAGTTGAGAGTCTAATACTGAGTTACTGGACATTGTTTCTGCTCGAGTCAGTGAAACTGCTAGTGAAGCATTTGAAGATTAGATGTCTTCATCAGCATCACGTCAGCAACTAACTTATCCTCTTGATTAAATTATATAGCAGCAGCTATTACACTTTTGTCTTGGAGACCTCCTCAATAAGTGACCCTCTGGGCAGTTACTGAGAGATCATCATAAGCTGAGCATAAGAAGAATTACCTGAAAACATTCGGCACCAAGATAGCTTTGAAGCATCCGGATCACAGATGCACCCTTTCTGTAACTTATTGCATCGAAGATTTCATCGATCTCACCAGCATGGTTAATCTCCACCTGAGGAGGAAAAGTCTCTTCAATTCAAATACTTCAATGCTTACTGCGCAAGGATATCTTTTGAAAAGGAAAAGATGTTTATGCTTACCTCAATGGGGTGTGACTCAGCAAGCCCATCCAGTCTCAGCCCTTCAGTACATTCTTCAAGGAACTGAGTCCATATTTTCCACTCAGGAAACAGGCTATCGGTAGCCAAATAGCTCACCTAAGCCAAGCACATGTCATGCAAACAAGCATGATAGCAAAATAAAGGACAAAACAACAAAGCAAGGTTACTTACCCAAGTAGCAAATCCCTCATTTAGCCACAGATGAGTCCACCACTCCATGGTAACAAGGTTACCAAACCACTGGTGAGCCAGTTCATGAGCTACAACTGTAGCAACCTTAAAGAAGCCCGACAAAAGTACCAGACGTTTATGCAAATCAGCAACCACACATATGAAACTTTCCAACTTTGACAGCCAAACTAGATGGTGAAAGGTAGCCGGCAAATTGTAATTTACATTACCCTCTGCTTGTTAGCTGCTGCGGAGTGCTTCTCATCATAGAGTAGAGCTGTTTCGCGATAAGTAACTAAACCGTAATTTTCCATGGCACCGGCAGCAAAATCTGGTATAGCAATCATATCCAGTTTTGGAAGAGAGTATGGCACAGCAAAGTACCTGGATTTCATTCAATTTACCAATAGTCAACTAAAGACAATGATCATAAGTGCTCAGAATGTAAGAGTACTAACAAATGCAAACTACTCTGATAGGAACATACTCTCGGTATAATACAAGCGTCTTGACAGCAACATCTAGGGCAAATTTTCCCTGATTTTGCTTCCCGACTTGACAGTATACCCGCACCTTTACTCCTGCAAAAAATGTAGCAGATATACAGACAATTAGACAAAACAAATGGAATAAAAAGGCTTTCCTTGTGCACAAGGCTTTCCACACTAATCACTAGATAAACAGCACTTCCTAAGAGAGGAGCAATTATCAGTGACTTTACCGTCAGATGTATGATCTTCGACATAGTCAAATAACCCAACGACAACTGCAACCAAGTACGTGGACATAATGGGCGATTCTTGATAAAAAACTGTCTTAACATGTCCTTCAACCTTTTCATCAACAATTGGCATGTTGGAGAGAGCCACTAGATCAGACGGCACATCTAAAGTAATTTTGAATGTAGCCTGTCACACCATTCATCAAAGTCAAGCGAACTCATCATGTAACATCAATAAATGCCCACCTAAAAGATACATTTCATGAAGTTCAAAACAGTATATAAAATCAGATCATTAAAGAGATTGGTAACCTCATATAGACCAAACTAGCGGAACTATTGAGGGTGTATCAAACATCTAAAGAAAAGAATGACACCTCCCTCAAAGGTTTGTACCGCCGTGGTAAGCATGAGAAGATTGGTAGGACAGTTGCAGATAAACCACTCATGTAAAGGAAAGATAAGAACCTTGCACGCAGGCTCATCCCAACAAGGAAAGCATCGCCGAGCATCAGCTGGTTCAAACTGAGTAACCGCCATATTCTTCTTCTCACCATTGTGCTCATAAGTACTGCATAGAGTATATTTGAACTTAAGTGAGTGAATTGGCCATACAAAATTATTAAGTAATACATATTCATTTAAATCAGAAATTAGTGAGAATACTAACAGTGCTCTAGCATCTCAAAATTCAGTAATTCATTCAAAAGAACTAAGTACCTCTAGATCAATGTATAGAAGACAGGCATAGATTCAGAAGTAGTAATAGAAGACAGCACAGTGATATCCCAAATGATGCAGGGTAGACAACCAACGAAATTTTATAAAAAAAAGAGAGCAGAGGAGGCAAGTGGTGGCATGAAGCTTAGTCTTCCTTTGGTTAAATAGCATCCCAATTGCTTAAAAATCCCCGTTCCACGATCAGATAATGCTGAAGATCATCATGTTCTGCGTTTTATTGGAAATAATTACCTTCTGTAAAACCCTTTCATCCTATCGTTAAGAGTTCCGTCAAAACCGATAGCCAAAACTCCAAGCCCAATAGGCAGCGTCCCGGGGAACTCCAAAACCAATATCTCATCTTGCTCAAACAAGTCCACTTTACAAGGCTCAAATACCTGCTCAGCATTTCAATATCATCAAGTCACTTTACAACACCAAATCCTCTAAACACCAAGTAACACAAAATAAGATAGAAACTTAAATCTCAAAACTTCACAACAATAGTCTTCACTGTTAGCCAACCCATAATCTCAATTTTTTTTTTTCCAAATTAAAATGCATTCATCATTAGAAAATAAATTCAACGATGCCATTTTACATGCTGAATAAACAGAAGACGAAAGGGGACCGATCAATCAAATTGAAACTCCATTTAGCCAACCCAAAATCAAAACGAGAACTTTGACGAAGCAACATCGCGAGTCGCATACAAACAGAGAAAGGCCCATCTTCCTGCTATCCTTAAACACGTCGCAAACCTCCTTCCTTCCTAAAAAAAGTTAACATTTTTAATGAAAAATAAAATAAAAATTGAACAAAAATGTCCCCCCCCCAAAGAGGCTACGTCTTAGGCACGTAAACTCGTATGCTTTGCTTTAGATGAATAAATTCACGACAAAACCAAGCGGATCCCTCCCCCACAAAATCAGCTACGATTCGGCGAAATCTCTCGCGACCGAAGCCTAGACAGGGCACGATACGGCGATTCTCTCTCCATCGCGAACGCCGGGGAGATCGAGACGCTTCACCTGGGAGGACGCTTTGGCGGCGAACGAGACGGTGCCCTCCCGGATTGTCAGGTCGGCGGCATTGAGGACGATGAACTTGGTCTCGCCGACGACGTCGACGTCGATGGCGACGGAGCCGGCGAACTTGCAGGCGGCGAGGTCGGGCTTGAGCCGGATGTCGTACCGCTTCGGCGTCGCGAACTTGGGGAGGCGAGGCTGGCCCTTGAATTGCTCCATCTCCGGCGGCGATCGGATCTCCGTTGCGGCGGCGACGTCGCAGCTCAGTCCTCTGCACGCGTTCTCTTTCTCTCAGCGGATCTCAAAATGAGCGAAAGAAGATGAGCAACAGCGGAAATTTATATAGACGTAAGTTTTGGTCCCACAACTTGTAACGAAATTATAATCGAATTTAAAATTTTCAAAATATCCTAAAATTTATCGTTGAAGTGCAATAAAAAAAGTTTAATTTTAATCAATTTGAGAAATTTTAAGAATTAATTGTATTTTTAAAAATTTTAGGATTCGATTGCATTTTCATGATAAGTTTTAAGACTTAATTAAATTTTTAAAAGTTTTAGGACTAAAACGCATTTTATCAAAAAAAAAATTTTAGAACTTTCAATTCACCTATCCATAAATTATCCATAGATTTTATAAATGTAAGTCTCCTAATTGAAATTCCTAAAACAACCTCCAAATTTTAGGATCAATTTCAATTTTGCCATAATTTTTTATTTTTTGGTTCGTAAAAGGTTTCGAACTTACATTCTAATTCCAATTCTACCCACAAATCTTAAAATTCACCACTAATTTATTCAAAATTGACATCAAAACCAATTAGAAGTTCATTATCAAAATTTACATTTCATCAACACCCTCATACTGGGAAGAATGATAGGAACCTTCTGATGTTGATAATATTGGAGATATCAGTGGCGGTTTTTGGATGTGTCGTTAAATTCGAGACTAGAGTTAAAGTTAGGATTTTTTACAAGACCAAAAAAAAACAAATTCGTGACAAAATTGAGATTTAACATAAAGTTGTGGATTTTTTTTAAGGAATTAGCCCAAGGTTTTTCTGACATTGGCTTGCACGCCAAAAGTCTCGTGAGCTTGCATGCTTATATATATTCTATTTTGACAAGCTTTGATTTTTTTTCTCTCTAATTCACATTCGTTGTTAATGATCTCTTATTCGGATTTTGAATAATCTTGTTGGAAGATATGTCATTACATGAGATACATATCATTTGACTTGATCTTTTATTTGAAATTTAGTTTGTTTTGTGTGAATGAAAAGGATCATTATGAAAAATGTATTGGATGCCACTAATTATGCTTTTTATGATTACTTCAATGAATAATTTAAGAGATATCAACTATCCATTAGTCGCCTTGAGACATAATTGTACACTAAACATATAATAGAAAATCCAGAAAACATGAGCTCATGCATAAATTGGTGGTCTCGTCCATTAATTCATTACGCTGACAAGAAGGCATGATAAGCCGAATGAATGTATATGCATATGGAGACAAAGGACATATCATACACAAATTGAAACCAAAATTCTTCCTTGATGTCAATTAAGATAAAATTCTAAACAGAAAAAAGAAACAATTACAAGTTGTCATTGAATGATTGTTCTAACCTAGGTTTTCTTGAAAATCCAATGGGGATAATTGTTTAAAAAGTCCTAAACCTATTATATGATAGTAAATTCAATCATAAATCTTTCAAGTGTGCCAACTAAGTCTTCAACTTATCATACGTTGGGCAATTCATTCTTAAATATTTTGACAATTTGTCAATTTAGTAACATTTTAACAATTTACTAATATAGTCATTTCGGATAATTTTGGTTGGCAATCACCGAAGGACTATATTGACAAATTATTAAAAGATTTATAATTAAATTGATAAATTGTTAAAAGTTTATACTAAATTGGCGCAATTAAAAGATTTATGATCGAATTGATCACCTTACAAAAGCAATTGGTTTAGAATTTTTTCGACAATATTTCCAAACCCAATGTGTAGTTCACGTTTGCAAGGAATATGGTTCCACAACAGTAAAAGCAATGAAAGGAGTTAAAGAGTTAGCCAACTATAGTTTAAAAGAGGGTACGATAAGGACTAAGGAAGATACGGGAACAAATGCAAAGGAAAAATCTCAATCTCTTCTTGCTTGAGGAGGTTGGGTTGCGTCCTATTTTGGTATGGCTTCTCCATCTCCCCATGAAAGTACTAGAATAAGTGGGATTGACAAGCACTCAAGTTCAAGTACTAGGCATCAGATGCTCCTACTCAACTTTTGCATTTTTAAATCTGTAAAAATGTGGTACCATATTGTCTCATCAAGGTTGTTTATGCTTAGTTAATTAATTTTATCTTTTATTTATTCTATCTCTGACCTAAGGCCAGCCTTAATTTTTGTGCATATTTTACAATCTTCCCAATTACACCCCGGTTCTCTGTTTCTTGCCCACTAAGTTACTCATTTCAATAATAGTAAATTCTTTCACTCATCATCTTAAGGACTAGATCATCCTTAAAGCATGTGCAGCCATTGATGCGTGCAGTCATGATTCTCGCATGGCAAGTTTCTTTCAACTTGGTCCGCTAATATGTCCTCTCTAGATCTATTACAACCCTTCTAACACAATGACAACCTTTCATCGATGTACTTATTCAAATTGCACTTAAATTTAGTAGAAGGAGCACAACATAGCCAAATTTCCTGCACAATGAAATGGACTGAATCCGGCGTCATATCTTATAGAATCACCTCTTTTCCATACATACTTTTAGAATGAATTCGATGAAGTCATAATATTAGTGCTTCAACTTTTTTTAGTAATCTTAAATGTTTGTAAAACCTGCCTATATCTCATTGTAAGAAAACATTGGTTGAATTGAAAACTGAAAATGCTGAACACAAGCATAGTTGGGCACATAAAGCAATCGAAGATGGTGATTTCTTTATCTAAATCAAAATGGAACAAGCAACCATAAATCAGTGGCTAGTGCTTCCCTTTCTCCCCAAGAAAGGTCAAAACCCCGTGCAATTTGTTTGGAAGTCAACGTCTGACTGTGATTCGTCAACTGTATTACATTACTTGTCCCAAAGGTTTTGGGCTTCCTATCGAAAAGCCCAATATTTTGAAGTGGGCCACGGACCAGTACAGAAGGCCCACAATGGGCCCACCTGAGTTCTCTCTCTCACTTTAGAGAGAGAAGAAGACAGAGCGAGCTTCCCTCTCCATTGGAAAACTGCGTTGAAGATTTCTTGGGAAGACGAATGGGGATCATCCGAGAGAAGAAGCCCAAATCTTCCTCTTCTCCGTCATCGACGTCGCCTTGCGCCGATCTGAGAGCCGCCTACCACAATTGCTTCAACAGGTAAAGCCGCGAATTGGCGCAGTCAACTGAAAAAAACCATGAATTTTTGAGTTTTCCGATCGTCAGAACCCCCTGGCTAAAACCCTAAACCCCCCCTCAAAATGGCTCCTTTCGGTGCTCTTCAGGTGGTACTCGGAGAAGTTCGTGAAGGGTCAGTGGCAGAAGGAGGAGTGCGTCGCCGAGTGGCAGAAGTACAGGGCTTGCCTCTCCGTAATCCTCGTGATTCTTGCTTTTGCCGAATGCGATTTTCTTTTATGTTGATTGTACTTTGCCCGTGAATTGCAATTTTTTTTTTTCTGTTTGATTTTCGGGGGTGTTGTGAAGGAACATTTGGAGGACAAGCACCTGAGCCGGTTCTTGGAAGCTGAAGGCCTCGACGGCACCGCAAAAGCCGACTCGGCGAATGTGGCGGATGGTGTGGAGACTAATTCATGAGATCAATGCTGTGTCGAGCGATTAGATATTGAACTTGGATGGTGATTTCTTGAGGCAGTCATTTGTCATTTGATTTAGGAAATGATTTACCTGTTTGATTGCTTTAGATATCCAAGTTATTCTAATTCTTCCCAAGCGGTGTCTACTTAATATAGTAGAGAAAGAAGAGGCTGGTTCATGGAATTTGAGGCAGGACAACATTAATGAACAAAGAAGTAGGTGACTATTCATTTGTCACTGCACTAAGCATGAAAATGACGAACTCGATCGAAAGGTCTTGTGCAGAGGTCCAAGGTTATGCTACCTCAGCAATGTCTTTTTTCCATATGATGCAGAGTTCTCTAAACTAGGAATTCTAAAGACATGGTTAGGGGTTTGTAAAACTCATTTCTTTGGCAAAGATTTATTTAGTTAATGGCATTATGTTTATTAAGAGTCTTTTTTTTCTTTATCTGTTTTGTCGACAGAAACCCTTAAGGATCAACATTAGCAAAAAAAAAAAACGGAAAATAAGGATGATTTTGTGAATTGATGCATTAATTCTTTTGCAAGGTCCACTTATGTAAAATAAAAAGGTAGTTGCCTTGGTAAATCCTAGGCCTGAACTGAAATTAAGTGTATCAAGCATGTAGTGGTTTCTGGGTTGGTCTCCTGACTGAGACTTCTGATTTTGTGGCTCCTGAATGAATATTGTGATATCACTTGTTTTTCCTTAAGGGTTTTTGCATTATTTGTGTGCGCCAATAACTGCGGAGAAGAGGAACTGTTATTGGGAGGACATTCACTCAGTGACCACTTAATTTCTTTGCGGATATCCTAGAAATTTTCTTGTGAACTTATGGAACCTTGGAGCACAGCAGCCATGCTGGTGGTGTCAGTAAGCATACAGCAGGAAATCTCTCTCTCAAGGATGTATGGCTTTCTTCTAAATCAGATTAACTCACAAGGCTGGGCGACATGATACTCTAAGGGTTGTGTTGACCATCTGAAGATTCTAGTAGGTAGATAGGCCTTGGAAGTGGGTACAGGAATTTCTTGTTTTGAAATAGTAAATCAGCCTGTTGTATTTTACCCAGGTTCAACCCCAGTCAACTTCTCTTTTCTTTCACTTTCGTTGGTGGAAACGATACATCTCTATGTTACATGACAGTGTTCTAACATTTATTCAACACCTCTAGAGTTTAAACTCGAGAGGATTTATTCTCTCGTCTATTTTCCGAATTGTGACCGGTTTGTCTATGAGGTTCGCTGGTGCTCCTCCCTGCTCCCTTCTTTTCTCCTACTTTGAGGCGTCTTATTGGTGGACCAGATCTGGAAGTGTTTTGATGTCGTGATGGCCTGGAGAAGATTCTATTTGAGGTGAATATTGCACTTTCCTGTTAGTACCATATCCCTTGACAGCAACTTTTTGTTCCACAAACGACGTTGCATGGAGTGTACAGTAACTGCAGCATTCTTTAATCTCACCTATGGAACAGTTTGAAGAGTGAGAGGACCATAGCAGCATCTGCTTACATACGAGTGAAAGCACCGTAGCGGCATCTGCTTACATACGATTCTTCAGGCAGTGGATGTACATATGAGGAAACAACTGTCCATGACCGTAAGCATACCATCGCTAGTCACGGATCATATCCCCTGCTCTTCCTCTGATAATATCTTCTGTTCTTCAACGGTGACTATTGAAGAACATGTCATCCATGCGTAGTGGGTTGTCTCTCCACTGCTTCTGGTCATATAATTTCTCCAATTGAATCCATCTTCTAGCATCTCGGTTCTGATTTTGTTCCGATAGAATGAATTGTCAAATCCTTCGTCCGGTTTTTTCTCCAAATGCTTTTCGGGAACAGGGAATGCGAACTCGTCAGGAGAGAACATCAGGGCTGGAAATTACGTGGAGTCTTCTCTTTTAGGATTTCCATTTGATAGGCATTTAGGGATTAGTGAACGGGCTGAATCAAGTGCATATCATGGCCTCTCCGGTGAGCATTGGTTTTCATTTCGGATCGGATGAACCCGAAAAACATGGAGTGGCTTTAATTTAATATTTCGGATAACAAAAGTCTGCACCGAGCAATGAGAATTTGACTCAAGGCAATGCAATTACAGCAAATCTCACTAAGTCATAAAGAAATGAAATTGCCACATCTACAACGACGCATTTCCAAGCAAAAGGATCACGACGTGCCATTTCAACTTGGTTTTGTTCATGTGAAGATTACGATCCATGAGGATTAAGATCAGGCAAAAGAAGATACGAACAAGTTCAGAATTCAATACATCCACCGACATTCATTCATCAAAAGCACGAGCCAAACATCAAACACATAGCCTACTAAACATAGCACCTGCGCTTCGACCGAAAAAAAGAAAAAAAAAAAGAAAAAAAAACATAGCACCCTGTAAATTCCACGCGCAAAACACAAGAACACCCTTCTTAAAAGCAAAGCACGCCCATCGTTATTCTTCATTCCCCATAAGCATCCTCATCGGCACCCCCGTAGCTCAGCTCCGCGGGCCCACTTCAGGCGATCTTGACCTCGATCGTCTTGGGCTTCTTCGGCTCCGGCGGGGGCAGCTTCTCCACGGTGACGGTCAGCACCCCGTCGCGGCACACCGCCGAGACGGCCTCCGTGTTGGCGTTCTCCGGGAGCACGAACTTCCGCATGAACTTGCCGACCCGCCGCTCCATCCGCAGGTACTTGGCGCCCTCCTTCTCCTCCTCGCGCCGCCTCTCGCCGCTGATGACCAGCACGTTGTCGTCCTCGACCTGGACCTTGATGTCCCCGGAACCGAGGCCCGGCATGTCGACGACGAAGGCGTAGGAACCCGGGAGCTCCTTGACGTCGGCCGGGGTGGCGGCCATGGCGCGGGCGTCGCGTACGTAGGTGCGGGTGGGGGCGCTGGCGGACTTGTCGGCCTCCTCGGGGACGTCCATCAGGTGGTGCAGCGTGGCGAAGAGCGGGGACTCGAGGCCGGTGAGGCGGAAATCCATCGTCGATCGGTGAAACTGAAGGAAGGAGATTGATTAGGGTTTCGAAGGATCGATTCGAAGTGGAGAGCTACTGATCGGAGTTTGGATTGATGAGGGAGGAGGTGGGGAGGGGGGGAGTATTTATAGGTTGGCGGTTTGGGAAATTTCGAGAAGAATCGAGGGGATTAGCGCGGGAGGTTCGAGACGGTTCCAGGTCACTACTGGGATTCCTTCCAGAAGCCTAGAGAGTACTAGAAAATTCTGTTGAACATTCGGTTATTCGGCTGTTGGGAACGGCTTCTGGCTTAGCGTCTAATTTCTTCAATTCGATGATTTTCCTTTGTTTACTATTTAAATCGAACTTAATTATCACTTTATCAGCATTTATCAGCATTATGATGATGTACTCTTTATCTTTCCGAAATTATCATAGACCGTTCTTACCCTTAGTTTTATACGTACGGATATAAGAGAAAATATTCATTGAGCACGCGAGTGACTCGTGACTACTAACATTAGACGTAATTAAAAATTATTGAATTCCATTTCGAGTCATCTCAATTTTAATTTTGATGTGTAAAATTAAATGGCTGATGGTTGAGGTTCCTTTCATTTCAACTTTCAAGTAGGTAACTTTTTGCTAAGGAGGTAATAAGAGTAATCGGTTCCTAATCCAGTCCGGTCCAGTTCTATTTAAGAATCAGGAACTGGACCTAGAGGACCAGTTCTTTTTTTCTTTTTTTTGGGATCGGGGACTAGAATGGGTAATCCTAGGATTGGAAACCGGTCAATTAGCCAAAAAAAAAAAAAGAAATAAATAAAAATACTAGAGTTATTACAATTTTAAGATTTATTGCTATTTTAAAAAAAAAAATTAAAAAATATATCTTTAAAAAAGAATCGGTCTGATTCCCCTTGAAACTAGGAATTGGATTGAAAATCATTAGTTTTATTTTTATGGAACTAAAAACCGGATTGATGTCTCGAGAATTGGACCAAATTGACTAGTCTGATTCGGTTTGGACGGTTCCCCATCCTGATGGTCCAATACGCTCACTCCTGATAAGTAACTTCTCCCATTACTTTTTTGGTTTATAAAAAATTACATCTATTAGAAATTCGAAAACAAATCATAAAAGTCCAAAAAAATTTCCAAAACTTCAAATAATGAAATAAGGCCTTAAATCTGGTCCAAAAAGTGTGTTGACAGCATTTTCGTTAGCTCCGTTTGATTTAAGTGGTGGAAAATTTAACAAGACATTTAAATAATTGATAATTTAGTAAATTTTTTTTTGGTCACGCACACTATATTCAGCTTCGTCAAGAAAACCATTTTCGTGCCATAAGAAAGGCAATTCTTTAGACGTTCTCTTAATTGATTTAGATATCAAAATTTGAAAAATCAAATAAAGCAATATCATTGCCTACGTGGCACAAAGTTCTATTGAAAGTGTCCTTCTTAAGTTCGAAGTTTGTAATCACCGAAGATTGCTCCATTGACTACTATCCCCACATGGTAAGATAAGGTCGGGAGTTTGATTCTTTATTTTCTTAGAAGAGGGTCAGGAGGCTAGGAATGGAGACATTTAATTTCAAGTGTGAAGTTCGAAATTTATGCTTTAACAAAAGGTTGGATAAAAGTCCGATTGAGAGTTGAAATAGGAGAGATAATTTAAAAAAAAAAAAAAAATATCATTGTTTATTCTGGATTTTTCAGTCACTCATTGATTGCATTTTTTGGACATTTTTTTTTTTAAGATTTGGTTAATTTTTATCCTCAATTTTAGAATTTCTAATGTATAGCTTTTAAAAAATTAAAACATGGATATATGTAAGATATCGTACACATTCTAGTGGTTGCATATTGAGATCAACCAAATCAATCACAGCAGAAAAATTTCCAAGGAAATGGACATGATTGTTCCTCTGTTGACTTTCCTCTGTCCAGATTCTTGAGAGCAGCCTGCAGCATACTTCTCTTCACCCTCAATCCATCACAGTATTCTCTCTCCGGCAAGCAACGTATCATTTCCTAAATCTCCAGTCATGAGATGAGAATCATACAATGCACAGCACACTTAGAATCCATCACAGTATTCTCTCTCCGGCAAGCACACGTTTCTTCTCTCCCAACTTTTGTTCTTTACTCTGTCTATCTGCAGATTCTTCTCGGAGAAAATTTGCATTGGTTGAGAGAGAATTTCGCGCGACATCTTGTTGATTTCTTAGTGATGTTGCCGTAGATGCGGGTCATATCGACCGAACCATGTAAGCCTAGGAAGTCTGAACTCTGGTTCTGCCGCAGGTTTTTCCATAGGAGACGGGAGGCAAAGCACATGTTACCTTTGCCCATGAATAAGCTTGGCATGTGAAACTGGGGGTTTTGATGAGTTCTCATTGGGCTTTGCTTATTTCCTTCGGTTAAAAGAAGCAAAAGCTAGACATTTCTACTCTTTTGATCTGAAACATGCGCTGATTGTGTTGGTGAAGCAGAAAGCCTATGGAAGGATTAAGGAAGGAGGGTTTGTTCGACTTCAAGAATCCGCTGGTTCTGCCGGAGAATCCCACGAGGGATGAGTCGGTGCATATCGATCCGGTGTCGGATTGTAGCATCTACAGAGTCCCGAAGTCGATACGCGATGGGTACGAAAAGGCATTCGGCCCTCGATTCGTTTCGCTCGGGCCATTTCACCATCACATCAAGGATCTGCAAGCATCGGGGCACAAGCAAAGTTACTACGATGACTTCCTGAGAGAGAGCAAGCTGAGCGTGCAATACCTGTCCGAGTTTGTCAAGGGAAGGGAAGAAGCCATTCGCAAGTGCTATGCAGAGACAATCGTGCTAAACAGCGACGATCTTGCAATGTGTATTCTACAGGACGCCATTTTTGTCATCGAGATCTTATTGAAGAACAGAGATCGCAGCTTAGTAGGCGACAACGACCGGATATTCAAAAAGCCGTGGCTGATTCACGACATCAAATTCGACATGTTGAAGATAGAAAATCAGATCCCTTTCGCCATCCTTGAGGACCTCTTGGCACTGCATCAATCAACCAGAGAGTCTGATGATGAAAGGCTCTCTCTTGGTGTTCTCACACATGAATTCTTCAAGTTGCAGTTATGAGGCATAACAGAGATAGCATATGACTTTGCCAAGGTCTCCTCCATGTACTCAAGGCACTTTGTGGACTTGCTCAGAAACTATAATTCGCCATCGGTGATGCCGTCGTGGCCTAAGAAAGATCTCAAGAGTCTAGCCACCCCTAGCGTGATGGAGCTAAGCCAAGCTGGGGTCAAGTTCCACGTTGGTTCGGGGAAGAGTTTATTCGACGTGCAATTCTCCAACGGAATGCTTGAAATCCCGAAACTGAACATATACTTCGGAGCAGATGTACTATTCAGAAATCTCATCGGCTTTGAGAAATGCAACTACCGCGAGAACTACATTAACGACTACATCATCTTCGTCGGTCTCCTTGTTCACTCTCCGGCGGACGTGGAGATGCTGGTGGAGGAAGGAATTATCGGCATCAGTACATGGGACAGCAGAGAAGTTTTTGGGCTCATCAAGAGCCTCGTGAAAGGAGCGAGGTTCCTTCCAAAGGATTTCTACTTCTCTGGTCTCTGTGCCGAGCTGAACGAGTACTACAGAATCCCTTGGCACAGGTGGAAGGCAACGCTGAAGCGAGACTACTTCAACAGTCCGTGGTCCATCATATCGGTCATCGCAGCCGTCATTCTTCTCGTGCTCACTACGGTACAGACAGTGTTCTCTGTTATTTCTAAATAGATCCTGTCCAATTTGAAAGTTCAAACGCACCTACACGCTCTGTTTTTGGCGGTCCCCTGTAGTCAACTTTACTTCTTCTAAGCAGATGAACACAAACCTCAATAATGTAAAAGGACGAGTATCTGAATATCTCAGAAATCTTTCTTTTATAGTCATTTCAATGTAGAATGAGGATTTGTCCCTCACATCAAATTTTTCTGCGTCGTGATGTTTCTTCTGTACTTTCCACGGCTAGCAAATCAATTCAGATTAGCCATACAACTTGAAATTTCAAAAAGAGTAATGGAAGACGAGCTACGGAGTCTCAGAATAGACTCGTGCAAAAACTCACTCGATACAGTGTTGGCAGAGTATCGTATGTAATGATGACAGAGACAGGACTTTTATACATCAATTCTAAGGAGCCCACCTTCATCAAGAAATTAGAGTTCATGGTGCACGTTCTCTTCTACAACAGGTGAAGCTTCTCGCTCCTTTAGTTTCGAGCGCCCATACTTCCTCGAAAACCAACGAACCATTCGAACGACGTTACCTAGGAAGACGATCCCCATCAGGCATAGCCACAGAAACACAGAAACTCTAGTCACGGTGTTCAGAACCCCTCTGTTATCTTCCGGTGTCATATGTATCCACGCGATGAAGTAGGTAATAGTAAGTGCAGTGATAGCGATCCACATCGTCACCATCTGGGTCCACATCCACCTCCTTCTTTTAATAGGGAGTCCACTGACCACGAGCAGAATTATGCTCAGTGAAGAAAGAAATGCGAGCGTGTTGAAGATCATGAACTGCCCATATGCCTGCGGGAGAGCGGTGGCCATCACGGCCATTCCCACATGGTGCGATTTCTCCGTGCCATTCTTCGCAGGGTCTGCTGTAAAGTCATCCTGCCAGAAGCCTCCAGGTGGTGATAGCGTGGCTTGGAATGCCACTGTCGCAATGAGTGAAGCCACCACGATCAGGGCACTTCTTTTTCTGCCCAGCCAATCTGTCTGTTTGCGAGCCTTAACCGGTGGTTTAATATCACTGTTCTGTTTGATATAGGGCTGTGCTATTGGAATGGATTGGATTGTGTCGCGACCCAAAGATGTTTGATACATTATCGAAGCTCCGGCTCTCTGTAGGAGCTGCTTGATCTCCATATCTCTCAAGTCTCTTGGACCTTGTGATAAGACATCCAGTGCTGTAAATCCCTTCACATTTTGGACGTCTACTGCAATGTTGGTGCTGGAGAGCAAATACTTAATGATCTGCAAAATTTTCAGCCATTCGTTTTTAGAGAAAGGTAAACACCAACATATGTTAATCAAAATCACGAGTCTCTCTGTCATAGTGCCAATTCAATCAATTGAATGCTTTGGACAAAAGATACTGTAAGCAGAATCTTCAAGTTTATGCTAAGGATAATGTCCCCATAATGCTAATCCCAAATATGGACCAACCCATAGTTTTCATGTTCCAGTTCATATTACTGCGGAAACAACACAACTTGGATAATCACATTGCACAACCCATTTATCCATAAAGAGCTTCATTTTTTGTATACGCCTTAAAAATCTTCACTTGATAACATAGGGAAGTTATGTGCACGTGTTACCTGCACTTAAGTATTTGCTGTTGCTTGCAAAGTTGAGTTCAGCATTAGCAGTTGTCCATAAGACTTATCAGTTCAATGTTGCCATTTCAGGCAGTAGATTAAATTGATAGAATCATATCTGATCAAGTGCATCAAGACATAGCAAAATCTCCTCTAATCTTATTTCTCCAGTGCTCAGTACCATGTAAACTAAAGGACCACCTAAAAAAACAACCAAATCCTCAACTTTCTTTCTCAAAAAAGAACAGATTACCCTGCCCTAAGTGAATGCCAATTTAGGAGTTTTATTCATTTCATGCCTTATATTCATGTTCCCATTTGAATTGCTAATCAACTTCTCATGATATTATCAAGCAGATCAATGAAAATCATATCAATTCACATAAAATTAGATCCTAATTGCGCTGCTTCTTCCTCAGTACATCGCATTTCAAATGATGTCCTGTTAGCAGATCATCTCCAGATTTACTCTCTCTCTCATTGCGTTTTCAGTCAACTCAACTCAGCTATGTTTGACCGAAAGGGGGCACACATGAACCTGCAAGCAAATTCTGAACTTCCTATGCTAAAACAAGCAATTCCCACTTCCTAGCGTCATCAGCTCCACTTCCAATTCAATTTCAAGCACATCAAGTCAAATCAAGAACGCTAAGAATCACACACATAAAACCACCAAGAAGAGAAAACCAGCTTTCTCACCTCCAATTGCTTCCTGGCCACAGCAAGATGTAAGATCGTGTTCCCATCCTTATCTCTACAACCCACGAACTCATCGTTCCTCCCAACGCAGTCCACCACCACCTTCAACGCCTCCATCCTATTGCTCTTCACGCAGAGGTGAAACGCGCTCTCCCCCTGACTCGTCACCACCCGGGCCGACTCGGGCTTGGCCCGGATCAACTCGGCCATGACCTCGGCCCTCCCTTTGATGGCGGCCAAGTGCAGAGGCGTCCTCCCCTCGCGGTCCCACCGGAGGCACCCGTCCGGGTCCACGGCGAGGAGGGCCCTGACGATCTCCACGTCGCCCTTCGCGCACGCCACGTGGAGGGGCAGGGAGCCCCGCGAGTCGGGCTCCTTGGCGAGCTCCGGCTTGTGGGTGAGCAGGTGTTTGGTGAAGGACGCGTGACCCGAGAGGCAGGAGACGTGCAGGGCCGTGCCGTCGGGGGACGAAGAAGTGGGCTTGTGGAGGATCTGGGGGTCTTGCAACAGCAGGTCTTGGAGGGCCGCGAGGTCGCCTTTCATGGCGGCTTGGAGCTTGTTCATGGCGCTTGACGCGTGCTTCTCGACGCGAGGGAGGCCCACGAACTGCATCATATCGGCGGAGGGGGAAGAGGGGGAGGGAGAGGGCATGGATGGCGTTTCATCCTGAAGAAGAAGAAGAAAGTAAAAGGAAGCTGGGAGGACCCAGGTCTGGAATAATGGCGTTGACTGCGCGTTCCTCACCTTTGGTGGAGGGCCCGCCTCAAGAATATCATTGCAGAGGGAGAATGGTGGATCATCATCATCTGGTCTAAGAATTCGAGGAAAACAAGAATTACTGGTTTGGAAGGTTCTATAGGAAGGTGAAGTTGTCAAATGAAATCTTGTTGAGAGCAGGACTTGCTGATTGGCTGGCAGCAATCGAGATTGCTTTTTTTTCTTTTTTGTTCATTATTCTTTTATAGATGGCAAGCCAAGTCCGGCCGCCCATCTTGGACCAGAGTACAGAATGACCAACTCTGGTCAAAATCTATTAAAGAAATCATATTGTCAAAAAAGTAAAATGTGGCTCCCACCTGCTTGTGAATTTTTCAGTCATGGTATAATCCCATCGTGCAAAACCAGTCTCTTTTTTTCTATTTGTAGATCAATGAAACCCAAATTCTAATTGTAGATCGCTACATTGAAGCACCAAAAAGAAGAAAAGAAAGGAAAAGGGAAAAAGAAAGGAAAAGAGGAACACTTGCTTTCATCTAAGGATAATGAGGAAAACATCGCTTGAAGCAACCTTCTTGTTTGATCCTCATGCTGATCAGATTCATCAGATCGCTACTGTCTATGAAAATTAATCTCTCTCTCTCTCTCTCTCTCACACACACACACACGGACGGGTCGCCAAAGGCAAGAAAAAGGAAAAAAAGGGATATTCCGAGAGAGTCATGATACTTAAGATATCTGCAAATGAAACAGCGTGAATTGTGCATGTAAATGATAAACAATATTCACCTTACTGAAGCAACCTCACTAAGTTTGTCTAGTTCATTGTTTTTAGCATCTTCTTGAAAACTAAGGTTTGTCTTTAACAATATATTTACTCGACTGCTACAAGTAGCACGTCATACTCTTTTTTGAGAACATGATCATTTGATTCACAAAATCCAACTCTATATCAGGATCCGCAGTTGCAAGTTTAGGCCCTAGCGACTGAAATATCCAATATAGGACCATAGAAAACTTGCCCACATCGATTTTGTATGTCATGGTACTTTATTTAGGCCACTCCACTCCAATAATGTTCTCCGTGGCAGAAGAGACTTTCTATCTGCTGAAAAACTCAAGAATCATACAGTAGCCACTGCTATCACATTGATCGAACTAGGTCTGCAAACGCAAAGAAATTGTCAATTCAGTGCTATATATGTGATCGACATTCTAATCTTTCAAAATCTTTTGTCGGTATATAGGTTTAATAAGATGAATCTTAAATTGATGATAAGCTTTTTGCTTATGGTAGGCAGACATCATGCATATACAAAGTCAAACGAAACAGGTCTCATCGATCAGCCGCATCTAGAGCATCTCATTGGTAGGTTCTCCTCCATGAAATTTCAAGATTGATTTCAGACCGCCAAGACAATTAGACAACCAAGTTTGGGTAAACCTGCATCTGGTTTTTGACTTCTTTCTCCAGAAATATGAATTATTTGTGTCCCATGATCTTAGCGTCTGATACTTGAGTAGTCTGCATGACACTATCACACGAAACAAATTAGATCTTGTCTTGTATTTTTAATTGTGACAATCAATGGGGTAATCTCTGGTGGTGAGTTTCCTTGAGACTAGAGGACAACTATGCATTTGATGTGAAGTTTTGCATTAGCATATCGTTGGTCATGCATGCATCTATTTGTCCAAGTGATTAGCCTGAAAACTAGCAATTCTGGATGTGCGTACTTGAATCCGCATAACTTTTTAAAATCTCACGATGGGAGGTGCCATACACTTTTGAAGGTGAATGAGTTCTCTTTTAATGGAGGCAGCTTCCCATCAGTTCCAGGTCTAAGTGACAATATTGTCGGAACAAAGCTAAAATTTGTTGCTATTGCACGGTGATTAACAGCTCCTTCTAAGACAGTAATGACGAAACCCTGCCAATTACTAGTGCAGCTGATAATTTTAAGTTTTTGTCCTTGGAAGTTCTTTCAGTATTCAATCAAATGATGATCCCTTTGTTTGTATTGCATCTACTAGTAACGAGTCTAATAAATCTTGGATTTTGGAAGCTTGCTTTGGAGAGGGACCACTATATTATAGATGAAGCCAAATATTTTTAGGGGTTTTTTTTGGTCTTTTCTATTAGATTTGCTTTTAGGTTAAAAGTGATATCTTTAAATTAGTGATGGTAAGATGCTAGCCGTCAAGATGCTGAAAAAAAAATAGAGAGGCAAGATAAAGAGAGAAGAAAAAAGTGAGTTTTTTTTCTTTATGAGGGTTCTCAATTTTTTTGTGCCCTGATCTTGAGAGAAGATTATCGTTGTACTCCAATTTTTCCGAAATCTAGTGGATTCGCAGAGTGCCTCTGCGTGGAGACGTAGCCTAGTTTTGGGTGAATTTCATTAACAAATTTTTTATCATGTTCTTCTGATTTTGTTATTTTATTATTATATTCTGCTTGGCGATTTGTTTGCAAGCGTTATTTTTCTGGAATCGACGTGCGATTTCGTAACAATGGTTTCAGAGTGTGGGTTGGCTAATCGAGAACATTTGAGGGTTTTTCAGTAACGTTCAATTGAAAGCAAATAGTATGGCAAAATATAAAATCATAATCAATAAGTTCGATGGGTAGGATTTTGGATGGTGAAAATTACAAATCAGGATTATCTTTATTAAAAAGATCTCTATGCACCACTTGAGGGTTGGAAACCGAGATGGCGGAAGTGGATCCAACCACAAAAGTCGGATGGAAATTTTTTTATCGAAAAGCATTAGGTGCGATCCAACCCGCCATCGTTGTATCGGATTGCTGCCGAGTCGTGCTACAGTCCCCCCCTTCCATCCCGACGTCGTCCCCAGCAAACTAGCCATAACCCTTGGCGGTGCTGGGTTGCTACCGTTCCCAGACGTCCTATCGCAACCCCCGACACCGTCCCTGACGACTCGTCGAGACCCCCTATCGTGTTGGGCCACTGTCGCACCTCACACCGCCACCGTGCCATTGCTTGCTGTGTCACCACCGTTGTTGTGTCACCACCTTGCGACATCCTAGCCATGCTTCATCGGTGTCGTGAAGACAAGAGAAAGGAGAGAGGTGCTTGCCTGGTCAGAACTGGGTCGGGCGAAACCCCCATCTGGGTAGGGTTCTTCCCCCTCCCCCCCCCAATTTCAGGTCTTTTGGGCCCAGTTGTGTGGGCTGCTTTTGTGCATAGATGGGCCTGGGTTATTTCATGGGCTTGGACGAACAAAAGAAGAGGAGAAAAAGGAATCCAGGCCGGGCCCTCCAGAACCAGTCGCTATCGAGTCGGGTCGAACCCAACCAACCCAGGGACTCGACTCGGGTCACCTTTTAATATATTAATATATTATAATAAATAATATTTTAAATTAAAAAACAAACAAATAATTTATTTTCAAAAAATAAAAACAAAAAATATCCCATATTTTCCCAAAAAATCCGAAAAAAAGCCAAAAATTATTTATATTTTCAGAAAAAAGATAAAAATCCAAAAAAAAAAATGCTTTTTATGTCAAGAAAATGAGAAAAAGACCCAAAAAATGTTTTTCTTCCACAAATGCATGGAAAACCCCTCAAAAATCCAAAAAAGTCTTAGGGTTTAAATAATATTAGGTACTGCAAGGGCATTAGTGATTAACTAGTGTAATCAAGTCCTCGATCCTAATTTCTCTGGTTGCGCAGGAATGAGTATTTCTCCCGATATTTCACTTGAGTTTCTAATCAACCCACCTCAAATCGATTAGTGACAACTCCATTTTAAAATTAATTTACAGGTTAAAAACTTGGAACATTAAGTCGTGAATTGGTGGACTTGGAAGAGTCCAAGCTAAGCCTAATAGACATAGCTGAACCATTAGCCTCCGCAGGCGCCCGCCCTGATCGGGCACCGAAAAAAGAGGTCGCGACAATATGGATTATCAATCAATGGAAAGTAATTACTGATACAATACGAAGAAATGGGAAACACATATATGTGGAAAGAAACCAATATTTCAAGATTAAAGTACATGGCTGATAAAGCAGTGTTGAAATATTTCTAAAACAACCAATTATGGGTATATTGGTAAGAAGGCTATTTTCTTGATATAATAGTAAACCACAGTGAAAAGCTAAAGCAAATTAACAAGAAATCAAGAAGAGATAACATAATCATCACTCATACTAGACATACAAAGCGCAAATATCGAAAGGGTTCATCAACATTATTCTGCAACTCACGTATAAAGGCAAATAAAGAGATTGCAATGTCTCATATCACATAAATCTGTACTGAGGCAACCGAATGCATCTTCATCTTGGCGATAAGAGTGACCGATCCTCCTCCATTGAAGTCAGCTTTACTTCTGCTTCCAATTGCATCAACATGGGAATCGAACTCGAAACACAGATTGATCCAGTTCTAATGCGATCAATCTTTTCTTCATTTTGCTGGATTTGTACCTTCCATGAAATCCTAAGCATCTTTTTGCCAAGTTAGACATTGCAATAATTTATTTGTTCCCACCATGGTCTAATACCTCCTTATCAAGAACATCAAACAAGTGAGTCTCCTCCATCAAAATGATGAAGTACGAGGCTAGATTTCTGCCCTCTTCTGCCTTTAGTTGAGAAATAGCTTTTTCTCTAGTTAGGAGCTCAACAAGGACAACCCCAAAGCTATAGACATTGCTCTTGTCCGTAAATTGACTTGTTTGGTAGTACTCAAGGTCCAAGTATCTGAGGTTCCTTGCACCATTGTGGTCAAGTGTGTTTGGTCAATGGCAATTGATTTGGAAGCTCCAAAATCCGACACTTTGGCTCGATATTTTTCATCCAAAATTATATTTGATGATTTGATATTGCGATGATAAACTGGCATGGCAGTAGTAGAGTGAGAATATGAAAGAGTCCCTGCAACTTCACTAGCAATTCTTAACCGTATTTCCCACAAGACTAGAAATGCTCTATCTGGATTATGAAAATATTGGTATAGAGTCCCATTGGGGACAAATTCATATACTGGAATAGGGACTTCACTCTCCAGAAAAAATCCTAATAGCTTGACCACATTTCTGTGATTGATTTTAGAGAGAACAACGATCTCATCGACAAACTATTCGACTTGTCTTATGTCAATAACTTATGATTTCTTGATCGCAATTTTCGTTCCGTCTTTCAAAATTCCCTTGTAAACAGTTTCTTGACCACCTTGATTCGTTTGTAGCCGTGTCTAACTCCGTTGAGGTGAATAACTTGCCTTCCTCCACTTGATTGTCTTCAATAGAAAATAAGCGTTGTTGCAACAGAATTCTGCCATTACGTTTGAAGAATGTTTGTTTGAGCTTTGGCTCACGCCTTCTTTTGCTGTATTTGTACAACTACCAACAAAGCAAAAGCAACACTATGGCTACGATACCCGTCCTCCCCCGTGTCAAAAGAAAAAAAAAAGCCGGAGGGGGAATTGCTGCGTAACCAATTTTCCACTCATCGTCAACTTTAGCTTCCACTAATTGGAACAAATGCTTTCATGCTTTGAAGAGAGAGAAACAAAAAGGAGGCTTTGCTCAACAAAATAATTCAAAAATATTATGCATTATTTATGGGTAAGAAACAAAGATACAATCAAATAGTTAAATGCATCGACTATGAAATACAAGAAAGATTATCTAAAAGATCATAAACCTATTATATGGCAGCCAAATCAATTTTAAAATTTTCAATCGTGTCAATTTAATCTTAAATCCTTTGACAGCTTGCCAATTTAATCATAAATATTTTAATTGTGAAAATTTAGTCCTAAACATTTTAAAGATCTGCCAATTTTGACTAGAAATTACTAACGTAGCGGTCTAATTAGCATTAGCCAACGCCGACATAGATAATTTTTGTAATTTTTGTAATTTTTGTAATTTTATGAATTTTTTCTCTTTTTCTTTTCTTTTTCCTCTGCAAGCCATCGTTGGGCCCATCAATAGCTGGTAGAGGTCACTAGTCTTGCTCCTTGCCCGAGGCTGATTGGGATGGCTCTCGCCTAAGGCCAGTAGAGGGAAAAAGGGAAAAAGAAGAAAGAAAAGGAAAGGAAAGGAAAGGAAAGGAAAGGAAAGGAAAGGAAAGAGGAGAATTCAAAATATTACAAAAATTATCCATGTGCATCGGTGATTTCCAATCAAAATTGGGCAGAATGACTAAATTGACAAATCGTTAAAAGATTTAGGACCTAATTAGTAAATCATTAAAAGTTTTAAGATTAAATTGATACAATTAAAATGTTGACAGCCATACAATAAAATTAGGGTTAATACTCGAAAAATCCCAAACCCAGGTACACTTGTGACAAATTTACCCAAAATTATTTTTTGACCACCAAAAACCCCAAACCGGTATACCTTTGACAAATTTACCACAAACTGGTACACTTGTGACAAATTTACCCTATGTTAGTTTTCGTTAAATTTTATTCTCAAATTATTAAGTTAAATGGAACGTGACAGTTAACCAGTATACCAATTTAAGATTTTACGCTCCGTTTGTCACAGTTTACAATTTTTGTGATTTTTTTGTGGTATTAATTCAATTTAGCAGAGGGTATATTTGTCATAAATTTACCAGTTTAGGGTTTTTTGCAGTCGAATAAATTAGTTTGGGGTAAATTTGTCATAAATGTACCGGTTTAGGGTTTTTTTATAGTCGTCGGGGTAAATTTGTCACGGGTTTACCAGGTTTGGGGTTTTTCATGGTCAAAAAAATAGTTTGGGATAAATTTGTCACAAGTGTACCAGTTTGGGGTTTTTTAGGGTATTAACCCATAAAATTATGACTTTTTGGACAACTAAAAAAAAAAAAAAAAAAACACATGCAAATCCAGAATTCATTCAATCACCTTCTTCACTCCGCTTACGCCCCCCGCCCCCCAACTTAAAACTAACGCCTCATGTTGGACAAGTTTCTTTATCCCATCACCCTTCTCCCGATAATGTCAAGTTTAGAATAAAAACAATCCAAAAGCAAAATTCATGATTGTGAGGAGATGGAGACGACGTAAAGAGGACAGGGACCAAAGAATGTGTCACAGGTAATGAAAAATGATAATATTGGCGTGCTAGAATTGTGTAAATATTTAAATCTAACGGCGTGCCAAATTTGGGATTACTGTCAAAGTCAATGTTCTATTTTGGCTAGTTTGAAATCTTGGGCCATAATTGGGTCAATCTCTACAGTTTGTGCGGTGTTAAGCTGTGCTTTACTATGTAAACGCTTCACAGTTAAATGTGGAAAGAACACATCCAATATCACTTAAACTAGAAAATCTTTAGGGGGAATAAAGAACGAAGAAAAGTAAAAGAGGGCTAGGCATATCCACTCCTCCCCCTGGCCTGGATGTGAAGCATATATATTTTGCCAAATCTCGGCCACAAAATCCATTGATCATGGGTTTTGACTAATTTTATTTGGGAATAGCAAGTAAGGATATCCTCTTGGATCGATAAAATAGCCATCCCCAAGCGTAAGTCTCAACTAGTTTCCACCAGCACAAGTCCTCGGCAATGTGCCACCAACCGCTTTTACGACCACCACCTTTGCCCCCCTTTCTTTCTAAAAGTCAAAATGGAGGATGCTCACCTCTCCCGTGACAACAAATTTCTGGTTGCCTGAGACAGGTGACCTCCCTCCCATCGAATACCGAAGGTCACACACATAGTAAAACTGAGCGCTTTCATGCACAGTACTGATTAATATTTGCGATGTGATCTCAATTGTTGGTAAATGTCTTTACATTTACCCAAAGCCTAAGGTCACCATGTGTTTTTGACGCTCAAAGAGTACAGACATCGACATGAGGGAACTTAAATCTATTTTTGAATTTTAAGGAAGCTCAATTGTAATGTACTTAGTAACACGTGATGTGCTCAATGGATCATATAATCTCATTTATCTTCCGCATAAACTTTGGTGAGAAGGATGCAGAAAGTTTCATTTTGAATTTTCCAAGCAAGGGAAATAGTGGAAGAAAAATCGAGCGAATTGTGAATAGTTAATTTTCTCCTACACAATAAAGAAATCAAATTATAGATCCTAGCAATAAGCTAACACAGCATGTTTTTTGAGTTAGGCACTCTAAGTAAAATGAAAGAACTTACCAACCAAAATCTCCATCAATTGTGATGGATTAGAAGTGCACTCTTGTCCATCTCCACCGCCTTTCTTGCCATTACCATGATAACCCTTTGGGCATGAACATGCGTAACTCCCATCAACATTATGGCATTTTCCTTGACATGGGTTCTTCTCTGATCCGCACATTCATCAATATCTTCACAAATTAAACATACACATCAGATACAAAGTGCAAGATAAAGAAAGTTGATTTTATCAACGTACCTTGACAACCATTCACAAGGTAAGAATTACCTCGGTAACCTACTTTACAAGTGCACTTGTACCCGGATCCATTTTCAGCATCAGTGCAAATGGTGTTGTTGGTGCACATGTAGCTCCTACTGCTCTTCTTGGCGTCCTTGCATGTTTGATTCCCTATTGACTAGTCAAGAACTAAAGTCAATTTGTTAAATTTAAGCTGCTTAAGATTGCTAATTGAGAAGTTGTAGGAGCCAATTTCGGCGACAAAGGCATAACTACAAGGAAATCGTCCAACTATCTTTTATTTTGATTATATAACTCCAACGTGCATGTGTTTAGGATGTAGACGAATTATTCCTCACTGGTGATCCACCTGTCACTATGCTATTTGGGTAAGGATTGCCTAGTAGTGTGGCTAACTTAATAGCTTGCATTCTGCAGCCACGTTCATTGCCTTGCAAGGTAATCAATTTCTAGCAGATGTACTAGAGTAGTGTTTTTGGGAGTGTATTAAGGCTTTTCGTGGAACTACATAAAGAACGGGTCTCGTGGTGATTTGGGTGTTCTGTGCTCCGACCCAAGTGGGGATGGATAGTCGGACACTGAGCAATGTTGGCATCTTGACCTAGAGTACAGGTGTGGGATGTACCCACCCTAGGCTTCGTAATGGTAGGTTCGATCACATAAGGCCAATACTCATCAGTCATATTTTTTTTGCCGTTAAAATAAGACTGACTTTTAGTACACAAATCTCATTAAGATGGTCACCTTGAGACTCGAAAGTCTCAATATTAGTTTAGCTTTTTGATCCACGAGATCACCTTGACTTGTAAATGTAGAGAATGCTTACTTCACCAAAAATTAGGATATCACATCAGCAAAGATTTATTCATATCCTTCAAATAACAATATGCCTAAAGAATGACAATGTTTCCAAGAGGGTGATAGAAGAAAATATGAAGGTTTTCTGGAAGTTCACCACCATTTTATTAGAGGTTTTCATCGCCTCTTATAACTGAAGGCAACGGCATTACATGAATTGCTTAAGGCCTTAAATGGCCAACACATACGACCAATTTTAAAAAATACATCTTGGGAATAGATTGCCTTATACAAGATGGACGGTTTTAAAGTGACACTAGCACAATAAACTAGAAAGATTTTTGCATATTATTTCAAAGCATAAAGCTCGCCCATTTACAATCTGGCAAAATTCCTTCACTTATTGGTAGGTTCATGGTGCACAACTATATGAGGGTTCTCCAATGAGTCACTGTATATATGATACGTGCTATCTAGATAAAATATGTCTATCCAAAGTCTCAAGGGTCTTGAGAGAAATAAATTGACCCTGGTTGATTGTGCTTTTGTTCTTCTAGAGCCTAGTAGATTGCATCTCTAGTGGCCTCATGTGCTTGGAAATAGCACCTCAACATTCCTTCTTCATGTGCACTGGGCCATAAGAATTTTGGAACAGATCGATTGCATTCGCAGAGGATGCACTGGACTTATATGTATTGTCCACTAATTCCTTGAAAGCTGCATCCATAGGACCGAGGCAATTTTGGTACAGGACATGGACAACCTATCTAGCTTGCTGGTCGTCCAACGAGCTGTTTCCATTTTTTCTATAAAGATAATGGTAGCGTGAACTTCAGAATTTAGGGCTTTGTATGGCACCCCTCGACGGCCCCCGATCTGATTGGGGTCGCCACAGTTCGCTTACCATTAATTTGACGTAATAACATGTTACTCTGATACCATTTCAATTACATCGGGTCCATACAACCATGGGGGTTTACATCTTTTAGATCGGTCCCTTGTGCAGTTCATATACGGAAGCACATCCAACAACTCCATTCCCTATATTCAGAAAACGATGCACACCTACTAAACATTTATAAGTAAAAGCTGTACACTTTTATTTACTTAAACCGGATGGACATCATTCATCGGTACATCAAAATGCTATAGTTTTCTATACTTGGCTATATTTCAAAAGATGACCGACATCTCTTCCAACAATCGTATACTTAAAGTCCATCAATCGGTGTCGGTGTCCAAAAGTTCCTTCCTTTACTATCCTCCTCCTCATCATATCTAACCACCTGATTCATCTAACAGTGGCAGTGGCAGCGGAGATATCTTATCTAGTCTGAAATGTTGGTTCCCAAATGGGTGAATACAGCCACTCAGCAGGTAAAGGACCCAATAACCACTTAATGCATCACACAATACAATCATAACAATCATAGCATAACACATGTCATTCATGCATCCATACATAACTTACCTTGAAGCCATGCATGTGTCATCACACCACATGTACATAAATCCTCATATAACCTTCACCATCATGTCATACATATACCATAATACCATAGGTGCACATACATCCATGCA
Source organism: Eucalyptus brandiana (assembly GCA_014182725.1). Lineage (NCBI taxonomy): Eukaryota > Viridiplantae > Streptophyta > Magnoliopsida > Myrtales > Myrtaceae > Eucalyptus > Eucalyptus brandiana. Next base: position 38,588,667 of record CM024670.1, read on the forward strand.
CTCACCATCATCATGTCATACATGTACCATCATGCCATAGGTGCACATATATCCATGCACTCATTATCATGTCATATATGTACCATCATGCCATATGTGCACATACATCCATGCACTCACCATCATCATGTCACACATGTACCATCATGCCATAGGTGCACATACATCCATGCACTCACCATCATCATGTCACACATGTACCATCATGCCATAGGCACATACATTCATGCACATACCATCATGCATCCATGCACTCATCATAATTATATCACATGTACCATCACGCATAATTCAATTTCAATTTCCCAATTTCATTCTTTCATTTTGGGCCGCCACATTTCTCTTTCCCAGGACCAATATTTGTATTCCACATTTATCACTCGCACCCAATCCTGGCATCGCGATAACCATCCGACACAATACCTGTCGGGCATCCGGCACAATACCTGCCAGGCATCTCGCATCCTAACTAGCATCACGAGGCATCCCCCCGGGCACAAACCTCCGGGGTTTCCGGAATTACGTACCGACATACCACCAGGATTTCCCCCTCCTCTGGAATTACGTACCGTATACCACCGGGCATCTCGAAACTCCCGAGAACCCTCCGGAATTACGCCACTATGCCACCGGGCATCCGGCACCCCCACTTTCCGGGCATCCTGACACTCCTGGGGCATCGTCGGCTCACACCTCCGACGGTCTTCTCATCACCACAATGCATATTCCCATACATCTCATTTTCAATTATAGCTCAATTTCAACATGGCATATGATGTGATGGCAAACAAGATCATTTTCCTCATTTGATTCTTACATGCATGTCCAATCATCATCATACATGCAGCAAGATACAATTACTTATGACAATACAATTCATGGGGTCCATATAACATAGAATAATCCATATACTAGGTCTTTTTGAAATTTACCAAATTCCAGCTTACACAATTTCGGAAATCATGTAAATTAAATATCCATATGATCTTCAAAAATCATACAATAAGAGCATGTAATATATAAGACATAAAGGTAGCAATTTCATGAAGAACACATGCCCAAAAGAGCTTCACACAAGAAGATATAGCTCACATAATACAGCATGCAAAATTCGGATAAAATCAGATTGTGCAGTTCTTGAAATATTTCGATTAAAATACCCGAATGACCTCCAAAAATTAAGAAATTTTACCGGGTGATAGTCAAGATCCTAAGGTAGATTTTTGATGAAGACATATAGGCCAGATTCTCTCTAGATAATTTACTATAGACGGTGGAAGCTCCTGTTCCTAGTACCGAACCATCCAGTTTAGCTATCTCCGGAATATCGAGTTTTCGCCTACTTATCCCTCTTCGTTTCCTCTGAAATTTTGATATGTTTTGCCTCAAGAGGTCCCCTGAAACTTTTTTTAAGGGATATAAGTGAAATTTTCAAAGAATAGTCACCATATAGGCCTAAGAAGTCTCAGGTGTCCAGTACCGTATTTCCAGATTTACCGTCCTCAAAAGAAAATCGTTTCACTAGGCTAAACTTGCTCGTTCTACCTCAAATTTGAGTATGTTAATATTCAGGATGTTCTCTACAACTTTCGTGAGGAAGTCGAAGTGAGATTCTCGGTAAAAAGTGACATGCAACACACAAAACCACCAAGAGGTCGACAAAACAGTTCCAGATCTGGCGTTTTCAAAGAAGAAGGGTTTCACCCCTTAAAAATCAACCATTTTGTCTCAAATTTTAGTATGTTATACTTTGAGATGTTTTATACAACTTTTGTGAAGAATTCAAAGTCGAAATCCAACTCAAAATCCAGATGCAAGCCTCTACAAAATTCTGGGTCAGGTGGCACACTTAAAAACAGAACACATTTTCAATAACAACACACTCAAGTTGTGGTTTCTCACACCCTAAACATCCGAGATTCACCACCATTCAAACACACAAGCAAGAGTAGAATATAGATCCCAACTTGCCTCCAAAATCGAACAAATGACGGCACACGGACGGCGACGAACGAGCGGACGGACGGCAACGGACGAGTGGACCTCCTCCCTCGCTCGGCTTCTCCCTCTCTCTCTCGGCTCCTCACTCTTCTCGTAACTCTCTCTCTCTCTCTCTCAAAACTAGCCACTCCCTCTCTCTCTCTCTCTCTCTCTCTCTTTTTGGTTGCTTATATACTTGCATGCATCCTCATTTTGCATGGGGGACACTTGTCCCCAAGGAGGAGACAAGTGTCTCCTTTGCCGAAGACACTTGGACAACCCTTCATGCCACTTGTCACTTTTCATGCAAGTTGATGGGCCTTCTTGGGCCGGGCCTCTTGGCCCACTTTAGGCCCATCTCACTTGGGCCTAAAGCCCAAACTTAAATGGCCCAAGTTTTTTTATTTATTTATAATAATACATCTTAATCCTCATTTAAATAAATACCTAACTTGCAAAATTAATAAGGCCATAAAACTTGTAGTCACAAATCCATAAATTCCAATTTATAATACACATGGCCAATTTCTTTCTAATCACATAATTGTCCATTAAAAGCTTGGCCATAAATCTTATTGCAAATTATGGATTAAATGGCTATAAAATAACTTAATGGTACTTCCATCACCTATTCATAGATTTTAATGTAACTAGAGGTCGTCATGAATTTTCGGATGCCACACTCTGCATTTTAGCTTTGTAGAGAACAGATACTGCCGGTAGGATGGAGGATGAAATCACTTTAATTTCTCTGCAAAGTGATGAGATGATGATTCGAGTATTATTCACTAAGAAAACTAGTAGTGAGGCAGCAGTCGACACCAATTGTATAGTTATCAACCAACAACCAATGGAACCGCTTAAGAACAGGGAAAGCCATAGCATCATAACCCGCGAAGATTTGTATATAATGGAAGATTTGTACCACTCAGAATTTTAGTTTGTGTCACCCCTCGATCCTCCGAGCGCGTGCCCATCCCTTTGTGGTCGTTTATATTGCGACATCTTAGGACGCATCGCCGACTCATTCTTTTTAATACACATGCGGAAGCGAATAAATAAATCCTCAGACAACAGAAAGATGGGATTGAAAAGCAGGGCCACAAATTTTTCAAATCACAACACACTTATATACACATCAGACTAAGTTATTTACATTACTAGCCAATATATATATATAGAGTGCTATAGATCCTCTAAGCATTTGAGTCTTCAACTGAATATTCTGGGGACCCAAGATTTGAAAGACTCGCGTCTATCATTGAACCACCTGGATGGTCAGCCGTACCCTCACCAAAAGCTATCTCCACCACTGACCTAGGAATCTCAGACTCTAGAAGGGGGCCTTCTCTGGGTCCATCTCGCCTATAACGATACCACAATTTGAATTGATGGGGCATCTTCTAGGATAGACCCACATCAACCCAGATAGTGGATCTTATGAGTTCGTAGATCTAGGCTCCTTGGCTCCCAGGGAGGGGAATCTGAGAGTGCTGTTCGGTGACCTTCTTCGGCTGGCCAAAACGCTTAGGAGGTACATCCATCTAAGGATATGTAAATATTATCCCACAATGGGGTGAGACGACATCTCAGCAAGTTCACCCCTTAAACTCCGACTATGAAGGAAATACGCCTAAAGGCTACCTATGCACACAAGAGATAGGTGACTTACCTTTACCTTAGTTTTTTCTTGCAAGTCAGTACGATTCATATATTCAATGAATCACCTCAATTCGAATTAAATCATCAAATCAAATCGAGTCATCGATCAATCAATCCAATTGATTCCATATCATCGATACCATTTCTCAATCAATTCATTCAATACTATCTATAAAATTCGATCTCATCAAGATTTGCTCACCATAAACTGAAAACAGATAGTATAACTCACCAAAAGTTGATAATTACTATAGCTCACCAAAAGCTGATAAAGTATACTGCTCACCCTAAGTTGGTATATTAAGGCCAGCAGGCTGATATAGTATACTGATAATGCTCACCAAAAGCTACTAGAGTATATTGCTCACCCTAAGCTGATATATCAAATCCCATATGCTGATATAGTATATTGATAATGCTCATCAAAGCTGTGCGATATTTAATTTCTATTATACCCGATAAAATAATCATGTATGGATACACAGTTGGCCTTAGCCAAAATACAATAATTTCTCTCTTTTTTTTAATTTATTTATAAAATCCCACAAAATATAATAGCCCACAAACACATTTTTGGCACCGTAAACCGACTCCCGATATTTTTTTAATTAAATATCAAAATTACCCAATTTTGGAATAAATTCCCAAAATTTATAAATATCAATCAAATATCAGAAATTAGCATCCAGATAAATAAACCAAACACACCATTGCAATCAGCACGAAATTCTGATCATCAACTATCACAATATAATTTATGGAAAATAATAAATAATTAAATAATTACCAAAATTAATTATATAAATACCAATAAATGCCAAAAATACAAACTTAGGCCGGAAAAGCCTAATTAAATACCGAAACGAGGTCGAAAAATTTCTGAACCTATCTAGATAAATAATACAACCTATCTATTTGCTAATTACGCTGCCCTAATCACCTAACATGCATAAACGAATAATTAAATCTCTAATCTGTTCTAACTAATCACATAATCCCTAATTAGCCTAAACTAATCAATTCTTAAGCATAATTAACTCCCTAAGTAGAGTTTAGTTAATAAACTCACCGGTTTTGAAATCCGATGAGTCTATGATGACGGTGAGGTGGAGATGAGCGACAAACTCTGAAGCGGTGGCACCAAGTGAGGCCCCGAAAGGGTCAAAAGAGGGCCTCAAAGCCCATAGCTTCTTGTTGGGTTTCGGTTCTAGATGGTGGGTTGAGAGGGCCGCGTGGACGGTTGACTTGGGCCAAAACGATGCAGCTAGCTGCTAGGTGAGCGGGTGGAGCAAGAGGCGGTTTCTAGTGGCGAAACGGGTGGCCAGGTAGCTTTGACGGCCAGGGACGGGGATTGATGGGACTTGAGGAGGCTCGGGACAGCAGCTGGGCATGTGGGATGATGGAATAACACATGTGATGGGTGCGGCTCGAGTGGGGGCACAACAGTCACGAGGTGGGGGCAAGGGTGTCCAATGGTGTGCGATAGCCAAGGGGGACTCTTCTCTAGTTTTTATGCAACTTTTGAGCTTCAATTGGCTTAGAAATGGAGAAAGTGGCCAGCTCAGGTAGAAGAAAGGGGACAACAAAGCCTTGAGGGTCCCTCCAAGCTTCTTTCTATCCCTTTGTCCCCTTGACCAATGCCCCACAAAGATGGGCTGGCTTCCTCAGCCATTTGTAGCCACAAAGCTTCCCTAGGAAGCTGTTGAGGTGGTCCAAAGGTTGGGGACCAAGGGGGGCTACGAATTTGAAGCATTTTTCCCTCGAGTTGGACCAATCTCTCTCCAATTGAAGTCAAATTCAGTTCTATAAATTCCACCAAGGTATCCATGATCAAATTGAAATTTTTCCTCCCCAATAGAACCAACTTGCATCCCAAAAACATGATAAAAATGGGTCCCCTAAATTTTCCGGTAGCAAACGGCCCTATTTCGAATTTTCGTAAAAAATCTCAGTTTGTAGAAAAATCTTCGGACGATGAGTCAACGTTCCTGAAATGACTCGTGACATGATAGAACTTTCAATTTCTAAAATCAGATTTAAATTCGCAGTTAATTTTAATCTGACACAATTTTAGCATGACTTAGCTGATTAGGTAGCTTTTAGAAATTTTTGGTGCAATTGACCCGTGATTGATTTATTTCGAGTCATAATGTATATCTTCGATACATTGATGACTCTCGGTGGTCGTGAAAATCTTGAGATTTCAAATACGGACACAAGGTACCAAAAAGACAGAAAAATCAACCTAGTGTCGATCAATGAGAATTTTGCAATTTGGTGGAATCATCCACACTTTGATCACCTATCTCAGTTGAACTGACTTATCTATGATCTCTAATCAATTTTTGACTATGTCGTAATGATATCTATAGATGAGCATGGTCGAGTAGTTAATTTTTGGTCGAATTCTCAAGTCTATTGTATTTAAAATTTCTTAAGGGCTTCCCCGATAGTCTAGTTATCTCATAAGTGATCAACTAAAAGAATAGCACTATAAGCGTGTCGATGAAAGGCCTGATTTATTTAATTGAAAACATGAATGAAATTCCAGGTTGTCACAGTCTACATAGGCCAAACCTTGAGAATAAAATTATTTTACCACCTCCATTAGTTAAAAAGTTGGTCGAGGTCACAAATAGGCTCATCATGATAATTATATGCCATTGCGTCAACCAACATTGTCGATGGAATCTCCTAAAAGCTTTTTTAGTGATGATAAATATGCTACATGATCCACATTTGAAAGTCAAACATTATAATTTAGCACATTTCTTTGTGGAATTTAATGCCAAAATGGTTGATAATGGACATCAACATACATAGATAGGTTCTCTAAATTCTCGTCGATGATATACACCATATTTACTTTCTTAAATATAATATTTAAAACTTTAACTTGCTTTCTACTACTATGAATTCGAAGATTTAATATTAATCAAAGTAGCGTACTTGTAAAGATCCCCACTTTTACTTTTTTTTTTCTTGCACGCATGACAGATAGTTAGCACCATATATCCAAAGAGAAGCTTTGGCAAAGACTTCATTTATCATATAACGAGTAAAGGCTTAGTAGATTGCAAGCATTTGTATCCATAAATATATAACTCCGTTTCGTAATGGTACATAATGAATTTGAATGCCGTTGGTAACTGTCAAATATTACTGGTACAAACAAGTGACATGCTTACCTAATCGCGCGTCAATTATTGTGGTTAACAACGCCTTTGAAGTTACTGGCTTTTATTCGAAATCACCAACCTCAATTTGACTGAAGTACCAACATTCATCCAATTAAGTACAAACTAATTACTTGGAAATCACCAACCTTAATTTGACATTCATTCAATTAAGTATCAACTAATTACAGTCATATACCAACTTTTTATCTTTTGCTTTGTTTTGAGAAATATGAACATTTCTTCTACTTCCAAAATTATCAACTACTTTAATAATCTACCAACATTGGTTCTTCTAGTTGACGACATCTTCAACGTAATTTTATGTGTTAATATGACATATGTTGGTATGCCAATCAAATTAAGGTTAGTAATTTCGAATGAAAATTAATAAATTCTAAGGTCTTTGTAAGCACAAGTATAAATATTGATATATTATTAAAACAGTCGGTCATCCTAGAAGTGTGAAGAAATGTTGGTATTTCTCAAACCGAATATAAAACGTTGGTAAATTATTGTGACGGTTGTTGCTACACTGGTCAAATTAACAAATAATTGATTTGAGCTTTAACAAAGACAATATACATAAAAGAAGAATTAATTGCATAAAAGAAGAATAACTAACCAATATCTTCTCTTTATCGGATAAACTTAGGATATTCAAGATGACCAACCAGTTGATCAACCTAATCAGCTGCACTTGCTCTAATGTGATATAACATTATGATATCCAAATATATGCTACGCCACCATAATCACAAAGAATTAGCGGATCTCAACACTACTTCTCGGTTTTATGTATGTCAAATGGCCACATTTGATGCTAGTTGATGCATTCCATAAATTGATTAGCTTTTTACCGATTGGCTTTCGCTGTCTTGTGCCCAAGAAAAAGTATACCCTTTTATTTTTTGGTGAAAAGATCCCCCTTAACCTTAGGTAAGTGAATCCTGCACCTGTGAAATACGTAATTCTATCGGACTTTATTTCCCTCCCTTACTAATTCATGGTAATGTTTTTTATTTGTTGATTATTAATATGGACATTAACTATATAAAAACTTGGCTACAAGATGACGTTTGTAACTGAAACTCAATAAGGCAAACATGACTCTACTCCATTGATTATATAAATGAGTAACACATAAGCAAAAGTCAAACATGAAATTCATTTTGATTGTTGGTGTATGGAGTTGACCATTTATCGCGTGTCTAATTGATACGTGAAAGTTTCATCATATCACTAATGAGACAAGATCATGGAATTGCCCAAGGAAAAAAAAAAGATTCATCCAAGTTGGACATACTATATTCTCGAGTAAACAGAAATCTGCACTTCCATATCATTTTAACTCCGGTACACTCAAAGACAATATAGCTCCCTAATCTGATAAGCTCCACCAACAAACAGTAGGAGTAAACCATCTTCACATTATGTCACTACTTTGAATCAAAAAGCTTTCTAAAGCTAAATTATGCTGCATGGAGAAAGACACTTATTAAAGATAAAATACATGCTTATTAATGAACAAGAAGCAACCCAAACGCCCCTACCTATTGAGTTTGAACGTGAAAGAACCAAATGAGCCAGTGCAATCAATGGAGACCTGGTGCAGCCACAACATCCAACACAACATACGTAGACATATATCGATAACCTATAATTGTCATCTCCCACTACTAACTAGTCGTATGACCTATTTTTAAATGCTATTCATATACCCAGTGTTTGTGATCACAATACCATCCATGTACACATCGGGCTTCTCTCCTAGTAAACGAATCGTCTCTTCTGGATTCACATCGATACCATTGACCCACGGATGCTTTGCCATTGTTCTGAGTCCCTCCAATTCCATTGCTACTTCCTTCATGGTTGGCCTCTTCTCACCTTTTAATTTCAGGCATCTCTTGGCAAGATTGGCAACTTCCCTCACCTGCTCATTGTTTCCTTCATTTGCAATAACTTCCTCGACAATATGAAGCAATTTGTCATTTTTCAATGATGAAAGAAAGTACGTTGCCAAGCTCTGCTCTTCTTCCGGTCGATCAAAAGAAAGCGCCTTCTTCCCTGTCAATAACTCAGCTAGCACAACCCCAAAGCTATAAACATCACTCTTTTCAGTCAATTGGCTTGTGTGAAGGTATTCAGGGTCTAAGTATCCCAATGTTCCCTGAACCATAGTAAACAATTGTGTTTGATTAAGTGGGACTAATCTTGAAGCTCCAAAGTCAGAGACTTTTGCAGTGTAATTATCATCCAAAAGAATGTTTGCTGACTTGACATCTCGATGGATAATGGGAGTGGAAGCCATGGAGTGCAAGTATGAGAGGACTCCAGCAGTTTCTGAAGCGATTCTCAACCGGGTCTCCCAAGACAGCTTCGATGACTTGTTTGTATTGTGGACATGGTCGAAGACAGTTCCATTATTGACGAACTCATACACCAATAAAGGCACCTCGGTTTCCAAACAACATCCCAATAGCTTGACTACATTGCGATTATTAATTTGAGAAAGCACAATGACTTCATTGATGAACTGCTCAATTTGGCCACGGTCCACGAGCTTGGACTTCTTAATGGCAACTACCATATTATTTGGCAACAACCCTCTATAAACAGTACCATAACCTCCTTGCCCGATTATTCTAGTCTCGTCATAATTGTTGGTGGCCTTCTCTAACTCTTCAGCGCTGAAGATTTTAGTAGCTTTTGTGGTTCTATCACGTTCATGTAATTGTTGTTGCAAAAGCAAACCGCCATTTTGCTTGAAGTATTTTTCTTTAAGCCTGATGAGCTTCCTTTGTTTGTATCCAAAATACATAAAGCCTATGCTGAAAAGCAGCGCTATTATTCCCACAGAAACACCTGTATACAACATTGATTTTACAAAATAATTAACCACGTGATTATTTGCACAACAAATCATTGCACCATATAAAAGCGGCCACGCATTCTAAGTTTATGTAGAATTATACCGTGAGGTTTCCTCGAAAAACTTCACAGTTTTGCGACAATTTGAGTCTGAAATCGGACAATGGATTTGGTTATGCTAATCTACAAAAAGAGGATGAAAATCGCAATCGTCCCGGTCTACAAAAAAGGTCAGCAGTTTAACAGGTTTAATTCGACATGAAAGAATTCATAGAAGTATAAACTCAAGCTAACTACAAGGATCCTTATCTTTTCGTATGGTCCCACAGTATACTTGCTTACAGCTTCTTAGGTCTTACGCAACCAAATTCACGCCATCTATAGCATACGTTTATAGAGACTTTTTCGTTGAACTATGCATGATTTTAAATGGCTCAATACAAGTCCCTCTTTGTATTCAGCTTGATCCCTTCTGATTACGTGAAAATGGCAAGGACTAATACCCTTGAGGAAATTTTTTTAAACAGATTAGTATTCGGTGTGAAAGTTGCTTATATCTTCATCTGTTATTTGTATCGCCACCTTCGATGGATGTTGTTAAGTCGCTAGTAATCAACTAGTTATCTAAATGATATTGTGATAAATATGGCTTGTGAAGAAATTAAAAGATTTGTGTAAGTTGCGTCACACATAAAAGAAAGATGAAATAGCCATTGAACCAGTTCTATCAGTTCTTACATGCTAATCAAAACTAAATAGAGAAAGGAACGGGTTTGACTTTTAGGAACCTTAAAAAAAAAGGATTGGGGCTCTCTAATGAGATTAAAAATAAATGCAAATCCACGTTTCAATCATTCACTTCATGCCTCATGTGGAGCAAGTTTTTTTATCCCAATCATCGCCCTTGCAATTGCAAGTATGCGGATTTAACTATTATTGTAAGAAGATAGAAACGACAGAGAGTAAAGGAGTAAAAGAAGTGTCATAGTAATAAAGAGATAACGTCAACGTGCTAAAATTTTGTATATATTTCAAGCTAACAGTGTGCCAGATTTGAGATAACAGTCAAACTTAGTGCTTTATATTGGCAAGTTTAAAAGTTCGAGTCAGAATTTGATCAATGCCTACAGTTTGTACGGAATTAAGCTGTGCTTATTATATGAAGTTTTGACGGTTAAATGCGTAAAGAATATTGGTAAGAATACTAAAGCTAGAAAATCTTGGCGGGGGGAGGAGGGGGGCGAGGGAATAAAGAAAGAGCAAGAGGAAAAGAGGGCGAGCCATATCCATTTATCCCCCAGCCTGGATGTGGAGCAGAAGAATTTTACCACGTCCGTGCCCCAAAATCCATCGATGACGGGCTTTCGCTCATTTTATTTGGGATTGGGAAGCAGAAATATCTACTTGAATTGGCAAAAAGAGCGATCCCTATGTGTACGTCTCCACCAGTTCTCGCCAACACAACTTCCCGCCCAGGCCACCCCCCTTTCTAAAGGTACGCATGCGGGTGCAAGCGTAGGGAGAGGGGGAGGGGGAGAGAGAGACTTGAGGTGGTGTTGGTCGTTTCGGCGGCGTCCGGTGTTAACTTCACCAGAAGTGGTGGCTACGAGCAACAGAGGCGGTGATGGATGGAGCTTGTGGGCAGGGAGGGAGAGATAAGAGAGAAATTAAGATTATGATCTAGGGTGTGTAGTTCTAGCTTTGTTTTGCCGTTCTTGACAATAGAATTAATCAACAATGCTTATGTGATAGGACCGTCATTCTCTCAAGGATGACTGTCCTGTCTCTCCACCTCAAGTTTTGTGTAGCCAACTTGAGGAAAGATTTAGCCTGTTCGAGAGTACAGTCCCATTTTTCATCTTCCTTTTCGCATGACGTTCTACTCCTTTTTTTTTTTTTTTAAATTACTTTTACCAGATGCTTTTCGCATTTTCATGCAGAACCTCATAATCCGTTTAAGATTTTAGATGGTCAACAGTACACCAACTAACAAGAAGAAATTATTAGGAGATTTTCCACTTAATTTTGATGAATGTAGCTCGTAAAACGAAAGAAGAAAAAACATAAAGACATGTTTTCCCTTATTCTACGATATTCTGTAAAGACTTATAATGTTTGATCGTAATTAAATACAAAGAACCGCATAAAATACATTATGCTTTAGATTTTGAAATTTTGCACCAGTATTGACGACATTTTATAATAGTTGAGTGCAACATACTATGAAAATTGTGAATGAAAGATTTACATCGTCATGTCATGAGTGCGAAACTTTATAAAATGTCAATTTTTTTTTTTATTGATGACCATTGCTTCATTTCATCATAATCAAATGTATGATTACGAGGTACAGACATTTCAGCAGTTACCAAGGGTAAAATGTTGTAGGATGTGAAAATGTTTATTTTATGAGGTTGTGAACAATATGCAAAATTGACTACAAATCAAAAACTGATTATCTTGCAAGATTGTTCATGGAGGAAAGATGAGAAGTTGAAGAACAAATAATAGTTTCAATTTCAAGGAATTGTCTTAATTTATTTATAAAAAGAAGTTGAAGAGACCGTAAACATTCGGTGGCCGATTTTTCTTGAAATTGTGGTATTGGCTCAAAATCATCATTTTGAAGTAGTAACAGTACTTATCAGTGCTCATGATTAATGCACGATATGATATAGAAAGCCTACTGACCAAATTATTGACATGCTCCAAGTCTTCTATACATACATACATACATATTATATATAAATATATATACACGCGTGCATATGTATATATAAATATACAATGTTATATAGAAATGGCAATTTTGTGACGTGGTTTTTCAGGTCAATATTTTGACTAATTCAATGCCACAACCTTGCGACTCCGCGCTTTAAGTGGCAGTGAAGATCACGCAACTACAAGTCATACAGTACCAATATAAACAATCGCAACTTGATCTCGATAGATGGAAGATGCATACACAATTGCCCAAAGCCCAAAGTCACCAAGTCAAAAGATGCTTGAACAGTTCAGAAATTGACTAGAGTGAAATTAATCTACTCTTGAATTTTTAGAGAGCTCAGTCGTGATTATTTAATGCATTAGATGATCTCATTCATCCTCTGATTAGAGAACTTAAGTGAGAAGGACATAGAAACTTTCATTTTGGATTTTATTCAAGCAAGGGCAACAGTGGAAGAAAAATCAGGCGAAAATGTGAATGGTCAATCATCTCCTACACCACAGACAAATTAAATTATATATTCTCGAAATCAGCTAGGATAGTAGTATATTTTTTGAGTCAGGAGGTCCAAATAAAAAGAAAAAACTTACCAACCAAAATCTCCATCAAATGTGATGAATTAGCAATGCATCCTTGTCCATCTTCACCAATCTTCTTGCCATCACCATGATAACCCTTGGGGCATAGACATGTATAACTCCCCTCAATATTATGGCACTCTCTCTCACACTTGTTCATCTCGGGATTTGCACATTCATCAATATCTACACATAAAATAATATATCTAATCTTCTTAGATTGTATCAATAGAAATGACAAGTTAAAGAATGTGGATGTTATCTACGTACCATGACAACCATTCTCAAGGTAAGGATTGCCTCGGTAACCTTTTAAACAATTGCACTTATACCCGACTCCGTTTTCGGCGTTTGTGCAATAGGTGTTATTGGTGCACATGTATCTCCTGCTGTTCTTTTGGGCCTCCTCGCATGATTGAGTCCCTATCGCCCAGTCGAGAACTAGAGTAGACTGATTAAATTTAAGCCTCGAAAGATCAGGAACCGAGAAGTTGTAGAAGTCATTTTCGGCGACAAAGGCATAGCTGCAAGGATTGAATCCCAGGACATCGTAATGACTGTAATAGCTCCCAATAGAGATATTGTAGCCCAAGGTGTTCTTAGGGATGCTCGTTTGGCAGCAACCGATACCGGAACACGATCCATTGCTGACGTCTGAAATGTTACTGCACAATGACATACAACCGAAAGAGAACTTCTCATCGCGGTCTTGGAATATAGCCTTCGTGTCGCAACCGATTGCAGTGAACTTGTTCTTGGTGCTGGATATGGGGAACTTTGCTAATGTGGAATATGGAGATATGCTTGAAGACCAAACTCTCCCAGAAGAGTTATAGCAGGCTTGACCAGTCAAAACGTTAACGCGTAGCTCGTGATCCTGGACAGAAATGTGGAGTATTTCGAAGCCATCCTTTGTATTCATGTAAGGTGTGGGAGGGTCGGTAGAGTTATCACAAACAACTCTAAATGAGGGATGATCGGCACGGCATTTGGGATCACTGTCGTTCGATCCAAAGGGGTATGGAATTTCGAGGTTTCCACAGAAACTTCGACATTCGGGCTTGGTCATTGAATCATCAGCTTCTGCTATGTGATTGTGGTATGGACCCAATATGATGATCCCAACCACCACAACTTTCAAGAGAAGCTTATGGATGACCATGGTTCTTCCTTCAACTCGCTTCATAAATTTTTGTTGTTTCGATGAATTAATTCGATGGGTTTGGGGTATATAAGGAGAAGGAAGATGGGTTTTTTCTCCTTTTTCTCGCTGTTTTTTCGGTCCAGTAATTGTAGTTATTGTCCAAGTACAAGTTGTGGAGTTAACATCAAGTGGTTATAGCCTCCGTGCTTCCATGTCGTGTCCGACACGTATCGGAGCGCGTTGGACACGTCGACACGCTGGGACACGCGGTCAACTTTTATTGACACTCGTGTCGACGCGTGTCCGAAGACTGATGGAGGGAGGGCGAGGGAGCAGAGGCCGCGAGCGCCGGCGAGACGAAGCCACGAACGGACCACTGCGACGGCGAGAGACGGCCAGAGAGAGGTGAGGGCCGCCACTGTTGCGATGGATCGGCGACGAGAGGAGGGCTCGGCGGTTCGCTAGGGTTTTTCATAAAGAAATCCAAAAAAATTAAGAAAGGAGGTCTTATGGCGTGAGAGGCGGGGGGGAGTGACAGCTCACCTGTCACTGTCAAGTGGGGGAGGGAAAAAAAGTAAAATAAACGTGGGGGTGGAGGGAAAAGGACGAACGAAAGAAGGGAAGGGGTGAATTTTGGGGATTGTTTTTTTAATTGGAAAATTAAATAAATGAAATTAAAAAATAATTTCGAAAAATAAAATCATTAAATTTTGAATAATGATAAATTTTGGTTATTGTAGAAAATCATGGATTTATTTAAATAAATTGATTCTAATTTTTTTATTAATTTTTAGTTTCATCGATAACTTTTGTTAAAATTAAAAAAAATGTTTCGTATTAATTATGAATATATCTTTCGAATTTCGAATGAATTGATTTGTTAATATTATTAGTATAAGTTTATTATAAGCTCTTTTTTAATTAATTAATTATTTATGAATTTAAATCAAATTCATTAAAAATGAAAATATTCATTTAACATACAACGTGTTGCAATGTGTCGAAATTTTTTATTTTTTAAAAATAATGTGTCGACATGTCGTGTCATATCGTACACTTGTGTCGTGTCGCGTGTCGGTGCTACATAGGGCATAGCTACTTGCGTGAGACGATTCCACGATAATTCCTCCTGTGACGAAGTCTTGAGCAATGCGATCACGTCTCTTCACGAAACTTTGTAACATAAACTTGACATACTTTTCCTGGATCTTTCTTCACTACTCATCGAGAAGACAAGCTATATTCTGAGCCGAAGACAGGAGTACTCTTGTCAAAAAATGAGCTGCTCTTACTTTTCTAATAATCTTTAAAAGATTAATCTATGATTCTAGAGCCTAAGAAAATATCAGGAAAAGTACCAAAAAAGTCATAAATATATTGCATTGGTATCGATTTAGTTATAAACATTTCAATTGGACCAATTTAATCCTAAAAATATTTACATTAGTACTAATTCAGTCCATCGGGCCAATTTAGGCCGGAAACCAATAACGTGGGCTGCGGTGATCTGTGTGGCATCACCGGTGCCGATGTGGACATTTTAAAATAATTTTTTTACTAATTTTTTGATTTTTTTATTTTTTAAATTCCTTTTTCTTATTTTTCCTTTTTTTCTTTCCTTTTTTCCCTACCCTCATTGCCCTTGCCCAGGCTGCGAGCGAGGTTCTCACTATTGCTAGATCTGGCGAAGGCCACGACGCTCTCGCCAGCCCCCACCTATGGTTGGTCGTCGGCAATGGCTGGTATCACCCATAGTCTAAAGAATGTAAAAATATATATAGTAAAAAAATCATTATAAAATGTCCACATCAGCACTGGTGATGCCACATAGGATCGCTAGCATCCACATCACTGATTTCCGGTCTAAATTGCCGAATGGACTGAATTGGTACCAATGTGAAAATGTTTATGATTAAACTAATTCAATTGAAAGGTTTATTACTAATTTGTACAAATACAATAGGTTTAAGATTTTTTTGGTACTTTTCCCAAAAAATATCTCTCCCTCCATGGGACAAGAAAAAGTCTAGTCTTCTCCTTTCCTTGTCAATTTTTGATGCAGTGTATATTGGGGATGTTGCTTTTGTGCATGGCAATTTTTTCCTTTTGAGGGTTCATATTAATCCAAAATTAATAGTTGATAGGGAAAGGACAAGAGTGGATTGTGTTGCTTATTTGAGAGCTTATCTTGTACTCTAACAATTATAGCGCACATAAATAGATAGATCATTTCTTTTTGATAAATAAACTGCAGAATAGATAGAATTAATGAATGTAATATCTTTTAATATGTTGTCATAAGGGTAGTGCGGTAGAACTTCAATTAGATATAACAAATGTGATAGTCCATCAACAAATTAACTTGGCCCGAGCCAATCAGCTCACCCCAGTAAGAAATTGTTGATTCATATTAGTTTGGGTTTCGATTTGAAATCTCAAAGAACAAGAACTAACCAACCTATATATAGAAGAATAATGAAATCTGCAATGTCTAAATCTACAAAATAGAAAACATAATCCTCAAACCAAATTACATCTTCCAGTTCAGAGAAAAGCCACATATATGGTCCGAGATTTGATCATTGCTAACTAAAAAGGACATTGGAAGACCGAAACTGATTTTCGGAAATTTATTGAGGGTCATCCGTAGAGTTTCAGGTAAATGCTAAGTAAACTTGGTCGGTCTCCTCAGGAGTTTCTCATGCATGACAATATGTCTCATTGAGATTTGTTATAGCCCGCGAACTTTGATTGCATCATTGATAGAGAGAGGATCAATGATGCAGGCTGCTTTCATTACAGTGCCAAGACTTGAGAAGTCAAGCAAAACAAGAGTCAATGTATGCAGTGGGGGAGGGATAACAGCCCCAAAGCAGGAGAGTGAGAAAAGAAGAAAATCAACAAGAGCATACTAATTTGAGCTGGTGATTGTATGGATGAAGTGTGTTTCAAGGTGGATGGATTTGTACTCGAAAATTCATATGTTTATGCTGTTGGACTATATATATACATTTTGAGAATGAATAATGTGTAGCTTCAAAATAAGAAATCGATTAGTTTCAAAGAGGTTAAATATAAAAAAAAAAAAAAAATTTGATTGTGTGTTGCAAAATTCAAATATCTAAATAAGATTCCTTTATATACTTTTAAATTAAGACAAGATACATCACAAGTGGACCTTTTTTCCTTTTCCTTGGCTGGAATTTCTAATTAATATGGATTGTGGTTGATATGTATTGCGGAGAATTATCATCCCAAAGAAATTTATTTTTCCTTCAATCTAGTACCTGTGTTGTATATATTTTGTTAAATTTTCATAATTTCAAGGAACGTCCTATCTTGCTAAAGAAACACAATCACGTTTACCAAAAGTCATTTTTGAAGAAACTAATCTAATCTAACTACGAGCATAATAGATGTAACAATTAAAAACGTTATAAAACTCCTAAACTTATTGTATTTGTATCAATTTAGTCCTAAACTTTTTAACGGTGTCATTTTAGTCATAAATCTTTTGACCTAATATTTAAGGCAACTTCTCTCCCTCTATGGGAAAGCAAAAGTCCGGTCTTCTCCTTTCCAAACGATTTTTGATAGTTGGAATATTGGGACAAAACTTAAAAGTCGATAGGGAAAGGAGAAGACTTGACCCTTCGTCTTTAACGAAAAAAAGAGACTTTTTCGTAAACTCTAAAATACAACAATTCCAAAACATAATATTGCTACGTAACTCCTTATTATTAAATGACAATGTCTTCATTTTTTTTTTTTAACGAATTTCATCAATTGAACAACAAGAACTAATGATAACCTTAAAAAATTTCTCTCCACAATATCATTAAATTTCTTCATAGATCCTTTGAAAATCCCAAACTGCCTACTTATTAGATGACGCCTTTGGTAAATGATGTGTGTCCCAACTCATTAACTTATTAATTAGGATTCTCATTCTAACCACTACAAGCATCTGCAAGCTATTAATTCAGTACCCTTGGGTTTTGATTTCTTAAAATAGAACAAAACTTCACTTATTATCTTTTCTAATAAACTTTGAATGCATATTTGATAGAGAATATCAATGATGCAGGCTACTTTCATTACATTGCCAAGACTTAGAGAAGTCAAGTGATAGTAAGCGTATACAAGTAAAAAGGACTTTGGGAGTCCGAAATTGATTTTCGGAAATTTATTGAGGGTCATCCATAGAGTTTCTGGTAAATGCTAAGTCAACTTGGTTGGTCTCCTCGGGAGTTTCTCATGCATGACGATATGTCTCATCGAGATTTGTTATAGCCCGTGAACTTTGATTGCATCATTGATAGAGAGAGGATCAATGATGCATGCCGCTTTCATTACAGCGCCAAGACTTGAGAAGTCAAGCGAAACAAGAGGAAACGTATGCAGTGGGGGAGAGATCACAGCCCCAAAATAGGAGAGTGAGAAAAGAAGAAAATCAACAAGAGCAGACTAATTTGAGCTGGTGATTGTATGCATGAAGTGTGTTTCAAGGTGGATGGATTTATACTCGAAAATTTATATGTTTATGCTGTTGGACTATATATATGCATTTTGAGAAAGAATAACGTGTAGCTTCAGAATAAGAAATTGATTAGTTTCAAAGAGGTTAAATATAAAAAAAGTTGATTGTGTGTTGCAAAATTCAGATTTCTAAATAAGATTCCTTTATATACTTTTAAATTAAGACAAGATACATCACAAGTGGACCTTTTTTCCTTTCCTCGGCTAGGATTTCTAATTAATATGGATTGTGGTTGATATGTATTGCGGAGAATTATCATCCCAAAGAATTTTATTTTTCCTTCAATCCAGTACCTGTGTTGTATATATTTTGTTAAATTTTCATAATTTCAAGGAACGTCCTATCTTGCTAAAGAAACACAATCACGTTTACCAAAAGTCATTTTTGAAGAAACTAATCTAATCTAACTACGAGCATAATAGATGTAACAATTAAAAACGTTATAAAACTCCTAAACTTATCAGTATTTGTATCAATTTAGTCTAAACTTTTTAACGGTGTCATTTTAGTCATAAATCTTTTGACCTAATGTTTAAGGCAACCTTTCTCCCTCTATGGGAAAGCAAAAGTCCGGTCTTCTCCTTTCCAAACGATTTTTGATAGTTGGAATATTGGGACAAAACTTAAAAGTTGATAGGGAAAGGAGAAGACTTGACCCTTCGTCTTTAACGAAGAAAGAGACTTTTTCGTAAACTCTAAAATACAACAATTACAAAACATAATATTGCTACGTAACTCCTTATCGTTAAATGACAATGTCTTCATTTTTTTTTTTAACGAATTTCATCAATTGAACAACAAGAACTAATGATAACCTTAAAAAATTTCTCTCCACAATATCATTAAATTTCTTCATAGATCCTTTGAAAATCCCAAACTGCCTACTTATTAGATGACGCCTTTGGTAAATGATGTGTGTCCCAACTCATTAACTTATTAATTAGGATTCTCATTCTAACCACTACAAGCATCTGCAAGCTATTAATTTAGTTCCCTTGGGTTTTGATTTCTTAAAATAGAACAAAACTTCACTTATTATCTTTTCTAATAAACTTTGAATGCATAGTTGATAGAGAATATCAATGATGCAGGCTGCTTTCATTACATTGCCAAGACTTAGAGAAGTCAAGCGATAGTAAGCGTATACAAGTAAAAAGGACTCTGGGAGTCCGAAATTGATTTTCGGAAATTTATTGAGGGTCATCCGTAGAGTTTCCGGTAAATGCTAAATCAACTTGGTTGGTCTCCTCGGGAGTTTCTCATGCATGACGATATGTCTCATCGAGATTTGTTATAGCCCGTGAACTTTGATTGCATCATTGATAGAGAGAGGATCAATGATGCAGGCCGCTTTTATTACAGTGCCAAGACTTGAGAAGTCAAGCAAAGCAAGAGGAAACGTATGCAGTGGGGGAGAGATCACAGCCCCAAAATAGGAGAGTGAGAAAAGAAGAAAATCAACAAGAGCATACTAATTTGAGCTGGTGATTGTATGCATGAAGTGTGTTTCAAGGTGGATGGATTTGTACTTGAAAACTTATATGTTTATGCTGTTGGACTATATATATGCATTTTGAGAAAGAATAACGTGTAGCTTCAAAATAAGAAATCGATTAGTTTCAAATAGGTTAAATATAAAAAAATTTAATTGTGTGTTGTAAAATTCAGATTTCTAAATAAGATTCCTTTATATATTTTTAAATTAAGACAAGATACATCACAAGTGGAATTTTTTTCCTTTTTTCTAGGCTAGAATTTCTAATTAATATGGATTATGGTTGATATGTATTGCGAAGAATTATCATCACAAAGGATTTTATCTTTCCTTCAATCTAGTACCTGTGTTGTATATATTTTGTTAAATTTTCATAATTTTGGGGAACGTCCTATCTTGCTAAAGAAACACAATCACGTTTACCAAAAGTCATTTTTGAAGAAACTAATCTAATCTAACTACGAGCATAATAGATGTAACAATTAAAAATGTTATAAAACTCCTAAATTTATTGTATTTGTATCAATTTAGTCCTAAAATTTTTAACGGTGTCATTTTAGTCGTAAATATTTTGACCTAATATTTAAGGCAACTTCTCTCCCTCTATGGGAAAGCAAAAGTCCGGTCTTCTCCTTTCCGAATGATTTTTGATAGTTGGAATATTGGGACAAAACTTAAAAGTCGATAGGGAAAGGAGAAGACTTGACCCTTCGTCTTTAACGAAGAAAGAGACTTTTTCGTAAACTCTAAAATACAACAATTCCAAAACATAATATTGCTACGTAACTCTTGATCGTTAAATGACAATGTCTTCATTTTTTTTTTTTTAACAAATTTCATCAATTGAACAACAAGAACTAATGATAACCTTAAAAAATTTCTCTCCACAATATCATTAAATTTCTTCATAGATCCTTTGAAAATCCCAAATTGCCTACTTATTAGATGACGCCTTTGGTAAATGATGTGTGTCCCAATTCATTAACTTATTAATTAGGATTCCCATTCTAACCACTACAAGCATTTGCAAGCTATTAATTTAGTGCCCTTGGGTTTTGATTTCTTAAAATAGAACAAAACTTCACTTATTATCTTTTCTAATAAACTTTGAATGCATATTTGATAGAGAATATCAATGATGCAGGCTTCTTTCATTACATTGCCAAGACTTAGAGAAGTCAAGTGATAGTAAGCATATACAAGTAAAAAGGACTTTGGGAGTCCGAAATTGATTTTCGGAAATTTATTGAGGGTCATCCGTAGAGTTTCCGGTAAATGCTAAGTCAACTTGGTTGGTCTCCTTGGGAGTTTCTCATGCATGATGATATGTCTCATCAAGATTTGTTATAGCCCGTGAACTTTGATTGCATCATTGATAGAGAGAGGATCAATGATGCAGGCCGCTTTCATTACCGTGCCAAGACTTGAGAAATCAAGCAAAACAAGAGGAAACGTATGCAGTGGGGGAGAGATCACAGCCCCAAAATAGGAGAGTGAGAAAAGAAGAAAATCAACAAGAGTAGACTAATTTGAGCTGGTGATTGTATGCATGAAGTGTGTTTCAAGGTGGATGGATTTGTACTCGAAAATTTATATGTTTATGCTGTTGGACTATATATATGCATTTTGAGAAAGAATAATGTGTAGCTTCAAAATAAGAAATCGATTAGTTTCAAAGAGGTTAAATATAAAAAAATTTAATTGTGTGTTGTAAAATTCAGATTTCTAAATAAGATTCCTTTATATACTTTTAAATTAAGACAAGATACATCACAAGTGGACCTTTTTTCCTTTTCCTCGGCTAGAATTTCTAATTAATATGGATTGTGGTTGATATGTATTGCGGAGAATTATCATCCCAAAGAATTTTATTTTTCCCTCAATCCAGTACCTATGTTGTATATATTTTGTTAAATTTTCATAATTTTGAGGAACGCCCTATCTTGCTAAAGAAACACAATCACGTTTACCAAAAGTCATTTTTGAAGAAACTAATCTAATCTAACTACGAGCATAATAGATGTAACAATTAAAAATGTTATAAAACTCCTAAATTTATTGTATTTGTATCAATTTAGTCCTAAACTTTTTAACGGTGTCATTTTAGTCATTTTTGAAGAATTAGAAGATGTTCTATTGGACATCGTGAATAGTATTAACTATTAAGTAAATATTCGAAATGTAAAATTTATAGCAGAAGTATCTTTATTTTGGCCTTCGACCTTATAGCCATATGCTTTTGTAGATGTCTCTCAGTTAACCATAAATCAAGTAGGTTAGGACTAAGTATGCTAGGTCTGCGGCTTATAAGTGATAACCATGAATTTGCTATTTATAAATGTCCATCCTTTATTGAAATCATCGGGGCCAGCAGGTTGTAGCTGGTACTCGATAGCAGTTCATTCCACTGATTTTCTCTCTCTCTCTATCCCACAGATGAAGTTCGACACTGATATGTTCAGCTCGTAAGCTGTTTTTTCTTCTTCTTTTTTTGATGGGTCTAAAGTTCGTACGCTGATTGGGCTCCCTAGCTCTGTATTGTTGTCCTAATTATTCAGCAGAGGAAGCTTGCTTAATTATCTTCCATGCAAGACCCAATTCCCTGTTGCCATTTTCGCCCAATGCCTTTAACATTACACCAGTCGCAGGACGGTGAGAAGAATATCGCTAGCTAACACATGCCATCAGACTTCTCCGGGGCAATTCGCATATCGAGATTTGTTCTTTTTTATTGGTGCCGCACGAGTGCTGGGAAAATTATTTAAAAAATGTACAATAATTAATTTAATTTTAAATATTTCAATTTAGCCTATTTAATACTAAGTTTTATACTGTAATCATTCTGATTCAATTTAGCTGAAATTGCTGATATTAACGCACTCGTCCCATAAGATGCTGTTAGTGAAAAAATTTTGCAATTTTTTTTTTGTTTGGCCCCCAAATTGATATAATGCAAGCATGTATGTACTGGCCAATTAGACACATCTTGCATCGGGTCAATGAATTGATAAGTTTATATTCAATTAAGGGAGGGTTTAGTTCAATTTTGGAAATGGGGCTTTGGGTGTGAATGTAATGCAAAATATCAAAAGCCAAAATCCTTTGAGAAAATGTAAAACTCTTTGTAAAGTGACTTTGAATTCAAGTAGTGTTGGACAAAAAAAAAAAACTCATGCAAAATATTTTGGTTTAACTTTTTTATATTTTTTTATTAAAAAACTCAAACATTTCACTAGAACCAATGTAAGCCAGCAAGCCAAATCGAGCCCCCACGCGAGAAGCCATGTGAGAACCTTCTCTCCCCCACTGCAATTGAAAAAAATAATTTTATTGACTTCGTGGCCATATCTCAGCCCTCCGATGACATGGCAGAGAAAATCCTCGTGGCTCCATGATCGAGCTTTAGCTAGGTGAGGTCTTGTCCAATGATGAAAGCCATTAAATCTAAACCGATAGTTCTGTAGACTCCACAATTAGTCAGACTGGGCTCCCCGCGTCGCCTCATAAAATTCAATAATCAACATGAATAAAAGAATACCTCACACTCGTATTAAAATGATTCCCTTTTATCAAAAAAGAAAATCATTTTTTTTCCAATTTTAAAAAAATATTTTCATTAATTGGAAAATTAAATGTCATTTTTACCATCTCTAGCTGCGGTCGCTTGGGTTGAGTGATCCTTTGTCACGACCTACCTCTCGACAAGAAGTAAAACAAATTTAGAGGCATTACTTAAAGGACATGCCTAGAGCTCATAATTAGGTGTGTACTTTTTTAAGCCCATATCTTGCACAATATTAAGGTGTTCACGAAAATTTTCTAACAAAGAGTTGCTACTAGCCTATTAGAGTCAGTTAGAAATCAAGTGAGACATGATATTATATTTATTTCCTACATAACTAGAGAATTTAGAGTTGAAGATTTGATTAAACTAATTAAATAATTAGTGCCCTTTTAGTATATAATTTTGTTCATTTTAATATTTTTTTTTGTCAAGCAATCAAAATTTATTTTAAACTTATTTACTAACAAACAAGATAACTATGCAATTGTACAATCATTAACATAACAATCGGCCACCGAAGTGACGTCAAATAAATTGCATGGAATAACAAGCATCTAGAACTAAGTAATAAATAAATGCTAGTCCTAAAAATAAATAAATAAATAAATAAATGCTAGTCCTAACTAAGCAAAAGGAGGCCATAATCATCATATTGAAAGCACACAAGCAAGAGTGTTCGTTTCTAAGAGCAAACGAAATGCTATAGTAAAGCCGAAAGGCTTGTTCAATTTTGAGCACAATTTTTATCAAAAAATTTTCAAAATTTTTTATGAGAAAGCTACTCAAAAACTAGTTTTATAGCTTTTTCATTACTTTTAGGAAAAGTAAAAATTTTGGAAATTTTGGAAATTTTGGAATTTTTACTTTAATTTTTTAATAAAATATTTTTTATTACAAAATAGGGGCCCTGGCCGGACCCCGGGGCCCGGTCCGATCATGGGCTGCAGCAAGCCTTCGGATCGGACCAAGGGCAAAAATGAGCCATTGTAAAAGGCCCCAGCCTTAATTAGAAACGAAGCCAACTTACTAACAAATAAGCACAATCCGAATCTAACTACACTAAGCCCGGCCCGTACTAAGTAGACCAAACAAGTCCAAGTTCATCAGCCTAAATTAGCCCAAATATTATTAGACCAATTAAGCCGGTGCCTCCTCTTCTTTTCTCCACGCCACCTTCCTGCTCTTGCTCAGTACAAACTGAGAAAAGAGAACCCGCACTCACACCCATGGCCGAGGCTCACCACACCAGACCGTGAAGAAACTTTTCACGTTGCTGACCGGTACGACCATCACAGTACCGCCATAGCAAGCGACTTCCCACAGCCGTACATCTCCACCGCTATTCGCTCGAGGCTCACGGTCGCAGCCAAACCACAAATACAAAGTACATTCACTGGAATATGTCAAAAGCACAAGAAAAAAGACAACTTAAATTCTGGGAGATTCGGACTTGGTGGGAATGAAATCTGACTAACAGATGTATTCAGGAATTAATAGAAACTTCAGACCGGACACAACGCATCTATCGATCCTCAGAACAAATCGGAATCAAGGATTCCGAGACTACAATTGACGGTTTTAGTTCGGGCATTCCCTCGAACATATGGTGAGCGCGGAAGATATCGAACATTTTTAGAACTCGAACTCGGGTCTGGACCAAAAAATCCCCACGAAATGCTCGACATCAAGCACCAACTCAGTCAAAACAAAGCGCTCAAGAACTAGAGACACCGAGTTCAGTTCTTCCTTAAAACAGAACAGGGCGAGGCAAAAAGGAGTTCATGGGAATGAGTTTCGACCGCGGAAATCCCTACCCGGCTCGGAGAAGGCGGTCATAGGGCGAGCTCAAGACCAGTCGAGCTATGGCCGACCGCTTCGCGATGTATCCGACCCGAGATCCTCGGGAAAAAACTGGATCCAACCCCAAAGAAAACTCACCAGGAATTCGGTCGCCGCGGAAGAGGAGGCCGCGGGCTCGCGCGTGTCGGCTAGAGGTCGTCGGCTTGCGACGGGGATGGTCGGGTAACGCTCAGTCGATAATGAAGCTCGGCTCCCTCTCTCTCTTTCTCTCCGTCCCTCCCTCTGCTCACTCTCTAGTTCGTTCTCTCTCGGCCAAAACCCAAAAGCCCAGCACTCTAAAAATCCTCTCTCTCCCCCTTTTCTTCGAATGGAGCCCTCCTCCACGAACCAACCTGCTATCCCACTTTTAAGCGGCGACCCAGCTGCTGCCAGCCTGCCCCGTACGAACGTACCGCGCGCGACGTTCTCCGCGGCGCCGTCCTCTCTGTCCTTCGCGCTGTACGCCGTCCTTCTTGTATTTTGTCGTCGAGGCTCCCGTCCAAAAGAACAGGAGGAGGAAGAAGAGAAATGGTGCGTGGGCCGGGCTGGGGAAGACAAAGGGACGGCCCGGCCCCGAAGCTGTGGGAGGAAAAGAAGGAAAAGAAGTAGGGGCCGGGCCGGCCCAGCCCTGCCCCGGCCCTACTTCGTTTCTTTCGTCTTCTTTTTTTTTTTTTTTTTTGAAATTTTTTAATAAATTTCAATTTTTTTCGAAAATTTTAAAAATTAATACTGGTAATGCAAATACTCTTAATTTCTATATGTGATGCATTTTAATGAAAATTATTTTTTGTTTAGAAGTTAGAAATTAATCCATAATTTTCTATATAACTAAACCATAAATAAATGGACAAAAATTAGGTGTTAACACATTGCTGGCCATATTTGGCCTTGGTGGCCCTCATTGGCCACCCTTGTACAAAGAAACGTACAGTATCAATGAGGGGGAAATAAAAAAAAACTAAAGATTTGATGAGAATAGTTTTGAAGAAAAAAATATATAAATCCTAGTCTTAGCATTCGACAAATGCTACTTCTGAAAGCTAGTCTCTACTTAATTTAGGCTTTTCGGCATTCTCAAGGCTAGCGTTTGGTCAAAACTATTTCAAAATGCTTACTAGACACTTTAGCATGGGCTTTGGAGGTTAAAAGCTTTCTAGAAAAGTTGAACCAAATGCATTCTAAGAAATTCATTTATCTAAGCGCAATTCGATAGGAAATTTACTAGTGCATAGTTAAGAAGCAATGGGATGTGCTGCTTTTAGGATTCATTCATTTCCGTTTCATTTTCACATAGCTTTCTTCTTCAACTTGGAGGGGGGAGCTTTCGAACTAGACTTCTCCCTCCCCTCCCTTTTCCCTTCTCTTTGGTTGATTTGGTTTTCTATTTTCTTTTTCTTACATTCCTCTCATTATGAGGAGCTTTTATCTTATGATTTAGTCCAGATTTAGAAGTTTCTCTCTCTCATTTTGGGAGGTTTCTATCCCAATCAAGTCTAAACTTGGGGTTTTTTTGTGTGTATATTTTCGGGGTTTTGCCTCCCCTGGGTTCTACTAGTGCACAAGTCCAGCTCCAAAAAAAAATCGGAGAAGTTTTGTGAAAGTTTTGCTATCACAAATGTTATATTTGTGCTAATTCATTCTTGTTACTCTGAATGGTGATGGTGTGCGAGATGTTAAATCTAAGTGCACATCGTTGAAAGGTAACACCATGACAATAGATGGAGATCTCGATGGGTAACCTTTAACCTTATTCTAATGATTCATTTTGTTATCTAGAGCTTGTTTTATTTTAAAATTGTTTATAATTTGTGTTGGTTTGCTTTTTCTCTTGTATTTAAGTGGAAATGAACAAACATATGTCATTTTGACCAAAAAAAAAGGAAAATTACCAAAAAATCTTAAATCTATTGTGCGTGTGCCAATTTATTTTTAAACTATTCAATTGTGCCCATTCAATTTTAAGCATTTTGATGATTTACCCATGTAGTTCTTTCAGCTAATTTTCCAACATGACAATCTAGTTAGTGTCAGCCGTCTTATGCAACGCAACGGCTTTGATGTGGACAACTTTCATTTTTTTTTTTTGATTTTTTCTGTTTTTCTGTTTTATTTTCATTTTTTTTTTTAAATTTCCTTTTCATCAATGGTCAGTCTTAGGCCATCACGTAAGACCAGCCATAGGCAGTGGCCAGAGAGGGCTAGGTGACGTGCCCCTGCCTGATCTAGTGAGGTTTGCCCTTGCCGGCTAGAAGCGAGGGACGGCTTCAACTAGGCGAGAGTATTTCACTTGTGGCAAGCGAGGAGAACAAAATTCATAATTCAAAAAAATAAATAATTCTAAAAATTGTTCACGTCAATGTTGGTGGTGTCACATAAGATGATTGGTGTTCGCATTAGATGATTGATGTTCACGTTAGCGTTCATTTTAATTTCATTATTTCTTCCATTCCTTTGTTTTTTTTTTTTTTTTCCAATGAAAACGCATGTACCGGTGACTTTAAAAACAGAGGACCATCGCCTGCTCTTGAATTCTGTTTCTTGGTTACCTCCAATCAAATTTAATTTCTTGTTTCAACGTATGAATTTAAAAGCATAATCTCTTCGCTTACGATCCAACATGCACTAAAATTAAGTTTTATTAAATGGAACACCGAATCCAATGTAAAAACTAACAAAAATAAAACTATATTAGATAATATCATTGTCAAAACAATAAGTGAACGGGAAACTTCGGAAAAGGACAAGCGCTATAAAATTAAATCCTGTCAAACCTTACCTCATCAACGTAATTGTTGCACAAGTCGTAGGAAGAAAGAAAAAATATTAACATTAGTGTTGCCATTTTTGACCGTATCACGTTCGTCCTCCTGTCTCAAACTAGCTCCTCAGAGCGTCAGACCGGCCTTTCAGAGCCACGAGATTAAGATGATTTCTACCATTCCTTCACTACTGCAGCACATGTCTGCCTGAACAGTCAACAGTTTCTTCATAGTTCGTGAGAACCCTTTAACTGTTCTTTAGCGAGTTTGGGTTTCCGACTAGGAACCACGTCGAGAATTTGTGTCCGGGCATTACTACTATCTATAGAGGAGTTTCGCTATAATAAGATAAAGACCCCCGCCAGGAATCGATCGAGAACCAGTGGATCATCTCCTAGCAAGACAGCAAGGAAGCTGCATCTCCTTTAACCTCCTATTTGTGAAGTCTCCTCTCCATTTTTGATCTCGAGACAGACCTGGGCTTCATTACTAGACATATATCTTGCTAGAAGATAGCCATGAAAGTCATCTTCTCATTCCGAAATTAATTATTAGCACCCTTCATAAGGTTTCTTATTCAGTTGAAATTGGAAATCCATTAAGTTTGTGGAACACTGTGAAGAAGTTTATGCGCAGAGAAGAAAAATAGGATGAAGAATCTGTAGAGAGATCTTGAGATGAAGAACTTCCTTTCTATTCTGTTTTCCTTGATTATCATTCAATCGAGAGTTTAGCCTTTTATATATAAGGACTAACTCTGAAAAACTGTTTTACAGGTATTGATTCAGTTGAAGAAAAAGTAACTAACTGAAGCAAACGTTGACTAACTTCCAGAACTGAACTATTCTAGACTAACTGCTGAGACTAGTCAAGACTCGCAGCATTATACAGAGTTTTTACAATCGGTTTGCTTCTCATTCTTCTTAGCAGCATGTACATATTCTTCTTCCTCTTCTACATGTGTTTTCTCTTTATCACTCTTGTATGTCTTGCTTCCTCTGTTCTTAGCTTCCCCTGTTCTTCCTGGTATCGATGATAGCATTAGTTGAGAAGCCTCTTTTTCCTCGCTTTTGTTCTTCTGGCTTTTCTTAACAGCCCCCCTCAAATTGGGAATGGGTGAAGACCCGATTCCTAATTTGATTCGTAGCTGGTAATGTGTAGTACGAGAGAGGGGTTTTGTAAATATATCAGCAATTTGACAGTTAGTTGGAACATATTTCACTTGTAGTGACCCTGATGAGACTTTTTCTCTGACAAAATGAAAGTCTATCTCAATATGTTTGGTGCGAGCATGAAGAACAGGATTAACAGTGAGAGAGATGGCGGATTTATTGTCACAGAAGAGCTGTGTTGGACGAGTCAATGAGCATCCTATATCACGAAGAACAAAGCTGATCCAGGTAAGTTCAGCAGATGCAGAAGCAAGTGCACGATACTCGGCTTCTGTAGAAGATCGACTAACTGTGGATTGTTTCTTTGCTGCCCAAGATATGAGATTGGAGCCTAGGTATGTACAAAAACCTGTTGTTGATCTTCTTGTCTCAACACATCCTGCCCAGTCTGAATCTGAGAACCCATATAGGTGAAAAGAGCTTCGAGAGTGAATGAATACTCCAAGACTTAGAGTTCCTTTTACATACCTCAAAACTCTCTTGAGTTTATGTAAGTCTGCTACAGTTGGTTTTTGTAATTTCTGACATAGTTGATTTATAGCATATGCAATGTCGGGTCTTGTTAAAGTCAGATACTGAAGGCCACCTACTAAGCTTCGATACTCGACAGGATTGGAGAGTAGAGCAGAATCATTTATCAGAACAGTTGGTTTCAATGATACAGGGGTGGTGATTGGTTTGCACTCAAGCATATGAGCTCGAGTAAGAAGATCCTTGGCATATTTAGTCTGGCACAGAAATAGATGATCAGAGGTGTTTTTAACTTCAATGCCAAGAAAGTAATGTAATGGTCCAAGATCTTTCATATAGAACTGAAGACTTAGAGAATGAATAAGGTTGGAAAGAGACTGAGAGGAGCTTCCAGTCAGTATAATGTCATCAACATATAGAAGTAAAAGAATGGTGTCTGTATCAGTATGATAGATGAATAAGGATGGATCAGTTGAGCTGCAAAAGAACCCATATTCAAGCAGAAAGTTGCTGAACTTGTCAAACCAGGCTCGAGGGGCTTGTCGAAGTCCATAGAGAGACTTCCTGAGAAGGCATACATGATGAGGTTTCTTGGGATCTTGAAAACCAGGAGGCTGCTCCATGTAGACTACCTCATTCAATGTACCATGTAAGAATGCATTTTTGACATCCAGTTGATGAATTGGCCAGTGTTTTATCATGGCTACTGATAGAACTATGCGAATTGTAGCATGCTTAATAACTGGACTAAAGGTTTCTGTAAAGTCAATGCCTTCTTCCTGATGAAATCCCTTAGCAACCAGCCGAGCTTTAAGTCTATCAAGACTACCATCAGCTGCAAGCTTCGTTTTAAATACCCACTTACAGCCGATTATATTCATTTGATCAGTTCGAGGGATTAATTCCCAAGTTTTATTCTGATGAAGTGCATCCATTTCTTCTGTCATTGCGTTGTACCAGCCCTTATGTGCTAATGCTGTTTTGCTTGTTTTTGGCTCAGGAGGTACTTCATATATAGCAAGACATGCATACCGAGGATTGGTCTTAATAATGCCAGACTTAGATCTAGTCTTCATAGGGTGAGTAGGTAATGTACCTTGAGAATCTGTCTGATTATTTGAAGTGTTTTGTTCCTGATTTGATTCATCTGATATCTCAGTTATGGAACTAGGTACTTCAACTTGTTGTGGACTATCTTGAGTAGTGGTGGATACTTGTTCCATAGTAGTTTCAGCTGGTGAGATAGAAACTGCTTGTTCTGTGCATTCAGGTGAGATTACTCCATTTGTGTGATTCACTGTGGCTTCTTGTTCCCAATCTGTATACTGAGAAGTTAAATGAGTTGTGTGATTTGTAGTCGAGGAAGCTAGGAATTGCTCTTCTTCTGTCCACAATTTATATAAGTGTGTATAGGAAGGATAGACTGTTGCTAATTTCTGAGAGAATGGGAAAAAGGTTTCATCAAACACTACATGCCGGCTAATCTAGACATGGCCAGTAGTAGGGAGAAGGCATCGATATCATCCCTTATAGTGATCACTGTATCCAAGAAAGACACAGGTTAGAGACCGTGGATCAAGCTTATTTTGTGCATATGGTCGAAGACAAGGATAGCAAGCACAGCCAAAGGTTCTGAGATGGTCATATCTTGGATTATGCTGATATAATTTGCTGAAAGGAGACTGCATCTGTAGTTTTTGAGTAGGGAGAATGTTAACAATATAGTTGGCTGTTACAAATGCATCTACCCAAAATTTTAGTGGAATTTTTGCATGGTATAGCATAGCCAGACCAAGTTCAACTATATGCCGATGCTTCCTTTCAGGTATCCCATTCTACTCAGGTGTATATGGACAAGAGATATGCTGTTGAATGCCACAGTTCTGTAAGTGAGTTCTGAATTTTTGGCTAACAAACTCACCTCCACCATCACACTGAAAGGTCTTGATCTTACAGTTATGCTGATTTTCTACTAATTTTTGAAACATGAGGAAAATACTATAGAAATCTGACTTCATCTTTAATGGGTATATCCAACTGAACCGAGAGAAATTGTCAACAAAAATGACATAGTACTTGAAACTCTGAAAAGATTTAACTGGAGAAGGTCCCCAGATATCACAGTGAATCTGTTGTAGAGGTTTTGTAGCTGTAAAATTCGACAATGGAAAAGGTAGAGCAGTACTCTTAGCTATTTGGCAACTTCTACATACAGATTGTGTTTCTTTGTTATACTGAATCAAATTTTGAGCCTTCAATTGCTTCAAGATACTCTGATTTGTATGAGCCAGACGTTGATGCCAGATACTTTCTGCAACAATTCTCTGTCTTTGTGTGAAACAAGCTTCTGCAGCATGAGGGTCTACTCTGTATAACCCTCTAACCTTCCTTCCTAGCTTCATGGTTGTGTTGGTTGTGCTTTGTCCTTGAGATACACACCGCTTTGTCAAAAATAAAGGAACAGGGGTAATCATCGGTGAATTTTGACACCGATAAAAGATTTTTCTTAATCTCGAACAATCAAAGACATCATTTAGAGGCAAGGCAGTAATTGCAGCATTCAATATTGCATTACCAATGTATTTGACAGGTAAACACAGACCATTGCCTATCATAACTGTTTCAGCATTGTTATTTTTAGAAAGACTATGAAGTATACCAGCATTGGAGGTAATATGAGCTGTTGCTCCAGTGTCTGGATACCATTCTTGATCATTTGCCTCCTCGATATGTAGTGCTACTAGGGCTGTTGGTATATCCTCAGCTTGATAGGAGTTATCAAACCGATACCAACAATGTAAAGCATCATGACCAGGCCTCTTACAGATTTGGCACTCAAGTCGAGTGTGTTCTGCTGGTTTCTCTACTTGTACCTTTTTGTGGAGAGTTGAAATTGGTGCAGGATATGACCTAATATCAGAATACCTTTGTGCTGATACATTGTATGGTCTAAACCCTTGAGCAGGACCCAAGCCAGAGGAGGTATTGATTTGTTTGAACTGCTGATTTTCTTGTTCATAGTTCGAGTTACTATTCCTGTAACTCATATTTCTTCCAGGATAACCAAAGTTTTTATACCTGGCATTATATGTTCTTCCTCTTCCATAACCTCTTCCTCCACAATTACTTATTCTTGATCCTCTAAGAATAGCATTTGGTTGTATATATTCTCTGTCAGCCTCTTCATTATGTATAGCTTCAGTTTTCCTCTGGCCATAGTAAGCTAGGTTAGGTCTGAACTGATTTAAAGAATAAGTCTGTAACCTGGCTTCGAATCTTTCTAGGTGTGAGATGACTTCATCATATTCTGGTTGGGGCTTCAAGCAATAGATTGTAGTTTTGAAACTTTCGTACTCAGATCCCAAGCCTTCCAGAATTCCAAATAGTTTTGTGGTTTCATCCACTGGTTTCCCTATGGCATTCAATTGATCACATATTGACTTGTATTCCCTAAGATATGCTGATAATGTTTGTTCACGTTTCTGGCAAGCCTGCAATTTTCCTCTTAATTCGAACTCCTTAGCTACTGATTTTTGTGTGAACCGATTTAACAGAGCTTGCCAAACTTCATAAGCAGTGTTTAACCCAATTATCAAGCTGAGTATATTTTCTGATACTGCACCACTAATGCAAGAGGATACAAGTTGATTAGTTTTTATCCAATCATTATAATCAAGATTAGAGATCTCAGAAACTTGACCTCCTTCTTCAACCTGTACTGTCTTTGCAGGTGGTGAAATTTCTCCATTCACAAAACCGAATAGATCTTGGCTCCTTAAGAACCTATAGAATTGAGCTTGCCACAGGAGGAAATTATCCTCGGCTAATTTGATGGTAACGAAATTCGAGATATTTACATGAATAGGAAATGGATATCTCAAACTTCTTGCTGCCATTCTATTCTTCCTGATTTCTGATCAACTTTAGTTGCAGACACAAATTCTACTGATTTGCAGTAAGAGGCAACGAGAATATTGCTGATGAAGATTTAGATGTGGATGAAGAATACCGACTTACAGATCTTGTTGGACGATTACAGATATCTTCAGAGATCAAAGAAGCTTCGAATCTAACTTTGATCTGGTGCAGATCTCTCTATTTTGTTCATCATCAAGATGATTTCTTCAGGATGCAGAAGCTCTGATACCATGAAGAAGTTTATGCGCAGAGAAGAAAAATAGGATGAAGAATCTGTAGAGAGATCTTGAGATGAAGAACTTCCTTTCTATTCTGTTTTCCTTGATTATCATTCAATCGAGAGTTTAGCCTTTTAAATATAAGGACTAACTCTGAAAAACTGTTTTACGGTATTGATTCATTGAAGAAAAAGTAACTAACTGAAGCAAACGTTGACTAACTTCCAGAACTGAACTATTCTAGACTAACCTGCCGAGACTAGTCAAGACTCGCAAAGCATTATACAGAGTTTTTACAATCGGTTTGCTTCTCATTCTTCTTAGCAGCATGTACATATTCTTCTTCCTCTTCTACATGTGTTTTCTCTTTATCACTCTTGTATGTCTTGCTTCCTCTGTTCTTAGCTTCCCCTGTTCTTCCTGGTATCGATGATAGCATTAGTTGAGAAGCCTCTTTTTCCTCGCTTTTGTTCTTCTGGCTTTTCTTAACACATTGTAAGTCATTGATTAATGAGTTGCCGTTCGTTAGTCTGTGATTCTTGGAGCTGCATGAGTTAAGTAATCTTCTTTTAAATTCTTCACCAGCCACTTCATAGAAGCATAAGACTAGAATATGAAATAATGCACATGGTACACTCAAAATGGAGGCGGAATTTGCCATCTGAGGAAGTCAACTAATACTTTGACTAAATTAACTGCAGAAGCTATGCATAG
The DNA here is from genome assembly GCA_014182725.1 of Eucalyptus brandiana. Taxonomy (NCBI): domain Eukaryota; kingdom Viridiplantae; phylum Streptophyta; class Magnoliopsida; order Myrtales; family Myrtaceae; genus Eucalyptus; species Eucalyptus brandiana. The sequence goes on from CM024670.1 coordinate 38,623,500, forward strand.
TCTCTGTTTAGATAATTTACCAACAACACATATCGTCAATATGATGAAACAAAGCCTATTGTTTTTCTTCATAAGTCGCAGCTTAAATCTCGTTCCACTCTATCTAACACTCAACTTCACAGCTCCATTTTGGCTATCGCTGTTGTATCTTCGTACTTCAGCCAGCGTATCATATGGACGACGAGCAATTTGGAAGACCATTGGCTTGAAAAAGTTGCATTACTGTCTCGAGTCGCTATGTGATCAAAACCAGATGCCTAAAAATATGTGAAGGCTATATAAACTTGCCCCCATGCAAGTTCCCCTGGATTGGCCTAAAACCCAGGTAGGCCTTGCCTCAGAGAGGGAATACGTAATTTTGATGATAGTTGTTCAGTCAAGTCTCCAAACTTACGTTTGTACAATTAATCCTCTGCCGCAACCTGGGGAAACTAGCCTAGCAACCCACCGCCAGGTCCTCCGCTATAATCGCTAACAACGTAGGGTTTCGAACCCTTGACCTCCTTCGCTAGAGGAGAGATCTTAACTAACTGCACTACCCACAGGTGGCTCCTCCCAAGGCTCTTTTGAGTATTGTAATTTTCCTTTCTTCTTTTTTGTTGGGGGCCAAAATGGAAGTTGGATTCTAGGAGCTCCACCTGTGGGATTGGATTCCAAGCTTGGGCTCGCATAGTATAAAACGTGCTAAGCTTCAATCGTTTGTTGCACGTTATACACTCGGGATACATTACGTTTGGGTGTCGTTTTTGATTTGTTTAGAAAGTCGATTTTAAATTTTTAAAATTTTATTTCCTGAGTGTTTCTTAAGCAAAAATAATATTTGATTTGACCGAAGCATAAATGTTCATTAAACATAGATATTACGGGCTTTTTTGTTTGATGTAAGTTCTCTAGAAAACTTGTTTGTTTTGTTTCCTTGTGATGATGATTGTTTGTGGTGCCTCATATCATGCAGCCCATGTGTTAATTTCTCTGTGTTTTACAAGGTGGGAAAATCATTGATGTTGTCTAGAAACTAGCTTGGGCAACAAACTAATGCTCGAGCATGTGAGGCATATTCCGAACATTCGGACAAACTTGATCTCTACTGGATATTTAGATGATGACGGAATGGAAAGTCGGCTCAAGGATGGGACTTGGAAGATAGTTAACGGGTATCTCGTGCTAACAAGGAGGAGGAAGTGTCGTAACTCTTTACCGCACACAAGCTAAGACGTGCAAGGACGAAATTCTTGTCGTGGAACAGGAAGCCACACCTGATCTATGGCATATGACGAATGTATGCATAAGTTGCTTTGATAAAACAAACATCCAGCAACTTCAATGACTGAATATTTTTTATAATTAAGGTGCCGTTTGGATTCATATAAATTTTGTTGATAATCAATAAAATCAATGGATTTTTTTATATATTTCTATGTACATGTTTCTCAAGTGATTGTAATGTTGGGTGTTACGCAACTTGAAAGTTAGGTTCGAGTGCTAATTTGTACGTTGTTACCTCAGTCGTCCTTAGTCATCCTTAGTCGTCCATACGAATGCTGTTAAATTGCTAGTTTATCATATCATGCGGCACTCGACAGGTATACTTGTCTAATTGTCGGAGCTCGTGAAGATCTGATTACCAGGAGCATTGGAATCTTGGAGAGTCTATATATCGACACCTGCCAATTTCGAGGAGAGATCTGGATATCTCCCAGAACAACTAGGCTATAATAGTACAAAAGATATCGAGTTACATGATGGATTGTCTTCGAGTGAGTTGGAAAATTACGTGGGATTAATATCTCTTAGGAAGCTAAGACATTTCACTCTTTTAAGTTGCCCAAACGTACTTGAAATTCTAAGTTGTGGGTGATTTGGAATCGCCGGAAGAATCTTATGTTTATCACTGCAAATTTCTAGGAAGATTCGGTGAGTTATCAAACTTGAAGATCCTGAAATATTTTCATATCAAAGAGGGTGATGAACTGATTCGTGTTGAGGGCCTTGATGAATTAGGATTTCCGAAATTGTTGACGGCCAAATTGTTTGAGAAGGTTGATCGATTTATCCTGCGCAAACAATGCCCGACCATTGCCTCACCATTTCTTTTTTCTAGATTTTGCCTCGATCGGAGCCTTCTCTCTCCCGTTCGGCCGTCAATTCCGCTCAAGCTTGACCGCTCCACCCACCTCTCCACTTTTTAGTATTCCAGCCAATTTAAGACAGGCATAGTTCATGCATTTGGCCGGTCCACAAGAGGTTCGCGGCAATCTTGCCTGAGTGGACGTTTGGCGGGGACATGTTATTGTCAAACAAAAATGTCTCTAGTATCCAAGTGATGTATAAAAAAGCAGCAGTAAAGAACGAGAATGACGGACCATGGGTCAAATTCATTCATTTTAGGCAGATTCGAGATCTAATTTTCTTGTTAAATGATTGAGTAGATATGCACATTCTTCATTCTTCATGTGTTTCCATGCCACAGGCAATGCGAGGTTATAAACTCTACTTCTCAAAGAAGACTTCAGGCACATATGTCAAGGTAAAATTATATTTTCCTTGAATATTTTCGTACATTTTTCTGAAGGAGACTCAAAACCAGCAAGTGATTTTGGAATGCAGATCAACCGTCTCCTTCCATAGGCCAATTTGTTGTGTCCAAGAAAGAAGACCGCTCGCACGCGTCTTTAGAGTTTTCTATGGGCGCCTCTTCATTCTGAAATACAAGTGGTGGCCTCTTCCATTCATTTAGTATTTTCAGTGAAAAACGCATGTAAAGGTGACTTTGAAATATGGGAAACCATCATTTGCTCTTGAATTTCATTTCTTGATCACCTCCAATCAAATTGAATTTCTTATTTCAGTATATGACGTTAAAAGCATAATCTTTTCGATTAATGATCCAACATGTACTAAAAATTGAGTTTCAGTAACCGCAATTCCAAGTCCAATAAGAAAACTAACGAAAAAATTGATATTAGATTATATGAATACTAAATCAATAAGCACACTAGAGAGTCATTATGAGCCTAAAAAACTCAGTAAAAGACAACCACTAGACAAATAAATCTCATCGAACCTGTTTTTACTTCAGCAAATTTATTATGAAAATTATTGGCATCTTGCTCACTCTCGAACACCATGCCAACTGTTGATACGTACTACATGACCTAGAAATCTAGAAGGGTCAACATAGTTGAATCACATTTCGAGAACATATAAAATAAGAGACAAATCAAGAACTTATGCTCCAACATACTTGAACAAATGAATGGAAATTTAAAAGGAAATACAATATTGGAAACTCTTAGGAAAATAGAAGTATTGACAAATTATTCAATGAATAAAAATTAAGTTACTCATAGCTATTTCACTTATCAAAACATGACTTCTTATGGCAATCAAAACCAAGTTAACATATCATGTATTGTGATGCACCGGGCATACGACCACACAAACTCTATTATCTACTCCAACCAAGCATCAAAAAGCATGTTATGATGAAAGGGACAAAGAAAGGCATAAATTTCCACCGCAATAGGTGTTCAATACAAGAATCCACGTTTTGCATCCAACATTAGCTCATGGAGCAACAACCGATCGGAAGTGAAACTCACGAGAAAATAGAAGTATCAGCGGCTTGGAGAAGAAGACGACGGCCAAACCCTTCCACTACTGTTTGTTCACTTGGTTTCCTTGTTATTTAGATATCGGGCCACTAGAGAAAGGTTAAAACATAAGGCCTACAAAATTCATTAAAGCCCACATGCAGAGCTCGCATTTTGCCGGCCACGGCATGCTATCTCTCTTGAAGCTTTGACGCGGATACGAGGTTCGATGTGGCTAATTCAGTGCCCAATAACGACTGAAACTCACCGGCCAGTCAAATGTACACAGGCCCAACCAACAAGTGATTTTTCCTGCAACCGGAACATGGGTTCTTTTGTCCAAAAAATATGAACAAAAAATTGCAATTCCTATGATTAAGAAAAAGCTCAAAAAAAAAAAAATTTTCTTTTCTTCCTGTCTTGTTACCTTAGGAGACAACCCATAGCCACAGAACAAATAAAAAAAAACCCATGGCCTCATCTCTTTTGAGTAGTTGCCAGGGAAAAGTCGCCACAGCAAAACCGGCTCTCCTTTAGCCTCCTCAGCACCTTCTCCCACGAGATCCTCACCAACCTTTCCCAGTCTTCGTATCTTCCCGTCTTCTTCCTTTGTTTACAGTTACTGCATACTGACCCACTCACTCTCTGTCTATTCGTAATTACAGTCTCCCTGAAACAGTGGTCTCTACATCCTAATTGTGTAGTTGAATGCTCTTATGTCGGTAGTTTCATAAATCTGCATTTTATAATAACAAGCACCATATTTATCTTTGTACGTCGTTTTACCCGATGTGGCTCAAGCATACCGTTTTATTGGCAGCATCTTTGACCTGAACACCTCTGGTCATGTGCAGAAACTGAAAAAATATGGATCTTATGGACGTTGAAACGGCATGTGCTCTTCTGCTCTTCCAACTTTTGGGAAAAATTTCCTTGGTCACTTCCTCAACCAGGAGTTAAGGCTCTGCTGTGTTCCTTAGAACTAGTGTCCTAATTGATAATTGGACAGCTTCAGAGTTTTCTATGTACCATAAGACCTCTAAGATTTAGTGGGAAACACATAAACTGGGTGAATTGGAGGTTAAGCTTTTTCGGTTCCAAGAACCCAGGCGTGAGCATGGATACTGGGCCAGTTTGACAACATATTGTCTAAATCGCAGTCTGATAGCTGGGGTAGGGCCGCAATCCGTGGCCGCAGAATTAGACAGGAGACGGCCCCAGTCTTAACCTTGTACAATATTCCTTCCTAATTTCTAGTTCACACTAGAAAAGTTGGTGCTACTAGTGGTTCGGCTAGCTGTGATTCATGACTATTCTTTGCTTTTCCATTTTCTTTTCTTGGTTCTTTATTGTGATGTCCGTGTTTCTAGTAAAGGCTCGATGCTTTAGTGCGATCACGTGGGGCAAGGTGCAAGTATCCGTCAGTCATCCCAATTTATTAGGTGCATGAAAATGACACTCTCCCCTGAAATTGAATCTAAATTTATTTATTAAGGCAGAATGCAGCACCTCTGAATGATCCAAACCAAAAAGGAGTCGACAGTAGCTGCGGGAAAAGACTTGGAAAGGGTGGAGAATGTCTCACCCCACTTCATCTATATGCATTCACATAGCTGTAAGACATAATTGAGCAAATATAATCATGCATTGAAGAATAAAATTCAAGTATCAATTAGAATCACATGCAGAAAACAAGACATAAGATATATCTGACTTCCAATCATTGTTTGACTCATCTCTCTAAGAAAAAGTTCGGAAATGCTAAGAAATCACACGAGACATGTCAATTTTCAATTTTGAATGCTTAAATAATTTTCAAAAGTAGGAAGTAATAATAGCACTGAATAACAAGAGCTCGATTTTGGGCCCTTAAAAACGAAGTCTCAAAGGAGCTGTAGACATGATTTCTGATCAATGTTGTCTATGAGTCCTAATTAATGTTTCTAAGCTTTAGAAAAAATTATTCCTTAATAATTCCCAATAATGCCACGTGTCTCACTAGCTATTGGCCTAATGTTAGCTAATCACGAGCCTCATCATATGCGCACGCACACACAAAACAAAAATGGGTAGAGGTACAGGGAGTCCTTAAACTAGCAAAATGTCCAAATATGTTCCTCTATATATAGTATAAAATGGATCTCTAAACTATATACTCGTTTTGTTCAAATTGATTCTTCTATTAAAATTACAAATGGAGATGCTAATGTGGTCATTAAATGTTGACATGGCATTTTATGTGTGAGAAAATTTTTCGTAAATATATTAATTTGAAATTTTTTGTGATAAAAAAATTAATTTATAATAAATTTATCACATATAAATCACCTTACAGTTTTTTGTGGTATTAACTGAATAAAATAAGAAAAATCAAACAGAAATTCATTTTGGAGAAGCGCATGCATCTCCATCTAAAAGAAGTTTCGTAGTGCACTCTAGATTGCATTCGTTCTGCTTAAAGATGAATTCATTCTGCAATAAATGAAATCAATTCACGAAATTCATGAGAAATGCATTTGTATCCTTTTAGTTTTGTAGACGATTGCACTCTTTGCTCGCTTTGGTCCTGTCCACTCGCATATGAAGCTTCTGCAGAAGCTGGGGATTGTCCTCTTCGATCTTCTTCAATAGGTTATCCACGAGCACGTGCCCCTCCAAGTCCCCGAGCTTTGCGATGTCCACCACCTCACAGACCAGTACAGACGCCCTCTCCGATCTTCTTCAACATACAGGTGGAAGCAATGAGGGGCACCAACCTTCGCCTCAGCTTTGAGCCAGGGCCGCCCCCTCGCTGAAGACACGAACAAGAGCCGAAAAGGTATGCCGTAAAAAAAGAAAAATTTGCGGGACACGATTGAACATTTTTTTAACAATTTAGGGATTAGATGTCTTATTCCAAGAAGAAAAAAAAGAGCTTCTGATTGGCCTTTATGGTCTCCCAAGGAGTCTTTAAAAATTTCCAGAACTTGTTAGAAAGTCTTGGACGCCTTCACTGGTGTCCACTCGATGCAGCAGAACGCTAGGTGGGAGACAGACGCTGGTGTCCACTTGCGGCTGCAGAATGTTAGGCGGGAGGAAGACGATTAGATTTGAATTTAAAGTGAGCCGACCAACTTTGTTTCTTCCCTCGGACCAGTCCAGCAAAAATCTCTTATCTTTTTAGAAAGATTCTCGCATTGACTTGACTGTCGAACTGAATTAATATAAATTTTCAAGGACAATACCCTCAAATGACATTATGTTATCTCAAAAAATTAAATCCATCACAAACAAGAAGAAGAGTTGAACTTGTGTGTCTCTGTATTCCAGTTGACTAGGCTAATGGGATCTAATAGATGTCTCATTGCTTATTTTCCTTCCAACTATCACTTTGGTGTCCTTTGCGAACATGTGCCAAACGCTGAAGTCAATATTTGCTACTTGTAAAATTATTTATCAATAAAGACCTCTGCCAATAATTCTAGGAAGGTGGGACCTCAGTTCATTTCTAGGAAATTAATTTTGGACCTGTTGGGTTGCACATATCTTATCAAGCCAGAAAGAAAAAGAAAACCAAAATATTTTATATTGGGATTGAAGAGACAAAGGTGGGGGACCTTTTCATGGAGAACAGCTTGGATATGGGATTTCCACGCCCAGGTTTGACCGGCAGTTGGCGGTTGCCTTAAGTTACTACAAATTGAAGGAAGCAAAAAAAAAAAAAAAAAAAAACCAAAATATTAAGCTGAAGATCCGGACCGAACTCACGTGCGACGAACCGTGATTCGCTCATATGGAACTGAAGCCACACGAGCGAATATGTAATTCGCAGGGCATATGACCCAGGCAGCTCGTATCAGAACACGGGAAAAACATTTGATTATGGTCCGAATATAGATAAAAATAAAAATAAAAAAAACATCCCAAGATTAACAGCTTTACTTCTATGTGCCGGTATAACAATTAGCAACACGTTTATCAAGTCGAAGATATCAATAGATAAGAGAAATATGGATGGAGTCGCATATAGAGTGAGTGGTCATATTCTCATTGTGGTGACAATATAAATTGATAAAGAAAAATAAGTTCTCTGGATCATAAAGTCATTGTTGCCACACAATACTAAATAATATTAAAAAATCTCTCCTCCTCATATGTATAGTAATTAGTATTTTGTCGCTATCCCCTAGTTATGCCAAAGAAGTCACTAGTGTCCCTTGTAAGAAAATATTTTTATTATTTTAATCATGAATCTTTTAAGTAATTTTTATAATTTGAGTTCATCTTATCAATTTAGATCGAAAATCATTAATGTGAAGATTGATCATCTAACGAGACATGACTGATGTCAATGTTGATATTTTTTATAATATTTTAATATTTTTGATTTTATTTTTTTCTTTTCTTTATTGTTTATATTAACCTATCTCTCTCGATCGTCATCTCCCTTGAAATTTCGTCCAAAAAAAAAAACGATCTTCTCCTTTGAACTTCCAAGTTCACTTCGACATGCCATTGCCAGCGAGGGCCGGGAAAGCCTCGCCGGCCGCGGGCCAGCCTTCATTATCTATTCGTGGTTATTTGTGTGAATCGGTTCTAGCGACTCAAGCACGAGCGCATGCGCTTCGACCTTTTGGATTTTATAGTTTTGTTTGCTGGGTTTCTGGCGTATTGCTCTGCTTTTGCTGCCGGTTCTTGCCAAGAACACCGACATTTGCTGGGTTTCTGGCGTTTTTACTCGATTTGCTCTGCTTTTACTACCGATTTTGCTGGGTTTCTGGATTTTACAGTGTTGTTTGCTGGGTTGCTGGGTTTCTTGGTGTCGTTTGCTGCGTTTCCGGTGTTTTGGCTCTGCCTTGGCGTTGAACTTTGAAGACGGTGTCGTTTCCAAAGGAGAAGATTCTTTTTTTTTTTTTTTTTGTGGGACGAAATTCCAAAGGAGAAGACAATCGAAAGCAATAAATAAAAGAAAAAAAATTAAAAAAAATGAAAAAAGTTATTGAAAATTGTTTATGTCAAAATTGGCCAATTCAGTGATTTTAAGACAAAATTGATTGAATAGACTCAAATGATAAAAATCCAAATGACAAAAATTGAAAATTTTTTGGATTTAATTAATAAAATTGAAATATTTATGATTTAATTGATAAAAATGTAATAAATTTAAAAAATTTTAGATAATTTTATCGCACTCATCGCAACCCCACCCCCCCCCCAACCCAACTCTCCTTTTCTCTCGTGGGTGACAAATCCATTTCAAAATATCGATATATTTTCCTCTCGTTGGGGAAATCATAAGATATTTTCTCCATGTTGAAGTAAATTTAATTGCTGCTTTTTATTTTTAAAAAAAAAAAATTGCTAATGGTGTGAGCTAGTACATGCTATAGAGGACAACATGTCAAATCAAAATGGGGCCAAAAGTATCATTCCCATATATTTTTGTGGTGATAAGCTTATAATGATCATATGGGGATGCATTTCTAGAGCACGAGGAGCAATTTATCTATTAAGTCAAGGGAAAATGTCACAAATAGTCCATATATTATTACTTAATATACAATTTAGTCCATAAACTTTCGATCGGCTCGATTTGGTCTCTAAACTATTGATAAATACCCGATTTAGTCCCTAAACTTTCAATCTACTCAATTTTTGGTCCTTAAACTATTGATAAATATTTGATTTAATCCTTCGTTACTATTTTTCCTTTTCTTTTTTTTTTTTTTTTTCTTTACTATTGAAATTTTTTTCTTTTTTTCGTTACTATTTTTTTTTTTTTCTTTTTCGTTATTATTATTTTACTTTTTTTCGTATTTTTTTTTTTTTTTTGGTACTATTTTTTATTTTATTTTTTTCGTTACTATTTTTTCTTTTTTCAATTTCGTTTCTATAAGAAAAAAAAAGGAAAAATAGTAACGAAGGATTAAATCGGACATTTATCAATAGTTTAGGGACCAAATTGAGCCGATCGAAAATTTAGGGACCAAATCGGGCATTTATCAATAGTTCAGGGACTAAATTGAGCCAATCGAAAGTTTATGGATCAAATTGCACATTAAGTAATAGTATATGGACCATTTGTGACATTTTCCCTTAAGTCAAGGCATGGTGAGATGCTCTAGCACGCATAGGTGCAATTAAGAGATAGAACCTGAATGACCTTGGCTAGAATATGGTAATTAGTTATGGGGTTTGCTAGTATAATAGTTTTTGCGCTATTGTGAGATAACTTACCACAAACTATAAATTTTTAAAGGAATAATTATTTGTTATTTAGTTTTTTGGGGTCTAGTTTTTCAAAGTAGATTAAAGACCGTCACCCAATCATTTCTCATTAGTTTACTAAGTCAATCCTAAAATTATTGGCTTTTCTTGACATGAAAAGAGAAACACTCATTAGAGAGAGATAATAGTAACAAATAAATTAAAGACAAATGTTACCAAAATGAGATGAAAGGTTGAGCGCAAAAATCTTAAGCATTGACTTAATTAAGGGCTGGATCATAGAACAATGCATTTGAGGTAATTTGTTGGTCATTCAATGATTTAATAATATGATCCAAACACAAATAAAGATATGTCAACTAAACTTTTATTAAGTATTGCCGGTATATAAAGTAATTTACACTTCATTGGATAGTTAACATATTGATATATTCTATTACATAACTATCTTAAAGCACACATCACATAATCAATGGTAAATGTCTTAAAAAAAAAATTACATTGGCATTGGATATAGTAATCCTTTCAACATTAAAATAGAAAATAATTAGTAAAAATGAAGAATGTCCTGAATTGAAAAGGTTTGAGATATAAGCTTCATCTTTAGCAAGCAAAAGAACTCTTGTGTATGATAGATCACTCCATACAAGAATTAGACGGTAGTAAAACTTAATATGGTTGCGGGATGTACTTGATTTTCAATAAAAGAGGAAATGCAAATCACGTATAAACATACTACTTAGAAACAAAAACCATCGAAATTGATATTGAAAATACAAAGTTTCTATTCAAACATACTATTTCTAGAAAAGATGTCTACATTTATTTTATTACAAAGAATATTCGACTAAACTACTTCTAGAAATATGAAAAAATTACGACAAAACATTTAGCGAGTATGCAATATTTTAATGTAAAATGTCTTTCCTAAAACATGTCGATAGTGTTTAAAGTAGTCACTGAACCTTCAAGCTTCAGAAAATATCATTTCTGAAATAGTTCTTGATTATGTCGTGCCGTGCACAAACTATTGGTCTTGTGTAAGTTGATCTAAGAGCTTCATCATATGGACTTAGATTTAAGGACAAAGACATTCCGAGTCCTTCCTGCAAAATGTGTAATTAGGCCCTTCAATTACTATCATTTTTTTTTTTTTGGTGACCCAGGGAACCTCCGTGCGCCGCTTTGTGGCGGAGTAAACCCTAGGGTGAACTGGGCCACCACCATAGACTTAGCCACAGGTGAGTCGCGCGTTTTTTGTAACCCCGAGGTTCAAACTCCTCCCCTATCGATGGGGTACTAAGTCCTAGGCCACCGAGGCCACCGCGGGCGGTGGTTTCAATTACTATCATTATAGCAATCATCAAATGAACAAACTAGGAGCAGCCATTGACGACAATAGTGAGATAGTTTGGTGCTGCTAAGGGATGATTTCAGGCTATGTTTGGTCATCCAAATATCAAGATTGGATTACATATGATAGGATATAAAATTCAAGGATTTTAATATATTCTATTAACTGTTTGGTGATTACAGTTGGATATAATTGCATCATATCATGTATATTGTTTAGTATAAATGGTACATTGGTATAAATGAACCAAAAAATTTATAATTGTAGATAGTAAAAATTTCTTGCGACACTCTTGCCTACTTTTTTTTTTTTATTTGCTCTTTTCATTTTATTTCCTTTTTTAATTAATTTCTTTGTTATTTATTTCATTTTGTTTTATCATTCTCTAATAAAGTTTTATTAAATAGCAAACTATACTAATATACCTCAAATACAAATATATCTAAAATATGTAACAAATAAAAATAAAAATTTATATTTATATATTGAATTTATATTCTAAAAAAATTAAATTTAAATATATAAGTAAAAATAATATTAAATTAAAATAACTAAATTGTTATTTTTTGTTTTGAATTTCTTATATTAGAATTCAAATATTATTTATATATTGAAATATAATTTTAATTTTGTTAATTTTTTGGTCGAATAATTTTAATTTAGTAAATTTTGTTAATTTATGAAATTTTTATTCGAGAAAAATAACTTTACTAATATGAATGTTAAAAATCCTATACACATTTATCCCACTTACCCTATGGAATAATTTTATCCAATCTATATTTTTTTATATCCAACTATATCCTGTTTTGAGTAGACAGCAAATGTAGGATATCACAAATTTTATCATATCTTAAATTTTATCATGACTGTCAAATGCAGCCTTAATAGGGTGGAAGTGAGACTTAGAGGAGGAGGAAGACGATAAGTTCAGGGAGTGAGGCGAAAGCCAAACTAGCTTATCTCCATGGATGGTGTATTTTTATTTTTTATTTTTGGGTAGGAGCAGTAATGAGGGCCAGACAATGGGGATGGTCCGTACAGTTTCTTTTTTCTTTTTGGCCTTCTCCCTCTTTCTCTCGCTCTCATGGGGAAAATTGGATTTTCCCCGGAAAATTTGGTGATTATCTAGAACGCGTGGCGGTTTGTTGGAATTATTTAGGGGTGGTCGGTTCAATCTTTGTTATCCACCTGAAGACACTATATCAATTTGTCCTTTCGGATCTTCCCCTAAACCCTCTTAGTTATGCGAGGTAGGGATGGGAATGGAAAATTTCCCCCGGGTGGTTGTAAGGCAGAGCCGGGACCGATCCATGGTGCCCCGCCCCTTTGTGGTCTCTAGTCGATCTGAACATCGACATCATTTATCTATACATTCCGTCATCACTTTATTATGACAATTTAATGGACGGGCGTAAGGCGAATGGGGATTTTTGGAATTCTCATCAATGAAGAGTCGTCAATATCTTATACGTACAATTTGTCACCAAATAGTTCAGCGTGCAAATAATATTCTAATGCAAAATGTCTTCCCTACAACGAGTAGTGATCTCGAGTCGTTCATTAAATCTTTAAGCTTTAGAAAATATCATTCCAAAAATAGTTCTCATTAATGCCATGTGTTGCACGGGTTATTGGACTTGTGTTAGTTGATTGATGAGCCTTATTATATGCAAAAAAAAGAAAAAGAAAAGAAGATCAAGGTATTGGGTGTCTCTAAATTGTTGCAAAATGCTCAATAAATTCCCTCAATAGATATATATATTGTGTAATTGGGTCTTTAAACTATATACTTGGCATGTTCGAGCTCTATGTTGAAAATGCAAATAAAGATGCTGACAATGCTGTTATACGTTGAAGTGATATCTTACGCACGAAAATCATGAGAAAAGCATTTGGGTCCCCTTAATTTTGCCTATAATTATACGATTGCATTCTTCGCTCACTTCGGTTCTCTCCACTTGGTCAGGAAGCTTTTGGAGACGTAGGAGATTGTCATCTCCGATCTTCTTCAACAGGCTGTTCACGAAGAGACGCCTCTCCCCGTCCCATAGCCTTGCGAAGTCGACCGCCTCACAATCCAGCGAAGCCACCCTCTCCAATCTTCAACATGCAAGTGGAAACGATGGCCGTAGCCCTTGCCACCTGACTGGGACTGTTCTTCCCCTTCTCCTCGTGATTTTTCTTTGTTTTGAGGATTTTTGTTCTTTCCATATTTTTATTTTTTAAAGATTTAAAATAATTTTTTATATTATAGTTTCCCCATAAGGTGCAAAATCAATATCTAATGGTGACATCGGCATCTCTGTTTATAATTTTAATTGAAGAATCAAATGGAACAAAAGGTATGCAGTTTATAAACCCACTTGCACCACCAAAAACAAATTGAGGGGCTTGATTGAACATTTTGCAGTAGTAGAATGACCGATGCCTTTATCCCAAACGAAATAAAAGAACCTTTGATTGATTTTTTGTGGTCTTCCGAGGAGTCTTTAGAAATTTCCAAACTTGTTAAAAAGTCTTGGACGCCTCCACTTTGCTTATGCAGAACGTTAGGTGGGAAATAGACAATTACGTTTGACTTTAAAGTGAGCCGGCCAAGTATTTTAGGTATTGGCACTCACTTGCCTCGTTCAGATCCAAAACCTCACCTCACCTCATTTCTTAGCTTGGCCACCCCACACCAACCTTTATTTCTCTTAAGGTGAGAGAGAGATCTCTGGAAGTAGTGAGCTTCCTAGCTATGGCAATCTCAGCGGCTAGATCAAGTAGTGATTCTGCACCAGCATCACGGGACGAGTATGATGTGTTCCTGAATTTCAGAGGAGAAGACACTCGTTATACATTCACAGACTTCCTCTATCACTACCTGGTAGATAACGGAGTCCACGTGTTTAGGGACAATGAAGAAATCCCCATCGGTGAAGTGATTAGTGGGAAACTTACACAAGCTATTGAAGATGCCATAATTTACATACCGATCTTCTCTGAAACTTATACTTCTAGTAAATGGTGTCTTCGTGAGCTGGCCCTCATGGTAGACAATGTGTCTAAGTCAAATGGTCAAAAAAGTATTTTTCCCATTTTCTTCCTTGTGGAACCAGATGATGTTAAACTTACGGAAGCTGATTTCAAGAAATACAAGGACTTTGGTGATGAAGTGAAGGCATGGGAAGGAGCTCTTGGGAAGGTAGATAAACGGAAGGGATGCGTCGTGAAAAAGGACGAAAGGTAATCCTCTTTAATGTTCCCTGACTATTTCGTCTTTTTTTTTAATTAATTTTTCCGTTTTGGGGGATTCGACGTTACCTTGTCAAATGATTTCTTTTTTTCCTTTTTCTTAACGGAAAATACTGAAGATAGCCTCCAATTGCTGCTCTCATTCGACTTTACATCCCCTGCTTTTAATATCTTCCCCGATTTTTTCCCCTACGATGTCAGTAACTTCAATGCTTTTAACGCATTCCTGTTAACCATTTTTCCCCTTCTTGTCTCGTAAGGCTACGAAATATTCGAGAGCACCCATTTGCATTTGCTATTTGGGAAATCAACTTCAGATTATGCACCCATATTGATCTGCATACTGAGTTGCTTCGACCCAAAAAATAGATTTTTCCCTCATGAGAAGAATATCAATTTTCATTTTCATTAACGGGGAAAAAAACAAACGAAATTAGAAATGGCATCTGATGCCAACTTTAATTTTACACATTTTTTAGTGCTCCTAAAGAAACACCAATTACACAAGGGAAGTAAGATTTGGCTAAAAAAGTTCATGTCTAAATATTCAATAGAAGGGAGAGCATCCCGGGAACATGTAAAGAATAATAGGGCCGTCATCTAGGGCCTCGAGCTCTGAAGAGCTCGCGGGAGGTCCAATCAAGGCCGGGCAACCTCGATACGGACAGGGCCGGAGGTGACGACCATAACCGACCTCTGATCTGAGGTCGAAGACGGCACGGAGGCTTTCGAGTTGTGTGGCCCCGCGTGCCGAGAGAGAGAGAGAGAGAGAGAGAGAAGCGACACATGGTGTTGGGGGTGCCGGAAGTTCGCGCCAGTACGAGCAGCGAACCAATAGACAGCGGCCGAGGACAGGCGGCTGAAAGTCGATGGTCACAAGTCAAGGAGAGTGGTGAGGGTCCTTTTGAAAAGAAAGTTAGGGCAACAGATGCAATTTCCAAAGTAAATGTAAAAATTGGGGATCCAATTTGCATATTGTGAAATATATAGATGCAAGTTGATGTGTGTGGAAAATGGTTTTAGGAGTAAATTATTTCCCTTTTCACCTTTCTTAAGGCTTGTATCAGGCCAAACTAAAAAGCCTTGAAATAATAATCGCCCTTATATTCTAATCCAAAGCAAAAAGGTGGAAATGAATACTGGGCCACATGGCTCATTGGCTTATCGTCACTCATCAATAACAACACATAATTTAGCTGTCAATTGATAAATTTAAATATAACAAACGGTTAACACCTAGTATGCATTATTATACCATTGTGGGCGGCCTATTACCTTCACCGATGTAAATGAGCTGTTTTTGCACAATTTAGAGTTGGCAATCTCTTATGCTTTTGGGTTATGTAGTCAAATGTGACCACCACGTCGAGCAAATTGACATGGCCTCTCCATTTTTATTTTTATGTGGACAAGGGAGTCCACCGTAGATAGGTAAATTCCGAAACAATGACTAATCCTACTAACTCAATGGACCAGGAAAGGCGCATGCCAAAATCCAGATTGGTGGCCCAAACATAGAAATGTATTCACTTGATGGTGTGGGGAATTAAATCGGTGATGTGCGCCTAATGCACACATAGATCTTCATTCTTTAAGCACCACGTTAAATCCCTGGGAGCCTGGCTCCTCGGTTTTCAATTTTAAATGAATCTTAATGAGACACGGCTCTTTAAATGCCTTATACTTGACATAATCAAATTCATAGAAGACTTACATGCATAAGTTAAGCAACAAATTACTACAACAACCATACGGCGCTGGGAAATGGTTACAGGAATCGGGGTTATGTTTTTCTTCACCAAAATGTAGGTGCTCAATGGATTATGCTGCATTTGTCTACATTATCTTGGATCATGATTCTCCAATTACGAGTGCTGAAATTTTTTTAGGCTGAGCTATAAATGCCGAAATTTTGCTTATGCACGATATAATAGTCACTTAGTAACTTTGCCATTGTGTAAACCAACACTATCGTCTTCGGAACTTTCTCTAATCATATATGAAAAATGTATCATGCGAATTCTACTAAATTAGCATATACTGATTTTTCGGAGTACTTCAATATTGTCCGTGATGTGCTTCAATCTTTTCAATTTAAGATTCTGACAAACCCATGGGTGATGCATGGGTACGTAATTAATCTGTTCAGCTAATGAAAGCACTTTTATACATGGCAGCCAACCAAAGATTGTCAAATTGGTTGTTGGAAAGGTTTTGGAGGAGCTAAGGATAAAACAAAGATCAGTGCCTGAACATCTGGTTAGAGACGATGGTCAGGTAAATGACTTGACAGAATTATTAGATGTCAAACGACTTGATGTGCGGCTCATTGAAATTTACGGAATGAGTGGTATGGGTAAAACAACTATTGCCAAGGTTGTCTTCAATGAACAATGTTGCCACTTTGGAAAGTTTTGTAGCTTCCTTGAGAACATTCAAGAAAGGTCAACCAAGGAGGGCATAGTCCAGTTGCAGAAACAATTACTATCCGACATTGGTGGTTCTAGATCTATAGAGAACATCAATGATAGTGAAGAAGGAATGAGGAGGATTGGAAAGAAACTCAGCAATAATAAGGTCCTTGTGGTTCTAGATGATGTTGATGAGAAAGTGCCCATTAAGTATCTTATGGGAAATTCCAAATTACATGAAGGATCTAGGATAATTATTACAACAAAAGACAGAGATATTCTTAAAATTGGCGGATTCAGAGATATTCTGCAAATTGGGGGATTTGAAAAAAATGTTAAAAAGTATGACATGCTAACGATGGATGATGTTCTTGGACTTCAACTGTTTTGTCGGCATGCCTTTGATAAAGACTTTCCTCCGAATGATTATCGTGAACGTTCAGATAAGATTGTATCACTTATGGATGGGCTTCCTTTGGCAATTGAACTGGTAGGTTTATTACTTAAGGGGAGAAAGGAAGATTTTTGGAATGAAATGTTGGACAAGTTACGGAAAAAACCTATGCCAGGGATTCTAGATAAGTTGAAAATTAGCTATGATGACCTAGAAAATGAGCAAAAACAAATTTTTCTCGATATAGCATGCTTCCTTTTCAATGAGAAGAAGACTGATGCAACTTACATATGGGATGATTTTTTTCCTGTAATAGGAATTGATGTTCTTAGCAAGAGGTGCTTGGTAAAAATATTGGATAATGATAAGTTTTGGATGCATAAACAACTAATAGAGTTGGGAAAACATATTGTCCATCAAGAAAGTACAACCCCAGGAGAGCGGAGTAGGTTGTGGGTTGCAGATGAGGCCCTCAAAATCATAAAAAGCCAACAGGTGAGTAAGAAAGGTCCCATTATTAAATAGAAGTTGTATACCATGGAATTAAGGATTCCCTTTTTGTTTATGATCTTTATCATTTTTGTTTTGCCCATTCAAGTTGTAAAACATAATTGTTAAAAGTTGACAAACTCTTGCAAAATTTCACTTGCAGAGGAAGGACAAGGTTCAAGGGATTAGCATAGATGGACTGAATTACTCCATAGATATTAAAAATGAAGAGTTTGAAAGGTTAGAAAACCTAAGACTCCTCAACTTAGGCAATGGAACTTATGCCACGGACTTTGCAAAGTGTTGTTCAAAGTTGAGATGGATTTCTTGGCATTCTCCTTGTCGGGATTTGAGGGGAGACAGTATGTATTTGAATGAACTTGTTGTTTTTAAACTTCATGATACTAGCTTCACGGATAATGCAAAAGCATGGGACATCATCCAGGTAAATTACATGCTTTAATTATAGTCTGATAGTCATAGTGTGTACAATGCACAGTTCTCATACTTGACATGCCATCCATTTTTGCAGATGGCATGGAATTTGAAAGTTCTATCTCTTACTCAATGTGGTGGGATAACAGCAATCCCTGACCTCTCTAAATGCTCAAATTTAAAGAGGTTGACTCTTGCACATTGCGATAGGCTAAAGAGAATTGATAGCATTAGAAATCTACAATCGTTGATTGAGTTAGAGATTGAATGGTGTGAGGGTCTTACATATTTGCCGAAACAAGTGGGGACGCTAGTGAAGCTTGAGCGCTTCTCATTGAGGGGATGTTCTGGATTGAGAGAACTTCCATGCTCACTTGAAAATTTAACTTCATTGATAGAGTTAGACTTATCAAAAACAAGCATTGCCAAACTTCCAAACTCCATGAATGGACTATTGAAACTTGAGTCTTTTCCTTTGACAGACGAGACCATGAAAGAATTTTGCAAATTCATTACAAAGTTAAGATCATTACGTGTATTAAGTTTACCGAAAAATGGATCATATTCTCCGGAGCATCATGTTTGGCAGTTACCTAGTGACATCAACATGTTGGAAATTCTTGAAGAGTTGGGTTTCCTGGGGTGTGATGAAATGACAGATGAAACTCCAGTTGGAATTATACATTTATCATGTTTTAGAATCCTAAATTTAACTAGCACCCAAATTTGCGAAATTCCGAGAAACATTGACGTGCTTCATTACCTCCAAAAACTATATTTAAGAAATTGTCATGAGATTCAAGAGTTGTCGGAGCTTCCCACAAGAACAATCAACATGCTTCGTCAACATGCTTCATCAACTCTAGAGTTGGCTTCTTTGTCTCACCTAGACCTAAAGCCCAGTGGAAAGCTTTCGTCCTCTCTACTTTCGTCCTCTCTACTGAGATTGGATTTACTACGCCCTAGCTTCAAGTGGGCAGATTTACATCCCCCCAGCTTGATATTGAGAAATTTGATGACTTTAGAATTCTATTACGTTCAAATGGAAGACATTTCACTCGATAGACTTCCAGGATTGGAGAGCTTAACTGTTGACGGTTGTGAACTGCTTCAGAGATTAACCATTTCTTCGGAGAACCTACGGCAAGCTCACGTGTCATCTTGTCCAGATCTAGTTGATATAGATTTTTCTCTTTTGGAAAAATTGGAGTCCTTCTTCATTTTCGGGTGCAGATCTCTGGAAACAGTAAATCAGTTAGGTTGCGTGAAAAGCCTGGAGAAATTGAAAATCCAACAGTGCAATGAACTTAGGGTTGTTTGGGGCCTAGAGCATCTAGAGTCTTTGAAGTCCTTGGAGGTCACACAGTGCCCGTCATTGAGAAGCTTGATTGATGCCTCCTGGCCAAATATGCCAAATGATTGCCTCGTCAAAATTCGAGGGTGTGGAGATTTTTTCAAAGATTCTACTCTGAGTGACCCACTCGGGATGCCTTTGTGGCGTTATGTACAGGAGATTATTCTGGATTCATCAAACTTTGAATCCAAGTCAGACAAGGTGAGGCATCTTCTTCATTAATATACAGTAGACGTGTGAAAATTGATTTGTTCTAATTTTTGTTTGATGCTATAATTTGGTAAAACAACACAAATTGTAAAAATTTGAACATTACTCTGAAATTTATGTGGACAAAAAATATTATTTTTTATCCAACGACAAAAAACTATCAGACAGATCTTTGAATAATTTCAAATACATTAGTGCTCTTTTGACATGTTCTTTGTAAATCAAAATGTTGTTTAGAATAAATTAAATAAATACACATATAAAAGTATTATAAACTATAATTTTTAAGTTTATTTTTTGTTATATAACTGAGTGTTGGATATTAAGTAATATGATATGTGTTTATTGTGATGTCACAATGTTATTAGCATTAATTGCCCTCCTAAACTTTGACACTATTGCACAATAGTCCACAAACTTTGTAAAATTATACATTACCCCCTCCCCCACCCAAAAAGCTTTGATTTACTGTTGCATCCATTAATGTTTCAGTCTGCATAACCGTTAAGTGTTACTTAAAATGGACTGACTCACTTTCTTGATCAAATTTTCTTAAACTAATTTGATCAACCGTGCATCATTTTATATTTTCTTAACTTCATAAACTATGGAATAGATGCTATTGTGTTCGATATGAATTGGTACATTTTCAGTTAACTATTAACGGTCATACAAACGGAAAAAGTAATGGCTGAAACAAAAATGAAAGCCTACATAGTAATCTTTAATTTTTCAAAGGTTGCGTTTATCATGCAGCAGTGCCTAAGTTTAGGAGGGTCATATGATATTTTCAAAGTACGGAGCTATTGTGCATATAACGAATTTGTTTGGTTCAGAACTTTCATTAAATGTCATTAACCATTACTTTCAGCAATGGATGACCTGAGATATTCTGTTAAGCATTCCAAAGTCTTCAAAGAGCAAGACATAGTTACTTAAGATCCTTTACAAAAAGAAAAGAAAATTCTAAATGAATAGTTAAAATGAATGTGGAATACGGAGTTTTGTATTTTGTTAGTATCTAAATTAAACAATGCTTAAAATGAACACGAGTGGAATATGAATATGTAATCTCGTGCGAGCAAAGGAAGGAATAAAATTTGAAAGAAAATCTTATATGTTAGAGGGAGCTTTGCTTCCTTTTTTGGCCAAATATCCTCCTTTCTATAGCCACATCTACATCGGCCCTTTAAAGGCTGCCATTTTTTGTTGCACCGTAATTAAGTTGCGCTCCCTCTCTCTCGCTCGCTCACTCTGTCTCGTTCTCTTTGCAGACAAAGACTGAAGGCGGGAAAAAGGCCACACCTTGGTGGAAAAAAACTAGGGTTTTCAGGACGAGCAAAGAATCTTACACCAAGGAAAAGGATAATGAAAAGAAAAAGGAAAAGGTGAATGATTAGTTGAGATGATTGAGAGCTGATTCTCTCGTTTCTTCTCTTAGGTTACTCATTTTATTGCCTTACATCAGTCACTTATCTCAACTTCCTTTTTGGTGTTGGATATTCTTTCCTCCCTCTCTTGAGATTCCAATTTTTTGTTGGATAGTTTTGGTTCTTTAATATTGCAGTGAACTCATTTAATCATACTATAATTATTAATTCATCAAAATTGCTTTCACAGATAAGATATTAGATAATATATAACACATTAAAGATTTCAAAAACGTTAATTTTTTCTTTTGCAACAGGAATAATCAATGAACAAATTTAATATTATACACATAATAATAGTAATTATGGATTATTCGATCCAACTATTGCATTAATGAGCTGTTGAGAAATTAATGTCAAATGATTTGATCACCGCCATACAAAAGAAGAAAACATTAACTCATTAGATTCCTGTTACGTGTTGCCATACCCATAAATGAATGGTCGACAACGGGTAGCTAATTCGTGGTCTATATGTTTGATATTATGATGATCCATCTCGTATGAACTTGTTGTTGGTCTCTCGAGTAAAAAATCATTAGAATGTTTATTTTGCCTCGTTTCTTTAATAATTCCATTAGTCTACTTCTTGTAGATTAAGCAATAACTATGTTACACAATAATTTGTGATTTTGCCAATGCATGCGTATATAGTGGGCTGGACTAGTTTTCTATTTTTGGCCACTAGAAGATCTTTTTGGTTGGAACCATAGCAGATTGCCACCACACTGGATTCACTTCTTTTCATAGTACATGACTATTTCAAAGTAAATTAAAAGCACGTATTGCTTGAACGAAGAGTCATATACTATGTCAGGATGTAACTTTTATATGAGTGAACATATTATTTCCCTGAAAAGTGCAACCTACGATGGAAAGAGACAGTAATCGATTTTGAAGTATATTACTTTAGATTAAGAAAGAACACAAAAACATACAAACTTTCGTAAACTTCTTTGAAACAATGCGTCCCATGGTTATGGATTTTTTATTCGAAAAGTAGAAAAAAACTCTTTTTAGTTCCAAAATGCAAGACGACTATTAGTATTATAATGAAAATAAATAGTTTAAATTAAAAAGATAGTAGTAGATGACGTACGATACAATTATCCAAAAATAATAGATTAATGTAACTAAGGTGAAAACTCAACAGAAATAATAGAAAGAGAAACAAAAACCGGATGTGGATTTAGAACAACAAGACTTTGATATTCCCAAGATGTTCGATGCCCTTTTTGCTGCGTGCCCTGCCAACAGTCTATGAGGGAAATAGATTCCTCGTAAATCTTTCAGCATAAAGTATCAGGACAGGAGCCAATTTTTCAAAATTGCTTAGCAAGCATAGCTCTGTTAAAGCTCAACAGACCTTCAAACCCCATTTTCCCTTCCTTTTTCTGCCTTACCAGTACCTCCCTCCAGGATATTCCAGTTCTTAGAGTTTTTAGGCCAAAAAGATGTTATTTTTCCCCTCAATTGCCCTGCAAATAGAGACTGAGATTTGAAGTATTACTTAACAGGATAAACTTTGCTAGATATAAAGTGATATTGGGAGCAATAATTGTCAAAATGTGGTTAAAGCCTTATTTGAAGTACGTAGACTTGGTAGAATATGTGTACCTTTAAGAATTAGCCGAGCTAAATGTTAGCACTATAATATTCGAGAAAGAAGCCTTCAAAATTTTTTTACCAACCCATTTTTGAGCAATTATAGACATGTAAAGAAAATTTTCCATAAACGACGTAATCTATCCTTGATTTGATGGTTAGTGAGAACGTGAGTAGTTAGTATCCTCAAATCAAAAGGGAAAAAACTGTTACTGGAAAGTTTTATTTACACTGATAACTGGACATCTTCTGCGTACTTGACTCTAAATTTGTCTCTAACTAATGAATAATGTCTGTGCCGCATTGAATTTCGGGTAAATATGCAAAAAGGTTTGGTATGTATCCTGTACATATTTTTTTTGGCTCTCACATTGAGGTTGTTACATCACAGATGGAACTTCCCTTCACAATCAGATTCCACCTTGGAGTAAAGGAGTCCAGCGAGCAGCTTGAGTTTGTTGGTGGAATTACGAAAGAAAACAAAGATGTCACCCCTGATTCAGTGACATATAAAGGATTGATTGCTAACGTGAAAGGATTCGGCTTTTGCTTGAAGAGAATGTGGTACAATAGTCCTGGTGAATTCAACAATTTGCTCATAGAGATCAAGAGTGATGAGCAAGTGAAGGGACTGGTGCAACTAGCATCTAAACAAGGATTGATTCATTTGTACGTTGAGGGAGGGGTTGACAGTGAGGGAGAATATAATGACCGGATTAGGGAAATGTTTGTAGAGGAATGGAGAATGAACACTGATGTGTATCCCCATGCGGGTGGGCTTGAGTGTGACAACGCAGGTCCTGATGAAGACTCGGACTCTGCATCTAATTTCCAGGCAGAGTCGCCCACTGCTGAATGTTGTGAGGCCATAGAAAATCGGAGGCAAATGAGGGATGGAAGGATTGGGCACCGTGGCGATGTTGAAGGAGGGAAAACTGTGAGTATGGAATATTGGAAGAAGGATAAGGATGAGATTGGAAAACCTGTCAACCAAAATGTTGTTGTCTCATCGAGTTGCAAGAGGGGCGAAGGAGTTGAACATTATGAGAGATCCTGGAAAGCTACAACTGAAGTTGAGGATCAAAGAGACCTTTCTTGTGTAAGTACTGAAGATTTGCATCATCTTAATTGTGCAGTCCTTAAACTTATGCTGAATTTCAACTTGGTCCAGGTGAAGAGGGATAGAACTGTGGAGACTGAACGGGTGCCTGCACAAACAGGCAGAGGAAGTGGGAACAGATGTGCTTCAAACCCAGAAAAGGATCCTGAAGAAAGAGGCAGAGCAAGGGGTATTGCTTCAACTTTAAGAAATAGCCTTCCAGATCAGGTGGGGTTGCAGCTTCTACTTCAGGAACAGACCCAACATCAAATTGAGATCAAGAAGGGGCAGAGATTCAACTTCAAGAAAGGGCACAACTTTGATCAGGAAGGGGCACGACTTTGAGCTTTGGAAGGGGAATAGGTTCGAATTCAAGATGGGGCACAACTAAAATGGGCGTAATTTTGAGATGAAGGATGGACAAAGGTTTGAGCTCGGGCAAGGCTGAGCCTCAAACATCAAGCTATTTATAAGAACAATAAGGCAAACGTGAACAAGCACTGAAGCAAGTGGAAGATCTAAGGTAATATGACATATTTAGTAGATGTGCACGTTCTTCAGTGTCCTACTGACATTTATCCTTGTGTGCCTATGTCACAGGCAACGTAACCCTACATTTTTCTTAAGGAGACTCAAAACCAACAAGTTGTGATTGAACGTGGCTCATCTGTCTCCTTCCATGAGCCAATCTGTTATCTCATTTCTGTTATAGGTGTTTCCGGTTCTTCTTTTCTCCCCTCTTCCCTAGTTTTATTTACGTTCTCTCAAGTTGTTTACCTAATAACTGCAATAATATCTTGTTCTATCACTGCATTCATTTCTTCTAAAATGGCAGGTTTATTCCATTCTTCTTTCTTGCCCCTCACCTTTTATGTCATGCTGTAGTGTTCTCTCCGGATTTAAATTCAACCACCGGTGGATAATTGCTCTTTCGGGTATTCCTTATGCCATGATATATGTTGTATATCTCCTTGTTTTACTCTATGTTGAAACCAATCGAAGAATTTCAGATTTACTTTCTTTTTGTTTCTTTATTCATATCATTGTCCTTGAAGGACCTTTCTTTCGGTTGAAGTATATATTTCTGCAAAATATTTTCTTTTGCCTTTATTTTCTTCTGAAAAGAAATCTTCTTTTGAGATTCTGCGATCTATTTTAAAGGAAGCGTTAATAAGTTTATTTGGTAATCCGAAAACATGAGAGAGCTTGGTCTTGGGGTTACCCTACATTTGCTAGGATGAATATTCGTAGACTCTTTTTCTAGCAATATAGGATCAATCCTATAAGTAGGATATTGCTCGGTCTTCTGCTTCTCTAATTCAACTGCAAACTATTCTCTCATGCTCTGTTTCTGGGATAAGTGAGCACGATGACTTAGAAGGTACTTTATATGCAATCCTCGTAGGAATTTTTCCTTCATTTAATTCTCCAATGTTCAATTTCACCAATCCACTCTCTTTAAACTTGATTTCTATTTTTCCATCTTCATATTCAATGATCTTTTCAACTTCTTGATTTTATATAGGCCTTTGAACTTTTTTTGATAGGGAAATTCACTTTCTTTAAATTATAATTTCATTCCATCTAATTGTTTTTTGCAGTACTACGTTTGTAATCTCCGTATTTGCACATAGCATAGCAAAATCCTTTCCCCAATGTCTAAATCTAACTTATGTGCTCTTGACCAATTGTTGCTGAAATGACCTTCGTAATATATTCTAAAGGTAATGACATCCGCAAGCATATGAACTTTTGCTCTTTTTATAATAAAGTACCTAAACTTTTTTTATTCAATCAAGTATAACTTTTCAAATTTGGCTCAGTGTGAAGCCTTGTAAATTGCCATGTCATGTCATGTGATTTTACTAATGTGGCTTACTTACTCGGTTTTGTGGTTCTTTCACTTAATAAAAATTGTCATCTCCATTTAGGTGTTTAGTGATGAGGGAAAAGAGAGTGCTAACTTGGAGCTTTAGCCATTCCATTTGTCTCTACTAACGTGACATCATCTTAAAAAAACACTAAATATCATCCAATATGGGACCATAAAACTTGCCTTCATCAATTTTGTTTGTCATTGTCATCCAATGTTTTAGGCCAACTTTACTAATTTTTCTCCATAGCTGATGAGACTTTCTATATGGAAATGGACTCAAGAATCGTACAGTGGCCAATGCTATCACATGGATCTGGCTAGGACCTTGTAAATGCAAATTTTTTATCTGTCAAACTGAAGAGAAGTATTAGATGAGTTGTCAATTCGGTGCTCTATATTTGATTGAAGTTCTTTTCTTACGAAATCTTTTGTAGGTGCATAGGTTCAATCAGATGAATCTTAAGCTTTTGTTTGTAGGACGGAAGATTCATGCATTTGCAATGTCAGAGAAACCGTCTTAATGATCAGCATCTAGAGCATCTCATCGTCTAGTTTATGCATCGAAAAATTTCTAGTTTAATTTCAGGCCTCCAGTGCAATTGAACAATCAAGTCTGGGTAACCCTGCATCTGGTTTTTAACTTCTTTCCCAGAATTAAGAGTTATTTGTGTTGCACAAGCTTTGCATCCAATAATTTTGTAGTCTCTGTGACACTAGCAGTGTGAAACAAATCAGTTCGTCTTGTATTTTTTATTATGTTGATCATTGATTTGCAACCTCTGGTAGTGAGTTTCCTTGAGACCAGAAGACATCTATGTATTTAATGTGAAGTTTTGCAAAGGCAAAACCAGTAAAATCCTTATAGGTTTATGTTCAAATTGTTAATCATACATGAATCTCTTTGTCCAAGTGTTCAACCTGAAAACCAGCAATTCTGGAGATATTTGAATCTGCATAACCTTCTAAAATCTCATGTTGGGAAGTGCTCTCTCATTTTTTGAAGGTGAATGAGTTCTCTCTTAATCGAGACAGCTACCAATCAGTTCCAGGCTTAAGCGAGAATATTGTCCGAATAAAGCTAAAGTTCGTTGTTATTGACAATGATTCACAACTCATTCCAAGACAGGAATGATGAAACCCTGGCAATTACCAGAGCATCTGATTGCGGTCCATGGTACAATGAGAAGGTCAACCGGGGATTAGACTGATCGGTTCGTCATTTTTTTCCATGATTGACCTGTTCAGATTATCACATCAGGAAGCCACCGAAACCGAAAGAAACCACGAATTTTTTTTTTCCTTGACGACAGGGTGTTGTTTCTGTTACTAGTATATCTTCCCGTCCAATGCCGAAAACACCGTCAAAATAGGTCTAATGGATTCTTATGGCTGCGACGTGTGCCGATCTGGGACATAATTCCTATGTATGTACACCATTAATTGTGACTTAGGTGTTCCCAGGGACACGGGAGGACTTGAATTATGGCTTAAGACTCGGCGTTCACAAATATAAGGATCGGCAACAACCAAATCAAGACATCATAAATCAATCCAATTCTGAATAGTATTAGAACAGGTGAGATGTGTGATGCAGTGGAAAGGAACAGAGCATAAATTGCACTCTGCAACATGGGTAAAACTTGGAAACACGCATGAATGTACAACGTGCTCGAAGCACACACAAAGATGATCTCCCAAACACCATTTTCAAATTTCAATGCATCTTTCTTCCCTGAAATCAGACTAGAAAAAAACTCTCTTATTCTTTTGAGAAAGATTCTCCCGCTAATTTGACCATCGAAGGGTGCCTATCAGTGTCGAGGGGAATTTTAACTCATTATTAGTGTGAAACTAGATCGCAGCACGCAGCCTATCTATCTCAACTCATCCTGTGCGTCAACAATTTATATTAATTCAATAAAATAATACCTTCAAAATGATATCTTGCTATCTTAAAAATTTAATATATCACGAAAAAAGCTGAGTTTGTGGAACTTTATGTATTCTAGTTGGCAAAGATAAGACAATATAAATGTTTAATTTCTTATTTTCCTTCCCTCTATCTCCTTGATGTCACATACTAGATTATGAGGTCATTTATCTTGATATCAAAAGAGTCCACCTAGACTTAGAACCAGGGAAGGAGAGTAAATTTTCTGCAGGTATGCATCCCACATTGGGCGAACAACTCCCGTTCAAGCCCTTCAGGGACAGCCTTTTAGCAGAAAACCACTCAACCCTTTAGTTCAGAGCCTAGAGACACCCAGAGATGCCAGGATGGAAACGTTTCTAATCTACCCAAGCTGCATTTCTTGAAGGATCTTACCAGGCTGGAGAAGAAGAGAGATTTAGAAAGCCATTGAGAGTTTTTCACAAAGCACACACTTTACTTCAGGGGACTCTGCCCAACACAATACACCCTCCTTGCCTTATATAGGCAAAATGAGGTCACAAAGCAACAAACAAGGACCAAACTCATGGGTCCGGGTACAAACAGAGGCATCCGAAACTTTCGGGAGGGAATTATTCGCACACTATGAACAGTAACTGTACTGTGAACAGTACATTCCCTAGCCTAGTGCTACAGTAAAAGTGAACAATGACTTTGCTACAGTGAAAAATGTACGGACTCAACGGTCTCGTCCGTCATGGGCATTGTAGTTACAGACTAAGTCTGAGTCATCTGAGCTGTCTTCTAGGAGATGGGCCTCGTATTTTTGCTGAAGGGCTTCAAGATCTTCAGGTGAGAGGATTTGATTCAGCCTTCTTGATGAGGATGCTTGTACATGAGCCCAATGAGATGCTTCTTCTTCTGCCCAATTTGTATTTTCACTTGTAATGTTGGCCGGAAAACCTGCTTGAGGCTAGTTGGATGGCTGTGCATAGTAAGATGTGTCCATGTCTTGGAATGAGGACGAAGATGCTTGTTCGTAGGGATTCTAGGACAGAGGTCCTCCAAAGCGTGCATAGGGGTCTTGAGTGGACTGGACAATGTCATCTTCATTTGTCACTTCATGCTCTTGAGACGATGCGGCTTGTCTGTACTGGCTGAGTGCTTCCTTAGCTTCTGGTGCTAGGTCATAATGATCCCACGTAGTGGGTGCATTATTCCAGATATCTTTAGGAATGGTTTTGTTTTCTTGGCATAGGATTCTCTGGAGTTCTCGGTACTCGTTTTCACAAAATCTAACAGATCTTGGATAAGATTTGTGTATCCGGGCTTCTCGGCTGTTCAAATGAAGTTTATAGGATGTGGTTCCTATTTCGAGTGGTGTATCAAGAATAGTACCATTATTTTTGCAAAAATTCCATGGGCGTCGAAAAAACAGGATGGTGTGAACTTCAGGATTTGGTGTCATGGTTCTCAGTTCTTTTTCTAAGTCTTGTTTCCAACATGTAGGATGATAGAACCAATTAAGAAAATCTAAGAGATTCTTATCACTTTCTTTTTCGATATTTCTTCCGAGCATGAATATCCGTGTGAGGTTAGCAACAAATCTTCTGGTGGGGATTTCAATGGCTATTAAGTACTTATTGGTTAAGTACCATAACAGCGTTTTGAGCTGATCAGGGAAATCATCTTCTTTCCAGATAAGAGGATGAACGAAAGGATAATTCAAATTTAATCCAAAAGGATAAATAATCGAACCTCCATTGAATCTGAATAGATCTGTATGGCATTGCCACATGAGGTTCTCCGGTTCTCGGTAAGACTGTCATTACGAATGTGCTTGAATAATCTCCTGGGAAATTTCCAGCTTGGCAAGTCTTTGATCTTCTCAATCTTGTATTTCACGCCATGATTGAGCATATGGAAAGCGTGTCTTTTGATGTACATGTTGATTTCGGTTGGTGCTTTGGGTCTTGACGAAAAATCAGCAAGCACATTTTTCTTTCCAGGGAATGTGTTTGGTTTCAAAAGAGTATTTTGAGAACCATTCAGCCCATCTAAGCAGTTGAGGGTTTGGAATATGTTTTTGTTTAAACTTGGTCATCTGGGGAAAAGATACCATGTCTAATTCTACCAGGAAGTGATGGCCGATGAGATGAAATTCAAATTTTTTTATTCCATTTTTTACTGCTAGGATTTCTTTGAAAGCGGAATGGTAATGCATTTCAGCTTGGGAAAACTTTCCACTTTTGTGAGCATAAAGGAGTCTCTTACTATCAATTTCTTCGAACAGGGGCGGCTGCCCGGTATTCATCACCGGCGTCGGTTTGGAGAATTCTTTTGCTGTTGATGGTATTTGCAATGGCGGGAGATTCTGCATAATCTCCTTAAGCTCAGCAATTGCCTTAGTTTGAATTTTTCCCCAAGGTGGAGAGTTCTTTTTCAGCATGGATTGCAAAGGAATCAGGAGCTTTGCAATATTTGGGACAAAATCCCTGAGATAATTGATTATCCCAAGAAATTGCTGAACTTGTTTTGTCGTGAAGTTATCTTCAGGAAATTTCAATAATTCTTGAGCGATATGTGGCCCTGGATAATATGTACCTTTGTTGAGGTGCATACCAAGAAATTCAATCTCTGTCTGGGCAATATTCATTTTCCTTTGGGAAAGCATAATGCCATGCTTTTTCACGATTTCTGCAAATTGCTCAAGGAGTTGACAGTGTGATTGTTCATCAGGACTGTAGAGCAGAATATCGTCGATATATACTGCTGCACTTGACAAAAGTGGTTGGAAAATACGACACATGGCCTTTTGGAAAAGGGATGGTGCTACCTTTAAACCAAAATGAAGAACTTTCCATTGGAAGTGCTGGTTTGGGAAACAGAATCCTGTTTTGGATCTGTCTTCAGGATGGATACCCAATTGCCAAAATCCGGCTTTAAGGTCGAATTTGGAATAGATATGGGCCTTGGTTAGACCACTGAAAAGGGAATCTCTGGATGGTAAAGGAAACTTATCATCTTGAAGGAAAAGATTGAGAGGTTGATAGTTGATTACCAATCTCATTTTTCCTCTGTTTTGCTCAGCGCGTTTATTGACATAAAAGGCTTCGCAAGCCCATTGAGAATTAGAAATTTCAATAAGGCCTTGCTGCAATAATTCTGAGCATTCCCTTTGGGCTAGAGCCAAGTGCTCTAGCTTCATTCCTGTATGACTCGCCTTGGTTGGATTGATATCTTCATTTTTCTTGAAAGGGAGGCGAACAAAGAATTCAGAATTTTCCCATAAGGGATGAGAACACTTTTGAGCGAATTCGAATGGGATTACGAACGAGATTCTAGCAACTTTTGCATGATTGGATCTAATAAACTCATCGAATGGAAAAGAGTCTCGTATATTGACAAACTCAGAGAATTGGTCTTTATATCTAAGACCTTTTCCAGGAATGATTCGAAGTTGAGAGATTTGAGTCATGATATCCCACCCAATTATCAGATCTTTATTGGGAAGGCTAGATCCAAAAATCTTTGTGGTTATGGAACATTGAGGAAAAAAGCTGGGCCGGTGGATCGGAGCGGTTCGACATTTGTGGAGAAAGTATCTCCCGACGGGGTGAAGTATCGATGTAGGGAGTCCGAAATTCTTCGAGGCGGAACTTTAGTATCTAGAATGGAACAAACTTGCTCCCGTATCAATGAGAGCAATAACATTGATGGGTTTGGCAAACTTCGAAGTGAGGATTTTACAGGGAAATGGGGACAGTGAGTATGACTTGAAAATATGTCAGGATTTGGTTCTGAAGATGTGGGGGATATGTGAAAAATGTCTTCAGATTCTGAGTCAGACTCAGTTTCACTGGAAGTTTGATAAAAGGGAATAACACAAAGAGTTTGTTCAGTTGGTTCTTCATCAGCAGAGAATAAGGATTCAATGTCATCATTTTCAAGGGAAATACCTGTTTCATTCTCTATTAGATGATTCTGATATTTTTTCGCCTGAGGACAATTTTTGGCAAAATGTCATTTCTTGTTGCAGATGTAGCAACGGTTTGATTTCTTGTGACCTGTGCGATCCTTCCTCTTGCGTAGGTATCGCCATTTCTTTTTCCGGAAATGCTTGGAGCCATGCTTGGACTTCTTTATTGAATACTTCTTGTAATGCTTTTTCTTCCGGGAATACTGGCCACAAGTCCCATCGCAGTCTTTTCGGGAACATTTAATTTTTAGCTTCTGACGAGAATAGGCCGATTCAAGGCGCTTGTCATCTGTGATGTAGGTACGAACCATCTGTCGCTTTAAACATAATTCTTCAAGGCATAGATGGATTTCTTGCTGTATTTCGCCCAAGGGGATATCTTGTACTCTTCTTTGTTTTCCAAAGAAAGATCTTTCAACCATCTGGAAGAGCTCTTTTGGGATGGATGTGAGGAAGACATGTTTCAAATTTGGATCTGCGCCAATCTGGTAAAAGAGTTGAAGCATTAGTCGGTAATGCTTATCAAGATGTTTTGCCTGATAAGAGCAGCATCTTCTCTCGAAAAATTCTCTTCTTTTTATCTCTATGAGATCTTCGGGTGTTCCCACAAAAACATGATATAAGTAAGTAAGGGCATGGCTGAAATTGGGTGACATCAGAAACAAAATCTAGTCTTGTTCTGAGAGTGATTGCCACCAAAATTTAAGGCTCCCAGTGAACCTTGTAATAAAGTTGTATAGGACATCATTCATATCATGGTTAGTGATAGACTGTGTTTTCAACCAAGTATGAAATTCTTCACGTCTTTCTGGCCATTTTGGATAAGGAATATCATCAATGGTGAAGAATTGTTTTGATGTCATGGACACATGCCTATTAGGATTGTTCCTAGTAGGATTGCTTGTCGACCAATGTCCGGATCGAGAATAATTTGATTCCATCTCATAATGGGAGGGTCGACCATGAATATTTGTGAGGTTTCTGGCACAATGGGGGGAGAATCAACTGTAGGAATGGAGAGGGATGAAGAAGAAGAAAGAGATGCCGAATCTGATGGAGTAGGAGAAGTTTGTTCAGCTGGAAACAGAATCTGCTTTTTTGAGGTGGCAAGATCAGGCTCAGGCTGTTGGATACTAGGATCAGGTTCCTGAGTACCTAAATCCTTTAGAAAGGATTCTAATGGATTTGATAACATCATTTGTTCTGGCCTGTCTCCTATAACAATCGAACTTGATTCTGTAGGCGAGATTTTTTCTTTTCCTTTTTCTTTCTGCAGGGCCTTGAGACGACTTCGTATTTCTGCCATATCTGGTTCCCTTCTGTAGGGATCTTCAGGAATGTTGGCAAAAATAGACGTCTGCGGATGTGGGGGTAAATACCCAGTTCTAACAGGAGGTGCCAATGGATCGAAAGGTCTAAACCTTCCTTCTTCAAGAAGTTGAATT
Organism: Eucalyptus brandiana; assembly: GCA_014182725.1. NCBI lineage: Eukaryota > Viridiplantae > Streptophyta > Magnoliopsida > Myrtales > Myrtaceae > Eucalyptus > Eucalyptus brandiana. The sequence goes on from CM024670.1 coordinate 38,656,512, forward strand.
TGCTTCTTGAGCTTGTCTATTTTTGGCTTTGGACTTTCAAGATAATGATACCCAAGATGTTGTCCTGATTCCAAGGCATGAAGCCTTTTCTGGAACTCAGAAAGTATCTTTTTGGTGCTTTCATCATATCTTCGGAGATCTTGTTGCACATTTCCAATCTTGGAATCAATAGCCTTGAAGGCATTGTTTTGAGCTAACAGAGTCTCTGATTGCCAGTTTAGAACAGCTTCAGCAGCATGAGTTTTCTTTTGTCTTCCATGTTCATCTATGTCAGTAGGGGTAGGAATTTTGGGAACATGACGATATCTGCCATGTGGATCAATAAACTCTTCTGTAGCAGGGAACGAGAGTTTAGAACTTTCTTTGACAAGAGGGGGAAAGTCAGTGTCTTGGAACATGGCAATAGGAGAAGTGGATGGTACTTCTGCTGGGACATCAAGCGGGTAAGAATGTTTCTTAGCCCATTTGAGGCATGGCTTATAAAATGGAGAAAGAGTTTGTCTTTTCTGAGGAGGAGAAGGTGGAGGTGATTTTGGTGGATCTGGTAAGACTTGGGATATAGTACTGGACTCTGGTGGTGGAGGTGGTGCATAGGAAACCATGAACTGGTATTTGTCACACTCACCAAGAGTATCAACGGAGGAATCTCCGTCTAAGTATCTTTGGTACACTTTATCCTTTTGCCTTTTCTGTCGAGGTGGAGGTTTGGCAAGAGGGTCTACCTCATCAGGAGAATTTGTACAATAGGAACATTGGCAAAAAGGATCCCAAAAGCAATGACCATAATTGTCTTTATAGTAATGAACAGGATGTCCATCACTATTGAAATGCCGAACATGTTTTTTTGGATCTGGTTCGGAAATAAATTTAGGAACACATGGTTCAATCATGAAGAGGGTCTGGAAGATAGAAGGACTTTCTTCCTTTTCTTTGCCAAATTTGATGGAAACAGTTCCATCTTTTTTCGTACAAACTCGAGTCGTGGACTTTGAAAGGCTTGTTATCTGGTGTAGCTTTTCATAGTTAGTGATCCAGGTCTCTGGAAGGAGCTTGGCCAACGTATCCTTCGGGATTTGTCTGGGAACATGGATGCAGGACGCCTGGTCATTTTGCATGGAGATGAACAACGCATCTTCATTACCATTGTTGAAATTGAGGTCGAGGGCATGATTCTGCACTCGATAAACCATCTGGTAATGTAAGGTTGCGCTACGAGTCGGCGGTTTGAGGGGCTCCGATGGGCGAACTTGAACTTTGAGAAAAGAGAGTAGGGGGGGTCGATAAAGCGATATTGAAGTTTGGATACAAAGTCACAAAGACATTCCAAATTCAAGGTAGTTTGAACGATCTGATGCAAGCATCTTTGGTATTGTAAAAACCTGGTGTCTAACAACGCAATTCTTGCTACAACTGGCAAACCTTTACGACCATGGAAAGTGAGAGCAAGACGGACAGCTCCATAATGGACATGAGAGTATATCCCTGTTGGACCCATTGTCTGGGAAATTCTGGAGGGATCTAAAGAGTAACAAAGTACTCATTCTCAGTAGCAGGAATGGGATGCTGGTCAAATTTGGAGGACTGTACGTACTCTTTTAGTTGCTTTGGGGTTTGGCGAATAAGTTGGCGGATGGAGCGGATAGGTGAGAATGAAGAGGTTGGTTTAGCAAAGGCTGAGTAAGGATTCATGAGGAGAAGTTGAGTTTCAGAAATCTTGGTTTCATCACTAAGAGAGACTTCATAAAGATAATCTATCTTAGAAGCATTAGAAACACGGAATTCTGAAGGGGTTGAGGATGAAGTAGAAGGAGCAAGAGAAACGGGTGCTTCGAGGATTTCGGGTTCTGTTGACATGATGTAAAGAAATCTTCTCAGCACTGGATTCACCTATCAAGCGCATGGAATGGATAATATCAAAAACGAAACCATGGCTCTGATACCATGAATGGACCTAGACTCCTAGACTTAGAACCAGGGAAGGAGAGTAAATTTCCTGCAGGTATGCATCCCACATTAGGCGAACAACTCCCGTTCAAATGCTTGATATTATCAGAGCAATGGTTTCGTTTTTGATATTATCCATTCCATGCGCTTGATAGGTGAATCCAGTGCTGAGAAGATTTCTTTACATCATGTCAACAGAACCCGAAATCCTCGAAGCACCCGTTTCTCTTGCTCCTTCTACTTCATCCTCAACCCCTTCAGAATTCCGTGTTTTTAATGCTTCTAAGATAGATTATCTTTATGAAGTCTCTCTTAGTGATGAAACCAAGATTTCTGAAACTCAACTTCCCCTCATGAATCCTTACTCAGCCTTTGCTAAGCCAACCTCTTCATTCTCACCTATCCGCTCCATCCGCCAACTTATTCGCCAAACCCCAAAGCAACTAAAAGAGTACGTACAGTCCTCCAAATTTGACCAGCATCCCATTCCTGCTACTGAGAAGGAGTACTTTGTTACTCTTCAGATCCCTCCAGAATTTCCCAGACAATGGGTCCAACAGGCATACTCTCATGTCCATTATGGAGCTGTCCGTCTTGCTCTCACTTTCCATGGTCGTAAAGGTTTGCCAGTTGTAGCAAGAATTGCGTTGTTAGACACCAGGTTTTTACAATACCAGCATGCTTGCATCGGTGCATTCAAACTACCTTGAATGCTGGAATAGTCTTTGTGACTTTGTATCCAAACTTCAATATCGCTTTATCAGACCCCCAGCTACTCTCTTTTCTCAAAGTTCAAGTTCAGCTTACTGGAGCCCCTCAAACTGCTGACTCTGTAGCTGCAACCTTACATTACCAGATGGTTTATCGAGTGCAGAATCATGCCCTCGACCTCAATTTCAACAATGGTAATGAAGATGCGTTGTTCATCTCCATGCAAAATGACCAGGCGTCCTGCATCCATGTTCCCAGACAAATCCCGAAGGATACGTTGGCCAAGCTCCTTCCAGAGACCTGGATCACTAACTATGAAAAGCTACACCAGCATAACAAGCCTTTCCAGTCCACAGACTCAGAGTTTGTACGAAAAAAAGATGGAACTGTTTCCATCAAATTTGGCAAAGAAAAGGAAGAAAGTCCTTCTATCTTCCAGACCCTCTTCATGATTGAACCATGTGTTCCTGAATTTATTTCCGAACCAGATCCAAAAAAACATGTTCGGCATTTCAATAGTGATGGACATCCTGTTCATTACTATAAAGACAATTATGGTCATTGCTTTTGGGATCCTTTTTGCCAATGTTCCTATTGTACAAATTCTCCTGATGAGGTAGACCCTCTTGCCAAACCTCCACCTCGACAGAAAATGCCAAAGGATAAAGTGTACCAAAGATACTTAGACGGAGATTCCTCCGTTGATACTCTCGGTGAGTGTGACAAATACCAGTTCATGGTTTCCTATGCACCACCTCCACCACCAGAATCCAGTACTATATCCCAAGTCTTACCAGATCCACCAAAATCACCTCCACCTTCTCCTCCTCAGAAAAGACAAACTCTTTCTCCATTTTATAAGCCATGCCTCAAATGGGCTAAGAAACATTCTTACCCGCTTGATGTCCCAGCAGAAGTACCATCCACTTCTCCTATTGCCATGTTCCAAGACACCGACTTTCCCCTTTGTCAAAGAAAGTTCTAAACTCTCGTTCCCCTCGCTACGTAAGAGTTTATTGATCCACATGGCAGATATCGTCATGTTCCCAAAATTCCTACCCCTACTGACGTAGATGAACATGGAAGACAAAAGAAAACTCATGCTGCTGAAGCTGTTCTAAACTGGCAATCAGAGACTCTGTTAGCTCAAAACAATGCCTTCAAGGCTATTGATTCCAAGATTAGAAATGTGCAACAAGATCTCCGAAGATATGATGAAAGCACCAAAAAGATACTTTCTGAGTTCCAGAAAAGGCTTCATGCCTTGGAATCAGGACAACATCTTGGGTATCATTATCTTGAAAGTCCAAAGCCGTAAATAGACAAGCTCAAGAAGCAAATTCAACTTCTTGAAGAAGGAAGGTTTAGACCTTTCGATCCATTGGCACCTCCTGTTAGAACTGGGTATTTACCCCCACATCCGCAGACGTCTATTTTTGCCAACATTCCTGAAGATCCCTACAGAAGGGAACCGGATATGGCAGAAATACGAAGTCGTCTCAAGGCCCTGTAGAAAGAAAAAGGAAAAGAAAAAAGCTCGCCTACAGAATCAAGTTCGATTGTTATAAGAGACAGGCCAGAACAAATGATGTTATCAAATCCATTAGAATCCTTTCTAAAGGATTTAGGTACTCAGGAACCTGATCCTAGTATCCAATAGCCTGAGCCTGATCCTGCCACCTCGAAAAGCGGTTCTGTTTCCAAACAACAAACTTCTCCTACTCCATCAGATTCGGCATCTCTTTCTTCTTCTTCATCCCTCTCCATTCCTACAGTTGATTCTCCCCCCATTGTGCCAGAAACCTCACAAATATTCATGGCTGACCCTCCAGATTATGAGATGGAATCAAATTATTCTGATCCATACATTGGTCAGACAAGCAATCCTACTAGGAACAATCCTAATAGGCATGTGTCCATGACATCAAAACAATTCTTCACCATTGATGATATTCCTTATCCAAAATGGCCAGAAAGACTTGAAGAATTTCATACTTGGTTGAAAACATAGTCTATCACTAACCATGATATGAATGATGCCCTATACAACTTTGTTACAAGGTTCACTGGGAGCCTTAAATTTTGGTGGCAATCACTCTCAGAACAAGACCAGATTTTGTTTCTGATGTCACCCAATTTCAGCCATGCCCTTACTTACTTATATCATGTTTTTGTGGGAACACCCGGAGATCTCATAGAGATAAAAAGAAGAGAATTTTTCGAGAGAATATGCTGCTCTTATCAGGCAAAACATCTTGATAAGCATTACCGACTAATGCTTCAACTCTTTTACCAGATTGGCGCAGATCCAAATTTGAAACATGTCTTCCTCACATCCATCCCAAAAGAGCTCTCCCAGATGGTTGAAAGATCTTTCTTTGGAAAACAAAGAAGAGTACAAGATATCCCCTTGGGCGAAATACAAAGAAGAAATCCATCTATGCCTTGAAGAATTATGTTTAAAGCGACAGATGGTTCGTACTTACATCACAGATGACAAGCGCCTTGAATCGGCCTGTTCTCGTCAGAAGCTAAAAATTAAATGTTCTCGAAAAGACTACGATGGGACTTGTGGCCAGTATTCCCGGAAGAAAAAGCATTACAAGAAGTATTCAATAAAGAAGTCCAAGCATGGCTCCAAGCATTTCCGGAAAAAGAAATGGCGATACCTACGCAAGAGGAAGGATCGCACAGGTCACAAGAAATCAAACCGTTGCTACATCTGCAACAAGAAATGACATTTTGCCAAAAATTGTCCTCAGGCGAAAAAATGTCACAATCATCTAATAGAGAATGAAACAGGTATTTCCCTTGAAAATGATGACATTGAATCCTTATTCTCTACTGATGAAGAACCAATTGAACAAACTCTTTGTGTTATTCTCTTTTATCAAACTTCCAGTGAAACTGAGTCTGACTCAGAATCTGAAGACATTTTTCACATATCCACCACATCTTCAGAACCAAATCCTGACATATTTTCAAGTCATACTCACTGTCCCCATTTTCCTGTAAAAATCCTCACTTCGAAGTTTGCCAAACCCATCAATGTTATTGCTCTCATTGATACCGGAGCAAGCTGTTCCATTCTAGATACTAAAGTTCTGCCTGAAGAATTCTGGACTCCCTACATCAGATACTTCAATTCTGCTTCAGGAGATACTTTCTCCACGAATGTCAGAACCGCTCCAGTCACTGTCCAGTTTTTTCCTCAATGTTCCATAACCACAAAGATTTTTGGATCTAGCCTTCCCAATAAAGATCGATAATTGGGTGGGATATCATGACTCAAATCTCTCAACTTCGAATCATTCTGAAAAGGTCTTAGATATAAAGACCAATTCTCTGAGTTTGTCAATATACAGAGACTCTTTTCCATTCATATGAGTTTATTAGATCCAATCATGCAAAAGTTGCTAGAATCCTGTTCAGAATCCCATTCAGAATTCGCTCAAAAGTGTTCTCATCCCTTATGGGAAAATTCTGAATTCTTTGTTCGCCTCCCTTTCAAGAAAAATGAAGATATCAATCCAACCAAGGCGAGTCATACAGAATGAAGCCGAGCACTTGGCTCTAGCCCGGAGGGAATGCTCAGAATTATTGCAGCAAGGCCTTATTGAAATTTCTAATTCTCAATGGGCTTGCGAAGCCTTTTATGTCAATAAACGCGCTGAGCAAAACAGAGGAAAAATGAGATTGGTAATCAACTATCAACCTCTCAATCTTTTCCTTCAAGATGATAAGTTTCCTTTACCATCCGAGAGATTCCCTTTTCAAAGGTCTAACCAAGGCCCATATCTATTCCAAATTCGACCTTAAAGCCGGATTTTGGCAATTTGGTATCCATCCTGAAGACAGATCCAAAACAGGATTCTGTTTCCCAAACCAGCACTTCCAATGGAAAGTTCTTCATTTTGGTTTAAAGGTAGCACCATCCCTTTTCCAAAAGGCCATGTGTCGTATTTTCCAACCACTTTTGTCAAGTGCAGCAGTATATATCGACGATATTCTCGCTCTACGATCCGATGAACAATCACACTGTCAACTCCTTGAGCAATTTGCAGAAATCGTGAAAAAGCATGGCATTATGCTTTCCCAAAGGAAAATGAATATTGCCCAGACAGAGATTGAATTTCTTGGTATGCACCTCAACAAAGGTACATATTATCCAGGGCCACATATTGCTCAAGAATTATTGAAATTTCCTGAAGATAACTTCACGACAAAACAAGTTCAGCAATTTCTTGGGATAATCAATTATCTCAGGGATTTTGTCCCAAATATTGCAAAGCTCCCGATTCCTTTGCAATCCATGCTGAAAAAGAACTCCCGACCTTGGGGAAAAATTCAAACTAAGGCGATTCTTTGAGCTTAAGGAGATTATGCGGAATCTCCCGCCATTGCAAATACCATCAACAGTAAAAGAATTCTCCAAACCGACGCCGGTGATGAATACTTTGGGCAGCCGTTCTGTTCGAAGAAATTGATAGTAAGAGACTCCTTTGTGCTCACAAAAGTGGAAAGTTTTCCCAAGCTGAAATGCATTACCATTCCGCTTTCAAAGAAATCCTAGCAGTAAAAAATGGAATAAAAAAATTTGAGTTTCATCTCATCGGCCATCACTTCCTGGTAGAATTAGACATGGTATCTTTTCCCCAGATGACCAAGTTTAAACAAAAACAGATTCCAAACCCTCAACTGCTTAGATGGGCTGAATGGTTCTCAAAATACTCTTTTGAAACCAAACACATTCTTGGAAAGAAAAATGTGCTTGCTGATTTTCTGTCAAGACCCAAAGCACCAGCTGAAATCAACATGTACATCAAAAGACCTACTTTCCATATGCTCAATCATGGCGTGAAATACAAGATTGAGAAGATCAAAGACTTGCCAAGCTGGAAATTTCCCCGTGAGATTATTCAAGACATTCTCGAATGATGATCTTACGAGAACCTGGAGAACCTCATGTGGCAATGCCATACAGATCTATTCAGATTCAATGGAGGTTCGATTATTTATCCTTTTGGATTAAATTTGAATTATCCTTTCATTCATCCTCTTATTTGGAAAGAAGATGATTTCCCTGATCAGCTCAAAACGATGTTATGGTACTTAACCAATAAATACTTAATAGCCATTGAAATCCCCACCAGAAGATTTGTTGCTAACCTCACATGGATATTCATGCTCGGAAGAAACATCGAAAAAGAAAGTGATAAGAATCTCTTAGACTTTCTTAATTGGTTCTATCATCCTACGTGTTGGAAACAAGACTTAGAAAAAGAACTGAGAACCATGACACAAAATCCTGAAGTTCACACCATCCTGTTTTTTCGACGCCCATGGAATTTTTGCAGAAATAATGGTACTATTCTTGATACACCACTCGAAATAGGAACCACATCCTATAAACCTCATTTGAACAGCCGAGAAGCCCGGATACACAAATCTTATCCAAGATCTGTTAGATTTTGTGAAAACGAGTACCGAGAACTCTAGAGAATCCTATGCCAAGAAAACAAAACCATTCCTGAAGATATCTGGAATAATGCACCCACTACGTGGGATCATTGACCTAGCACCAGAAGCTAAGGAAGCACTCGGCCCGATGCATAAGCCGCATCATCTCAAGAGCATGAAGTGACAAATGAAGATGACATTGTCCAGTCCACTCAAGACCCCTATGCACGCTTTGGAGGACCTCTGTCCCAGAATCCCTACGAACAAGCATCTTCGTCCTCATTCCAAGACATGGACACATCTTACTATGCACAGCCATCCAACTGGCCTCAACCAGGTTTTCCGGCCAACACTACAAGTGAAATACAAATTGGGCAGAAGAAGAAGCATCTCATTGGGCTCATGTACAAGCATCCTCATCAAGAAGGTTGAATCAAATCCTCTCACCTGAAGATCTTGAAGCCCTTTAGCAAAAATACGAGGCCCATCTCCTAGAAGACAGCTCAGATGACTCAGACTCAGTCTGTAGCTACAATGCCCGTGACGGACGAGACCGTTGAGTTCGTACATTTTCACTGTAGTAAAGTCACTGTTCACTTTTACTGTAGCACTAGGCTAGGGAATGTACTGTTCACAGTATAGTTACTGTTCATAGTGTGTGAATAATTCCCTCCCGAAAGTTTCGGATGCCTCTGTTTGTACCCGGACCCATGAGTTTGGTCCTTGCTTGTTGCTTTGTGACCTCATTTTGCCTATATAAGGCAAAGAGGGTGTATTGTGTTGGGCAGAGTCCCCTGAAGTAAAGTGTGTGCTTTGTGAAAAACTCTCCATGGCTTTCTAAATCTCTCTTCTTCTCTAGCTTGGTAAGATCCTTCGAGAAATGCAGCTTGGGTAGATTAGAAACGTTTCCATCCTGGCATCTCTGGGTGTCTCTAGGCTCTGAACTAAAGGGCTGAGTGGTTTTCTGCTAAAAGGCTGTCCCTGAAGGGCTTGAACGGGAGTTGTTTGCTCAATGTGGGATGCATACCTGCAGGAAATTTACTCTCCTTCCCTGGTTCTAAATCTAGGTCCATTTTCGCTAAAGTCTTAAAATTTGATACCAAAGTGCAATTGAGTCATAAAAATTTACAAAAAATATAATCAAATCCTAAAACTTGTTAAATTGGTAAAATCAAGTCTTTCGGTTAACTTCGTCAATTCAAACTAACAGAAAATAGTAACATGGCTTTTTTTTTTTATTAAATATTTTCTCTCTCCTATGTGGCGATAACATGACTAAAACATAGAATACAAAGCTAAAATGACATCGTTTTGGATTAAATTCTAACTTTTTAAACAAAATCTTAAGTAAATAAAATAAATATATTTTAAAAAACATGCACACACCAAAAAAAAAAAGGGGTATGGGAAAGGGCCTGCTACCCTTGTCATAGCCGCCCTCGTCACTAGAAAGGGTTGGCGGGGTTTGATGAGGGCGACGGGGTCACTAAGGCCTCAACCAAGGCCAGTGACCCTCGCCAATTGCAAGTGAGGGCCTAGCAACCCTTGCCCAAATTTGGATGGAGAGCCACAACCCTTACCGATCCCTCGCTAGCCTTTTCCACCGATGGGGGTGATGGTGGCAAGGGTCCCTTGCCTTTAGCTTTCTTTTTTTCCTTTCCATTTTTTGTTTTTATAAAAAAATTATTTAATTAATATTTTAGTTAAATCAATTAAAATTTAGTCCACATCATTGCAATGTTAGGAGAAAAAATTATTTAAAAAGTCACATCAATATTTTTCGTTAATCTAAATGGACAAGATTAATGGAAGATTAATGGAATTTCTCGATTGTATCAAATTAATAAGTTTGGTCAATTGCACCATCATGACAAGTTTTAAAATTTTTAGTAAACATATCCCTTATTTTCTATCAACTTGTTGAAAAGTCTTGGGCTCTACAGGATAACAACTTCACAAGTTCCTTTGTGTGCGTGGGTTGGGGGGGAGGGCGGGGGAGAGAGAGAGAGAAAGAGGAACCGAATATGCAAGTTTTGCTTCTCAAAAAGAGAAACATAACCCTTTTACCATTCTATTCTTCTTTTTTTTTCCTAAGACTGCTAAGAAGATAAATACATAAGAACTTGTTTCACTTTCCACAAACAAAATGAGACAAAGTCAATGAAAATTCCTGTAACAATGCAATTTCTTATTAGGGAAAAAAGGAAATGCATTCACTAAAAATGCCAAAAGAGATGGAAATATGATGAAAACACCTGTTGGGAATAACAGATCCCCAAAAATCGGATTCGACACTAAATCGAACCCCTAAATCAATGCAGAAGACGAACCCGGAAAAACAACACGTATCACCGATCCTAAAGCACACCACGGATTCGAGCGTACCTTTTTAGCCATAGATTAAACACCGACGCCGATAGAGGAAGAGAAACTTGGCCCTGTTCGATCCGATTAAGCAAAAACGCCTTTACGCTTCACTGTTTTCCTTTTTAGGGAGAAAACAAGAGAGAGAGAGAGGGGGAGAAGGGAGACGTACGTTCTGATTGTCCAAAGGGTGTCTTCTCTCTCTCTCTCCTCCCTTTTATACATCCCTCCATCCACGGGCCCTATTCCCGTGGGCCGGGCTTTTTGGGCCCAACTTGGGCGGACGGGCCGTAAGCCCATTAATAATAAAAACCATCATCTCCCACTCGCACATGGTGGGCCGAACAGTATTCTCTTTACCTCTCTTCAACATTCATATCGGTGAATAATCCGTGCGACCAGCATACTTTGAGAGCTCGTTGCTATACATCTGTTAGGAATATATAGCAGCTCATAATGGGCGTCTCACTCTGAGTAGATTCAGTATGCAGTACCTTAGATCGATCGATCACATTTATATCTCTCTTGATCTCTTTTAAAACAATGATATATATATTGTATTCACAATTATAATTATCACAAAGACAGTCATAATTGGTCGACTAGTGAATACAAAAGTACAATGTGATTCTCCAAAATCGATCTTCTTCTTTCCTTCAAACTCTCAATTTCAGTTCAGCTTGCTTTTCTAGAAATGCCCCGTTAGATCGAATCAACTCATGACCATTGGCAACACCCTAAAATAGCAAATACTAAATAGAAATCTTGAGAATAAGTAAGAGTCCTGAGGAGACTATAATTGAGGAACTATTTTCCTCAAGAGTCTCACACGTCATAAAAGTTGAGGTCAAACTTTTGCCACTCTGATTGGTCGTCTCATGCATACGTAGTATGAAATACGTATTACAGTATTAACTCATTTCCCATGGAGCGTATGTCTACACCTTTCAATACCGTACAGATGATAGTTCAGACATACCTAATGTCTAACTTGAGTTCACGTATCTACTCATTCACAAAATTCATCAGAACTCACATCTGGCATCTTAGACAGATTAGGTAAAATATGTGGGGTATTTTACTTTCGGACATCGCAAATATTATGTCATCATCTTAACACCCAATTAAGGTGACATACATATTTTAAGCTTGAGCTCTCGATTATCACCTAGATAATAAGCTTAAAAACAGTCTCATCTCTATTTATCACACAGTAAATAGAGGCGATTACCCGTGTGAGTGGGCTAATCTTATATCTGTCCGACATACTTTCTCAACTTAAAAATAATGCATTGAGCATTTAGATGCATAAAGATCAAACAAAGATTCATAGGCATTAATCAATGAAAAACAAAATTTCATAAATGTGAACAACTCAGGGAAATTACAATTCAGTACATCAGACTCTACGCAATCCTAGAGATTTTACATGACCACAAAACACATATCTAGGTATTGGCTTTGTCATAGGATCTGCTACCATTCTATGGGTAGATATGTACTGTAAGTTCACATCCTTTCGTGCAACCATATCTTTTACAAAGTTATACTTGGTATCTATATGTTTGGTCTTGCCATGATATTTTGGATCTTTAGTGTACGCTATAGCTGCTTGGCTATCACAGTTAACCAATAATGGATTTGCAGCTTTCTCAATAATACCTAAATGATCCAAAAATCTCTTAAGCCAAACTCCTTCTTGTACCGGCTGCCGATAATGCCACGAACTCGCTTCCATCGTGGACAATGCTATACACGTTTGCTTCTTACCGCTCCATGATATGGCGCCATTGTTCGAAGAAAGCAAATCCGAGGTAGATTTCCTTTCATCTAAATCTCCTCCCCAATCGCATCTCGAATAGCCTTCAAGTCGCAGATCCTTTCCTTGGTAATTCAACTTGTAATCGCGCTTCCCTTCAAATACCTCGCATTCTCTTCACGGCTTTCAATGTCTTGGACCTGGGGTTGGATTGGTATCTACTCACCATTCCAACTCGCAAAACATATGTCGGGTCTTGTACACATCATAGCGTACATCAAGCTCCCAACAAAGACTAGCATAAGGAACATGTTTCATTTGTTCCTTTTCTTGTGGAGTCCCCGGACACAGTCTATGGCTCAATCCTTCACCTTTTGCAATAGGAGTGTCTATGGGTTTACAATCTTGCATACGAAATCGTTCAAGAACCTTATTTATATATGTTTCTTGTGAAAGAGACAACGATCTCTTCGAACGATCTCTTGAAATCTTAACTCCAAGAATGTATGCAGCCTCACCCATATCCTTCATCTCAAAGTTGGAAGACAACCAACTCTTGACAGTATTAACAAACTCCATATTGTTTCCGGCAATCAGTATATCATCAACATATAATGATATGATCACAAATTGATCCATGGATCTTTTGATATATACACAATGATCCTCATCAATCATTGTAAAATCATATGCCATTATGGCATTATGAAAACGTATATACTATTGTCTTGATGACTGCTTAAGGCCATATATCGATCTCAAAAGTCGACATACCTTTTCTTTTTGGCCTTTCACTATGAAACCAGCAGGTTGTTCCATATATATTTCTTCCTCTAATTCTCCATTGAGGAAAGCAGTCTTTACATCCATCTGATGTAACTCAAGATCCATACTAGCCACTATTTCCAGAATAATGCGAATCGAGGTAAATCTTACTACAGGAGAAAATGTATCTTCATAATCAATTTCATTCCTGTTGATTATACCCCTTCGCCACAAGGCAAGCCTTATGCCTTTCTATCGAACCATCAGCCTTTCGCTTTATTTTGAGAATCCACTTGTTCCCAATAGCTTTGTGTCCTTTTGGAAGATCAACCAGTTCCCAGACTTGGTTTGATTTCATTGACTCCATTTCCTCTTCCATTGCATGAATCCATTTTTCCTTACTAGGGCAATTCAGAACCTCATTAATATTTCTTGGCTCATCCTCATCTTGTGGAGCAACCATAAAAGTTTCCCCTTCAATGTCAAAACGTCGACAGGGAATACTTTGGCGACTTGTTTGCCGTATGGGAGATTGTACATTTTGCACATCATTCCCTATTATGCTCCCACTTGGATGAACTCCACTAATATCATTATCTTGATCCAAGGTTTCAAATAGGGAGTGATCTTCCCTTATTTCGCCCTTCTTAGGAAATTCATCCTCTAAGAATGTGACATCTCGTGATTCAAATTCAGTTATACTCCCACTTTCCTGCTCACCTATGAACACATACCTTTTTGAGTGTTCTGAGTATCTTATGAAAATACTCTTCTTTCCTCTGGGACCCAATTTCCCAAACTTGTGAGAGGACTCATGTGTATAGGCAGCACAACCCCATGGCTTAAGAAAATTTAAGTCCGGTTTTCTACCTATCCATAACTCATATGGAGTGGAAGTAACTGATTTGAAAGGCACCCGGTTAAGTATATAGGCAGCAGTTAACAATACATCACTCCAAAAAGTAATTGGTAAGTTAGCATGCGCCATCATGGACCTAACCATTTTCAGTAGGGTTCTGTTTCTTCTCTCCGCAACACCATTTTGTTGAGGAGTATACGGAATAGACAACTGTCTTTCTATTCCTTTTTCATCACATAATTTTCTGAACTCATCAGATAAATACTCTCGACCTCGATCGGATCTCAATGCTTTTATTTTCTTGTCTAATTGATTTTCTACCAGGTTCATAAACCTTTTGAAATAACTTATTGCTTTAGATTTATGAGAAATCAAATAGACATATCCGAATCGAGTATAATCATCAATAAATGTGATGAAATAAACAGCTCCATGCCTTCCTCTCACATTCATTGGACCACGTACATCGAATGGATTAAATGCGAAGAAATTCAGCTCTTTTACCTTTCCCAAATGGTTTCCTTGTCGTTTTCCCTTCTAGGCAATACTTACATATGGGCAAATCGACTTTTTCAATGTTGCTCAACAAGCCCTTTTTGGCTAATCTATTCATACGTTGTTGGCCAATGTGACCAAGTCTAGCATGCCACACATTCACATCATTATCATAGGTATTAGGAGATGTGATAAAGGAATAACAAACATTTGCATTAACATACTCAATATCTAATACAATGAAACCATCTAGAAAATAACCACAACCATAGTAATTTGTATCCAAAAACAAATCTACATCTCTATTATAGAAGTTCATATTAAAACCTAGTCTAACCAACACTAAAACAGACACTAAATTCCGACGAATCTCCAGAACATACAATATATCATGAAGGAACAAAGTGCGTCCACCACGCATGTTCAGTTGGCAGGTGCCAATTCCTCTCACTTCAGCTCTAGAGTTGTTTCCCACATAGACCCACTTAGTTCCAGTTGGTACTCGTCGAAATTGCACAAAGGATCCTCTATCCTTCGCTACATGGTCCGTCGCTCCTGAATCCACAGTCCACAAAAGATTAGACTCAGTTAAGAACACAGAACTCGACAAAAAAGCAAAGTTCTGAAAAGTACAAGGGGTGCATACCTTCTTTGGCTCACGACAGTCGCGAGCATAGTGACCCTTCTTGTCACAGTTGTAACATTTCACCCTTGCAAGCTTCTTCATGCGAGGACGCTTTCCTCTATCATGTTGGTTAAACTTGGGTTTCTTCCTTGAAGGACCTGCTTCTTCCTTGCCTTTCCCTTTATCAAACCAATTAGGGCGCTTGCGCTTGGAGCTCGAAGCTCCATTTGAGCTAGAACTAGTATGATAGAGTTCAGCATCCGGCTTAGCTGCCAAGAGGCGGTCCTCTTCTAGCTCAAGATGACGCATTGCATCCCCGAAAGTTTTGATATTATCATTATGGGTTAGGTGCACCTTCATATGCTCCCAACTCTGAGGCAAGGAACGAATTACTCTTGCACTTGCTGCTCATCTGTCAGGACATGGCCAGCATCTTTCAGCTCATTTATCATGTTTGACATCTTTCTAAGATGTTGCTTCATGGTCTGACTATGAGGCTTCTTATAAGAGTCAAACCTGATAGTGAGCTGCCTCAGTCTGGTCACCGAAGTATGACCAAATCTTGCCGCCAATGCTTCCCACATCTCTTTGGCATTGTCAAAACGCCTAAACTATCTCATGACGTCATTGTCCATGCTGCTCAGCAACGTAATGCGAGTAAGAGAGTTCTTTCTTTTCCATGCAGCAAAAGCTTCCTTATCTCTTATGTGCTGTGTAGTGTTTCCTTCTTCAGTTCTACCATGGTCGGGTTAAGAGCCTCAAGTGCTTCTTGCTCTTCCAAAGACATACTTTGGATTTTCATTTGCCAAATTTCATAGTTGTCACCATTGAGCTTTTCACCTTTGTTCAGCTCGGCAACTATGCTCTTTGTGGTCAAGCCATTGATCCGAACACATCGACAAATATGCACGAATTATTAATGCCTATCATTTATGCATCCCTATTTGCATAGACCCATC
The DNA here is from genome assembly GCA_014182725.1 of Eucalyptus brandiana. Classification (NCBI taxonomy): domain Eukaryota; kingdom Viridiplantae; phylum Streptophyta; class Magnoliopsida; order Myrtales; family Myrtaceae; genus Eucalyptus; species Eucalyptus brandiana. Next base: position 38,672,453 of record CM024670.1, read on the forward strand.
ATATTAATGAATAATTTCAAGTAAGGCTTCAGAATCAAAAAGTCACTACGTTTCCAATCATCCTCCAAAAAATCCTAACTTAAAACTATCATTAATATAATTGTCTTATGCAAAATAAATTCTATGAAGTTACAAAAACTTCTATAACTACCCACAGCTAATTACCCACAGCAACCAGCAATAACAGAAAGCAACAAATAAATGACATCCAATAAAAACAATAATGCTTTCAATTAATACAACTAACATATAGGTTGCTACATTAACAACAATCAGGTAGTTAATATTACATAAGATGTCCACAAAGCACACTTAAAGAAAAATCAGCCAATACAACTAACACTAAGTCAGTACACGGACTGGGAAAGATCCTCTTTTGTTTAATTTCTTGATCTTTTCCCTTGTAACAATACAGTAATATTCATTTACAAAATCCATCACAATTTTCTTATATGAAGCACTCCGTTGACATCCCATATGCGATTCAACACATCTTGCCATTCTCGGTAGAAGAGTGTTTATGAAAAATCGCATCATCTCTCGATTGTGGGATAGGACGACCATTCCATATGACCTTTTGAATTTTCCCGTTTACTTCAAGGACGTGATCAATTAAGTCACCACTCTCCCATCGATGATCAGTCAGCTTAGCTATCAACTTAGACAGCCTTTCCTTTTGTTCATCGATAACTGCGCGAATAGGTGTGCGCAACCTCAGGGGAGGTATTGTTCCTGCAACAAATGCAGAACAAATAAGGGATTACATATAATCCACATAGACTTAATTGAAAAAGAAACACATTCTTTTCCCTTTTTTTTTTTTTTTTTGTCAACGGTCAACGGTTGTCGATCGTTGGACCGGTCGGACCGGGTCGCACGGATCGACTGCACGTGCTGCGCGCATGCGTGGGATGACGTCATGCAGACGTCATCCGGCATGTGCCGCGCATGTGCCTGGCGTCCGCGGGTCGGGTCGGGTCGGGTCGCCGGCCGGTGACCGCCCGGCCAACCGTCGTCGGCGATGACGTCATCGGTGATGTCATCCCAGCGGTTACCGACCGTCGGGTGACATCACGGTGACGTCATCGCGTGACGTCAGCACACGTCGGTTCACCGACCAGCGCGTGCCAGTTCGCCGGCGGTGGCGCGCACGTGCCAGTTCGCCGACCGGCGCGTGTGCCGCACGCGCTGGGCGAGCCAGAGCTTCTTGGCGCGTCGCGCCCACGCGCAGCGCCTTCTGGCCGCGCGTGTGGGCGCGTGCGGCGTCTCGCGGCAGCGCACGACATGTCGCCGGACTCGTCTCGATGACTTCTTTCACCCAGTATCTTCAGAAATTGATTTGGACTTACGAAAACTCAGAAAAAAGGACGAACAGCGCTCGGGTGTCGGAATTTCTCGCCCTGATCCGTACGGCCGAATTACTTTCGCGAAAAATCAATCAAAAAACATCAAAAAGGTCGGGAAAAATTGAACTAGGGCTCTGATACCAATGTTGGGAATAACAGATTCCCAAAAACCGGATTCGACACTAAATCGAACTCCTAAATCAATGTGGAAGACGAACCCGGAAAAACAACACGTATCACCGATCCTAAAGCACACCACGGATTCGAGCGTACATTTTTAGCCACAGATTAAACACCGACGCCGATAGAGGAAGAGAAACTTGGCCCTATTCGATCCGATTAAGCAAAAACGCCTTTTTGCTTCACTGTTTTCCTTTTTAGGGAGAAAACAAGAGAGAGAGAGAGGGGGAGAAGGGAGACGTACGTTCTGATTGTCCAAAGGGTGTCTTCTCTCTCTCTCTCCTCCCTTTTATACGTCCCTCCATCCACGGGCCCTATTTCCGTGGACCGGGCTTTTTGGGCCTAAATTGGGCGGACGGGCCTTAAGCCCATTAATAATAAAAACCATCAACACCCAATGACAATCAAGCAAAGAAAGCCACGACAAACTTTGAATTGAACGAAATGAGAGGTTATATATTGGTTTTTCCAAACTCCAAGTAGGTAGTGGATTTCGTTCAGGTGGTGGATTTCGGTCTGAATGAAGGAGATGATCTGGAGGCGAGACTTAAAAGTGATAGCTTATCAATTCGTGGGCTGATCATGAGTAATTATCAGTGCCCATAGAGAAAACAGGCTATCATTGACGGCTGCAGAAGAAGCTGCCCAATTCAAAAACATGACGTTGGCTCATTGGCTGTGAGAAGAAAATCAAGTGGTCGATTAGATTGTTAAAGCTTATCATAGGAAAGCTCTCCCCTCTAATTTCTGAGCATATTTGGAATCTTTTGTGTTCTTATGCTGAATGTCCTTGTTTAAACTTTAGTAATTGAGAATGAAGTTTCTTTTTTTAGACAAAAAAAAGGTAGGTAGTGAATTACAAATCAAGATTCAAGCTACTTAAATGCTCAGAAATTACAGACAAGATAATACTTCAATCTTTCAGTTGGTCGTCTAGCCCCGCAGCAGCAGTCAAAAGAAATAAAATTCACACAAACAAGCTGGGAAACATACTAAAGTGGAAGAAATATTTAATAATTTCCCCCTAATTACAGATCCCATCACCCCCATTTCCCAAATTACTCTGTACAACCTGACATTAACATCTTTACTTTTGTTTGCCGGTGTAACCACTAGCAGCACGTTTACTGAGTTGAAGACATCCATAGATAAAAGAATTGGGATAGAATCACATATAGAGCGTGCGACTGAAAGAGTGCTAACAATCTGTTAGTAATGAAAATATAATTTGATAGAGATAGTAAGTTCTCTTGACCATAAGTCATTGTCGTCGCAAACCTACTAAACACTATTAACAAGTCGTTCCCCTTCAGAAGCATAGTGTTTTGTCGGCTACCCTCCAGTGACACCAACCCACTGTCGAAGCCATGATGATCGCCACCACCATCCCTCACTAGGTTCAATCGACCGCCCATCCCTCCCTCCCTTCCTCTCTTTCCCTTGCACGTGCTCGTGGCTGACAAGTCCATTTCAATCCTTTATAAAAGTGAAATCTCTTATTCTCTCTTGGAAAAATATATGATTTTTTTCCATGTTGAACTAAATGTTAGTTGCTACCTTTTTATGCAAATATTGCCCGTATGTTCATGTTATAGTGCACAACACGTCAAGATCAAAAGGGAACAAAAGTATCCTTCTCGCATGTTTTAGTGTGATACTTGACGATGTTAAGCTTAGGCTATACATAATTGCGTGTCTAAGCACTGGAGCAATTTCCACATGAAGTGAAGGCGTGGCGAGATGCTCTGCCACGTAGGTGCAATTAAGAAATGGAACCTGAAGGATCTGGGGGAAAATACGACATTTGGCTATCTACCAAGTTATTTGTGAAATTGTTGGCTTCTCTCAATACAAAAAGAGAAACAATCATTAGAGAGAGATAAAAAACACACACACACACACACATACACACACACACATACACACACACACATTAAAGACTAAATATTGATAGAGTGAAACAAAAAGATAAGCACAGAAATCTTAAGCATTGACTAATTAATGAAGGGTTGGATGATTTGTAGACCAACACATGCGAAGTAGTTTGTTGGTTCATTCATCAATTTTAATAGTAAAATTCAAATATAAAGAAAATATATGTTCACATTAGGTCTACTGCTAGTGTAAGGAATAATTTACACTTCATTGGATATTTAACATGTTGACGGTTTCCATTACATAGTTATCCCGAAGCACACATTCGTCAGGTTCAAAAAATTACACTTCATTGGATAGTGAATCAGAGATATGCTTTAAACATTGAAATAGAATAAAAACATAGATGAAATGAAGAATGTCGTGAATTCAAAGGTTTGAGATATGAGCTTCACCTTCAGCAAGAATAGGATCTTTTGTTTTTTAGAGATCTGTTCTTTACATGAAGTAAGTCTAGTAAATTTATTGTGGTTGCGCTACGTATAAGTAGATAATGTAAATCCGTAGCAAAAAAAGTTGAAATGAACAATGTTGTGAATTCAAAGGTTTGAGATATAAACTTTGTCTTCAGCGAGAAAAGGATGTTTCTTTTTCGTATGATCGAATAAAAAATTACTTTTGGAATACAAAGAAATGGGTCTGTTCAAACGTTTTGTTTCAAGAAGGGGTATATGCATATTTATTTTGCTTTTTGTTTGAACTACTTCTAGAAATGTGAAGAGAAGTGTATTCAAATATAGTGTTTCGAAGAGAGGTGTCTGTTCCTGCAAATATCAAGAACATATTATTTCAAAAACACATACCATCTAATCAATTTCAAGGAAACATGTGTTTTCATGCAATAATAAAGTAAATAGTGCCTACATTCTCTGATCTATATGTTGTAGACCGGAACGAGAAATTTGGAAATAGAACAGCAAACATAATGCGAATGCGAAGAGATATGCCTGTTTAAAGTATAAGAATTATTTTCAGTAAAGGTGTTAGTTCAATTAATAAACTATTCAAAACATGTGTATTATTTCAATGAAATAAACTAATATAATTTAAACTACAATTTAGTGCGAACAGACATGTCTGATTAAAGTTTAGACACATTATTTTCAATTAATAAACCATTGAAAACATGTGTATTAGTTGAATGAAGTAAACTAACCTCTAGCTATTGTGCTTCAATTCTAGGAAAAGATACCACGAATGTCATAACTTTTTTTTTTCAATCACTTGAGTGCTATAACTTATGTACAACGTTCACTTGAATGTTATAATTTTTTTTTTTTCTGATCAATTAAGTGACATATAAATTTTTAATCGATCACTTCAATGCTAAAACGTTTTTAAAATGTTCATCATAAATTCTATGTCATGTTGGATTTCCAGTATTTGGGTAAATTTTTTTAAAAAGTTTTAGTAAGAAATTGATTTTAAGTGATGACATTTAAGTGAACATCTTTTTAAATAAATAATGGTACTAGAGTGATCGAGAAAAAGTTATGGCACTTAAATGAGTAGTGTACAAAAATTATGATACTTGTAATGTCTTTATGCCTATCAACTTTCAACTTAATAGTACATGTTAGGGTTTTTATCTCTATGAATGGAGGAATACTAGAGATCATGATAAAGAGACTACTTAGAGAATGTAATATAAAATACTACTTAAGAAAAAGAGAAGAGATGCATGTTTTTAGCGAAAAGAAGGGTACAGATGTCTGGATTGCACTTCAGGTGTTCTCCTATGGAGGCGGGAGAGTAAACTCCACCTCTGCGAACTCCGTCAATGGTGCAATTGTTTGGGAGGAGCAATAATTAAGGCCAGCCAATGAGGCTGCTCCGTACAATTTTTGGCTCTTTGCTTTTTTGCCCGATTCCTGTTTCTCTCGCGTTGGGAGAAAATTGTATTTTCCCAAGAAAATTTGACGATTAGCTAGAACTCGTGATGGTTTTGTTGGGATTTTTAGGGGGTGGTTGTTCTGTGATGATTCTCCTTTTTTTTTTTGAACAGAAGATGATTCTCCTTTTTCACTTATTTCTTTGTTTGAGTTAAAATAATGTCGGATTAGTTTTGTTGTGATTGGTGTAAGTCGAGAAAATTGCCTTTTAAAAAACTTTGGAATGCCAAGTGAACATCTTTAACGCCTAAAAGCTAACGCATTGCAAAAAGGAAAAGACTAACGATAGCATCTATGGGGAAAATAAAAAGTCTCCCCATGCTCACATGCCCCGTCCCTCTCTCCCTTCGTCCATCCACCGACAGCAACCGAGGCGAGCAACGAAGTGCAGATCTGGTCAACATGACTCCAGACCTGAGCGACCCCACCTGATATGCGGCAACGAAGGCAGAGGGAGGGTACTGGAGCGACGATGGATGAGCATGGCCGTGAGCGAAGAAGAAGGGAGTGGCGCAGCCAAGAGTGCGTAGCAGTGATCGGCTAATGACGCAGCGCCGGCAACTCCGATGACCGGATGTAGGAGCTGGCCATGGACAGAGAAGGAAGACAAAGAGAAGTTGATTTTCCATATTTTTTTTCCTTGCCATGTCATGGACACATGTCAATTTCTTATTGGATTTGAACAAACGTACATGCCACATCAGCGTATGATGTGGTGCTACCTATTCACTGGCACTTCTCATGTGCCCCAGACTGCACTATCCTTCCCTGCACCCCTTATTCTTTTCGAGATGTTTCTTTTTTTTTTCCAAGTTTTTTTCAATTTTGAACAAAACTTAATATTATAATTATTCCATAAGACGCGAAATCAGCATATCATGGTGACATCACATCTTCATTTATAATTTTAACGGAAAGACTATATATATATAGTTTAGAAATATTGGTGCGCATAAAACTTTGAGAGACTTGATTCCACGTTTTGCAATAATTCAGATACCTGACGTCATTTTTACAAAGGAAAAAAAAAGAACTTCTGATTGGCCTTTATGGTCTCCCATGGAGTCTTTAAAAATTCCTAACTTTGTTAAAAAGTCTTGGGCACCTTCACCGGTGTCCACTTGCTAATGCAGAACGTTAGGTGAGAAAAAAACAATTAAGTTTGACTTTAAGGTAAGCCGGCCTTGCTTTTTAGGTATCGGCATCCGCTTGCCTTGTTCATATCCAAAACCCCAGCACATTTCTCGCCAGACCACGCCACACCATCCACTTTTTTTCTCTAGGCGAGAGAGATCTGAAAGTAATAAGCTTCCCAGCTATGGCAAACTCAGAGGCTGGATTGAGTAGTGATGTTGTGCGAGCATTAGAAAGTGAGTTTCATGTGTTCTTGAGTTTTAGAGGGCTCGACTGCCATCATGGATTAACAGACTTCCTCTACCACGGTTTGGTTGATGCCGGAGTTTGTGTATTTAAGGATGAGGATGAACTCCAAGAAGGTGAAGTGATTGGTGGGAACCTTCTAAAAGCTATCAACAACTCCATAATCTACATACCCATCTTCTCTCAGAGTTATGCTTCCAATAAATGGTGTCTTCGTGAGCTCACGCACATAATAGACAACGTGTCTAAGTCAGAGGGTGAAAAAAGCATTCTTCCCATCTTTCTGGATGTGGAACCTGAGGATATCAAACTTAAGACTCCACTATGCACCGGTGCTTTACTGGAACATGCGAACAAGTTTCCTGACGAAGTCAAGGCATGGAGAAAAGCTCTTACAGAGGTAGATGAAACGAAAGGATGGCACGTGAAAAAGGATCAAAGGTAATATTCTTTCAAGATTCCTTCCAATTTGTTTTTCCAGTTTTAGGGATATCACGTTGCTCTCTCATTCCTCTTTCCGTCCGCTGCTTTTAAAATCTTCCCCTGAATTTTTCCCCTACGATGTCAATCACTTCAATGACATCCATGAATGCTATTCTGATCTCAAGGCCAAGAATATTCAAGAGCACCCTTTGCAATTATTATTTGGGATGATTACCAAAATCAACTTTAGATTTTGCATACATATACACGGTTTGCTTCTTCAGACAAAAATTTCAACCCACAAAATCTATTTGCCCACGTGATAAGAGTATCGGTTTCCATTTTCATCTAGGGGTAAAGGACGGAAATCATCATAGATCGCTTCCGCTGCTGACTTTATTTTATACGTTTCTGAGTGCCCTCAAGAAACACCAATTACACAAGGGAATTAAAATTCTGTGAAGAAAATTCATGTGTTATGCGTGGGTAAGAAATTAATCTGGTCAACTAATGAAAGTGTTTGTCTATATGGCAGCCAGGCAGCAATTGTCAAATTGGTTGTTGAAAAGGTTTTGGAGAAGCTGGAGATAAAAGAAAAATCGGTGACTGAACATTTAGTTGGACTTGAGGATCTAGTAGACTACTTGATAGAGTTATTAGATGTCAACCATTGTGACGTGCGGCTCATTGGAATTTATGGAATGAGTGGCATCGGTAAAACAACAGTTGCCAAGATTGTCTTTAATCAACTATCTTCTAACTTTGGGAAGTGTTGTAGCTTCCTTGAGAACGTTCGTGAGAGCTCATTGACCAATGAGGGGATAGTCCAGTTGCAGAAAAAATTACTATCTAACATTGTTGGTTCTCGATCTACAAAACAATTAATGGATAGTGAAGAAGCAATGAGGACAATTGGACACACACTTAGCACTAAAAAAGTCCTCGTGGTTTTGGATGATGTTGATAAAAAAGAGCACATTGAAAAACTAATAGGAGGTTCATTATATTTAGGATCTAGGGTAATCATTACAGCGAGAAACAAATTTATTTTGAATGTTGAGGGACTTAAAGATGAAATTCTATGGCATGAGATGCTAAAGATGGATGATGGTCCTGCACTTCAGCTTTTTTGTCAGCATGCCTTTGGTAGAGACTTTCCTTCAAATGATTATCATGGGCTTTCCAGTAAAATTGTCTCAAATATTGGAGGGCTTCCTTTGGTTATCAAAGTAATAGGTTCGTTACTTAATGGAAAAGATGAAGCATTTTGGAAAGAGACGTTGGTGAGGTTAAGGGAAGTACCTACAGAAGAGATTCCAGAGATGTTGAGGATTAGTTATAATAACCTAGACAAGTATCAGCAGCAAATTTTTCTCGATATAGCATGCTTCTTGTTCAATGAGAATAAGACCGATGCAATTTACATGTGGGCCGATTGTCAATTTTATCCCATAAAAGGAATTAAAGTCCTCATCGATAGGTGCTTGATAAAGATATTGGGCAATGATAAGATTTTGATGCATGATCAACTAAAAGATCTCGGAAGACACATTGTCCGTCAAGAAAGTCCATTTAACCCCGGAAAGCGAAGCAGGTTGTGGATTGCAAAAGAAGCCCTTGAAATCATAAGAACCAAAAAGGTGATTAAGAAATCTTCCATTTTCAAATAGAAGTTGTATATCCTGGAATTAAGGATTCATTTTTTTAGGATCTTTATCTTTTTTTTCCTTCTCATTTGAGTTGTAAGCGTGGTGGTTGGAAGTTGACAATTTTCTTCACATCATTTGCAAAATTTTACTTGCAGATGAAGGATGAGGTTCAAGCGCTTAAGATATTTAAGTCCGGTGACTCCATAAAGATTACGAATGAGGACTTCAAAAGGTTACAAAACCTAAGATTTCTCGAGTTAAACGGGGGAACTTTTGTTGGGGATTTTGAAAGTTGTTGTTCAAATTTAAGATGGTTTTCTTGGCATTCTCCTCTGGATTTTAGTGCAAATAATATGCATTTTGACCATCTTGTTGTTTGTAAATTTGACTCTATTGACTTGAAGGAGGACAATTCAAATGCATGGGATTTGATCAAGGTAAATTACATGTTTTAATTCTAATATGATAGTTTCCGTGTATACTATTCAATGGTTCTCACACTTAAAATGCCATTCATTTCTACAGGGGGCACGAAATTTGAAAGTTCTATCTCTTACTCGGTGTGCTGGCATAGTGACAATCCCAGACTTCTCGAAATGCTCACGTTTAGAGAGGTTGACTCTTGCAAATTGCTCTAGTCTAAAAAGAATTGAGGGCTTCATTGGAGATCTACTATCGTTGATTGAGCTAAAGATTGAAGAGTGCTGGGGTCTTATAGATTTGCCTGATGAAGTGGGGGCACTAGTGAAGCTTAAGCACTTCTCAATGTCAGGTTGTAGAGGGTTGAGAGAACTTCCAAGCTCACTTGGGAATTTAACCTCATTGACGGAGTTAGACTTATCAGGTACATTGCCAAACTTCTAATCTCCAAAGCAAAGTTAAAATACAAATATTTGTAGTCTAAAACTTGAGAATTTTTCTTTGGCAGACACGATAATAAGGGAACTTCCCAAATCCATTGGAATGTTAAAATCATTACGCATCTTGCGTTTACAAATAGGTGCATCGATTGATCGGGAGCATCATGTTTGGCAATTACCCAGTGGGATCAACACATTGGTAACTCTTGAAGAGTTGGATCTTTGTGGGCGTAATGAAATGACGGGTGAAATTCCTAATGGAATTGGAGAATTGTCATCTTTAAAAGTCCTAAATTTAGAGCACACATGTATTTGCGGAATTCCAAGGACAATCATCATGCTTCATCACCTCCAAACCCTAAATTTAAGATCATGTCATGAGATTCAAGTGTTGCCAGAACTCCCCACAAGTTTGACTTGTCTACTTCTTGAATCTAAATCATTACGCTCAGTCCCTAATTTGTCGAACCAAAGTAACTTGATTGAATTGCAACTTAGTGATGGCTCTAGGAATAAAAAGAAATCAAACCTAATCATTGGAAGCAACTTAAGATGGATTGGGAGGCTATCTAAATTGAAGAAGTTAGAGTTAGATTTGTTAAACGTCCCTGCGCCTCTAGAGTTGGCTTCTCTTTCTCACCTGGAAGAGCTTAAGTTGTCTTGTTTAGACTTAGAAACCCTCGTGCAGCTTCCATCCTCAAATTGGAGTTTGAGAAATTTGTCGGCTTTAGAGTTATATTGGTGTGAAATCGAAGACATTCCACTTGATAGACTTCCACAACTGGAGAAATTAAGTGTCTACCATTGTAAACAGCTTCAGAAATTATCCAGTCCTTTGGAATTAAGGAAGTTATGGCAAGTGCATGTGTCATATTGTCAAGAGCTAGTTGAGATCCAAGTTGAGCGTCTTTCAGAATCATTGGAATCCTTGAGCATTTATGAGTGCAAATCTCTAACAAAAATAGGTGGTTTATCATACTCAATGAACCTAGGATATCTGAGAATCCAAAGCTGCAATCAACTTACAAATGTTGAGGGTCTAAATGACCTTGAGTCTCTGAAATCCTTGGAGGTCACACAGTGCCCATCACTAAGAAGGTTAATTGATGCATCTTGCACAAATATACCAGATGATTGCCTTGTCAAAATACATGGGTGTGGAGACTTTATCAAAGATTCTACTCAAAACAACTCATTTGAAATCTCTTTGAAAAGTTACAGAGACGAGATTCTTCTGGATACATCAAACTTTGAATCCAAGTCAGATGAGGTACGGCATCTTCTTCATCAATATTCAGTAGACGTCGTGAATTCATTTGTTCTAGTTTCAGCTTGATGCTATAATTTCGTAAAACAACACAATGTGGAAAAAATTAAGTATTATTCCGATATTTACCTGAGTGAAAGTATATTTGTCAATCCAACCACGAAAAATTATTAGAGAAATCTTTTAATAATTTCTAATACATTAGCTTTGCATGCTCTTTCTAATTGAAATGTTGTTTTTTATAGGTTAAGTGAATACACATATAAAAGTATTATCTATTGTAATTCTTAGAATTATTTTTTGTTGTATAATTGAGTGTTGGGATGTTTGTAATAGTTTCCCTCTTGAACTTTGGCATTCGTCTGCAATAGCCCGCAAACTTTGAAAAATTATAATCTGCATAGCCATTAAGTGTTACCTGAAATGGACTGACTCACTTTTCTTGACCGAATTCTTTTAAATAATTTTATTGACCATGGGTCATTATCTATTTTCTTAACTTCACAAACTATGTCATAGATATTATTCTGTTCAAAGTGAGCCAGCGCATTTTCAATTAACGTTTGACAGTCACGCAAACGAAAAAAGTAATAGCTGAAACAAAATTGAAAGTTTGGAAAGTAATCCTTAGCTCTTCAAAGTTTGCATCTACTGGGAAGCGGTCCCAAAGTTAATGAGGGTAGTGGGATATTTTGAAAGTGTGGAGCTATGGTGCATGCCTATTAGGAATAGCTGACCTAATATCTTTTATTAAACATTCCAAAGTCTTCAAAGAGCTAGAAGTAGTTACTTAAGTACAATTTAAAAAAAATTTAAAAATTTAAAAAATTCTTAATGAACAGTAAAATGTACGTGGAACACGCATTCTTGTATTTTGTTAGTATCTAAATAAAACAATATGTAAAAAAGCATGAGAGGAATACGAATATGAATATATGTAGTCTTGTGCTAGTGAAGAAACAAATAAATTTTAAAAGAAAGTCTAATTTATTAGAGGGAGCTTTGCTTCCTTTTTCGGCCAAATATCCTCCTTCCTCTAGCTGCCCAATATTAGCCCTTTTAAAGTTGCCATTTTTCGCTGGGCCGTAATTACGTTATTCTCTCTCTCCCTCGCTAGCTCACTTTATCCCATTTTGTCTCCACTTTACAGACAGAAACTGAAGACGGGAAAAAGGCCACGGTTCGGTGGGAAAAATTTAAGTTTGGGAGGACGAGCAAAGAATCAGGCAACAAGGAAATAGAAAAGGAAGAAGGAAAGGAAAAGGTGAGTGAATTGTGGAGACGATTAGGAACAGATTCTCTTGTTTCTTCTCTTAGGGGGCTGTTTTTATTTCCTTACATTAGTCACTTAAATCTACTTCCTTTTCTGGTGTTGGTTTACTTTCGGGTCCTAAACCAGTCTTTCCTCCCTCTCCTGAGGTTCCCATTTTCTGTTGCATAGTTTTGGTTCTTAAATATTGCCAATAAACTCATTCAATCATTCTTTAACTAATTAATTCATAAAAATTGCCTTCACACATAAAATACTAGAGAATAGATCAAATATTATATATTCCATAAACATTATATCATGTCTTTGTCTACTCATTCTTTTTATTTTGCAATAGGCATAATGAATGCATAAATTTCAGATTATACATATATTATGGATTATTTGATCTGATTATCGCATTAATGAGCTGTGGAGAAACTAATGTCAACTGATTTGATCACACTTGTACAAAGGAAAACAAGCTAATTAGATTCTATCAACTGTCACTACAATGGAAAATGAATAAGAATAAGGAGCAGCTAATTCGTGTTATATATGTTTGATACTATGATGATCCATCTCTTGTAACTTGTTAGCATCTACCCAAAACAATACGTAAAATAAGCAAGAGTGCAATATGAATAGGTACTATTTTACTAGAAATCCTAAAACTTATCATAAAAGTACAATTGAGTTATAAAACATTCAAAAATACAATTAAATTCTAAAACATATTACGAAAGTATAATCGAATCCTAAAACTTTCAAAAAGTACAATCAAAACCTAAAATTCACGAAAATACAATTAAGTCCTAAAACTTTCAAAAAAATGCTATCAACAGAAAGACTTGATTTAATTAATTTGACAAATTTTATGGCTTCATTGCACTTTTCGAAAGCTTCAGAATTTAATTGCACTTTTATAACAAGTTTAAAGACTTCATTGCACTTTTTGAAAGTTTTAGGACTAAATTACATTTTGTTAAGAAATTTTAGAACTTTTAATATACATATCCCTAAATTTTAAAAGAAATTTCTGTAAGTTAGAGTAAGCCATGCTTCCTTTTTTGGCCAAGTATCCTCCTTTCTTTAGCCACACAATATCCGCCCTGTTAAAGCTGTCATTTTTTGTCGCATCTTAATTACATTGCTCATGCACTGTGTCTCGTCCTCTCACTTTACGGACAAAGACTGAAGGCGGGGAAAGGTCCACAGCTAGGAGGACGAGCGAAGAATCTCGCAACCAGGGATCAATGCAGGTGAGTGATTAGTTGAGATGATTGTGAGCCGATTCTCTTCTTTCTTCTCTTGGGTCGCTGATTTTTGTCCTTACATTAGTCACTTATATCTACTACCTTTCGGTGTTGGATATCTGCGGTTCATAAAGTAATCTTTCCTCCCTCTTTCGAGGTTCCCATTTTCTGTTGTACTTAAATTACTCAGGTTGCATATTTTTTCTATTTTAGTCATTTATCTCTACTTGCTTTTTTTGTGTTGGATAGTTTTGGTTCTTCAATAGTGCCTATAAACTCATTTAATCATTCTTTAAATATTAATTTAAAAGAATTGCTTTTGTAGATAAGATGGTAAATGATATATTACAAATTATAGATTTTGAAAACATTGCTTGCAACCACCGCGTTAGATGATACTGCGAGATTTAATTCTCAATCATACAAGACGGGCATGAGTTGCATTACTTTTACTAAGGTGAAATTGACTCTGGTTGACTAGAACTCCTACATGACGCTAATTCCACATCGTCCCCAAGATCCTCCTCACACGCACTCATTTACTAATTCCTCTACTCGACTTCTTTACTTCCCTCACTCCATCTCTCTAATTATAGGAGAAGAGAAAAGGCCTGCAGGATTTGTAGACCTTTCTCTTTTAGGTTTTCATTTACTTAAAATATACAAATATCAGTTCTGCCAAATTCAACACGCTTACAAACACGCTCTCATCCTCAAGTGTTCCCGTATTTATTTGGAATCAGGTACCTAATTTTTATTTCCTTTCACCTTTCTTTAGCGATCTGGGACTTTTACTTATAGTGGTTGGAGAGAAGGTGGTCCTTGCTGGGCTAAAAGGGATATATTTTGACGTTGCTCTGGCTCTTGTTTTGGTGACAGAAAGTGGTGCTCAAGGTGGATGTGCACGACGAGAAGATAAAGTTGAAGGCCATGAAGATAGTCTCTGGATTAGCAGGTCTCAATCAGATCAACCCTTCTTCTCACCTCTGTCTCTCTACTTCTATAAAAAGAACAAATTCCAGATCTTATTTCTGTAGTTAAGAAAACCGAGTCAAGACAGAGTGCAAATTTCGCTGCATATGTGCAGGGGTCGAGTCGATAGATATAAACATGAAAGACCAGGAGATGACGGTGACGGGAGATGTGGATCCTGTGGAGCTCGTGGCGAAGCTGAGGAAAGTGTTTAGCACGTGTATAATCTCGGTTGGACGGGTCAAAAGGGCTCAGAAGAAGGACAATAAGAAGGACGATCGGGATGAGAAAACATTGGGTACCTTAAAAGCTCCACCTCCACCCTATTCCTATTACCCGATACCATCTCATCAATACATTGAACCATTCGACCATTAACAGCTGTCCGGACGGGGTCCACGTCGTCTCAGTTCAAACGTGCATCTCTCTCCTCTTTATCTACCCTTTCCTCTGTCTCTCTCTTCGAAAGCCTTGGCCCACCACTGCAGCGGACGCTCACTTTCCTCTACAAACCCTCTCTCTCCTCTCTCCCTTTTCCCGTTAAATTCTGTTCCGTTACGAAGTGAAAAAAAATTCCCTTCATTTATTAAACTTGGTTCAAAATGGTGCCGTGCTCTCTCTCTACCCCCACTGCCTCCGCGCTTAATCAATCCCTTCCCCCGCTCTCTGAAACTGCTAGCGAACCACCATGCCTCCGCCGTCACGTCCCTAAGCCGCCGCGCCGACGGCTCTGCCTCCGACTCCACAGTGAAGCGATCTGCTCTCTCTCTCTCTCCTACGTGGAGTGCTGAATCTGCTAGTGAACCACGACGCCGACGCGCTTCGTTGGTTGCCTCTGTCGTTGCCTCCCGAGCCACCGTGTCGAGGCAATCTGCCAGCGAACCACGACGCCGACGCACCTCCGCCTCCGCCGTCGCCTCCCCAGCCGCTGCGCCTCAGTGCTGAATCAATCTGCTTTCTCTCCCCTCCGCAAAGCGCTGAATCTGCTAGAGAACGCGGATGTCGATGCCGACGCACCTCCGCCTCCGCTGTTGCCTCCCCGACCTGCCGTCGCGTTTTTCACTCACCCTCGCCACCTCCGCTCTGTTCCCTCTTTCTTTCCTCCGCGAAGTGCCCTTGCTTGTGAATGCCAACGCCACCGACGCCGTCGTCGCTGTCGCCTCTCGAGCCCCGCCATCGCCTATCAAAGCCCCATTGGCGGCTCCAATACATCTCCTGCGTCCCGAAGGTTAGGGTTTTCTGCGGAATCTGCTCAGTAGAGTTTAACTTCATGTTAATGCGATACTAGTGATCATGATAGGTTCCCACCATCGCTCCCGAAGCCCGCCCATGCCGTCGCCTCCTGAAGCCCTGCCTATGTCGTCGCCTCCCGAGTTCTTGAAGAGCGAAGTTGGTTCATCACTGGGGATTCTTTGCCGGCTCAATCCAAACCATCCCGAGACTGCAAGGGTCGAGGCACAATTTTATGTAGGTACCACGTCATCAATTTAAGATTCGGCTTCATAGTGATGCTGAATTGGGTTTGTTGTGGAATAATTTTAGTTCGACAAGCAGTGTCTATCAGCATATGAATACAGAGTATTACTGCTGGTGCGGGACTTTTCTTCCATGATGACATGTTGATCCTTATAAGGATTATGCTTGATGTGAATTTGGGACCTGCTTGCGTAGGGATAACTTTCCATATTGTGTAAGCTAAGAGATCTAGGCCTTATTACAATTGGATATATCCTGGTGTTTGTCACTGTCTTGCTTTGTTTAAACTGGAAATGGTTGATTCGCAACCTTGGCAGTTTGCCAACTGGACCAGGAACACTGCTTTGATGGTGGTGACAATTATATTAAGTGGACACCAATAGGAACCGGGATAATCTCTCTGGTTTTGCCCATATATGGGCTCCCTAAACAGTATCTCTGATTTTATTGCTTTGAAAATTTGCAAATTATACACATCTCCATTTTGGCATTGTTTCTTGGTAGAGTTCTCTGTCCACAGCCTATCGCAATCATTTTCTTTTGTGATGTGCATATTTTCGGTGTGTAGGTTATGGTTTTGAGAGGAGAATTTAAGAGCCAAAGGAAGTGAGTAAAAAATTTGAAAAAGAAGTCACTGTGGTCCACAAGCTTGGAGGAGGTAACTCTAGATTTTTACTATATGAGAGCTTTATAGCATTTTCCCCCCATAAATATGAGTTTATTTTCTGATTTGAGCAAATGCATCCTTTGAATTCGCCAAACCTTAGAGTTATGCAGGCATCTTCTGGGAATTCCCTTGCTGGAACCTTTTAAATAGTTTCCACAATGCTTTGCTGCTATTTAAATGGACATAACTTGCTATTAGGGAAAGTTAGCCAACTTGCTGGAACTCTATTACAATCATTTTCTTTTGTGATGTGCATTTTTTTCGATGTGTAGGTGATGGACATCTTTTAGGTTTTTTTATTGGTATTTTTATTTTAAATAATTGCAATCACTTTAGCGTTGCTGAGTGTTGTAAGATATATGGTTGCATCTCTTGCGTTCCCATCAAATTGAGGAAATTGGAAAGCTGCACATAGGTGATAAGCTGTAAGGGTAGACCTTCAAATTAGATCTTTAAGAATGCCTAAAAGTGGTTTAGCAAACTATATTTTAAAGTACCTTTTGAATTAAAAACTTTAACATAGATTGATTTTTTTTTTCTGATATTGCTAGACGTGCAACTTAAATGTCAAGATGGGTTGTACCTATGGTAGCGAATAGTACATCTTAAGATAAGCATAACTAAAAAATATCATGCATAACTGCACCTTCTTTTGTGAGCAACATGATATTTGTGAATGTATGTTAAAAGTCTCATCTGTTTGGCTTCTGGTCATTCTCTCTAAGGTTCACCATTTTAAGAATTAGCATTGCAACAGAAGCCTTTGGAAACTGATATAGATTAATCCTGAGATTTTTTCCTTTCCTTGTCCCAAATAGATTAACCAATGACTTGAAGCAATACTCTTTTCTCTTGAACATAACTGGAAGGTCTTTATACGCACTAGCATAACAGCCCCCTGAGCAACCATTTGCCTCTAGTATGGTTTGAAGGAAGCTTTTTGGTGCATATGTAGGATTTACTTACTGATAACCTGTTTGGATTGGGGTTTGTAGTCGAAATGCAAGAAGTATTAATGTAAATATCTGAAGTAGGCTTTGAAGAGAGTTCTCTGATGCATGACTGGTGCTCGCTGATGACATTTTTGGCTAGAATTTTGTGATCGTAGAGTTGTGAGAATCAATGAATGGAGCTACTGATATCTATTCCAATTGTTAGTTGCATACCCACTTACCCAACAGTGGGGGATCTGGTTGTAGAATCTTGTAATGAATCTTGGGTCACATACCTCAACAGAAAAGATCTTTGACTTATTAAATTTGGTCTCTTGGTGTTTTAGTGCAACAGATTAATTCATGTGATATAAGGGGAGTGTGACTACAGTTCTAAAAAAGGACCATGGAAGCAGAAGATTTCAGTTACAATAGAATTTGAGACCTACACAACGATATAAAATGAAAATGCAAGAAGCATTTATAATGTAGAGATTTATGATTTTATTTGCCTCACTATACATTGGTCGTAGGATAGTCCATGAATAGTTTTCTTCTCTTCAGACAGAGGGAATCTAATTTTTCTAATTTTTCTGATTTTTGTTCTGAACATTTCGAAATTCACATAACATATATTGAGATCTTAGTAAGTGTAATTTCCATTTAATTTTGCCACTTTTGTATTTTTCCTTGCTCTTGTTATCTTCAAACCATGTTAATAGCTGCAATTTTGCAAATCTATGTTTTTCTAGTTTTTCTTCCACAGACAATACGTTTCATAGCGTGATTAGCGAGTTGACGGAGTTGTTGCCTATCGAGCTTTTCACTCTTCCTCCAATACACAAGGTATTGCTCTCACACCCCACTTCCTCTCCCTCCCTCCCTCCCTCCCATACTTTTAGCTGCACTGTTCCATCTTCCTACGGCTACTGGTGTTTAAGGTGGAAACATAACGAGTGGGCTTTATGAGGATTAGCTGGTCCCTTTGCGATTACTGCTTTTGAAATCAGATTGAGTTACAGGTTCCTCTCCATTTCGGTCATCTTGCAAAACAACCCTAGGGGGTATATTTAAGTGCAAGATGGTGATGCTTTATTTTAGCTACTTAGCACTTGTTTGACATAATAAGGAAAGAAGGTTATAGACTCTCTCTCTCTCTCTCTCTCACAAATGTACGCATGCGCACATGCACTTAGGCACCACTCCCTTAAAGGCGCAAATGAGCAATTCTTCTTGATTGTGATCACTGATGGTACTTAGTTGCAATTGGTATCCCTTTGCGATTTCCGTATTTCTGTACTTTGTAGTAGTTTCACTCTTCATTATTACTTGGAGGATGCCTATTTATTTATATTAGGGCTAGAAAAGTTCTGCCTTTTCTGTTTGCATTTAGTACAAAGCTATTAGTTTCGGGACTTTCCTCTTCCATTTACTTATAATCTTATTGATTACTTGACTTATCTCTGTTGATTTCTGTTAACTTTGCCAGTCCAATGGACATCGATGTAGGTGTGGTCATGGTAGGCCTTTAATTTGGAGTGTATCCGATGTTTAGTCTACCTTAATGAACTATTAAATTATAACGTTTGTGCAATTTATGTTATTAGTTTTGTTCTTCCAATATCATGCACACACATAACATTGTGGGCCAATGTAGGTTGACATGACATCTGCGTTCAAAGCATAAGCTCGGATTAATTTTCATGACATTCCATATTTTTAGTGTCCCCGGCGCCTATACAATGAGAGATGCATAATCCATGGGTTCAGCAGCTTGAAGCACTTTTCAACCATCCTTGCGGTTGTCATGAGAATAGGTCATGATTTGAGAAGGGGGGTCACGTGGAAGATCACCGCAGCAGCTAGCTTAGGAATTGCAACAATTGTCAACACTTATTCAGACCAACATTTGCTACTTCCCTCCCTGTCAATTTGTCAATTTTTCTCGCTTTTTGTTCAAGTGTGAACACTTTGGAATTGCAATTCAATTCATTGATCTAACTATAGTCTCCCTTGAATGTTGATCTTAATATGCTTAAGCTTGCAATATAGAGTACAACTTCATGAATTGCTGAAGCGCAATACTATAGCCATTAGTGAGGAAGTTTAAAATTGTCCTTTTATTTTCCACAGCTAGATTTGCAAGTATTCTTACTGACTTCGATCCTTGCTTGCTTGTAACTCTTACATGAATTTAGTGCACATGGACCCAATGCATTTGGATCATAAAGTACAAAGAAGTCGATTGATTTACACTAGGTCCGGTGTCTTGGTTTCTAATTCTTAGTCCTTCATTTCTCCATATTACAAAGTCACATGATACGTCCACGAGATCAAACACACATGTTGATATGTCTACAAGCCCAAAATTCATCCAATGAGTCCAACATCTAGAGCAACTGAAAGTCCAACACAAACGGACGCACTAAGAGAGAAATGATAAGCCAAGCTAAAAACATCTTGGGAAATCGAGTCCCAAGAGTGGGGAGCAGAAAGCCTACGAGGTGATTGATACTGCTGTTTTGGTCTCGTGTTCGAACTTGTGCACCGAATGGCATTTGAGTTTTGAGAAGACGGCTGCGAAGAAAAACCACACTAACCAATATGCTTAGAACAAAAGTTTCCCTACCGCTCAAGCACCAGTGAGCGGTTTAGTGTTGTGTTTAATTCACAAATTGAGTTCTTGCGGTACCACTTGTTTACATATTCAACGCCATAGAAAGAATTACAAGGACAAAAGAAAGAAACAAGAGCCGTTTAGTGTTGTGTTTAGTTCACAAATGGAGTTCTTGCGGTACCACCTGTTTACAATTCAACGCCATAGAAAGAATTACAAGGACAAAAGAAAGAAACAAGAAAAGAAACCGCAATAGTAGGACAGAGGAGAGTGAAGGAATGCAGACGGAACCTCCAAAAAGAGCAACTCCATGCATCCAAAATGAATAATTTGAACAGTATGACTTCACTCTCTGTACAAACACCAAAAGCATGTCACGTATTCTTTTCACTATCGTCTCAAACTACACTGTGATTCACCTCCCTTGCATGTTCTCCCAGCCACATCTCTCCAGCTTCCAAAGCATACCTGCGTTGCCCCTACATTGTAGGAGGAACTTTTGAGTGACGGAGATTGCGAACATTCCCCAAATTCTTTCAAAGCCATCTACCAGGGATGCTGTGGGGTTCGCTGCCTTCCAGAACTCTATGTACACAGTGGTAGACAAAAGCAGGACGTGGGATGACCATCTCTTTACCTATAAGGCGTTCTACTTTATCAAAAGGTACGTGGATTCCTTTGAGTCATCTAAATTCATTGACTCTATCAATGACATCCTCATGCTCAGTCTGTTGTGCTTCTTCAACCTAGCCTTGAAGGAGTCGAAATCCTAGCTCTCACTGATTCCCAACCGCCATTTTCTCTCACTTATGTCTTGTAACATTAGTCTTCAACAGTCAGTAAAGGCGAGCAGGTTTTGGCAAACGCATCTTTAACATCATAGCTCTATTTATCCAGTGACAGGAGACTTCCTGTTTACCTCAGACTTGTAACAACACACCACATCATCTATGTTTTGGCATAAATTTACAACTATGGAGTTCTATTTATTATTGTAGAGGTGCTGGTTGGGTGGAAGCGGCAGTTGAAAAATTACAGAAAGTGCTCTCGAGTTTAACTAACCCAATATTCGCCCATTCACCAACCAATCCGAACCCATGATGAGCTCTGCTCCAATCAGAAACAAAAACAGAAATATCAGAAGAAACAAAGGCAAGCTTGAAAGCATTTGAGGTCGGTAGTGGGGATATCTTACTTCGCTGTGTTTGTGGCAATTGGAACAAGCCACTACAGAGTCTTCTCCATCTCAGCTTCGATTTCTGCAACAGAGAATTGCACAGAGACAAGCTATATGGACCCTCTTAAAGCATTACCTGCTCAGCGGAAGGAGCTCGAGAAATAGACTTCGAAATTAGTATTTTGGATCAATAGAAAGTAGAATGTGTTCAGTTTCTTGAACAAGAAAAGAATGATTATGAGATAATACCTTTTCTTTGACATGAAAAGAATGAATTCTAGAGCGCAAAGACGACTTTATACTAGGTGGCAAACTCTAATACAAAGAATCTCTCAGACTGGACGGCATAGAGCTGGATCAAGCTACCTGATTGGATCAAAATATGCTTTGTATATAGACTTAAATACGAGATCTACACTTATCATAGTTCATTTGATACTTTCAAAGAATCGTGCATCTTTCTCGGTCAATACTCCAGATCAACACCGTTTAAGGTAAACCTAGCAATTTTATGAACTATCTTCCAAAGACAGTGAGATCATAGAGCTTGAAAGACCTGCTCCATTGACTCACATTCAAGCCATAAAAACCTGGCGGCAAGAGATTCTCCATCTATGAAATGAAGTTCATCTACGTTTCACTTCGATAAACAGATAAGCACATTATAACATAACCAATTTGATCATATTTTCTTCAAAAACTTGGAAGTTTGAATATCCCAAAACTTGCTACACTTGCTGTCAACTTAAGTTTATTTGTTTTTCTATTCTGACAACAGCATTTATCACAATTATCAAGAACCGTGCATAAACCATTCACGAAGAAAACAGTGAGTATATGATCATATCAAATGATTTTCTGAAATTGACTAATATGCAATCCTTAATTGGGAAAAATTACCAAATGAAAATTTCCAGTAGTAGTTACAGGTGGTGCGGATAAACTCTTAAAGACCAGGAATTTAAAAAAAAAAAAAAATCAAAGATGAATCCGAATGAATTAATGAATAAGACTTCTCGCTCTACTGGATAACCACATAATGAACAAGATGCATCTTTTCTGCCAAACAAAATGTTGCTCTACCATATATACAACTAAATTTTTTTCCGCATCTGCATCATTTAAGAAATTTGTATACTACCATTATTTATGTAAAGTTTTCATGGTCTTGAGCAATCTTTTGCTGAAAAGAAGAATATTTTATCAATAACTTTTGCACATTCACACATGTCATGAATGCTAATAATGCAATTTTAGATGCCGTCGAAAAACACCCTGCAACCATTGACGTAAGTAACATTCAGATTAGATGCCACCAGGCCTGGTCGCGTATCAAAAGAAGAAAACTTACAAGAGTATCAATTTGGATGATAATATTTGCACAATGCAAGGATAGGCCAGCCGGTCCCAGTTTTTTATTGCTCGTGGATGGTTTTGCTGGTACATGAGCATCCGCAAAATGGACTGGAATATCATAAAAACCACACTTTTACAGTCAAGCAAGAAAAACGCCCTCGGTATTTATTTTCCAACAAGAAAAATACTAAATGCATGTCTAATCCAAAACTGAGCCACCAGAAACATCATCATTCATTAACACCTGATCCTTGTTTTCGTGAAAGAAAAAAAACAGGAGAGAAAAGCCAGGCAAGTAGGAAAAGAGAGAATGATCAACTCTGGAATAATTTGCAATGGGTGACCAGAGGAAAAGGGATGCCAAAATAGCTTACCAATAAACAATGGCAATGAGAGTTGAGCTAATTTAAACAAAATAAAGGGGAAATTTTTCTACAAGAGCATATTTACTGTCAGTTTTTTATTAACATACCAGCAGTCCCAAAAGAACTATGTATTTCCAGAAGCAGAAAATCAACGATATCAACAAGCTTTTCCATCACCCACAAAAAAATACTTGAAATTCGGAGAAACTACATTTACTTCTCTCTCTACTATTCTTTGGAAAGATTAGCATTTTTCTTTTCATGGCTAAGGAAAAAAGGGGATCCTCGTATCCTTGTCTGTTATTCATAAGTCGAACAGTATTAGAGAATGAGAAAGCATTTTCATTAGCCAAGTGTATGAATCTCCTGACTTCCCCTCCAACAATCCAAGCTAACCAAAAATGAGTTATGCTGCTAAGTTCCAGCGAGTTGGCTAACATTCCCTAATAGCAAGTTATGTCCATTTAAATAGAAGCAAAGCATTGTGGAAGCTGTTGGTAGTTTGTTTATAAAACAAATGAAGAGGTGTCTTGTCCCACATCAAAAAGATGTGAGTGTGCACGCGGACGAGATTTGGCATTAACCAACGATCATTATTTTTATTTATTGAAAAACATTCGGATTTATTTCTATAAAATTAACTATAAAGTCTTGTTAAAACAGTGCAACTGTTGACGAAAAGTTACGAATATTTTTCTTTATTATTTTATTTAATTCCGATTTTTTTTTTTTTTGTCTTTTCAACGTAACCTTTAAGACGTACTTGTTTATTTTGCAACCTTTCGAGAAATGTTGTCTTTGTTCTTTTTGCAACATTTTGAAGAGTTACCTCTATTTGAAAGACAAAGATAAGTACGTTTGTTTTGAGATCAAACACACATTTTTTTTTTTTCATTTTTTCGTTTTCTTTCGAAAGAAACTACAACCATTATTTCTAATTATTTCCTATAAGAAACCCTGGAGAAATACCATAATTTCTATCTAATATTCTTATTTGAGACTTTGTTGTGTATTTGAGGAAATTTGCCGGTGACTATTAGCAACTTTGTGGGGCAAATAAATCCTCAAAGAAAGTGGTATCACGCCTTAAAGTCCGACTTGATTACTTGATCCGACTTCATTGTTCTACTCAATTCGAAGCCATATTTTCCCAACAATTTTAAGGATTTATATATGCAACAATGGAGTCGAAGGGAGGGAATTGATGGCAGAAAATGAGAGAGGCTGATCTGCACCACTACCAAGAACCAGGTTGCTATGAATCCCGCCGACACCATCTTTGATGCGAAGCAATTGATCGGGAGGAGAATCACCGATCCTTTAGTCTAGAGTAATAGGAGGCATTGGTCGTTCAAGGTCATTACTAGTCCCGGCCACAAGCCCGTGATTGTCATCAATTTCAAGGGCGAAGAGAAGCAGTTTGCTGAGTAGGAAATATCATCCATGGTCCTCACGAAGATACTTGTTTCTAAGTCGAACACTTTGCTTTCCAAGTGCTCCACACCACAGTTCTCCACCGGTTCACCTATCTGCACCTTCAAATCGACGCGCTCTCCCAAAGAATCAACAACAAATGCTGACAGACTCTCAGATACGTGACTACCTCCTTGGCATTCAAATGCCATAAAAGAATTCTCTAACCCTACAAGCGAATTCAAGGGATGAATTCGAATCCCTAAAAACCAGCAACTGGAGGATTGTCTACCTTCATGGCTGGTTTGTTCAATGTGATTATCACTGAGAACAGTTTCAAAGTGATGGATTTGTGTCTCCATCTTGAAGTTGTCTGAGGAATTATTTGGAGACGCCCCATGCCTAAATTATAGCCGTGACTCTAGCATAAGATCACACCCGCAACGGCACCCACCGGTCAGAGACGATTTCCCCAGCGAATGACCATGACGCTTCGCCATACACGCGCCATTGCTGCTGAGTCTTACCCCACGCCGCTCCCAGTTTTCGGGAAGGAGAAGGAAATGGAGATGGTGGTGATCGATTAGTGCATTGTGGGGTTTTCCTCACGTCTCTGGTGGGCCTTGTCCTACTTTACGTCCTACACAGGAGGAATGGTGACGTGAGAACGAGGTTCCGAGGGAAGACGGAGATCATGTCATTATCCATGACGCGTCACCGTGTGATACTGCAAATGGCAATTGCTCATCGGAAAATGCCTTCGACGCTACCAATGTAATCATCGTCAGCATCAGAGTTGCCGATTGCGCTCTTGCGCACAACCTCAGCAAAGTATGTGATTTGATTGTTTGAAATTTGGGAAGAAAATGATCATATCGGCTGTGATAAGATTCTCGGTTATTTGCTTCATTCCATTTATTATTTCATTGGTTTTGAGTTGGACCTTTGACAAGTTGAGTTGGACTGAGTCGCTCATCGTTGTCGAATGTTGCTGATCCCATCGATATCGTCGAGTTTGATGTGGCTTATTAAATAAAATTCGGATTGGCTGTGGGGCAAGCAAGAAAATGGCCATCAAAGCTTCCTCCAATGCAGGTTCTTGTTTCTAATCAAATTGAAGTTTATGAGTGTTTCATGCGTGATTAGCTAGTGGTGAGTGGTGACATCCTGGGTATGTTTCTTTTATTGAAACATTTGTCTGCACATATTTATGTTCTTGCGTCTCTATAGCAGGATCTTTGTTATGGATGGAGTTTATGTATGTACGGGGATGAATCAATTCGTCAAAGTAAATTGAAGGGTCTGTCTCTGATCTATCATTTGCACCATGGGATTTTTATTTCTACATATAATAGTTTCTAACCTTTATCAAGAAAGAAAAGATCAAAACTTTAAAATGTAGAATTTTGGTATCGTGTGATTGAGCTAGACTTTTGGCCTTGATTCGTTTCATCCTTTAGTATTTTTGAGCCATGCATTCAAGCACAAGATTAATTGGAATTGGCTTGATTGCTTGATGTCTTGGATTAATACGTGCATGAATGTTTATGTTATTATGGGCTTATGCAAGCACATAACCAGTGGCATGAAAATTCGATTCAATCATTTTTTTGAAATGGTTTCAAGCATAATAATGCTAAATTTATGGCTTTGCCTTTGCATACAATTTGATGAAGAAATGAGGTATGGCTCTGTTTATACCTTTTAGAAGGTTTCGGATTATATGACGTTGTTGATTCCATTCCTAGAATTGCCGGTATATATATATATATTTTGTGATCCAGGGAACCCCGTTAGCCGGTAGCCGGTGGATAAACTCTAGAGTGACGCTAGCGGAGGACCTACCACCCCGACATTACGCTTAAGACGCCGATGCTTCCCCTGGGTTTCGACCTCCTCACCTTCCCCCCAAGGTTCAAAGGAGTTCTTATCCAACGGAGCCACCAAGGCCGGTGGTTGCCGGTATTTTCTTTTCACCTCTCATTTCCAGTTTATGCACTTTTGATACCTCAATACTTGATTCACTCGCATTTAAAGAATTGTTAGAGAATGTTGTTACATGCATCGGCTGATATGTAGTGCTCTATTTACGGAGGCAATATGGAGATACTGAATGGGTTTTTGGGTGACCCTTGTTTGGTTCTAATGTATTCTCTTTGCTGTCCTTGCCTCTCATAGATTTGATTATAAGGAATAGCATAAATGAGCCAAGAGAGTAAAATTGCATTGTTTTTCTATTTTGATGTATGTATTTCATCGATGATGAAAATTTGATGATGCATAATTTCGATTAATTGCCTCTTGGAATATTCTTGAAGTGGGGGTATGTCCGAAGGGGACTTTGGAACTAATATGATTGTAATCATTGAGATTAAGAAGTATCTAACTTTCATTTTCAAAATGAAAGATTTAGATGAAGCAGTTACTATGTTAAGTATTAAAATTAAGAAAATAGTGGGGGTTATTCTTTGTGCTAAAATGATTAAATGGAGAAGATGTTGTATAGATTTAAACATCTTGTTTTCAAATATATAAGTACTCCATTTGATTCCTAGTGGAAAGTTTTTAATGTGAGTGCTATGGGTCTTTAATGTATGCGATACATTATACTAGACCTGATATTACATTTTGTATATGCAAGTTGAGTAAATATTTGTAATCCAAGTATAGAACATCGGAAAGTTATTACCCAAAAATTTGATTATTATGGAGAACTAAAATTTGGGATTGTTCTATAGTAATTATTTGGGTATATAAGAAGGATGTGCCGATGTTAGTTAGGTTACA
This sequence comes from Eucalyptus brandiana, assembly GCA_014182725.1. Lineage (NCBI taxonomy): Eukaryota > Viridiplantae > Streptophyta > Magnoliopsida > Myrtales > Myrtaceae > Eucalyptus > Eucalyptus brandiana. The sequence goes on from CM024670.1 coordinate 38,699,652, forward strand.
AGTATGAGAAATAAATGATCCATTACTAGATGGATTTTCACATTATGTAAATGTGTTGTTTCTTGGGCGAGCAAGAAACAAATGTGCATAATTCACTAAACTACGAAATTTGAATCGTTACTTTAGCAGAATTTGGAAAAGAGGCTGAATGGACTATGAATTTGTTGTTGAATATCAAATTATGACCTAGTCCTATGCTTGCTAGTTCTATCCACTGTGATAGTCAGGCTACTTTAGCAAGAGCCTATAGTAGCACCTATAATTGTAAGTCTAGACATATTAGTTTAAGACATGAATGTATGAGACAACTGATTAAAGATGATATCATAACAATTGTTTACGTGAGATCAAGTAAAATAATCTTACCAATCCCTTGACAAAGGCTTTACCAAGAGACATGGTAATAATGATCTCATAAGAAACGGGGCTGAAATCCTTTAATTAAAATCACTAGTAATGGTAACCCAACATTTCTTTAAAATATCACTAGTTACAAGATTTAATGGGTAATAACAAGTTACTGAATGTGATTGTTTGATACTAACGTAGTCCTGATATGAGAAGTCAGTATCGTCTATCGCGTTTTGTAGGTTGAATTGAATTCTTAATGAAGTATAGTACAAACTTGTAATGTGTTAATAGTAACAAAAACACACAGTAGATACTTCACCTATATAAGCTTAGAAGTGGTGCCGCTTCTTACGAAAGTTAGGATTGCTTTCTAGAGAGCTCATGAAACAGGATTAAGCATAAGGTCATAATAGTGCGGAGTAATATAGAACTTCTCGCTGAAACACGATATTAGTGTATGTGTGCTATATCTGGTTCTATTATATAAAAGTACAAGTTTAAAGCCAAGCTACTTGTCACTTTGATAGAGCTTTGAGATATTTGCACTAAGTAAAGGTTTAACTCGAAAGAGACATTTATATATGTATATTAATCTCATGGAAATTTTGACTATATATTTCTAACATTTTACTTTTTGTTTTTTATTTTATAAACAAAAGTGGGGGATTGTCGATAGTTTGTTTATAAAACAAATGAAGAGGTGCCTTGTCCCATATCGAAAAGATGTAAGTGTGCACGTGGACAAGATTTGGCACTAACCAACAATCATTATTTTTATTTATTGAAAAAAATTCGGATTTATTTATATAAAAATTAACTATAAAGTCTTGTTGAAACAGTGCAACTATTGACGAAAAGTTACGATTATTTTTATTTATTATTTTATTTAATTTCGAATTTTTTTAATGTATTTTCAACATAACCTTTGAGACATATTTGTTTATTTTGCAACATTTCCCAAAATGTTGCCTTTGTTCTTTTTGCAACTTTTTGAAGAGTTGCCTCCATTCAAAAGACAAAGATAAGTATGTTTGTTTTGAGATCAAACACACATTTTATTTTTATTTTTTCATTTTTTCGTTTTCTTTTGAAAGAAACTACAACCATTGTTTCTAATTATTTCCCATAAAAAACCCTGGAGAAATACTAGAATTGCTATCTAGTATTCTCATTTGAGACTTTGTTGTATATTTGAGGAAATTTGCCAATGACTATTAGCAACTTTGTGGGGCAAATAAATCCTTAAAAAAAGTGATATCACACGTCAAAGTCCTACTTGATTACTCGATCTGACTTCATTGTTCTACCCAATTCGAAGCTATATTTTCCCAATGGAAACCATTTAAAAGGTTCTGCTAAGGGAATTCCCAAAAGATGTTTGCATAACTCTAAGGTATGGTGAATTCAAAGGACGGATTTGCTCAAATCAGAAAATAAACTCATATTTATGGTGGGAAAAAGGCCACAAAGCTCCCATATAGTAAAAATCTAGAGTTACCTCCTCCAAGCTTGTGGACCACAACGCAAATTTTTTACTCGCTTCCTTTGGCTCTTAAATTCTCCTCTCAAAACAGAGAGGCCATCACCTATACACTGAAAAAATGCACATCACAAAAGAAAATGATTGTAATAGGCTGTGGATAGAGAACTCTACCATGAAAAAAATGCCATAATGGAGATGTGTATAATTTGCAAATTTTCAAAGCAATAAAATCAAAGATGCTGTTAAGGGAGCCCATATATAGGCAAAACCATAGAGGTTATCCCGGTTCCTATTAGCGCCCACTTAATATAATTGTCACCACCATCGGAGCAATGTTCTTGGTCCAATTGGCAAACTATCAAGGTTGCGAATCAAACCATTTCCAGTTTAAACAAAGCAAGACAGCGACAAACACCAGAATGTATCCAATTGTGATAAGGACTAAATCTCTTAGCTTACACAGTATGGAAAGTTATCCCTAGGCAAGCAAGTCCGAAATTCACATCAAGCATAATCCTTATAAGGATCAACATATCATAATGGAAGAACAGTCTTGATCTAGCAGTAAGGGTGCGTTTGATAACGTTTTTGTTCAAAAATTGTTCCAAGGAACAGAAATAGAAAAAACTATTTCCATTTCACGGAACAATTTTTGAACAGAAGAACACATTTGGTAACTGCACAAAATTTCTGTTCTTGGAATAGAAAAAGAACAGAAACACATTTGGTAAATTTGTATAATTTTTTTGTTTCTTTTAATTTTTTAATATTTTTATTTTATTTTTCCTTTTTTTTTTTTCTTCCTTTTGGCCGGTCGCTAACCTCGGCCATGGCCGGTGAGGGCCGGCGGCCTCGCTCAGCCACGGCGAGGCTCGTCGACCCTCGCCTATGGCTAGGTGAGCTCGGCCTCGCCAAATCTAGGCGAGCTCTAAGCCTTGCCAGGGACCGACGACACTCCGACGAGGTCGTTGGCCCTAGACGGCTAGTCGCCGGCGTCGTGGGCCCTCGATGGCCGGTCGTCGGCCATGGCTGAGAGCGGCCACCGGCCAAAGAAAAAAGAAAAAGAAAAGAAAGAGAAGAAAAAAAAGAGAGAGAAAAATTGTTTCTTAGAAGTGTTTTGGGAACAAGAAACAAGTTTTTATTGTTTTTTGTTATAGTTCCAAATTTGTTCCTGGAAATAAAAAAAATATATTTGGAACAAAAACGTAAATAAACGCATTTCTATTCTTTTTTTTTCCCCAGAACAAAAAAACAGAAATTGTGTTCATGACAACAACAAAAGAATACAAACAAATGCTCCCTAATACTCCGTATTCATATGCCAATAGATACCGCTTGTCGAACTAAAATCATTCCACAACAAACCCAATTCAGCATCACTAAAGAAGCTCTTTTCTCTTCAATGATGAAGCCGAATCTTAAATTGATGACGTGGTGCCTAACTTAAATTGTGCCTTGACCCTTGTAGTCTCGGGATGGTTTGGATTGAGCCAGCAATGAATCCCCAGTGATGAACCAACTTCACTCTTCAAGAACTGGAGAGGCAACAACATAGGCAGGGCTTCAAGAGGCGACGGCATGGGCGAGCTTTGGGAATGATGGTGGGAACATGTCACGGTCACTAGCATCGCATTAACATGAAGTTAAACTCTACTGAGCAAAATCTGTAGAAAACCCTAACCTTCAGGATGCAGCGGATGTATTGGAGCAGTCAATGGGGCTTTGAGAGGCGATGGCAAGGCTCGAGAGGCGACGGCGTCGGTGGCATTGGCATTCACGAGCAAGGGCGCTTCACGGTGGAAAGAAAGAGAGAATAGAGCGGAGGTGGCAAGGGTGAGGGAAAAACGTGACAACAAGTCGGGGAAGCGACGGTGGAGGCGGAGGCGCGTCGGCGTCAATGTTGGCGTTCTCTAGCAGATTCGGCACTTTGCGGAGGGGAGAGAGAGCATATTGATTCAGCGTTGAGGCATGACGGCTCGGGAGGTGACGGCAGAGGTGCGTCGGCGTCGTGGTCCTCTGGCAGATTGCCTCAACATGGCGGCTCGGGAGGCAATGGCAAAGGCAACTAATGGAGGCGCGTTGGCATTGTGGTTCACTAGCAAATTCAGCACTTCACGGAGAGAGAGAGAGAGAGAGAGAGAGAGAGAGAGAGAGAGAGAGAGAGATGAAAATGGGGCCTTGGGTGTAAATGTAATGCAAATACTTTCCACTTGAAGAAATGCAAATTACGTTTGGTAAAAATTCTTTGTAAAGCAACTTTCGGTTTAAATAGTGTTTGGCAAAAAAAAAAAAAAACTTTTGCAAGGTATTTTGGTTCAATTTTTTATATTTTTTTTATTGAAAATTGAAACCCTTTGCTAGGCCGGTGAAGGGCTTAGGCCGTGAGCCAAATCTGGCGCCGACGGCCATCGACTTGTGAATCCATGTGAGAATCTTCTCACTCTTCACCCTGCAATATAAAAAAAAAAAAATTATTGACTTCATGGCCATATCTCAGCCCTTCGAGGACATGGCAATCAGCGGCTGAGAAAATCGTCGTGGCTCCATGATCGTGCTTTAGCTGGTGAGGCGTTGTCCAATGATGAAACCCATCAAATCCAGACCGAAGGTTCCGTAGACTCCACGATTAGTTAGATTCGGCTCCCGCCGTCGCCTCATAAAATTCAATAATCAACATAAAAAAAAAAAAAAACCGCACTCGTATTAAAATGATTTCCCTTGATCAAAAATGAAAATCCTTCTTTTCCAATTTAAAAAAAAAAAGTATTTTTTCGTTAATTGGAAAAATAAATGTTTCTTTTACCACATCTAGTGGCAATCGCCTAGGCTAACCCTCGGTAGGGAGCAAAATAAGTTGAAGGGTATTGCTTAAAGGATGAACTTAAGGTAAGTACGTACTCTCTTAAGCCCATATTTTGCGCGACATTGAGTGTTCATGAAAATTTTCTAATGATGAGTTGCCACTAACTTATTAGAGTCAACTACAAACTAAGTGAAGAGTGAGAGTGTACCTCATTCTCTACATAACTAGATAATTTAGGGTCGGCGATTTGATTACACTAATTAAACAATTAGTGTCATTTCGGTATATAATCTTTATTCATTTCAAAAAGATTTTGTGCCAAGCAGTCTGAATTGATTTTAGACTTATCCATTAACACGTAAGATAACCATGCGACTATGCAATCATTAACATAACAATTAGTAACCAAAGTAACATTGAATAAATTGCATGGAATAGCAAACATCTAAAACTTAGAAATAAATAAATGCTAGTCCTAACTAAGCAAAGGGAGGTCATAATCATCATATTGCAACCAAGCAATCGAGAGCGTTCATTTCTAAGAGCAAATGAAACCCTATGGTAAAGCCTTAAGGGCTTGTTAAATTTTGAGCACGCTTTTATCAAAAAAATTCAGAATTTTTTTATGAGAAAACTACTCAAAAACTAGTTTTATAGTTTTTTCATAATTTTTAGAATAAGTAAAATTTTTGGAATTTTTTAAAAAATTTTAAATTTTCACTTTAATATTTGAATAAAAATATTTTTTAATCCGAAAATAAGGACCCGGGCCGGAACCTGGGGCCCGGTCCGATCATGGGCTGTAGCAAGCCTTAGGATCGGGCCGAGGACAAAAATGAGCCATTGTAAAAGGCCCCAACCTTAATTAGAAACGAAGCCAACTTCTAACAAATAAGCCCAATCCAAATCTAACTATACTAAGCCCAGCCCAAACTAACTAGACCAAACAAGTCCAAGTTCATCAGCCTAAATTAGCCCGAATATTATGGGTGCGCGTGGATTTATTTATTTCTTTTTTTTTCCCTTTAACGTAAACAAAAAAAAAAGTGTTTACATTCCTAACAATTTTTGAACAAAAGAACACGTTTGGTAATGTTTGGTCCTAAATAAAAAATGAACAAACACGTTTGGTAAATTTTTATTCTTTTTTTATTTCTTTTAATTTTTTAAACATTTTTATTTTATTTTTCATGTTTTTCTTTATTTTTTTTTTTTTTTCGGCCGGTCACCGGCCTCCGGGCGATCGGCCGACGGGGCGGGCCCTCGCCCGGCCACGGCGAGGCTTGGCCCTCGGCGAGGCCGAGCCTCGCCGTGGTTGGGCGAGGCTCGGCCTCGCCGCGAGGGCCTCGCCCGGATCCGGCGAGGCCGAGCCGCCGGATCGCCGTGGCCGAGCTCGCCCGGCCACGGCGAGGCTCGGCGTCGCCGGCGCGGGCGATGCCGAGCCTCGCGGTGGCTTGGCGAGCTCGGCCTCGCCGGATCCGGGCGAGGCCGAGCTCGCCCGGCCACGGCGAGAGGCTCGACGCGGGCGACACCGAGCCTCGCCGTGGCCGGGCGAGCTCTTCCTCGCCCGATCCGGCGAGGCCGAGCGCCGCCCCCCCGGCGAGGCTCGGCCTCGCCGGATCCGGGCGAGGCCGAGCTCGCCCGGCCACGGCGAGGCTCGGTGTCGCCGGCGCGGCGGCGACGCCGAGCCTCGCGGTGGCCGGGCGAGCTCGGCCTCGCCCGGATCCGGCGAGGCCGAGCTCGCCAAGCCACCGCGAGGCTCGGCATCGCCCGCGCCGGCGACGCCGAGCCTCGCCGGGGGTCGGCGACGCTCGGCCTCGCCGGATCTGGGCGAGGCCGAGCCTCGACGGCCGGTCGCCGGCCATGGCCGAGGCCGGCGACCGGCGAAAGAGAACAGAAAAAAAAAAAAGAAAAGAAGAAGAAGAAGAAAAGAAGAAGAGAAGAAGAAGAAACAACTTTGTTCTTTTTTTGTTTCTTCCAAGAAGTGTTTCTTCTTGGAAACAACTTTTTTTCTGTTTCTTTTTTTTTTGTTCTTATTTTGTTCCGAAACAAAAAAAAAAAAATGAAAACGCAACCAAACGCGTTTACTTTCTTTTTGTTCCCGGCACACTTTCCGTACGAAGTGTGCCCGGAACACTTTTTTGGCACAATTCCATGCACACCCTATTAGACCAATTAAGCCCGTGCCTCCTCTTCTTTTCTCCACGCCTCCTTCCTGCTCTTGCTCAGTACAAACTGAGAAAAGAGAACCCGCAGGCACACCCATGGCCGAGGCTCACCACACCAGACCGTGAAGAAACTTTTCTCGTTGTTGACCAATGACCGGTGCGACCATCACCGCACCGCCATAGCAAGCGACTTCCCACAACCGGACAGCCGTCTGTGTCCACCACTATGACGCTCGCAGCCAAACCACAAATACAAAGTACATTCACAGGAATATGTCAAAAGCACAAGACAAAGGACAACCAAAATTCGGGAGATTCGGACTTGGTGGGAATGAAATCGACTAACGATGTATTCGGGAATTAATAGGAACTTCAGACCGGACACAACGCATATATGGATCCTCAGAACAAATCGGAATCCGGGAATCCGAGACTAAAATGAACGGTTTTAGTTCGGGCATTCCCTCGAACATATGGTGAGCATGGAAGATATCGAACATTTTTAGAACTCGAACTCGGGTCTAGACCAGAAAATCACCAGGAAATGCTCGACATCAAGCACCGCTCGCTTAGAACAAAGCGCTCAAGAACTAGAGACACCAAGTTCAGTTCTTCCTTAAAACAGAACAGGGCAAGGCAAAAAGGAGTTTATGGGAACGAGTTTCGACCGCGGAAATCCCTACCTGGCTCGGAGAAGGCGGTCATAGGGAGAGCTCAAGACCAGTCGAGCTATGGCCGACCGCTTCGCGATGTCTCCGAGCCGAGTTCCTCGGGAAAAAACTGGATCGAACCCAAAGAAAACTCACCTGGAATTCGGTCGCCGCGGAAGAGGAGGCCGCGGGCTCGACTGTGTCGGCTAGAGGTGGTCGACTTGCGACGGGGATGGTCGGGTAACGCTCAGTCGAGAACGAAGCTCGGCTCCGTGTCTCGCTTTCTCTCCGTCCCTCCCTCTGCTCACTCTCTAGTTCGTTCTCTCTCGGCCAAAACCCAAAATCCCAGCACTCTAAAAATCCTCTCTCTCTCCCCCTTTTCTTCGAACCGACCCCTCCTCCACGAACCAACCTGCTATCCCACTTTTAAGCGGCAACCCAACTGCCGCCAGCCTGCCCCTTACGAACGTACCGCGCGCGACGTTCTCCGCGGCGCCGTCCTCTGCGGCGCCGTCCTCTCTGTCCATCGTCCCCGCACGCCGTCCTTCTTGTCTTTTGTCGTCGAGGCTCCCGTCCAAAAACAGAGAACAAGAGGAAGAAGAGAAATGGTGCGTGGGCCGGGCAGGGGAGGAAAAAGGGACGGCCCGGGCCCGAAGCTGTGGGAGGAAAAGAAGGAAAAGGAGAAGGGGCCGGGCCGGCCTAGCCCCCGCCCGGCCCCACTTCGTTTCTTTCGTCTTTTTTTTTTTAAATTAATATTTTTTACAATTTTAATAATTAATACTAGTAATGCAAATGTTTCTAATGTCTATGTGTGATGCATTTTAATGAAAATTACTTTTTTTTGGTGAGAAATTAATCCCTAATTTTTATGTGATTAAACCATAAAAGAATAGGCAAAATTTAAAAGTCAACACCCTTACTAGCCATATTTGGCCTTGTTGGCCCTTATTGGTAGGGGTGAGCGGTTCCCGGTTCCGGTTCGGTTCCATCCGGAACCTGGAACCTACCCTGCACGAGTTCCTCCATTTTTGGAACCCGGAACCTACCCGTCAAAACCGAGAACTCCGGAACCTACCCCCGTCACAGTTCCGGGTCGGGCCTGTGTTCCAACGGGTTCTTTTTTTTTTTTTTTTTTTTTTAGTTTCATTTTCAGGTTTGGCACCGTCTCGATCTAGATGATGAAGCGGGCTCGGTCCAATTAATGACTCCGTAGGCAAGTTGGTCGGGGCACTTAGAGGAGTGATGCTTTGGGTAAGGCATCAAGCAACACCCATTGATTCTTGTTGCGATAAGCTTGCCTTCTTAAGTTCTCGCACCAAAATCTGTCGACCGAACAGCAAATTCAATCAAATTCAAAATCAAATGGAATACTTACGAATTTTAAGCGAAGTGATTGTGGTATATGTATGGACAAGAACGATACATACAAGCCCTTCTCGTAGCTCCACATAGTTTGACAATCTACGCTTGATATGAAAGTTTCTGGTTATGCTTTATGTACCTTCGAGAGTGATGGAGGGTGGTGCTTCTTTGGCTACTTTCTTTAAACACCACACTTCGTCGCTCAGTGATGGAGGGTGGTGCTTCTTGTTCACTACACATGACAAAGAAAACTTGTCAATCTTTAAGTCTTTTTTAGTTCAACCAAAAGGATCACGAATTAGCAGTTAAAAATCAAATGTCATAGGCAACTAAACTAATAATTGCAAACTTACAAACTCCTCGATGATAAGCCATATTAGGCGAGCGGCGAGTGTCGAGGCGGCTAGGCGAGCGAGCAGCCTCCACTAGGGGGACAAGCGGCGTCCAACGGCGTCGTCGACGTCAAGCGGGCCGAGCAAAATGAGGCAAGCGAGGGGTGACGGCGTGAGCACTTCAAACTGGAAAAAACTCTACGAAAGATGATCTCAAGATGTCGCAAAAGTAGCATCAACAACACTACAAGGGAATTCAGCTAACGAATTAGTTGAAAAAGGTTCTCGTAAAGTAGCTTATCGCCCGAACAGGCTCCCCTTTCGCCGCTCAATCTCAAAACTCGGGTGGGCGAGAAGCAAGCTCGAGAATCGGCTTATCCTCGAAGAATCAATTTCTCCAATCTCTGTGAGACGAAATGTCAAGCATCAAGAGTCAACCGAAAACGATCGATCAAGCCGACCACAACCTTCAATCAATCGCGCCATATCGACACCCCACCCATCCACGAACGAACGAAAACCCCTTCTTCACGCCTAGCTCATTAACCATTCCGCGAACGAAAAGAAACCCCTTTCTTCACGACCCGAGAACAAAAACACGAAAGAACGAAAACTTTACCATCTCCCAAGCTCAAAAGAGCCCCGGATTCCCCCCGAAATCAAACCGAGCATATCGATAGCCTCATGCAACGGTTCAATCTCCAACCCATTAACCCGAAAGCGAATCGAAGGCGAGAAGGAGCTGGAATCGGTACCGTAGGTGACGTCCTTGACGGAAGCGGAGCGCGAGAAGGGACTCCGCGTCGCGCCCGAGGGGTTCGGAGCAACGATGGCCCCGGACGGCCAAGCGGCGGCGGCAAGAGGTGGTGACGGTGGCTTGGGACGGCGGCGGCGGCTCACGGCGGCGAGGAGCGACGCGGACGGCATGACAGCTTGTCGGGCTCAACGGCAACACGGCTCGTCGGACGAGCGGTAGGTGGTGGTGGTTCGGTGGCCAAGAGGTGGTGGTGAGTAGGGCGTGGGGCGGCGGTGTGGTGGTGGGTGAAGTAGCAGCTAGCAAGAGGAAGGAAGAAGATGAAGAAGAAGAAGAGAAGAAGGGAGGGGGTTTCGGCCGAGAGAGGGAGAAAGAGAAGAGAGAGAGAAGAAAAGAAAAAAGTTGGGGGGGGCGGAGGGGGCAGGGCGGAAGTGACGTGAGAGGAAAAAGGTTGAAAAGAAAGAGAGAGAGAGAAAAAGAAAGGGGAAAGGGGGGGGAAAAATCGGCGAAGGGGAGGGAAATCACGTGGGGGTTGAGTGACGTGCTAGGGTTTTTTTATTTTGAATTTATACCGGTTCCGGTTCCGGTTCCCAAAAAGGGAACCGGAACCGAACCTGTTTTTTCGAACCGGAACCGAATCGGACCTGCGGTGCGGTTCCCCGTTCCGGTTCTACCCGGAACCGTGCTCACCCCTACTTATTGGCCCTTATCGGCCACCCTTGCACAAATATACAGTAACAATAAGGGGCAAAATTGGAAAACTAAAGATTTGATCCAACATACGCTAAAAATTGAGTTTCAATAACTGAAGCACTAAGTCCATAAAGAAAACTAACAAAAAAGAATTGATATAAGATGATATGAATACCAAAATAAGCGCTAGAGAATCATTATGCCTATAAAAAAAAAAAACTCAATAAAAGGACAAGCACTATACAAATAAATCTCATTGAAGCCATTCTTACTTCAGCATATTTATCATGAAAATCATAGGCATTTTGCTCACTGTCGAACACTATGCCTACTATTGATAATACTTCTTAACCTAGAAATCTAGAAGGTCAACATCAGCCTTGTTGAATCGCATTTCGAAAATAAATAAAATGAGAGAAAAATCAAGAACTTATGCACCAACATACTCACAAAAATGAATAGAGATTTAAAAGGAAACACAATATTGGAAACTCGACACAAAATAGAATTATTGGCGGGTTATTTAATGAATAAAAATGAAGTTACTCATAGCAATTCCACTTATTGAACATGACTTCTTATGACACTCAAAACTAAGTTAACATTGTTAGAAATTTGCAGAAATCAAGACCCTAATTATCAAGATTGAATGCCGAAATGTGTAGAATTTTATACTAACATTCAGTTATGATGAAGTCGCAAATAGATACACAAAGCTTGAACTGTCAAAAATAAGCACTTCTAGCCAATTGCCCTTTTGACGTTGATAGTGTGCTCTTTGATTATCATATAATTAAAGTAATGAGAATAATGAGAGATTTAACTTAGATGATCTATTTATATGCCCATTCAAAACCTTACAAATAATGTCTTCCATTAAGATAGTTATCTTTAAATTAGGCAATGACCATAGTTATCAAAATTTGATTAGGATAATAAAACGTCAATAAAACCTAAGGTGAGTAGTATTAAATTGAATGGGATCATATTAAAAATATTATAACAAACATGCCATGGATCGTGATGCACTAGTCACATGACCACACAAGCCCTAATATCTAGTCCAACCAAACATCAAAAAGCATGTTATGATGAAAGGGACAACGAAAGGCACAAATCTTAGTTGCAATAGCTATACAACACAAGAACTCACTTTTTGCGTCCAACATTAGCTCATGGAGTGACAACCGATCAAAAATGAAATTTATGCCAAATAGAAGTATTGGTGGCTTGGAGAAGAAGACGATGGCCCAAACCCTTCCACTTATGTTTATTGACTTGGTTTCCTTGTTATTCAGATATCGGGCCACTAGAGAAAGGTCGAAACATAAGGCCTACAAAATTCATTAAAGCCCACACGCAGAGCTCGCATTTTCCCAGCCACAGCATGCCTTCTCTCTTGAAGCTTTGACTCGGATATGAGGCTGGATCCGTGGTTAATTCAGTCTCAAATAAAGACTTAAACTCATCGGTTAGTCAAATGTCCACAGGCCCAACCAACAAGTGACTTTTCCTGCAACAGGAACATGGCTTCTTTTGTCCAAAAAACAAAAAATTGCTATCCATATGATTAAGAAAAAATTCAAATTATTTTTTCCTTCTTTTCTTCCGGCCTTGTTACCTTAGGAGACAGCCCATGGCTACAGACAAAAAAAAGAAAAAAACCATGGCCTTCGATGCCATTCGCACGATCTCGTTCATCGACGCTATCGGATCTCTTTAGATACTTCTTGACCGGCGTCGAATTCACCGCTAGATCTCTCCAAGTAGTTGCCGGGGAAGAGGTCGCCGCAGTAAAACCAGATCTCCTTTAGCCTCCTCAGCACCATCTCCCACGAGATCATCACCAACCTTTCCCAGTCCTCGTATCTTCCCGTCTTCTTCCATTCTTTACAATTGCTGCGTAATGATCCACTCTTTCTTCATAATTACACAGTCTCTCCCTGAAACAGTAGTCTCTGCGTCCTAGTTGTGTAGTCGAATGCCCTTATGTCGGTAGTTTCATTAATCTGCATTTTATACTAACACGTACCATATTTTTCTTTGTATGTGCCTTTACCCGATTTGGCTCAACTATACCTTTTTATTGGCAGAGTCCTTGACGTGGCCGCCTCTGGTTATGTTCAGAAACTGAAAATATGGATCTTATAGACGTTGAAACAGTATGTGCTCTTCTGCTCTTCCAACTTTGGGGAACTATTTCCTTGGTCACTTCCTCGACCAGGAGTTAAGTTTCTGCTGTATTACTTAGAACTAGTCTCCTAATTGATAATTGGACGGTTTCAGAGTGGATGTGTGAATTGGAGGCTCAGCTTTTTCGGTTCAAAAACCCAGGCGTGTGCATGGATACTGGGCCAGCTTGAGAACAGATTGTCTAAATCACATTCTGATAGTTGGGGCAGGGCAGCTATCAGAGGCCGCGAAGTTAGACAGAAGACGGCCCCAGTCTTCACCTTATTCAATATTCCTTTCTAATTTTTTATCCTGTTCACACCGCAAAAGTTGGCGCTCTAAGTGATTAAAGGAAAATATGCAAAAAAAAAAAAAAATTTAGCAAGGCTTGGTATGATTCATAAGTGTTCTTTGCTCTTCCTTATTGTGATGTCCGTGTTTCTAGTGAAGACCCGATGCTTTAGTGCGGTCAAGTGGAGCGGCCCAAGTATATATCATTTATCCCAGTTTCTTAGGTGCAAGAAAATGCAATTCTATGCTGACATGAATCTAAATTTATTTATTATAGCTGAATGCGGCACCCGTGAATGATCCAAACCAAAAAGCAGTCGACAGTAGTTGCAGGGAAAAGACCTGGAAAGGATGGTGCATGTCTTACGGCCATTCAGCTATATGCGTTCATATAGCTCTTATAGCTGAAAGACATAATTAAGCGATTTTAATCATTCATCGAAGCATAGAATTCAAGCATCTATTAGAATGTAAAATAAATTTAACCTCCAACCATTGTTCTAATTGTCCCTCTAAGAAAAAGTTTGGAAACGGAGGCATGTCAATTTTGAATGTCTAAATATTTTTCAAAAGGTAGAAATAAAAATAGCACCGAACAACAGGAACTCGATCTTGGGTCCCGAAAAACAAAGTCTCAAAGGAGTGATAGACTTGATTTCTCATCGATAGCGTTTACAAGTACTAATTAATGTTTCAAAGCTTTAGAAAATATCATTCCTAAAATATTTCCCAATAATGCAACACGTTGTACCGGCTATTGGGCTTATGTAAGTTCGTCACAAGCCTCATCATATGCGCACACAAAAAAAAAAAAAAAAAAAAAGGAAAAAGAAAAAGAAAAAAAAAAGGCTAGAGGTACAGGAGTCCCTTAAACCATTGCAAAATGTCCAATCAGGTTCCTCAACATTTTTTCGTATAAAATGAATCCCTAAACTATATGCTTGTTTTGTTCAAATTGATTCTTCTATTAAAATTACAAATGGAGATGCTGATGTGGTTGTTAAATGTTGACATGGTATTTCATTGCTAGAAAATTTTCATAGATATACCGATTTATATTTTTTGTGAAAAGAATTAATTTATGATAAATTTATCATATATGTATTAGTTTGAGATTTTTCATGTTATTAACCCAATAAAATTAGAAAAATCAAACAAAAATTCATTTTGGACAAATGCATGCATCTCCATCTAAAATAAGTTTTGTTAGTGCATTCTAGATTGCATTCGTTCTACTTAAAGATGAAGGCATTTTGCAATAAATGAAATTAATTCACGAAATTCATGAGAAATGCATTTGTCTCCTTTTAATATTTTAGAAGATTGCACTCTTTGCTCGCGCCAGTAGTGAGGGAGAAGTGGATCGACATCGAGAAGGCCACGATCCTAAGCGACCGCATCAAGTGGTGCTATCGCGTCGAGGGAATCAACCACTTCCAAAAGTGCCGCCACCTCGTCTGCCAGTACCTCGAGTCCACCCGCGGCATTGGCTGGGACAAGGATGGCTGCCACCCCTCTCTCCACGGTCCCCTTCCTCTTTTCCCCTCTCTCTGACTCTGTTTCTGTGCCCTAGGAAGTGTGTGGCTTTGACATTGAGTTGATTGATTGTGGTCGAGTTGAATTAGTTGAGGCGTCAAGATCGGTTCTATAGATCCATCCGGGAATCGGACCAGACCGGTGGTCCGGTTCTCGGGTGGATCCATGCAACAAATGGGTGGATCCCGATTCCAATTTTTCGGAATCGGTCCTTAGCGGGCGGTTCCCGATTTTAGGTCGAGAACCGCCCGCCTGGACCATGCACACCCCTAATCATATGTGCACGCACACAAAAGAAGAGGGGGAGGGATTTGAGGTACATGGGGTCCTTAAACTAGCAAAATATACAAAAAGGTTCCTGAACTTTTTTTTTGTGTGTATAAAATGGATCCCTAAACTATATACTTGTTTTGTTTGAATTGATTCTTCTATTAAAATTACAAATGGAGATGCTAATGTGGTCATTAAATGCTAACACGGCATTTTATGTGTCAAAATTTTTTTCGCAAATATATTAGTTTGGGATTTTTGGTAATCAAAAAGTTAATTTGAAGTAAATTTATTATAGATATATAGTTTGAGGTTTTTTATAATATTAATCTAATAAAATAAGAAAAATCAAACAGAAATTCATTTTGAAGAATCGCATGCATCTCCATATAAAAGAAGTTTTGTAGTGCATTCTAGATTGCATTCGTTCTGCTTAAAGATGAATTCATTCTGCAATAAATGAAATCAATTCACGAATTTCATGAGAAATGCATTTGTATCCTCTTAGTTTTGTAGACGATTGCACTCTTTGCTCGCTCTGGTCCTGTCCACTCGCATATGAAGCTCCTGCAGAAGCGGGGGATTGTCCTCTTCGATCTTCTTCAATAGGTTATCCACGAGCACGTGCCCCTCCAAGTCCCCGAGCTTTGCGATGTCCACCACCTCACCGTCCAGTACAGACGCCCTCTCCGATCTTCTTCAACGTACAGGTGGAAGCAATGAGGGGCACCAACCTTCGCCTCAGCTTTGAGCCAGGGCCGCCCCCTCGCTGAAGATACGAACAAGAGCCGAAAAGGTATGCCGATCAGGAACGCGGTTGCACAAAAAAATAAAAAATTGCGGGACATGATTCAACATTTTTTTAACAATATAGGGATTAGATGTCTTATTCCAAGAAGGAAAAAACAAAAAAAGAGAAGAGCTTCTGATTGGCCTTTATGGTCTCCTAAGGAGTCTTCAAAAATTTCCAGTGCTTGTTAGAAAGTCTTGGACGCCTTCGCTGGTGTCCACTCGATGCTGCAGAACGCTAGGTGGGAGATAGACGCCGGTGTCCACTTGCTGCTCCAGAATGTTCGGTGGGAGGAAGACGATTAGATTTGATTTTAAAGTGTGTCGACCCACTTTGTTTCTTCCCTCGGACCAGTACAGAAAAAATCTCTTATCCTTTTGAGAAAGATTCGTGCATTGACTTGACGGTCGCACTGAATTAATATAAATTTCAAGGATTTATATCTAATACAATAATGCAACACCCTCAAATGACTTTATGTTATCTTAAAAAATTAAATCTATCACAAAAAAAAAAAAAAAAAAAAAAGGTTGAGCTTGTGTGACTATGTATTCCAGTTGACTAGGCTAATGGTGTCCTTTACGAACATGTGCCAAACGCTAAAGTCAATTTTTGCTACTTGTAAAATTATTTGTCGATAGTGACGTCTGCCAATAATTCTAGGAAGGTGGGACCTCGGTTCATTTCTAGGAAATGTAATTTTGGACCTGTTGGGTTGGACGTATCTTATCAAGCCAAAAAGAAAAAGAAAACCAAAATATTTTATATTGGGATTGAAGAAACAAGGTGGGGTTGGGGGACCTTTTCATGTAGAACAGCTTGGACATGGGAGTTTCCACGCCCAGGTTTGACCGGCAGTTGGCGGTCGCCTTAAGTTACTACAAATTGAAGGAAGCAAAAAAAAAAAAAAAAATTAGCTAAAGATCCGGACCGAACTCATGTGGAACTGAAGCCACACGAGCGGATACGTAATTCGCAGGGTATATGACCCAGGCAGCTCGTATCAGAACACGGGAAAAACATTTGATTATGGTCCGAATATAGATTAAAAAAACATCCCAAGACTAACATCTTTACTTTTTTGTGCCAGTATAACAATTAGCAACACATTTATTAAGTCGAAGATATCAATAGATAAGAGAAATAGAGATAGGGTTGCGTATAGAGTGAGTGATTGAGAAAGTGATCATAATCTCATAGTGGTGATGATATAAATTGATAGAGCTCTGGATCATAAAGTCATTGTCACCACACAATACTAAATAAAATTAAAAAATCTCTCCTCCTTATATGTATAGTAATTAGTATCTCGTCGCTGCCCCTTAGTTATGCCAACCCACTTTTGAAGTCACCAGCGTCCCTTGAAAAAAATATTCATAAAATTTTAAATTTATTATATTTTTATTATTTTAGTCATGAATATTTTAAATAATTTATTTAATAATTTGAGTATATCCGATCAATTTAAATCGAAAATCATTAATGTGAATGTTAGTCATTTAACGGTAAATGGCTAATGTTGATCGACGTTGATGTGAATATTTTTTATAATATTTTAATGTTTTTGAATATTTTATTTTATTTTATTTTCTTTATTGTTTATATTAACCTATCTCTCTCGATCGTCATCTCCCTCGGAATTTCGTCCAAAAAAAACAAAAATTCTTTTCCTCTGAACTTCCAAGTTCACTTCGACATGCCATTGCCAGTGAGGGCCGGGCGCGGGCCAGCCTTCATTATCTATTCGTGGTTATTTGTGTGAATCGGTTCTAGCGACTCAAGCACGAGCGCATGCGCTTCGACCTTTTGGATTCTATAGTTTTGTTTGCTGGGTTTCTGGCGTATTGCTCTGCTTTTGCTGCCGATTCTTGCTAAGAACACCGACGTTTGCTGGGTTTCTGGGTTTCTGGCGTTTTGACTCTATTTGCTACCGATTTTGCTACCGATTTTGCTGGGTTTCTGGATTTTACAGTGTTGTTTGCTGGGTTGCTGGTTTTCTTGGTGTTTCTTTGCTGCGTTTCAGTGTTTTGCCTCTTCTTTTCCGTTGAAATTTGAAGACGGTTCCTATTCCGATGGAGAGGTTTTTTTTTTGGACGAAATTCCAAAGGAGAAGACAATCAAGAGAATAAGTTAAAATAAGCAATAAAGAAAAAAAATAAAAAATTCAAAAAATATGAAAATTTTATAAAAAAATTATTCATATTAGTACCGGTCAATACCGCATTAAATGGCCAGTGTGAAAATTTGTAATTTTCGGCCAAAATTGATTAGATTGATCCAAATGACAAAAAGTAAAAAGATTCATAATTCAATTGATAAAATTAAAATATTTATGATGTAATTGATAAAAGTGTAATAAATTTAAAATTTTTAGAATAATTTTCCTTTTCACTAGGTTGAACTGACCCCTCATCTCCCTCCTCCCGTTCTCCTTTTGTCTCACCACACGTGCTTGTGCGTGACAAATACATTGCAAAATATCGAAATATTTTCCTCTCTTTGGGGAAACCATTTCCACTAAACTAACATAGTATTATCAAAGTTCGATAACGCTTTCAAACTTCCGTGGATCAAACCAGAAAAAGTCTTAGATTTTTCCAAATTTTTATTTTTTTAAAATTGGAAAATAATTTTTTATGCTATAATTGCCCATAAGGTGCAACGTCGGCATCAAGTGGCCATGTCAACATCTCCGTTTACAATTTTAATGGAACGGCCAACTCGAAGAGCACGGTTTAGTAAGTTAGTTGGACAAAAAAAAATGAGGGACTTGATTAAAAAAATTGTAATGATTAAGAAACCCGATGACTTTATGCCAAAGGGAAAAAGAAAAAGAAAAAAAAACTTCTGATCGACCTTTGTGTGGTCTCTCAAGGAGTCTTTAAAAATTTCCATGCGTGTTAAAAAGTGTTGGACACCTTCATCAGTGTCTACTTGCTAATGCAGAACACAGACAATTATATTAGAGTTTAAAGTGAGCCGGCCAAGTCTTTAAAGGTATCGGCAATCCCTTGCCCAGTTCATATCCAAAAACTCAGTTCATTTCTTAGCTAGGCCACGCCACACCAACCTTTTTTTCTCTTTAGCGGAGGGAGATATCTAGAATTAATAAGCTTCATAGCTATGGCAAACTCAGGGGCCGGATCGCATGGTGATGCTGCCCGAGAAACAGGAGGTGAGTACCAAGTGTTCTTGAATTTTAGAGGGTCCGACACTCGTCATGGATTCACTGACTTCCTTTACCGCGACTTGAAATATGCCGGAGTCCGTGTATTTAGAGACGAAGATGAACTCCATGAAGGTGAAGGGATTGGTGACAACCTTCTTCACGCCATCAACCACTCCATACTTTACATATCCATTTTCTCTCAGAATTATGCTTCTAGTAAGTGGTGCCTTCGTGAGCTTGCGCTCATGACAGACATTGTGTCTAAGTCACAGGGTCAAAAAAGTATCTATCCCATTTTTTTCAACGTGGAACCTAAAGATGTTAAACTTAAGACTCCACTATACAGTGATGCTTTACTAGAACACGAGAAGAAGTTTCCCATCGAAGTCAGTGACTGGAGAAAGGCTCTTGAAAAGATTGATGAAATCAAGGGATGGAATGTGAAGAAAGACCAAAGGTAACATTCTTTTAAGATCCCTACCTATTTCAGATTTTGCACCCACATTAATCTGCATTCTCATTAATTTCCACCGAAAAAAAAAAAATCTATTTACCCGTGAGTAAGAATATCAGTTTTCATTTTTCAATTATGGAGAGAAGACGCACAATAGTAGAGATTGCATTTGGTGCCGACTTTATTTCTCTCATTTATGAATGCTCCTCAAGAAACACCAATTATACAAGGAAAGAAAGATTCGGTGAAGAAAGATCATGTCTAAATATTCAATAGAAGCAAGAGCTATGAATGCTCCTTAAGAAACACCAGTTATACAAGGAAAGAAAGATTCGGTGAAGAAAGATCATGTCTAAATATTCAATAGGAGCAAGAGCATCTTTAGAACATGTAAAGAAAGACGAGGCCATCAGCCCGGGGCCTCGGGGCCGTCATCTCGGGGCTCGAGCCCTGCAGAGCTTTCTATAGGTCTAAATCGAGGCCCGGCAACCTCGATTTGGACAAGATGTAAGGAAAATCGGTCCCGACCTTTGATCTGAGGTCAACGATGGCAAAAAGTGGTGTGGCCACGAGCACAAAGAAGAGAGAGAGAGAGAGAGAGAGAGAGAGAGAGAAGGGTCTCACGGTCTAGGGGATGCAGGAACTTTGCGCTCGTACGAGCAGCGGACCATTAGAAAGCGACCGAGGATGGCCGGGGAGCAAAGGTCGATGGCGATAGGTGGAAGAGAGTGGTGATGGTAATTTTGATAATAAAATGGAAATCGGATAAATAAGTTAGGGATTCAATTTTAAAAATAATGTAAAAGTTGGGGATTCAATTTGTGTGGAAAATAGTTGTTGCAATTTTTCCTTATTATTTTTCTTTTCACCTTTGTTCAGGGTTGTCTTAGTAAAGTAAACAGCCTTGATATAGGAATCATCCATCTAATCTAATCCATAGCTACAAAGGTGGAAATGAATAGTGGGCCACTTGGCTCAAACATGAGCTGTGGACGAGTTGGTTGTGACATGGCAGTGAGGCGGCGTAATAAGACATTTGTATATTGTTTTGGGGGGTCGTCGCATGACATTTATATTAACAACTTAATATGCTTAACATCTTTCCTCAATGACAACACGTAATGTGGCTTCAATTGATAAATTTAAATATAGCACATGGTGCATTAACACATACCACGCATAACTGTAGCATGTAGGCTCCCGTTAGCATCTCCAATGAAATTAGCTGTTTTTGCATTGTTTTTTTTGGAGTTGCCAATCTCTTATGCTTTTGGTTATGAAGTACATGTGCCCGACATGCCACTTGAGAATCTTGTACTTCTAACAAAAAGATGGAGCTATTGGAAAGCAAACTAACATGACCTCTTCATTTTGTTTTCATATTAATAAGGAAGTCCGTCTTAAATGGATAAATTTCAAAAACACGATTTATCCTACTAATTCTATGGACGAGCTAAAGTGCAAGCCAAAGTTCAGATAAGTGAGTCAAATTTAGGCATGTTTCCACTTGATTCTTTAGTCACCAAGTTAACCCCATGGAAGCCGGTTTATTGATTTTCAATTTTGAACAAATCTTAATATGACACGGTTCTTAAAATGCAATTATACGTGACATAATCGGATTGATAGAAGAATGAGATGTATAAGTTAAGACATTACGAATGTTTTGGAATATCTTTTTTGGGGGGGCTAATATATATTTTCACCAAACTGCAGTGTTTAATGGATAACATTGCATGCGTCTACATTATCTCGTTTCATAATTCTCCTATTACGAGTGTTGGGATTTTTTTCTAGGCCTTGCTATATATGCGAAAATTTTGCTTATGTACGATATATTAACCACTTGGTAACTCCGGCAATCATGTCAGCCAATATTATGGTCTTCCGAAATTTTTATATTCTTAAATGTACAAAATATAAAGTGAATTCACTAAATTAGTCTATATTGATTATTCAAAGTATTTAGATATCCTTCGTGATGTATTTCAATCTTTTCAAGTTCAAATTTTGGCAAACCCACGTGTAATGTGTGGGTATGAAATTAATCTAGACAATTAACGAAAGCACTTGTGTACATGACAGCCAAGCAAAGATTGTCGAATCAGTTGTTGAAAAGGTATTGGAGAAGCTGGAGACAAGACAAAAATTAGTGCCTGAACATTTAGTTGGACTTGATGACCGGGTAAAACACTTGACAGAATTATTAGATGTCAATTATCGTGATGTGCGGCTCATTGCAATTTATGGAATGGGTGGCATTGGTAAAACAACTATTGCCAAGGTCATCTTCAATCATTTGTCTTTCCACTTTGGAAAGTATCGTAGCTTCCTTGAGGACATTCGAGAAAGCTCGTCGACCAAGGAGGGTATAGTTGAGTTACAGAAGAAATTATTATCTGACGTTGTTGGTTCTGGATCAGTAGAACAATTCAAGGATAGTGAACATGGAATGCAAAGGATTGGAGACACACTCAGCACTAAGAAAGTCCTTGTGGTTTTGGATGATGTTGATAATAGAGAGCACATAAAGAAACTAATAGGACATTCTTTGTTACATTTAGGATCTAGGATAATTATTACAACAAGAAATATAGCCATTCTGCAAGTTGAGGGATTTAAAGGTAAAATTCTACCGTTCGAGATGCTAAAGATGGATGATGGTCTTGCACTTCAACTTTTTTGTCGGCATGCCTTTGGTAGAGACATTCCTCCAGATGATTATCAAGAAATTTCAAGTGAAATTGTCTCAAGTACTGGAGGGCTTCCATTGGCTATTGAAGTGACAGGTTCATTACTTAGAAGGAGAGATGAAGCATTTTGGAAAGAGACGTTTGTCCGGTTAAGGAATGTACCTGAGGAAGAGATTTTAAAAAAGTTGAGGATTAGCTATGATGACTTAGACGTATATCAACAACAAATATTTCTCGATATAGCATGCTTCTTTTTCAATAAAAGTAAGATTGATGCAATTTACATGTGGACCGATTGTCAATTTTATCCTGAAAGAGGAATTGAGGTCCTCACCAACAAATGCTTGATAAAGATATTCGACAATGATAAATTTTGGATGCACGATCAACTCATAGACATGGGAAGGCAAATCGTCCGTCAAGAATATCCAAGTGATCTTGGCAAGCGGAGCAGGCTATGGATTGCAAATGAGGTCCTTGAAATAATAAAAATCGAAGAGGTAAGTGAGAAATGTCTGATTTTCAAATAGAAGTCGTATATAATTTTTTTTTCCTTGCCAATTCAAGTTGTAAACACATAGTGGTTGGAAGTTGACAAACTTCTTCACATCATTGCGAAATTTCAACTGCAGAGGAAAGACAAGGTTCAAGCGCTTCAAAAAAATGGACAGGACCACTCCATAGAGATAACAAATGAAGACTTTGAAAGGTTTCCAAACCTAAGACTCCTCGAGTTACAACATGGAACTTTTGCTAGGGACTTTAAAAGGTGTCATTCAAATTTAAGATGGTTTTCGTGGAGTTTTCCTCCTGAGAAGGATTTTAGGGTAGACAATTTGTATTTGGATCGGCTTGTTGTTTGTAAATTTCATTGTATTGATTTTGAGGATGATTCAAAAGCATGGGACTTGATCAAGGTAAATTACATGTTTTAATTCTAGTCTGCTAGTTCCCCTATGTACTATGCAATGGTTCTTACACTTGACATGCCATCCATTTTTACAGAGGGCACGGGCTTTAAAACTTCTATCAATTACTTGGTGTTTGGGAATAACGACAATCCCAGACATCTCTAGATGCTTGAATTTAGAGAGATTGACTCTTGAAGGATGCTTCAGTCTAAAGAGAATTGAAAGCTTCATTGGAAATTTACAATCGTTGATTGAGTTAAAGATCGAACAGTGCGAGCATTTTATGGATTTGCCTGAAGAAATTGGGAACCTAGTCAAGCTTCAACACTTCTCATTGTCGAGATGTAACAAGTTGAGAGAACTTCCATGCTCAATTGGGAATTTGACCTCATTGGCAGAATTAAACTTATCAGGTATGCGCCTTGCCAAACTTCTAAACTCCATTGGAAAATTAAAATACAAATGTTTGTAGTCTGAAACTTGATAAATTTTCTTTTGACAGACACGATAATAAGCAAACTTCCCAACTCCATTGGAAAGCTAAAATCATTACGCATATTGCGTTTAAAGGGTAGATTATCTTCTCCGGATGTTTGGCAGTTACCTAGTGATATCAATATGTTGAACAATCTTGAAGAGTTGTATCTCTCAGGGCACAATGTGATAGGTGAAATTCCCATTGGAATTGGTGAATTGTCATCTTTAAGAATCTTAAATTTAAAGCGCACTGGTATTTGTGGAATTCCAAGGACAATCAACATGCTCCATCACCTCCAAACACTAAACTTAATTGGCTGTCATGAGATTCAAGTTTTGCCGGAGCTTCCCACGAGTTTGACCTGTCTACTTCTTGAATCTAAATCATTGCTCTCAATCCCTAATCTGTCAAACCTTACTAATTTGGTTGAATTACGACTAAGTAATTACCAATGTCTTAGAGAGAATTCAAAACCACTCATAGGATGCAACTTAAAGGGGATTGGGAGGTTATCTAGATTGAAAAAGTTGAAGTTAAATCTACTTGATGTCCCTGCACCTCCAGAATTAGCCTTTCTCTCTCATTTGGAAGGGCTTGTTTTGAGACACCTAGACCCAAAACCCCTCATGCAACTTCCGTCGTCCAATTGGTGCTTGAGAAATTTGAAAACTTTAAAGATCAATTGTTGTGAAGTGGAAGCCATTCCACTCGAGGGACTTCCACAATTGGAGAAATTAGTTGTTGACAGTTGTATACAACTTCAGAGATTATCCATCCCTTTGGAACTAGGAAAGCTCCGGAAAGTGTGCGTGTCATATTGTCCAGAGCTAGTTGAGATACAAATTGTGGGTCTTTCGAAATCATTGGAACACTTGGGCATTGATGATTGCAAATCTCTAACAAGAATAAGTGGGTTATCATACTTGAAGAACCTAGAGACTTTGGGAATCGAAAAGTGCAATGTACTTACTAATGTCAAGGGCCTTGATGAGCTAGAGTCTCTGAAGTTCTTGAAGGTCATAAGTTGCATGTTGTTGAGATGGTTGATTGATGCATCTTGCACAAATATACCAGATGATTGCATTAGCAATATAATGTGGTGTGGAGACTCTATCAAAGATTCTAGATCTCCATCTAAAATTCTCGCACCTCTAGAGTTAGCTTCTCTTCCTCATCTAGAAGAGCTTACTTCGTTTGACTGGGACCAAGAAGCCCTCGAGCAGCTTCCGTCCTCCAACTGGAGCTGGAGAAATTTGTTGTCTTTAGAGTTCTATCGGTTTGAAGTGGATGACATTCCGCTCAAGGGACTTCCATGACTGGAGAAATTCACTCTTGAGGATTGTGTATGGCTTCAAAGATTATCCTTTCCTTTGGAACTGAGGAAGCTACGGAAAGTGCGTGTGTCAAAATGTCCAGAGCTAGTTGAGATACGAGTCATGGGTCTTTCAAAATCAATGGAGTACTTACGCGTTGATGAGTGCAACTCTTTAATAAGAATAAGTGGGTTATCATTCTTGAAGAACCTGGAGAAATTGAAAATTGAAGATTGCAGGGCACTTATTGATATTGAGGGCCTAAATGAGCTAGAGTCTCTGAAATCCTTAAAGGTCGAAAGGTGCAAGTCACTGAGACAGTTGATTGGCACATCTTGCACAAAAATACCAGATGATTGCTTAGTCAATATAACGTGTTGTGGAGACTCTATCAAAAATTCTAAATGGATAATGCTTTTGAAGCATTATAGAGAAGAAATTCTTCTGAATACATCAGACAAGGTGTGATATCTTCTTCATCAATGTGTGGAACTTTTGTTTAATTTCTCTTTAGGCCAAATATCTTCCTTTCTTTAGTAACACAATATTCGCCATTTTAAAGTTGCCATTTTTTAGTTGCTCCGTAATTTCTTAGGTGGCTGATTTATTTCCATCGTTCTCTAGTGTTGGATATGTAGGGTTATTAAAAAATATTTCCTCCCTCGTTCGAGTTTCCCATTTTGTGTTGTACTTTAATCATTTACGTTGCATTTCTTTTTTTCTTTTATTTTATTTTTTTTAATCTTAGTCGCTTATCTCTGATATAGCTAGTACGATTACCTAGAGGGGGTGAATAGGTATAAAAGATTTTTCTTTTGATAATTACACACTATTTAGATAAATAAACGATTTGCAGCAATTAAGAAAAACAATCGTAAGACGAGTAAGGGAAAGCGAGAATTAGACACGAGGTTTATAGTGGTTCGGCTTGTGTCAAGCCTACGTCCACTCTTCGCACCGACACCAATTGGCTGGATTCCACTATGAACAAAGAGATGTTACGGTGATGATCTTTCTTGACTTCTTGGTGTGGACGATCTTCCACACTCTCAAGGTGTCACTAGAAATGAACACTCTCTGTGTTTACAATTTCGCTCAAAATGGTCTCGACTAATAATCAAGGATCTTCGTACTCTGAATTTTTCTATCAATCACACTCTTTAAAACCACTTGAATATCTTCATTTTATACTCCTTTATGCCATCATAGCCGTTGGCACTTACCAAAGGAATTCCTCCAATCTACCCGTTGGACGGAATCAATTACGAAGATCATTCGAGCTATTTAAGGAGTCTCGGCGATAGCCCATCAATCTGTTCGCCCATACAATCGGGATCTTGGTTTCCAAGAATAGAACATTCCAAGAATACTTCGACAACCATCGGATCTTTAATCGATCTAGATAAGAACAAACAAAGACTCCGAGATGTTTATCCAACCAAGGGATCTTTTCCGGAGGATAGGATCGAATCCTCAACCATAAGCTTCGGCTCGGATTTCCTTTGCTACTTTGGAATAGAAAGACATCGGTGAGAGAATAGTCTTGAGTCTAGAGTCTTGAGTCTTGAGTCTTGAGTCTTGAGTCTTGAGATAATAAGGTCTTGAGACTTTAATCTTCGGTCTCCGAATATCCAGACTTAGATCGATAGAAACGTTTTGTCGCCTTCAAAAGATTCGGAAAGATTTCTCCAACAATCTCCCCTTTTTGATGGTGACAAAACTTCCTTGTAGATTTGAACAACTTTGACCTGCAAAAACATTTCTCAAGCAATATGGCTAACTCACAAATATTAATAAAACAACCACATTCTCGCATCCACAAAGAAATTGGTTAGTCTTTCATGAGTAATACCATAAAACAACACTTGATATGAACGCAACTACCAAGCATTTAAATCCACAGTCAAAGAGTACTCAAGTCAAACTCAAAAAAATGACTACAAATAACCACAAATTCAAAGATTAAAAGATAAAATGATGTTTGAAGGTTGATGGTGTTGATTGTTCAAATTGATTCTCCCCTTTTTGTCATCATGAAAAAGTGAGAAAGGGATCAAGTCTTCTTGGGAATGCGAACGATTTGGAAATCTCCCATAGACTCGGACTAAGCCTTCTAGCCTCTTCAAGTCTTCCCTTAACCGAGCTACCTCCTCTCCTTTTGCATTTGTTTGAATTTGTAGAGCGAGGTCTTTCATTCTGTCCTCCAGGGTAACTGAAGATGCTTGGCCAACATTTTTGATGGATTGAATTTCATAGTCTAGAGCAAAAATCTATCCCCGCATATCCATAAGAATATCAATAATACGACGAAAATCTGCTGAGTTATCCGTCTGTGTACTTGCATCGGCCTTTTCGGATGGAGTGAATGCGGACGTTGTAGCTTCCGTGAAATCATGCATTTGGGTTCGAAGTATCGTGTCCTTCTTCGGGCAATTTAGAAACCCGAACTTCTTCCTCGTCTCTGCTTGGAGATGATCTCGGACCTTCACTATTGGCAGCATGTGGTGAAGACCTTTCTTGCTCGCCAACTCCCCTGTCTCTAGGACATCACAAGGAGAATAGTGATGATCATGTTCTTGATCTCCCTTATCTCCGAGTCGATGCACTGTTCTTTCTCTCCTTCTTTCTCCTTCTCTCCTTTCTTTCTCCTTTTGCTTTGATCATCTTCTCTGATCTTTGCTTGCTCCTCTTCCTCTCTCTGTTCCTGTTGAAGTTCTGTTGATCGAGGCACAGATCGTCTGGTTCTTGTTAAAGCAACGATTGTGGGATCCTCATCTTCTTCATCTTCATCCTCTAAGATGAGAGTCCTTTTCTTCTTCCTTGATGGGGTTCCAACAATTTCTTTTCCTTTTCTTTTTGAAGCAGATGGGACAGAGTCTTCACTCTGAATTTCTCCATTGCCTTGGCAAGCTCTTGTAGACGCATCTTCGTCAGCATCTTCAAACCTACCACCATCTTATCGCACGGTCGAACACAAAGTGAATGGGGCGGTTCAATATTCATGTGTGTAAAGATCTTGGTCACCAAACCAGGATAAGGCAATTGTCCCTTGTCTTTTGACACTATTCTGTACATATGAAAAAGAATCGTGTGCGGGAGAGAGAACTTCCTTCCGAGTTGATTGCATACATCAACTTTGCTTCGAATAAGACACGAGAGGTCTTTGATGTAGACTTTGGTTTGATGAGACAGGTTGATTACTATCTTATGAAGCACAATGTTGATTGCATTCATCCTGGAATAGGTAATTCTCTTGTCTGCGTCCCTATCCTTGACAAGATCCAGAGTAGTACGTGCAGGCGAGACTTTGATTGGCAGATAACGCCCTCGTTCAACTCCAACAATGTCTGCCAACATATTCACATCTACCTCGTAGTCTTTGTCTCGAACATCGAACGAAATTCTATTCGCATCCAAAAAGCTCGATTTGAATAGAAATAAGCGGTTAAGTGTGCGTACCCGTCCGTAGAGTCAGAGCAAAATTTCTCTAGTTGAAGCAAGTTCAACTTCTCTCTCAAGTTCATGTTGATGGCGTCTAGAAAATCAAAATCAACACTTCGAGGGTTTATCACCCCTCTTTTCAACGGTTTGCCATATACTTTCTTTTCCTCGTTCCTCGGATTTAAACAAATCCAATCGATTTCCTTTCGTCTTCGCTGCCACACCCATTCTCGGTTGAAACTCAAGGAACATTTTATCATCATCGTTCCCTTCAATTAAATTTTGTCCAGGCACACGAGGATCACTTGGAATATTTGCAAGTGCATCCTCTGCTTTTCCTTTCGGAGCAATTCCTAACTCCTCCATTTTCCGCAAAAAGATATTCATTTCCATAGTTCTTATCCTTAAGGAAATCGTCTATGTAATTCAATGGTGTACCGGTGATTTTCAACGCACGATAAAGCTTGTAGATATAGGAGGGTTTTGGACTCTTACGGGGTCGGCGTCCTCGATGATTTCTTCTTCAAGATGATGACTTTCACCATGTGGGGTAGGAGGCGAAGAATGACGTGGATGAGAACGAATCGGACTTTGTTGCTGACTTGAAAAGTCTTCCTCCTTAGTAAGATCGAAGTGTATTGGTCCCTTCTCCATTCTTTGTGGACCCCTGCTTGCTATTCTTGATGATTTCCTTGAAGAAGACATTCTTCTTTGTCGATTTGAGAGATTCCTTCGATTGCTTCCCGAAGAAAAATGACCACTTTCTCGACGATGAACAAGAAATTGAAACAGTTCGGGAGAAGAGTACTTTTTAGGGTTTTGACGATTGTGAAAAAGCTGTATATATATATATTTAACTCACTTTTTGAAAGAGAAAGTTCAATCGTCGCGGGGAAAGAGTACGATCATTTCTTTTCAAAATCAATAACTCGCCAAAATTAATCTTTTTGAAAAGACAAGTTTTTGATTTTCACACGATAATAACCGAACAACAAAATCGTACCTTTTCGAGTTCGAATAAAATAGCCACTTACAGTCTATAGCCATGAATGTCCGAGTCTCGAAGATCTCGAGACGAGAGATTAGAGTCTAAGGATTGTTGAGTCTTTAGACTTTAACTTCTTCAAGCTTCAAAATGTTGAGTCTTGAACGGATAGGGTCAAATTGATTTTTCTCCAAAGGCTTTGTGAAAATATCGGCTAGTTGACTTTTTGAATCAACAAATTGAATCGAGATTTCTCCGTTTTGAATATGATCTCTAATGAAGTGGTGTCGAATCTCAATATGCTTTGCTCTTGAATGAAGAATTGGATTTTTGGTAAGATTGATCGCGCTGGTGTTGTCACATCTCGATTTCGTGCATGAGTCTTCAATGCCAAAGTCTTGTAGTGTTGTTTGATCCATAGAATTTGCGAACAGAACTTCCAAGGGCTACATACTCGCTTCGTTGTTGAAAGAGCCACGGTACTTTGTTTCCTTGAAAACCAAGATATCTTGTTCTATTTCCAAGTAATCGACAAGTTCCGGAAGTGCTCTTTCTATCGACTCGCAACCGCCGGATCCGCATCCGAGTACCCCGGAAGATCAAAGTCTCCCTTCTTTGGATACCAAAGACCGATGCTTGAGGATGAGGCAATGTATTTGATAATTCGTTTCACGGCATTGAGATGTGATTCTCTAGGATCGATTGAAACCTAGCACGACACAAACACTTAACAAAATATCGGTCTAGAAGCAAGTAAGATAAAGAAGTGAACCAATCATGCTCCTATATAGCTTTTGATCTACTTTCTTCCCTTCTTCATCCTTATCTATCTTCTGAGAACATGACATTGGTATGTCGGTCTTTTTGCATTTTTCCAATCCAAATCTTTTGACAAGATCATTTGCATACTTTTCTTGATGAATAAAAGTTCCTTTCTTCATTTGCTTTACTTGGAGTCCAAGAAAGAATGTCAATTCTCCCATCATACTCATTTCAAACTCATCCCGCATAGACTTAGAAAATTTCTTGCATAGGCTTTCATTAGGAGATCCAAATATAATATCGTCTACATATATTTGAACAAGTAAAAAGCTTTTGTTTTCCTTTTTGATAAATAAGGTAGTATCTACTTTACCTTTGACAAAACCGTTCGTATTAGGAACTTACTTAGCCTATCATACCAAGCTCAAGGTGCTTGCTTTAAACCATACAAGGCCTTTTCGGTCTAAAGACGAATCGGCTTCTTTGGGTCTTCAAATCCAGGTGGTTGTTCCACATAAACTTCCTCATGGATGAATCCATTTAGAAATGCACTCTTGACGTCCATTTGGAATAACCTGAAATTTTTATAGCAAGCAAACGCAAGTAATAGACGAATAGCTTCTAACCTTGCTACTGGTGCGTAGGTCTCATCATAGTCTATTCCTTCCTCTTACGTCTATCCTTTGGCCACGAGTCTGGCTTTGTTCCGTACGACTTTTCCATCCTCGTTCATCTTGTTTCTGAATACCCATTTGGTTCCAATAATGTTTTACCTTTTGGTTTTGATGTCAAATCCCGGACATCATTGATGTTAAACTGCTCGAGTTCTTCTTGCATAGCTTCAATCCACTTTCATCGGATAAAGCTTCTTCTATGCTTTTTGGTTCAATTTCGAGATTAGTGCCAAAGCACTAGATTCTTCACGTCTTTTTGATCTCGTGCGGATTCCTTCATTGATTTCACCGATAATGAGATCTTCGGGATGACTGGATTTGTGCTTCCGATTCTTGGTTGATTTTCCCGGTTGATGATCTCTTTCTTTATTTGAATCTTCAAGAACATTTTGATGATGGACTTCCGTGGGATCGAGATGCTTCTTGAGTTGTAAGACTTGAAAGATCGGAGATGATTCGGACTCTTCATATTGAGTCGACTAGATTCAACTTGCGTTGAGTCTTGAAATTTGACATTCATAGATTCCTCCACCGATTGGCTTTTGATGTTAAAGACTCGTAAGCCTTGCTTGTCATAGAATATCCAAGGAAAATGCCTTCATCTCGATCTTTCTTCAAACTTACCAACTCGATCATTTGCATTTTTCAAAATAAAGCATTTACAACCGAACACATGAAAATATGAAACAAAAGAGGCTTCTTACCTTTGAATAATTCATAGGGGTTTTCTCTAAAATGGGTCTTAGAAAGACTCTATTGATAATGTAACATCTTTGTTGAAACGACTTGACCCAAAATCGAGAAGTAATTTTACTTTCAATTAAAAGTGTTCTAGCCATTTCTTGAAGAGATCTATTCTTTCTTTCCACAACTCCATTTTGTTCGAGTATATGGAGAGGAAAATACATGGTTAAAACCATATTTATCACAAAACTTTGTAAAGTTTTGGTTTTCGAAT
This sequence comes from Eucalyptus brandiana, assembly GCA_014182725.1. Lineage (NCBI taxonomy): Eukaryota > Viridiplantae > Streptophyta > Magnoliopsida > Myrtales > Myrtaceae > Eucalyptus > Eucalyptus brandiana. The sequence continues at coordinate 38,731,145 of CM024670.1, forward strand.
TCACTTCCATGATCTGTTCTAATACTTGAAATAGCACATCCTTTTTCATTTTGAACCTTTTTAGCAAACTTTTCAAAGTACGAAAAGGTTTCTGACTTACTTGCAAGAAAATATACCCAGGTAAAACGAGAGTAATCATCTACAATTACTAGACAATATTTCTTACCTCCAATGCTCTGGGTTCTTGTCGGTCCAAAGAGATCCATATGCAGCAAGAACTGGAGAACATGATTAGTAGAGATATGTTTTATAGGCTTAAATGAATTTCTTACCTGTTTTCCCGAAATACATGGTGTGCAAGAGTCGACTTTTGATAAGGCATTTTTGGTAGACCTTGAACAAGCTTCTTTGATGATATTTTGGCTAATTGCTTCATGTTGACATGGCCAAGCTTTCTATGCCATAAGACCGCTTCATCTTGAATTGAGATGAGACATTGCGTTTCATTTGGTCTTACATCAAGAAGATAGATATTTCCATGCCTTCGACCCATGAAAGACGAGTTGAGTCTTTACTTATTCCGAACATATCCCTTCTTGAAAAGAGATCTTGAACCCAAAGATATCACACGGTTGGCTAATCTTTGAGAAGATTATAGTTGAGTCCTTCCACTAAAGAAACATTGCTTATTGTGAGATTTCCAATTTTAACAGTTCCAAATCCCACAATGCTTCCTTTGCTGTTTCCACCAAATGAAACTTTTCCACCGTTTACTTGAACAATCTTTATAAAGCAATTTGAGTCTCCTGTCATGTGTCTTGAGCATCCGCTTTGTCAAGATACCATTTTACCTTCTTTTGACAGAGACCCGTAATCAAAAGAGAGTTTCAAGCTTTCTTTGGTACCCAAATTTTCTTGGGTCCTTTGGTGTTAGTAGGAAAAACATTATTAGGCCATACCCTTTTGACAGGCTTCTTCCGATCATAGGACATTCTTTTTCAAAGTGATCTTGATTGTTACACTTTGAACACCTTAGAGCATTTCGACCTACGGACTTTACAAAAACCCTTTTGAAATGATTTTTGTATGCTTCTCTCGATGGTCTTTTCTTGATTCTTTCTTTTACTTTCGGAAAATCAATCAAAGGGATTGTTTCGCTATCATACCTAAACCGACTTATTGAAGTAAGGTCTTTGGACCGAAAGAACTTTCTCAAGTTTTTCGACCTATTGAAAATTTCTTTGAAATATTTGATAAGTCGGTTTTCAAGAAAGCATTTACTTTTGAAAGTTTATCTTCATTCTCTTTAAGAGTAGAAACATTCAAGTCTAGACTTTTCACTTTTTCTTCTAAAATATTTTCCTTTCGTTTTAAAGCCGAGTTTTCCTTTTCGGTTCGGAAATCTTTTTGAGAGAAGTCTTAAGACTGAAACATAATTCATCAATATATTTAGAGACTTTGATAGGAATTTTAAAATCACTTACCTCAAATTCACTGTCTGAATCTGATCCAGAGTCTGAGTCTGATTGTGCCATTAGACATAGATTGGCATATTCTTCATCACTTTCTTCACACTCGTTTCGCTCCGGGTTTCGGCTTTGAGAGCCTTTCGAGATTTTTCGGTTTTTCCTCTCTTCTTCTTCGAAGAGGACAGTTGGGTCGATGTGTCCCTTTTTCTTACATTCGAAGCGTACTACATCTTTGTTTGGTTCCTCATCGGCATACTTGGTTTGTCGTTTTTAAAACCTTGTTTTCTTGAGTTGAACCTTCTTCCTTTTCTATTCAAATTTTCAATCTTCTTATCATAAGAGCAAGTTCCTCATCATCCGGATCTTCTTGAAATCAGTATCATCGAATCATCATTAGATCTTAATGCAATGGATTTCTTACCTCTTGGATCTTCGTCTTCATTAATTCGCTCCACTTCGTAAGATTGAAGAGTTCCAATCGGCTCATCTACGAGATAATGGCATAATTCTTTGCGTCTCTCGTATTGAAGTCTTTATATGATTCCAATCCTTGGAGAGTCCTCTCAAGAACTTGTTCACCTTCATAGGATCGGTAATTTTCTGTCCTTGATTATCAAGTCCATTGACAATATCTCGTAAACGGCTAAACATGTCGGTTATAGATTCTCCTGGTTTCATTTTGAAGGCTTCGTATTGACCAAGAAGAATATTAATTCTCGGTTTCCTTCACTCGGTCTGTCCCTTCATAGGTGATATGTAATCTATCCCGGACTTTTTTTGTGACACAAGAAGATATTCTCATTATATTCGGTTGGTGACAAAGCACAATATAAAGAATAAATTGCTTTTGCATCGAGTGCTTGTCTCTTGTTTATCTCATCTTGAGACATTCCGCCGGTCTCAACAGTTTCTTTCCCTCTTTCGGATACGATGCGATAATAGGAGTGATTCCTCTCTCCACAACATCCCATTCCGAGGATCCTTAGATCGTAGGAAAGCTTTCATCTTGTTCTTCCGGATGTTATAATCCTTTCCATCGAAGTAGGGTGGTGCAGGTATTGCTTTGACCTTCCACCAGCCCCGATGCTAGCATACTAGCCATGGATCTTTTACTCGAAGTAAAACACTTCAAATAAAGTAAGAACACAGGCTCGATACCAATTGATATAGCTAGTACGATTACCTAGAGGGGGTGAATAGGTATAAAAGATTTTTCTTTTGATAATTACACACTATTTAGATAAATAAACGATTTGCAGCAATTAAGAAAAACAATCGTAAGACTCGAGTAAGGGAAAGCGAGAATTAGACACGAGGTTTATAGTGGTTCGGCTTGTGTCAAGCCTACGTCCACTCTTTCGCACCGATGCCAATTGGGGTGGATTCCACTATGAACAAAGAGATGTTACGGTGATGATCTTTCTTGACTTCTTGGTGTAGACGATCTTCCACACTCTCAAGGTGTCACTAGAAATGAACACTCTCTCGTGTTTACAATTTCGCTCAAAATGGTCTCGACTAATAATCAAGGATCTTCGACTGAATTTTTCTATCAATCACACTCTTTAAAACCACTTGAATATCTTCATTTTATACTCCTTTATGCCATCATAGCCGTTGGCACTTACCAAAGGAATTCCTCCAATCTACCCGTTGGACGGAATCAATTACGAAGATCATTCGAGCTATTTAAGGAGTCTCGGCGATAGCCCATCAATCTGTTCGCCCATACAATCGGGATCTTGGTTTCCAAGAATAGAACATTCCAAGAATACTTCGACAACCATCGGATCTTTAATCGATCTAGATAAGAACAAACAAAGACTCCGAGATGTTTATCCAACCAAGGGATCTTTTCCGAGAGGATAGGATCGAATCCTCAACCATAAGCTTCGGCTCTGGATTTCCTTTGCTACTGGAATAGAAAGACTGTCAGTGAGAATAGTCTTGAGTCTAGAGTCTTGAGTCTTGAGTCTTGAGTCTTGAGTCTTGAGATAATAAGGTCTTGAGACTTTAATCTTCGGTCTCCGAATATCCAGACTTAGACTGATAGAAACGTTTTGTCAGCTTCAAAAGATTCTGGAAAGATTTCTCCAACAATCTCTACTTGCCTTTTTGGTGTTGGATAGTTTTGGCTCTTTGATATTGCCAGTAAACTCATTTAATCATTCTTAAAATATTAATCATCAAAAATTGCTTTCATAGACAAGAAATTAGATAAAAGATCACCAATTATAGATTTCAAAAGCATTATATGATGTTTTTTGTCTTCTAATTTTCTTATTATTTTGCAATAACCATAATTAATGCATAAACTTAATGTTTTATATGAGAGTAGTACTTATCAACGATTCGAGTCAATTATTTCACTAATAAGTTGCGGAGAAATTAATGTCAGATTATTCAATCATAACTGTGCAAAAAAAAAAAAAAAAAAAACTAATTAGATTCTGCCACGTGTTGCCACATGGGAAAATGAATGATGAACATGGGATAGTTAGTTCGCAGTATATATGTTTGATATTATGATGATCAATCTCCTATGAATTTGTTCTTGACCTCTTGAGTGAAGATACTCGGAATGCTTGTTTTGTCTCTTTCTTTAATAATTTTGTTAGAATGTTTATGCTATTTAATTCAGAGCTAATCTATCCACTTGAAGATTAAGTAGTAACTCGGTATCCCATTTATTTGCTGCTTTGCCGGTGCATGGGTATACAGTGGGCTTGACTAGCTTTGTATTCTGAGCCACCAATGGGCTTCAGAAGTTGACAATGCATTTTTAGTACCACTGCGAATCGTCAGCACGCGGGATTGACGTCTTTTTATTATCATGATTCTTTCAAATTAAATTACAACACATATTGCTTGACAAATACTTTTATATTATGTCAGGAAGTAACTTTAATATGAGCAAACATACTGTTTCACTAAAAAGTGCAACTTATGGACAGAAAGAGTTACTATATGATCTTGAAGCATATTACTTTAGATTAATAAATAATACAACAGCATACAGATTATCATAGACTGATTAAAAAAATGTGTCCCGCATTTATGGATTTTTCATTCTAAAAGTAGAAAATAGAACTCCTTTTCATTCCAAATGTAAAACAATAGTAGTATTATAATTGAAATAAATAGCTAACATTAAAGATAGTACTACATGAAGTACATAAAATTATCCAAAAAGAGTAGATTATTGTAATTAAAGGGAATGTAACCTGAAGGATTACGTTCACCAAAATAATGACATTTATCCAGGTAAATAAATAAACCTTAGCGCGGGCTTACCCATAGGATGACTCCTACTTACGATTAGTCTGCCTTAAAGTGAGAAACAGAAACGGAACTTGATATGGAATTTTTTTGGTCGAACTTGATATGGAATTAGAATAGCTAGATTTTACTTCTTCTTTTTTCCTTTACTTGGCAAGGTCTGGAATAATTAGTGTAGAGTGATGATAAATTCTAAAGAAATTAATTTAATAAATTAATCTAATAATTAAACCATTAAGGTTATGTGGATAATGCATAAGGTGCTATATATAAATAATGTCGAACTCAGCCCCATTCTGAGTTCGACATTTCAGGTTTTCTGATAAAGCGTCAGACTCTGCGTCTGTGGGTGAAACCGAGACTGATGGCACCTCCTCCATTGATGATTTTCAGTCAGAGCCGAGCAATGCTGAACGTTTTGAGGCCACGGGAAATAGGTGGCAAATGACAGACGGAAGGATTGGGTGCTATGACAGTGTCGATGGCGGGAAAATCGCGAGTATGGAAAACAGGGAGAAATACAAGGATGAGATTGGAGAACCTGCCAACCCAAGTGACGTTGTTGGGTCAAGTTGCCAAACATGCGAAGGAGTTGAACACTACGAGAGATCCTGCAAAGCTAAAACTGAAGTTGAGGATCAAGGAGACTTTTCTTCTGTAAGTACTGAAGATTTGCATTATCTTAATTGTGCATTCCTTAAAACTTACGTTGAATTTCAACGTGGTCCAGGTGAAAAGGGACAGGACTGTGGAGACTGACCTAGTACCTGCGAAAACAGGCAAAGGAAGTTTGACAGGATGTGCTTCAAACCCAAGAAGGGATCCTGCAGAAAGAGGCAGGGGAAAGGATATAGCTTCAAGTTCAAGAAACGACAAAGGTTTGAGATTAGTTAGAGGCGCAGCTTCTACTTTAGGGAAGGGCACGACATCAAACTTAGGAAAGGACATAGATTCAAGTTCACGAAGTAGCGCCACCTCGAGTTCAGGAAGGGCCAAAGGTTCAAGGGGCGCAACTTTGAGTTCAGGAAGGGGCGTGACTTTGGGTTTAGGATTGGGTAGGGGTTCAAGTTCAAGAATGGACACATCTAAGACGGGCATAACTTCTAGTTCACGAAGCAACGCGACTTTGAGTACAAGAAGTGGCAGAGGTTCAACTTCAGGAAAGGGCACAATTGTGCGTTCAGGAAGGAACACAACTTTGAATTTAGGAAGGGGCACGACTAAAATGGTATCGAGTTTAAGAGCAGGGATACAGAAAGGTTCAAGTTCGGCCAAGGCTGAGCCTCAAACATCGAGGTCACGAGAAGAACAATAAGGCAAGAATGAAGAAGCAAAGAAGCAAGCGGAAGATCTAAGGTAATGTAACATATTTAGTAGGCACGCACGTTCTTCATTCTTCGTGTGTGCTCACCCCTAGGCAACGCAAGATTACAAACTCTACCTTTTAGAGGAGACTTGAGACCAATATGTCACAGTAGAAATCTATTTTTATTTGAATTTTCCTACATTTCTCTTAAGGAGGACCAAAACCAACAAGTGGTTACAGGACACAGATCATCTGTTTCCATCCATGAGCCGATCTGCTGTCTCCGTTCTGTTATAGGTGTTTCCGGTTTTTCTTTTCTGACTTCTTCCCTGGTTTTATTTCCATTCCGTTAAGTAGCAGGTTTAATCCATTCTTCTTTCTTGCCACTCAACATTATACGGTGATGTTGCGGTGTTCTCTCCTAGTTTTAATCCAACCACAGGAGGATGATTGATCTTTGGGGTTTTCAATGGGCCATAATCTAAATTGTTCAAATAATTCTCTATGTCATTTATACTTCCTAGTTTTACTCTATGTATACTTTCAGATTTACTTTCTTTTTGTTATTTCTACGTATCATTCTTCCCGGCAAACCTTTCTTTCTCTTGGAGTGTGTATTTCTGCAAACTATTTTCTTTAGTTTTGATTTTCTTCTGACAGAAAATCTTCTTTTAAGGTTTTGTGGTCTATTAATTTAAAGAAAGTGTTAATAAGTTTATTTGGAAATCTGAAAACATGAGAGACGTTGGCCCGGAGGTACCCTAGTCAAAGTGTTAGTATGAATATAGACGCTTTTTCTAGCAATGCAGGACCAATCCTATAAGTAGGGCGTATTAGTTATTCTTTTGTTTTTCTAATTCCATTGCAATTTTTTTCCCAAGCTCTTTTTACTAGGATAAGGGACCGTGATGATTTAGAAGTTACTTTATATGAAATTCTTTTTGGACTTATTTCTTCATTTAATTCTTCAACGTTCACTTTCATCGATCTACTTTTGTAAACTTAATTTCTATTTTTTCATCATTATATTTACTAGAAAAATACCATAAAAAACCTTAGAATATGTCCACAGTAACATCAACACTTTCAAAACTTTGTTGGCGCCCCACAGATCCCAAACCCTCACGGATCTGTCCAAGACTGCCCATGAAAATACTGGGGCTTACTTCGACACAACGGAATGGAACCAGAGCTGATGTGGCTCGTGGTAGGTTAAATGAAAATGAACGATGTTGTGGCGGCTGATGTGGGCTACAATGGCGCCGTTTTGCTCTCTCTCGATTGCTCATATCGATTTGGGACTAAATTCTAGGGGTGTTGGTTCGTGTTTGCTCTCTCTTGGTTCCTTGCCAGATCCGTGGATGTTTAACCAAGATTTATCCAAATGAGAGTCTACACTGTTCCAAATCCATGGTTGTTTCTACAGTCGGTGTTTTTCTGATTCTGAGTTTTGCCCTCTTTTATGGTGTTTTTATTACTCTTTGGTTATGCCATTACCACATCTTGTGCATTTTTCCCTCTTCAAGACTGCGTTTCTTTCTCCTGCAACTTGCAGTTCTCTGTCTTACATGCTTATTGGAAGAGATGGATCATATTTTGCATCATTCAATTTCGTTAGATCTTTAATTTTCATATATCTCGGGTGCATCTAAATCTTGCTAGTATTCTGTAATTTGTTAGGATTATACACCAATGGTATTTGATAATTCACTGCAAGTGTAGTAGTCGAAGGTGGCGATGTGAACTTGGACTGTGATACTGCTGGGATGAACTTGGTGCTCTCATCGTTGTTAGAGCTCTAAAAGGCCACTGTTCTTGTTGTTGCGCTGCATATGCTTTTGAATGCCAGGGCAAGAAGATAACAATAGATTAAGACCCGAGCTATAGAGGAGCAGATGTGTTTCGATAATCTGCACTATTGACAAACCTTGGCTTTCTCTTTAGTTATTTGAGCTAGTTACGAGTATACTCAAAAAGATTTCACTTCCAAATTTGTGTTCCATAATTTAGTTTCCGATGATCTTATGTTGGCTAGTGGAAGGAGGTCTATCGTTGGAGGTGATGGTTTGTCAATAATCTGCTATAGATTTGGGATTGATAAGATAGTCCATTGTCGTTTAAAATAGTTGCTTTTATTCGCCAGTTGAATGTAGGACCAGCTCACTATTATTTGTCGTTCATCATGGGTCCCGTGCATTGTTGAATTTGAATCTGTCGTGCTGTGTTTGAAGGCCTCTATTTCACAAAATTTCTAGCGTTTCCAATAAATCAACCTGCTTCCTTATGTGTTATGCTATGCATTGTCGAATTGAATTTTCCATCAAGGATGCACTAGTGGAACTTGAGTTGCTTGCTCGTATTGGACAGGTTGATGATTGCGGTTTTTCAAACACATTGATCCTAAGTATGACAGAGAAATGATTTTTGGATTGATCAATGAAAAGAGACCATTGGAAATTATGGAAGTCAGTTGGAAGTAGAGAAACTCCACATTCTCAAAACGCAGCTAGAAAGGAGTAAGTAACAGAACAAGATACAAGTAGACGTATCTCAACTAGGAGCAAAATAAAAGATCTATTTTAAAGGCATAACAGTATTAGAAGAATTGATGTGTATAATGCTGACGTTGAAGTTAGACACAAAAACACGACTTACGTTGCCTTAGATTGGCAACAATGTTGGATTGGGGATGGTCGTGTTGTTTGTCTGTCTCTTTTGCTTTTGGGTAGCGTAAGTGGAGTGTATATGCTAGGCAAGAATAATGTTATGATGCCAAAAAAGTGAAGATGTATTCAACTGTATTAGCAAATCCAAGTTCAACCGTCTTGAATGTACTTAGTGAATCCATGTTCTACTGTGTTTAATTGTCTGCAATGAAAGATGTCTTGTTTGTATACTGCACACTTATTTCAGATTCCTGTGGTAATACTATCGTGTTATGATGTCGCACAGGCTGAGAAGATAAAGGACTCAAGTTCTTAAACTTTTAATAAATAAGGTGTTTGTGATTGGAAGGGGAGGGATTTGCTTGGAGATGAAGAAAAAAGGAAACAGAACAACCCTTCATCTATAAACAGAACAACCATCACCAATTATATGCTTCAAATGAGATCTAAAAACCTCTTCATTTAGAACATAGATGATTGCTATAGTAAAAAACAACTGGACAAGTTGGTATATGGTTCAGAAAACAAAAGAAAACAAAAAAAGGGGAAATTACAATCAACTTAAGCAATTACAAAGAGAAAAACTAACTGGACATTAACTACCAAGTTGGTATATGGTTCAACAGACAGAAAGAAGAGACTCTAATGATCACAGCACATCCATCACAGCCATTTGTCGCTGTTCCATTAGTCTTTGCAGTGGCTGTTATGGAGTCCTTCCTTCTTATGTCTTTGCAACATAGAGATTAAAAGAAGAAAGAAAAAAGATTAACAATGTTGTTGCCATTTTTGACCCTATCACGTTCGTCCTCTCTCAAACTAGCTCTTCAAAGCGTCAAATCGGCCTTTCAGAGCAACAGATCAAGATGATTTCTACCATACCCTCACTAATGCACCATATGTCTGCCTCAAAGAGTCAGCAGTTTCTTCGCAGTTCGCGAGAACACTTTAACTGTTCTTTAGCGAGTTTGGGTTTCCGATCAAGAACCACGTCGAGAATTTCATGTGTCCGGGCATTACTGCTATCTATAGATGAGTCTCGCTATAATAAGATTAAGAGCCCCACCAGGAATCGATCGAGAACCAGTGGATCATCTCTTAGCAAGGACAGCAAGGAAGCTGCGTGTCCTTTTCCTATTTGTGAAGTCTCCTCTCCATTTTCGATCTGGAGACAGACCTAGGCCTCAGCATGGGACTTATATATCCTGCTAGAGATGGCCATGAAAGTCATCTTCTGATTCCGAAATTAATTATTAGCACCCTTCATAAAATTTCTTATTCAGTTGACAGTGGAAATCGATTAAGTTTGTGAAACACTGCAAGTCATTGATTAATGAGTTGCCGGTAGTTAGTCCGTGATTCTTGGAGCTGCATGAGTTAAGTAATCTTCTTTTAAATTCTGCACCAGCCCTTCATAGAAGCATGAGGCTCGAATATGAAATAATTCGCTTGGTACATTCATAATAGAGGCGGAATTTGCCATCTGAGGAAGTCAACCAATACTTGGACTAAATTATCTGCGGAAGCTATGCATAGTCTCTGTTTAGATAAATTACCAAAAACACATACTGCTGATATGATGAAACAAAGCCTTTGGGTTTTCTTCATAAGTCGCAGCTTAAATCTCGTTGCACTCTAACACTCAACTTCACAGCTCCCTTTTGGCTATTGCTGTCGTATCTTTGTACTTCAACCAGCGTATCATATGGATGACTACAGCAATTTGGAAGACCATTGGCCTGGAAAAGTTGCATCGCTGTCTCAAGTTGCTGTGTGGTCAAAACCAGATGCATAAAGATATGTGAAGGCCGTATAACTTGCTCCCATGCAAGTTCCCATAGATTGGCCTAAAACCCAGATAGACCTTGTCTCAGAGAGGGAATACGTAATGTGGACAATAGTTGTTCAGTCAAGTCTCCAAACTTATCAGTTAATCTTCCCAAGGCCCTTTTGAGTGTTGTAATTTTCCTTTCTTCTTATTTATTTATTTTTTTTTTGGGGGGGTGGGCGCGGGCGCGGCGCGGGGCGATGTGGGAAGCAAAATGGAAGTTGAGTTCTCGGGAGCTCCTCATGTGGGATTGGATTCCAAGCTTGGGCTTGCATAGTATAAAACCCGCCAGGCCCCAGTGGTTTGTTGAAGCATGTTATACACTCGGGATACATTTAGTTCAGGTGCCCTTTTTGATTCGTTTAGAAAGTCGATTTTTAAATCGTAGATTTTTATTTTGTGAGTGTTTCTTAAAGCAAAAATAATATTTGATCTGACCGAAACATAAATGTTCATTAAACATAGATATTACGGACTTGGTTGTTTGATGTAAGTTCCCTAGAAGACTTGTTTGTTTTGTCTCCTTGTGAAGATGATTGTTTGTGGTGCCTCATGTCATGCACCCCATGTGTTAATTTCTCTGTGTCTTACAGGGTGGGAGAATATAGTTTTTTGAAGATGGGCAATTCTGATGCCGCGAAAATTGTTGATGTTGTCTAGAAACTAGCTTGGGCAACAAACTGATGCTCGAGCATGTGAGGCATATTCCGAACATTCGGATGATCTTGATTTCTACTGGAAATTTATATGATGACAGTACGGAAAGTCGGCTCAAGGATGGGACTTTGGAAGATAGTTAAAAGGGTGTCTCGTGCTAACAAGGAGGAGGAAGTGTCGTAACTCTTTGCCACGCACAAGGCAAGGCGTGCAAGGACCAAATTCATATCGTGGGAGAAGAAGCCACACCTGATCTATGGCATATGACACAATGTATGCAAATGTTGCTTTGATAAAACAAAAAATCCAGAAACTTCAATGACTGAATTTTTTTTATAAGGAGCCGTTTTATATATTTCTATGTACATTTTTCTTAAGTGATTGTAATGTCGGGTGTTACACAACTTAAAAGTTAGGTCTGAGTGCTAATTTTGTGCGTACGTGGTCACCTTAGTCATCCATTCGAATGCTGTTAAATTGCTAGTTTATCATAGAATGTGGCACTTACAGGCATACTTATCTAGTAGTCAGGGTTCGTGAAGATCCGATTATCAGGAGCATTGGAATCATTGGAGAGCCTACATATTGACACCCGTCAATCTCTAGAGAGATTTGGATATCTCCTGGAACATCTAGGCTATAATAATGCAAAAGATATCGAGTTACATGATGGATCACAATCTTCAAGTGAGTTGGAAAATTACGTGGGACTAATATCCCTTAGGAAGCGAAGATGTTTCGCTGTTTTAAGTTACCCGAACGTACTTGAAATTCTAAGTTGTGGGTGCTTTGGAATCGCCAAAAGAATTTTATATTTACGACTGCAGATTTCTAGGAAGATTAGGTGAGTTATCAAACTTGAAGATCCTGAAGTATTTTCATATCTAAGAGGGTGATGAACTGATTCATGTTGAGGGCCTTGATGAATTAAGGATTTCCGAAATTGCTGACGGCCAAATTGTGCATGTCATTGAGAAGGTTGATCAATGTGTCCCCCACAAACAATGCCCGACCATTGCTTTACCATTTCGTTTTTTTTTTTTTTTCAGATTTTGCCTCGATCGGAGCCTTCTCTCTCCCGTTCGGCCGTCAATTCCGCTTAGGCTTGACTGCTCGACCCACTTCTCCATTTCTTTTTAGTATTCCGGCCAGTTTAAGACGGGCATAGCTCATGTTTTTGGCCGGTCCACAAGAGGTTCGCAGCAATCTTGCCTGAGTGGACGTTTCGCAGGGACATGTTATTCTCAAAGAAAAATGTCTCTAGTATCCAAGTGATGGAAAAAAGCAAAAAAAAAAAATGCAGCAGTAAAGAACAAGAATCACAGACCATGGGTCAAATTCATTCATTTTAGGCAGATTCGATATCTAATTTTCTTGTTTAATGATTGAGTAGATATGCACATTCTTCATTCTTCATGTGTTTCCATGCCACAGGCAATGCAAGGTTATAAACTCTACTTCTCAAAGAAGACTTCAGGCGCATATGTCAAGGTAAAATTCTATTTTCCTTGAATATTTTCGTACATTTTTCTAAAGGAGACTCAAAACCAGCAAGTGATTTTGGAATGCAGATCAACCGTCTCCTTCCATAGGCCAATTTGTTGTGTCCAAGAAAGAAGACCGCTCGCACGCGTCTTCAGAGTTTTCTATGGGCGCCTCTTCATTATGAAATACAAGTGGTGGCCTCTTCTATTCATTTAGTTTTTTCAGTGGAAAACGCATGTAACGGTGACTTTGAAATATGGGAAACCATCATTTGCTCTTGAATTTCATTTCTTGATCACCTCTAATCAAATTGAATTTCTTATTTCAGCATATGACGTTAAAAGCATAATATTTTCGATTAATGATCCAACATGCACTAAAAATTGAGTTTCAATAACCACAGCACCAAGTCCAATAAGAAAACTAACAAAAAAATTGATATTCGATCATATGAATACCAAATTACTAAGCACACTACTTTACCAAAAAAAAAAAATTACTAAGCACACTAGAGAGTCATTATGTGCCTGAAAAACTCAGTAAAAGACAACCATTGTACGAATAAATCTTATCAGACCTGCTCTTGCTTCAGCAAATTTATAGTGAAAATTGTAGGCATCTTACTCACACTCGAACACCATGCCTACTATTGATATGACCTAGAAATCTGGAAGGGTTAACATTAGCCCAGTTGAATCGCATTTCGAAAACATATAAAATGAGAGACAAATCAAGAAATTATGCTCCAACATACTTGAACAAATGAATAGAAATTTAAACGGAAATACAATATTGGAAACTTGCGAGAAAATAGAAATATTGACGGATTATTTAATGAATAAAAATTAAGTTACGCATAGCAATTTCACATATCAAAACATGACTTCTTATGGCAATCAAAACCAAGTTAACATACCATGCATCATGATGCAGTAGGCATACGACCACACAAGCCCTATTATCTAGTCCAGCCAAGTGTCACGGGCCGAAACATGGACAACCCGAGAGGTTCCCTAAAGTCGACCCCAACTCGCCCGTGGACCTCCTGCTCTCCCTTGGATTCCCACCAAGCCTTCTCTCTGAATTGCAAGGACGGGCAAACCTGTCATTAGGCTAGACTACAGAAGTCTGTTCCATTATTTATGTTGGTAGACGGCAGTTGGCACTTATGCCGGTAGTTGGGGCGGTATGATCTCGTCCGCCGATAGAATACTAGATCAATAGATGTAAACCGAGGCCCTCAACTATAAAAGGGGTGTCCTCCTTCACTTGTAAATCATCCACTACTTCCGCAATACAAAGCAAGTCTTCTTTCCAGAGCTCCTCTCTCTAGATTCTTTCTCTCTCTACGATCCGGGTAAGGCGAGCGAGTGAGCGTTCGACTGTGCAAGGCTTGGCTTAGGTGCTTCGGCAATCCATTCCGATCCTAAAGTGCCCAAGTCGCCGCGCGGTCACGATCCTGATCGATCGGCCCGTGACAAGTGGTATCAGAGCCAAAGAGAGATTCGTTTCCAAGAGATTGAAAAGCACCAACTGTTCGAGAGAATGTCAAGCCATGTTGCGGCTATAGTTGGAGAGAATGCGCCTGGCATAGACACGCGTAGCAAAGCAAAGAAAAGAGATCACTCGGTGGATGCTGCGGCCACGTTCGATGAGAAGATCGGGAAGGTCCGGAGTGCTGTGTTCGAACTCATGGAAGGTCTTGACGACGTGCGAGACCGGATCACGGAGGTCGAGGGCTCAATCCGTGAAGACTTCACGACCGGCATCAGCCAAGCCACGGCTCCATTGTTTGACAAGGATGAAGCTCTCGAAGCATTGATCGATGGTTTGAACGAGCGCGTCCAAATAATTGAGGAGGTAAGCCCGTGTAGGGACGAGGTTGAAGCTGATATAGCTAGTACGATTACCTAGAGGGGGGTGAATAGGTATAAAAGATTTTTCTTTTGATAATTACACACTACTTAGATAGATAAACGATTTGCAGCAATTAAAAAACAATCATAAGACTCGAGTAAGGGAAAGAGAGAATTAGACACGCGGTTTATAGTGGTTCGGCTTGTTTCAAGCCTACGTCCACTCTTTCGCACCGATGCCAATTGGCTGGATTCCACTATGAACAAAGAGATGTTACAGTGATGATCTTCCTTGACTTCTTGGTGTAGACGATCTTCCACACTCTCAAGGTGTCACTAGAAATGAACACTCTCTGTGTATACAATTTCGCTCAAATAGTATCGACTAATAATCAAGGATCTTCAGACTCTGGAATTTTTCTATCGATCACACACTTTAAAACAACTTGAATGTCTTCCTTTTATACTCCTTTATGCCATCATAGCCGTTGGCACTTACCAAAGGAATTCCTCCAATCTTCCCGTTGGACGGAATCAATCACGAAGATCATTTGAGCTATTTAAGGAACATGGCGATAGCCCATCAATCCTGTTCGCCCATACAATCAGGATCTTGGTTTCCAAGAATAGAACTTTCCAAGAATACTTCGACAACCATCGGATCTTCAATCGATCTAGATAAGACCAAACAAAGAGTCCGAGATGTTTATCCAACCAAGGGATCTTTTCCAGAGGATAGGATCGAATCCTCAACCATAAGCTTCGGCTCTGGATTTCCTTTACTACTGGATTAGAAAGACTGTCAGTGAGAATAATCTTGAGTCTTGAGTCTTGAGTCTTGAAATAATAAAGTCTTGAGACTTTATTCTTCGGTCTCCGAATATCTAGACTTTAGACTGATAGAAACGTTTTGTCAGCTTCAAAAGATTCTGGAAAGATTTCTCCAACAATCTCCCCCTTTTTGATGGTGACAAAACTTCCTTGTAGATTTGAACAACTTTGACCTGCAAAAACATTTCTCAAGCAATATGGCTAACTCATAAAGATTAATAAAACAACCACATTCTGCATCCACAAAGAAATTGGTTAGTCTTTCATGAGTAATACCATAAAACAACACTTGATATGAACGCAACCAAAGCATTTAAATCCACAGTCAAGAGTACTCAAGTCAAACTAAAAAAATATAGCCACAAATAGCCATAAATTCAAAGACTAAAAGATAGAATGATGAAAGATGATGAAGTTGATTGTTCAAATTGATTCTCCCCTTTTTGTCATCATGAAAAAGTGAGAAAGGGATCGGGTCCGCTTGGGAATGCGAACGATTTGGAAATCTCCCATAGATCGAACCAAGCCTTCTAGCCTCTTCAAGTCTTCCCTTAGATTAGCTACCTCCTCTCCTTTTGCATTGGCTTGAAGTTGTAGAGCAAGGTCTTTCATTCTCGTCCTCCCGGGGTAACCAAAGACGCTTTGCCGGCATTCTTGATGGATTGAATTTCACGATCTAGAGCATATATCTGTCCTCGCATTTCCATAAGTATATCAATAATACGACGAAAATCTCTTTGAGCTATCCGTCCGTGTACTTGCATCGGCTTTTTCGATGGAGTGAATGCAGACGTTGGTGCTTCTGTGTAATCTTGCAGATTTGGGGTCGACGTATCTTGACCTTCTTCAGGCAATTTAGAAACCTGAACTTCTTCTGGGTCTGCTGGAGATGATCTTGGACCTTCACTATTGGCAGCATGTGGTGAAGACCTTTCTTGCTCGCCAACTCCCCTGTCTCTAGGACATCACAAGGGGAAGAGTGATGATCATGTTCTTGATTTTCCTTGTCTCAGTCATTCACGCACGTTTCTTTCTCTCCTTCTTTCTCCTTTTCTCCTTCTTTCTCCTTCTCTCTCTGCTAATCTTCTTCTCTGATCTTTCCTTGCTCCTCTTCCTCTCTCTGTCTCTGTTGAAGTTCTATTGATCGAGACACAGAACGTCTAGTTCTCGTTAAAGCAACGATTGTGGGATCCTCATCTTCTTCATCTTCATCCTCTAAGATGAGAGTCCTTTTCTTCTTCTTCGATGGGGCTCCAATGACTTCTTTTCCTTTTCTTTTTGAAGCGGATGGGGTGGAGTCTTCACTCTGAACTTCTCCATTGCCTTGGAAAGCTCTTGTAGACGCATCTTCGTCAGCATCTTCAAACCTACCACCATCTTATCGCACGGTCGAACACAAAGTGAATGAGGTGGTTCAATACTCATGTGTCTAAAGATCTTGGTCACTGGACTGAAATAAGGCAATTGTCCCTTGTCTTTTGACACTTTGCTTCCGTACATATGGAAAAGAATCGTGTGCGGGAGAGAGAACTTCCGTCCGAGTTGATTGCATACATCAACTTTGCTTGAAATAAGACACGAAGTCTTTGATGTAGACTTTGGTCCGAGACAGTTGATTACGATCTTATGAAGCACAATGTTGATTGCATTCATCCTGGAATAGGTAATTCTCTTGTCTCGCGTCCCTATCCTTGACAAGATCCGTGTAGTACGTGCGGTGAGACTTTGATTGCGATAACGCCCTCGTTCAACTCCAACAATGTCTCGCCAACATATTCACATCTACCACGTAGACTTTGTCTCGAACACCGAACGAAATTCTATTCGCATCCAAAAGCTCGATTTGAATAAAAATAAGCGGTTAAATGTGCGTACCCGTCCGTAGAGTCAGAGCAAAATTTCTCAAGTTGAAGCAAGTTCAACTTCTCTCTCAAGTTCATGTTGATGGCGTCTAGAAAGTCAAAATCAACACTTCGAGGGTTTATCACCCCTCTTTTCAACGGTTTGCCATATACTTTCTCCTGTTCCTCGGATTTAAACAAATCCAATCGATTTCCTTTCGTCTTCGCTGCCACACCCATTCTCGATTGAAACTCAAGGAACATTCTATCATCATCGTTCCTTTCAATTAAATTTTGTCCAGGTACACGAGGATCACTTGGAATATTTGCAAGTGCATCATCTGCTTTTCCTCTCGGAGCAATTCCTAACTCCTCCATTCTCCGCAGAAAAAGATATTCATTTCCATAGTTCTTATCCTTAAGGAAATCGTCTATGTAATTCAATGGTGTACCGGTGATTTTCAACGCACGATAAAGCTTGTAGATATAGGAGGGTTTTGGACTCTTACAGGGTCGGCTTCCTCGATTATCTCTTCTTCAAGATGATGACTTTCACCATGTGGGGTAGGAGGCGATGAATGACGTGGATGAGGACGAATCGGACTTTGTTGCCGACTTGAAAAGTCTTCCTCCTCGTAAGATCGAAGTGTATTGGTCCCTTCTCCATTCTTTGTGGTCCCCCGCTTGCTATTCTCGATGATTTCCTCGAAGAAGACATTCTTCTTTGTCGATTTGAGAGATTCCTTCGCTTGCTTCCCAAAGAAAAATGACCACTTTCTCGACGATGAACAAGAGATTGAAACGGGTTCGGGAGAAGAGTACTTTTTAGGGTTTTGACGATTGAGGAAAAAGCCGTATATATATATTTAACTCACTTTTTGAAAAAGGAAGTTCAATCGACACGGGGAAAGTGTACGAACATTTCTTTTCAAAATCAATAATCGCCAAAATTAATCTTTTTGAAAAGACAAGTTTTTTTTTTTTTTACACGATAATAACCGAACAACAAAATCGTACCTTTTCGAGTTCGAATAAAATAGCCAATTACAGTCTATCGCCATGAATGTCTGAGTCTGAAGATCTCGAGACTGAGAGATTAGAGTCTAAGGACTATTGAGTCTTTAGACTTTAACTTCTTCAAGCTTCAAAATGTTGAGTTTTGAAAGGATAGCGTCGAATTGATTTTTCTCCAAAGGCTTTGTGAAAATATCCGCTAGTTGACTTTTTGAATCAACAAATTGAATCGAGATTTCTCCGTTTTGAATATGATCTCTAATGAAGTGGTGTCGAATCTCAATATGCTTTGCTCTTGAATGAAGAATTGGATTTTTGGTAAGATTGATCGCGCCGGTGTTGTCACATCCGATTTCGTGCATGAGTCTTCAATGCCAAAGTCTTGTAGCTGTTGTTTGATCCATAGAATTTGCGAACAGAACTTCCAAGAGCTACATACTCGCTTCGTTGTTGAAAGAGCCACGGTACTTTGTTTCCTTGAAAACCAAAATACTTTTCTATTTCCAAGCAACCGACAAGTTCCGTAGTGCTCTTTCTATCGACTCTGCAACCGGCCAGATCTGCATCTGAGTACCCTAGAAGATCAAAGTCTCCTTTCTTTGGATACCAAAGACCGATGCTTGAAGATGAGGCAATGTATTTGATAATTCGTTTCACGGCACTAAGATGTGATTCTCTAGGATCTGATTGAAACCTAGCACAGACACAAACACTTAACAAAATATCGGTCTAGAAGCGGTAAGATAAAGAAGTGAACCAATCATGCTTCGTATAGCTTTTGATCTACTTTCTTCCCTTCTTCATCCTTGTCTATCTTCCGAGAACATGACATTGGTATGTCCGTCTTTTTGCATTTTCTAATCCAAATCTTTTGACAAGATCATTTGCATATTTTTCTTGATGAATAAAAGTTCCTTCCTTCATTTGCTTCACTTGGAGTCCAAGAAAGAATGTTAATTCTCCCATCATACTCATTTCAAACTCATCCCGCATAGACTTAGAAAATTTCTTGCATAGGCTTTCATTAGGAGATCCAAATATAATATCGTCTACATATATTTGAACAAGTAAAAAGCTTTTGATTTCCTTTTTGATAAATAAGGTAGTATCTACTTTATCTTTGACAAAACCGTTCTGTATTAGAAACTTACTTAGCCTATCATACCAAGCTCGAGGTGCTTGCTTTAAACCATACAAGGCCTTTTTCAGCCTAAAGACTGAATCGGCTTCTTTGGGTCTTCAAATCCGGTGGTTGTTCCACATAAACTTCCTCATGGATGAATCCATTTAGAAATGCACTCTTAACGTCCATTTGGAATAACCTGAAATTTTTATAGCAAGCAAACGCAAGTAATAGACGAATAGCTTCTAACCTTGCTACTGGTGCATAGGTCTCATCATAGTCTATTCCTTCCTCTTGCGTGTATCCTTTGGCCACGAGTCCGGCTTTGTTCCGTACGACTTTTCCATCCTCGTTCATCTTGTTTCGAATACCCATTTGGTTCCAATAATGCTTTTACCTTTTGGTTTAGATGTCGATCCTGACATCATTGATGTTAAACCTGTTCGAGTTCTTCTTGCATAGCTTCAATCCAAATTTCATCGATAAAGCTTCTTCTATGCTTTTTGGTTGAATTTCGAGAGATTAGAGCCACGGCACTAGATTCTTCACGTCTTTTTGATCTCGGTGCGGATTCCTTCATTGATTTCACCGATAATGAGATCTTCGGGATGACTGGATTTGTGCTTCCAAGCATTCTTGGTTGATTTTCCTGGTTGATGATTTCTTTCTTTATTTGAATCTTCAAGAACATCTTGATGTTGGACTTCCGAGATCGAGATGCTTCTTGAGTTGTAAATCTTGAAAGATGCGGAGTTGGTTCGAGACTCTTCATATTGAGTCTCGACGGATTCAACTTGCGTTGAGTCTTGGAATTTGACATTCATTGATTCCTCCACCGATTGGCTTTTCTTGTTAAAGACTCGTAAGCCTTGCTTGTCGTAGAATATCCAAGGAAAATGCCTTCATCCGATCTTTCTTCAAACTTACCAACTCGATCATTTGCATTTTTCAAAATAAAGCATTTGCAATCGAACACATGAAAATATGAAATAATAGGCTTCTTACCTTTGAATAATTCATAGGGGTTTTCTCTAAAATAGGTCTTAGAAAGACTCTATTGATGATGTAACATGCTTTGTTGAAACAAACTTTCAGCCCAAAATCGAGAAGAAATTTTACTTTCAATTAAAAGAGTTCTAGCCATTTCTTGAAGAGATCTATTCTTTCTTTCCACAACTCCATTTTGTTCGGAGTATATGAAGAGGAAAATACATGATTAAAACCAGATTTATCACAAAACTTTGTAAAGTTTTGGTTTTCAAATTCACTTCCATGATCTGTTCTTATACTTGAAATAGTACATCCTTTTTCATTTTGAACCTTTTTAGCAAACTTTTCAAAGTACGAAAAGGTTTCGACTTATTTGCAAGAAAATATACCCGAGTAAAACGAGTAATCATCCACAATTACTAGACAATATTTCTTACCTCCAATGCTCGGGTTCTTGTTGGTCCAAAGAGATTCATATGCAGCAACCGGAGAACATGATTAGTAGAGATATGTTTTATATGCTTAAATGAATTTCTTACCTGTTTTCCTGCATATATGGTGTGCATGAGTCGACTTTTGATAAGGTAATTTTGGTAGACCTTGAACAAGCTTCTTTGATGAGATTTTGGCTAATTGCTTCATGTTGACATGGCCAAGCTTTCTATGCCATAAGACCGCTTCATCTTGAATTGAGATGAGACATTGCGTTTCATTTGGTCTTACATCAAGAAGGTAGATATTTCCATGCCTTCGACCCATGAAAGACTCGAGTTGAGTCTTTGCTTATTCCGAACATATGCCTTCTTGAAAAGAGATCTTGAACCCAAAGATCACACGTTGGCTAATCTTTGAGAAGATTATAGTTGAGTCCTTCCACTAAAGAAACATTGCTTATTGTGAGATTTCCAATTTTAACAGTTCCAAATCCCACAATGCTTCCTTTGTCTGTTTCCACCAAATGAAACTTTTCCACCATTTACTTGAACAATCTTTATAAAGCAATTTGAGTCTCTGTCATGTGTCTTGAGCATCCGCCGTCAAGATACCATTTTACCTTCTTTTGACAGAGACCTCGTAATCAAAGGAGAGTCTCAAGCTTTCTTTGGTACCCAAATTTTCTTGGGTCCTTTTGTGTTAGTAGGATAAGCATTATTAGGCCATACCCTTTTAACAGGCTTCCAGATCATAGGACACTCTTTTTCAAAGTGATCTTGACTGCTACACTTTGAACACCTTAGAGCATTTCGACCTACGTACTTTACAAAAACCTTTTTGAAATGATTTTTGTACGCTTCTCTCGATGGTCTTTTCTTGATTCTTTCTTTTACTTTCGGAAAATCAATTAAAGGGATTGTTTCGCCGTCATTCCTAAACCAGACTTGTTGAAGTAAGGTCTTTGAACCGAAAGAACTTTCTCGAGTTTTTCGGACCCTATTGAAAATTTCTTTGAAATATTTGACAAGTCGGTTTTCAAGAAAGCATTTTCTTTCGAAAGTTTATCTTCATTCTCTTTAAGAGTAGAAACATTCAAGTTTAGACTTTTCACTTTTTCTTCTAAAATATTTTCCTTTTGTTTTAAAGCTGAGTTTTCCTTTTCGGTTCGGAAATCTTTTTGAGAGAAGTCTTAAGACTGAACATAATTCATCAATATATTTAGAGACTTTGACGGGAATTTTAAAATCACTTACCTCAAATTCACCGTCCGAATCCGATCCAGTCCGAGTCCGATTGTGCCATTAGACACACGATTGGCATATTCCTCATCACTTTCTTCACACTCGTATCGCTCCGTTTTCGGCTTTGAGAGCTTTTCGAGACTTTTTGGTTTTTCCTCTCTTCTTCTTCGAAGAGAGGACGTTGGGTCCGATGTGTCCCTTTTTCTTACATTCGAAGTACTACATCTTTGTTTTGTTCTTCATCAACAAACTTGGTTTGTCTGTTTCGAAAACTTTGTTTTCTTGAGTTGAACCTTCTTCCTTTTCTATTCAGCTTTCAATCTTCTTATCATAAGAGCAAGCTCCTCATCATCCGGATCTTCTTCGTAATCAGTATCATCGAATCATCATTAGATCTTAATGCAATGGATTTCTTACCTCTTGGATCTTCGTCTTCATTGATTCGCTCCACTTCGTAAGATTGAAGAGTTCCAATCGGCTCATCCACGATAATGGCATAATTCTTTGCGTCTCTCGTATTGAAGTCTTTATATGATTCCAATCCTTGGAGAGTCCTCTCAAAGAACTTGTTCACCTTCATAGGATCGTAATTTTCTGTCCTTGATTATCAAGTCCATTGACAATATCTGTAAAACGGCTAAACATGTCAGTTATAGATTCTCCTGGTTTCATTTTGAAGGCTTCGTATTGACCAAGAAGAATATTAATTCTGGTCTCCTTCACTCGGTCTGTCCCTTCATGGGTAATATGTAATCTATCCCGGACTTCTTTTGCATGTGACACAAGAAGATATTCTCGTTATATTCGGTTGGTGACAAAGCACAATATAAAGAATAAATTGCTTTTGCATCGAGTGCTTGTCTCTTGTTTATCTCATCTTGAGACATTCCGCCGGTCTCAACGGTTTCTTTCCCTCTTTCGGATACGATGCAACAAAGTAGGAGTGATTCCTCTCTCCACAACATCCCATTCCAGAGGATCCTTAGATCGTAGGAAAGCTTTTATCTTGTTCTTCCAGATGTTGTAATCCTTTCCATCGAAGTAGGGTGGTCTGGTATTGCTTTGACCTTCCACCAACCCTGATGCTAGCATACTAGCCATGGATCTTTTACTATGAAGTAAAACACTTCAAATAGAGTAAGAACACAGCTCGATACCAATTGATATAGCTAGTACGATTACCTAGAGGGGGTGAATAGGTATAAAAGATTTTTCTTTTGATAATTACACACTACTTAGATAGATAAACGATTTGCAGCAATTAAAAAACAATCGTAAGACCGAGTAAGGGAAAGAGAGAATTAAACACGCGGTTTATAGTGGTTCGGCTTGTTTCAAGCCTACGTCCACTCTTCGCACCGACACCAATTGGCTGGATTCCACTATGAACAAAGAGATGTTACGGTGATGATCTTCCTTGACTTCTTGGTGTAGACGATCTTCCACACTCTCAAGGTGTCACTAGAAATGAACACTCTCTGTATACAATTTCGCTCAAATAGTATCGACTAATAATTAATGATCTTCGACTGGAATTTTTCTATCGATCACACACTTTAAAACAACTTGAATGTCTTCCTTTTATACTCCTTTATGCCATCATAGCCGTTGGCACTTACCAAAGGAATTCCTCCAATCTTCCCGTTGGACGGAATCAATCACGAAGATCATTCGAGCTATTTAAGGAACATGGCGATAGCCCATCAATCCTGTTCGCCCATACAATCAGGATCTTGGTTTCCAAGAATAGAACTTTCCAAGAATACTTCGACAACCATCGATCTTCAATCGATCTAGATAAGACCAAACAAAGAGTCCGAGATGTTTATCCAACCAAGGGATCTTTTCCAGAGGATAGGATCGAATCCTCAACCATAAGCTTCGGCTCTGGATTTCCTTTACTACTGGATTAGAAAGACTGTCAGTGAGAATAATCTTGAGTCTTGAGTCTTGAGTCTTGAGTCTTGAGTCTTGAGTCTTGAAATAATAAAGTCTTGAGACTTTATTCTTCGGTCTCCGAATATCCAGACTTTAGACTGATAGAAACGTTTTGTCAGCTTCAAAAGATTCTGGAAAGATTTCTCCAACAGAAGCCATGAAGGCGGAGATCCAAGAGCTCAAGACTGAGCTCGCCCTATGCAAGTTAAGCATCACGAACAGTGCGGCTCCTACTCAAACGGTGACCAAGATCGAGGTCCCAAAACCAAAGGAGTTCAAAGGCAACCGATCCGCCCAAGAGGTGGACAACTTCGTGTGGAGCATGGAACAGTACTTCGGCGCCGTCAACATACACGACAAGTCGATCAAGGTACGAACCGCTTCCATGTTCCTGTCTGATACGGCGATGCTGTGGTGGCGCAATAGGTGCGACGAGAGTAGACGCGGCGCTGATCCCGTGAACACATGGGACGACTTCGTGAGGGAATTCCGCGACTACTTCTTCCCCGAGTTCGCTCAACAAGAAGCTCGTAGCATGCTCCATCACCTCGAGCAAAGAGGCACGATCCGAGAGTATGTGAAGGAGTTCACGGAGCTCAAACTCCAGATTCGCAACCTAAGCGAAGAGGAGGCTTTCGGAGCGTTCATGGATGGACTCAAGCCATGGGCACAACTTGAGCTAAAGCAGCGAGATGTGAGTAGTCTGGCGCGTGCGCTGAGCGTAGCCGAGTCTCTCATCGACCTCACCAGAGTTGAACCGAGGAACCACCGAGCAAGAGATTGGAGGTCGGAACGACCCGACGACGAAGGAAGAAACGCTCCCCGAGGCACGCCCGATCAAGGCGGCCGAGCCAAGACATGGGGAGAAGGGTCTTCCAAGCCATCCTTCCAAAGAGGTCGACCACCGTTCGACTACGCGAGTAAGTTCGATCAACCTCCGCCATCTCCTTGCTTTCTTTGCAAAGGTTCGCACTGGACCCAAAAGTGCCCGAAAAGGGGCCGTCTCAACGCCCTCCTCGCCATTGAGGAAGAGAAGGAGGCGCCTAAAGAAGATAAACGGCAGATTCGGATTGGAGCTGTGAAGATGATCAAATCGGCCCAAGCCCGATCACCAACCAAAGGAGAAGGAATCACTCCAAACACCAACATGTTCTTCGTGGAGGTCGAAGTGGGCGGCCTAACGCTTTATGCTTTGGTCGACACCGGCGCATCCAACATGTTCATGTCGACCGAGGTTGCGAAGACCTTGGGACTTCGCGTGGAGCCATCCGAGAAGTCGTACAAGCCGATCAATTCGGGCGACTTCCATGGCGTAGGATCAACACCCAATGTGGACGTCAAGATTGGTGGATGGAAGGGCCGAATGGCGTTCGAGGTAATCCCTCTTGACGACTATGATCTCATCCTTGGAATGCAGTTCTTCCATAGTGTGGGAGCCATGATCGACATGAGGACCAAGTGTCTGATGATCCTCGATCAAAAGTGCCCGTCGATGATCCCCATGATCAAATGGGTGGTCGACACCAAGATCATCGCATCGATCCGGCGCCTCGACAAGAGCTTGAAGGCCGTTATGCGCATCAACAAGCTGTCCGAAGCGAAGCCGAAGGTCAAGTTGGATCCTACTCCAACAAATGCTATGCCCATCCAAGCGCTCTTCCCCGAGGTTGAGTGCGCGCCGTGTGCTCCGCCCAAGCCGAAGACCGAGCCGCGTGCATCCGACTTCATCATCGAAGGGTGTGGTCCATCCTACGCGAGCGTCCGCACCAAACGAGGTCGAAACAACAAAACTCGTGCCAAAGCTCGTGCTCGTGCGAAGAAAGCCGACCGCCAAGCTGAGAGCAACGAGGACGTCGCTCGATTGAGTGGGGGAGAATGTCACGGGCCGAAACATGGACGACCCGAGAGGTTCCCCAAAGTCGACCCCAACTCGCCCGTGGACCTCCTGCTCTCCCTTGGATTCCCACCAAGCCTTCTTTCCGAATTGCAAGGACGAGCGAACCTGTCATTAGGCTAGACTACAGAAGTCCGTTCCATTATTTATGTTGGTAGACGGCAGTTGGCACTTATGCCGGTAGTTGGGGCGGTACGATTTCGTCCGCCGATAGAATACTAGATCAATGGATGTAAACCGAGGCCCTCAACTATAAAAGGGGTGTCCTCCTTCACTTGTAAATCATCCACTACTTCCGCAATACAAAGCAAGTCTTCTTTCCAGAGCTCCTCTCTCTAGATTCTTTCTCTCTCTATGATCCGGGTAAGGCGAGCGAGTGAGCGTTCGACTGTGCAAGGCTTGGCTTAGGTGCTTCGGCGATCCATTCCGATCCTAAAGTGCCCGAGTCGCCGCGCGGTCATGATCCTGATCGATCGGCTCGTGACACAAGCATCAAAAACCATGTTATGATGAAAGGGACAAAGAAAGGCATAAATTTCCATTGCAATAGGTCTGCAACACGAGAATCAATCTTTTGCATCCAATGTTAGCTCATGGAGCAACAACAGAGCCAAAGTGAAACTCACAAGAAAATAGAAGTATTGGCGGCTTGGAGAAGAAGACGACGGCCCAAACCCTTCCACTTCTGCTTGTTGACTTGGTTTCCTTCTTTTTTAGATATCGGGCAACTAGAGAAAGGTTAAAACATAAGGCCTACAAAATTCATTAAAGCCCACGTGCAGAGCCCGTATTTTCCCGGCCACGGCATGCTTTCTCTCTTGAAGCTTTGACGTGGATATGAGGTTCGATGTGGCTAATTCAGTCTCCAATAACGGCTTAAACTGACCGGCCAGTCAAATGTACACAGGCCCAACCAACAAGTGATTTTTCCTGCAACCGGAACATGGGTTCTTTTGTCCAAAAAATATGAACAAAAAATTGCCATCCCTATGATTAAGGAAAAACTCATTTTTTTTTCTTATTTTCTTCCCGTCTTGTCGACAGCCCATAGCTACAGACCAAAAAAAGAAAGAAAAAAAGAAAGAAAGAAAAAACCATGACCTCCAATGCCATATGCACGATCTCGTTCACCAAAACCGTCGGATCTCTTTGGATACTTCTTGACCGGCATTGAATTCACCACCAGATCTCTTTGAATAGTAGCCAGGGAAGAGTGGCCACAGCGAAACCGGCTTTCCTTTAGCCTCCTCAGCAGCTTCTACCACGAGATCCTCACCAACCTTTCCCAGTCTTCGTATCTTCCCGTCTTCTTCCTTTGTTTACAATTACTGCATATGGACCACTCACTCTCTGTCTCTTCGTAATTACAGACTCTCCCTGAAACAGTGGTCTCTGCATCCTAATTGTGTAGTTAAATGCTCTTATGTTGGTAGTTTCATTAATCTGCATTTTATAATAACAAGCACCATATTTATCTTTGTATGTCGCTTTACCCGATGTGGCTCAAGCATACCGTTTTATTGGCAGCGTCTTTGACCCGCACGCCTCTGTTCATGTGCAGAGACCGAAAAATATGGATCTTATGGACGTTGAAACGGTATGCGCTCTTTTGCTCTTCCAACTTTTGGGAAAAATTTCCTTGGTCACTTCCTCAACCAGGAGTCAAGGCTCTGCTGTATTCCTTAGAACTAGTGTCCTAATTGATAATTGGATAGCTTCAGAGTTTTATATGACCTATAAGACCTTTAAGATTTTGTGAGAAACAGCTAAACTGGATGAATTGGAGGTTAAGCTTTTTCGGTTCAAAGAACCCAGGTGTGAGCATGGATACTGGTCCAGTTTGACAACATAGGCCTTGTTTGGTTCAGCTTTGGGGATGAGCATTTGGACTCTAAAGTCCCTTGGCCAAATGCAAATGTGTTTGGTTCGAGTTTTTGAGCAACTTTGGTAAGATGCAATTGTATCTTCAAAGGGCCCTAAGGCCCTTTAGGCCAAAGTAGCTCCGGAGGTCCTTTGAAAACTTGCATTTCCGAAATGCAAGTTTCGGTTACTATTTACTTCGTGGTTACTGTTCATCCACAAGGAAAACCACCGCATGGAGGTCGACGACCACCGGCCAAGGGGGTTGTGCATTTAAATCCTTTTAGTTTTGTCTATAATCATACGGTCGCATTCTTCGCTCACCTCGGTCCTCTCCACTCGGTCAAGAAGCTTTTGAAGAAGTGAGAGATTGTCCTCCCCCGATCTTCTTCCACAGGCTGTCCATCAACATATGCCTCTACACGTCCCTAAGCTTTGCGATGTCCACCGCCTTACAATCCAGCAAAGCCGCCCTCTTCAATCTTCTTCAGCATGCAAGCGGGAGTGATGAACCTCGCCTCAAATTTGGGTGAGGGCCGCCCCCTTTCTAAAGACTTGAACGGGGGCCGCAGCCCTTGCCACCTGACTGCACTATCCTTCCCATAAGGTGGAACATCAGCATCTCCGTTTATAATTTTAATTGAAGAATCAACTCGAACAAAAAGTATTCGGCAGGTAGTGCCGGTGGCCGGTGGGTTGTGGGTGGTATTCAGTGGCGACGGTCGGCGGTCGTGTGGCGGTCATGTGGCGACAGGTAAGCGACAGTTCATGAGCAAGAAGAAAAAAACAAATAAATACAAAAATTTATAAATTGTACCAAACGTATTTCTATTATTTTTTATTCCAAGAATAAACATTTTGTATAGTTACAAAAAACCTCATTTTATTTAGAAATTGTTCTTAAAGTATAAATAGAAAAGAACTATTTCTAAAAAGAAGTTGTTCTCTGGAGTAGAAGCATTACCATGCGCGCCCTTAATGACCTCTGTAAACATATGTTAAACACTAGAGTCCTGTAAACATGTGTTAAACACTAGAGTCAATAGTAGCCGTCTACGAGGTTGTTTATCTATAGAAACGTTTATAGAGTGCTACATATAATTTTAAGGAGGGACCTTGGTTCATTTCCAGGAAATGCCACTCTGAATATGTGGGGCTTCACGTACCTTATCAAGCCAAAAAAAATAGGATAATTGGAAAGTCTAAAAAGTTGCATGTTTAAATATGGCGTCAATTATGACAGTGCATGTGCTAAGATTCGCGGTCAGCATTGCTCCCGAGGATGAAGAAGACGGATTGAGAATCAAACATGTGCGACGCGCGCGTATGGGCCGGCTAAAAAGTAGCTAATTTGCCAATTTAAAATAGATAATTATCACGTCCACCGTAAACATCTTTTGTTTACATCTCAATCTATAGATAGTTGATATCTAAATAAATTCAATTATATAACTATCTCTAAATATATATATCACACATCCAATGGTAAATGTATAAAAAAAAAAAAAAATTCTTTACATTGACATTAAAGACGATATGAAGGGAGAGTACGGCTGAAAAACCCAGACTATACACTTTAATTTTTATTTTATTTTTTTGATTTATGGACCATGTATTGTATATTTGGAAGCTAGCATGTTCTTTAGAAAAGTTTCACATGACGATTCATTGTTTATTTGCGCATTTGCCTTTATGGTCTTCTAAGGAGCTTAAAAATTATGAACTTGTTGAAAAGTGTTGGGCATTTCATTCAAAGTAATCCTCGATCTTAGTTAAATAGACCTGTATGGTTTGAACGATAACAGCCTTCACCGGTTGCTCCTTTGCTAATAAAGAGCATTAGCTAGAAAAAAAACAGTAACTTTTGATCTTAAAGCGTGCCAACCATGTTCATGGGCATTGGTTGGCTAGTTTTTGGCTAGTTTATACCGAAAACTTCAGCTCCGTTCTTACTTAAAGCCACACCACATCCACCTTTTTCTTTGAGGAAGAGAGAATAAACGAATATACAAGTTTTGCTTCTCAAAAAAGTGAAACAGAACAGAACCACTTTACCACGAACAAAACGAGAGAAAGTAAATCCATTCCTGCAATAATTGCAATTAATTATTGAAAAAGAAAGAAAAAGAAATGCGGTCACCATACAGAGAAAAGATATGGAAATATGATGAAGAAATCTAATTACAAGCAAACAAGGAAAGCCATGACAAACTTTGAATTCATTGGAGATGAGAGGTTTAATAAGTGGTTTCTTCAAGATTTCCAAATTACTCATTATATCCTGAGACTAACATCTATATTTTTGTTTGTCGATGTAACAATTAGCAACACTTTTATTGAGTTGAAGACATGCCTAAACAAAAGAAATAGAGATAAAGTTATACATAGAGGATATGATAGAGAGAGTGCTAACAATCTCATTAGTAATGAGAATGCTATTTGATAGAGATAATAAGTTCTCTACGCCATTGATTTTTTTTTTGTTTATGCTGATCTATACGCAGTTTGCGGTTTGGTTTTCGGATCCACATCTGTTGTGCATGCTTAAAAGCATGAGAATTGATATCATAAGGTTTCGGATTAGATGAGTTGATGCTATTTTCGTCTACCGGCATAATGCTTCATCTATAGCTAAAAGAGAGAGACCAACGCTAATTATGGATTATTGGATCAAAAGAATTGGCTTGGGGGATTGACAGCCACCTGCACATGAATTTTGAACTATCAGGACTGGGTCCATTTCACGGAAAATATCAATTCGGGTTCGCCTGAAAAAAAAAAAAAAAAAAAAAAAAAAAAAAAAAAAAAAAAACTCTTTGGACCCTATCCGCTGGCCTTGATTGTCTTCTGCGTGTCATGAAATTCAGGTCCTTATTTTCGTTAGGGGGACTGACTTTGACAATTCTTGGAAACTTGACCACCGGCCAGCTACCATCGAGCCCCGTCATTATACACTTGCAAATAATCCATTGATTGCGTGACTGAGTGTGACCCATGCTGGTAACGGTTCAATTTCGTCGGTACTAAGTAGAAAAGCAGTTTTTTTTTTTTTTTAAAACCTCTTTCGATGAAGAGGTAAATTGAGCGACCCAGCGGAAATGAAGATACGTGGATCGCAATTCCATAATAGTGCAAAACTCACTAACACGTGGAAAGACGCAACACGGTTGAAGTGGATACAGAAAGAAACTCTTCACATTATTATCAGAGTTCAATAAGGCTTTGAAATTTTGTTTCTTCCCTAGACCAGACCAGTAAAAATCTCTCTTATTTTTCGAAGAAAGTTTCTTGCGCTGACATGAGCATTTTAGGGTGCCCATAGCCATAAGTATCGAGGGGATTTTAAGCTCATCATTGAGTGTGAAATATGGCTTAGCTAATCATGTGCATAAACAATTTCGATAAAACAATACATTCAACCGATAACCTGCTATCTTAAGAATTAAATCTACCCAAAAAAAAATATCGAGTTTGTTTGACTCTATGTATTCTAGTTAACTAGGAGAATACAATATAATACTTGTCTAATTTTTTGTTTTCCTTCCCTCTGTCACCTTGATCTCCTCTGCAAATACTACAGTCAATAGTGGCTGCTTAGGAAATTATTTATCTACAAAGATGTCTATCGTACTCTATGTATAATTCTAAGAAGGTGGGACCTCAATTCATTTACAAGAAATGCAACTCCGGATCTGTGGGTTGCATATATCTAATCAAGCCACAAAAGAAAATAAAAATTGAAAATTTATCTGAATAGCAAGGGATTTGTCTTTATGTCTTCCAAAGAACTTAAAAATTTTGAATTTGTTGAAAAGTTTGGGGCACTTCATTTGAAGTAATCATCGGTCTTATTTAGTGGTATCGTCCACTTAGGCATGCGATGATAAATTATTAGTGGATTAGTTGACTCGTCGGACGATTACGACAATAAAAGGTTCTAAAGGAGATAGAGGACATTCATGACGGCCCAAGACAACAACGCCTTAGAAAATTGTTCCTTAATTAAACGTCCATCAAGTTGAACAGATGAGCTATCTTCTAACATAGACATAGTATAACTAAAAGCGACAATAATAATTTCTTGACCGGTTTTTCCCATTTCCACTAAACTAACATGTAATATTTGTGTGGCAATGCCTCGAACCAGCCACTGTGTAGTCATCTTCTTCATTATGGAATCCAGAAACGCGTGTTAGGTTTTCCGGATCATGGTACAGCGAAGCTGAAGTCAACCTGTTGACAGTCCAGAAAAAAACAGCGTGTTAATTTTTCACTGGAAATATCAAACTTTGACAAAAACTAGGAAGAGAATGGCTTCTAAATCTTGTGAAATCATTTCAGGAGCAAAATGATTTTCGAACATCCATTTCACATAGTGTTTTTATATGTTGTTTTTGTTAAAATATTATGATATTATCCCACACTGCTTGATATGAATTTTAAATGCTTTTTATTTACATGTGGTCTCTCCCCATCTACTTACTTAAGTTATTGGGTCAGAATTTTTAACAGTCTTATTTACAAGATTGCAATATGATTTTACTTTACTTTAATCTTCCCAGTACCCAATGCCAATGCCACAATCACATTTGTCACCCCCCTCAGGCAGGTCTCTCTTCCTTTCTGGCGGGCTCGGTGTCTCCACAACTTTAATGGAGCTCTTGATGCGGCTGCCGCTAGATGTGGGAGGGTCGACGGTCATGCTGTGCCGGCTCCATTTTACCACATATGCACGCACAAAGAAGATTGAGGATGAAAAGAGGGAAAAGAGAAAAGAAAAGAAAATGGGAAGAGTTATGATATGTCAAGTTTTTAGAAGGTGTAAATCTAAAATGTAAATTTATTCTGTACTTTTTAAATGATCTCAATATGCGAAACATGCCTGTCTAAATTTATCGTTCTATAGAGAGCAAATGCAGGTGGGCTGAGGGACAATGGATTCGCACCCAACAAGAGTCACTAAACTATCATTCGGAAGAAAGGCATCAACTACGTCCAACTGTTCACCGTTGAATTTTTCATCCTTCCATCTGATGATTTTACAGATTGTATGCACGGACGAGACGATGCATGGATCATGAGGCAAAGTTATCCTTTTTGAGCTCTCATTTGTGTAGACATTGCTGATGACACGTAAGGCCCCTCTAATCTGTAGCTAACTTCCGTAATTGACGCAGGAAAGATAAATAGCATCAACAATCTAATATCTTTTAAACAAATATTTCTCCAATTGCTAAGTCAAGGTATAAAGCGCGTGACTACTTTTTTCTTCGTTTCTGCATCTAAAATATATCCTTTGCCACATGTTCATCCGATACACCATTAGAAATCGTTTTTATGTGGACAATGAGTCATATGTAAAATTAATATGAGAAATGATTGAGTGACCGTTTTTAACTTATTGTGAAAATAACTGTCTATTTTGGGTCATAAAAAATCAAATAAGAAACTACTATAAAATGTTGCGGGGTCCATTCTTTCAAAAAAAATTTGGCACACAATAAACTGTTATTCTCACAGTAGTCCAAACACCGTTATGTTAGCCTATGGTGATGGGGTCCTGTGCTAGTCTCCTCCGAGGTATAGGGGCCCGGCCCTTCGGTGCTGTCCGAGCATGAGGGACCCGTGGTGGAGTCCTTGGTTATTAAAAAAAAAAAAAAATCCATAGAGAGAGATAACAATAACAAATGAATTAAAGACGAAATATCAACCAAAAGATAAATATGTGTAGGTGCAAGTGGAAGCAACTAAGGTCACTGACCCTCACCTCAAATCTAAGCAAGGGCTGCCCCTTGCATAGATTTGAAGAAATATATATGTTAAGAGCCCAGCTGCGCAAAAAATAAAATTGAGGGATCTAATTGAACATTTTGCAATAATTTAGGAACTCGATTCCTTTATTGCAAAGAGAAAAAAAAAAAAAAACACTTTTGATTGGCCATTGTGGTCTCCCAAGAGTCCTCAAAAATTTCCCAGACTTGTTAAAAAGTCTCGGCACCTTTAACAGTGTCCACTTGCTAATGCAGAACATTGGGTGGGAAATAGACAATTATAGTTGAGTTTAATGTGACCTGGCCAACTTTGTTTCTTCCTTGAAACCACACCTTAAAGTTGTCCACTTGCTAAAGCAGAAAATTAGTTGGGAAAGAGACGATTATATTTGATTTTAATGTGAGCCGGCCAACTTTGTTTCTTCTTTGAAACTACACCAGAAAAACTCTTATTCTTTTGTGAAAGATTCTGACCTGTCCATAACTGTGTCCCCCCTAGTATCGATGGAATTTTCCTGCTATCTTAAATGATAAATTTATCAAGAAAAAGGTTTGAGTTTGTGTGACCTTATATGTTCAAGTTAACTTGGATTATGCAATGTAATAAATGTCTAATTTCTTATTTTCCTTCCAACTATCGCCATAGATGTCCTCTGCCAACATATTCCACACACTCGACCCAATAGTTGCTGCCTACGAGGTTGTTTATCTATGAAGACGTGTATGGAAATTTATAGAACGCTACACATCATTCTAAGAAGGTGGGAACCCGATTCATGGCCAAGAAATGCAACCCCGGACCCATGGGGGTTGCACATGTCTTATCAAGCTAAAAAGAAGGAAAAAACATGAAAAAGTGTAAAAATTTGCATGTTTACACATGGCATCAAATGTGGCAGTGCATGTGCTAAGATCCTCGGCAACCATTGATCACGAGGAAGAAAAAGCCGAATTGAGAATAAAATATGTGCAATGAATGCGTAAGGGCGGGGTAAAAAGTTGTCTATATGCCGATTTAAAATGAATAATTGTGACCCATGTCGAAATAAAATATTGTTTTCATTTCCATCTTTAAATGTGTAGTAGATGAATGAATTCGGTTAGACGATTATCTCTAAATACATATCTCATACATTAATGATATATATATTAGAAACCTATCCACTAGCCTTGAATATCTTCTATGTGTCAATTAATTCAGGTACTCATTTTTATTTCTGTATTCGTTGGGTGGACTGAGCTTTGACGATTCTTAGAAACCGGACCACTACCTACCGCGGAGCCCCATCTTCGTTGAATCGAATATGCTGATGACAAGATCACTATTCTTTCTTTCTCCAATTTTTAAAAAAAAACGTAATTCTGTTTTCCCCTGGAGAAAAAGAACAGGCTTGCACAAAAACCCATGAGAACGTTACAGTTCAAAGAGTTGGCTCATGGTGGCGTTGCAGAGAATGTAGCTCCCCAATAGGGTCAACAAAAGGATCCCCACCGTGTTCACCGAGCACACGACAATTTTAAACTTACAAATAATCCATTGCCGGTGTGATTGAGTGAGATCCATGTCGATACCGATTCAATTTTGTCAGTCCAAAGTAGCTAATCGGTTTTTGTTTCTTTGACTTCCTTAACAGAATAGAGAAGATGAGAAACGCAGTGAGAATCGCAATTTGCAACACCGGCAAAACTCCTAAGATATGCGAAGGCACGACATGCTTGAAGCGCATATGGAGATAAACTCTACACATTATTAACAAAGTTTGACAAGGCTTTGAAACTTTGTTTCTTACCTAGACCAAGCCCCAAAAAGTCACTTATTTTTCTAAGAAAGATTCTCGCATCAACATGACCATTGTAGGGTGCCCATCAGTATTGAGGGGATTTCAGCTCATTATTGGGTGTGCAACTAGATTGCAACAAGCGGACTATTTGGGTCAACTAATCATGTGGATTAACTATAGAAATACAATATGCGGAAATTGCAATTTACGTCAACGTGAAATCATCTTAGAAATAAATGAGAAATAATAAGGATAACAGATATTTACATGATTCAATTCAAGTATCAATACCTATATCAATAGGGAAAAACGGTGACAAATAATATTTTATAATGAAAAATCGGAATTTATAATTGCTCACACATTAAAGTATTTCCTGCATTTAGATTTAATTTTAAATTCAAAGTATTTATAAATAAATAACTCATTTAACGTAAATTCACGGTATAAAATTACTGTGCATCGAAGCTCAAAGCAAAATGCTCTGTATACGCTAAAAACAAGAAGTCCAGCGTTCATCTCTGCTCTGCGTACGGGCGGCTCTACGTTCTTCTGTATTGTG
The DNA here is from genome assembly GCA_014182725.1 of Eucalyptus brandiana. Classification (NCBI taxonomy): domain Eukaryota; kingdom Viridiplantae; phylum Streptophyta; class Magnoliopsida; order Myrtales; family Myrtaceae; genus Eucalyptus; species Eucalyptus brandiana. The sequence goes on from CM024670.1 coordinate 38,766,912, forward strand.
CGGCGCGCTTCTAAACGTGCGGCTTCTCAGAAAGGAAGAGCACATATTTTGCTTTTACATGTGTGCCCAGAGTCAACAACTTTGACTCTGGGCCCCACTGTGTGTTTTTATTCAATAGGGATTGGGCTTCCGCAGGTGAAAGGAAAGAAACCCTTGCTTTTCTTACTCACACAATTACCCTATTGCCCTCATCAGCAAAATATAATAAAAAATAGTGTGCCCATTTTTTGTCCTTTAATACCCCTTCCTTTATGTAATTTAGGAAATGTTTTCAAGAACGAAAAATCTAATCCGCTTTGAGAAATCTTTTTCAACAAATTTGATTTAATAAATCATTATATAAATTTAAATTCGAGATATTAATTTAATATTAATAATTTGTGTTAATTTGATAAAAAAAATACCTTCAACCAACATCCTACTATCTTAAGAATTATTTTACCATGAAAAAATGTTGAGTTTGTATGACTCTATGTATTGCAGTTAACTAGGACAATATGCATAATATTTTGTCTAATTTCTTATTTTCCTTCTTTATATAGGAATGATGTCCATTTCCAAAAACTAGAGGCATTAGTAGCTACTAATGAGATTGTTTATCTATAGAGACATCTATAGAATGCTACATATATTCTAAGAAGGTGGGATCTCGGTTCATTTCCAAGAAATGCAACCCTGGATCTGTGGGGTTGCACATATCTTATGAAGCCAAAGGAGAAAAACATTGAAAATTTACCTGAATAGCCGTGGATTTGCCTTAATGGTGTTTGAAGGAGCCTAAAAAATTTGAATTAGTTGAAGAGCATGCGGCACTTCATATAAAGTAATCATCAGTCTTAGTTAAGTGGTACATTCTACTTTGGCGTGAAACTCGTGGACTAAAATTAAAAGAAAAAGTTGTTGTTGGATCAGTTGGCAAGTCGGGCCATTACGACCAAAAAAGATTCTAAAGGTGATAGCAGACATCGATGGTGGTCCAAGGCAACAGCGACTTAGAGAATTGTTCCGTAATTAAACATTCATCAAACTGAACAAATGAGCACTATCTTCTATTATAAACATAGGACTAATGGGGCCAAAACACCGTGTTAATTTTACATCTCTCAGTTGTTAATGAAAAATTTTGGGCAGAGGGTTAATGAGGCTAAATTTGTAACTCAAATAAAAGTTAGTGATTTTTTATGAGATTATAAAAAATTTAGAGAAAATTGGGGTAGGATGGTAAAATTGGGACATGAACTAAGTTGGGGGCTTGTCATAGACCGAAATAAAGTTTAAGGTGAAATTGAGACATGACCTAAAATTCAAGGTTTTCTATGGGACAAATAAAAAAAAAAAACTATGGTCAAATTGGGATTGAATCGGAGGTTTTTTATGAGATAATAAATAAAATAGAGGCCAAAATCTAAAGTTTGAAGTTTTTCTAGGGTATTTGGCCCCTTAGACATAGCACAGTTAAATAATGACAACAATCATTCCTCTACCCGGTTTTCCCATTTCCACTAAACTAACATCTAATGGTCTCTCTCTCTAAACCTTTTGTTTATCTCTTCCATTTCTAGAGGGGAGGGATTTGACCTGGATCTCTCCCTCCCTTCCCAATTCCTTTTTCTTTTATTTCTTTTTGTTTCTTTCCTAATTCTCCCGATCTAATTTTAGATTTGGGAGCCTTGCTCTCCCGATCTTATATCTGGGAGCTTTTCTTTCCGATCTAATTCTAGATTTTTGAGTTTTAATGAATAAATACTCCACCTCCAGTTTCAATGATGACCATAGTAGCTTTGGTGTCAAATGTGTGCTCGTTCAATGTTTTTTCACTCAAAGTTTTAGCATTTCGCATTGGCTATATGGCTTGCTCCCACAATTGTCAAATTTGAGATTTTTCAACATGTGTAAGTTGTCTCCATATGGTGATGATGTTGGGGACGCCGAACCTAGCTGCACATTGCTGAAAGGTAACACCGTAATAGAGATCTTGATGTGTTTTTATCACTGATGGTGCATTGTGACTCGGTGATTGGCCGCCGATCCTTTCGCTTGGATCTAGTTATAGATTGGTTCTTGAAGGACGAGCTAGCGATGATCTCTATCAACCATGTTCTGATGAAATGTCTTGATTTCTGTTTCTTTTATTTTATTTTGGAGATCTATGAGTTTGTTTTATTACTGTGACTTTTTAAATTCCCTTTCATGTATCATTTTCATAATGAATAGAAACACATTTGGTTTTGTCGGATCATGGTATGGCGACGCTAAAGTCAATATGTTGACAATGCAATTAAAACAACGTGTTAATATTATAGTGAAAATAGAAACATTTCTCATTTGTGATCATATCATATGAAACTTGAGTTAAGTAGGAAGAAAATCCGAATCTTAAGGAATCATTTTAGGAGCAAAATGATTTCCTAACATCTATTTCATGTAATGTTTTTGATGCCGCCACCGCATTGTCGCCCCCCTCAGGCGGTTCTCTCTCTCTCTCTCTCTCTATTTTTAAAAGAGGTACATCTAAAAAGAAAAATAAAACGGGGCGAGTAATAATATATCAACTTTTTAAAAGGGATAAATCTAAAATGTAAATTTACTCCGGTACTTTTTAAATGATCTCAATATGCCAAGCGCGCGTGCCTAAATTTGTCATTTTGTGGGCGGAATAGAAAATGCATATGAGCTGAGGGACAACGGATTCGCAAAGTCTTAAGTGGCGGTCCATTATTAATTTTAGCTATGCCTTTCTGATCTTCCAAGAAGTCTAAAAAATGTGAACTTGTTGAAAAGGTCAATGAAGGTTCCCGACTCTCAAGGTGAGAATCAAAAGTTCAGACCGAAAAATCCAAAAGGTGAAACCACTTGAGAGTACGAAATTCTGCAGAAACTTGCTGGCATTTTGTCTCATTAAAGGAAGAATAATTAAACAGCAGGTAAAATCCAGTCATGTTTTCTCCTCATCCCAGGTGCACTTCACTCGAAGCGCAAGCTTTTCAGAATTTGGGCCCTCTTCCCACCACGTTCAGCTGCAAGAACCGTATAAACATATCCATTTTACTGCGACGATTATGTTTTCTATTCTGTTCATGTCCTAGCAATTGTAGAAAAGAAACAAAACAAATCCAACTTGTCTTGCTAGGCATTGCCTTAAACTACAGGTCAAAAATAGATAAGAATTAAGAATGCAAAGATGGGTTCCTTTTTTGTGAGCTTAAATTTGGACATGTGAGGGCACGTGATTATTGGGGCTGTAGTCGCAAAATGACAAAGTTTTAGGACCCTGTGCCTGCACATCGGCCTTGGTGTTTTCCTTTTTGTTTTTCTGGTTCCCCTTCCTCTGTTCTCAGGAGAATTGAAGACTTATCAATAATCATCATTGTGGCATATTCTTTCTAGTTCCTGGGGCATTACAGAGATGCGTGTGGAGGCAAAAGAGAGATGAACTAACCATTTATGATTGCAAAATGTTACAATGACTAATGAGGTAGGCTTGTTCGGTTTGGTATGTACAATTTTTGACACAATGTTTAGTGTGTACAAATTATTTTAATTCGAAATGTAATCCCTACAACAATCAGTATTGTTTATAAGTAGTCATTAAAGCTTCAAAGCGTTAGAAAATACCATTCCTAAAAAATTCTCATTAACACTGGGCATTGCATAGACTATTGGTCCTATATGAGTTGATCGGCGATTGAAAGGGGCTCTTCCCTCTCAGCGGGTTTAGTTGCCGTAGGTGAGAGGAAGAGGGGTTCTACCCCTGTGAAGTCTACCGATGCCTGTCCGTTTGCATTGCAGGGACGGCAGGCTGCTTGGACGCTCCTGTTATTGTAATGCCACGGGGCCAGGCTCTTCACACCCCCGAATTGCTAGAAAATATTTTTCTTCCCTTTCTAGTAGGGAATACGGACAATTTCACACTAAAAAGGTGCTAAAAGTTGGCAACACCTATTTTCAAATCATCCCCATACTAGGTTCTTTTTGGAAGGTCATTGAATGTGTGATGACCCTCATCATATGCACCGGAAAAAACATAAAGTATTGCGAGTGCTTGAACTGAACGGTTGCAAAATATTTAATTAGGTCGTTCAACTTATGTGAGCATAACGTAATCGATCGAACAAATTAGGAGCTGGCTCAAACGACGACAACAATGTAGTCTGGTGCTGCAGGGGGATGACCCTGACAGTAGCGGCATGGAGGAGGAGATAGAGGACGAGTTTAGTTAGTGAGGCGAGAGCTTGTGGCTACATATGTTGTCTCCATGAACACCATCGATGGGGCATTTGTTTGAGAGGAACAAATATTAGGCCCAGCCAATGGGCTATTTTGTACAGTTTCATTTTCATTTTCCTTTTCTTTTTTTCCCTTTTTTTCTCTCGCTTTCGCAGGGGAAATTGGATTTTCCTGGGAAAATTTGGTGATTAGCTAGAACGCGTGGTAGTGGTTGGTTCAGTCTCTGTCTCAGCTGGAAGGTGCTCTTTTTCATCATTTATTTCTCTTGTTTGGATGATTTTTTTTTTTTTTTATCGTATGAACCTGGACACGATACGATTTTCCTCTTTTTTTTTTTTTTTTTGTAATTTGAGAAAAAAAAAGAAGAAGAAGGTTTGATTTCTTCATTTTTTGGTAAAATTATCACCCAAATCAACTAATTCATGGATTTTTAGCAACTTCGTATTTCATTCTGAGTCTCACAATGACAATGGCCAAATTAATAACCACCCTAAAATTAAGGACTACGATAGCACAGGACCCTTCTTTTTTTGGCCATTAATACACATAACCTTTTATATCCGTCAAAAATTAAATTAAAAAAGAAACGCATGAGACTTTCGCTTTAGAGCAGCCAAACGGCATGGTAGTGTATGCGATGAACGTGCGGCACACTTCATGCTGCTGCTGCTGCTGCTGCTCTCTCTCTCTCTCTCTGTGTCTGATAAATCGATTTGAAAGCTCTATAATATTGGAAGTGATCTCACTTTTGGTAAACCGTATAATTTATTTTTCCATGTTGAACTAGATCTAATTATTATTATTATTATTATTATTATTATTATTATTATTATTATTATTATTATTATTATTATTATTATTATTATTATTATTATTCCGGCCTGTACAACACGTGGAAATCTAGAAGGGAACAAAAGTATCATTTTCTTATTTTTGACGACATTAAGCTTAAGACTTGGCTATATAGAGATGTACTTCTTAAGCATGGCGAGCAATTTCCCTGTAAAGTCAAGGCATGGCGAGAAGCTCTATTCCAAATAGGTGCAATTAAGGGATTGAACCTAAATGACCTGGGCTAAAGTACGACAATTAGTTATCTACCATATCATTTGTAAATGATTGGCTTTTCTCAACATGAAAAGAGAAACACTTGCTAGAGAGAGATAATAACAACAAATACATTAAAGACAAAATATTAACTAGATAAAATATAAGTTTAAGCACAAAAATCTTAATCATTGACAAATTAATTCATGGTTGGGTGATTTGTAGAACCATACATGTGACATAGTTCGTTTGTCATCCATTGATTTAACACTAGCGTTTATATACGAAGAAGAGATATTTGACAATTTTTTTTTTTGTTAAGTCTATTGCCAATGTAAAAAATAATTCAAGCATGTTGGGTAGTTTTTTTTTTTTTTTTGACATAAACACAGTTAGATATTGATTAGAAATTGAAGTTACATCCTGCAGCTAAAGCATCCGCGTACAATAGGTCCTGAAGAGGCAACGGAAGAGAAAAAGAAAAAGATTGGGCCGGGTGAGCTAACTGGGCTTTGGCGGCCCAGTCAGCTACTAGGTTTGCCGATCGGCGACAGTGTCGCACGAGAGAGCGAGAAGTGGGATAGCCAAAATAGGGTTTCGCAAGCACCGGCCTCTCGCTCCCATGGCGGCGGGCGACGACCTTGGACGATCTCGACGAGATGAAGACAGGTCGGTATGAAGATCGATGTTGGTTTCGTGGAGGCCTCGATGATAGAGGCGTTGGAGAGACAGATTCAACGCCTGAAGCTCTGACTCGAAAGGTGAGTTTGCTGGAAAACATTTGGAGTAAATATCAGTGAGTTGACCGTGGGCATCTCGACAAATACTGGCCATTGATCCTTCCGAATTGCCCTGTTGATAACTTCCATCGATAGAACATTGCAGGACGCCCTGTGCCGGAGGTCGCCAAAGATGGTCTGGTGAAACAGAGTCAAGGCCAGAGCTTGAAGTCGATCGATGGGTACAGACAACCGAAGACTGATATGCGGATAGTTGCGCCAGAGCCGATTCCACAACCAAAGAGGGAGTTGGACGATTTTTCCGAAAGATAAAATGGTTCCTTTTCTTCCAGATCTGCCAAAAGATGGTGGCCACCACCGCTAGCCCGGAGATGGATCGGAGTAACGAGGACATAGTCCATTAACCACCGAGAAATACTAGAAACGGAAACAATAGAAGATGATAGAGCAATCTGTGAATGTGACCAGATGGTACTTGTCCATGAACACCGAAGTAGTAGATGTTCAATTGTCTCGGGAGCAGTTGGCGGCGGGATGGACGAAGGGGTCGGGAACAATCCGACGGTTGAAGAGGTTAGATCGGGTAGCAAGAGTGTTCTGGCAGACAGACCAGAGAAAAGTACGGATTTTGGGAATAGTCTTCATGGACCAGATTTGCCTCCAGAGATTCTGATTAGTCTGGTAAGTATGAGAACCCTGTATCTCTTGTAGTTGACTGTTTGAGTGAATCAGTGCATGATAATTGCTCTTGACCGTGTATTGACTGTCGCGATGGCCACCATATTAGTTTATCTGCAGAAAATAGTGGTCTGATAGGTAAAGATAAAATTTGTTGAACCACTTGTTCATCGAAAAATTCCCTAATGAGAGGAATCTTCCAGGATTGGGTATCCTGATCAATAATATCTGCCACTCTAACCGGTTCTTGGTGTGCTAAAGGTCCGTAGATTATGCCCATAGGTAACCAGCGAGCACCCCGTATAAGAATAGAAGCCCCATTCCCAACAGACCAGCGTAGGTTCGGTAGAATAGAATCTCTGCCTTTAAGAATACTCTGCCACCCCCAGGAGGGGCGATTTCCTCGGCCAGCAGATAGAAAATCTGAAGAACGAAAATACAAAGCTTTAAACAAAGATCCCCATAGGGAGTGAGGGTTTTCTAACATTCGCCAAGCCTGTTTTCCCAAAAGTGCCTTGTTTAAAGAGAGCAGATCACGAAATCCCATTCCCCTTGAAATTTCTGAGTTTTCAAAACTTCCCGGCGCTTCCAATACACCCCTCTCCTGCGTCGCAGATTAGTTCGCCACCAGAATTTCGCAATGCACTTCTCAATAGATGAACAGATAGAGATAGGCAACTGAAAAATCATCATCGCATATTGAGGAATAGCCTGAATAACAGATTTGATTAGAATTTCCTTACCCCCCTTAGAAATAAACTTCTCCTTCCATCCCTCAAGCTTAGCATTAACGCGGGCAATAATCCATGAGAACATTTCTTTCCTAGACCTGCCCCAGTCTGATGGTAGACCTAGATATTTTCCAGTGCGTTGTAAAATTGGGACACGTAGCTCCTCAGCCATATGTTGCTGTAAAGTGCTAGGACAGTTCTTGGAAAATAGAAGACCAGATTTGTTCCGATTAATTAACTGACCAGTAGCCACACAATAAAGATTTAAAAGATTTGCTAAATTATGGCATTCGGAAGTTGTTCCAGCTAGGAAGAAGATGGCGTCATCAGCAAAAAATAAATGCGATAAAATAGCATGTTGGGTAGTTAACATGTTGATAGTTTCCGTTACATAGTTGTCTCCAAGTACACATGTCACATATTAAATGGTAAATCGTAAAAGTGCACAAAAAAATAAAAATTATAATGGTATTGGCCATAATAATCCTTAGTGAATGAGGCAGATGCTTATTCAACAATGGAAAAAAAAAAAAAAAAAACACAGTTATAATAAAGAATTTCCTAAATTCAAAGGTTTGGGATATAAACTTCCTCTGAGCAAGAGAAGGACCTTTTTGTTTATGAAAGATTATTCCATACATGAACTAGAGTGTAGTGAAATTTAAAGTGGTTGCCCAATGTACTTAAAGAGGAAAAGAAGAGGAAATGCAAATCGCGTAGCACACATTATATCTGACTACAAACTCCGTCTAAGTTACCACCAAAAATAAAAAGAAATTTGTCTATCCCAACATATTATTCTGAAAAAAAGGTGTCTGGATTTAAAAAATTCAAAAGATATTGTCTAAATTATTTCTAGAAATGTGAAGAGAAGTGCCTGCTTAAATTTATTGTTTCTAAGAAAGGTGTCTATTCGTGCAAATATTGTGAACATGCTATTTCAACAACACATACGATCTAACCAATCTTTAAAAAAATAAAAATTCATGCATTGATAAAGTAAATAATATCCTGATTGTTGGAGCCATTTGTCCTAGACTGGAGGAGTAAGAAATATGAGAATAGCAGATCCAATTTATTGTTTCAAAAACAAATATAAGTTAAACTAACATTTAATTTAAAAAGCTATGTCTGTTTACAGCTTAAACACATTATTTTGAATAGAGATGTTAGTTCAATAAATAAATTATATAAAACATGAGAATTATTTCAAGGAAATAAACTCCATTCAATCGTGTTATTTCTCAAAAGGAGTTTTGAAAGATTGATGTTATTTCTTTTTCCGTTGGTTGAAGATATAAATTCAGATGCTTGAATTTTGTATTTTGTTGATAATTACTTTTTTTTTTATATCAGAAAAAGGGTTGAAAGCCTCCTTTATAAAAGAAGAAAAAGAAAAAAAGAATAGGAAAAAACACGGTAGACCATAAAAAAATAATAATATATTGAGCTAGGAATTTGTCTTGAGATTGTGACGGAAGATTGATATAAAACACAGCAACCAAAATTTAATAGTATATATAGTACAGGTAGAGGACCATTTTGTAATTTTGCCAAATTAGCCATCAGCGACGAAGGCCCATTTCCTAAATCCCCAAATTACAAAAGCAAAATCACGCGCAATGAACAACGTATCCTCTACAACGGCCAAGTGGAGAACACTAGAGATATCGACAAAGAGACTATTGAAAAGAGTGTAATATACCATACTATTACCAAAAAAGAGACAGATGGGTGTTCTTTTTAGTGTACTGTCTTGAAGAGAAGCATGAGTTCGTGCCAGTATGCAATGTAAGTTAAAATAAGTAAATTCTATATCTTGAAGAGAAGCATTTTATGCAGATGTATGAAAGATGTAAAAAGATTCACTGTTAAGGACATTTGCTTGCTCTCTAATTTTTCCTTTGCACGTGCTTTACCCTTATTCCACTTTTTTTTTTTTTTTTTTTTTTTGGGTTAAATTCTTCTGCACATGGCTCACGTTTACCTCTGCTTTGTCCCATGATAAGGACGAATCATCCAGCAAAACGAGTTAGAAAAGCTCAATGAAGATTACCAATTTTCAAACCACTCGAGAGTATGAATTTCTGCAAAAACAGGCTGGCATATTGTCACATTAGAGGCAGATGAATTAATTAACAGGTAAAATCCAGCTGTCTCTTCATCCCATCCCATGTGCACTTCGCCCTAAAGTCCAAAATAGAAAAAAGAAATTACTCTTAAACAAATCCATTATGCTGCTACAAGAACCATATTAACAGATAAAATCCAGCTATGTTTTCACAATTTGGATCCTCGTATCCACCTTGTTCAGATCCGAGAACCGTATAAACAAATCCATTTTAACGCAACGATTAGAAAAGAGACAAACCAAGACCAACCTGTCTTGCTAGGCATTGCCTTAAAGTACATGTGAAAAATAATTCATCCAACAATTAGGACATATATGGTAACGTATCAAATAATGCTTGTTTTCATTCTTATGTTCTCTAGAAGAAAAAAAATAATAGAAATCCGTTTAGTAATATTTTTGTTTCTAGAAATAGATTTAGAACATAATCAAGAAGTAAAAAAAAGAAAGTTGTTTTTTTGTTCCCAAGAACAATTCTAGAATCAAGCCTTTTCTATTTTATTCTTCTTTTCCTTTTCTTTTTCTTCTTCCTCTAGCCAATCGCTGACCTTGACAATGTCCGATGACTGGCTAAACGAGGGCTGCATGACCAAGTGGAGGAAGAAGAAATAGAAAAGGAAAGAAGAAAAAAATAGAAAAATGTAATATCAAAAAATAAAAGAAATTCTAAGTCAAAAAAAAGTTGAGGGTTGTACCAAATGTATTTCTATTCCAAGAATAAAAATTTTGTATAATTACCAAACACCTTCGAATATTCAGAAACTCGTTGAGGAACAAACTTAGTTTGAACAGATTTCATAACAAGGAACTGAATAGTTACCAAATGCATCATTAGTCATTAAAAACTGCCTGGAAAAAAAAAAGAAAAAGGAAAGAAACATTAGGAGCAAGTTGAAGAGTTAGGAATTAATAAATGCTCTTTGTGGTGAGCTTAAATTTAGAAATGTGAGGGCAAGATATGATTAGGTTTGCAGTCGCAAAATGACTAGGAGTATTAGGACCATGTACATGCATATTTGCCTCTTTTGTGTTCCTTGTGTCCAATTCCTATGTTCTTGGAGAATTGAGAATAATCCTTTGTGGCACATTCATTCTATATCATTGGACATTACATAGATATGTGGAGGAAGAAGAGAGAGATGAACTAACGCCAAAATGATTGCAAAAAGTATTAATGAGGTAGGCTTGTTCAGTTTTCGTTCATATGTACAATTTTTTGACAAATATATTTAGTGTATACAAGATATTTGAAAGCAAAATGTCTTCCCTACAACAATCATTAGGGTTTAGGAGTAGTTGCTAAACCTTCAAAGCTTTAGAAAATATAGTTCCTAAATATCTTTCTCTACAATGCCATGTCTTGCATAGGCTATTGGCCTTGTGTAAGTTGATCGACCAGTCTTGTCATAAGTGCAAAAAGAAAAAAGGATAGAAGCATTAGTTCTTGAACCGTTGCAATATGTTTATTTAGGCCCTTCCACTACTGTCGGCATAAATCATCGATTGAACAAATTAGGAGTCGTCGTTGATGACGCTGGCGATGCAGTCTGGTGCTGTAGGGGATGACCTTGACAGGACGAGAGTGAGGAATGGAGGATGAGGAAGAGACGAGTTCAGGGAGAGAGGCCATAGCTCGTGAGGCGTGCATCATCTCCATGAACACCGTCGACGGTGCATTGTTTGGGAGGAGCATTGAGCAATAGTTATGGGGCTAGTACAGCTTTTTCTTCTTTTTCTTTTTTGCCCCTTTCCTGCTTCTCTCGCTTTCACGGGGAAAATTGGATTTTCATCGGAAAATTTGGTGATTAGCCCAAAAACGTGGTGGTTTTGTCGGGATTTTGGTTGGGGGGGTGTGTTCCTTTACTCTTTGTTCTCCACGAGGAGACAATATATGATTTGTGTGGACCGTGTGGCGATTATATTTTTCATTTATTTCTTTTTTTTGGGCTTAAATTTGGGATGAGTGTCGTTGTGATTGGATGAACTTGTATCGGTCACACGGAAGATTTTTCCCTTTTCTTTTTTTCGTTGAAAGTTGAGAAATCATCCCCATTAAAAAAGTTAGAGAAAAAAAAAAACATTGGAATGCCAAGCGAGTCTCTTAATACGTTTCAAAAAAGAAAAGACAAAGATAGCATATACAGGGAAAATAAAAAGAGGTTTTGATTCCTTAATTATGGGTAAAGGTTATCACCTAATTAAACCAAATCCTATATTTTGAGCAACGTCATACTTCATTGTGTGTATTGCAATGTTAATGGCCAATTTAAGAACCATCCCGAAATTAGGGATTACATTACCGCCTGACTGTACTATCCTTCCCCTTCTCTTCTTGATTTTTTAATTTAATTTTTTTTTTCATGTACTTAAAAATTTCTAAAACAAATTTTATATTATAATTCCCCATAGGGTAAAATCAGCATTGAGTGGTGACATCACATCTCCATATATAATTTTAAGGGAATGACCAACTCGAACAAGAAGTATGCTAAAAAAAAAAGGAAAGTTGATAAGACTTCTTTATTCCAAAGGAAAACTAAAGTCTGTTCGGCCTTTATGGTCTCCCAAAGATTATTTAAAAATTTCCAAACTTGTTAAAAAGTCGACACCTTCACCGGTGTCCACTTGCTAATGCAGAATGTTAGGTGGGAAGTATACAATTAAATTTGATTTTAAAGTGAGCCGGCCAAGTATTTAATGTATTGGCACTCACTTGCCTCGTTCAGATCCCAAACCTCAGCTCATTTTTTAGATAGACCACGCCACGCCACGACCCTTTTTGCTCTTTAGAAGAGGGAGAGATATGTGGGAGAAAAGAGGGAGAGATGTCTGGGAGTAACAAGCTTCCTAGCTATGGCAAACTGGAAGGCTAGAACGAAGAGTGATACTGCAGGAGAAATAGGATGTGAGTACGATGTGTTCCTCAATTTTAGAGGAGAGGATACTCGTCATAATTTCACTGACTTCCTCTACGACCGCTTGGTAGATGCCGGAGTCCACACATTTAGGGATGAAGAAAAGCTCCCCATCGGTGATGTTATTAGTGATAAACTTGAACGTGCTATCAACAATTCCACACTCTACATACCCATCTTCTCTCGGAATTATGCTTCCAGTAAATGGTGCCTCCGTGAGCTTAAGCTCATAATGGATAATGTGTTTAACTTAGGGGGTCAAAAAAGTATATTTCCTATTTTTCTCCTTGTGAAACCTGACGATGTTAAACTTAGGACTCGACCTGATAGTGAAGCACCCTATAAAGCTGCTTTTGAGAAACACCAGAAGGATTATCCGACCGAAGTGGCGGCGTGGAAAACAGCTCTTGGAAAGGTAGATGAACGCAAGGGAATGGTCGCGGAAAAGAACACAAGGTAATAACTCTTTCATGATTCCTACCTGTTTCTTTTTTCTTTTTCTTTTTCATTTTGGTTTTATGGGACACAACGTCGCCTGGTCAAATAATTTCTTCTATTCTTTTTCTTAACAGAAAATATTTAAAATTACCTTCAATTGCTGCTCTCGTTCAATTTACTTCCCCTATGCTTAACATCTTCCCTAAAATTTTCTCCTACGATGTCAACCACCTCAATTTGATTTGCATCGTCACTTGTCAAAATACGCAATTTGCATATTCTGACAAAAATTTCAACCCAAAAATCTATTCATCCTTGGGATAAGAATATCAGTTTTCATTTTTATCTACACGTAAAAGACAAAAAAAAAAAGAAAAATCAGAAATCGCATCTAGTGCGAACTTTATGTTACACATTATCGACTACTCCTCGAGAAATATCAATTTACAAGGAAGCTAAGATTAGGTGAAGAAAATCATGTCTGAATATTCGATACAAACGGGAGTATCTTGAGAACATGTAAAGAAAGACGGGGCTGTAATCTTGCGGCCTCGAGCTCTGCAGAGTTTGCAGAATGTCCAAATTGAGGACGGTTAACCTCGACTGGGACCGAGCCGGAGGCAATGACCGTCGCCAAACTCTGATCTGAGGTTGGCGACGGGGCTTTCGCCTTCAAGTCAAATAGAGAGATAGAGAGAGAGAGAGAGAGAGAGAGAGAGAGAGAGAGAGAGAGAGAGTAGGCACACACGGAGTATGGGGTGCCGGAACTTTGTTGGTACAAGCACCAAACACACAGACGGTGACCGACGATGGGCCGCGGCTGAAATGTCAACGCTGACAAGCACGCAGAGGATGCGCTGCATGGCCTTTGTTTCTTGTTTTAGGGGTCATGGCATGACGTTTATATTAACAACTTTATATGCTTATCCTCATTCATCAACAACAAAACATAATTTGGTTATCAATTGATAAATTTACGACTAAGATGGTGAACTAACACCCACTGTGCATTATTATGGCACGAGAGCGGCAATAGCTTCTTCAATGTAAATGAGCACTCCAATCTTTTCCACTATGTTGACAATCCAATGTGTGATGTGTGGGTATGAAATTAATCTAATGAACTAACGAAAGCATTTTTGTACATGGTAGCCAAGCAGCGATTGTCAAATCGGTTGTCAAATGGGTTTTGGAGAAGCTGGAGATAAAACAAAAATTTCTGCCCGAACAACCCGTTGGACGTAATCATCAGGTTCATGAATTGAAATTTTCATTAAATGCCGACCACCTTGATGTGCGGATCATTATAATCTATGGAATGGGTGGCATCGGTAAAACAACTGTTGCCAAAGTTGTCTTCAATGAACTATCTTCCAACTTTGGAAGGCGTTGTAGCTTCCTTAAGGACGTTCGAAAACACTGGTTGACCGAGGAGGGCTTAGTGAAGCTACAGAAGCAATTACTCTCCGAAATTGTTGATTTTGATTCTGCAAAAGACGTCATGAATAGTGAACAAGGAATGCAGAGGATTGGCGCAGCACTCCCCACTGAAATGGTCCTTGTTGTTCTAGATGATGTTGATGATAAAGAGCATATTAAGAAACTAATAGGAAATTCTTCATTAAAGCCAGGATCTAGGATAATGATCACAACAAGAAACAAAACTCTTTTGCAAGCTGAGGATTTCAAAGGTTATCAAATTCAAGAGTATGAGATGCCAGTGCTAGATAATATCTTTGCACTTCAACTTTTTCGTCAGCACGCCTTTGATAGAGACTCTCCTTCACATGATTATCACTGGCTTTCAAGTAGAATTGTCTCTCATATGGGTGGGCTTCCTCTAGCTATTAAAGTGATAGGTTCTTTGCTTAAAGGGAGAGGCGAAAAATTCTGGATAGATACGTTGGCCAAATTAGGGAATGTACTTGAGAAAGAGATTATGGAGACACTGCGGATTAGCTACGATGACCTGGATAAACAGCAGCAGCAAATTTTTCTTGATATAGCATGCTTCTTTGTCAATAAGAAGAAGACTGATGCAACATATATGTGGGAACATTGTCAATTTTATCCCGAAATTGGAATCGAAGTCCTTAAAAGTAGGTGCTTGATAAAGACTTTGGATAATGATAAATTCTGGATGCACGATCAATTAATTGACTTGGGAAGGGAAATTGTCCGTCAAGAAAGTCCAAGTGATCGTACACAACAAAGTAGGTTTTGGATTGCAAAGGAGGCCCTCGAAATCATAAGAGCCGAAGAGGTAAGTAAGAAATGCCGCACTTTCAAACAGAAATCATATATTTTGTGATTAAGGATTCTTTTGGTGTTCAGGATATTTATTATTATTCTTTCTTGCCAATATGAGTTGTAAAACATAGTGGTCCGAAGTCCACAAACTTCTTCACATCATTGTAAAATTTCACTTGCAGCGGAAGAATAAAGTTCAAGCACTTGAGATAGATGGATGGGATCATTCCATAGAGATTACGAATGAAGAGTTGAAGAGGTTACAAAACCTAAGATACCTCAAGTTAGACAATGGAACATATGTTGGGGACTTTGCAAAGTGTTATTCAAAGTTGAAATGGATTTCTTGGTGTTCTCCTCAAGAGAATTTTACAGCGGAAAATATGCGGTTGGATCATCTTGTTGTCTTTAAACTTGACAGGAATGACTTCTCGAATGAATCAAAAGCATGGGAGTTGATCAAGGTAAATGACATGATTTACTTCTACTTTAATAATCCTATTGTGTACTGTGCAATGCTTTTAACACTGCTATGTCATCGATTTTTGCAGGGGGCGCATAATTTGAAAGTTGTATCTCTTACTAGGTGTAATGGCATAACAACAATTCCAAAATTCACTAATTCCTTAGGTTTAGAGAGGTTGACTCTTGCACACTGCGACAAGTTAAAGAGGATTGAAAGCTTGATTGGACATTTACGGTCATTGATTGAGTTAGATATTGAAGGGTGCATGAGTCTTACAAATTTATCTGAAGAAGTGGGGGCATTGAGGAAGCTTACGCGCTTCTCATTGCAAGGATGTTGTATGTTGAGTGAACTTCCAAGCTCGCTTGGGAATTTAACTTCATTAATAGAGCTAGACTTATCAAGTACTGGCATTACAAGATGCAATTTAAGTTGGATTGCGAGGTTATCTGGATTGAAAAAGTTGGATATAAATTTGCCAAACATGCCGAAACTTCCAGAGTTGGCTTTACTTTCTTATCTGGAAGAGGTGACTGTGTCTCAGCAATACGTAAAATTCTTGAAGCTTCCGACCTCCTTGACATACTTGCAGATAAAAAAGTGCACGTCATTGGGTGGGTTGATTCATCCATTATTCAAGGTGCGACATCTTCTTCATCAATACATAATAGATTGTGTGAGTGCGCAAGTTCAAAATTGGTTTGTTCTAATTTTATTTGATGCTATAACTCGATATAACTACGGAATCAGAAAAAAAAGACAAATATTATTATGAAATTTACATGGACGAAATTAAATTTTTTAATCCAATAACAAAAACTTATCAGAGATAATATTTAAATAGTTTTAAATACGTTAGTGTTCCTTTAACATGTTCTTTTTAGCTTGAAATGTTTTTTTGTTATATAAATTAAATATAAACACACAAATGACTGTTGGATATCATGTAATATGATATGTGTTTATTTTGATGTGATGATGTCCGGCAATAATTGCCCTCTTGTACTTTGGCACTGCTAGCTTGCAAATTTTGAAAAGTTATAGATTACCCTCTCACATTCACCCCACCTATAGACGTTAGATTTCTGTCAGCATTGCCTTTAAGCTTGACCTAAAATGGTCTAACTCATTTTTCTTGACCGAATTGTATCAACCAGTTTTATTAACCATGTGTCGTTCTCTATCTCTAAACTTCATAATCCCTGTAGCAAATGTTAGTTTGTTAAAGAAGAGTTGGTCCATTATTAATTAACATTTAACAGCCATACAAACGGAAAAAAAAAAAAAAAAGCAATGGCTCTTGGTTTTTTTTTTTTGGGGGGGGAGAGGTTTTGGAGTTAGTAGAGTAATTATACTTTTCCAAAATTTGCATGGTACTGTGCAGTATGCAATAGTGCCAAATTTTAGGAGGGTAGTATGATATTTTTGAAGTGCGAAGCTATGCAAGAAAGCTAAAATTCAAGGGGGGGTTTTCAAGGATAGATGATCTAATATCTTTTGTTGATAGCTTGTTTGGTAATACTCTTGAGAACAACTGATTTTGTTCTTTTGTTCTCGGGAATAAAAGGAAAATAGAAATTCATTTGGTAAATTTTTTGTTCCTAGGTACACAAATCAATTTTTTTATTCCTGGGAATAAATTTGGAATAGAATGAAGGAACAAAAAAAAAGTTACTTCTTATTCCCGGGAACAATTCCTAAAATCAATTCTAATTTTTTTTTTCATTTATCTTCTCTTTTCTTACATTTTCTCTTCTTCTCTTTCCTTTTCCTCTTCTTCTTCTTCATTTTGGCCGATCGCTGGCCTTGACCATGGTCGGCGACCGGCCAAACGAGAGCTTGCAACCTCGTTGAAGTGTCGCCGGCTCACGGCAACGCCAAGCTATGACGAGGCTTGGCCTCGCTAGCTGATGCGAGGCTCGGTCTCACCAAGCCAAGGTGAGGTTGACCTCATGCAACCTGGGCAAGGTTGAGCCTTGTTGAACCTTGCTTAGCCTGTCGCTAGCCACCGCCGTGGGCGACGGTCGGCTACCAAGAAGGAGGAAGAAGAAGAGAAAAAGAAAAAGAAAAAAAATATAATAAAAGTATTAAAAATTAAAAGAAAGAAAAAAAATAACAATCTCGCCAAACACATTTTTATTACGGGAATAGAAATTTTGAATAATTACCAAGCACGTTTTTTTTTCTCAAAAATTATTTTCGGAAATAGAATCAGAAAAAATCATTTCTAATAAAAAATTGTTCCCGAAAACAAAATCATTAACAAACGTACCCTAAGCATCAAAAGCATTCAAAGAGCTAGACATAAATAAATACTTTGTAATTAAAGAAAATTCTTGACGAACAGTAAGATGCACGTGGAATACGGATTCTGGTATTTTTGTTAGTATCTAAATAAAATTATAGGCAAAATAGACATAGAGTGCAATATGAATATGTACTCTTGTGCTAGTAGAGGAAGGAATAAAATTTAAAAGAAAGTCTCGTTATATTAGAGGAGGGGGTTTCCTTTTATGGCCAAATATCCTCTTTTCTTTACTCACGCAGTATTCGCCCTTTTTTTAAAGTTGCCATTTATTGTCGCACCGTAATTACGTTACTCACTGTATCTCATTCTCTCTCACTTTACGGACAGACTGAAGGCGGGGAAAAGGCAACAGGTTCGCAGGAAAATATTAGGGAGAGCGAAGAATCTCGCCGCGAGGAAAGGGTGAGTGATTAGTTGAGACGATTTAGAGCTGATTCTCTTGTTTCTTCTCTTGGTTGCTCATTTTTATCCTTACATTAATCACTTATCTCTACTTCCTCTTTTGGTGTTGGATGTTTTCGGTTCCTAAAGCAATCTTTCCTCCCTTTGAGGGTTGCCATATTCTGTTGGACTTTAACTACTTAGGTTGCATGTTTTTATTCTATATTTGTTACTTATCTCTATTGGACTTTTTGGTGTTGGATAATTTTGGTTCTTCAATATTGCCGATAAACTCATTTAATCATTCTTTAAATATTAATTTAAGAAAATTGCTTTTGCAGATAAGATATCAAATGATATATTACAAATTATAAATTCCAAAAGGATAAAAAAACACCAAAAATTCCAAACTTAGACTTGTGTGACACATTTATCCCAAACTTTTTTTGGTGACATCAAAAACCCCAAACTTATGCTTATGTTTAAACTTGTCTAGTGAGATAAGAAAAACTCCAAATTTGTATCCATGTGACATATTTACACTAAAAAATTAGTGTTACAAAAAAAAAAATTGAGGTAAATGTGTTACGTAGATATAAATTTGGGATTTTTTGTATAAAAAAAGATAGTTTAGGCTAAATATGTAACCGTAAGTAAAATTTAGAGTTTTTGTGGCTTTTTTCCATTTCAAAAACATAGGTTGCAACGACCGCGTTTAGATGACACCGCGAGATTAAATGCTCAGTCGTACAAGACGACTACGAGTTGCATAACTTTGACTAGGGCGAAATTAACTCTGGTTGACTACGTCTCCAGCGTAACTCTTAACTCCATGTCGTCCCCAAAATTCTCCTCACACACGCTCGTTTGCTACTTCCTCTGCTCGACTTCTTCACTTCTCTATCTCTCTAATTATACAAGAAGAGAAGAGAGACAGCCTGCAGGATTCTTAGACCTTTCTCTTTGAGATTTCCCTTTACTTGACAGAACGGACTAACGTCAGTTCTGTCAAATCCAGAGACTTACAAAAACCTTCTGGTAAGCTCTCTCCCTCTGGTGTTCCCGTATATATTCGGAATCGAGCACTTTTACTTATCGTGGTTGAAGTGAAAGTGGTCCTTAGTTGGGCTAAAAGGGGTTTATTTTGACGTTGCTGCCTTTGTTTTTGTGGTGACAGAAATTGGTGGTCGAGGTGGGTTGCCGCAATGAGAGGGAAAGGAGAAACGCCCTGAGGATAGTTTCTGCATTAACGGGTATAAACCAGATCAAGCTTTCTTCTTGCCTCTCTCTATTTCTACAAAAAGAGCAAACCCGAGATCTTGATATCTGCAGTAACCGAGTCAATACAGAGTATGAATTTCGCTATTTATGTGCAGGGGTCAAATCGTTATCCTTTGACAACACGAACAAGAAAATGACAGTCATCGGAGATATTGATCCGGTGATGATTGCGATGAGACTGAGGAAGCAGTTTGGTGCGCAAATAGTCTCTGTTGCATTGATCAAAAAGAGAGTATGTCCTTGCTGTGCATACTCCCTTTTTTTTTTTGGTCGGACATACTCTCTGTTTGACCAGCGCTATACTGGTGAAGAGAAAGTGGTCCTTGTTGGGCTAAAAGGGATTTTATTTTGAAGTTGCTGCCTTTATTTTTGTGGTGACAGGAAGTGGTGTTGGGGGTGCGCTGGCACGATGAAAAGGACATGAAGAAGGCCGTTGACACCATCTTTGGATCTGCAGGTATCAATAAATCAAGCTTTCTTCTCACCTCTGTCTCTCTACTTCCACAAAACGAAAAAATCCCAGATCTTAATTTCTGTAGTTAAGAA
This sequence comes from Eucalyptus brandiana, assembly GCA_014182725.1. Classification (NCBI taxonomy): domain Eukaryota; kingdom Viridiplantae; phylum Streptophyta; class Magnoliopsida; order Myrtales; family Myrtaceae; genus Eucalyptus; species Eucalyptus brandiana. The sequence continues at coordinate 38,787,051 of CM024670.1, forward strand.
AACCGAGTCAAAACACCGCATAAATTTTGCTGCATATGTGCAGAGGTCGACACGGTTGTCATAAACATGAAGGACCAGAAGATGAGGGTGACTGGAAGTATACATGCGAGTTTGCTTGTGGAGAAGCTGGAGGAGGAGAGGTTTAGTGTTGAGTTGCACAATTGACATAACTCATTAGCCTTAGCTTTTGAGTGAACGTGAGTTCAACCAAAAATGTTAACGGGCTCAAACTTGAGGTTCCTCTTGGCGATCTTCCCAATAGAAGATATTGGACTTTTGCTGCACGCTCCCAACATTTTTGCATGAACATACTCTTTGTTGAACTGGTCTAGAAGGCTTAGAAGAATAAAGACGATCAGGGCAAGAGCAAGGACGATAACTAAAGCAACAAGAACGAGCCGTTGAAAGACTCCAAGGCCGATCTGCCCAAAGTCTAACCGTTTGAATGCTGGTATTATCAAGTTCCTGGCTGATCCCAATTTTCTTTTTCTGGCCAATCCCAATCTCAAGTTTGATATTTTAGCTTTTGGAAAACCTCATCTCTTTGACCAAAACTGGGTCCGCTATTACATCAGTTCATGATCATTAGTCATCAAATTATGTTCATGATGATGGCTATATAATATTTAGATCTCGAGTGGGTCTTGCCGTCCTTGAAGGCATATAGGTTTTAACTTTTAACTAACATGACCTGAAAAAGCACTTGCGCTAGCTAACAATACACCATATACAATACACGCACGTTTTCTTCATCACTTTTGAGATTCGTTCTCATCCCATTCATGCTTCATGTCCCAAATCCATTAAGTTGAGACAATCAAACGTTAGAAAATTCATATTAGGATGTTCATGGCACCAAAACTAGTTTGCCAAACCAATCTAACTTGCACGTTCTCCATCATATCAACTTTGGTTATTTTGAAAAACTTTCCATAAGAATAAAAATCACCTATAACATAGAATCACTGGATCCACATACTTTCATGAGCTTTCTTGAGTATGGCCATGCAAATGCGAGTGGCGGAGGGTGGTGACACTTCGAAGATATCGAGGAGTGCGTGGATGAGAGTTGTGGTTGTGAATTCGACATGGAATGTTTCATGGAGAGCAATGGTGGTTTTGTTGTATATAGGAGAGCTTCCATGGTGGCTTGCTGCTTCAGGATTAAAATTCTAGTGACACAACAACATCACATAAATTGCTGCCTTATCCCGAAAAATGAGTAAACGCACGGAGCCTTCTCTTTTACGCTTTTTCTAACGTTATTCCACTTTCGCTAAGATTCTCCTCCCCCATAATTGCTAAAGATATTCCTTTCTAAGAGCTAATTTTAACTAAATTACATGCCCGCCCGCTAATCCATTTTCATATTTTTTGAAGCAGTCCAATCAGCTGATTAAAAGATGTCCTATTGGACGTTGCGAATGTTATTAACTAGTAAGTAAACATTCAAAATGTAAAAAATAAAGCATTATCCTTTTTTTGGCCTTCTACCTTATAATCATATGCTTTCGTTGACATTTCTTAGTTAATCATAAAGCAAGCAGGCCGTCAGCGATAGATAACATACTTATGACGTATTGCTTGCAAATGTGCTGCTTTTAGCAATTAACACGACTATCTTTTGTGATCCCTCTCTTATTGCAATCTGCTTTCTCTGTTTCATTGTTGAATACACATCGGTTGATTAGATGATGTCATACTAGATTGTCTATAGAACACTTGTTGTTGCAAGCCCAGTTGTTCGTGTAAAACTACTATATATATATATATATTATGACAGAGAGAAGACAACAAGTCACGTGTATGCAAGTCCAGTGATATGTGCAAAATGCTCAGTAAATTTCATTTATGCAAAACACGTCCACAACTAGAAAACAAGGATTAGAACAGCTCATACATGCCTAAACACAAAACAAACTCTACTAACATAGTTCATGGCGGACTCAACACATCCTTCCCTTTAACCTTCTCACACATGTGAGCTAAAATAATTGGGGACACTCAACACGATCCATATTGTCTTCGATCTGGATTTGTCTTCCTATAACTTTGCTCCTTCTTGTTTCAAACATCGTTTGTGTTTGTTCCTTGCTTCATCCCTTTTGCATACCACTAGCTTTCGAAATCAACGGTTTTTCATTATGGCACATCATACTACATAAGAAACACTCAATTAGGTATGATAATCGTTGCCTCTCATTAGTTGGACCTCGTTTATTTGGTCCAGTGCTTTAAAAGGCAAATCACGACGTGGCTTTTGAGTGTCCACCCTGATAAGGAAAGTGATGGGACCAGAAAATTTTTATTCACTTCTTGGATTAAGGAAAGTGCAGAGGAAATCGGCGGTGCCTCAACATTGCACTTGCACAGGACTAGCAGCTGCACCTTATTAAATCAGCAAATATGCCATTATTACCTAAAATTCATTTTGTAAATCACAATGTACAAGGTGAATAAAATTAGATATTGGAATAATCTCGCTTTTCTTATTGCTCGACCTGAGCCTGATAACATCTCAACGCATGATTGGTTGATGTGATGATATGTGTAAACAATACTAACAACCTCACTTACTCCATTTCTTGAGGGAGGGAAGGGAAAAACTCTCTAGTTTTCTGGAGTCCTGCCATCCGTCGTCGTTGGAGGAAGAGCATGATCCTCGTCGTCGTCGTCGTCACCATCCGTGGTTTTTTGTCTCTGGCCAGAACCATCTTTTCAGATCAGGTTTTAGTCCACCGTTCGTTCGTCGTCACTTCCTCTTCGGAGTGACCTCTGTTTCTTCAGGCAGCAGAAGAGACCGAGGGATGGCTACCATTGCAAGACTGATATCAGTTGTGCTAGCGTCTGCCAGACAATCATACAATGGACTTAACAGTTGCGAATTCGCAAATGCAATTAGTACAGAAGATATACAGCTAAAACCATCAGTAGAGTCGAGCACGAAAGCTTAACCAAACTTCTCGGTAGCTTGCGAAATCATGTGATCTCATGTTCTATGCTCGAACATGACACCCGTAGCTCTCCTTCAAGCTTATACTTCGGTCGCACTGTTGCCTTCGAATACTTCGTCTGAGATTCTGATTCTTTCTGCTTTCAACGATACTCATTTATGTTACGGCACAAAACCAAATATGACATGTGGTGCGGAATTTGATTAATCCCGGTGCTCCATGTTTTGGCATTATGGAGAGAGTGACGAGGTTCGGTGAACACTAGGTGTTTGTGAAAATTCATTGGTGAAGTATGGAGGTGAATACCAGCATAGAGGTCAGCCTAAATGGTGCCAACTACAGAACATGGAAAGGCAAGATACTTGATTTGCTTTATCGCAAGGAAGTGCACGGTCCCATAGAGTGACGAGGCCAAGCCCGATTCCACTGACCAACAATGGCGGGCTTTGGCAACCCTGTTTGCACGAGAATTGGCCTTGCTCGCGCTAGCGATGAATAATTTCAGTGGACATCAGATTGGCTGGTGGCATCTTGCAATCAAGTACAGAAGAGCTCGGGTGGTCAACTCTGTATCAAGTTGAAACGTTCGGAAGATGGACGGAGATGATGGGCATGATGCGATTAGCAATCTGCCAGACTTGGTGCTCCTCCATATTGTCCTTCCTGCCCAGGAGAGACGCCGTGAGGACAGTGATGGTCCCAGGGTTCTGTTACCTCTGGACTTCTACCTGCCACTTATCTTTCAATCACTGTCCTTACCACAACTGCAAGGAGAGGAAGACTGCTTTTAGAATCGATGAGAGATTCGTCAATTTTACCGACTGTGCGTTAACTCTGCACGAGAACCCCACAATTGATTTGTTCAGTCCTATGCAGCTGAGGTGGACCCCTATGATCCTCAGTATGAGGGTGGTATGACCAAAGAGACAAGAAGGTCAGACAAAATCGATACATGGATTCGTTTTGCAGCGAATAGAGAGGTTAAGTTCCTCGGTTTGGACTTCCTAGGGTGTGCTAGGGAGTTCACACATGATCTTTACAGGTTGCCCTGCATTGTTCTTGGGTGTAGCAGCTTAGTAGAGCTGAAGCTGGCTTCCTGTGAGGTTGGACCAGGGGGGGGATGGGTCCAACTAAGGTCACTTAGAAAATTGTTTATGAAGAAAATTCACTTAACTGACACAAAGTTGGCTGAAATACTATCTCATAGTCCATTGCTAAAAGAATTGTCTCTTGAATATTGCTATGGCCTCTGCAATCCCATTTCTGTAGTGCCCCATCTATTGAAGAGTTAAATTTGGAGGGATGCAGTGATTTGAATAAGCTTGATCTTACCCGATCAGATATAAAACATTAACCATTTATTTCTATGGGGATCTGGAGCTAGTTTGTCCGTATGTAAAGATTCTGGATATTGCTGGGTATCTAAGGTATATCAAGGTGACTGATATGTCATCACTGGTTGATACGTCCTTTCGCTACCAAGATTATTTTAGCTATCCATACGGGGAATATCATGAGTCCAGGCTGCTTCTAGAAAAGCTCAGCTGCAGTCCTTATTTTATGCCATGTGATTCGTGTACACTGGTATGGTTTCCCAGTTGTTGCTCTGGCCTAATTTTTCTTGGATTTGAGGCACTTTTGAATGATTTGGGTTCTGATCCGTCATGTAAGGAGTATTACTATTTGTTTGATAGAATGTTCTCACATTTCCACTGTCCTAAAATTTGTAGAATAGAAGTTGGGTGAACAGATTTTGAACGGGTCTTATTTGAAATGGACAGTGGCTGTGCCATTTCTATGCTTCAGCTTCTTTGTCCTGTTGCTTTCTTTATGCTTCAGTTCATGAGGTAATGTCCTAGATGAAGAGTAAAAGAAAATATTATTTACTTAGGCTGGGTTCTTTCATTTATGCCCACCTAAACTTTTATACGGCAGCCTTCCTTGCATCTGCTGGCGTATGAACTTTGAGTAACTGTAAACTATTATCCATAACCCATTCATGTAACCAAAAACTACAGCTTGTTAGGTGTCTGTCTTCCTTGTGTCCTTTGCTTTGTGCTATTTTGTGGACGATATTGTTTTTCACTTCTTACATGACATTTGTTACCATTTTAAATGTGTATGTACATGCTCTTGTGATTTGCCTTTCTAAATATTCTAAATTGTCTCATTAAAAATTTCATGACAAGTTGATTTTTTTTTTTTTTTTTTTTTTTTTTTTTTGGGGTCAAGTACAAGATCTGAATTAAATGGTATCATATAATTTCATTTCAGTCAATCCATACATACATATGCTCTCAAGTGCCCACAATGTATGTCCCATACTAATTTTCATTCAAAGTCGGTCCAAGTAATTCTTTTTAAATCTGGTATTGACTAAATGGGAACAGACAAATCAGCCATGCCCATCTTTCGCCTGGAAGTATGTGACACTTCTACTGCATCTGAAAAAGTGGTACCTCCCTGACATTTCTAGCTTGTTGAAGAACTCTCATTTTCTTGAGACACTCACTATCTATGTTTATCCTGGAAGAGATGAAGATGAATCTGAGGTATAGATGCTTGAACTGTAGCATTTTGTTGGCATATTAGAATTTGGAATTAATGGACATTGAAAAGTTGCCTTAAATTTCTAGCTTGCCAAAGCAGGGTTGCAGCTTGCATTTGAGTTCAATGGCTTTAGTTACTGAAGTTCAGTGGACGACACATTTCCCTGCCTCGAGCACCACTTAAGCATGTTAAGATATATGGTTATGTACTGGAGCCTGATGTCACTGACCTCATTGAATTTCTACTTAAGAATGCACGGGTCCTGGAGAAGATGGAGATTTCTACCAAGAAGACTCTGCAGCATTGGGAGGTGGGGGGGGGGGGGGGGTGAGAACCGGTCCAACTTTGTATTTTCTTTATCGCCTCCTGACACAGGTTGTTTCTGAGGAGACTTTTCATAGTAACATGTCCATCAAGTATCGATTGGTACACGCACTTAATCTGCCGTAATTCCTCGATAATTAGTGGTGCTCTAATATGAGATCTTACAAAAAGAGCATTCCTGCGTTGTTTTCTTTTCCTTTGGAAACCAAACATAAACAATGTTGGATTTGACCGAAGTCAAGCCAAATGAGATTTGATTTCTGAATCAAATAGATAGTTTTGACTTGATCAGGCTGTGTCGAGTCAGTTCAACATTTGAACAAAACTTTTCCCCCTCAATCTATTACATCCTAGTTCAAGTTGCTTCTTCACACTCCTCCTAATACTTTCCTTGAATTCGTATTCACTATACCATGGGAGCTCACATATCAGCCGAGTCCATCTTTTAAGGCTTCAACTGCATCTGAGCAGTGACACCTCCCTGGTAAATCCAGCTCATATGGGAATTCTTATAGTCTTGAGAGCCTCACTGTTTATGCTCATCGTAAATGTCACTGCATATTTATATATGAATTTCCATTCAATCTACAGCAAGTGCTAGAGATGAAAGAACAGCTTGCATTCAAATCTCAGCTCGCTGAAGCTGGCTGGATGCAAGCACATGACTTCAACGGTGAAATTTAGTGCGTCGAGCAGTAGCTTAAACAATGTAAAGATAGGTGCATATGTCATTGAGCTCATCTAGTTTCTACCTGAGAGTGCGTTAATCTTGGAGAGGATGTCAACAACAGCTATTTTCGTCTCTGCATTTTTTTGCCATGAGTTACTGTCTCATCCAGGTTACCGGCTGCTTTTTACCCTTGTCGCTCCTCTTCGATTTTCCGTGCTTTTTTCCTCACGGAAAAGAATGAGGTTGAATTCTGAATTTGGGGGGTTCCCAGTACGCTTCGTCACTTGGCTTGCTTCTTGTTGCTCTCCAGGCGTTTGTAGAATGTACTGCCTGGGTTCAAACTTCCCACCCCCTCTGACATATTTCTGTTTAGCCCCTGATTTCTCTGTAGGAATGACGAAATCAGTAGTTTCCTGGACTCGGTACTGGTCTACATACACAATTTGCACAATGATCTTGAGTATGATGAGTAGTTCTTAAATTTCACCAACCATGTATTGACCCTGCACAAGAACCCCACAATTGCTTGGAGAGTTGTCTCTTGGAAGAATGCTGTGGCCTCCACAAACTCCAATTCGATAGGCCCCCATCGATTGAATAATTGAAACTTGACATGTGCGAGGGTCTGGAGAAGCTTGGTTTTACTTGCTCAGACACAAACAAATTAACCATCGTCGTTGATACTGGAAATCATGCAATAAAGACAGTCTTTGCTTAAATTAGGACTCTGCATATTTCTAGGTCGATGAAGTGTGTCAACATAACCAATTACTCAGCTTTGATTGAGGCATTGCTCTGCTTCAGTCATCTCAAATGTTCTTGAAAGGCATACCACGGAGTCAGAGTGCTTCTCAAGAAGCTGAGTAGTGTGCGATTTACGCCATACACTTGGTGTATACTGGTAAGGTTTCTCTGCTATTGCTTTAACCGCATTTATCTTGCTTTTGAGGGACTTCAAAATGATTCAATTAGTACTCCTTGAGCAAGAAGTAATACTCTTTGTTTGACTGATTTTTCTCAGAGGATTTTGAAACTGGGTAAATGTTCCATCTATTTTGATCTCTTCATTCTTGTTGTCCTGAGAGTATCAATTGATGAGGTAATACGAAGACGTACTAAGGAAAAAACTATTCACTTATACCAGCATCTGTTTTACTCATCCTGCCCTTAAACTTGTCATTGCATGCTTCCCCCCTCATGTAACTCAGACATTCTCGAGGTTTTTTTGTGTTTGTTTTTTGCATTGTCATGAACATGTCTTCCTTTCGCTAGCATTTCGTATTTCGTGGTCTCATTCATTAATATATTGTCATTTGCAGCCATTCAAAAGAGTACGAGATCGGCTCTCTTGAATTATTTTGTAATGTTCCAAATGCGTAGTTTAATTTGGTGGCTTGAATGTATTGAAGATTAGGAAGAAACTCTACAATCTAGATCTTCCTTCACTAATACGCTTTAAGGCATGTTCATTGCTTTGTTCCAGTGGTGTAATTTCACTCTCACTTGCAAAATTCTTAATCTGCCACATCCCTTCCCTCTAGATTAACCAAAATCAAACACGCTAAAAGTTGATTTCAAGTTGATGCTTTTGACTGGTCAAAAATATATAAAACAATGTTGTTGAAGCCAATTATGTTCTCACGGTCCTAATTAAGTTGAAGTGACCGACTTCCTGTACTATCAATCTAAATAATTCTTTCTTCTATCGAGTATTGACTATATGGGAATTGATTGACACAACTGCCATGCCCATTATTTTCATGGAAGCATTTGACGCTTGAACTAAGTCGAATAAAGTAGCACCTTGCTCGGACTTCTAGCATAATTAACTTCTCACACTAAACCAAACTGTTACATAGATAAGATGAAAAAAATAGGCTGTAGCCCTAAGACAGGGAGATTTGTGTTATGCTTTCTTGCATCATAGCTAGCATCCGTCAACAATTATTGGTTCAGTTACCACTGGCAAACTCTATTATCACTGGTCAAGTGTATTCTATCGTGCAATATTCAATTTTTCGCTCTATAATCTTGTTTTGTCTCATTTCTTGCTGGCGTCATGTTTAGGGTTGTGCAACAGGTTTAGTCCAACTCCAGCATCGGCTAGAATCGGTTCTATTATTGGCTCAAAAATCCTCGAATCCGCCATTACTATTTTGTTTGGTCCCCGGTTCCTTCTTAGAACCACCAGTTCGAATCAAATTCTATGAAAAAAAACTTACTATCGTCGGAAGAACGCTGCGTAGAACAAAAGAAAACTCATACCAATGATAAATAGGAGAGTAAAAATTGCAAGTACATAGGAAAATTACAGAAAAATAATGATAATAGTCACTAACAAATCACAATGTATATTGAAGTTGCTTTAAGGGAATAAAATTGCGGCAACTTCAATGATTTGTAAATATTTCATTGTTGATAAGTAAGGTGCTACGGAGTCATATAGTTTTATTTATAATCAATGAAATCAATAGGACTTGTTTATTTATTTATCTAAATATATCTTTAAGTGATGGTTATGCTTGGTTACACAACTTCAAGGTTAGGTCTTAGTGCTGAATTTGTACTCTGTTACATTAGTCGTCCATATGAAAGTTGTTAAATTGCCAGCTTGTCGTAGAACATCGCACTCGATGCCTACCTGCTAATGAATGGGAGTACTTGAAGCGAATGAAACGAAGATGTTTCATGGATCGGATCATCCGATAATTTTAGGGCGAAACAAAACTGCCATTTCAGTTAATTGGTTTGCTTGCCATTGCTTCTGCCTGGTGGACCTCCATCAATTGCTTTTGAGTTCCATTCTTTACAAGGGATAATCAAGATGGCGTCATTTTGGACGATTGACAACTTAATCGCACTTATGGACGACTAAGGTAAAAGTCGCCAAAATTGTCCCATGGTGTGCCTTTTTTGGAACATCTGATAATTGTCTAGTGGGTGTATATGTACGTGTGTTCTCTTAACGTTTTGGAAATTCTTTTGTCAAAGTTGTACTAACCAAAAAAGCTTGTGCCTTCTTTGATAATTAGCAAATTAAGATAAAAGGAACCTAATCTGCAGCCCTTGACTCACGTGGAAGTCTAATATGGTCTGGGTAAAGAGGGATCGAAATGTCAAAACTGACCAAATAGTAGAAAATAGAGGCAGAGGAGGTACGACCACTCACCAGAGGTGCTTCAAGCTCAGGGAGGGGTCCCGCAAACGGAGGCAGAATAAGGGGCATAGTCCCAAGTTCAGCAAAAGGGCACGGCTTTGAGTTCATGCACACAGAGGTTCAAGCTCGGCAGGAGCAGAGCCTCAGATATGGAGGTCCTGATGAGAACAAGGAGCCTTAGATGGGAACGAGCATTGAAGCACTTTGTTCATTCCAGTGCGCGAGCTAGTTGATCATTGTCTCGTCAGATCTTAAAAAAACGTCAAATTTCGGCGAATGGATGGATCGAGTGAATGTATTATGGCAACTTGGGTTCTTCTGTTGGACTCATGAGCGGCTACTCTTTGGTGTCATGAAATAGAGCCCTACCTGACCCAGTGACACTTTGCCAGTCCAAGCAAAGCTACGCAAGTACTTAGATTCTTAGTCTGGCGCAATGGTTTTTTGTGAAGGATAAGCTTAAGCCTTTTTTCCTGGTAGTTTCTTTTAAGACAGGTCATGCAATAAGACTTCAGAGTAAATGTCACTTGTGCAGACTTTGCGGATATCAACGACACTTAATACTGTAGCTGGCAGATCCACCATCTTTTCTACACACAGCTCATTCTTGGAAGCAAATCAAACCTGTCAATGTGAATTTGAATGTTCCTGAGCCACAAATGAACATAGATCCTAGTCAACTCGCTTAAATCTATCAAGATCTGTGCTGTCCAAAATTGTTACTTAGTGTTATCGATTTGATGCATCATGATTTACGTTGAATTAAGCCCAAGAAGAGTACAATAGAAAAGAAAAGGCACTTGGCAAATTTAACTCATTTGCCGCCAGGAAAGAAGATCCTCATATGTGCTGCCGGGTGACCGCCACATCACGGTCAAGCAAAAACTAGTGCTAACCTAGTGGAGGAATTAAATTATATGCTTTGATTTGGTTTTATTACTTCTTCCTCTGTGCACATAAATCCAACTGACAAAGTATAGCAAGAGTAAAGAATTTCAGGGCAAGCAGCTACCTATACCTTAAGCCCATCAAATCCCAGCCCAAGTTTTCTGTCTGACCGACATATGTCGCCTGCTTCGATCGATACTAAAACCTCACTTAAATCCATTTCTTGAGGGAGGAAATGTGACTAACGATCTTGAACTTTTTTTCTGGAGTCTGCCTTCTGTCTCCTTCAGTGTACTCTTGAAAAGAGGGGTTCCTTTTATCCCCTTTGAAGAAACAAAACTGTAGCAACTCCAATGACCGTAAATATTTGATTGTTCATAAGTAATGTGCCGTTTGGATTCATATAATTTTATCAATAATCAATGAAAAATCAATCAACTTGTTAACTTATTTACTTAGATGTTACTTAGGTGATGGTAAATTTGGTTGCATCACTTCCAAGCTAGGTTTGAGTGCTAATTTTGTACTCTGTGATCTTAGCCGTCCATATGAATGTTGTTAAATTATCAAGTCATTGCAGAAAAGTGGCATCAATGCCTACTTACTTGTAGATGGAGTTTTTATGTGAACAAAACTAGTTCTTATAGAGAGAAATAAAACCGTTATTCAAGTTCGGTTCATTTCACAGAAAAATAATTTCTAGAAAAATGTTTTCCAGATTTTTCAGCATTTATTTTATAAAAAATGAACTAGTTAAGGAAAACTTTTTTCGCTATTAAAAACATCTTCAAAAGTGGGGAAAATATTTTCCACGTGAAAAACATTTTCTATAACTTCTTCTACCTCACTTTCTTTCACGAAACATATTTTCATTTTATTTTTATGTTTTATTTTTGTTTTTTTTAAATTGAGCTTTTAATTTTCTTTTCCCTTTTCTTTTATTTCTTTCATTTTCTTCTTCTTCTTTGGCTCTAACCGGTCACCAACTGCAAATTAAAAATTAACACAATGATTTTAAAAAATAATAATAAAAAAATTACTTAAAATGAGTAAATGCATTAAAAGATTTTCCTTATTGTACGGTAAAAAATATTCTATGGTTCCTTTTCATATTTCAAACTAACATAAGAAAATATAGTTGTTTTCTTGAAAAATAGCTTCCTGAAAAATAATTTCTAGAAACGTCATATTTTCTGCGAAGAAAATGGAGCCTTAGATTATCGGGTTTGCTTTGGTGTTGCTTCTACTAGGTTGTGCATATATATAACAAAGGGGGAAAAAATCTGCCAAGGGCATATATATGACAATTGTCCAAAGGGTGTATAAGTACACGTGTTCTTTCATGTGTCTTTCCTGCGGACGTTTTGGAAATTGTTTTTGCCAAAGATTTTCTTAATTCTTTTAATTTTGGAGGATATTTTTGCCAAAGTTATCCCTCTTGAAAAATATTCTGCGATGATATCTCCTCTGAAAAAGAAGGAAGTTTAATCGTCTGACCAGAAAGAAAAAAGAAAAAGAAAGGAAGATTAATCGTCATGGCCTTTTTGCTCTCTCCTTCGATCGAAAACAAACAATGTCCACGTGATTCACTTTACTCTCCTCCGTGCAGGGACTTAACTGGAGTGACGAACATGGAGGTCAACTTGATTTTTGAAAGCAGTCCGGGTTGAATTTGTACGCTAATCGCATGCAACGTCAAAAACAACGGGTTCAATCTTCTGCCACTACCTCCATTTTCCTTTAGGTACTTGAATGACTACCTTCTTATCACCGGAGATTGGTTTGTTGTTATGTTCCACGCCCACTGTTTGTCGAAATTCCTGAGTAGCTTCATTCGAGGAAACGCCATTTTGTGTTTGCTCTTTTCGGGTTTTACGTCCAATATGTTGAGAGCGTCTTGCAGGAGATCAACAATTTTTTTTTCCACGAAAATAAGGCCCCTGTGGGTTAGTGATCCAGAGTAGGGAGGAAGAGAGTTTTCCGGGGATAGGTTTTTGGCAACCCAATTTGGATTAGCGGACTTCGTACTGGCCGGCGGCATCTTGCGACCATCCACACAACAGGATATAGGGCCCACGGGCTTTCTACTTTTCCGGAGTAGGAGCTCCGCCGCAAATAGACCGTCGGTCTCTATCTCTACCTATGAAGCACGGACACTCTTCGGGACCCTTCGTGTCGTGTCCGACACTCCGACACGTGTCCGACACGCTTCGACACGCTCCGACACGCTCCGACACGTGGTCAACACGTGTCGGGAAAACCGACACGCGGTCAACTCTCTCCGACACGCTCCGACACGAGAGTCGGAATTTCCGACACGCGACTCCGACACGCACGGGGTTATTTTTATAAATTTCCAAAACTTTGGGGACTAAATATAAATATATGAAAAAAAAATTAAAAAAAATTAAAAAAATTAAAAATTGAAACTTAGACTTCGCACGCGCGCGCACGATTTCAGACTCTTCTCTTCAGTCTTCACTTCAGTCGCACACGCTGATTTTGAGGTGGATTAGTAAATTTCTTGAATTTTTTTGTCTGTGGGCTTGTGTGAATGGGTGTTGTTGCATGAATCTTGTCATAAGAACTTAAAATCTTCATTCATACGGGCTTATGAATATTAGTTTTTCCTTGCATTGATTTAAACAAGACTTATTATTTTTCATACATCTTTTGAAATTCCCATAAGTCTCTCGAACCTAGGCTTTTTGTCAATGTCTTGATGAGCGAAAAGATTTCGAAATAACTCTCTCTATTTTATAGTATTGTTAGACTTTTATTTTGTCCTTTCTCTATATTGACTCATTGATTTTAAGTTTTCTATCAAAGAGTAACGCCATTCAAAGTTTCCCATCAAAGTCAGTTTCAAAACTTGCAAATGACAGAATTTATATAGTCCTATTCTGAATTATACGAGACCTACTTATTTATACATTTATATATAAAAATATTTATTTAATATTTAACGTGTCGGAACGTGTCGAAATTCTCTACTTTTTGAGAAATGACGTGTCGCGTGTCGTGTCGTGTCGTGTCGCGTGTCGCGTGTCGCGTGTCGGTGCTACATAGATCTCTACAAAAAGCTGATCCGCTTTCTCCTTCTTCAAGTACAGAAGAGCTCGGAAGGCGGCTAGGGTTCGTTGGTCAACGCCGTATCGAGCTGAAACGTCCAGGAAGATGGACAGAGATGACGGACGCGATGCGATTAGCAATCTGCCGGACTCGGTGCTCCTCCATATTCTGTCCTTCCTGCCCCCAAGAGACACCATCAGGACAGTGATGGTCCTGGGGTTCCGTTACCTCTGGACTTCTACCCGCCACTTATCTTTTGATCACCGTCCTTACCACGATCGCAAAAAGTTGGAAACTGCTTTTGAAGTGGACGACAAATTCGTGGATTTTACTAACCACATGCTGACTCTGCACGAGAGCCCTGCGATCGATTCGTTCCGTCTTAATTTAAACTGTGCGTCTGAGGTGGACCCCCATGATTCTGAAAATGAGGAGTATATAACTCCAGAGAGGAGAAGAACGTGGACCAAACTGGATACGTGGATTCTTTTTCCAGCGAGGAGAAATGTTAAGTTCCTCGATTTGGACTTCTTGCGATGTGCTAGGGAGGAGCTCCCACGTATTCTTTATTTCCTATTTAATCTTTACGCGCTGCCCAACATTGTTCTTAGGTGCAGCAGCTTAGTAGAGCTGAAGCTGGCTTCCTGTGTGGTCAGACCGGTGGCAGGATGGGTCCAACGAAGGTCGCTTAGAAAATTGTTTATGAAGAAAATTGACTTAACCGACAACAAAATGACCGACATACTATCTGTTAGCCCGTTACTGAAAGAATTGTCTCTCGAAGATTGTTATGGCCTCCACGAGCCCAAATTCTGTTGTGGCCCATCTATTCAAGAGTTAAATTTGGAGAGGTGTGGAGGTCTTGAAAGGCTTAATCTTACACGATCATATATCAAACATTTAATTATTGATCACTACGAGGATCTGGAGCTAATTTGTCCTAATCTGAAGATTCCGGATATTGCTGGGTGTCTAGATTATGTCAAGGTGACTGATATGTTATCATTGGTTGATACATCGCTCTGCTTTGGTGATTATAAAATATATCCACCTGGAGAATATTGTGAGTTCAAACTGCTGCTGGAAAAGCTCATCTGTAGTACTTATTTTGTGCCATGCGATTGGTGCATACTGGTATGGTTTCTCTGCTGTTGCTCTGACCTATTTTGTCTTGCTTTGAGGTACTTTTGAATGATTTGGGTGCTGATCCTTCAGGTAAGGAGTATTACTATTTGTTTGATAGGATATTCTCACATTTCAACCGTCCTAAATTTGTAGAATAGAAGTTGGGTAAACTGATTTTGGATGGGTCTTACTTGAAATGGACAGTGGCTGTGCCGTTCGTCTGCTTTGGCTTCTTTGTTCCGTTGGTTTTTTTATGCTTCAGTTCATCGGGTAATGTCCTAGATGAAGAGTAAAAGAAAATATCATTTACTCAGGCTGGGTTCTTTTATTTATGCCCGCCTAAACTTGTATAAGGTGGCCTTCCTTGCATCTGCTGGCCTATGAACTTTGAGCAATTGTACACTATTATTATCCACAACCCGCTCGTGAAACCGAAAACTACAGTTTATTAGGTGCCTGTCTTCCTTGTGTCCCCGATTGTTTTCAATTTTAATGTGACATCTATCACTATTTTAAATGCGCATGTCCATGCTCGTGATTTGTCTTTCTAATATTCTACATAATCTGATGAATTTCCTGATAAGACTCTGAATTCAATGGTATTATACCAATTCATTTCAGTCGGTCTATACATACACGTGCTCTTGAGCATCCACAATGTATGTCCAGTACTAATTTTCATTTAATGTCGGTCCAATTATTTCTTTTAAAATTAGGTATTAACTATGTGGGAGTTGGCAAATCAGCCATGCCCATCTTTCGCCTGGAAATATGTGACACTATAAATGCATATGAGAGAGCAATACGTCCCTAGCATTTGTAGCTTGTTGAGGAACTCTCATTTTCTTGAGACACTCACTATCTATGTTTATCCTGGAAGAGATGACAACAAAGCCAAGGTACAAATGCTTGAACAGTAAAATTTTATTGGAATCCTCAAACTTGGAAGTGACGTAGATTAAAAAGTTGCTTTAAATTTCTAGCTTACCGAAGCAGGGTGGAAGCATGCATTTGAGTCAATGGCTATAGTTACTAGTTCAGTGGGCGGCACATTTCCCTGCCTCGAGCACCAGCTTAAGCATGTTAAGGTACATGGTTATGTACTGAAGCCTGATGTGATTGAGCTCATTGAATTTCTTCTCAAGAGTGCACAGGTCCAGGAGAAAATGGAGATTTCTACCGAGAAGACTGTTGTTCTCCAATGACATTGGTCGTCCATCAAAGGATTATTGTACATCGGATGCGCTGCTAGAGTTTTCACAGAAGTTGTTAGTTTCCCAGGGGCCTCAACACGTGCAGTATTACACCTGGGTTAGATCCTGGTATTGGAATTGTGTTCACCCCATCCTTTTGGACAACCCTTGATATTTCTATGTCAGGCATGTCTTACATCTGGTAGACTGACCGTCAGTGATAATGAGAAGAACCTTCTTCAGGTAACCTCCTCGAGGCACTTTACAAAAGTAGTTGGCCTCTATGATGAATTCGCCCTTTTGCCTCTGGTCTACGAATTTGCCACATCCACGACTCGGTACAGGCAGCTTCATGAATAGTTTGATGGTGGATGTGCCCTTTTTTTCAAAGAATGTTTCTCATAACAGGTTTTCTTTTCATATTCCCAGCTCTTGCAAATAGTTTGGCTAAAATTTTTGCAGTATAGATATACTTGAACAATCTATTGACACCAGTCACAAGCTGTTCATTAGTAGCCTTCGCTCTTGCGGCTGCTGTCTCTCTCTTGGTTTTTCATTTTAGTGGGTGCCAATTTTTTTGTTGTTTCACTTTTCAGTTTTATCTACCATTTCCTTATCTTTCGAGGAAGTCGATGCAGTTCAACATTCTCGAGTGCTGCCCCCGAATAATTAGTATATCGACATCAATATCAATACAATCCTATCTACAGTGTACAATAAAATATGGAGTTGTGCAGTCCTCCAAGCACGTATCTTTTCTTAATGTCTACCCGAAAATTGCTATCATATGTGCTCCTCTCACAAATTAACAAGATCATTTTGTCCCTTATTTGATGAGTGAGAGTTCTTTTTCTTTATAAATAAAAAGAAGCGGCATTCAAAAACATATATACTAAAGCTCTAAATGTTTATTCAATTTTGAATCCAATTTCATCAAAATATTTTCATTTTTTTATGCCAAACTAATTCTAAACTAGAATTATTAAAATATAGTAAAACTACTCAAAATCTACTTTCTAAAATTTTCCTAAATTTTTTATTTTTCATTTTTCCAAAAAGTGAGACTTGAACCGATTCAAGAGACTGGACCTTGTGCCAATTGTGTAAAGATGAGCATTAGGTCATGTTGAGCTTTTCTAAAATGACATTATTTCTCTTTTGTTCACGGGAGTAAAAAAGTAATCTTTTTTCTGCTTCTTATTTTTATTTCAAATCTATGCCCTGGCCACCAATTTGTTCTAAGGAATAGAAAAATTAGCTGACATTACCAAATTGAATTTTTTTTTTCTATTCTAGGAAACAAAAGAACAAAAACTTAGAGAAATAGAAACATTACTAAACAGGGCCTAAGTTGAAAATGGGTGGCACTTAAATGTATATTTTGGAAGTTTTAGCACCTATATGTCCCCCCATGCCAAGTTGTGACACTTAGGGTGTTCTTTGTATAAATTGGCACAAATGCAGAAAGTTTATGACTTAATTGAAAAAAAAAAGTTTATGATTGAATTGGTAAAATTACAATAGATTTAGGACTTTTTTGATAATTTTCCCCAAAGAATAATGCCCCTTCATGCTTACCACCAAGGAAAAAAAAATAAAAAAATTAAACGCATGTACGTGAAATTCATTGAAAATTAAAGAGGTGGAGGAGAATTGTTTATTTGTAGATGTGATGTTTCTAAGAGGAAAAATTCTGTGAAAAAAGATGTTTGTGGCCTCCTCTTGACCGGGGATCGCTCTTTTTCATGTGCACGCTAGGGGTGAGCGGTTCCCGGTTCCGGTTCGGTTCCGTCCGGAACCCGGAACCTACCTCGGGTACGCATGTTTCCTCATTTTTGGAACCTAGAACCTACCCGTCGGAACCAAGAACCCGGAACCTACCCCCGTCACAGGTTCCGGGTCGGTTCCGGTTCCAACAGGTTCTTTTTTTTATTTATTTATTTCATTTTCAAAATAAACTATGCAACAAACAAAGTCATGATGTAGAGAGAGAAAGCGATAGTGGCATGACCAGCAGTGACTACCCTCATAAGGGTGACCATAAGGGTCCCATACCCATGATAAAATGTTCAGCATTCACCAAACAAAGTCATAAGACTACTGGTGCAAGCAAGGTTCAACCCTATAACTTGGAGATGGGAATATCAGCTTGAGACCAACCATAAATCATTACAACACGAAAAACTAAGATAATGCATTCTGGCTATCAAACATTTCACAAAATCAAATGTCCTCTTCAAGCACAACACGCAAGTCTTAGCAAATTCTTGTTCCTAGTTCTGTGGTCTAATTCGAAAGACCAATACCAGAGAATTCCAGATAATTGTAGCATCTCTATTAACAAAAGCCAAATAAGGAACAAGACGATGCAAGACTCAAAACAGAAAAAAAGAAGCCAACCCTTGGGCTTTATGCAATGCTACTTATGCCTGGTTTTCTTCAAGATGTGTTCTCCATATCCTTAAGGTTTCTATTCCTGCACCTTCTTGGGTTCTCATTGTTCCTTCACAAGTTTGATTTGTTGTCATGCGAAGGGATTTAGCAATTTCAGAAGCGTAAGGTGAAATGATGTCCCTCAATTCATCCGGAAGAATCAGGCTCTGAAAGTTGGAATTCCAATTCCAAACCCGTAGTTCTGCTTCCTTCTTCTAAGGAGACTCAATTGAAATCCCATTTCTCAAAGAATCTGCTAAAGTTAGGCAACAAAGTTTCATCTTTACCATTTCTAGCGAGTTATAATCAGATTTTAATCTAACATAACTTCTCTACAAAACAAACAGCAATCAAGAGAATCCAGTCACTTAGTTGAGAGTGATTAGACAATTACCCGTTGCCTAAATGCCATCCGGACAAATTAACCGCTTGGCGAAGTGCGTCTCTGCACTTCTTCACTCTCTCTGAACCATCACCATCACCACCACCCCCACCACCACCAGCCTCAATCAATTGAAGAGATACGAGCACAGAGAGGATGGAAGATGACAGAGCAAACGAACCTAGGTTTAGGACGGATGACGCCTTATGCTCCTAGAGAGAGACCATCCTCCGATTCGCTTCTTCGGCGGCGACTTTCTGCAAAATCGGAGACGGCGAGAGAGAGAGAGTGATTCAGATGAACTGAACTCGGTTCAAATCAGTGGCTGAGTTGAGCAAGCTCGACTTGAGAGGCTAAGATGCGGCGGTTCGTTAACATGCGGGCCGTTCGTCGTTGAAGTTTGCACAAAGAATCGCGTCGTTGACGGAAAAACAGCGACGGTGGAACAACAAAAGCGTCGCAGTGGTAGCCCGGTAGCAGATCGTCATTGGGAGGCGGCACACACGACGGCAAGAGTCTTCAGCGCTGTCAAACGGAGCAGCGGCAGCGTCGACGGCGACATTGTGGGTCGTGAGGGTAGCTTCGAGGGCGGCGAGCGGGGAAGACATGGAGGGCGGTGAGCAGCGTGGGGTTGTCGGGGGCATGGAGAGTTGCAGAGAGGAAATGTAAAGAAAGGGAAAGTGAAGAAGGCTGAAGACGAAAGAAAAAATTAGGGTTTCTACGCTTATTACTTAGGGTCCCGGTTCCGGTTCCGGTTCCTATGCGGGAACCGGAACCGGAACCGGAACCGCCGGTTCCAAAGAAAATGGAACCGGGAACCGGAACCTATCTTCCCAGAACCGGGAACCGAACCGGAACCCTCGGTTCGGTTCTCCGGTTCCCGGTTCTACCCGGGAACCGTGCTCACCCCTAGTGCATGCTCACAGATGAGTCCTTCTTAATGCCTTTCCGGGCTCTCACCACCTAAAGCATCAATAACTCGACGCCGCTCCAGTGCATCCTCCGCGGAATCATGATGGAGGTGGAGGTGATGGTGATGACTCGAGGGGTTTTGCCCACAAATTGGGGCTTTCGATTGCACTGAAGGACGAACCTGGAAGGGTCTGTTCTTGACGGTTGGTGAAGGCTTTTTACCTGATTGCTCTTGCGGATATAGTTGGTGTGATTTTTCATTTTTCTTTCTTTTTTGAAAAAAAAAAAAAATTAAGCATCAGGTGAAAGCAGGAAGAAGATGAATGGAAGATATGAAGAACGAAGAAGATGAATAAAGAAAAACAGAAGAAAAGAAAAAAAAAAAACGTGAACAAAAATGCCCCCATTATGGTGGCATGAGATGCACATGCTTTGCCAGTCTCTTAATTGGAACTAAATTGTCATTTGATGCTCTTTTTTGAAA
Organism: Eucalyptus brandiana; assembly: GCA_014182725.1. Taxonomy (NCBI): domain Eukaryota; kingdom Viridiplantae; phylum Streptophyta; class Magnoliopsida; order Myrtales; family Myrtaceae; genus Eucalyptus; species Eucalyptus brandiana. The sequence continues at coordinate 38,807,195 of CM024670.1, forward strand.
CAATAACCTCACTTAAGGTCCCTAATTGAATTTTTTCCCAAAAAATTGGTCAAAGTTTTACATTATTATTGTTATTATCAGCATTGGCGCTGCTACTAGGTCACTTCTTCTATAAATGTCTTAAGGATTTTTTTTGTCAAAGTAGTCAACTTTTTTAGATTTCATATTAATATGACTAAATGATTCACTTCAAGATCAAAAAATTTAAGCGAAACTCTTATTTTTACATGCCTGACTGCACTCTCCTTCACCTACTCCTCTTGATTTTTCTTTTTTTCCCATATTTATAATTTTTTAAGATATTGAAAACAGTTTTTTATATTATAATTGTCCCACAAGGTGGAAAGTCAGCGTTAAACGGCCATGTCAACATCTCCATTTATTATTTAATAGAAGGGCCAATTATGTTTAAAGGGAATACAGTTTGATTATTACAAGAAATTTAAAAAGACAAGCATTAGAAGTGTCACAATCCCACATGACCCTCTTTTCTTTTTTTGTTTTTTTTTATTTTATTTTATCAAATCCTCTTTTCTTTAGGGTGCATATGGTAATATTTCTATTACCAAAAACAACTTTTGTTCGGAAATAGTTTCATTTTTATTTCTATTCTCCAAACAAGTTTCTGAGTAAAAAGACACATTTTGTACTTGCATAAAATTTTTATTCTTGAAATAAAATAAAAAACAAAATTGCGTTTAGTACGACTTTAAGAATTTATATTCCTAAATTTTTTATTTAATTATAAAAATGTCAGTGGAGACTTAACTATTCATGTTTGGATAAGAGTGGACTTTTGTAAGGATTTAACTAATCAAGATATTCTAATATGGTCTCAAAAAATCCAATGTAATAATTAGTCAAAGATGGATGACTGGTAATAACAGCAAAGAGTCCCACTAATATTAAAACTCATAATATAAGATGTTGATAGCAAAACTTTAGGCATTACAATAAACAAGTACATAGATATTTTGAGTTTTTTTAGCTATAAAAAGAAGAGCAAATGTTGCTTGGTGGAGTAGGCAAAGACAAAACAACTAAGATGGTAGCGACCTCATCAAACCTTCAAGCAAATGACATCAGAAATCCATGGAAGCACAGGTTTATTCGACTACTATAAACACAAGACAAATGGTAAAGCAAAAGACTTGTTCAGAGCCATCTAATTTTCTATTAAAATAGAATTGCGGATGATCTTAAATGATGTCTCCAATAGAATCTTAAGGGAAGAAAACATCTTCTTTTAGTGGAGTCATCAAGCTGTTGCAACCTAGCATTGTCTTTAAAAGAAAACAACATTCAAATATCCATAAGGTAAAGCCCTATGAGCTAATTTATTCAATTTTGAATCCAATTTTCATCAAAAGATTTTCACTTTTTTATGCTAAACTAATTCTAAACTAGAATTAACACTTAAATCTAGTAAAACTACTCAAAATCTAATTTCTAAATTTTTTCCTAACTTTCTGAATTTGTTTTATTTTTTTGTTCCAAATGGGGACCTAGATCGAGTAGGAAACTCTGTGCAGATGTAGGTCTCACCCGGACCTTGTGTCGATTGTGTAAAGACTAGCATTAGGTTAAGCTAAGCTTATTTCCCTAAAATGATATTTTTCTTTTTATTTCAGGGAACAAAGTAGACTTTTTTTTTTTTTAAATTTCTTATTCCTATTCTAGATTTATTCCCTAACCATTTTTTTCTATTTTGGAGAATAGCAAAGTTAATTGACATATACAAATAGATTTCTACTCTCTTTTTTTTTTTGGGGGGAAAAAAGGGAAAAAAAGAGAAATAGAAATGTTACATGCAATTGATGCACATTCCATACATGAAAAATTAAATGATAAAGAAAACGCACGACTCTTTTCACCTTAGAAGAACCAAACGACATGGTGTTGCTAGGGGGAAGGAAAGAGCGCTCGCGCTTGGCAGTGGATGTGCCGAACTTGCGGCATATTTCATCCTGCTGCTAGGGGTGAGCGGTTCCCAGTTCCGGTTCGGTTCCGTCTGGAACCTGGAACCTACCCTCGGGTACAGGTTCCTCAATTTTGGAACCCGGAACCTACTCGTCGAACCGAGAACCTGGAACCTACCCCCGTCACGGTTCCGGGGTCGGTTCCAGTTCCAACAGGTTCTTTTTTTTTTTTTTTTTATTTCATTTTTGTAGTGAGCGCGAATATCCGGAAGCCGAAATAATTCAATAGTTGGCCCTCCATTTTCAATACCTGCCAATACATAGCAATGTAAATCTTTTACATCCAAATAGACAATTAAATTCATAGTTTTCTAGAGAAAACATCGTCTAATGTACAATTTGGTGAATCCTTATGGTTAATGTGTTTCATAATAATAACTACAAGCATGTTGTATGAGCATAGGCTCTTGGCATTTTGCTCTTGACTAGTGAGCTGTCTTCGCAATTTACATATTACTCGGGGAAGAGAACGTGAGCCCTCAACTGCTCCTTTCTTTTTGGATCGACACGGGAAAGCAGAGAAGCAAAGGAAATTGAGAACAAACGACGTTAACAAAATCACAAACACAAAGAACTAATTACACAAAAATGCTTTGAAGGGCTTTTCAATTCGCATTCGAGTGTACTCATTTGCCGGTGGCCACGACGACCATGCTGAAAAACTAAGCAAAGAATTAGTTCACGAGATTGAGACCAGTTCATAGCACCATCAATCATTCGTGTAGAGTCGCATATTGGTCTCAAGCAACATACCATATGGAAGCATCTCCAGCTAGTTCTGCCTATACGGTATATTGTGGGAGAAGCAATTGCATGGACTCTTGTAAATCCACTTCATTTTGCAGTTAGCACGTCACAAATAATTGCAGTCACAGAATATCAAAACATGATACTTTATATCTTCAAGTTATCTAGTATGCTACTCAAGATGAACCATAGCTCTATTTCATCAAATCAAAATCGAACATGAGCGAAGATAACAGGGAAAATAATCTTTCTTCATTCTCTCGGTATAGTAGCCAAACAAGCGATAAAAGTTCACCGTTATCGCTATCACCTTGCAGCCTTTGATCCAAATAACGAAATGATCCAGCACGGTATCACGTTAGCTCACAGATCCGAAAATAGAGAGCTTCTCTTTTACCTCATTTAGCTCGTCTCTTAATTCCTCTATGTGAATCTGGCAATCCACGACGAATCCGTTAGTAGCTTCTTTAAAATCCTTCATTTCGCCGGTCTGCGCTCGGTAGAATCCATCCTTCTCCTTCTCCGCCTCCTCAAGCTCCTCCACCTCGCACTTCAACTCCCTAAAATCAAGCATAAATAAGCCATAACATGCGACCAAAATCTAATGATGACAAGTCTATGCTTCACCTCAGTCGCTGGACATTGTTGTCGTACTCGGCATCGAGAGCGGCAATCTTAGATTCGAGAGCCGAGATCTTCAAGCTCTGCGAAGCCAGGCTCCACTCGAGCCTCAAGCACCTCTCTTCCATCGACCCGATGGCCGCGCGCTCGACTCCGGGACCAGCGATTTGGCGGCTTGCAGCTCTCTCTCTTCGCCTGCAAAACTTTCCAGTACCTCTCATCCGCTACCGATCCAAACCAATCGCCTCGCGAAGAAAAGTTCGAGAGATCGCGTCGCGGTGGAGTAGACCTGGAGGAGAGAGAGGCGCTGGTTCCTGGTCCGGTCCAGCTGTTCCAGCCACTCACCGAATGTCGCGGAGAGCGACATTTCAGTACGGACCGGAAGCTAATCTCAGGCGGCGGCGGCAAGAGGTGGTGACGGTGGCTTGGGGACGGCGGTGGTGGCTCACGGCGGCGAGGGGCGGCGCGGACGGCGCGGCAGCTCGTCGAGCTCAACGGCGAGACGGCTTGTCGGACGAGCGGTGGGTGGTGGTGGTTCGGTGGCCAAGAGGTGGTGGTGAGTAGGGCGTGGGGCGGCGGTGTGGTGGTGGGTGAAGTAGCAGCCAGCAAGAGGAGGAGGAAGAAGAAAAAGAAGAAGAAGAAGGGGTAGGGTTTCGGCCGAGAGAGGAGGAAAGAGAATAGAGAAAGAGAAGAAAAGAAAAAGTTGAGGGGGCAGGAAGTGACGTGACGAGGGAAAAGGGGAGAAAAGAAAGAGAGAGAGAGAGAAAAGAAAGGGAAAGGGGGAAGAATCCGCGAGAGGGGGAATCTTGCGGAGGGACATTAGGGTTTCTTTTTTTAATTATGACCGGTTCGGTTCGGTTCCGGTTCCCGGTTCCCTTTTTCTGGGGAACCGGAACCGGAACCGGGAACGCCGGTTCCCGAAAAGGGAACCGGGAACCGGAATCGGCCTCTTTAGAACCGGGAACCGAACTGGACCCTCTTCCGGTTCGATTCCCGGTTCCGGTTACCCGGGAACCGTGCTCACCCCTACCTGCTGCTCCGTCTCCCGATGCTCAAGTGCTTCATCTGTCATCCAAAATCTCTCTCTCTCTCTCTCTCTCTCCTTCTTCCCAAACACCCCCCACCTCTTCCTTCCTCCCTCCTCCTCCTCTCTTTTCTTTCTCTTGATTTTCCTTTTACTTTTTATTTAATTTGTTGTTTATTTTCAAGTTCTTTTGAAAAAAATTAAAACAATTTTATATCATAATTCCCCCATAAGGTGCAGCATCAACATCTAGTGATGACATCGCATCTCCATATATAATTTTAAGTGAATGACCAACTCGAACAAGAAGTATGCAAATAATATAAAGTTGAGACTTCTTTACTGCAAAGGAAAACTAAAGTCTGATTGGCCTTTATGGTCTCTCAATGAGTCTTTAAAAATTCCAAACTCATTAAAAAAAGTCTTGGACAACTTCACCGGCGTCCCCTTGATAATGCAGAACGTTAGGTGGGAGATAGCAAATAAATTTGATTTTAAAGTAAGCCGGCCAAGAATTAAAGGTACTGGCACTCATTTGCCTAATTTATGTCCAAAACCTCACCTCATTTCTTAGCTTGGCCACCCACACCAACCTTTTTTCCTCTTAAGGTAGAGAGAGAGATTTTTCTGGAATTAGTAAGCTTCCTAGCTATGGCAACCTCAGAGGTCAGGTTGAGTAGTGATGCTACACCAACATCACAACGTGAGTATGATGTGTTCTTGAATTTCAGAGGAAAGGACACTCGTTATGGATTCACAGACTTCCTCTATGAATACTTAGTAGATGCCGGGGTCCGTGTGTTCAGGGATGAAGAAGAACTCCCGTTTGGTGAAGTGATTAGTGAGAAACTTCAACAAGCTATCAAGAACACCATGATCTACATACCCATTTTCTCTCGGACTTATGCTTCCAATAAATGGTGCCTCCGTGAGTTGGTGCTCATGGTAGACTACGTGTCCAAGTCAAAGGGTGAAAAAAGTATCTTTCCCATTTTTTTCCACGTGGAACCTGATGATGTTAAACTTAAGAAACCACTTTATGAAGCTGATTTTAGGAAACACCGGGAGAACTTCGGTGATGAAGTCGAGGCATGGAAAGGAGCTCTTAGAAAGGCAGATGAACGAAAGGGATGGGTCATAAAAAAGGACCAAAGGTAATTCTCTTTAAAGATCCCTACCTCTTCCATCTTTTTTCTGTTTTAGGGGATACGACGTTGCCTGTCGATTGACTTCTTTTATTCTTTTTCTTAAACGGAAAATACTGAAAACAACCTGCAATTGCTGTTCTCATTCAACTTTACATCCACTGCTGTTAGCATCTTCCGTGAAATTTTCCCCTACGATGTTAGTAACTTCAATGACAAATCAACTTCCCTGTCTCGTAAGACTGTAAAATATTCAAGAGCACCCATTTGCATTTGCTATTCGGGATGATTACAAATCAACTTCAGATTTTGCACCCATTTGGATCTGCATTCTCACTAGCCTCGACCCAAAAAATAGAATTTTCCCCCGTGATATGAATATCAGTTTTCATTTTTTATTAACGGAGAAAAGATAAACGAAATTAGAGATCACATCTGGTGACAACTTTTATTTTACGAATTTCTGAGTGCTCCTCAAGAAACACCAATTACACAAGGAAATTAAGATTTAGTGGAGAAAGTTCATGTCTAAATATTCGATAAAAACGACAGCATCCTGAGAACATGTAAAATATGACGGGAGATCAACTCAGGGCCTCGATCTATAGAGCTTGCCGGAGATCCAAATCTAGGTCAAGCGACCTCCATCTGGACCGGGCTGGAGGCGACAACCGCTGCCAACCTCATCTCAAGTCAGCAATGGCGCAACCATAGACAGCGGCCGGGGACAGGCGGGGGCTGAAGGCTGATAGTGATAGGTGGAGGAGAGTGACAAGGGTAAATTTGACAAAATAAATATGGCAATTGATTTAATAAGTTAGGGGGACATATGCAATTTGAATATATAAAAAAAAAATGTGAAAGTTGGGGATTCAAATTTTATATAATAAAATGTGGAGAGGCAAGGTGATAAATGTGGAAAATGTTTTTTGCAAATTCTCGTTAGTTTTTATTTTTCACCTTTCTTCATGGTTGTCTCAACTCTTAGGCAAACTAAAAAGCATGGCTATAGTAATCACCCATCTAATCTAATCCAAAGTAATAAAGGTGGACATGAATACAGGGCCACATAGCTTGAATTTGTATCTTGTTTTGGTTCACTTGGGGCGCAACATGGCAGTAACGTGGTCAAGCGTGGCATTTGTATCTTGTTTTGGGAGTCATCGCATGAAATTTTTATTAGCAACTTTATATGCTTATCATCCCAACACATAATTTGGCTTCGATTAATAATTTAAACGTAGCATATAGTCAAATTAAACCCTTCTATTCATAATTATAGCATGTAGGTTCCCATTGGCTTCTCCAATGTAAATGAGCTTTTTTTTTTTTTTTTTTTTTTTGCCTAGCTTTTTAGAGTCGGCAATCTCTTATGCTTTTGGTTGGAAGTCCATGAACCCGACATGCCGCTTGAGAAGCTTGTGTTTTTAAGAAAAATATGGAGTTATTGGGAAGCAAACTGACTAGGCCCCTTCATTTTATTTTTATATTAATAATGATGTCCACCTTCGGTAGACTTATCCTACTAACTCTATGGACCAGGAAAGGTTCAAGCCAAAACCAAGGTAGGTGACCACGATACAAGAATGTATCCATTTGAGGGAGTGGAGAATCAAACTATGTGTTGTATGCCTAATCTGCACACATATCTTCATACTTTAACCGCCAAATTAACCTCATGATAGTCTCTGCTTCTCAATTTTCAGTTTTTGAATAAATCTTAATGTGACGCGGTTTTTTAAATGCCACTATACTTGACATAATCAGATGCATAGAAGACTAGCATGCATAAGTTAAGCAATACAAATGTTACAACAACTATATTGCTAGTGATGGAAAATAGTTACAGGTTATGGGATTATATATTTCTTCACCAAAATTCAATGGATGACGTTGCATTTGTTTACATTATCTTGGTTCATGATTTTCCTGTAACGAGTGCTGAAGTTAGGCTCAGCTATAAATTCAAAATTTTACTTACACACGATATAATAGCCACTTGGTAACTTTGGCCATCGTGTCAACCAATACTATATTCTTCAAAAATTTCTTTAATCAGGTATGACAAACGTGTCATGTGAATTCTATTAAATTAGCCTATACTAATTATACAAAGTGTACATAGATATGCCTCTAATGTACTTCAATCTTTTCAAGTTTTGATTATGAGAATCCCACTAGTAATTCGTGGGTATATAATTAATTTATTCAGCTAATGAAAGTGCCTTTGTGCATGGCAGCCAAGCAACAATTCTCAGATTGGTTGTTGAAAAGGTTTTGGTGGAGCTGAAGGTAAAACAAAAATTAGTGACCGAACATTTAGTTGGCCTTGATGATCGGATAAAAGACTTGACAAAGTTATTAGATGTCAACCAAGATGATGTGCGGCTCATTGGAATTTACGGAATGGGTGGTATCGGTAAAACAACCGTTGCCAAGGTCATCTTCAATCAACTATCTTCCCACTTTGGAAAGTATTGTAGCTTCCTTGAGGGCATTCGAGAAAGGTCGACCAAAGAGAGCATAGTCCAATTGCGAAGAAATTGCTATATGACATTGTTTCTTCCGGGTCTGTCGGAAAATTTGAGGATAGTGAAGAAGGAATGAGGAGGATTGGAGAAACACTTGGCAATAAGAAAATCCTTGTGGTTCTAGATGATGTCAATAAAAAAGAGCACATTAAGAAACTAATAGGAAATAATTCGTTATATTCGGGATCCGGATAATCATTACAACAAGAAACACAACTATTCTACAAGTTGAGGGATTTAAAGGTGAAATTCTACTATATGAGATGCTAAAGATGGATGATAATCTTGCACTTCAGCTTTTTTATCGGCATGCCTTTGGTGGAGAATTTCCTTTAGGTGATTATCATTGGCTTTCAAGTGAAATTGTCTCACACGCAGGAGGGCTTCCTTTGGCAATTACAGTGATAGGTTCGTTACTAAAGGAAAAGGATGAAGAATTTTGGAAAGAGACGTTGGTTAGGTTAACGAAAGTACCTGAGAAAGAGATTTTAGAGAAGTTGAGGATTAGTTATGATGACCTAGACGAACATCAGCAACAAATTTTTCTCGATATAGCATGCTTCTTCTTCAATGAAAATAAGACTGATGCCATTCACATATGGACCGAATTTTATCCAAGAAGAGGAATTAAAGTCCTTATCGAGAGGTGCTTGATAAAGATATTGGACAATGATAAGTTGTGGATGCATGATCAACTAATAGACCTAGGATGGCAGATTGTCCATGAAGAAAGTCCGGGTGACCTTGGAAAGAGGAGTAGGTTGCCGATTGCAAAAGAGACCCTTGAAGTCATAAGAACTAAAGAGGTAAGTAAGAAATGTCTCATCTTTTAGTAATATTGTATATCTAGGGATTAAGGATTCTTCTTTGTTTAGGATCTTTTATCATTTTTTACCCATTCGAGTTGTAGAATATAGTGGTTGAAAGTTGACAAACTTATTCACATCATTGCAAAAATTTCATTTGTAGAGAAAGGACAAGGTTCAAGCCCTTCAAATAGACGGACGGGATGCCATAGAGATTACAAATGAAGAATTTGAAAGGCTACAAAACTTAAGATTCCTCAAGTTACATAATGGAACTTTTGTTGGGGACTTTGCAACATGTTGTTCGAAGTTGAGTTGGATTTCTTGGCAACCTCCATTTCGGGAGTTTGAGGTGGATAACATGTATTTGGATCATCTTGTTGTTTTTAAACTTGGCAAGAATGACTTCACAAATAATTCAAAAGCATGGGACTTGATCCAGGTAAATTAACTGTTTTAACTCTAGTCTAATAGTTCCAGCGTGTACTATGCAATGGTTCTCTTACTAAACATGTCATTTATTTTACAGAGGGCACAAAATTTGAAAGTTCTATCTCTTACTGACTGTGATAGCATAACGACAAACCCAAACTTCTCAATATGCTCGGGTTTAGAGAGGTTGACTCTTAGAAGGTGCAATAGGCTAAAGAGAATTGAAAGCTTCATTGGAAAGCTACAGATGTTGATTACATTAGAGATTGAATGGTGCCCATGCCTTACAAATTTGCCTAAAGAGGCAGGGGCATTAGTGAAGCTTAACCGCTTCTCGTTGCGGGGATGTCCTGGGTTGAGGGAACTTCCAAGCTCTCTTGAAAATTTAACCTCATTGATAGAATTAGACTTATCAAGTATAGGCATTGCCGAACTTCCAGAGTCCATCAAAGGACTAGTGAAACTTGAGTATCTTCTTTTGACAGACACGGTGATAAGGGAACTTCCCAACTTCATTGGAAAGTTAAAATCATTACGCTTATTGTGTTTATCAAAAGATGGATCATATTCTCCACAGGATCATGTTTGGCAGTTACCCAATGGCATCGGCATGTTGGAAAATCTTGAAGAGTTGGATCTCTCTGGGCATGATGAAATGAAAGGTGAAATTCCTATCGGAATTGGAGAATTGTCATCTTTAAGAATCCTAAATTTAGAGGGAACCTGTATTTCTAGAATTCCAAGTACAATCAACAAGCTTCATCACCTCCAAACACTTAATTTATTGGATTGTCATGAGATTCAAGAGTTGCCAGAGCTTCCCACAAGTTTGACCTGTCTACGTCTTAAATCTAATTCACTACGATCATTCCCCAATCTATCAAACCTTACTAATTTGGTTGAATTGGGACTAAGTGATGGCTCTTCTTTTACAAACAAATCAAACTGGATCACAAGCTGCAATTTAAGTTGGATCGGGAGGTTATCTAGACTGACAAAGTTAGAGTTAGATCTATTAAACGTTTGTGCACCTCCAGAGTTGGCTTCTCTTTCTTATCTGGAAGAGCTTACTTTGGGTGACCTAGATCTAAAATCCATTGAGCAACTTCCCTCCTCTCTGCTGAGTTTGGAATTACAATTCTGTAGCATTAGGTGGGCAGAGTTGACCACTTTATTGGTCGGTTATAGCGAAGTGGAAGATCTTCCACTCGATGGACTTCCACAACTGCAGAAGTTAACCGTTTATCATTGTAAACTGCTTCTAAGATTATCCATTCCTTCGAAATTGAGGAAGCTACGGCAAGCGAGTATCTCATCTTGTCCAGACCTAGCTGAGATACAAATTGCAGGCCTTTTGAAATCATTGGAATCGTTCTCTGTTTATAGGTGTGAATCTTTGGGAAGAATAGGTGGGTTATCATATTTGAAGAACCTGGAGAAATTGGAAATTGGATCTTGCAATGCACTTACTGATGTTGAGGGCATAAACGAGCTAGAGTCTTTGAAATCCTTGAAGGTCATAGTGTGCAAATCATTGGAAAGGTTGATCGATGCATCTTGCGCAATTATACCAGACGATTGCCTCGTCCATATATTGAGGTGTGGAGAGTTTATTGATTCTCCTTCGAAATACCCATCCGGAATCTCTTTGAAGTGCTACATAGAGGAGATTCTTCTGGATACATCAAACAAGGTGTGACAACTTTTTCATTAATATACAATGGAAGCGCGTGGATTGACTTGTTCTAGTTTCAATTTTTGCTATAATTCAATAAAACAACACAAATTGTAAAAAGTTAAATATTACTTTGAAATTTACATGGATGAAAATATATTTTTTAATCCAAAGATGAAAATGAATCAGATATATCTTTAAATGATTTCAAATGCATCAATGTTCCTTCGACGAGTTCTTTTTAAATTGAAATGATCTCTGGTGTAAATTAAACAAATACACAAACACAAGTATTATAAATTGTAGTCTTAGATTTTCTTGTTATAAGCTTGAGTGTTGGATAGTGTGTGATAAGATTTGTTTATTTGATGTCATAATGTTTTGCAATAATTGCTCTCTTAAACTTTGGCACCGTCACGCAATTGCCCGCAAACTTTGATTTATGTTGCGTCCATTAACTTTTTTAAGCCTGCATAGCTGTTAAGTGTCTCCTTGAATGGGTGGGACTCGGTTTTTATGACCGAATGTCCTTAACTAATCTATTAAATATGCAAACAGGTTTAATATATATATTGTTTGGCTCTCATGTTGAACTTGTTACATCACAGATGGAACATCCCTTCACAATCGATTTCTTCCTAAAGATAAAGCAGCTCGGTCGTGTGATTCTTGTAAAATGGAAGACAAAAAAGGACGTAGCCCCTAATTCAATGACATACAAGGGATTCACTGCTGACGTTAAAGGTTTCGGCTTTGTTTTGAAGAGAATGTGGTACAAGGCTCCTCATGAAGAATGCGAGTTGCTTAGAGAGATCAAGAGCGATGAGCAATTGAAGGAAATGGTGCAACTAGCATCTAGAAGAGGATTGATTCGTTTGATCGTCGAGGGAGGGGTTGACATTTCCTTGGAAGGAGCATTAATTAGGGCCAGCCAATGGGGCTGCACTGTGCCCTTTCTCGTTTTCTTTTTCTGTTTTGCCTTTTTCGTGATTCTCTCCCATTCCTGGGGAAAAATGGGATTTCCCTGGCAATTAGCTAAAATGCGCCCGTTCAGTCTTTGTGAGGACTTTTTGGTTATTTTTTGTATTTTGGTTTATGTCTTTTCTTTGGGTTTAAATAATTTGGGATGAGTTTTGTTGTGATTGGATGACCTCGTACAAGTAGGGGTGAGCGTGGTTCCCAATTATCCGGGAACCAGAGAACCGCACCTATGGGTCCGGTTCAGTTTCCCTTCCGCTCAGCAACGCCCTGACGACAACTCAACACCGCTTGGCCCCCTCCGCTAGGCAACGACTCGTCACCGCTTGCCCCCCTCCGCTCGGCGACGCCCTCGACGACGACTCATCACAGCTTGCCCCCCTCCACTCAGCAACGGCCCGACAACGACTTGTCGCCACTCGCCCCTCCTCTGCTCAGCGACGCCCTCAATGACGACTCGTCACCACTCGCCCCCTGCACTCGGCGATGCCTTTGAACCGTTTGGTACTTTCTGCATTTTTTATGTCATTTTCTTCAAGGCATAAGCTGTGTGTAATCATGCTGATTTGTTTAATTCCGTAGGTACGACAAAGAAAGGAAGACACTAGGTGCACCAAGATGATGCTCAGGTTTAGGGAAGACAAAATCCAAAGGATAGAATCTCTCCGTATTGGTTCAATCACTGCAGAGGTATACTTAGGGGAGGAGAACAAAACACTTTTTAAAGAGATTCAGTTGCTTCTAGCCAAAGTTGATCGAAACCCCGAAGTAAACTCACTTCGCTTTGGAGAACATTAGGCTCTTGGATCAACTAAGGAGGTGAGGTTTTGGGCACGTCTTTGTTCTAGTTGGATATTCCTTAACCACATTGTTGCTCAAACCGATTGCCCTTTTAGGTTCCAAGAGTTCTATGAAGAAGGGGAGAGGGAACTGCTATTGGCAGAAGTAACCAAGCTGCGAGATCAAGTACTAGCAGAGACCACGCAAGTATATTGCTGATTTCTCTTATTTGTGATCGGTAGCTGGTATTAAACCCCAGAGGAGCTCACGAAATATATTCAGATTAAGGAAGGGGGGCGGGGAGAGTAGCTAATATGCCCTGGCTTTCACGCAAAAGTCTTTCGACTCTCATGTTCAGCGGTGCTTAGAGCTTCTCTCCAATAGGGTAGGGTATTGGTGTCCTGTTATAAGTGTAAATAACGTACTAGTCCCCCTTTTCTTGACTATAAGAAATCCACACTTTGACACCTAAGATTCGCATTTTTCTTCCTCGCCACCTTCAAGGGAAAGGGAAGACGCAGATGTTTTCATGAAAAATAGGCTCTGTGAATTAAAGTTTGTTGTTTTATTCACAATTGCTGCAATTCATGGACGGAAACTCTGAACAGCCCAACCATTTTAGTTCAGGTATCGAACCTCAGGTTGGTCATGTTCATCAAAACATTATTATTATTGTAGATGGTTCTCAGTGACAACATATTTAGTCTTACTTTCTCTAAGGCGCTTGAATTTACACCTACTTAGAGTGAAATTTCTTCTCATTCTTCTCCTTGCATCTTCATATGGTTCTTGACTTTTAACCTTGAAATTTCTTTCTTTGATACCGGAAGCCATTCAGGCAGGCAAAGAAAATGCTACACTCCAATTAGAGGTTTCTTTATTCTTCAACTTTCTAACTTTTCTTTCTAGATATAGTCCCTGTATTAATCTCCTATTTTGCATTGTTATTAGTTGAGGAACACGTCAAAAGAACTAGAGGAATGCAGACAAAATCTAACCTCTTGCAATGCTAAGCTTAGCAGGTAAAGTGATCTTGTCTTCTATTTGTCTTCTGTATTGAAGTCTTTTACTCTATTTTCATTGCTTAAAGATAATTTGTCGTAAAAAAGAAGTTTTTGAAACAACGAATGACTCATGTTGGAATACATTGTTGGTCCAAAATAACATTTTTCACGTTCCAAAATATCAGCTTCTCAAGCTTACAAAGTCAATGCATTGACTGCACAAAAGGACTTAATGGACTTATTCATAATGCATCACGTGGCCTCACGTTATCTAGTTTGTAGAGTACTTAGTTCTATTACCGCATTAATTGGGAATTCAAAGGCTTCTCAAGGTGCACTAGCTTCACAAAATGCTCATGTTACTTCTTTCGCTTTTGCAGAGAAATTCATCATCTAAGTTGCAAGTTAGATAGTCTCAATTCCCAAGACAACAATGGAGATGGCAATTCCAATGTATGTAATAGCTACCCCATCTGAATAAATCTGAAGCCAAGTACCATCTGGGGTGTTGATCTAATTTCATATTCTCCCCAATTGATGGCTCTGAAAAGGAGAGAATTCTCTGCCCAAAGCACGAGAATTTCACAAAACTCCGTAGTTTGTATCTGCATCAATGGCATCTCCTAGCGGGACATATTCAGGGGTCATCCCTGGTTCGGAACTCAGCCTCCAGGGGAGGACTCGCAGGTCGTGATGGACCAGAGGAAGAGGAAGAGGATGATCTAGAACCATGAGTCCGGATGAGGAAGCAGGAGCACCTGGACAATCTGCCGGATCATGTTGCCCAGCTGAACAAGGAGAAAACACCGGATCAGGACTGACATCAACATCACCGCACAGGCACAGCATTACTTGAGCATTTAGGCTGAGAACTCTGTGCTGAGAGCCCAGGCGGCTGAGCTCAGCCACAGGTTGGAGTCACTGGATGAGATCATTGAATTCTTGAATGCGAACAATGGAACTTTTGATTTGGGGTTGCCTATGATATAGCTAATACAAGTACCTAGAGGGAGGTGAATAGGTATATAAAAGATTTTTCTTGATGATTGCACAATACTTAGACAGTTGAAGGATTTGCGACAAATAATAATCAACGTAAGACTCGAGTAAAGGAAAGAGAGAATTGAACACGCGGTTTATAGTGGTTCGGCTTGATTCAAGCCTACGTCCACTCTTTCTCGCACCGACAGCCCAATTGGCTGGATTCCACTATGAACAAAGAGATGTTACAGCGTTGATCTTCCTTGATTTCTAGGTGTAGATGATCTACCACACTTGCTCAAGGTATCACCAAGTATAGACACTCTCTGTGTATACAATTTCGCTCAGAATGAATCGACTAATAATCAAGGTGCTTCAGACTCTGGAATTTTTCTATCGATCACGTTACTAACACAACTAGAATGTCTTCCTTTTTATACTCCTTTATGCCATCATACCATTGGCACTTACCAAAGGAATTCCTCCAATCTACCCGTTGGACGGAATCAATTAAGAAGATCATTTGAGCTATCAAAGGAACCTGACGATAGCCCATCAATCTTGTTCGCCCATACAATCAGTATCTTGGTTTCCAAGAATAGAACATTCCAAGAATATTTTGTCGACCACCGGATCTTCAATTGATCTAGATACAAATAAAAGAATCCGATATTTTTATCCAACCAAGAGATCTTCTCCAGAGGATAGGATTAAATCCTCAACCATATACTTCGGCTCTAGATTTCTTTCGTCACTGGATCAGAAAGACTGTCAATAAGAATAGTCTTGAGTCTTAAGTCTTGAGTCTTGAGTCTTGAGTCGGTGATCGAAAGTCTTCGACTTTAAACAGACGGTCCGCAAATATCCAAACTAGAACTGGGATAAAACGTTTTGTCGCCTTCAAAATATTCTGGAAAGATTTCTCCAACAGCCTACAATGCCAAGAAGCTGACGAAAGGGAATCTCACCGCTCATTCGAGCAGGTGCTTGCCACGTCTCATTATCGGGTTGGTAGTGAAATTTGTCTTCCTTTAATTTTAGATTTTAGATTTTATTTATTTTATGAAAATGACTAATTTAAAAATATTTTTTTAAAGATAATTTTTATATCACTTATAAAAATGAATGAACCGATAATATTTTCATCTTTCATGACAAATATATTATTGATAATAAAAATATTATTTAATTATTTTTATCATTTTTTAATCCTTTTTAGCATGAAATTATTATTTGAGAAAACTGGATGACTGGTGCGGATATTGTACAGATGGACAATCAAAGATAAAGTTGGTATGCTCCGAAGAATCTCATAAAAGAGAGGCGAATTACATTCAAAATTAGCATTATTCATGAGTAAATTTTATTTACAGTGAACCCAACCCCCCCCCCCCCCCTCACTCTAATGCTCCAATCAATGCGATTTTTCGATGTTCTTGACATTTCTTTTTTTTCCCCTATTTCAATTCACTTTCGTCAATTTGTGTGCAGGGGTTTATACTTGCTAATTCATTTGCCTCGGGCTAACCAAACACCTAGCTACGGTCTAATTAGGGCCTGCAGCTATTAAATCACAAACTGGACAATTGTACGTTTTATAAAGTCTCTACCTAATCCCCTAATATCAAGTGAATGACGTTATTCGTTTGATCACTGTAATTTCGTTTGTTCTTCATGCATTTGCTTTTTCAGCACCTTAAATTCTAGTATTCATCTTTCATTTACTTCAAATTTTGAGCCTATTAATTTCTTGTCAAATCAACGCAAAACTCATTTCACAAAAAACCAAAATCAAACTTTGGATGGAAGATATCTCACTTTCTAACTAAATTCGCATTTTTGGTGAAACAGAATGTATTGTCATTTTTTTTGATAGAATATTTAAATATTAAATCATATTTTGGCCTATCAATTTAAGTTTCTAAGATAGTTATCAATAGTCCCATCATATCCCACACTTATCTAGGAAGATGAACTCTCTCTAAAGGATTTTAACCCTCAGTTTGATTTTGTAGATTTAGTTTCTGTAAAAACATGACCTGGGGTGGCACAATCAAACACGATTCAATAAAAGCCTGAATGCACATAATGTGTTGTAGTCCCTAACATGCGCTGCAAGGCGCATATTTTAGTATAGACAAGCCAACCCTGATTGTTCTAGTGCTTCAGGCGCGTCTCTCCTCCCAGTGCATTCGCATGCTCGGAGCCTTTGCTGTCTTTGTTCTTGTTTTCTCAGTTAGATTTGCTAATCTCATTCTCGATCGATGGAAAATTCGAGTGAACTTTTGAACTGCACATGGTGGATTAGGACTGAATTGTCTGTTACTGCGTTCAGTGTGGTATATTGCTTTAATGGGGAATGCTGGCGATTGATCGACTGACGGATATTATGGGGAATGCAATTAATGCTGCGGTTTATTCTGTTTTGGCTATTCCGAGCTCCCTTTGTGACACTTGTTATGGATTTGATCAGACTAGGCCACGGGAGAGAGAGAGAGGAAGAGATTTAGAAGGAAATGGCAGGATGGAAGTTCCGTACATGGCAGACTATACATTGAGGGCTCTCGCACCAGGATCATCAAAGAATCAACTAAGGCTGCTGTTGAGGAAAGCTAGTTTATTGAGTTATAACCAGCTTTCCATTGCTATAAGACTCAAGCTCCATATTTAGTGCTTGTCCTGGCGAATGCTGATTGAGTTTCCATTTGTAACTTCTCAAATTGGCTCAACAACAATTAGAGCACGCAAGTCCAGCCAACGGCGAGGGATGCATATTTCTACAGGGGTGTTCTACGGGTCTCCCGGTGCCTCCCAGAAGACCATCTAGTTTGCTGCGATTGCTGAATGAGACATGGGTTGATCACGCTGCACAATGTTCATAAAAGTTAAGGTCCTCGTATGTTTTATCGTATTCCCTGCACATGCACTTTGCTTCCACTTCAGTGACTTTTCCTTTAAGATATCTGGCTTTGTATCTTCCTTGCTTTTCCATTAGAAACGTTACGATTCTCCTGGACAACCTGCATCTGAGGTGGAACGTTTTTTGTCCTGCTTTTGCTTTCTTCTTCTATTTAAATTGAAGTGCTCATACCTTCAGAATCCCACTTTAACACCTGCACCGCGTTTGCATTTTGATAGTCGAATAACCTGTTCCCTTTTTCTTTCAACCGTATGAAGGATATATGGACCACATTCCCAAGGCAAGGGGAAGCAATAAAGTTTGCTTAGGGTCATCCTCAGGTTCGCGTGTTCAGTTACCAAGACCATCGTAAGGGCCAGAAAAGATTTCTTGTACCTTCTTACCAGGAGTTCTAGAAGAGGTGGTCATCTTTTATTTGCTTTTTTAGGGTGCCTTTGCTAGGGATTAGTGTTTAATCGTGATATTCTCTTGAATTAGGTACAAAAATATGGATCCAAAGTTATGCCACTATTATGAAGTTTTTTCAACTGTTACACTAGTGATATTTCGGTGAATTACTTCATTGGAAAGTCACCTTTCCCAATTTTGGACAAATTCATGGTCTGTGGCCTCCATTGGTACCGTATTGGGTGATTGCTATCATTTTGTTTTCAGATAACTAGAGTGATCAGTCATTTCAATTGCTTCATACATAGTTCATGGATTTCTACTTGAGACCGTGTAGGATATTAAAGTTGCTAACTCTTTTCCAAGGAAGATGGTTGAGTTATATCTAGCTTTTCTGAAGTGGCAAACCTGAAAGAATTTTAATGGGACTGATATGTCCTATTTGAAAGGAAGTTGTTGCTTGGCACTTTCTCCTTCCATGTGTAATGGCGTCAAGAAAATGATCTGGTTTTGAAGGCCTATCATTTCTTCTTCTTTACTCCTGTGATGCTGATGAATCTGTCACGGTCTCAATAAAATTCAAAGCTGGTGTTGGTTCTCAGTGCATGGACTTATGGCTTATAGCATGTCGAGGACTGGATTCTATGAGCGGATAAGACGAGGGCATAAAAGTGATCACGGTATATGCCATGTCTTTTCAATGATAAATTTCTTGTATTGAATCGTACTCTTTGAGCCTACCTTAGTAGACATGAGCTCATTTTTCTCTATTTTGACTGGCCTAGTTTTCTGTGGCAAAGGTACAGAAAATTTCTGCCCAACATTTATCCATTTGAAACCCTTTTTCTTTTCTGTGTGGAATTGAAGGTAAATTGAGCTTAGTAATAGCCCAGGTTGGTGCTCTCCGATGCGTCTGATCCCGGAGGATATCGTGCCTGATTTATCAGCATTCTTTGATTCTGGCAAATCCTCCTGGAGTAACTAATAATGTGGTTGACAATGATGAAAACACCACAAATTGCTCATGATATGTATGGATGGTTTTCTATAGCATTAGCGACTCCTATCTCTTTCCATCTCCACTGCATAATTTCTGATCAACTGCTCTTCCTCTATCTTCTTCCTCCATCTGTGCGTTTCCCCTCTCTCGAGCTTTTTTGGCCAGTCGAAATTCGAAGCTCTCGAGTGCTGGCATAGCCTCAGCACAGAGAGAGAGAGAGAGAGAGAGAGAGAGTTTGTGCAATATTAAATTCCACAACCATTGATTTTACTATTTAATAGAAATTGACAACCGATTTAATATGAAAAAACAACAATCCGTGTACTTGGTTGTCATCCGTCAATTTTGGTTTAGTGTACGTCCATCTCATGCCATCTTAACCATTGGGGATTGGGCGCTACAGCAGTGTCCATGGAAGGAAAATGACGAGTATGAAAAATAGGAAGAAGGACAGGGATGAGATTGGGGAATTTGCCAACCAAAATGTTGTCGTCTAGTCGAGTTGCCAAAGGTGCTAAGGAGTGGAACGTGATGAGAGATCCTGCAAAGCTACAAGTGAAGTTGAGGATCAAAATGACCTTTCTTCTGCAAGTGTCGAAGATTTGCATCGTCTTAATTGTGCAGTCCCTAAAGCTTTATGTGGAATTGCAACGTGGTCCAGGTGAAGCAAGACAGAGCTCTGACGATTACTTGCGAGAACAAGCAGAGGAAGCGAGACCAGATGTGCTTGAAATCCTAGAAGGGATCCTGCAGGAAGAGGCAGAGCAGGGGGTACAACTTTAAGTTCAAGAAACAGCAAAGCTTCAAGGTCGGTTTAGGGATGTAGCTTCAACTTCAGGAAAGGCGAGCCATCAAATTCAGGAAGGGGCATTACTTCGAGTTCACGAAGCAGCACAACTTTGAGTTCGGAAGGCGGGCAGGGGTTCGACTTTAGGAGGGGGGAACAACTAAAATGGGCGCAAGTTTAAGATCAGGGACGGACAAAAGTTCAAGCTCAAGCTCAGCCAAGGTTTGGAGCCTCAACCATCAAGGTCATGATAAGAACAATAACGCAAACTCGAACAAGCACTGAAGCAAGCAGAAGGACTAAGCTACGTTCTTCAGCGTCCGACTAACCTTCATTGTTTATGGGTGCCCATGCCACAGGCAATGCAAAATTATGTACTCTGCTTTTCAGAGGAGTCCCGAGACCAATTTGTCAAGGTAAACTTCTATTTTCCTAGATATTTCTTACATTTGTTTTTCTCAAGGAGACTCGAAAATAACAAGTGGTCATCAGGGACCCGGATCAGTTGCCTCCTTCCGTGGGCCAATCTACCTATCTTCACGAAAAGGGAAGTTGACACGTGTCTTCAAGGTTTTCCATGGCGTGTTTTCATTCTGAAATAAAAGTGGTGAGCCTAACGTTGTGGACAAATTTGTGCATGAATTCTTTACTTACTGTTCGTTCTAATTTCATTATTTCTTCTATTACTTTATTTTCTTTTTCAATGAAAACGCGTGTACTGGTGACTTTAAAAACAGAGGACCGTCACCTGCTCTCGAATTTCATTTCTTGGTCACCTCAATCAAATTGAGTTTCTTGTTTGAGCATATGAATGTTAAGAACATAATTACTTCGATTTTCGATCCAACATGCACTAAAATTAAGGTTTATTAAATGGAACACCAAACCCAATATAAAAACTAACGAAAAGAAGTTATATTAAATAATATTATTACCAAAACAATAAGTGCACTAGAAACTTAGTATAAGGGCAAGCACTATATGAGTAAATCTCATCGAACCCTACTTCATCAACATACTTATTGTAAAAGTCATAGGTATCTTGCTCTCTCTTAAAAACCACGGCAACCGCATTTCACATGACCTAGAAATTTAAAAGGATCAAATCAGCCCTTGAATCACATTTTCAGTATATATCAATGAAAAATGAGAGACGAATCAAGGACTTCTACTCATACATCATACTCATACAAATGGAATGGAAATCTACTTCTGTTCATTGACTTACTTCCTTGGTTAGCAAGATTTTGGGCCACTAGAGAAAGGTTAAAACACAGCGCCTAAAAATTTCATTAAAGCATGAGCATAACACGTGTCGACATGAACGCTTGAAATCTCTTTACTACTCCGAGATGAACTTTAGCTGTCGCGAGATGTAGGGTTGATAATTTCTAAGAATTTGACTCTCCTACAACCTCGGATTCTCGTTCCAGAATCTCGTCCACGAATTTCACGTGTCCAAACAATGCTGTTGTATGCAATGGAGTCTCACTATAAAACCACACCATAAATGTTATCAAGGATTAGTGTATCGTCTTTGAGCAAATCGAGCAAAGAAGTCGCATTTCCTTCGGCTGCCACTCCATAAAGCCCCCTCTCCATTTTCACTCCGAAACGAATCCGAGCTTTCACAATTCCGTGTTGCTTTTAGCATTTGGCTGACGGCTGCGAAAGTCAACCCCTTGTGAATCAAACATCAACAAACCATCTTTTTGTTGACATTTCAAATATATATTTTTTTTAATGTTGACCAAGTCATCAGCCCAAAAAGAAACAGTAGGACCTGATTTATTCATACGCGGGCACAAAAGAATGTGGTTTTGATTGTTGTACATCATGCGTACCGGCGTGCTATTACTAGAGAAAACATATACTTTCAAAAGTAATGTATATACTGATTTGTACACTGCTTGTCTCTTGGTATGGGATGTATAAGCTTCTATGATGCATGGAACTCGTCTTTTAGTTTAATGCGGGGCTGCATTATCATTAACAATACCGACTGTGTTTAAAAGTTATGTCTATGCCGATTCCTACGCGGTTTGCGGCTCAGTTTCCGGATCTGACATCGACTGTGTGTGCTTATGAGCATGACAATTGATTTCGTAAGGTCTTGGAGTAGATGAATTGATGCTATTTCGTCTACTGGCATGCTTCGTTTGTGGCTAAAAGGTGAAGAGAGCCATCGGCACTTATTATGGAATACTGGATCAAGAGCATTGGCTTGGGGATCAGCAGGCCCAAAAGATATGTCCATGCTCTCCGAGGTCGGGCCTGCACATGAATTTTGAACTGTCGGTGCCGGGTCCATTTGATAGACAATTTCAATTCGGGTTGGCCGGGCAAAAACACTCTCTTTGCCCCAATAGGTAAATCGCAATTCCAACTGGTGCAAAGGCACGACGTGGCTGAAGCGCGCATATAGAAACAAACTCCTTCCGTTCCGCGGGCCAATCTGCTATCTACTGGGAAGGGGACATTCACACTTGTCTCCAGATTTGCTACGTGCGCCCCTTGATTTCGAAATACAAGTGGTGACTTTTTCTTGGGAGAGGATTGCTAGGATGTGTTGCTCATTTTAATGTATTGATGCATATATGCTTTGCATTCCAAATTAGTATAATATCTTTTTTTTTACCCCGCACCGGATAATACTCTTTACTTGTTTAATATCTATGGAATCCCATCTTTTAATGTCTTGTTTAGGACGTGCGCTCCTTCATTTTGAAATACAAGTGGTGACCTCTTCTGCGGTGGGCCTGGACTGAAAATTTTGTCCATTAATTCTTTTACTAACTTTTCATTCTAATTTCTTTAATCCTTTTGTTCCTATATTTCTTTTAGTGAAAGGACATTCACCGGTGATTTCAACAATAGTGGACCATTCGATCAAAAAAAGAAAAATGAAAAACAATAGTGGACCACACCTGCTCTTGGATTTCATTTCTCGAGCACATTCAATCAAATTTAATTTCTTATTTTGGCATTTGACGTGGATGCATAATCTCTTCCATTCCTGGTGTCTTGAAAAATAGTGGACCATCACCTGCTGTTGAATTCATTTCTTGATCACATTGAATCAAATTTAATTTCTTATTTTAGCATATTATGTTAAAGCCTAATCTCTTCCGTTAATCATCCAACTTGTGCTAGAAATTAAGGTTCATTAACTGAAACATTTAGAGAGTCCTGTGCATAACATTCTGTGTAAAAATGGTAAGCACCATATGAACAAATTCCAATGCACCCTTCTTGTTTCGGCTTATTTATTGTGAAAATAGCAAGCATCATGCTCACTCTAGAACACCATGCCTATTGTCGATACATACATCATGTCCTAAAAATTTAACAATGGTCAAAATGAGCCGACTTGAATCACATTTCAAAAATGCACCACGAAAAATGAGAGACGAGTAAAGAATTTATGCTCCTACGTACTCGTACAAATGAATAGAAATTCAAAAGGAAACACAAAATTGGAAACTCGCGAGAGTACAAGTATTGGCGGGTTAGAGAAGAAGACGACGTCCGAAACCCTTCCGCTTCTATTAAGATACTGGGGCCACTAGAGAAAGGTTAAAACATAAGGCCTACAAAATTCATTCAAGCCCAAATACGGAGCTCGCATTTTCACCGCCCTAGCGAGTTCCCTCTCTCGAAGCTTTCATTGGACACGTGTCAGCCGATCCATGTCCGTGGATTGGACGAGCGTTCAGGATTCTCTCGGACGCGGATGTGGTTTTAGTATGCCATTTTCTTTCAAACAGGTCGTGCTTAATTAGCCCTTTGTTATTGGTGGGTTGGAATTAATAAATAGATTTCCATATTTACATTGAATGTAGAGGGTAAAGTCTCTGTATAGCTGAATTTAAGGTGCCGAGAATTTCATGAATCTATTAAAGAAATAAATTCTCATTGCCTGAAAACTATAATGAAATCAATTTTTAAGTGAGAAAGCCGGCTATCTTTTGCAATATTTTATGCAAATAGGCTATTGAGACTTTTATCTCCCACAAATGTATGATTGCCCTTTTCTATACTTGCTTAATTGTCGTTTCCTCAAAATTACCGAATTACCTCATCAATGGAAGATTCTTATAGAGTAGGTTCTAGTTAATTTAGCTATCGATTTTTTCCTTTATATAGACATTTATAAGATCTTATAATGTTCAAGTGAAGAAATATTTAGCAGCTTAAATAATCGTAAATGTTTGATGAGATATATTTGCTGAAAATTTTAAAACTTATCACCGAAGTTTAATTGAATCCTAAAATTTATAAAAAAGTGCAAGTTAGGGACAATAGACATTGGATTGTGTTTCAAAGGAGATAGTTTAAGTTTGTGAGATCTTTTGAGTGTAATTGGAGTCTTTTTAACACTTGAGAATTGTTTGCTTTAAGCGATTGCAATTTCCTCTTGTTGATTATGAAAAAACAACTCGTGGATTTCTCTTCATGGATTAGACACGGTCAGCCGAACTACATAAAACATTTATGTCAAGTTTATTTTCTGCTTTTATTTCTCGCTTGATTGTTTGCATTTATTTCCCACTTCGGCCATTTCACATGACATTAGCTTTTAAAACGGAATTTTCCTTTTTATTACCCAAAACTAGCAAATTCCGCCCAAGTTTTCCATCTAACCGACACATGTCCTCTCCCATCAATAATTAGGAAAAAAGATTATTAACTAAGTTCATTTGTAAATGAGGATATATGACGAAAATAAAATTAAATATTGCGATGATCTCACTTTTCTTATCGCTGGACGTGAACCTGATGACATCTCAATTTATATTTGCTTGATTTGATAAAATATGCATAAACAATACTAATAACCTCACTCCATTTCTTGAGGGAGGACAAAAAAAAACTGTCAAATCCCTATGCAGTAAGCACCGCCACTGCTAGTGACACGATCCTTTACTCTCTTTTTTTTTTGGTCATGTCGCGATCCTTTGCTGAATTGGCCATTTTCTAAAGGTCTATTTACTTAGAAAGAATGGAGAATTGTCTATCTCATGTGTCAGAGAGATCCAAGAGCTCAGCAAAATTTTATTTGTTTACCAACTGACGGATGGCTACCCTTGCAAGACTGACATTAGCTGTGTTAGCGTTTGCCAGACAATTGTACAACGGACTTACAGTTGCCAATTCGCAATGAAATTAGTACGGGGGATATATCATTAAAACAACAAGAGAGTACTTTTAGGTTATGGCACAAAACGAAATATCACCAATGGTGCAGAATTGGATAAATCATAGTGCTCCGTAGTTTTGCATTATGGAGAGAGTGACGAGGTTCGGTGAACACTCGGTGTTCTTGAAAAGTCTTTGGGGAAGTATTGACGTGAATACCAGTTTAATGGTCATCCTAAATAATGCCCACTACAGAACATGGAAAGGCAAGATGCTTGATTTGCTTTTATCGCAAGGAAATGCATGGTCCCGTAGCAAGTGACGAGGCTAAGCCTGATTACACAGATCGACAAGCATTGTTCTTCCTTGGTTTGCTTCCAGATAGTTATGGGATGGTGGTGATAACTCTCATCCCATCAGCATCTAGATGAAAAGAAAAGTTGGATGCTCCAAAACCTGGCTTGCTCGAATATGAGACTCGGAAGAAAGGCGTGGGACTCCATTCAACCACAACTTCTTGTCTCAAAACTTAGAGAAAGGATTAGATCTCGAGACTTTTACGACCGTGATAGAACCAAGTCAAGAAAAGGCATAATTGTGGAAACTATGGTAAGCCTGGCCACATGAAGAAAGAGTATCGATCCTCAAAAAGAAGAAAGTGAAAGTAAATGCCAAGCATGAGGAGAATGACGCAACCGAGGTAAGTTCCCAAGAAGACTTGTTTGGTTTGTCTACCTGAGATAATATTTGTGTTGATTTCTCTGCGAAGATGGATCAATATGATGTTGCGAAAATTGTGCGGATTGGTGATGTTTGTGTTCAAATTAGCTTGGGCTAGAAACTAATGCTCGAGCATGTGAGGGCATACTGTGGACCTTCGGTTGAACTCGAATTGTGCCAGAAAATTAGGCAATGACGAATTGGATAGTCGGTTTTTGAATGGGACTAAAAAGCTTGTCGAGTGCTTGCCCAATATAGCAATGAGGAGGAAGAGTTGTGCTCTTTACCGCACAAGAGCTAAGGTCTGCGAGGACCATATTCATGACGTGGGGGAAGCAGTAACGCCTGATCTATGGCACAAGAGCTCGATCATATGAGGGAGAAAGGCCTCCAAATTCTTGCAAAGAAGGAACTCATCTCAAATGTAAAAGGATAATTAGGAATGCCAGATGAAAGTTATAATTGATAGGGTAGATCACAAACAAATAGAAAATTTACTGTTAACGGAGGTAGATTACTATTTTCTATGGAATATTACAAGCTATAGGACCTATATCACGAAGACTAACTGGAGATTATGTCCTTTAAGGAAAAGTTACGAAAGGATATTTAACTAGTAAATTACTGATAATGAGGACAACAACGAAAGTTAAAGGAAAGTTACGATGAACGAAGTAATTTGCTACCGAACAGGGGGAGGGAAACTTACCGTGGAGGAAGTTGACTATGTTTAGGGGAAAGTTAAGAATGATAGGAATCCATTTTTTACGAGAAAACGAGGAAAATTACCATCACTTGGGGATAATTACGATGAGTCTAGAACTATATATAAACAAAAAAATTACCATAATTGGAAGAACGTTAAGATGTACAAAAGGAAATTAGGATCAATGAGGTAATTTACTATAAATAGGAGAAAAAAACTTGCGAAGCCCATGAGTAGGTTATGTAGAAAGAATCATAATACTCCCTAACAAATTACGACGTATATTTCGAAATTGCCCTAAAGAAACAAACTTGCAGCAACCTTCAGCGACCGTAAATATTTCATTGTGGGTAATCGATTAAATTAATCCACTTGTTTATTTATTTGTTTATTTGACCTTAATAGGTGAAGACAACGGGATACGGATTCATAAATATAGCTTGCTTGCGTATGTATCAGAGCTGCTTGCTATTTTTTCCTGATTTGAAGAAACCCAAAGGCTATTTATAAGAAGTATGTCTGGCAATTTGTCTCTACTGATTCTTGAGAAGTGACCTTTGTGCAAGTACATGCGTACGTGTCTATATATGAATATTACTAGTTATGCGATGTTGACGTGTATTCCTCATTAAGCTTATCAATAGATCATGGACTAATTTGATTCCCAATATGTGAATATTACTAGTTATGGGATGTTGACATGTATTCCTCATTAATCCTTATCAACAGATTATAGATTTGATTCCGAGAAATGTTTGCTGGTCATCTGTTCCTTAATGGGGGAACAACTAATTGAGCTAGCTAGGTTTTTGCCACCATTTTGCTCGTGGAACATTTCCTCTTTTTATTAGTTGCCTCTGTTCTTGTTTTGGCACTGGTGCAATGTAATAAATTTACGTTCTCAACATAAACCGTGGACCTTATCATCAAATTAGCAATTACACGATAATGGCTATATATACATATACATATATATAATTGATGATTGTATATCTTGGTTAGTTGATGAATGCTGTTGAAATGTTAGCTTGTTGTCCAACGTGGCACTTGATGCCTACCTAAAGTGAACAAAACCAATGATCTTTCATGGATCGCATCATCCAATGGCCTTCAAGTAGAACAAAACTATCATGTAGATTATCTAATTTGCTAAGTTGCTTTTGCTGGTAGACCAGTCAATTCTTTTGAGTTTTATTCCTAACATGATGTAGTCAAGATGATGTCAAATCGAGCAAAGAAGTTGCATCTTTTTCAGCCACTGCTTTGTAAAGCCACCTCTCTATTTCACCTAGAACTATCATTTTGTTGGCAATGGAAATTCTTTAAATTTATTGACCACTTCATTAGCCCACAGAAACAATATGACATTATTCGCCAATATATCAGCACAAATTAATGTAGCTTTGATTGGTGTATATCATGAATAGATAAAAGCTTATGCAGTGTAATTAACAAGCATGTTGTTACTGATGAAATTATATATATTTAAAAGTTACGTATATGTTAGATTCGTACACTACTTGTAGCTTGGTATGGATGGATAAGCTTCTATATTCAATAAAATACATCTTTTGGCTTATCATCATGCTCCTTCATTGGTAACGATACCAACATGTGAACTAATTTTATAGGGTTTCCAAGGAGATAAATTGACCTTATTTCGTCTACTTGCATGCTTCGCCCTTTGGCCAAAACAAAGTTACTTAATATGGATTATTATTGGGTCAAAGGATTGGCTTGGCTGCTTGACAGGCCCAAAAGACATGTCCATGGTCTCCGAGTATCGGGCCTGCATGTGAATTTTGAACCCGTGAGAAGAGAACAATACAGTTAAAAGAGTTGGAGTTCATGCTGGTGTCGCAGAGAATGTAGCCCCCTCGATATGGTCAACCAAAGAATTCCCTCCGTGTTCGACTACAAGTTGCAGTAATTGAAGTCGCATCTCCTTCGATTTCTGCTTTGTACGGCCTCCTCTTCATTTTTGCTTCTTAAGCTTCGAAGGAATCGGGCTTCGTAGTTGCGTTTTGCAGGTCGCATTCGGCTTTAAAATGGCTGCAAAAGCCAATTCCTTATAAATCGAACATTAACATCCTTAACAAGAAGCATCGTTCTGTTGACATTGGAAAATTTTCTAAATTGTTGACCAGAGTCATAAGCCCAAAATAATAACAACAATAATAATAAGATGCTATTAGTTTGTATATTGGTGCAAATGAATGTAGTTTTGAGTGCGGTATATCCTATGTGGATAAAATTTTATGCATTTTAGTCTACAACCACATGGCTACCACTAAAAATAATTTTTCCCTAAAAAAAATAAATATACTTAAAAGCAATATCTGTGCTGATTTTTTCTAGCATCCTTTGGCTCATGGATTATAGTTCTTAATGAGAAATCATGATACATGAGTGTAGTATATACACTAAACTTAATTTTGGTACAGAATTAATGTGATGAGTTCCACCTGAATTTTGCTCCACCGGACCTAATAGCTCAATTGAACTTAGTGAACGTATTAGCTACTCGAAATACTTGCTCGTTGATGGTCAATGTTGCATTTATTTAATGTTCTTGGAATTCAATTATTTATCCATCATGTGATGTTTGTACTCGATGGAATTTATAGTTCATCTTCATCGTTTCGTTGATAGTGGACTTGTCAATTCACTCCAACTTTTCCAAAACCCAATGAATATATGTGGCCCTTCCTTCATTATTTGTGTACCTCCTCCACTTTTGCACAGAGAAAAGTACGAATCACATGTCTATGTCAGTTTTATTCATCACGTGATGTTTGTACCGGATGGAATTTATAGTTCATCTTTATCATTTCGTAAACTTGTCAATTCACCCCAACTTTTCCAAAACCCAATGAATATATGTGGCCCCCTCCTTCATTATTTGTGTATCTCCTCCACTTTTGCGCAGAGACAAGTACGAATCACATGTCTATGTCGGTATAGCTGCATATCACGGGTTGAAAAGAGAGTTGGCCCCAAAACGCGTGAAAGACAAATAGCCATACAGTACTTATCCATCATGTGATGTTAGTACTATATCATATTGTCACAACGTGGGATTCACGTATTTTCACGGTACATGACTATTTGAAAGTAAATCAAGGCACATTTTACTTGAGGAATGGTCATATATTATATAGGATGTAACTTTTATATGAGTAAACTTATTATTTCACTAAGAAGTGCAATTTATGACAAAAGAAAGACTAATCAATTTTGAAGCATATTACTTTAGATTAAAAAAATACAACCACATACAGACTTTCATAAATGGATTTGAAACAATGTGTCCGATGGTTATGGATTTTTTATTTGAAAAGTAAAAATAGAACTATTTTTAATTTCCAAAATGCAAAATATTGAATTTATATTAGCATTATAATAAGAAAAAAAAAAAACTAACATTAAAAGATAGTAGTCCATAAAGTATGATAAAATTACCCAAAAAGAATAGATTAATGAAATCAAATTAGAGACAAGATGGAGAATGAAAGTTCACTAAAATAAAAACATATAAAAAGAAGAAAGAGAAACGGAACTTTGTATGGAATAAGACTAGTAAGAGTCCCTTTCTTTTTTTTGCTTTACTTGGTATGGTATGGAATAGCTAGAGCAAATGATGATAAATTTTAAAGAAATAAAATTAGTAAATCAATCTAATAATTAAACTATCTAAGCCGTGTTGGAACAAAGTATGATGAGCCAAGAGCACCTTCATTCCTATCTATGTACATACCTGGGTAAAAGAATCCGAAAGGACCCTTCTTTCTGGTAGATTGCAAGGAGAAATATGTGAGGTAGTAGTAAGTCCGGCCTTTATGCTTTCTCTTTTAATATAGTTTGTCTTTTAGCTTTTGACCGCTTCCTCCTTTTCCATTGAAGAGTTCGTAAATTTCAGATTGCTTCATCAATCGTATAATATTATAAACGTGACATTCAAGTACGTAGATGCTAAGACTAGATGACATGGAACTAACTAGCTGGCTGCGCCATTGGTGATGGGGTGCTGTTGAGATAATGTAGCTTTTTGGGTAGGTATGATATCTACTGCTGAAGTAGTGATGTCTTTCCATAAATCTCAGCACCGGAATATGCATATGTCGACAGTAGCTACTTCCTAGGACTCGGGCATATGGGTTACTGTGCAGGTAAGCTTGAAATGTCAATTTAGAAAAGAAATCAAAGATTGGTGCTCAGCTTTGCTTCTCACACATAAGGCGTCGCGATGCTTCCAATCATATACCTTGACTTTAGGCCTTTCAGGATCTCAACGGTGCTTGTTTCTTACAATTGTCAAGTTATAGTTGGTGCTTGATGCTACTAGAGGGTGAGATGAAAAGAGAGCATATGAGAATGAATCTTTGCTGCACTTCTAACAATTTATTCGTGTTTATCTTTAATTGTGTTTCTTTGGCAATTAGTAAAGAAAGCTGAAAATTGCTGTTATTTAACTTATTTGTGCTGAAGGTCTCTCTTCTTCACCACTTGTTTATGTTTGTATGAGGTACTCTGTCATGCAATAAATGACATATCTGAATTCTGGATTATTCCATTTTAGAGATCTTGGATTGGTCTGGCTTATCCTCTTGTTGGTATTCCTCATGCTAGGATGCCTCTGCCCCTTGACCTGGCAATGGCGGAAGGGCCTGTTTATGTAAATGCTCAGCAGGTTCACGGGATTTTGAGACGAAGACAAGCACGTGCTAAGCTTGGAAAGCAGCCGATCAAAGTTAGACAGGTCAATTGTCTTTTTTATGCACGTTGATTTGGAAGCTCCTTTCGGCCTTTGCCAGGTATAAAAATTAATTATAAATCTGTTTTTTTTTTATTTGAAGGTACTCAGCTCGGGTTTGCTTCCTTAGCCACGTGTTAATACTGTCGTTGAATGCTATTTTTAGGAAATTTTATTTTGTGGGAAATAGTCTGACTGCATACTTCATCTTCGTTACAGCTTTTGCAGCTGCCTCAGCATTTAATTCATTGGGGATAAACTTAATTGATATTTTTGCTTTGCCCGTTCTCTGATATGGCGTATATCTTCATGAGTCGCGGCACCAGCATGCCATAAGAAGAGTCAGGGAAGTGGAGGGCGGTTTCTTATATATTGTTAAGATTAATATTACCAAAAATTTCAAACCGATACATATATGATAAATTTATTTTAAATTTACTTTTTAATAACCAAAAATCCCAAATTAGTATATTTATAACTAATATACCATCCATTAAATTGGATTAATATATTCGTCAACTATCACGTGTTATCTAACTTAAGTAATTTAAGAGTAAAATTTAATGAAAATTAATAAAAGGTAAATTTGTCATAAATATATTAATTTGGAGTTTTTTACAATAAAAAATCAGTTTTATGTAAATTTATCATATATATACTAATTTAAAATTTTCATTATATTAACTCTATATGTTAAGCTGAATTATTGCTCGGAAAATAATGGGTTCCATGCATATCTCTTCCCCATCAGATCTGAAGCCCGATTGAGCTTTAGCTATGGTAAACTCTTGCTCATTGCTGGTCAATATTGCTTTCATTAATCGTCCTTGTAATTGGTCATTCATCATATGAAGTCGTTTGTGAAATTTGTAGTTCTATCTTTATCATTTCCTATACAACGGATTTGTCCAATTCCTCCAAATGAATATACATGGTACATTATCACCGGCCGCGGTGGCTCCGCTGGTAGGCTCTAAGACTTTCACGCAGGAGGTCTGGAGTTCGAAGCCCCTGCAACGCAAGTTGCGGGGAGGCAGGTGGGCCACTTTGTGACTTACTTGCTTTAGGGGTGTGTGGGTGGTGGTTTCTCTTTGCTCCCAGGGGTTTCTTTCTTATTATCGGCATGTGCGGGGTTCCCCTGAGTTACCAAAATATATATATATATACATGGCACATTCCTCCATTATTTGTGTACCCCCTCCACTTTTACGTGGGGTCATCGATAATGGTAGAAGATATTAGTCCATTTAGTCGGTACTTTTAAAAGCTCGATTATTGAACGAGGACATCTCATTGGCATACCATCCAGGATTGATTCTGACATCTCTGTACGTGGTCCATTCCCTCATTATTTGTGTACCTCCACTTTTATGTGGGGTCATTCATAATGGTGGAACAGATTTGATCCATTTAATCGATACTTTTAAAAGCTCGGTTATTGAATGACGACATCTCGTTGTCATATTGTCAAGGATTGATTCTGACATCCATTACCTGTTAGTGCGTAGACATATCCAAAACACATGCCTATGTCGGTGTAGCATCACATCCATGAGCCATGCATGTCATTTAGCTTTGCATTGCGTGACTTTGACTTGCTCCCGCTTCACCCACGCTCATGCAAATGAAAAAGAAGATCAAAGCAATTTCCCAAATATCATTAACTCGGGATGCGAAGAAGGGGCAAGCTGCGTGGAAGAATCGACTTCCCAAGCAAAAAGGCAAAACGAATTCAGAGAACCAAAGATACAGAATTATATATATATATATACTAAATTGAATTTTGGCACCTGAAAATAATGCGTTCTATGTAGATCTTGCTCTGCGAATCTGACGGCCTAATTGAGGTTAATTGATATGCTAGCTACATGAAATAGTTGCTCGTTGTTGGTCAATGCTGCTTTCATTTATTGTCAGCGTAATTATTCATCAATGACATGATGTTTGTCCTTGTTTGTGGAATTTGTGGTTCATCTTTATTATTTCATATATAGTGGACTTCCAACTTTTCC
Organism: Eucalyptus brandiana; assembly: GCA_014182725.1. Lineage (NCBI taxonomy): Eukaryota > Viridiplantae > Streptophyta > Magnoliopsida > Myrtales > Myrtaceae > Eucalyptus > Eucalyptus brandiana. The sequence goes on from CM024670.1 coordinate 38,840,322, forward strand.
AAACCTGATGAATAGATGTGGCCCTTCCTCCACTATTTGTTTACCCCCTCCGCTTTGATGTGGGGCTATCGACGATGGTGGATCAAATTTGACCGATCTATTCGATACTTTAAAACTCGATCATTGAACAATGACACTATTAAGGATTGATTCGACCTATATTCCCCATTATTGTATAGACATATACAAATCATATGTCTATGTTGGTGCAGCAACACATCCACGAGTCATGCACGTTGATATTGGCATTGCATTGCGTTACTTCGACTTGTTCTCACCATCACCCATGCCATGCAATTGTAATAGAAACTCGTAACAAATTCGCAAATATTATTAACTCATGTTGCGAAGAATGGGCAAGCTTCTTGCAAGAACCGACTTCCCTTACAAAAAAAAAAAAAAAAAAAAATGAATTCAGAGAACCGAGATAGAGGATTGGTGTTGCAAGAAATCTACTTCTAATGAGACTTAAGAGCATGAATGAGGTAGTGCTGAAAAATTAAGAGTGCCAATGAGAGTAATATAATAAGGACTATTAATTTCATTTCTCTAATTTTACTAGCACTTTCTCTTCTTACATGTCATACCATATTTCCACCGATGAAATTGTTTCATCATTTTGATGGCGTGTATCATGCATTTGACAAAGCTACTTTTGATCTTTAAAGTAAGCTGATCAACAAAGACCAAGTTAGTTTTGGTCGCCTTCACATTTTTGTTGGTGACAGTTCACTCATTATTGGTTCTATTGAAAACCTTCACTCGGTTCTAGCCTCCCAGACCCAGTTTCTTTAGAGAGTCTTTTCTTTTTTGGTCTCACTCAATCTCTCTATATTGTGTACGGTAAGTGCATGGTGTTGCTACACACGTAAAAGATTAGAAAAAATTAGAAATTTGCAAACCCTTATATAGACATAACTACAAATCCCATTTCCCCGTATCTCTCAAGTTACTCTTTACATCCTGAGACTAAGATCTTTATATTTAAAATTTCTTCGCGTTTTGGAATGCGCAGTGATTTTGTTGGGATTTTGTTGGGGTATTTGGTTCAGTCTTTGCTCTCTACCTTAAGGTATTATACGATTTCTATGGACTGTGTGGTGATTTTCTTTATTTGTTGAAAAGTCTGGGGCATTTCATTTAAAGTAATTATCGGTCTTAGTCAAGTGGTATAGTCCACATTGACATTCGATCCGTGAACTTAAAATAATATGAAAATTTGTTGGATTAGCTGGCACATCAAGTTACTACGAACGGAAAATATTCTAAAGGAGATGGCGGACATTCATGATTGTCCAAGACAACAACGCTTTAGAGAATTGTTCCTTAATTAAACATCTCTCTGCCTTGGTTGTGTTCAGGATTGGCTTCCTTTCTAGCGAGCTTGGTGTCTCTACCACTTTAATTGAGCTCTTGATGCGGCTGCCCCCAGATGTGGAGGGTCCATGATCATGCTTCCAGGTGGCCTCGATTTTCATGTCACGGCTGATTTTACCACATATACACACGGAGAACTAGAAGGTCGAGAATGAAAAGAGGGAAAAGAGGAAAAGAAAAGAAAATAGTCAGAGTTGAAATATCTCAACTTTTCAAGGGATAAATTTAGAATGCGAAATTATTTTGTAATTTATGAACGATCTCAATATGCGAAGCGTGATCGCCTAAATTTATCATTTTGTGGACGGAATAGAAAATGCAGGTGGGCTGGGGGACAACGGATTCGCATCCAACAAGAGTCGCTAGATCTATTATTCGGAAGAAGCTTCGTTGGATCAACTACATCAAACTCATTCACCGATTATTTTTTCACTCTTCCATCTCAGGATTTTACAGATTATAATTATATGCACGGACCAGACGATGCCATGCATCACGAGGCAAATAGATCGTATTTGCGCTCTCATTTGTGAAGACATTGCTGATGACTCGTAGGGCCCCTCTAACCTGTAGCTAACTTCCGTAATTGACGCAGGAGAAGATTATTAGTACCAACAATCTAATATCCTTCAAACAAATATTTCTCCAATTGCAAGTCACGGGATAAAGCATGTGACCACATTTTACTTCCTTCCCAAATCCAAAAATATATCGTCTATCATAGTTTTGTCCAAAATAACAGTTAAAAATCGGACATAACAGCTTACGTGGACAATGAGTCATGTGTAAAATTAGTTATTTATGGAGTCATTCGTCAAATTATTGACCTTTCTCATCATGAAAAAGACAAACAATTCATATAGAGAGATAATAATAACAGATTATCAACCGAATAAAACAAATAAAAATGTGCAAAAATCTTAAGCGACTAGAACAACTGATTCTCGCCTCAAATCCGCTCCCTGGCATATATACACACACACACACACAGATGTTAAGAATCCACTTGCACAAAAAACAAAATTCAGGTTATGATTAAACAATTTACAATAATTTAGGGATTCGATTCGACCTTTTGATTGGCCATACATTCTCCCAAGGAGCCTTTGAAAATTTCCAAAACTTGTTAAAATTATATTTTTCCAAAATAATTTGGCGATTAGCTGGAATGCATGGTGAGTTTGTTTAGAGTTTTGTGGGTGGTTGGTTGAGTCTGTGTTCTCCACCTGACGACACTATACGATTTGTGTGGACTGTATGGTGATTTTTTTCCCATATATTTCTTATATTTAAGTTAAATAATTTGGGATGAGATTTATTGTGATTGAATCAACATGGACATGGTCACACTGACAGTAATTTTTTTTATCCAAGCCGAGGAAATCATACACATTGAAAAAAACTTTGGAATGCTAAGTGACCCTCTTTAGCGCCTACTGTTTAATACATTGCAAAATGGAAAAAAGACCCATGATAGGACCTATTGAAACTCGACTTGATTGTTGGATGAAAAGAATCGTTGATTCCTTCTGGATTTGCTAACAGTATCATCAGATTAAACCGCTTCCTACATATATCAGCAACTTCATATTTCATTCGGTGTCTCACAATGTCAGCAACCAAATTAAGAACCACGCGAAAATAGCATATGACCATCTTCTTCTTATTTGCCGTTGATACACACGGCCTTTTTTTTTTTTTTTTTTTATATATCCATTTAAAAACTAAATTAAAAAAGAAAGGAACGAGCTTTACTTTAGAGGAAGCAAACGACATGACGTGTTCACGCGGTTTGCAGTGAATGTGCTGAACATGCGGCACCATTCATGCATCTGCGCTGTCCCCAAGTGCTCTCTCTCTCTCTCTCTCTCTCTCTCTCTCTGCGCACCATTCTTCCCCTTCTCTAGATTTTTCTCCGTTTATAATTTTACGGGAATGGCCAACTCTAATAAGTTTTAAAGTCCAGTTGCACAAGAAAAGAACGAGAGACTTGATTCAACATTTTGCAATAGTTAAATGACTGATGTCTTTATTCCAAAGGAAAAAAAGAAAACGAACTTCTTATTGGCTTGTACGGTCTCCCATTAAGTCTTTAAAAATTTCAAAACTCGTTAAAAGGTTTTGGACACCTTCCCCGTGTCTGCTTGCTAATGCAAAAGACCATTAGCTGGGAAATAGACAAGCCGGCCAGTTATTTAAGGTATTGGCGTTCGTAGCACTAGTTCATATCCAAAGCCTCAGTCGTTTTTAGCTAGCCCGTGCCACACCGACCTTTCTCTTAGGGAAGAGAGAGATATCTAGAAGTAATAAGCTTCCTAGCTATGGCAAACTCAGAGGCTGGAATGAGCAGTGATGCTGCCCAAGTATTAGGAGGCGAGTACCAAGTGTTCCTGAGTTTCAGAGGACTAGAAACTCGTGATAATTTTACTAACTTCCTCTACCATGACTTGGTAGATGCTGGAGTCCACGTATTCAAGGATGATGAGGAACTTCATGTTGGCAATGTGATTGATGGGAGCCTTTTGCATGCTATCAACAACTCCAAAATTTACATACCCATCTTCTCTCAAGCTTATGCTTCTAGTAGATGGTGCCTCCGGGAGCTTGCACACATGATAGACAACGTGTCCAAGTCAGAGGGTAAAAAAATTATCCTTCCAATTTTTCTTAACATGGAACCTGATGATGTTAAACTCAAGACTCCCCGATATGAAAATGATTTACAAAAACACGAGAAGAAGTTCCCCGCTGAAGTCAAGGCTTGGAGAGTGGCTCTTGCAGAGGTGGGTAAAATCAAGGGGTTGAATGTGAAATCAAGGTAAAACTCTCTTAAGATTCCTACCTAATTATTTCATAGCGGAAATATTGAAAACTACGTCCAGTTGCGCTCTCTTTCAATAACTTTAATGACATGGACCTAAATATTCCTTTAAGCATTTTTTTTCATCTTTACTATCTCGTAACGCTACGAAATTTCAAGAGCACCCATTTACATTTATTGTTTGGGATGATTATTAAACTCTTCTTCAGTTTTGGCACCCATTTTGATCTGCATTCTCACGAATTTTGACCCCAAAAATCTATTTCCCCTGTGGTTAGAATATAGTTTCCATTTTCCAAAAAAGGAGATCGCACCTGGTGCCAACTTCAACGTAACATAAGGGTAGTATGCATTATCGTAGCATGTGGCCGCCCATTAGCTTTTCCAGTGTAAATGAGGTGTTTTCGCACCATTTTTCATGGTGGGCAATCTCTCATGCTTTTGGGTTATGTCGGCCGCTTGAATTTTTTTTAAAGCAAAATATGGAGTTTCTAGAAAGCAAACCGACAGAGCCTCTCCATTTTGCTTTTATATTGATAAGGTAGTCCACACTTGATGGTGTAGATAATCGAATGTGTATTGTGAGTCTAATTGACACAATTATCTTCATTCCTAATGGGAGTTGGATCTCTCTATTTTCAATTTTGAACAAATCTTAATGAGACACGGGTCTTTAAATGGCATTATACTTGATATAATCAGATCCATAGAAAACTTACATTCAATAATTGAGCTGTAAAAATGTTACAGTAGCAATATGAAGGCACCGGGAAATAGTTATAAGTTTTGGGATTTTATTTTTCTTCACCAAAGCTGCAGTGTTCAACGGATGGCGTTGTATTTGTCTACCTTACCTCGGTTCATGATTCTTCTATTAAGAGTGTTGAAACTTTTTCTAGGCTTAGCTATAAATGCCAAAATTTTGCCTATGCATGATATAGCTGCCACTTGGTAATTTTGGCCTTCGTGTAAATACTATGTTCTTTAGAAATTCTTATAATCACATATGGAAAACATATCACGTGAATTCTACTTAATTGGCCTATATTTAACTGTTCAGTGTATTTAGATATTTTTTGTGATGTACTTCAATCTTTTCAAGTTAAGGTTTTGGCAATCCCACCAATGATGCGTAGGTATGTAATTAATCTAGTCAACTAATGAACTTATGAAAGCGCTTTTGTACATGGCAGCCAAGCAAAAATTGTCAGATCGGTTGTTCAAATGGTTTTGGAGAAGCTTGAGACAAAACAAGAAACTGTGACTAAACATTTACTTGGAATTGATAATCAGGTAAAACACTTGATAGAGTCATTAGATGTCAATGATCCCGATGTGCGCCTCATTGGAATTTTTGGAATGGGTGGTATCGGTAAAACAACTATTGCCAAGGTTGTTTATAATCAACTATCGTCTCACTTTGGAAAGTATTGTAGCTTCCTTAAGAACGTTCGAGAGAGGTCATCAACTGAGGAGGGCATAGTCAAGTTGCAGAAAAAATTACTATCGGACGTTGGCTCTAGATCTATGGAAAAGGTTGAGGATAGTGCAAAAGGAAAGAAGAGGATTGGGGAAACACTAAGCAACAAGAAGGTCCTTGTGGTTCTGGATGATGTTGATGATAAAGAGCACGTTAAGAAACTAATAGGAATTTCCAAATTATATTCAGGATCACGGATAATCATTACAACAAGAGACACAACCAGTATGGAAGTTGATGGATTTATAGGTAAAATTCTACGGTATGAGATGCAAAAGATGGATGAAAGTCTTGCACTTCAGCTTTTTTGTCATCATGCCTTTGTTGAAGACGTCCCTTCGAATGATTTTCATAGGCTTTCATGTGAAATTGTCTCACTTATGGGAGGGCTTCCTTTGGCCATTGAAGTGGTAAGTTCGTTACTTAAGGAGAGGAAAGATGAAGAACATTGGAAAGAGGCGTTGGGTAGATTAAGGAAAGTACCTGAGGAAGCTATTCTTCAGAAGTTGAGGATTAGCTATGATAACCTCGACAAATATCAGCAACAAATTTTTCTTGATATAGCATGCTGCTTTTTCAATGAGAATAAGACTGATGCAACTTACATATGGGCTGATTGTGATTGTTATCCCCTATGGGGAATTAAAGTCCTTACCGAGAGGTGCTTAATAAAGATATTGCAAGGTGAAAAGCTTTGGATGCATGATCAACTAATAGCATTGGGAAGGCAAATTGTCCGTGAGGAAAGTCAAGATGACCGTAGAAAGCAAAGTAGATTATGGATTGCAAAAGAGGCCCTCAAAATCATAAAAACAGAAGAGGTAAGTAGGAATCATCTCATTTTAATATATAAGTTGTTTATCCTGAGATTTAGAATTTCTTTTTTGTTTAGGATCTTCATCATTTTTTTTTTCTGCCCATTCAAGTTGTAAAAATGGTGGTTGGATGTTGACAAATATCTTCAAATTATTGTAAAAATACCACTTGCAGAGGAAGGACAAGGTTCAAGTGCTACAGATAGTGAGACCATCTTACAACGTAGAGATCACAAATGAAGAGTTTGAAAGGTTACAAAACCTAAGATGCCTCTGGTTAAACAAGGGAACTTATGTTGGGGACTTTGCAAGGTGTCAGTCGAATTTGAGATGGTTTTCTTGGCATTCTCCTAAAGTGATGGATTTTAGGGCAAAAAATTTGTATATGGATCATCTTGTTGTTTGTAAACTTGATGATCTTAACTTCAAGGATGATTCAAAAGCATGGGACTTGATTAAGGTAAATTTCATGTTTTAAATATAGTTTGATAGTTCCCGTGTATACTATGCAGTGGTTCTTACACTTGACATATGATTTACTTTTACAGAGGTCGCAAAATTTGAAAGTTCTATCCATTACTTCATGTTATGGCATAACAACAATCCCAGACATCTCTAGATGCTTAGCTTTAGAGAGATTGACTCTTGCAAACTGCTGGAATCTAAAGAAAATTGAAAGCTTCATTGGAAATCTACACTCGTTGATTGAGTCAAAGATTGAAAAGTGCAGTAATTTTACAAATTTGCCTGAAGAAGTGGGGGCGCTAGTGAAGCTGAAGCATTTCTCCTTGTCGGGATGTGAAGGATTAAAAGAACTTCCAGATTCACTTGGCAATTTAATCTCATTGACAGAGTTAGACTTATCAGGTATGAGTATTGGCAAACTTCCAAACTCCCTTGAAGGACTAGTGAAACTTGAGTCTTTTCTTTTGAGAAACACGAGGATTAGGGAATTTCCGAACTTCATCAGAAAGTTGAAGTCATTACGTGTGTTGCGTTTGTCAAAAGACGTATCATATTTTTGGCAGTTATCTAATGACATTGGGTGGCAGAAAATTCTTGGAGAGCTTTTTGGGATGAGTGAACTTCTTGATATAAGTGAACTTCCCTTCTTCAGAATGTTGGTACCATCATGGGAATCGCTGGTTTTATCACGTTTGTCCAGGTCAGATGAGGGATCATATTCTCTGGAGGCTAATGTTTGCAGAATTCCAAGGACAATCAATAAGCTTCATCACCTCCAAGAGCTCAATTTATGGAATTGTGATGTAATTAAAGGGTTGCCGAAGCTTCCCTCAAGTTTGACCCATCTTGCTCTTAAATCTAAATCGTTGCTCTCAGTCCCTAATCTGTTGAACCTTACTAATTTGGTTAAATTAGAATTAAGTGATGGCTCTCGTGATATAGGCAGATCAAACCTGATCACAAAACGCAATTTCAGGGAGATTGGGAGGTTATCTAAACTGGAAATGTTGTATTTAGATCTGCTAAGTACCTCTGCACCACCAAAATTTGCTTCTCTTTCTCATCTAGAAGTGCTTGATTTGTATGGCCTAGACCTAAGACCCATAGGGAAGCTTCCATCCTCTAGCTGGAATTGGAGAAATTTGTTGACTTTAAATTTATATGGGTGTGAATTGGAAGACATTCCACTTGGACTTCCACGACTGGAGAATTTAATAGTTAGTGGTTCTACAGAGCTTCAAAGATTATCTATTCCTTCGGAATTAAGCAAGCTACAGCGAGTGCATCTGCAAAATTGTCTGGAGCTAGTTGAGATACAAGTTTTGGGTCTTTCACATTCATTGAAATCCTTGAGGGTCTGTGTCTGCGAATCTTTGAAAAAAATTGGTGGATTATCATACTTGAAGAACCTGAAGAACTTGCAAATCGAAATGTGCTACGGACTTACTGATGTCGAGGGCCTAAATGAGCTAAAGTCTCTGCAATCCTTGTCGATCAGCGTATGCCCATTATTGACAAGCTTGATTGATGCATGTCGCACAAATATGCCAGTTGATTGCCACGTCCAAGTAGACATGTTTAGAGACTCTACTGGAGATCTTCTTTGGAGTGGAAGGACGTCAAAGCATTCCAGACAAGAGATTGCTTTGGCTATTCCATACAAGGTGCGACATCTTCTTAATCAATATACGGTTGTCGTGTATGAATGCACGAATATGAAGACTGATTGGTTATAATTTTAGTTTGATAATAAAATTCGGTAAAACAACACAAATTGCAAAAAGTTAAATATTATTCTGAAATTTAAACAGACGAAATTATATTTGCTAACCAAATGACGAATATTTATTAGAGATGATACTTAAGTAATTTCAAATACATTATTGTTCCTTCTAGATGTTCTTTTTAATTTGAAATGTTCTTTTGTATCAGTTAAACAAATATACAAATAAAAGCTTTAAAAATTTTAATTTTTAAATTTGTTACACAATTGAGTGTTGGATATTAAGTAATATGATATGCGTTTATTTTCATGTCATACATGTTTAGCAATAATTTGCCTCTTGAATTTTGGCATTATTACGCAATAGCCAACAACCTTTTCTTTCCCCTCAAGAAAACTTTTAATTTATGTTGCATACATTAGCTTTTCAGTCTGCATTGCCATGAAGGTTTACCTAAAATAGACTAATATTTTTCTTTACCCATTTTCTTTAATAATTTTGTTAATCATGCTTCATTCTCTATTTTCTTAACTTCATAAATCATGTAGCATATGTTATTCTAGTCAAATTAGACGGCCATACAAACGGAAGAAGTGATTTCTGAAACAAAAATAAAAGTGAGTTCAGTTATCTATACATTTTCAAAGTTTGCATGCCACTGGGAAGATGTGCTAAAGTTCAGGAAAGCAATATGATATTTTTCAAAGTGTGGAGCTATTGTGGAAGGGGCTAAAGTTCAAGGGGGTTTTAAGTTACCCATAATGGCTAATATAAGAACGTCCATAGTAGATAATATTCAGAAATTTATTAGATAAATGAGGACTTTGTTTAATTTAAACTTCCATTAAATCTTTTTACGCATTACTCTCCGTAATGGAAGACCTAATATTTTAGGTTAAGCAGTCCAAATTCTTCAAAGAGCTAGAAACAGTTATGTAAATATTTATTAACAGAGAAACTTCTTTATGAACAGTAAAAATGTATGTCGAAGATGCATTCTTGTATTTTGTTAGTATCTAAATACGCACAGCACATATTGTTGTGTTACACTCTTACTTGCTGCTTTGCCGGTGTATGCATATGTAGGGGGCTTGACTAGTTTGGACTTAATTAGTTGACCATGCTCTTCTAGTACTATAGCAGATTGCCACCAAGGGATTCACGTCTTTTAATACTACTTCACCTTTTCAAAGTAAATTAAAGGACACATGGCTTGAATAAATAGTCATATTATGTCACGATACAACTTCTATGCAAGTGATCATATTATTTCTCAAAAAAGTGTAACTTATGACGAAAAGAGACTAATTCATTTTGAAGCGTGTTACTTTAGATCAAGAAAGAATACAACAAAATACAGACTTTAATAAACTGAATTGAAACAATGTGTCCATGGTTGTGGATTTTTCATTCGAATAGTAGAAAATAAAACTCTTTTTGGGTTCCAACATGCAAAACAATTGATTTTATGTTAGTATGATAATAGAAATAAATAATGAAACTGAAGTACGACAAAATTATCCAGAAAGAAAAGATTAATTTAATTAAAATGAAAATAAGATGAAGAGCTAAACTTCACTAATATATTAACATAAAAAAAAAAGAGAAAGAGAAAGGGAATTGGATACGGAATTAAAGTAGCGACGCTCTTACTTATTATTTTCCTTTACTTGGTCGGCATGGAACAATTAGCGGAAATGATGATAAATTTTAAAAATACATTAGTAAGTCAATCTAATAACTAAACCAACAAGGTTGTACTGGAACAAACCATGTTGAGCGATGAGCACCTTCATTCCTATATATCTACCCTTCCATGAGTGTTTGCAAGGTGTTTCCTACATTTTTAAATTTGTCGGAATAAACCCTCTCCATAGAACAATAAAGTACCATTTTCTCCGCTAATCAATCAAATAACTTCAACCCTATAATGACCCGAAAATGTCATTGCCTTAAGTTTGTAAATGATTAATTTCAATAAAATAAAGAGGAAACTCCCGTAATTAAAAGAAAAAAATTCATTGAGATTTTACCTGAATAAAGTAATTTAGATGTAGGACCGGCCAAATCTTTCATAAATGCCACAACCGTTAGTTTTGCTATCTAATAGGAATTGATTGCTGAGTTAGTCTGATATAATAATAATAATCCGTGTACTTAGCTTTCATTGGTTAATTTTGGACAAGTTTACGTCCTTCTCGTGCCATCTTAAGCATTGATCTCTTGGCCTTCAACAGATCAGGTTAATTGGCAGCAAATTAGGTCAAGTTAAATAAAGGACAAATCTAGATTAAAGTATCATCCACTGATATTGTCTAAGAGGAATAACTAGTATTTTTGCTGCAACACCATCTTCAAAATTGTTTAGCACCTGATTAACGAACTCAGAGAAACAGACTAAAGATCATCCTTCTTAACTGTCTGCTTTCCGTTCCGAATCATCCACCTAACAAAGAGAGAAATGTAATCTCTGCCCATAGAAGACTTGCCATTCTAAAGATGCCCGATGCCCTTTTTGCTACATAAAGTATTAGGACAGGAAGCTATTCTCCAAGATTGCTTGGCAAGCATAGCTCTGTTAAAGCTCAATAGATATTCAACCCCATTTCCCCTTCCTTTTTTTCTCCAACGTACTCTAGTTCAATTTTAGAATTCCCCCCCCCAAAAAAAAAGATGCTATTTTTCGCTCAATTGCCCCGCAAATAAAGTCCAAGATTTTAAATATTAAGATAGCATAGGTTACTTTAATAAGTACTCCCTTCCTAGCTCTTAATTGTAACTTTTCCTTCCGCCCTTCAAGTTTCATGCTAACTCTAGCTTAGATCTAGGCAAGCAATTGTTTCTTTGAAAACTCCCAATCGTAAGGACTGCTCCAATACTTCCCTTTTGTGCAATCTGTGAAGCTAAGCATTGGATATGTTTCCACATATGTTGACATCTAAATTTTTTCTCAAAGGTCATGAAACATTTTTCAAAAAATTTGGGATTTCATTCAAATTTATTGATTAATTTTTATATTCTTGCATTTTAGATTCTTTAGGAGGTAGGCATCTAGTAACGTAGAAGAGCATTATTTGTCTTTATAATAAGATATGACAAAATCAATGATAGTAATTGCAAGACACCAAGAATAGTTGCTGCAAGGAGTTTATAAGGATGATGAACCCTCATCTCTACTGTTCTCTCTCTCTCTCTCTCTCTCTCTCTCTCTCTCTCTCTCTCTCTATATATTTTATTTTTTTTTTGGTAAAGTTGTCTCTTCCGATATTTGGTCAACGCTAACTTCAACAAGATCTCATGCTTATAGACCTTGACTTTTTATTTGCCTTTTTGTATTGACTAACATTGTGATTCATGTCTTTGCATTTTGGGATTTGTAGATTCAACCCTTTATATCTAGATTATCTTTTTTAACAAATTCAGAGTAAAAATTTCTACTCTATTAACGCATTCATTTCATGTTTCCAAAGGATTGTCTATTGAGCATGGACTATAGACAAACAAAATAATAATTCAAAAACTAACCAATACCCATTCTGTGACATCCAGAATTTTCAACCCTGTCTTCTACTGAATAAATCGGGCATTTCATTGACGCATCTATAGGGTTATTCTCAGAGCCGATCACTCTCGAGATAACTAGACTATCCTGGAAAATGATTAAGGAATTTTAAAAGCGAATAGACTTGAGAACTCGATCGGAAATCGACTTCGACCGTGTCCATCTTTAGAGGTCACTTGTGCACAGTTAAAAATCGATTTGAAATCAGAGATAGACTGGATCGATAGAGATATGTGACTAATTGTGGGTGACACCACTGAATTAGAAAATTCTCGTCGACCAACACTGACTCGTTTTCTTATTGTTTTGGTACTCTGTGTCCGTAATTGAATTCTCGAGATTTTCACGACAATCAAGAGTCGCCATTGAGTCGAGTGGGTTGATAGTGGCTCGAAGAAAATCGACCACAGTCATTTGCTTTAAAAAGTTCCGAAAACTACCCGATAGTCTAGGGTCACGCTAAAAACGCGCCGAATGAAAATTAACCGCCAATTCGAGTCCGATTTCGAAATTGAAGTTTTGGCCATGTCACAATAAATTTTAGGAGCATCGACTCGATCTCGAAGATTTTCGGAGATTCGGGAAATTTTACGGAAATTGGGTTCGGACGTCATGCGGAAATTTGGCGAAGTTCAGATTGGCTAAACTAATGGGAAATTGGACTTTCAGACTGAGCCGTTGTGTGTCGGGGATTTATAGAAAATCATTTGGGATTTTTCTACATCGAAATTGGACCTCAATTTGGGAATTTATTGGAGAAATTGAAGTTCAAATGGTGAAATTCGTATCATCCCCTCCCCCTAGCCCAAAATTGACCAATTGAGAAGTTGTGAGAGTTGTTGGTGTGGCCTAATGAAGGCCAAGGTTTAATGATTGGCCTAGATTGATTGTTGAAGATATTTCTTGTGGAAAATTGGCAAGGATGGCCCACCCTCTCTCTTATCTTCTTCCTCACGCACGGCTCCTCTTCATTTGTAACTCTGCGGTCTCAGCTTCTGCTCGATTTCTTTCGGTTGAAGTCCAGCACCAGCAGAGAGAAAAGAACCCAGCTTCAATCTTCGGTCAGCTTGCACCAAAGGAAAGGCCGCGTCTTCTTCTCCACCGAGATCCCTGCAGGCTGCCACGCATTCGTTCCTCCTCATCTCCGGTCGATCTTCAGCGGAGAAGACCACCTTGCTACATCCGAGCGGCGCTGCATCAACTTTGGTCGGCCACTCACGCCAGCGAAGACTCCACCGTTTGTTGACCAAAGAAGCACCTCCATCGGGCGAGATTTCCTTAGCCGCATCCACGGGATATCTCCCTTGCAGCTGCCGTGTTGTCCACTTGCGAAATCAACCCACGTCTTGGTCAAATTCGGTGATATCTCAGCGGTTTGTTGACCACCGAGTGAAATCCCTGCAGCTGCGTTCGTGTCTTCTCCAGCAGCGAAGACCCCACCGAAACCTCGAAGCAACTCCACGCCTCACCGAACCGCACGTCATCAGCTCCTTGGACTGGACTACCGAAGCCGCAAGCCCAGCCCAGCGTCTTCAGATCTTCGACGCAATTCCTCTGCAGCAGTCCACGAACCTCACGCCCATTCAAAGCCCAACGAAATTGGGCCCATCAGCTTGTAAGTTTCAGCTCAGCTTGTAGAATTCCAGCCCAAGAGATCGGCCCATCTTCAGCTTTGAAGTCCAGCCCAAAAATATTTCAGCAAGTCAATTTAAGACCGGCCTGCGAAGAAAGCCCATCAGCAGAGTTTTGTGAAGCCCAATCGCAGCTAGACCCAAGTCCAAGAGCAAGCCCATTTCAGTGCAAGGACAAATCTCATTTGGGCTGAGATTTGTTGGGCCTAATTCAAGGCCCGGTCTAAGCCCGTGGGAGTCGTCGCGAGCCCGATTTCGGCCGTCGCGTCGCGTCGCCGTCGCGGTGATTCGGTCTCCGCTTTTGTCAAGTGAGTTTTACTCACTAAAGCTTTATTAGTTTGCTAATATGCTTAGGGTTGGTTAGATTTAATTAAATGCAATTAGGTGGTTAGATTAGGTCGAACAATTAATTTAGTGACTTAAGGATGCATGTTAGGTGGTTAGCTATAGCCATTAGGGAGTAGAAATGCTCTATTATTTATTGAATGTATCTCGGGATTTTTCCCGACCCGTTTGGGCTCCAATAAGGCAATATGGGCCTAAATTGGATTTTTAATGTTTATTTATTTATTTTTCGAAATTAATTATTTAATTAATTATTTTTCGGAAATTCAACCTGGATGGCCGGTGACCGGAATTTCGTGCCGATTGTCGTGGTGCGGACCGTTTATTTATTTGAGCTCTACGTTGTGTGGAATTGAATTAATTGTGGAATTTTAGGAATTGTCCTAAATTGTTTATTATTGAATATTTGATTGGTGCTTGGCCGAGCATGGGTATATAGCGCCAGTACGTTGATGGGCTATATAGTAGAGAGAATGATGAGAGATAACGAGAATGTTATTGGGCCGTGACCAATCGTACGATGTTATTGGGCATACGTGGTTCGGTGATTGGGAGTATCACTGGCGAAAACGGCGCCTTAAAGAAGGCACGTAAATGACTTATAGACAAACGTGGTTCGGTGGTTAAGGAAATATCACTGGTGAAAACGACGCCTTAAAGAACTCACGGTGTTGTCTATAGTCGATGTCACCTTGGCGAAAACGACGCCCTAGAAAGGACACGTGGTTCGGTGATCGAAGATATCACTCAGTGAAAACGGCGCCTTAAAGAACGCACGGTGTCGGTGATCGGTATGTCATTGGCGAAAACGACGCCCGAGAAACACATGTGATTTGGTGAATGAGTACACCACTGGGAAAGCGTGGTATGAGTGGGAATGACCTGAGAGGTCGGCGACGATGTAATCGACTTAGTCGATTGAACAATGCTTGATCGGATGTTGTGAACTGTTTGAATATCTCGTGTTTAACCTTGAATTGCGGAGTTGGACCGAGGCCAAGGTAAGTCCTCGACTCGTGTTGTGCTTAGGCAAACCGTATGGTGTATTAGTTTATTAATCGGGTCTTAGTGGGTAGGACTCGCTGAGACGTGGTCTCATTGGTTATTGAATAACCATTTCAAGACCCTGAGGAAAAGCTGAGGAGGAAGAACCTGAAGGGGAGAAAGTATTTTGAAGTAGCAGATGATCCGAGAGGGATCTTGAATGTAACCCGGATGTGGACCGAGATCCCATCCCTTTTGTGGACCCCCGTCTTAGTGTAGATAGGTGTGAGACTTTCATGCTTTGTAAATAGTATTGTAAATATACTATGAGTTGCGCCGTTAATAAAAGTGTGGTTGTGAATTTCAATATGAAAAATATGGCCTTTTCCTATCCCATTGTTTTATTGTCAGGGATTAATAATTGCTTCCGCGTGTGCTTAATAAGTGAAAGGGTCGGCGATACATTGTCCTGGGATATCGCATTCTAAAATCGACCAAGTAGAAGGATGTGTGCGTGCCCGAGGATCGGGGCGTGACATCCCCTTTTTGTGGTATCAGAGCGAAGTTGAAGATTGGAGTGATAAGGAGCGTTGACTATGGGATAGTTAGTAGGAAAGGCCTTTAAATTCATGCTGGTGCATGTCTGTGTTAGCTGAATGCTAGAATTGTTTGTGGTGTGTGGATCGCTCACCTTCTAATCCAGTGTGGGTTTGGAAGTTGGGTTGCAGTGTAAAGACTGAACCATGAGCGAGCAGGAGCTGAGAACTCCTAGTAAGAGGACAATGTCCTCTGTGACTCGGGATGAAGCACTGATAAAGGTCAGTACCCGAGGTGGTTGTGGCAGAGTGTCGACTCTGGCCAGCTCGGGTGTAAGAGTGCCACCGCAGGTTGGTACTAGTGTAGTAGCGTCGAATGATCCTAAGTCCGATAAGATCATTCTGATGCAAGTGTTCCTTGGGTTCTAGATGAGCCAGTAAGATCAGGATCAAGTTATTATTGTTGCCACCTTTGCTGAGGTTCAACCTGGAAGGATGATCAGGGAATAGATTTCGATATCGAGTCGAGATTCGGCGCATGCGGACTTGAAATTCGATCGGGGAAAAGACTCGATGTCGAGGAATGGTATTCTATTCCACATAATAGGAAGGGTGGAATAGTAAGGTTAACATTCAGATAAATGGAACTTGTTGTTCCATGGAAGATGGTATGGATCAGTATCGTGTATTCTGAGGACGGGAATTCGTGGTAAGTGTCGCTAGCACGGATAGTGAGTTATGGGTTATCCGCATAAATAGATGAAAGCTTGATGACGATTACTGCTGTTACCGTCGATAGGACAGGTCAGAAGAGGTGCTTCATAAAATGCACTGTGGAATTTTGGGATAGGTCTCCAATGCAAGAAATAGTGCACGCTAGCACTTGATAGGAGATAGAAGACGCACCAGATAGGTGTCAGAATTGTAGAAGGAAGCATGGATAAATCTAGTGTTCGAGTATGATTAGAACATGCTTTGTGATGATGACCAAAGCATGGCCATCGGTGAAGGACTTGTCGGTGGAAGTCTAAGGTAGCATAGACATCGCTACTGCAGCCAGGACGCCACTAGGATGGTGAAAGGAATGGGAGTAGAATTGACCTTGCATCGATTAGAGAAAGAATGTATTGGAGGTGATTTTATCAGAGTATCGTAGCAGAGTTTTGTGCTGAGTTCGTAGAACTTAAATTGTTGAAGTAAAAGTGAAAGAGAAGGGAATTACTAGCAATAGTTGTGCTTGACTAGTTGCTGAGGTGTGAGTTCGACGCCATATGAATAGTGTGAGTTCATAAAGCATCTTGTAATAAAGAATCATGGTCATGGAATAATCCAGTTTAGTCTATTAGTTTGCAAAAATAGCAAGATTATTAAGAGTCGAAAAGAATCTTCAATTTTATTAATCTTGTTGGCTAAAGACAATCCGTTTGTTAGACGGAGGTTGCCAAGATTGATTTGACAGCGGTAGTGGATGTGTCAGTTAAGAAATAGAATGAAAAGAAGGTGGCCGTGATACAGAAAATTTATAAAATGGTTCCAAAGGAATTGCTTGGGTTACCGCCAGAAAGAAAGAAGAGAAATTGAATTTGTGATTGAACTAGCACCAGGGACAGAGCCGATCTCAAAGGCACCGTACGTAATGGCATTGACGAATGAAAGAATTGAAAGTACAGATGCGGAATTATTAGACAAATGATTTATTCGTCCTAGCGCATCACCTTGGGGAGCGCCAGTTTTGTTTGTAAAGAAGAAAGATGGTTCATTGCGTTTGTGCATCGATTATAGACAACTCAATCAGGTGACCATTAAGAATAAGTATCCACTCCCGAGGATTGATGATCTGTTCGATCAGTTACAAGGAGCATCAATGTTCTCGAAGATTGATTTAAGGACGGGATATCATCAGCTGAGAATTAAGAAAGAGGATATTCCTAAGTCGGCATTTCGTACTTGGTATGGTCACTATGAATTTACTGGTGATGCCACTCGGGTTGACGAATGCTCCAAATTTGCCTTCATGGATATGATGAACCTGGATATTTAAGGAATATTTAGATCAATTTGTGATCGTGTTCATTGATGATATCTTGGTCTATTCAAGGAGTGATGAAGAGCATGAGAATCATCTGAGATTAGTACTCCAGACATTAAGGACGCATCAGTTGTATGCTAAGTTTAGCAAATGCGAGTTTTGGTTGACTCGTGTTGCGTTCTTAGGTCATGTGATTTCCGGAGAAGGAATCTCCGTCGACCTGAGCAAGATAGAAGCCCTGATCAAGTGGCCAAGACCGACAACAGTGACAGAGATCAGAAGTTTTCTGGGATTGGCAGGTTATTACAGACGGTTTGTAGAAGGTTTCTCAGCGTTAGCATCGCCTCTAACTAAACTCACGAAGAAAAGCGAGAAGTTCATATGGACAGACAAGTGCGAGCGTAGTTTTCAAGAGTTGAAGGAAAAGCTGACTACCGCACCTGTGCTGACAATTCCATCTGGTCCTGGAGGATTCGAAATCTACAGTGATGCATCATTTAGAGGGTTGGGTTGCGTGCTAATGCAACATGGTAGGGTTGTTGCGTACGCTTCTCGTCAGTTGAGACCTCATGAATTGAACTACCCGACGCATGACTTAGAGCTCGCAGCGATTATCTTTGCCTTGAAGATTTGGAGGCACTACTTGTGCGGGGAAAAGTTTCAGATCTTCACGGACCATCAGAGTCTCAAGTATCTATTCTCTCAGAAGGAGTTAAACATGAGACAGCGCCGATGGATGGAATTATTGAAAGACTACGACTGTGATATTCTGTATCACCCAGGAAAGGCGAACAAGGTCGCCGATGCATTGAGTCGAAAGTCTTCAGTGGCTCATATACCGATTAAGTGGGAACTTAATCGAGAAAGCTCGAGATCGGTATTCAAATTTGAGGTAGGCCGCCTTTCAAGTTTTATGGCCGCCCTCGGGAATTGAACCGGATGTCCAGTCGAATTAAACAACTCCAACCGATGCACCGGATGTGCGAGAGAATTCTTCAGGAGGACGCAGAGAAAAGAAAGGCTGATTTTCAAATTGCCGATGACGGGACACTAAGATTCCAAGGACGATTGGTTGTACCTGATGATGTAGAGCTTAGAGAAGAAATCTTATCTGAAGCACATCGTAGCAGTTACAGCGTTCATCCTGGAAGCACTAAGATGTATCAAAACCTACGTCAACACTACTGGTGGTCGGGTATGAAGGCGGATATCGCCAAACATGTGGCCAAGTGTTTGACATGTCAGCAAGTAAAAGCTCAGCATTGCAAGCCGGGAGGACTTCTGCAACCTCTTGCGATTCCAGAATGGAAATGGGAACATATCACGATGGACTTCGTGACTGGACTACCAAGAAGTCAGAGAGGGAATGATTCGATTTGGGTGGTAGTCGACAGGTTGACGAAGTCGGCTCACTTTATTGCAGTTCGAAAGGACCTCAGTTTGGATAGGCACGCAGACCTATATGTGCGCCAAGTGGTTCGAATGCATGGAGTGCCGGTTACGATAACATCAGATCGAGACCCGAGGTTTACAGCCGCTTTTTGGAAGAGCTTGCAGAGTGCCCTTGGTACAAAGTTTCAGTACAGTACGGCATATCATCCTCAGATGGATGGCCAGTCCGAGAGGACAATTTAGACCCTCGAAGACATGCTGAGAGCTTGTGTAATAGACTTTAAGGAAAGTTGGGAAGAGCAGCTTCATCTGGTAGAATTCGCCTACAACAACAGTTATCAACAGAGTATTCAGATGGCCACATTCGAAGCGTTGTATGGCAGAGCATGTAGAACACCAGTGTGTTGGGATGAAGTTGGGGAAAGAAAGATAACAGGCCCAGAGTTGGTTCAGCAGTCAGTAGATGCCGTGGCAGTGATCAGAGACAGATTAAAGACAGCGCAGAGCAAGCAGAAAAGTTATGCAGACAAGTGTCGGAGATTGCTAGAATTCCAAGTTGATGACCATGTCTTTCTAAAAGTGTCACCAATGAGAAGAACTTCGCGCTTTGGTAAGAAAGGCAAACTAAATCCGAGGTACATAGGTCCGTTTGAGATTCTTGAGAGAATCGGGACCTTAGCGTATCGTCTTGCGTTGCCGCCAAGATTGGCGCAAGTGCATGATGTCTTTCACGTGTCGATGTTAAGGAAGTACGAGCCTGACCCGACCCACATGCTCAATTTCAAGGAATTGGACGTGGATGACCGTGTGTCATACGTCGAAAGACCGGTCCAGATTGTCGATCGCAAAGAGCAAGTTCTGCGTACAAAGACTATTCCCTTAGTCAAAGTGGTGCCCCAAGCAACACCACGGTACGAAGGAGCGACATGGGAGGCGAGGAGTCAATAAGAGAATTGTACCCCCACTTTTTGATCAAGTCTTGTAAGATTTAAATTTCGAGGACGAAATTTTTGTAAGGGGGAAGAGTTGTGACATCCGAATTTTCAACCCCGTCTTCTACCGAATAAATCGGGCATTTCATTGACGCATCTATAGGGTTATTCTCGGGCCGATCACTCTCGAGATAACTAGACTATCCTGGAAAATGATTAAGGAATTTTAAAGCAATAGACTTGAGAACTCGATCGGGAATCGACTTCGACCGTGTCCATCTTTAGAGGTCACTTGTGCACGATTAAAAATCGATTTGAAATCGAGATAGGGACGGATCGATAGAGATATGTGACTAATCGTGGGTGACACCACCGAATTAGAAAATTCTCGTCGACCAACACTAGACTTTTTCTTATTGTTTTGGTACCCTGTGTCCGTAATTGAATTCTCGAGATTTTCACGACAATCAAGAGTCGCCATTGAGTCGAGTGGGTTGATAGTGGCTCGAAGAAAATCGACCACGGTCATTTGCTTTAAAAAGTTCAAAACTACCCGATAGTCTAGGTCACGCTAAAAACGCGCCGAATGAAAATTAACCGCCAATTCGAGTCCGATTTCGAAATTGAAGTTTTGGCCATGTCACAATAAATTTTAGGAAAGCATCGACTCGCCCCTCGGAAGATTTTCGGAGATTCGGGAAATTTTACGGAAATCGGGTTCGGACGTCGCGGAAATTTGGCGAAGTTCGATTGGCTAAACTAATGGGAAATTGACTTTCGGGCGAGCCGTTGTGTGTCGGGGATTTATAGAAAATCAATGGGATTTTTCTACATCGAAATGGGCGACCAATTTGGGAATTTATTGGAGAAATTGAAGTTCAAATGGTGAAATTCGTATCATCCCCTCCCCACTGCCCAAAATCGACCAATTGAGAAGTTGTGAGAGTTGTTGGTGTGGCTGTGAACGGGCGCCAAGGTTTAATGATTGGCCTAGATTGATTGTTGAAGATATTTCTTGTGGAAAATTGGCAAGGATGGCCCACCCTCTCTCTTATCTTCTTCCTCACGCACGGCTCCTCTTCATTTGTAACTCTGCGGTCTCAGCTTCTGCTCGATTTCTTTCGGTTGAAGTCCAGCACCAGCAGAGAGAAAAGAACCCAGCTTCAATCTTCGGTCAGCTTGCACCAAAGGAAAGGCCGCGTCTTCTTCTCCACCGAGATCCCTGCAGGCTGCCACGCATTCGTTCCTCCTCATCTCCGGTCGATCTTCAGCGGAGAAGACCACCTTGCTACATCCGAGCGGCGCTGCATCAACTTTGGTCGGCCACTCACGCCAGCGAAGACTCCACCGTTTGTTGACCAAAGAAGCACCTCCATCGGGCGAGATTTCCTTAGCCGCATCCACGGGATATCTCCCTTGCAGCTGCCGTGTTGTCCACTTGCGAAATCAACCCACGTCTTGGTCAAATTCGGTGATATCTCAGCGGTTTGTTGACCACCGAGTGAAATCCCTGCAGCTGCGTTCGTGTCTTCTCCAGCAGCGAAGACCCCACCGAAACCTCGAAGCAACTCCATGCCTCACCGAACCGCACGTCATCAGCTCCTTGGACTGGACTACCGAAGCCGCAAGCCCAGCCCAGCGTCTTCAGATCTTCGACGCAATTCCTCTGCAGCAGTCCACGAACCTCACGCCCATTCAAAGCCCAACGAAATTGGGCCCATCAGCTTGTAAGTTTCAGCTCAGCTTGTAGAATTCCAGCCCAAGAGATCGGCCCATCTTCAGCTTTGAAGTCCAGCCCAAAAATATTTCAGCAAGTCAATTTAAGACCGGCCTGCGAAGAAAGCCCATCAGCAGAGTTTTGTGAAGCCCAATCGCAGCTAGACCCAAGTCCAAGAGCAAGCCCATTTCAGTGCAAGGACAAATCTCATTTGGGCTGAGATTTGTTGGGCCTAATTCAAGGCCCGGTCTAAGCCCGTGGGAGTCGTCGCGAGCCCGATTTCGGCCGCCGTCGCGTCGCCGTCGCGGTGATTCGGTCTCCGCTTTTGTCAAGTGAGTTTTACTCACTAAAGCTTTATTAGTTTGCTAATATGCTTAGGGTTGGTTAGATTTAATTAAATGCAATTAGGTGGTTAGATTAGGTTAGAACAATTAATTTAGTGACTTAAGGATGCATGTTAGGTGGTTAGCTATAGCCATTAGGGAGTAGAAGTGCTCTATTATTTATTGAATGTATCTCGGGATTTTTCCCGACCCGTTTCGCTCCAATAAGGCAATATGGGCCTAAATTGGATTTTTAATGTTTATTTATTTATTTTTCGAAATTAATTATTTAATTAATTATTTTTCGGAAATTCAACCGGGATGGCCGGTGACCGGAATTTCGTGCCGATTGTCGTGGTGCAGACCGTTTATTTATTTGAGCTCTACGTTGTGTGGAATTGAATTAATTGTGGAATTTTAGGAATTGTCCTAAATTGTTTATTATTGAATATTTGATTGGTGCTTGGCCGAGCATGGGTATATAGCGCCCGTACGTTGATGGGCTATATAGTAGAGAGAATGATGAGAGATAACTGAGAATGTTATTGGCTGAGACCAATCAGGTACGATGTTATTGGGACATATGTGGTTCGGTGATTGGGAGTATCACTGGCGAAAACGGCGCCTTAAAGAAGGCACGTAAATGACTTATAGACAAACGTGGTTCGGTGGTTAAGGAAATATCACTGGTGAAAACGACGCCTTAAAGAACTCACGGTGTTGTCTATAGCCGATGTCACCTTGGCGAAAACGACGCCTAGAAAGGACACGTGGTTCGGTGATCGAGGATATCACCTGGTGAAAACGGCGCCTTAAAGAACGCACGGTGTCGGTGATCGGTATGTCATTGGCGAAAACGACGCCCGAGAAACACATGTGATTTGGTGAATGAGTACACCACTGGGAAAGCGTGGTATGAGTGGGAATGACCTAGAGAAGGTCGATCGACATGTAATCGACTTAGTCGATTGACCAATGCTTGATCGGATGTTGTGAACTGTTTGAATATCCGTGTTTAACCTTGAATTGCGGGTTGGGCCGAGGCCAAGGTTAGTCCTCCGACTCGTGTTGTGCTTAGGCAACCGTATGGTGTATTAGTTTATTAATCGGGTCTTAGTGGGTAGGACTCGGCGAGACGTGGTCTCATTGGTTATTGAATAACCATTTCGGGACCCCGAGGAAAAGCGAGGAGGAAGAACCTGAAGGGGAGAAAGTATTTTGAAGTAGCGAGATGATCCAGAGAGGGATCTTGAATGTAACCCGGATGTGGACTGAGATCCCATCCCTTTTGTGGACCCTGTCTTAGTGTAGATAGGTGTGAGACTTTCATGCTGTAAATAGTATTGTAAATATACTATGAGTTGCGCTGTTAATAAAAGTGTGGTTGTGAATTTCAATATGAAAAATATGGCCTGCTTTCCTATCCCATTGTTTTATTGTCTGGGGATTAATAATTGCTTCCGCGTGTGCTTAATAAGTGAAAGGGTCGGCGATACATTGTCCTGGGATATCGCATTCTAAAATCGACCAAGTAGAAGGATGTGTGCGTGCCCGAGGATCGGGGCGTGACACATTCATCCACAAAAAATGCAATATGTTGACCCGTGTGCGGTGAACGTGTTCCAAATATTTGTCTGATAGAATGGACAGGCATAAGAGTCCACTACTAACTTTGTCCTTCGAGTCAAACTTTGATTGGATAGGCATAAAAATCCAGTCCCAATTATGTCCTTCAAGGGTCTACCATATTATTTCAAACAAATTTTTACCATGACTTAGATTTAGAGCTGACATGTAAACGATTCAGTTATCAAATCATGAATTATCATTTGTTCGTTCTATAGATTATTTCTCAAATCTTCTTATCTTATTAATGAAACTGAATACTTGAAAAAATATGCCATAAGGAAGACCTACTACGATAAGAGATAGAGCGCCATAAGCCAAAAAGTATCTTTAAAACAACAAAATTTAAAGGGGATATCTATTAATAATTATCTATGGCTCCGTTTGGTTCGGCTTTGGGGAAATGTTTTTACAAAAATGCAAATACCTTTAGGTGAAAGGAGTTTTCCGAAATACAAATAGCGCTTGGTGAATTATAATTCTAAAGTGTATTGAGAAACAACTCTTGGCAAAATACTATTTGGTAAATATTGCATTTGTAAAGGACTTTTATTAAATTACAAAAAAAAAAATTGTATTTTTTTTTTTTTTTTTTTGAAATCTGGCCATCAACTGGCCATATTTGGTTGCTAGATCGCTGGATCTGGTGGCTGGATTGCCATACTGCTGGATGGCTAGATCTAGCCCCCGGATGCCGTCGCTTGAGGTCGCCCACCTTAGGCCACCTCAAGTGAGGTCACTTGAGGTCATGCGACAGTCGCCTGGGTCGGGTGACCCTAGGCGGCCGCAACATGAGGTCACTCGACCCCAGGCGACCGCTAAACCTATGCGGGCGACGCTTGGGCAGTTCGGCCGTCGCGTGACCCTAGGCATCGCCTACTTGGGTTCGGCCGTCGCCCGAGGCAGCACGACCCCGGAGATCGTCGCCTAGGGTCACGCGACCTCATACGGTCGCCTGGGTTGCACGATTCGGGTTATCAGTCGCTTGGGCTGTGCGACACAGACATCGCCTGAGGTCTGGCGACGGTCGTCGGGGTTGAGCAACCCTTAGGTGGCGATCGCCGGCGCGCGGGACCCCTAGCTAGCGATCGTTGGCCTTCAATCAACTTTTCCATGCGGCATTTGGAGAAAATGAACAGTAACTAAAACTTGCATGTCGAAAATACAACTTTCCAAAGTACCTTGAGACCTATTTTGGACTAAAGGCCTTTAGAGTCCTTTGGAAATGCAATTGTATTTTCCCAAAGTTGAGTAAAAACACGAACCAAATGCGTTTGCATTTGGCCAAGGGACTTTAGAGTCTCAAAGCTCATTTCAGATGCCGAACCAAACGGGGCCTATATTATTACATAAAGTAAAGAAAACCTAGAACTTTTAAAGTGCCACAAATCATTTTTACCATCCCAACATATGACTATATGTTTTCAACAAAATGCATGCGATTATTTTAACATCGCAAAAGACATTATTATCAAAAGTTAAGTTGATAATATTGTCTCAAAATAAATTATTAATAAAATTTTGTATTTTCATTCAAGCATATACGAGCAGCCATTTTTTTCTTTCCAATAACGAGATTAATGGTTCTCTTTTGCGTCAAAACATCATAAATTTGCAATCATAGATAAATGTTCAGAACTATATAACCATATATTACAAATTTTTCACTTGAGAAAATTATCAGCATGTGGATAGAAGAGGGATTGAAATTGAGTAGAGTAATTGATAAGGAGGTACAAGTGAGAAAGAAACAGCGTAATCCTTTCAAGTCGTTGTGTATAAAGCTAGAAATAAATTGTCAGTAACTTGTTGCTCATTGGTGCTAGTAACAATAAGCATATATGATGAAAGATAATTTTGGAAATATAAATAGAATTTAGAAAATGAGAAATGTTTGGATGATAGTTTTTAATCTACTGTGAAAATAACAATCTATTTAGGATCACAAAATACTAAATAACAAATAATTATAAATTATTATAAAATAAAACATCTTCAAGAATTTGTAACTTATAACAAATTGTTATTCTCACAATAACTCAAAAATCATTATACTAGTAAAGCTCAGGGAAAGAAAAAAAAAGGGCTCCTTTTCGTGTTTCTACAAGTGGTTAGAAGATGACTACATTAGGAAGGGAAATTTACATGCAAGGTAATGTACAAATAGGAATAATAAAGAAAAAGAAATAGCTCTAGACTAGTATTAGCAAACTAAAAATAAGTACATTACTTCACTAAATCTAGGATTCATGTACAAAAGACGATCTTTTGACATCAATTGTACAGTCTATTCAGTTACAAAAAAAAAAAAAAAAAAATTGTATACATAAATTGCAAAAGACTCTCATGTGTTGGGCAGTTTAGGAAAATTTACTTGCTGTTCCACCTTGATTACAATTTTTCAATGTTAGCAAGGTAAACATTGCAATATACAAAGTAATCTCAGATGCGACACCTATCAAGACGTGGATAAAGCTTTATTTGAAGAGTGGAGATGAGTACCAATAAGAATTAATCAAGATAAAAGATAGCACTATAATATTCAAATATTTTTTGTAAAAAGGTTTCTATTGATCCGATTTTCCTGTAACTATAACAGTATAAAGACAATGTTTCTCAAGGGACCTAATATTTCCTGATTTGATAGGAAAGTTTTATTTGCACTAAGTAATATTAGTGAGATAGTACCCCGAATTAGATAATAATCTAACTTATTTGATGTTTAATTAAGAATTACATCACATACTTATTAAAATTTCAATTATAGTTAATGAAGTAAAAATCCAAATAAGTATTATTGATATTTCATTTGACAGCTGATTACAAGATTTGCCTCTAACTATTAAATGATGTCTCTGCCGATTGGATTTTGGGTAAAAATGCAAACAGGTCTGATAAATATGTCCCATACATATGTTGTTTGGCTCTGACGCCGAACTTGTTACATCACAGGTGGAACATCCCTTCACAATCATATTCGTCCTTGGGGCAAAGAAGAAGAGCGAGGGGTTTGGGTTTACTGGTGGAATAAAGTGGATGAAGGAAAATGTGACTCCAGGTTTAGTGACATATAGAGAATTGATTGCTGACGTCAAAGGTTGCGGCTTTCGTATGGAGAGAATGTGGTATGTGGCTCCTGGTAAAGACCACGTGTTGCTCATAGAGATCAAGGGCGATGAGCAAGTGAACGGAATGGTGCAAGCAGCATCTCAAAGAGGGTTCATCGATTTGTACGTCGAGGTCGGGACTGACATTCGTTCGCAAGGAGCAATAATTTGGGCCAGCCATCGAGACTGCTCCGTACATTTGTTCTTTCTCATTTGTGCCCTTTTCCTGAGTCTCTTGCTTTCGCGGGTTTTCCCGGGAAAGCCGCATTTTCTCAATTTCTCAGGGTATTATTTGGAATGCGTGTTGATCTTGTTGGGATTTTTGGTGGATCGTTGTTTCAGTCTTGGTTCTCCATGAAAAGACGCTATATGATTTATGGGGATAGTGGTGATTTTTTCTATACTTTTATCTCTTTTGTTTGGGTTCAAATAATTTGGGATGAGTTTTGTTGTGATCGGATGGGATGAGTTTTGTTATGACTGGATGAACCTGGACAACACAGGCAACCTTTTTCTTTTTTTGGTTAAGTTGAGAAAATCATTCACAATCAGAAAAAAAACTTTAGAATGCCAAATGAGCCTTTGGAGGTTTGCGAGCATCATGTCAATCGTTGATGTGGCGCCTTGATGGACATGTATTCGCTGAGTTGGACTTATAAAGTTAAAAATCTAAATTTTCTCCTCTCTCCTCCACCCACTTTTTCCACAGACCTAGCCGTCGTCCATGGCCATGGCGCCACGTTCAGGCATCTTTTTGGCCACCTCTTGATATCTGGCCGTCCATGGCCACCGGCGTCAAACAAGCCGTCGTTGCTTATGGCCATGAGTTTCTGATCTGGAGACATGGCCGCGAGCATGACCGCTCTAGTCTAGAAGTTCGGCCAAGCAAAAACAGAGAAAAGGAAAAGGTTTGTCCATGATGGCGACGGGCACAAGAAAGGTTCGGCCATGAGTTCCAATAGTGAATTTTTTCTTTGTTTTCATTTTCTCCGGGCACAAGAAAGGAAACTTCCCTTCATATTTGGCCGTGCTGGCTCGTCCATGGCTATGGCGTGACTTCCAGTTATGCAACCATGCTCCAGCGCTCGTTCATGGTTGCGAGCGACAGTAGCCAACTTAATATTTGCAACTCTGTCCCCATGAACGTTGCAAAGACAACGTAGAGGGTTGGACGCCTGGCAGTCGTCACCTTACACACGGCGCTGTCAACTCTGCTGGTGGTGAGGATGGAGGAGGAGGCGATCAACTTGAACCAAATGGAGGACGAGGAAGTGTAGATAGAAGAGGAGAAAGCCCGGGAACACCTCCTCCAACAGTGGAAACCCTAGATGGAGGAGGAAAAGTGAGGTGGGTGGTTCTTTTTTGTTTTGCTCATCTAATTCATACGTGTTAATTTATGATTGGTTTGAAGTAAAGGAATCATGCCACGTCAACTATTGACGTGGCACTCACAAATCACTGAATATTATTTCCTAAACCTGCCGTTCAATCCATTGCAAAAAAGAAAAGACCAACAATAGCATCTATTCGAAATTAGAGTTTGTTCGTTGGATTTCATGGTTGCGAGCAACGGTGGCTGACTTCAGATTTGCAACTCTAGCCCCATGAACGTTGCAAAGACAACGTACAGAGTTGGACACCTATCGCGACCTTTCCAAAGGTGAATTACTCAAAGAAGACTAATGTATTACTAAGTCTGAAAACTGGGCACAGACTCTCCCAAGTTCTACCAATCGCGACTTGATACTACGAAATTAACCCATTTAAACATACAATTATACTCAATTTGGAGCCGCCACTAACCAATTAGGGTTGATTAGAAACCCAAGGAAAGTATGGGAGAATACTTCATTTTCGTGAACCGGAGATTCAATAAGTCCAGGGATATGGTTATGCTAGATTAATCTATTGTCATTTCAGTACCTTTTCATTTTAATTTCAAAAATATTTTGCAGGCAGTCTTGATTAATTTTAACCTAAGCTACTAACATGCAAATGGTGGTCATGCAGGTGCACAATCAATAGAATAACATTCAATAAACCGAAGTGATAAATTGTAAGAAATTATAAACTACAACTTTATTAAAGTCTATTCTCTAAAAAAACTTACAGAAATGCTAATAAAAATGCATGTCCTAAACACGATTTCTAAATGACATGATGCCTAATTTTTTTTTCAATATTAATTATATGCAATCTTAATTTAAATTTAATATGCATGATTTTTACTCTAATGACATGTGAGATGCAGTTCAAATGACATAACTTGAACCATCACAATATGTGTTCAATCTAATTTACATAATCTTAATATATGCATGTGCTACATAATACGGGATGGATGATGCGGTAATTCTATATTCATGTTCTTTTTATGATTTTTCTTTTTTTAAAATAATACAACCCTGATAAATTATATATTTTTTTATATATATGCAACCTACACTAAATAACAATGACATGAAATGAGATTAATTATGAACTAACCCTATTGACTAACCAAGCAAATGACCTTTGTGTTTTCCTTTTTTTTTAATAAAAAATGACTTAATAATTTTTATTGAAAAGAAAGCAACATAATGATGCAACACTAATCTTTTGGCATTTTTTTATTATTAAAAAGACTACATGATGGGAATACTAAGACATTAAATCTAAAACGTATGACTCACTAACTAAAGCGCAACATATGGTGTGCATATTATGAAATCTATATGACCTAAATAACATTTTTTTGTTCTTTTTTTGGTTTTATTAAAAGAAAATTATCTTGAAATTTTTCGGATCTTAAAAATCAAGGTGCGTTGCTTTAAACATGAAATATGTATGGGCCTAAATTCTAGATATGACATATGACGCATGATATGTGATGTGCACGTAATGATGAAGCATCGAAAATATGTCCTATTGATAATCCACCAGTACAAATTAATGACATATTATTTTAATGGGGATAAGTACACTAATGGTGCCATAAGTTGTGTATGACGCTCATTTTGGTGCCAAAAGTTTCCGTCGGATCACTTAAGTGCCAAATCGGAGGAAAATGATCACTTTGGTGCCAACGGCGAAAGATTCCGGCCACGACGAAAGATTCCGGACAAAATTAATACGTGGCTTTTTAAAAAAAAAAAATCGATAGGCCTTTAAATGACGTCGTTTTCGGTCCTCCTTAAGAAAATGACGTCGTTTTGCCGTCCTACATGGATGGCTTCACGGAAACGACGCCGTTTAGCTCACACGGGATTGAAATTAGGGTTTCCGCTGCTCGGCCATCGTCGTTCGCCCGCTGTCGCTTGGCCACTGTCGCTGCTCGGCCACCGTCGCTCAGCGACCATTGTAGTTGCTCGACCAGGTGAGCAAGGAGAGACTGAGATTGTTGCAGGAAAAATCGAAGGTGAGGGCGGAGGAGGAGGAGGAATAAGATGGGTCAAAGGTGCTGCTGGTGTGCTGCTACTGCTGGTGCGTTGCTGGTGTCGCTGCTGGTGTGCTGTCGGTGCTATTGCTGGTGCTATGCTGGTGCCGTTGCTGGTGTGGGTCTTCGAGGAAGAAGAAGACACGAAGACAAGCCTCCCCGCTCTCTCAATTTGGGGATTAGGGTTTCAAAGTTGGGGGAAAGATGCCAAACCGCATCGTTTTGGTGTTTGGATGCTGACTCAACTCTTTGACGAGCCACGTCGGCTTCAAAAATTAACTAAAAAAGGCCACGTCGGATTTCCGGCCAATTTCATCGGCGTTGGCACCAAAGTGAGCGTTTTTCAAATTTTTTGGCACTTAAGTGATCCAACGGAAACTTTTGGCACCAAAGTGAGCGCCGTACACAACTTATGGCACCATTAGTGTACTTATCCCTATTTTAATGCGAATCAATTACGCAAAGCAATCCGTAAATTTGTCATGAAAGGTCAAAATAATAAAAAAATCTAACTGAATTTAGCCTAAAGATTTTACCTAGTCCAAGGCACGGCTTTCTTAAGGGGCGGTGGCAAGGCTTGCGGATCGACAAATGAAGTATTACCAAGACTTCACGGGTGCTTGGTGAGTAACCGGTGATTAAAAGTTGGTGGTCTAATGACGATTACACCACCGTGAGGCCCAACCAATGAATCCAAAAACCTGTGAAAATAAAAGACTTCCGAGTGATGGAGGGTTGGTGCTCAGTGATGATGAACCTCACTATGTGATGCTCGACAGTGGCGTTTGTCGGGCAACCTGTGAAACAGAAAATAATCGCGGTGTAACTTGGCAAAGGCGCCTCAAGAACATCAATGGGAAGACCACAGCAGTGTTGGGTAACTAGCAATGCCGTCAAGAATTCACTATTTCTCGGCTCGCGGACAGAAGTAGAACACCAGTAGGTTCAAGTAGGCGATGTTGAGGAATAGCAGCAACTCGACGTCGGGGCTCGGAAAGGGATATGCTGCTCATCACAATGTCGATGTTGTTGGAATTCGCTAGAGGACAATAACCGGATGGTGACAAGGGGCATCGAGTTTTAGTGTCCCACCACGTGAGAAGCAGTTTCGAATAGGCGTGTGATGGCAACACAAATGCGAGGGCAACCATGGAGCATGGGGGCTACCGTCAGCAAATCACGAAGAAAAGAAAATATTTTCTATGGCTTTTCGCTCTCTCAAGAATTCTTCCCCCTCCCTTTTGTGAACGAAGCCTTACACTCTCTATTTATAGGGGAAAAAAATCAAGTTTGTTTTGCAAGTGAAGATTTTCCAATATGATTGCATATATTCACTCAACTGCTCAAGATCATCTTTCGAAAAGAGGGGATGCGCTCAACAAGAAAATGACTCCCAAAATCTAAAATCTTTTGTGAAGATTTTCCAAGATAATTCACACAATCGCTAACAATCGTCTTTCGAAACGAGCGGATACGCTCAACAAGAAAAATGCTCCATTATCACAGAATCCAAAATCTTTCAAAATCTCCCTCCACGACCAAATGCTTTATTTCATATGTTATTTCTTATCCTCTCTTTTTTTCTTCTCTGTTTTAAATAATAATAATAATAAAAGATAAGCTTGATCCTAAATGTTATTGTTAGCTAAATGCAATGCTATGAAATGCTTAATGTAATTTTTATATAATGAACAAGTAAGTAGCATGGTCAAAATTAGGTGTTAATAGTTGCCTTCAAAGATAAATGAGACCTAAATTTAAACCATGCAAAATGAATGCAAAATGAATATGCAAATGTTAATTGCAACGACTCTTTTTTTTTTTTTTTTAAGGAATGGACTCAAATGAGTTTAATCCTTTTCTTTTGAAATGCAAGGTCATGCAATAATGAATGCAATTTAAATGCAATGATTTGGTAAGGGACAAAGATCTCAATGTGTCTATGCCCAATTTAGAATGAAATGCAAATGCAAAGAAGAATACGTACCTATCGAACTTATTTGGAGATTCAAGAAAGCATAATTGGGTATGAAATGATTCCCATGAGACTCAACAAACATCTGGAACTCTCTTCAGATAATTGAAAGGCTCAAATATTATTTTGAAAAATTCTTCAAGGATCTGGAATTCTCATAAGATCCCAAAAGAAACCAAGAACCTGGAAGTTACATCAAGTATATGAAGTTTCAAAAAATATGATTTTCATGTTAGACATTTGAAAACATTTACTAAACATCCAGAAGTCACATAAGATGTTTGAAAAGATAAACACTCGAAAGTCACATCAATCGTTTTAAGGTTCAAATATCTGGAATCTACACTAGACATTTGAAAACATTTTATAAATGGGTACTTAGAATTATTATCAAGTATTCAGAAAATTCAAAAATGACTAAACAAACTTTGGGCTTCAAAGACAAATCCTTTGGTCTTTGAGGAAAAATTCATTTTTTAAAATTCAATGAAGGTTCATGCATGATGGCTTTATCAAATTTCCACTGGGAAAAATTATCATTAAGACAATTTTCACTTATAGCGTGAACTTCTTGAACATGCTAAATGAGACACTTTTAGTGTGAAAAGGCTTTTCGCTCGCTCTCATTTAGGAGGGGTTATTTGTCCTGACCATTGATGCGGGAATATAAATCACTCGATCTTATCATCATCCCATCGACAAGAGTTTTTGTTATGCCCCGAACCTTGAGCGCATGCTCATCCCTCGGTGGTTGATAAAATTGCAATGTCTCAGAACGCGTTGCTGACCCATTCATTTTAATGCACATGCGAAAGCGAAAGATTACCCCTAACAGCAACTAATACGGGATAGAAAAGCAAACAATTTTATAAACACCCCGATTTATATACATCACTAGTCTATAGACAAAAGTCTACAAAAGCGAACAAGCCTAAAAGTCCTCTAGGCACTCGAATCCCCAACTGAAAACTCCGAGGTCTCTTAGGGACTCAAGTCTAGCATTGCACCACTAGGAGGGTCAGCTATACCCTCGCCAAAAGCGATGTCTATTACCAAAGCTGGGACATCAAACTCTTGCAAGGGACCCACTTTGTATCCATTGAGCCCGAGACGATACCATGCTCTAAATTGATGGGGTACCCTCTAAGGTAGGCCCACATCGACCTAGATGCTGGTCTTCACGAGTTCATAAACCCAGGCCTCGTGGCCCCCAGGAACGGGGATATCAGTGACCTGCTCGGTAACCCTCATAGGCCGACCAAAACGTTCCGGAGAAACCGCCATCTAAAGACTTGAAAAGTTAAAGCGCATGATGGGGTGAGACAATATCTTAACAAGTTCACCCCCTAAACTCCGACTAGGAAGGAAATACGCCTAGAGGTAGTCTATGCACACAAGACAGAAGACTTACCTCGCCCTAGTTTTCTTCTGCAAGTCAGTACAATTCATATACCCAATCGATCAATTCAATTCAATCAATCACATGTTCCACTTCAATTATTGCTCGCACAAGCATGAACTACTGATGAAGTGATGCTTGCATATGAAGTGATGCTCGCATAAGCTGATATGAATGCTGCTCACACAAGCTAATATGAAGTGATGCTCACACAAGCTAATATGAAATGCTGCTCACACAAGCTGATATGAATGCTGCTCACACAAGCTGATATGAAGGGATGCTCACATAAGTTGATATGAATGCTTTGCTCACACAAGGCGATATGAATTGCTCACACAAGCTGAAACACCGACTCACATTTGGAATGGGTTCATTTAACCATCACACGATCACTTAATACTAGCCAAGGACATTGTGCTTTGTACACAAACTCCTCAATTAAAATAATGGACTTGGCCTATTATCGTCATGTCAAAAATACCCGATAAAAATAATCGTGTGTGGGTACACAGTCAAATTGAATCAGAAAAATTGATATCCACACTTTTAAAATCCCACGATTCGATATAGTCCTTAAAACCATTTTCGTGTCAAAACCCGATACTCGGGATTTTTCTAATTAGATATTAAAATTTCACAATTTTGGAATAAATAACCAAAATCACAATTATCACTCAAATTGCACAATTTAGCATTCAAATGCATAAACTAAGCACACAATTGCAATCAACACGAAATTCCGATTAGCTAGCTATCCCGATCTAATTTCCAAAAAATAATAAATAATTAAATAAATACCAAAAATAATTAAATAAATGCAATTAAATACCAAAAATACCAACTTAGGCCATAAATGCTAAATTAACCACCTAAACGGCCTTAGAAAATTTTCGAATCTACCTAGATAAATGGTACAACTTATCTAATCCTTAATTAAACCGTTCTAACCACCTAACATGCACAAATAAATAATTAAATCGCTAATCCATTCTAACTAACCACCTAAACCTTAATTAACCTAAACTAATCATCCCATAAGCATCATTAACTCCATAGCGAGTTTAGCAAGTAAACTCATCGGTTTAGCGATCCGGTGAGTCCACGACGACGACAACGCGAGAGACGGATGACAAACAACCCCGCAATGGCACCAAACGGAGACCGGACGAGCCTGAAAATAGGCCACGAAGTCCAAAACTCCTTGCTAGCCTTCGGCTATGCTTTGGGCCGAAGGAGATGGAACCAACGGTTGAAACATCGAGGAAGGGCTGGCGGAGGCTACAGCGGGCGACGATGGGCTACAGTGGCGGTTCTGGCGGCCTAAACAGTGGCCTGAGGAGGTCGATGGTGGCTTGAGGTGGCTCGGGGACACGGCTAGACACGAGACAAGCAGGATGAGCGGACCCGACTCGTGGGCGTGAGCAAGTGGCTCTAACGGGCGTGCGATGGCGGCAAGGGGCTCCGGCAGTGGTCGACGGGCTAGGGGGGAGGGCTGCTAGTTCCTCTCTGGTTTCTCTAAGCTTTTTCAAGGCCACACCAATGGATGAAGCAGCTCAAGCAAGAAGAAGAAGCTAGCTAAAGAGAGGGGTCCCATTTTGTTTGAAAAGTCCATGCCTTCTATCCATTTCACCCTTGGCAAGGCCCCTCCATGCATGGCTATCTTCCAAGGCCAATTTGCAATAGCCAAAGCATCCTTATCAAGCCTCTAAGTGGTTCAAAATGTTGTCTCCCCCTTGGCCTACGAATTTTGTACATTGGCCACTCAAATTAATCCAATTCCCCTTCAATTGAACTAAATTTGATGTTTATAAAATCAACCAAGGTGTCCACACTTGAATTCACATTTTCCTCGCCAATTTGTCCAAGTTGAATCCCAAAATTGTGATCGAAACGGCCTTCTAATTTTCCCGGTAAAAAACGGCCCTACTTTGAATTTTCGCCAAAAATCTCGGTTTGCAAAAAAATCTTTAGAGGATGAGTCGAAATTCCTAAAATGAATCATGAAATGACAGAACTAAATCGGGTTTAAATTCGCAGTTAATTTCAATCTAGCGCGATTTTAACATGACCTAGCCTACCGGGTAGTTTTTAGGAATTTCTAGTGCAATGACCCATGGTCGATTGTTTTCGAGCCACATTGTACATTTTCACACATTGGTGACTCTCGGTTGTCGTGAAAATTTCAAGGTTCCAAATACGGATACATAGTACAAAAATGACAGAAAAATCAGTCTAACATCATTCAACAGAAATTTTACAATTAGGTGAAATCACCCATACCCTAATCACATATCTCAATCAAATCGACCTATCTCTGATCTCTGATCGATTTTGACAATGCCCTAATGACCCTTGTAGATTAGCACGGTCGAGCAGTTGATTTCTGGTCAAATTCTCAAGTCTATTGCGTTAAATCCCTTAACGACTTCACCCGATAGACTAGTTATCACGTAAATGATCAGTTTAGGGAATAGAACTATAAGCGTGTCGATGAAAAGCCCGACTCATTCAATTGAAAATAAAACCTAAAATTCAGGATGTCACAATTTTCTCATAAACAAGTACAATATACCAATCTGAGGGTCTTTACCAAGATTGTAATGTGAACTTGGTCAACGGCTCAACAAAGGAAGATTTGATGGCTTAGGAAGGAATATTTTATGATTATCATCTTTGGGTTTACAAGTCAAGAACCCTGTAAAATTAGATAGAAAAAACCTTGATCGCACTTCTTCAAGCGAGTATTATAAACATATGAAGTCCTACGTTAATTCAAATGCCTTGACATGAAGAGACTTTTCAAGAGACATAACGTAGGCTAGGTTCATGAATTCAGAAACAAAATGATTCATCGGGCTCAAAGATGTGTATAGATGGGGTGAGAGTTGGTGATCATTCAGACCTTGTCACTGGTCTTTTTCTTCACCATGGATTGTCTTCTTGACAAATTTTCTCATTAGCTAAAGAGTTCATCACTTGATGCCAATGATTATTCTACTGGGGATCTTTTCTCAACATTTTTCAAAGTTCTTTTCTTTGATGATGGGCATCGGCCTTGCTTTTACTAGGCACATTGTTTTTTCATGCCCCCCAATTCATTAGTCATTTTTCTCCTTTTTTTCTTTTTTTAGAAATTTTGTGCTCAGAGGTCTTTATCTTCCATTGGCACTCCATATTAGCTGCTCAAACAGTCATCTTGCCCTAATGTGGGGTATGATCAACGATTGGGTTCATATGAAATGAAATTGCAGGCTCAAGTGGGCTATACAATGGATATAAGTATGTAAGATAGAGAAAGAAATGCTCTTCATCATCCCGAGGCACTTAAATTTCATATGGGTTCATTTGAAATAATAACACATGAAGATTGATGCAAGTGAGAGCAAGAAAATATTTATCAATTTCCCTCACCTCTAATGTCGACTTTCCTCCATTTGCCCCAATGTGGAGTGGTCCTTGATAGGGGTAATATGATAGAAATTCTTAAAGTATTTAGGCTCAAAAAGGGTTAAACAAAGGTTCACTTGTAGAGAAATGAACTGCCTCTCGTCATTTTAGTTGTCATACCTTTTGCGAGAAAATTCTTCACCTTGCGGACACGAAAATTTTCCATACTCACCTCACAATGTATAGACAAGGGATTGTGTATGGGATAAGGCTTGCCTTTCACGGCTCATTTAGCATGTTCAAGTAACTTGATATCATTAATTGAATTATCCATTTTGATCAATTTCAAGTGGAATTGGTGAATTGCACAATATCATGTGAAAGCATTCCATAATGATAAAGAGGCCATGCTCTCTGCTCTTGCACATCGGATCATAAAGTCAAAGCTGTTAGGTGTCCATGTCTTGCCTCCTTTTTGTAAGGGAGCTCATAGAGGTTCCTTACAAAGATAGAAGACACCGTCGTTCACATCCGTTTTTTGCCCCTGCAAAAATAAAACATGCATCATTATACACTAGAGATTTGATCAACTTTGAGCGAGGGAAAGGCTTTTACGAGCCCCTTTTATTCATGGATAGCATTTCTTTATTCATGGCCGAGCAAAAGCAAAACAGGGGCTGGATCGCATGGCTGGGGACGGTAGGCGCGGTCGTGAGGCGGCGGAGCGCACGGCGTCGCGCGGGCGGCGGCGAGGCGGTGTGCGGCGGCTCCTGGCGCGACGGCGGTGGCTGCTCCAAACCTAGGCGAGCTACTTCCGTTTTGATCTTCAACTTGCAGGCGTTGAACAGCAGAAAGGGGATGGGGAAGAAAGAAGGGCGAAGGGCGCACGGGTGGGGCGAAGCAGCGACGGCGGCGGCGCGGCAGCTCCGGCGTGGCCGCGGGCGCACGACGACGGCGGCGAGAGGCGGTGCTGGCAGCTCGGTCTTCGCTGGTCTTCGGCTCCCATGGAGTTTTGAAGAAAGAAGAAGAAGATGGGGGGCGGTTCCGTCGATGAAGGAGAGAAGGGAGGAAGAGAAAACCAATTTCTCTTTTCCCTCTCACACCCTCTCTCTCTCTCTCTCTCTCTTTTGGCCCCACCAATCCAGGCTGTCTTCCACTCCATTTTCCTTGCCAAAAATGGCCCTTCTAGAAGCTCTAAGGTAATTTAAAATATTGGGTCTATGGGCATACGAATTTTGCCAAGTTTCCATTCAAATTGAGCCCTAATTCCTCTTGAATTAAATCAAATTGACCCCCATTAATTTATTCAATGCTTCAATTGAATATTCTCCTCACCCAATAGCTTGTCTCCCATCTCAATTTTGTATTCCATTTTAATCCCCGACTCCAATTGCATAGAAATGACCTGATTAATTCAATTGAAATTAAGACCGAAAATTCTGGATGTCACAACTCTTCCCCTCTTATAAAAATTTCGTCCTCAAAATTTAAACCTTTACCAATTCATAAACGAAAGGTGGGGGTATTGTTGTCTCATCGAGTCTCACTTTTCCACGCTGATCATTCGGTCTCGTGACGTTGTCTGACCACTTTGACCAAGGAGATCATCTTGGTACACAAACTCTGCTCTTTCTGAACCAACTACTAAACTGAGCTTCTCACATAAGAGACTCTGTCATCCACATCTAATCTCGTTTTCTCGACTCCCTAATAAACCTTCGAACCTCAACAATTCAAAATTTCGACGCTTTTGAGCGTCTTTACTCGACACCGATCGACAACCGCAAACACCGACACGAGCCGACTGGACTTGCGATTTTCGATTTCGATCTCATCTCAACCGATCGAATTCTGTACACTCTGCTTTGCACCGATTAAAAAGAAACTATCTGACTGATCTGCTGAAACTAGGAACTTCTGGTCAAGATTTGATATAACTCTGGCATTAATCTTGGCAACTGCAATCACCGACTCTCAGTCTTGACTTTGGCCCGTAATCTTTATTCACTTTCTTTTTACCACTGAAATTCTGTATCATCTGCTATACACTGCTTAATAAAGAACCCTCTGAAATTTTGCCAAATTTATAATCTCAAATTTAGATTCAAGGTATAATTCATCCTCGACACTCTATGTCGGTGAACTATCCGAGACACACACACTTCGGTATACCCACTTTGTGGCAAGATGGGATCTTCAATTTCTGAAATCGAACTTAGATTGGCGGTTAATTTCACTCCGACACGCTTTTAGTGTGACCTAGGCTACTGGGTAGTGTTCAGAGCTTTTTATGACAAATGACCCGTGGTCGATTTTCTTCGAGCCACAATAAACCCACTCGACCTATTAGCGACTCTCGATTATCGTGAAAATCCCAAAGATTCAAATACGGACACAGGGCGCCAAAACGATAGAAACATCAAATTAGTGTCGGTCGATGAGAATTTTCCAATTTAATGGAGTCACCCACGATCGGTCATTCATCTCAGTCGAACCGATCTATCTTTGATTTCAAATCGGGTTTTATACTGTGCCGCAATGATCTCTAAAGATGAGCACGGGCGAGAAGTCAATCCATGGTCGAATTCTCAAGTCTATTTGCCTTAAGGTCCTTAATAACTTACCCAGCTAGTCTAGTTATCTCATGAATGGCCAACTCAAAGAAAACCACTGTAATCGCGTCGATGAAATGCCCAATTTATCTAATTGAATTCAGAGCCCGAAATCTGGATCACACACTCAAAACCAGATTTATTCGTACTGTACCAAAGTGGACCGACTCCATTTGTTGATCGACCACTATCCTCAAATGGTATCAATACTAAGCCTGTCACAATGTTCCATTGTGATATATTATCATTCTCACTTGGGACTCTCAAGTGATGGTAAAATCTTCTCTCGGTTCGTATTACCGAGCTTCCACTTACTGACACCTCTGACACTTGCAACCTGCGCAGCGGTATCTATCTTCATATCGGTCTACTTATCTAGCTGATGTCGATTCTGACTTACTTATACCATCTGGTCAAAACTGCAATATTATAATGAACTTCTGACAATATCTTTTCCCTGAGTGCTACACTGTCAAGTATATTCAATCACTCATGGAACCAGAACTTTCCATTCTCATAAATCTTAAAGTCAAATTCTTTCTTGCCAGCATCATCTTATAAGATCTCTGAACATCTCTCGTCATCAACTAGGCGATGATTCCAACTTGAACATTTGGCTCAATTTTGAGGGCGGCTATAAAATTCAAAAGGTAGCCTACCTCAAATTTGAAAACCAAATTTCAAACCATTTTCAAGTAAAGTCTATACTTTAGCCAGTCTATGCACAATTTAAGACTCTCGGCTAAACACATTAATTACTTCTTTCATTCTCCCAAGGTGATACCGGATAACACCATTATAGTTTTGCCAAAATTTTGATTCACGATACTGATTCATATTCAACTTGTTGGGTCTCAACTAGCAAGACGGTTATGCAACAATCTTCTCATGTTGCATCAATACGTACCCAGTCCTTAACAAGACACATCACTAAATACTTCATGCTTTTCAAAACCAAATGAAGAGTTTAGCACAAGTACGATAGTCAGTTCTTACTCAAGCTCTGGAAACTATCTTCGTACTTGTCTATGCCCATGAATTTCTCTTCTTTCTCAAGAGGTCAAGCCCATGATGATACTGATGTTGAAAATTCTTTCACAAACCTTCCGTAGTAATGTCTAAATTCCCACAACTTCGATATCTGATATTGATGCCGGTCTTGGTCCATAAACAACTGATTCAATCTTGGCTGGTTCCATGAAGATTCCTTAACTTGTAATCACATGACCATTCTTAGGGGCATCTCATGATTCTCAACACTTAATGAACACCCTATAATGTCGCTACACCACATGATCACCATTGATCTAGGTATTCTTTGAACACTCGGTTTGTCAAATTTATGACAGTGGCTAAAACGTTCGTCAAATTAAATGGCTTTACATTATTCTCACAATGACAAAATCAAGTGCGAAATGCCGTCTTCAGTATAACCTCCTTCCTGGTTCTCAACTGACAATAACCTGTCCTCAAGTCGATCTTTGAAGACGTCCACACTCTTTATAAAAAGTCACCCAATTAAGTTGACAATGGTTGATGCATGATTGCAATGAACCATCTTCATTTCTCTTTTCACAAAACTGATGATCCCTAAAGTGATGCACTGATATGCATGAATTCATCATTCATCAATCCTCACATCTGCACCATTGGTTTCATCAATTTCAAACAACAACAACCGGTAAGAACTTTTGGAGAATGGTTCTATTCCAGATATTAACTCGATCGTAAATTCTATCTCACTTACTGACGATAGGCCTGACAATCCTTCTAGCAACACTTCCAGAAATTCTTGGACTACTGAGGAGTCCTCAATTTTCAATTTTTTCAATCTGTCTTATTTTTGACAATTGTCAAGTAACCTAGGCAACCTCCGTCTAACAAACGGATTGCCTCAAGTGGCGAGATTAAAGAAGTCAAGAACCCTTCTCGGCTCTCAATAAAACTCGGTACTTCTACATGCTCCTGGAATAAGCTGGATTACTCTACCATAACAATTCATCACTATATAATGCTCAAGAACCAATTCTTTCCACACTTGACAAATAAGTCATACACCAATAGCCAATCAAGTATAATTCTAGTCAATGGTTCCTTTCCTACAGTCTTAACAAACAACTAACTGAAATTCCACACTTGCAATCCCAACATTCTCTGTCACTATTCTAATAAAATCACCTCTAAATATTCTTTCATGGAATAAAGTATAGTCGGTTCCGTTCCTGTTCCTTTTGCCATCTTGCTGGCGTTCCAACGGTAGTAACAGTGTTGGTGTTCTTCTTAAACCCCAACCGATAGTCTTTCACTTGATGGCCGTGCTCACTACCATCAAAGCATGTTCTAGTCATTCTCGAACACAGGATTAATCCATGCATTCTTTCCATACTTTCGGCACTCATCAGGTGAGTCTTCTATCTCCTGCCAAGTGATAGCACACACTCTTTCTGGTTGTCCCATTGGTCTGCTAGAACCGCTCTCGACTTCGATCTTTTCCCTGACCGATTTCCATTTCTGCCTGAACTGGATCTGTACCTTGACTTGGAAGCGATGGGTTGATCCCAGATCATATCCCCACTCTGGATCTCAACAGGTGAAGCGACAACGACAACGGCTTGATCTTGAGCTTACTAGCTCATCCAGTTCCCAAGGAACACTTGCATCAGAACAATCCAATCGAACTTAGGATCATTCGACGCTGCTACACTAGTACCAACCTGCAGTGGTACTCTTACACTCGAGCTGGCCAGAGCCGACACTCTGCCACAACCACCTCGGGTACCGACGTTTGTCAGTGCATTATCCCGAGTCACAGAGGACATTGTCCTCTTACTAGGAGTTCTCAGCTCCTGCTCGCTCATGGTTCAGTCTTTACATTGAAACCCATCTTCCACATCCACACTGGATTAGAAGATGAGCGATCCTCACACAACAAACAATTCTAGCATCCAGCTAACACAGACATGCATCGGCATGAATTTAAAGGCCATCCTACTAACTATCCCATGGTCATCGCTCCTTATCACTCCAATCTTCAACCTTGCTCTGATACCACTTAAACTGGATGTCACACCCCGATCCTCGGGTACGCACACATCCTTCTCACTTGATCGATTTTATAATGCGATATCCCAGGACTAGTATCGCCGACCCTTTCAATTTATTAAGCACATGCGGAAGCAGTTATAAATCCCCAGACAATATATCGATGGGATTAAAAAGCAAGGCCATATTTTTCATATTGAATTTATAACCAAACTTTTATACAACACACAAACCACTTCATAACTATTCACATCAACATAGAGATCTCAAAAGAAGACAGAAACTTAGACGAACTGGGCCGCACTCAAGGCCCCTCTCAGGATTGTCTTCTTCTTCCAAAAATCCTTCTCTTTAAGTTTCACCTCCGATTTCTCCTTCTCAGACTCCTCCTCATCAGCTCCTCATCGGGTCCTGAAATGTTTTTCCCCAAACTGGGATGAGACTATGTCTCAGCGAGTTCTACCCCACTAAGCCCAATTAGTAAACCATTATACTATAGGCTGCCTATACACGCATAGGGCAGAAGACGTACCTTGGCCTCACATCCCACCTGCAAGTCAGTACAATTCATAATAGGCACCCAAGCAATCATATCACAGATCGAAGCATCGATCAAATCGACCTAGTCGATTAAATGCCAACGAGACCACTCACGGTCAATTCTAATCAGTCAATCAATTCACGACATCAAATCAAAGCAATGAACCACATCAAGTCACACTCGGATCGAATCATCGATCAATCGACCTAGTCGATTACAAGTCAATCGACCATCTCATGGTCATTTCCAATCAATCGATCAATTCACCACATCAGATCAAGCAATGATCAATCGACCTAGTCGATTACACGCCATCACGACCCATGCTTGGTCGGCACATTCAATACTATCTATAAGTCCGACCATAGTCCAGACTCAAGCTCACTCTAAGCCGATATATAGATAGTATAGCTCGCACTAAGCGATAGGGTTAAGGTATACTTTTGCGCTCTCACTAAGCCGACATATCGCCCGTAGGCCGATATAGTATACCGGTATATCTTTGCTCTCGCTTGCCGACATATCGCCCGAAGGCCGATATAGTATACCCCGATGCTCCCACTAAGCCGATAAAGTGTCTTTGCTCGCGCTAAGCTGACATATCGCCCGTAGGCTGATATAGTACACAAGTATACTGCTCTCGCTAAGCTGACATATCAGAGCCCGTAGGATGATACAAAGATACTACCCAACCATTCAATCCATTCCATCTGATATCCTTCTCGATAAAATAGCCGTGTGTGGGGACACGGTCGGCCTTAGCCAAAATATTATAATTTCCTTTTTCATAATTCCCACCATTCTCTACAGCCCAACAAAACACTTTTGGTGCTGTCAACCGACACCCGGTTATTTTCCAATCAATAATCAAAGATTATTCCATTAAAGGATAATTCTCAATTCAAGACAAACTACAACTCGATTAAATAAACGAATTGCGCCATGACAATCGGCACGAAATTTCGGTCGTCGCCCATCTCAATCTTAATTTCTGAAAAATAATTAATTATTAATTAATTTCGAAAATTAATTATTAAACATTAAAAATTCCGTTTAGCTCAAAATAAGGCCCAATTAAATAAACGAACTTCACCACGATCACCAGCATAATTTTCCAGTCACGGGCCATCCCAGTTGAATTTTCAGGAAATAAATAAATAATTAATTAATTTCAAAATTTAAATAATTAATATTCAAAATTCAATTTAGCTCAAACTAAAGCCCGATTAAATAAACGGACTTCACCACAGTCATCAACATAATATTCCGGTTCCAGACCATCTCCATTGATTTTTTGGAAAATAAATAATTATTTAATTTAATTCCGAAAATTAATATTTA
The DNA here is from genome assembly GCA_014182725.1 of Eucalyptus brandiana. Lineage (NCBI taxonomy): Eukaryota > Viridiplantae > Streptophyta > Magnoliopsida > Myrtales > Myrtaceae > Eucalyptus > Eucalyptus brandiana. The sequence goes on from CM024670.1 coordinate 38,884,903, forward strand.
AATGCCAAAAATCTCACTTAGGCCCGAATCGCCAAATTGAAGCCCGATTCGGGGTCGGAAAATTCCCAAGACACTTCCAATAAATAGTAGACCACGTCTACTTGCTAATTGCACAATCAATTTATCTAAATCGCATCACAATTAACTAATAATTGCTAATTAATTCTAATCTAACAACCTAAACATAATTAATTAAAACTAAACCAACCTAAAGCATAATTAATCAACTAATCCTAGATTAGTGAGATTACTCACCAAATCGCGCGCAAATCGGATCAATCCGACGGCGGCGACGCGAGGAACGATTTTTCCCAAAGCGAGCCTCGGGTTCGGGGCCGGGAAACGGCCCAAAACGGGCCAAAACCCTCTCCGATACCCATTTTTCTTCTTCTCGATCGCTGCTGTTTGGGGTCGTTCCGGCCGATTGAGGCGGCCAAAGGCGGCTGAGGGCGAGGCGGAGCTCCGGCGGAGTAGATGGTGGCCGGAGGTGGTCGGCCGGCGGCCGTAGGTGGCCGAATGGGGCCGAGCAAAAGCAAAACAGGGGCTGGATCGCATGGCTGGGGACGGTAGGCGCGGTCGTGAGGCGGCGGAGCGCACGGCGTCGCGCGGGCGGCGGCGAGGCGGTGTGCGGCGGCTCTGGCGCGACGGCGGTGGTCGCTCCAAACCTAGGCGAGCTACTTCCGTTTTGATCTTCAACTTGCGGGCGTTGAATAGCGAAAGGGGATGGGGAAGAAAGAAGGGCGAAGGGCGCACGGGTGGGGCGAAGCGCCGACGGCGGCGGCGCGCGCGGCGGCTCCGGCGTGGCCGCGGCGCACGACGGCGGCGGCGAGAGGCGGTGCGCGGCTCGGTCTTCGCCGGTCTTCGGCTCCCATGGAGTTTTGAAGAAAGAAGAAGAAGATGGGGGGCGGTTCCGTCGATGAAGGAGAGAAGGGAGGAAGAGAAAACCAATTTCTCTTTTCCCTCTCACACCCTCTCTCTCTCTCTCTCTCTCTCTTTGGCCCCACCAATCCAAAACTGTCTTCCACTCCATTTTCCTTGCCAAAAATGGCCCTTCTAGAAGCTCTAAGGTAATTTAAAATATTGGGTCTATGGGCATACGAATTTTGCCAAGTTTCCATTCAAATTGAGCCCTAATTCCTCTTGAATTAAATCAAATTGACCCCCATTAATTTATTCAATGCTTCAATTGAATATTCTCCTCACCCAATAGCTTGTCTCCCATCTCAATTTTGTATTCCATTTTAATCCCCGACTCCAATTGCATAGAAATGACCTGATTAATTCAATTGAAATTAAGACCGAAAATTCTGGATGTCACAACATCCATCCATTTCTGCTAAGATTAAAGCACCTCCAGGAAGTACTTTCTTCACGATGTATGACCCACTGTATTTTGGAGTGAACTTGCGCCGATGATCAAGGTTAATAGGTAGCATCTTGCGTAGCACCAAATCATAGACCTTGAAATGTCATGGGTGAACCTTTCAATTGAAAGACTTGGCCACCCGCTACTGATAACACTAACCATGACATACGGCCTTCAATCATTTTTCATCGATCATATTGAGTTGGTCATACCTCTATTGTGCCCATTCAGCTTCCGTTAGCTTAGACTGAGACAATACTCTTAGAGAAGGGATTTCTACTTCAACTGGTAGGACTGCTTCCATGTCGTACACCAGAGAAAAAGGGGTTGCCCCAGTAGAGGTGCGCATTGAAGTCCTAAATGTCATTAGAGCATAAGGAAGTCTTTCGTGTCGATCCACGATAATTATCAGTTGTCTTTGCCAGAATTTTCTTAAAGTTCTTATTTGCTACTTCAACAGCACCATTCATCTGGGGGCGATAAGGCGATGAATTCAAATGACAAATTTTAAACTCCTTGAACAGATCATTGACAAGCTTGTTGTTTAGGTTCATCCCGTTGTCTGTGATGATAGCTTCAGGCACGCCATAACAGGCAATAATATCACATTGCACAAACTTCACGACATTCTTTGCAGTAATAATTGCATAGGATGTTGCCTCTATCCATTTTGTGAAATAATCGATGGCGACAAGGAAGAAACGATGATTATTCAAGGCTTTTAGGTTAATTGGGGCAATTACATCGATGCCCCACATTGAAAAAGGTCATGGTTCAGACAATTGATGTAGCTCATTTAAAGAGACATTTATCTTGTCTCCATAAATCTGGCAAAGGTGGCAACTCCGAACATGTTAAATGCAATCAATTTCCAAGGTCAACTTGAAGTAACCTAGCCTCATAATTTTCTTTGCTAACACATGGCCGCTCATGTGAGGACAACACACTCCTTCATGTATTTCTTCCATCAATTGAGTGGCTTCCTTAGCATTAATGCATCTAAGTAGGAAGGAGTCAAAGGACTGTTTGTATAATGTATCCCCACAAATAAAGAACTTGGAGGCAAGTTTCATAAGATGCTTTCAGTCAGCTGTATTGCTGCCTTTTGGGAACTCTTGCATTTGAATAGGTCATGATGTTATGGTACCATGGTTTTCCATTCGATTCTTCTCACTCACTACTATGCGGTAGGCTGGCTTTGTAAGCACTTCAATCTTTATAGGTTCAATTTCTAATCCTTCTGTAACTTTGAGCATAGACGACAAAGTTGCATGTGCATTTGCAAACTGATTATGAGATCTTGTCAAGTATTCGAATGATATTTCGTTAAACTCCTTTACAAGGTCTTCTAGGTAATCATGGTAAGGGACTAGTTTGGCATCTCTAGTCCTCCATTTTCCGACGATCCGGAGGATAATAACTCAAGGAATCACCAAACACCAACTTGCTAACTTCCATTTCAATGGCCACTTGAATGCCAATAATGCATGCTTCATATTCACCTATGTTGTTAGTGCAAGAAAATACCAACTTTGTAGCTACAGGATAGTGTTGACCATCGGGAGAGATTAGAACTACTCCAATACCAAACCTAGATAGGTTAACTACCTCGTCGAAGAACATGGTCCACGACTCCTTTTCCATTGTCAAAATGCAATCATCAAGGGAATCATATTCGTTTTCATCTTGCATCCTCATAGTGCCGTTTGCTAACATGTCCGTAATTACTCAACCTTTAACTGATTTTTGTGGTACACTTTGCACATCAAACTCGAAAATCGGGATTTGCCATTTCGCTAATTTCCCCACCAAAGCTGGTTGCTCTAACAAGTAGTTGATAGGGTCATTTTCACAGACTAGAAACGTCTGGTAATACAAGGTGTATTGCCGCAGTCTATGTGGCATCCGTATTTTGCCAACCTCGGAAAAATAACGATATGTTGTGAATTGACGAAATTATTATCGGATTTCGTCATTGGCACCGATTTTGGATCCCGTCGTATCATCGACAAGTGTGAACCCCGAGCCATCTCATCAATTTACTAAGTTGAAGACCTCGATTTTATACACGGCGTCACCACCACCCTCCCCTTAGACAGCCACACGAACGGCCATGCAGCCTTGTTGAACGCCCTTGCCCATGCAACAAATGGAGACTTGAAAACTATTGATTTGCATGGCCATATTCACGTCCATTTGGCCGGTCAAACGATGGAAAGGATGGTTGACCCATGCAACAAATAAGGACACGTTTGTGCATGGGGAAGGGAAATCGATGGCCAGAGTTCGGTGGAAGCCACGTCCCTCTTTTGATAGTCAACGGAAGAGAGACAAATTGACCGAGAGAGAGAGCCCACGATAGCTCATCGTGCGCTGGCAAAGGAAGGCCGAATGAAGGCCACGAAGTCTCCACCAGTCATCGCGTCCTTCTCTCCTTCGGCCAGCACGATGAAGACGTGAGCAAGGACAGCCACGTCCCTTCCACCCGTCGTTTTCTCCTTCTGCCGCCGAAGCTTTCCTTTTTGTTGACGGAAAGAATTAACCGAGAGAGAGAGAGAACGAGCGGGCGAGAGAGTGAAAGAGAGAGAGTGAACGAGCGAGTGCGCGAGAGGGAGCAGAGGGGGAAGAGGGGAGGGACCGCCCCTCCGCCGTGTGCTTGGATGCCATTCCTGTCGCACCGAAGCTGCTGTTTCACTCAAGCCGCAGCTGCTGCACCACCGCACCAAACCTTTTGCCATTAGCACCGTAGGACTTGAGGCAAGTTGAAGTCTACTAATCAATGTTGTGTAGTGCTGTTGCTGTCTTAGAAAGTGTATTGATAGGCTGGATTGTTGGATTTTGATACTCAATGACGATTTATTGAATGACTGAGATTATTTTGAGGCTAAAGGGTTGAGGAAATGTTTGGATTTTTCATATCTGGTTTTGATTTCTTTGGACTTCATCCAAAACAGATTTTTATGACTATGAAATCTTGATGAATTCGGCCATTGATTTGATTTGAGAAAGAAAAACCTCCCGATCCGTATTTGAAGTTTTACTTACTACGGCACTGGCCTCAATTATTTTAAGAAAATGTACAATGCTTTCATATTTGAAATTCTGTATCAATTCTTTTAAAATCATTAGAGATCGGGTTGACATTTCGGACTTGCTCTATAAGTTTTAAACTCATTTATTGTTTTGAACAAAAACCTGGCCATAGTCTAATTTGGAAAACCTCCCAACTCTTGCTGAAATTTTTTACTTACCGAGGCACCATTCATCAATGATTCAAAAAGGAAAAGAAAATATTTTTGGTGCCTTCAAAATTACAAATCTTTGCACAAACCAATCTTTGAAAATCTCGAAGTCGGGAGTGTAGCTTCGAATTCCCAATGTGCTGAATTCAATCTATTTGTGTTTGATAACTCTTTTGGAATTTGGCCGTGAGGCGCAAGTACAACCCAAGATTTTACACATGGATTTTTGAAATGCTTTGAAGGTGAAACGTAAAAATGGATTTATGAACTGATATTATGTTGCTGAAATTTTGTGAATGTATTTCTTTGACGTAGAAATAGCATATGATTTCAAAGCTTGTTATTGTTGCATTGAAAGTGTTTTGGTATTGAAATAAATTAAGATGTTAATGCTACTGTTGGACCCTTGGGTCAATGATGCCCCGGGAGTCAAGATGCCCAAAGGTTTGAACAAATCGATGCCCTTTGGATGTTTGAGGTCCGCAGAGTCTCAGAGGTTCCCTGAGAGTGTTGGGATGCTCGGTGGTATGTTGGTATGTAATTCTGGATGGCAGGGGTAACCATTTTCATGGCAAACTCCGAAGGTTTCTCATGATGCCAGGTAGGGTGCGAGATGCCTAGAGGTGTGATGTAAACACGCTCTGGATGCCCGGTGGCCCAATGGTGTAATGCCGGAGGACTTCGCGATGCTAGGATTGGGTGCAAATGCCCAAAAGGACGCAAACACTAGTCCTCTGGGGAGTGAAACCTTTTGAATATTAAAACTGATGGCTCTACTAAGTGTGTGTGTGGTCTGGTTGTAGGACTGAATTGTATAGCATGGAATGAGACGTGTCATAACAGTTTGGCCCTATAATCGGGACTTGTGTGACTGAAATGATACATTTTGGTTTTGAAACTGCGTTGCCATTGCTTTTCAAAAGTCTTATCAATCTGATGCATACTCATTGTTTGATTACCTGTTTTATCTATCTTGCATGGACTTGGATTGTGATTGTTTGCATAGTATAGCTTGGTAGATCTTCAATTGCTGGGTGGTTGTACTCACCCTTTTGGGGACTAACATTTCAAACTAGACAATATGCCTATGCTGCCCGTACCTCCCGGCACATTTTATGGAATCTCGGTCGACCTGCAAGTGGAAAGGAGTATCTTACTGTCTTCGTTTGTCGAGATGGACGCACGCTGGGGCCGTTATCACCGCCGCCAGTAGACGGATTGGACGGATGGGTGTGACCACTAGCGAGGATTAGCAGAGGCAGCATTTTTGGACGCTGACACTAAGTGATGGACTTTTGTGGGTGACTGTTGGAAAGAAGTCGGTTATCTTTTGAAAAGTAGCCGGGTATAGAAACTTGGCATTTTGATGTACCAACCCGTGATGTCCATCTAGTTATGTGAATAAAAGTGTTCGGCTTTAACTTATAAAATGCTTAGTTGGTGCACATTGTTTCTGAATATAGGGAAGGGAGTTGTTGAATACGCTTCCGCCATACTTTTGCGCAGGGACCAATCAAGTATATGAAAGAACCCCCATATGACTTCTCGGAAGTCCATTGATAAAGAAAAGGGATATCCAGGTAGAGGAAACAATGTGGTGACCCTAACGGATCGGGGGTCGTTCAGGGGGTGCCACAGTCTATGTAAAACCCATACTAAAGCAGCACACATCTTCTCAACATTAGAGTAGTTCATTTCTGTTGTTGAGAACTTCTTGCTTAAGTAGTAAATGGCACATTCCTTCCCATCTGTTAATCTTTTTTTTTGCTAGCATTGCTCCCAACGACTCTCTATTAATTGTGAGATAGAGAATTAAATGTTGCCTTGGTGTTGGAGGAACAAGTATTGGCGGATTCATCAAGAATCGCTTCAACTCTTCAAACACTTCATAGCATTCATCATCCCATTTAACCTGAGCATTATTCTTAAGAAGCTTGAAGAAAGGCCTCATAGTTTTAGAGAGTTAGGAGATGAATCGAGCTATATAGTTCAACCTCCCCAAAAGGCTTGGGACTTCTTTCACCGTGGTTGGAGGGCGCAAATCATAAATTGATTTGGCTTTTGAGGGATCAATCTCAATACCCCTACTACTAACTATGAAACCCAATAATTTGCCAAAAGTTGCTCCAAACATACACTTTGCTGGATTAAGACGTAACTTAAACTCACATAGTCGCTCAAATAGCTTTTTTAAAGTCTTAATGAGATCTTCTCCTTGTCGGGTTTTGGCAATCATATCATCAACATATATTTCCATCTCTTTGTGCATCATATCATGGAAAAGTGTTACCATAGCCCGTTGATATGTTACCCTGGCATTCTTAAGGCTAAAGGCATGACCCTATAGCATAAAGTTCCCTATGGAGCGATGAATGTCGTTTCTCCTTGTCTTTTTCATTCATCCTAATCTGGTTATATCCTGAGAATCCATCCATAAAGAGAAAGAGCTCAAAGCCAACAGTACTATCCACAAGAACATCAATGTGAGGCGGGGAGGAAATCATCTTCGGGGCTAGCTTTGTTCAAGTCTTTATAGTTGACGTAGACTCAAATGCAACCATCTTTTTTTTAGCACTAGCACTATGTTTGCTATCCACTCAGGATATTGTGATACCTCGATGAATTTTACGTCAATGAGTTTCATGACTTCCTCCTCTATTTTCTTGGAGAATTAGGGCTTGATTCTTCGTTGTTTTTGCTTCTTGGGAGGTATATCGGGATTAGTCGGGAGACAATGTTCAATGATGGATGGATCTAGACCGGCATATCAGCATAAGACCAAGCAAAGGCATTTGGTTTTCCTTCAGTAACTAGGTCAAGCATTTAGCTTCGGATTTGGTCAAGTCTACCCCAATTTTGACCTCCTCGGTGCCTTTTGTGTCATTAAGATTTATGGTGACAAATCTGTCCAATGGTGATTGGTTTCGAATTTTCTTGTTTTTCCCAACTACATTGAATATCCATTGAATCATCTTGCTCCTCATAACTTGAACTTAACGTTTCATCTTCATTAAAGCAAATGTGCACAGCATTGCACCTGAAACATAAAGTAGATAATCAAAAGAAACAAACAAGGTAAATTAGATGCATGCTGGAAAATTGTTTTATTTTGAACTTTTCAAATCGGACATGAAGAAGCTCAGCCTTTAGAATTAGCTCCTTGCCGTTTTTTTAGTAGGATTTCATCATAAGGCTAGTTCAGTGTAATTCAACATGCCCTTCAAACATGAAAATCTTCATGTATTTTATTAGATGAAAAGCAAATTACATTATTAAAATGAGAGAAATCCTAGAATTGAAAATGCAAATAAGGAAATCAATAAAAACTTATGTGCAAAGGAATGTGCAAACAATTAAAATTCTCCAACTCTCAAGCTTCATCGATGGCAAGCACTATTCTCTTCGAATAATTCAGTCATTCCTTCGAGTGTGTCATCTTTTCCAGTGGATCGAACTATGTATGCAATTGGCTTGTCTACCTCTCCCCATCCGACAGGAATAACATTATAAACATTAATGTCAGCACTTGGAGGCGTGGAATATTGAACACAAGTATCGATCACCCCTTTTCCTCATGCATCATTTTCGCAGCCCAAGGAATGTGGACCTAATATGGGGTATAGTGAAGCCAATTCGTCCTCGTCCTTGTCCTCTTCCTCTATAGGATCATCCACCTTTACCACGGTAGCCCAATCTAGTCGTGTCTGATTTATGCCCGGCTTCAATTGGTTGGCAAGTGCCTTGACCATGTCAACCTAAACCATTACCCGAGGCTAAACCACTCCCCATCATGATCTTGCCTACCATAACTGTCGACTTTGATACTTCTAGAGTGGGTAGGGTAGGACGTGAATGGTTGAAACCAACTCAAATGCTTGAAAATTGGATTCTTCTTTACAATCTGGTTCAATATAAAGGATAACCGTCTCATGATAAATCTTGAACTAATATTCTCCTCGGACTATAATAAGTTTTCCTTTCGTCACGAACTTCACTTTCTGATGCAGACTTGAGGGAATTGCCCTAGCTACATGTATCCATGGATGTCCTAACAAAAAGTTGAATGACGTAGATATGTCCAAGACTTGAAAAACTACATTGAATAACACTAGCACTATTTGCAAGTCTAAATCAACTTCCTCGATCGCTTCTTTTTGGTTCCATCAAATGCTCGAACAGAGGTCTTAGCAGTGCAAATTTTCCCCAAATCATACCCAAGGCGCTTTAGAGTTTCTAGAGAGCATATGTTTAAAGCCGATCCATTTTCAATGAGTACGTGAGACATCAAGGTATTTTGACACTTGACTAAGATATAAAGGGCTTTGCCGTATCCTCTTCCTTCATCTGGGAATTCCTCATTTGAGAAAGCAATCCGGTCCTTTAACAAAATGGCCCCCACAAATTTCTCTAACTTCTCAGGTTCAATGGACTCTGGGACATGTACTTCGTAAAGGACTTTCATTAGGGACTTTTGATGTTTCTCTGATGTCAAAAGCAACTCTAATAGGGAGATTTGTGTTGGCATTTTACAAAGTTGGTCCACTACATTATGTTTACTTGGCTTAATTATAGCTAAGAATTCTTTAGCCTCCTCATCAGTGACTGGCTTGACAGGTTGTGAGTTGGCCTAAGCATAAGTGCGTCCCAATCGAGTGATCACATCTATCTCCGCATCATAACACGATGGTACTGCTTTATCGTTAGTACATGCATAGGGTTGCGTAACATCGAGAATTAATTCTTCATCATCAGAAAGTGGCACATTGTTAATGATTAACCCATCCTCATCTAACGCATCTTCCAATGGTGGCATGTCAAGAGCTAGGGAATCATTAGCTTCAATATTCAAGCCAGTAAACTCATCCTCAAAATTAGAAAACCCGTCCTCCAAATCAAGAATGATTGGAGTGATAGTTGAAACTATGCTGGTATGATCTGTGTAAACAATCATCCCCTTCTTGGACATTGTCTTAACTCTTTGCATATTCTGAAACATGGTGGGCTATTCTAAATTTGAATAATGTCCAAATCGAACTAAACCATTATAAACATCGTCTACATGTTCTTTCAAGCTCTTCTTTCTGCTAGCATCAAAACTAAAAATGACATTCATAGCTTCTGGGTGATCAGGGAGTAGGTTATTCTGGATGTTCAGTTGTGCATTATGGAATGAGACCACCTTGGCATCCAAAAGATTTTGGATTTTGTGTCGCAGCGTATAGCAATCATCAACAAAATGCCCTACCTCCCTTATATGGTAAGCACATGTCTTGGAGGGATCATAGTTGGGGAAACGCTCAAGATTAGATCGCCTAGGCTGCACATGATAAAATTTCTGTTTATTGATTTATTCGTTTCTCTGTTCCCCTAATGCATTTGGAACAAAAATTCGTTTGGTAACGCAATTTGATTTCTCTATTTCTGAAACAGATTTTTATTCCAGAAATAAATTTGAAGAAGAAATCAGAAGCTAAAATTTTTAACTTCTTAGTTTCTGAAATAGAAATTGAGAAATCAATTTTTGGCCATAAATCAATTTCTATTTTAGAAATTTTGTCATGCGCACCCTTAGGCGCCTTAGCAAATCATCATTTCTTTCGAAGGGTTGGCAAGATCTTGGACAAGGGCTTAGGAAGTGGCGTAAATTGACGCTTGGAAGAGTTCTTCTGCTAGCCAAAGAATAGTCATGCTCCTCCCTGTTTGGTGCTTGGGGTAGGGCAAGGTGGTTGAACATAAGTTGCATTAACCTCCGCTATAGGTTCCTTATCCTTCTTGGTTGAGACTCTCCTATACGAGCTGATTTGATTAGACGCCTATCCATCACGCAAGGCTACTTCAATTTGCTCACCAACAGGGATTAGCTTATTGAATGACTCGGTAGTCGAACCCAGCATTTGATTTCGATATTTAGGCGGGAGTGTCTTCCTGAACAAATCCATTAGCTCCTTTTCCATCGGCTCCGGAGTTGAGCAGCTACGGTCCTCCATTTCATGACATATGCCTTGAAAGATTCCATCTTCTTCTTCTCAATGCAAAGTAAATCTTCTCGAGATGGAGTGACATCAATATTATACTTATATTACTTGAAGAAGGCGTCAGTCAAATCCTCCCAAGTCTCTAGGAGATTAATTTTCTTCATGATGTACCATTGTAGCACTAGTCCTGTCAGGCTTGCTTGAAATTGTTGAATCATCAAGGGTATGTTATCAAGATATTGGGTCATCTTCACTACATAAGTTTGTAGATGGATCTTTGGGCAAGAGGTGCCATCATACTTTTCAAAGTCTGGCATTTTGAACTTCTTTAGTATCTTGACCTTTGCATAATAGGAGAGATCAATTGGGCCTTGGCTAAATGAACCCTGCAGCTGCTTAAGTTTCTCCTCGATTTTTGTCAAGCATTTTTCTTGCTTAGTTTTCGGTACAGTCAAATGTATCACTTGTACCTCATCATCAGCAACGATTTGATGCGCGTCAGTGATTTTAACCAAGGAGGCATCATCAGAGGTTGATGGGCCATTTGCGGACGTATTCTTGCCTTTATCTCTCGGATCAGCCATGGGAGCATGTTGTGGTAACACCACTTCAACTTGCGAAGCTAGTGGGACAGTGTTTGTTCGAAGAGAATTGATTTGTTTAGAGAGTTGCTCAAAAACATTTATGACTTGCTTCATCTCCAATTTGTGGACAACGATGTGAGTTTGTTTAGCAACACACATTTGTTCGATGTTATCGGCCATTGTTGTTATAGAACGAGTACAGATTGGTGATTTTGGGCGAGCAGTGTTGTATCAAAGTTACTAGTAATGGAACCACCACCCGCTGTGGCCGCGATGGTTAAGGCTTGGTACCCCATCCGCCAGGGGGAAGGGTTCGAGACTCCGCGTCCGCATTCGCACGATTCACCTGTGGCTGGGTCAGTGGTGGGGGCCTAGTTCACCCCAGGGTTTACTCCGCCGCGAAGCGGCGCACAGAGGTTCCCTGGGTCACCAAAAAAAAAAATGTTACCGGTAATGGAAAAGTACAATAAGCATCATAACAAATGAGATTGGTCCATGACAATGGTCAATTGCTTATTTTATCAAATTCCAAAGATATCAACCCAAGAAATTAAAACAACCAACCCAAGAAATTAAAACAACTCCCTAGGAAATTAAATTCCTAAAACATCAACTAAGAAATTGAAATAACACCCTAAAACTAGAATTAAACTCCTAAATCTAATGACTCTTTTCCATATACAATTGGGAGATCACTGTCTTTTGAAGCTTTTTGTTCTATCGAACCAACTTAGAGATACGGGCTTCATTCTTTTCCACCGTTTCTTCAAGATGTTCAATTTGTGCTTTACGAGTGGGCTTTATAATCACTTCAGGTATCGTGGGAAGTAGAGCTGGAGGGATTTTGTGCTAGTGGATATAATAATCCAAGGCGTGAAAAATCCTCTCTTCTCCCTTCAACCTTCTAGGCACCACTATCTTTTCCAAATGGCATTCCTTCCATGCACTTTCAAGCTGTTCGATCTCATTGAGGTATTTGTGATCCTTGCGCACAAAGCGGGCTTGAAATAGGTCCATTCGAGAGGGAGGTGGGATATCTTGGAGTACCCGATACTGGCAAGCCATTCTATAAGGATAGTAAGATGTTGCGCTAGTGATTCCCATCAGTGGAACTGGTTTATCTGTCTTGTGAGAAAAACGAGCCACACTAACATGGAACGATTTAGCATACCATAGGAAACCCCTAGGATTTGGATCTTTTAGAAAAGTTACTCAAGCGAAAAATGACTTTCTGGTATACTTTTTCTCTAAGATTGAAAATCTCTTTATTGGGTGATTAGAATCATCAATTTGACCTTGACGCATGAAATGGCCAAACTCCTTCATGTGAGAAAGAAACCAAATTTGTAAAAGTTCAAGAGAGGCATTCGTGATTTTTCCTCCATTTTGTTTAAAACAATTGAGGGATAAAAATGTCTCAGCTAAAATCATGTTTGTAAAATTCATACCAGCACATACCTGTTTGACCAGCCATGCAATCAAATGATTAATAGCATTTTCTCGATGAGGAAAGATTATAAATCCAAAGAATGCTAAGATGAATATCCTACCTTTTTGGCGCATTGAAGATTGATTTAAAAAATGATCAGCCAAAAGGGAGAATGGGCATGCATTACAATTAGCTTTCAAAACTTTCTTAACCTCATCAATTTTAATTCTTAGAAATTGAGATAAGATTGATGTGGGCTCCATACCAAGAGGTGGCCTAACAAGTTCAGTCTCAAGGGGCATTCTTATGATAACGCTATACTCTTTCAGTGTTGGAGTTAGCTCATTTTTACCAAAAATAAAAGTAGTCATCTCGGGACACCAAAAGTGTGATATAACTTGCAAAATACCACTATGGACTCCAATATCCAAAAGGGGATGAGCTGTCCCAAAGATCGACTCCACATAATCTTGACATTCTTTACTTAGTTTATTCCACCACCCCTTGAGCTCGATCTTGGGAGTTGGAACGAATTGAACATCGGATCTTCCCATTGTATATAGATTAAGACCCACGATCGACCTCTTTGTCATGGACCAAAAGAAAGTGTGATAAAGTAAATAGATTGCATAATATAAGGTAAGAATACTTACTTTACAAAGGAAAAAAGGCAACCACATAGACAGGCGTGTGCGATGTGAGGCTTGACACTTAAACTACAAGGCTTAGCAAGTTAGAGTCAAGAGATAGGTCGACTAGTTGCAGTCTCGCGTACAAAGGTTGGGTCCTCTTAGCTCTAGCTTAGTCAAAAGGAAATCCTATGATCACGTAGTTTTGCGGACAAGGATAAACATTTTCGCACCAAGAAAAATTTCCAAGGCTGAGAAAGGCACCTCTGCATCGCAGTCTCGCATTCAAGGTTGGTTCATATCTTAACACCATCCTAGAATCCTTATATGCGGTCCAAGTCCAACGGCAAGTTGTGTGTGCAATGTGTAGTGCTAAAACAATTTTAAAATCATGCACAACAATTAATAATACAAGCAACACTTCAATATATAAGAAAAACATTCAATCTTAACACCTTTCTACAAAACAAAGAGTTAGCAAGCACTACTCCCCTTATAACTCATTTCTATAAAAACATTTAACACTTCATGTTAGGAGCGTACCTTGTTTCTATGCGGCCAAACAAAAATATTTTTGAAAAGAAACAGGCCTATGTCCACTATGCGTTTTAATTCTGTCCCCGGCGGAGTCGTCAAGCTATCACAACCTTCTCGAAGGTGAATTACTCAAAGAACGCTAATGGATTACTAAGTCCTATGACTTAGCTCGAACCCTCCCAAGTCCTACCAATTGTGACTTGATACTAAGAAATTAACCCATTTAAACATGCAATTATAGTCAATTTGGAGCCGCCACTAACCAATTAGGATTGATTAGAAACCCAAGTAAAGTATGGGATAATACTTTATTTTTGTGAATCAGAGATTCAATAGGTTCGGGGAGATGGTTATGCTAAATTAATTTATCGCCCTTTCGGTACCTTTTCATTTTAATTTCAAAAATATTTTGTAGGCAGTCTTGATTAATTTTAACCTAAGCTACTAACATACAAAGGGTGGTCATGAGGGTGCACAATCAATAGAATAACATTCAATAAACCGAAGTGATAGATTGTAAGAAATTATAAACTACAACCTTATTAAAGTCTATTCTCTAAAAAAAAAAAAAAAAAAAAAAAAAAAAAACTTACAAAAATGCTAATAAAAATGCATGCCCTAAACATGATTTCTAAATGACATGACACCTAAATTTTTCTTTTTTTAATATTAATTATATGCAATCTTAATTTAAATTTAATATGCATGATTTTTACTCTAATGACATGTAAGATGCAATTCATATGACATAACTTGAACCGTCACAATATGTGTGCAATCTAATTTACATAATCCTAAATATGCATGTGCTACATGATATGTGATGGATGATGTGGTAATTCTATATGCATGTTCTTTTTATGATTTTTCTTTTTTTTTTAATATAATGCAACACTAATAAATTATATATATATGCAACCTACACTAAATAACAATGACATGAAATGGGATTAATTATGAATTAACCCTATTGACTAACCAAGCAAATGACATTTGTGTTTTCCTTCTTTTTTTAAAAAAAATGACTTAATAATTTTTATTGAAAAGAAAGCAACATAATGATGCAACGCTAATCTTTTGGCATTTTTTATTAAAAAAAACTACATGATGGGAATACTAAGACATTAAATCTAAAATGTATGACTCACTAACTAAAGCGCAACATATGGTGTGCATATTATGAAATCTATATGACCTAAATAACATTTTTTGTTCTTTTCTCAGTTTTATTAAAAGAAAATTATCTTGACATTATTCGAATCTTAAAAATTGAGGTGCATTGCTTTAAACATGAAATTTGTATGGACCTAAATTCTAGATATGACATATGATGCATAATATGTGATGTGCACGTAATGATGAAGCATCGAAATATATGTCCTATTGATAATCCACCAAAGTATAAATCAATGACATATTATCTTAATGCGAACTAATTACGCAAAGCAATCTGTAAATTTGTCATGAAAAGTCAAATAATAAAAAATCTAACCCGACGTCTCACAGCTCAATATTTTTTATTATTATGACTTAATATGACAAATTTCCTAATTGGATAACGATTATGTATGACAAAACAAATCAAGTTAGGATCACAAGCCAAGAATCCAAATATTTGAACTGAATTTAGCCTAAAGATTTTACCTAGTCGAGGGCACGGCTTTCTTGAGGGGCAGTGGCAAGGCTTGCGAATCGACAAATGAGGTATTATCAAGACTTCACGGGTGCTTGGTGAGTAACCGGTGATTAAAAGTTGGTGGTCTAATGACAATTCCACCACCGTGAGGCCCAGCCAATGAATCCAAAAACCTGCAAAAATAAAAGACTTCCAAGTGATGGAGGGTTGGCACTCAGTGATGATGAACCTCACTATGTGACGCTCGACAGTGGCATTCGTCGAGCAACCTGCAAAACAGAAAATAACGCAGCGTAACTTGGCAAAGGCGCCTCAAGAACGTCAATGGGAAGACCACAACAGCATTGGGTAACCAGCAATGCCGTCAAGAATTCACTATTTCTCGGCTCGCAAACAGAAGTAGAACACCAATAGGTTCAAGTGGGCTGCTACGAAATCGCAAGTCGATTCCAGAAAAATAACGCTCGTAAACAATTTACCAAGTAGAATATGATAATAAAAGAACAGAATAAGAAGAACACGCCATAAAATTTGTTAACGAAGTTCACCCAAACTTAGGCTACGTTTTCGTGCAGAGGCACTCTGTGAATCCACTAGACTTTTAAAAAATTTGGAATACAATGATGATCTTCTCTTAAGATCAAGACAGAGAGATTGAGAACTCTCATTAAAAAAAAAAAAACTCACTTTTTTCTTCTCTTTTTTTCTTGCCTCTCTATTTTCTTTTTCAGCGTCTTGATGGCTAGCGTCTTGCCATCGCTAATATAAAGGCATCGCTTTTAACTTAAAAGCAAATCTGATAGAAAAGACAAAAAAACTCTTAAAGATATTTGGCTTCATCTATAACAATCTCCCACTTGAAGACAAATAAATCCAAGCACCAAGCAACTTTGCATCCATCTTCTTCAAAAACTAGTACTTGAAAAACTTGTGCCTCTGCAATACTCCTCATTAATCACCATGGAGTAATACCAATGGTAGTAGTATAGAAAATATGCTTCTCTTTCTCTACTACCTTGGTCAACATGTTAGCTGGATTCTTCAAGCTATCAATCTTCTGTAGCTTTAATTCATTATCTTTTAATGTTGATCTAATAAAGTGATAACGCTTCTCGATATATTTAGTCTTTGAGTGATAAGTTGCATTCTTTGCTAAGTACACTTTGCACTTTGACTATTACTCCATAGTGTATTGTGTTGGAAAAATCTGTCCCGAGAATATTTTGAAGCGACAAAATGTTTCTATCGCCTAGTCTGGATATTTGCAAACCTTATGTTTAGCATCCGAAGACTTTCGGATCACCGGACTCAGCACTCAAGACTCAAGACTCAAGACTATTCTCATTGACGCTTTTCTAATCCAAAGTGACGAAGGCAATCCAGAGCCGAAGTATTTGGTTGAGGATTTATTCTTATCCTCTGGAGAAGATCTCTTGGCTGGATAATTATAACGGATTCTTTCATTCGTTATCAAGATCGTTTGAAGATCCGATGGTCGACGAAATATTCTTGGAAGGTTCTATTCTTGGAAACCAAGATCCTGATTGTATGGGCGAACAGGATTGATGGGCTATCGTCAGGTTCCTTTAATAGCTCGAATGATCTTCTTGATTGATTCCGTCCAACGGGTAGATTGGAGGAATTCCTTTGGTAAGTGCCAACGGGTATGATGACATAAATGAGTATAAAAGGAAGTCGTTCTAGTTGCTTTAGTATATGATCGATAGAGAAATTCCAGAGTCTGAAGCACCTTGATTATTAGTCGATACATTCTGAGCGAAATTGTACACACAGAGAGTGTTTATACTTAGTGATACCTTGAGCGAGTGTGGTAGATCATCTACACCGAGAGATCAAGGGAGAACATCGCTATAACATCTCTTTGTTCATAGTGGAATCCAGCCAATAGGCTGTTAGTGCAGAAGAGTGGACGTAGGCTTCAAATAAGCCGAACCACTATAAACCGCGTGTTCAATTTTCTCTTTCCTTCTCTCGCCTTACTTTGATTATTGTTTGTCTCAAATCTATCAACTGTCTAGTATTGTGCAATTATCGAGAAAAATCTTGCATATACCTATTCACCCCCCTCTAGGTACTTAAACTAGCTATATCATATTGACCGATTGTTTTCGTTGTAGCTCCTCCATATAATCTTATAACCACATGATTTCCTTAAAGGCTTCTGCGATCGCCACGTATTTTGTCTCTATTGTCAATAAAGCCATTAATTTTTGTAGTTGAGATATCCAACTCACTGTTGTACCTGCAATTGTAAAAAATATCCAGTGGTACTCTTACCACTATCTTGATCACTCGAATAATCTGCATCCACATAACCCTACAACTCTAGAGATGTACCACCATAATAAAGTGAGTAATTAAAAGTATCTGCTAGATATCTCAATATCCATTTCACTGCATTCCAATGCTATCTGCCTGGGTTCTGCATATATCGACTCACAACTCCCACTGCCTATGCAATGTCTGGTCTTGCGCTCACCATGGCATACATCAAACTCCCCTGTTGATGCATGTGGAACTACCACCATCTCATCTTTTTAAAGCCTGAGTTCTCGAACACATATCATTGGAAAGTTTGAAGTGACTCACTAGAGGAGTTGCAACCAGTTTTACCTTGTCCATGTTAAATTTCTTTAACACATTGTTCACATAGTCTTCCTACGACAACTATAATTTCTTATTTTTCCTATCCTTGATGATTTTCATGCCTAAAATATTCTTGGCTTCTCTCAAGTCTTTCATAGCAAACCGTGATGATAACATCTTCTTCACTTCTACAATTCTCTTCATATTGAACTGGCCACCAGCATGTCATCCACATATAAAGAGAGATACACAATGTTACCATCATTATACTTGCGAAAATAAACATAATGATCGAACTCATAGTGTGCAAATCCTTTTTCTTTCATGAAACCATCAAATTTTAGGTACCATTGCCGCGGAGTTTGTTTCAAGCCATACAAGTTTTTTTCAAGCGACATACCATGTGCTCCTTACTTTTGACTTCAAAACCCTTAGGTTGTGCCATATATAGTTCTTCACCTAAGTCACCGTGTAAAAACGTTGTTTTTACGTCTAATTGTTTAAGATGAAGATCCTCCACTACAACTATACTCAGCAGAACTCTAATTGATGTCATTTTCATTATAAGTGAAAATATCTCGGAGTAGTCGATCCCTTTTTTTTTTAGAAAAGCCCTTGACTACAAGTCTCGCCTTGTATCTAATACTGCCATATGCTTCATTCTTAATCATGTATACCCATTTGTTTAATAAAGTTTTTTTTTTTTTTTTTATCTATGGGCAACTTGGTCAACTCCCAAGTTTTGTTCTAAAGTAACGAGCTTATCTCGTCTTTCATAGCAAACTCCCACTGCAAGTGAGACGTGTCTACCTTTACCTCATCGTAAGTCTCTGGTTCCTTGAATCTGTATATAAGACATGGTTCAGAATAGTATTAGCGAGATGGATCAAAAATTACATTTGTCTTTCTCACACGTGTAAACCTCCTCAATACAGGTAATTCAAGGTTGTTAGTTTGCTCCAAATCACTGCGTTCCTCTTGACCTATCTCTTCACTGATAATAGGCTCATTTTGAACCTCTCTTTTGAGTGCACTACACTTTGATCTACTGGAAACATCTTCACGGGAATTATGTCTGATTCAACATATTTTGGTTGTACTACATTCTCATGCTCTGTCTGACGATCCTTATACATCTTTTCTTCATGGAATACCACACCGATGGCGGATGACTTTGTTATTCTCATAATTCCAAAGCCTATAACCATACTCATCGCCATCGTATCCGATAAAGACGCACTTCTTTGACTTAGCATCAAGCTTTTTCCTATCCTCCCTATCAATCAAAGTATATGCAATACAACCAAACACATTTAGATGCGAATAATTAATCTTTTTACCTGACCACCGTTCTTGTGGTATTTCTCCATCCAATGCACTAGATCGACTTCTGTTGATAAGATAAATAGCTGCATCAACTGTGGCAGCCCATAAGTGTAGAGGGAGACCTGCGTGTAGCCTCATGCATCTCGCACGTTCTAGAATAGTCCTATTCATCCTTTCAGGCTATCTTGTTCTCCTAAGGAGTTCTAGGAACAGTCTTTAACCCGTGTAAGTCTTCTCGACCCAAATATTCTACAAATTCCTTACTCGTGTATTCACTATCATTATCAGACTTCAGAACTCTAATTTGATAACCTGTCTTTTTTTCTACCATGGTCTTCCACATTCTGAACATCCTGAATATTTCTGATTTTTCTCTAAGAGCATAGACCTAAGTCTTCCTTGTCGCATCATCAATGAAAGTGACAAAATATCTCTTACCACCATAAGAGAGTTCTTAAGCTGGTCTCCATACATTAGATGAACCAACTCTAGCTTCTAGCCTTTATTTTGTCGTCAATTCAATTGAAAACTAACAACTTTCTGTTTTCCATAAATGCAACTCTTACAAAAATATAATTCAACTTTTTGCAAACCTGTAAGTAATTTCCTCGAGTGTAACTACTTTACACATTTTTCATCAAGATGTTCCAAATGATAATACCAAAGAGTAGATAAATTATCTCGTAACTATTGTAGTTGCAACCATATCACTAATATTGTCTCCTTGGAGAATGTAAGGTGTACCCGTACGATTTCCCTTTGTTACTACTCTTGCCCCTGAAGTTATCTTCCACTCTCCACATCCAAAGGTCGTTACCAAACCTTCCTGGTCAAGTTTACTAGTTGAAATCAGATTTTTCTTTAATTTTGGAATATGTCTAGTTTTACGCAAAATTAGACGTCCTCCACCTGAGATGTTCAAAGTCACGGTTCCTTTTCCAACAATGGGACACATGTGGCTGTTTTCCATAACCACTTGTTCGAAATCTCCACTGGCATAATCATCAAATATGTCTCTTTGCGAGGTGTAAAAAAAAAAAAAAACATCAAAATCAATAAACCATTTACCCATCATCAAGTTAAACCATGCAGACAAACACAAATTATCTAGCAAAGATTCATCGCTAACCACATTAGCTCCTTGATTCTCATCTCGCTGCTTCTTTTTATAGGCTTCACATTGAAACCTTCGGTGTCCGGTTAGGTGACAAAACCAACACTCATCTTTTGCAACCTGTCTCTTACCCCTTGATTGTGATATGTCGTGCTCGTTGGATTTACCTCTACTTTTACTTCGTCCACGTTCTCCACTTGCGAGTCTTTGTTAAAGATATAGATGCAGAAAAATTATCTCAACCTGAGACTTTCCTTCGCATCTCTTCATCTATAATACTACTCATAGTATTATCAAGAGTTAAATCATCATTCATAGTGCTCGAAATTCCCTGCACTGCGATATTGTAGCTTTTTGGAAGAGACCATACAAATAATAAAGCTTGACGCTTCATATCTAAACTTATGCCTGCAGATTCCAATTGACTCGTGACCTTCATGAAACTATTAATATAATCTGCCACATAACCTCTATCAAATAACTTCATATTAACCAGTTTCTATAGCAAAAATACCTGATTTGATGTGGACGGCTTCTCATAAATATTCATTAGAATATCTCGTGGCCTCTTTTGCAGTTTTTGCTTTTGCGATGTGGTACCCTATCTTTTTCGTCAACCCTAGACGAATTGCATCTAATGCCTTTCGATCAAGAATTTTCCATCCGGCTTTTACTGTTGGATCCACTTCCGCCATCTCAGGTTTCTAACCCTCAAGTGGTGTATAGAGATATTTTTGATAAAGATAATCCTTGATTTGTAGTTTCCAACATCTGAAATCTTGTCCATCGAACTTATTGATTCTAATTTTATCTTCTGTCATACTGTTTGCTTTCAATCGAACGTCACCGAAAAACCCTCGATGTGCTCGATTAGCCAACCCAGGCCCTGATACCAGTTGTTATGAAATCGCACGTCGATTCCAAAAAAATAACGCTCGCAAACAATTCATAGAGCAAAATATAATAATAAAATAACAAAATCAGAAGAACACGCTAGAAAATTTGTTAATGAAGTTCACTCAAATCTGGGTTACTTCTCCATGTAAAGGCACTTTGCGAATCCACTAGACTTAAAAAAAAAAAGTTAGAATATAATGATAATCTTCTCTCAAAATTAGGGCACAAAGAGATTGAAAACCCTCATAAAGAAAAAAAAAAAACTCACTTTTTTCTTCTCTCATTTTCTTGCCTCTCTATTTTTTATTTCAGCATCTTGCCACCACTAATATAAATGTATCACTTTTAATTTAAAAGTAAATTTGATGGAAAAGACAAAAAAAACCCTTAAAAATATTTGGCTTCATCTATAACATGGGTGACATTGAGGAATAGCAGCAACTCTTCGACATTGGGGCTCGAAAAGGGATATGCTACTAGTCACAATGTTGATGTTGTTGGAATTCGCTAGAGAAATAAAACCGGATGGTGACAAGGGGCGTCGAGTTTTAGCATCCCACCACGTGAGAAGCAGCTTCGGAATAGGTGTGTGATGGCAACACAAATGCGAGAGCAACCATGGAGCATGGGGGCTACCATTAGCAAATCACAAAAGAAAAGAAAAGTTTTTCTATGGTTTTTCCCTCTCTCATTCTTCTCTCTTTCACAAATACACAAGTATTCTCTCAAGGATTCTTCCCCCTCGGCCTCTGTGAACGAAGCCTTGCACTCTCTATTTATAGAGGAAAAAAATCAAGTTTGTTTTGCAAGTGAAGATTTTCCAATATGATTGCATATATTCACTGAACCATCCAAGATTATCTTTCGAAAAGAGGGGATGCGCTCAACAAGAAAATGGCTCCCAAAATCTAAAACTTTTGTGAAGATTTTCCAAGATAATTCACACAACCGCTGACAATCGTCTTTTGAAATGAGGGGATATGCTCAACAAGAAAAATGACCAATTATCACAAAATCCAAAATATTTCAAAATCTCCCTCCACAACCATATGCTTTATATTATATGTTATTTCTTATCCTATCTTTTTTTATTTTCTCTATTTTTTTATAATTAAAAAAAAAAAAAAAAAAAGATAAGCTTGATCCTAAATGTTATTGTTACCTAAACATAATGCTATGAAATGCTTAATGTAATTTTTATATGATGAACAAGTAAGTAGTATGGTCAAAATTAGGTCTAAACAACGCCTGGCAATCGTCACCTTAGACGCCAACTCCATTAGCGGTGAGGATGGAGGAGGAGGCAATCAACTTGAACCAAATGGAGGATGAGGAAGTGTAGATGGAAGAGGAGAAAGCTCGAGAAAACCTCCTCTAACTGTGACATCCTGAAATTTCATTTTACTTTCAATTAAATTAATCGGGCTTTTCATCGACGCGCCTATAGTGTTATTCTCAGAGCTGATCACTCCTAAGATAACTAGCCTATCTGGGGAAGTGATTAAGGAATTTTAATGCAATAGACTTGAGGATTCGACCAGGAATCGACTACTCGACCGTGCTCATCTACAGAGATCATTATGACACAGTAAGATTGATTAGAAATCAGAGATAGGTCAATTCGACTAAGATATGTGGCTAAACGTGGGTGATTCCACTAAATTGTGAAATTCTCGTCGATCAGTACTAAACTGATTTTTCTATCATTTTGATATCTTGTGTCTATAATTGAAACCTTGAGATTTTCACGACGACCGAGAGTCACCAATGTGTAGAATAAGTTCATTGTGGCTCGAAAAAAAATCGACAATGGGTCATTTGCACTAAAAATTCCCAAAACTACCGGATCGTCTAGGTTCAAACTAAAATCACGCCGGATGGAAATTAACCGTGAATTTGAATCCGATTTCAGAAATTGAAAGTTACGTCATGTCATGTCACAAGTCATTTTAGGAATGTCAACTCAATCTCCGAAAATTTTTCGCAAAACCGAGACTTTTTAGGAAAAGTCAAGGTAGGGTTGTTTTGTCAAAAAAATTAAAGGACCGTTTTTTATTTACAAAATTGGGAAGCAAATAGATTCCATTGGCGAGGGAAAATGCCAATTTGATTGAGGACTCGACAGTTGAATTTTTAGGAGCCGAATTAAGTCGATTCAAGAAGAATTTGAGAAGAAATTGAAAGAATTGCACCAAAATTTCTGTGCCCCCATGGCCATGACTTGTGGATCATCTTAAAGCCTTCTAGAATAGGCATTAAGGTCTAAAAAATTGTTGTGAACACCAGCTGTGGAGGTGGGTCAAGCAAGGGGACAAAAAGATGAGGATGAGGCCATTGGTGGCCCCCTCCATGCAAACCGGTCCCTCTCTCCCTCCTTCAGCCGTCGAAGCCCCCTTCTCCCTCCATTCTAGCCACCAAAACCTCCTAGCAAGACTAGAGGAACGAGCCAGCAAGTCCCTCGCCGTCGCAACCACCTGTCGGACGTCGCTCGCACCACCGTTGCGCCCCGAAGCCGTCCGTTGCCCACCTACTTGCAAGCCAAACCAGCGCCTCCCAGGCCATTGTTCCGCCTCAATCGTCAGTCCAAGACATCCCTAGAGCTAGTCGTAAGCTACCCCGATCACTTGAGCCGCCATGGACCGCCGTTTGGCCACCACTTGCCCTCGCCAAGCCGTCTGCCTCACCTTCGCCGTTTTCTGCCTCAACCAACCAACCGACTTTCCTCTCTCGGCCAAGATCAATCTAGCCACAGAAGTCAAAACCAGTGCGTTTCTCAGCACTGTTCAGCCCGTTTTTGGGTTGTTCTTGATCCTGATTAGCAATCCCAGTTGGCAAGCCCGCTTTGGAGTTTCTTGTCCCTGGTCACATCCCTGTCTTTTTTATCTGAGCTGATTATTAATCAAATGAGTTTAACTCACTAATCCATACTTAGTAAGTTAATGACACTTAAGAGTTGTTTAGTTTAGACTAAGTATGGATTATGTGGATAGTTAGATTAGATTAGTAATTTAATTAACCATTATTGCATGTTAGGTGGTTAGAGTAGTGTAATTAAAGCTTAGACAAGCTCTAGTATTTATCTAAAGTGGTTCAGAAATTTTCCGGGCCCATCTCAACTTTTAATTAGGATTTACGAGCCTAAGTCCTATTTATTTGCAGTTAATAATTAATTTTCATAATTATTTAATTATTTATTTATTTTTCAAAAATTAGACCAGGATAGGCGGTGACCAGAATTTCGTGCTGATTTCAATGGTATGATCCATTTATTTATTTGATTGTTATTTTGTGCAAATTGACTGTGATTAGTTATTGTGGGTAATTATCCCAAAAATTGATAATTTTGGTAATTAATCAGAAAATAACTAGGCATCAGTTTACAGCGCCAACATTTTTTTTTTATCGACTATATAAATGGTGGGAGTTTTGAATGTAAAGATATTATATTTTTGGCTGAGACTGACCGTGTACCCACACACGATTATTTTACCGGGTATCTTTAACCCGAGGAAAATAAGTCAAGGTGTTATGTTAATTGAGGAATTTAATTATGAAGTTCAATGTTGTTGGCCATGGGTGGATAATCGTGGGATGTTATGAGTCAGATCAAGAAAACCGCCAAAGTATGGCCATGCTCGCTAGGCCATAATTTACCACATAATCAAGGTTGTGCCCATGGGGCCATAATTAATCACCTTATGGAGGTTGTGCTTATTGAGCCGTAATCAACCACCAACGTATGGCTATGCTCATTGAGCCATAATTAACCGCCAAAATATGGTAGTGCCCATTGGGCCGTAATCCACCGTCTAACTTGGAACAGACTGTGCCCGTTGGGCCATAATTTCACCACTGAAGATTTAGTAGGCAGTGCCCGTTGTGTCGTAATTATTAGTTGGACTGAGTAGTTGAAATGACCGTGTGATGGTCGTGATGACATGTAATCGACTGAGTCAATTGATCAATGATTCAATCTGATGTGATTGGATGATGTGGTTTGTGAGCATTTGAATTATACTGACTTGCAGGAAGAATATGAGGCAAAGATAAGTCCTATATCTCATGTTTGTGCTTAGGCAGCCCTTAGGGCATATTTTCTTCCTAATTGGGGCTTAAGGGGTGGAACTTGTTGAAACGTCATCTCACCCCATTGTGGGATAACATTTTCAGGTCCCTAGATGGTGGTCGTGGAGAACTTGAAGCCTCGGAGTTTGGGAAAGTGGAAGAACCTGAATCGACAAACGTGTTTGACTAGTGGGTTATAGGACAGTTTCCTTTTGTTGAGCCAATATTTTTGTAAACAGCCTGGTATTGTATATAAACTTGTTTGTTTATAAAATGCTTGTTTTGGTTTGAAAATTTGTGGCCCTACTTTTCTATCACATCTGTTCTTGTGTGGGGATTATATAATTGCTTCCACATGCGCATATTAAAATTAATGGGTTGGTAGCGCATCTTGAGACATCGCTATTTAATCGATCGTAAAGGAATGAGCACATGCTCGGAGGATCGGCGCGTGACACCAACGGTGGAAGCCCTAGATGGAGGAAAAGTGAGGTGGATGGTTCCTTTTTGTTTTGCTCATCTAATTTATACATGTTAATTTGTGATTAGTTCAGAGTAAAGGAATCATGCCACATCAATTGTTGACATGGCACTCACAAATCATTGAATATTATTTCCTACACTTGATATTCAATACATTGCAAAAAAAAAAAAAGACTAACAATAGCATCTATTGGAAATTAGAGTTTTTTAGTTGGATAAAAAAAAGTGTCCATTCCTTCATTATTGGTTAAATTATCACATAATCTAACTATTAACACCAAGTATTATTCTTAATTGACATGATGTGTCACGCCCCGATCCTCAAACACGCACACATCCCTTACCTTGGTCGATTAATAGCGACATCCCAGGACGCATCGCCGACCCTTTCATTTCTTTAAGTACATGCGGAAGCATATAAATTATCCCCAGACAATAAAACATTGGAATAACACAGTAGGATTAAATTTCAAACCTTTAAAACGTTCACTCATATATACATTGCAAGTGCACCTATATATACAAGGTGAACTATTAAGTCAAATTCAACTTAAGCCAGTGTAAAAATAAGGTCTACAAACAAGAGTGGGGTTCTACAAACTACAGGTCCCTGTCCTCCTCTCCATCATCCTCTACACTTCAACTGGAGCCTTCAGCAGACTGCACTGGACTTTCGAGATCTTCAAAATCCAAGTCTGCTGCATCCAAGGACCTGAAATGGTTATTCAATAACCAATGAGACCACGTCTCAGCAAGCTCTACCCCCTAATACCCGATTATTAAACCAATACACCGTCTAGGTTGCCTATGCACAGTACAAGTCAGAGAACTTACCTTGGCCTCAATTCCAACCTGCAATTTAAGGTTAAACACATATATTCAAACAATTCACGACATACGATCAAGCATTGATCAATCGACTTAGTCGATTACATGTCAATCGGACCATCTTTAGGTCATTCCCACTCATACCATAATTTCTCAATGGTGTACTCATTCACCAAATCACATGTGTTTCTCGGGGTCGTTTTCGCCAATGACATACCGATCACTGACACCGTGCGTTCTTTAAGACACCGTTTTCACCAGTGATATCCTCGATCACCGAACCACGTGTCCTTTCTAGGATGCTGTTTTCGCCAAGGTGACATCGGCTATAGACAACATCATGAGTTCTTTAAGGCGTCGTTTTCACCAAATGATATTTCCTTAATCACCGAACCACGTTTGTCTATAAGTCATTTACGTGTGTTCTTTAAGGCGCCGTTTTCGCCAGGTGATACTTCCAATCACCGAACCACGTATGTCCAATAATATCATACCTGATTGGTCTCAACCAATAATGTTCTCAGTTAACTCTCACCATTCTCCTTACTATATAGCCCATCAACATAACTGGCGCTATATACCCATACTCGGCCATCCATCAATCAAATATTCAATAACAAATAATTTAGGACAAATCCTCAAATTTCACAATTAATTCAATTCCACACAATGTAGAGCTCAAATAAATAAACGGGCTACACCATGACAATCAGCACGAAATTCCGGTCACTGGCCATCCTGATTGAATTTCCGGAAAAATAATTAATTAAATAATTAATTTCGAAAATTAAATAAATAAATAATAAAAATCCAATTTAGGCCCATATTGCCTGATTGGAGCCAAACGGTTCGGGAAAAATCCCGAGATGCATTCAATAAATAACCGAACCTTTCTACTTGCTAATAACTAGGTCCAACCACCTAACATGCATCATTAAGTCACTAAATTAATTGTTCTAACATAATCTAACCACCTAATTGCATTTAATTAAATCTAATCAACCCTTAGGCATAATTAGCAAACTAAGAGAGCATTAGTAAGTAATACTCACTTGGTTGAAAGCGCAGACTAGATCACCGCGATAGCGACGCGACGGCGGCCGAAACCTGAATTTTCGACGGCGTCAACGGGCACTCGGGCCGGACCCAAAAGCCTTGCAAGCCCACAGCAAATTGCTGGGCTTGGTTGATGGGCTTGGGCTTGATTGATGGGCTTAACTTGCTAGGCTTTAAAGTCTGGGCTTGACTTTGGATGGGCTGACCTTGCGAGCTAGGTAGAACTTGTTAGATCCGTGGGCTTCACTGGAAAATGGAGGCAGCGAACTGGGCTGGGCTCAATTCTAGCCTGACTTAGGCCCAAAACGGGCTAAACTAACGGGCCCCAAAAGGTCTTGGCTTGCGCTGAAAAAATGCTGGACTGCTCGGTGGAATCGTGGGCTGTAGAAAATGCTTTGCTAGGTCGTTGATGGAGCTGCTGGGCTTCGAGACTTCAACTGGCCAAAGACACGCGGATGCCGTTGCTGCTGAAGACCACGCGGGTTGATGACGCATGAACGAAAGCAGCTACTAACAAAGACATCCGTGGAGGTGCAGCTGGCATCGTTGCCGAGAGATGAAGTGGACGGACTAGCTTCACTCGGTGGTCAACAAAGTGGGAAGAAATCCGCTGCTGTTGACGGTGAAGGAGCAAGTCATGGACGCGTGGAGTTGCTTCGTGGAGCCAGACCGAAGAAACTGGGACGTGTTGATTCGGTTTGCTGCGGCTAGAAAAGATTCACGGGCTGAGATGGGCCGCGAGATCTGCTGACTTAGGCTGTCTTCGGTGAGTGGAGACACGGACAAAAGTGAAGATGGGCTGGCCGCTGCTTCAGTAAACGAAGGGGCTTCTATTCTTGATGATTGACCTGGCGTGAGCTGAAAGGACGAAGGAAGATGCGTAGAGATGGCGATGGACGAAGGTGGGGCTTTGGTGGGGTAAGTTACGCGAGGGAAGTGGACAGCAACACGGGACAAAAAGAAGAAGCAGCATTCGTTGCCTTCGTGGGAGCCGAATTCATGTGCGGATCCCAGACAGAAAGAAAAGAGAAAGGAGACAAAAAGGGAGGGGGTCATTAATGTCTTGGCCAGCTGGGGAAAAATATCCAATTGCTGGATAAACATGAATTGGCCAAAATAAGAGAAAGTAAAGCATAGACTCAGCAGGAAAAGAGAGCCGTCGGTGGGGCATATACCGAGTGAGAGGAAGAGAGAGAGAAATGTGCGGCTGGAGTTCGCACACGAGGAAAAAAGGAAAAGAAGACGTGCGTGGAAGGGGAGAGTGCAAGTCCAAAAGAAGTAAAAGAAGAATAACCTAAAAACTAAATTGAGATTATAATTTTAATCAACTATAAAACGACTTTGACAATAGGACATTCCCGGGCCAAATTCTTCCTCCATTTCGAAATTTGAAGTCTAAACGAAGACCAAGATAAAACGGCCTCTTTATCTCATGAATTTCTCTCAAAACAGAATTTTGATTCAATTTTCTTGGCATCCGATTTTCTGAACAAATAAATTCAGTTGAGGTCCGATTTGAATTCAGAAAAAGCCCAAACAACTTCCATTCACCAATTCACTTACACCAAATATCAAAAGTCTCTTCGAATTGACCAATCTGAATTTCTGCTCGTTCTCCAAATCATCCGTCCCAGTTTCCCCGAAAAATCCTAAACTCTCCAGAATTTCCTCAAAAGGTGAATCAACGTTCCTAGAATGACTCATGACACGACAGGACTTTCAATTTCTGAAATCGAATTCAAATTTGCGGTTATTTTCAATCAAACGTGCTTTTAGTGTGACCTTACCTACTAGGTAGCTTCTAGAAATTTTTGGTGCAATTGACCCGTGATCGATTTTCTTTGAACCACAATGAACCCGTCCGACACGTTGGCGACTCTCGATGATCGTGAAAATCTCAAGGTTTCAAATACGGGCACAGGGTACCCAAAACGACAGAAAATCGGTTTAGTGCCAATCGATGAGAATTTTGCAGTCAGGTGGCATCACCCACACTTGATCACACATCTCAGTCGAATCGATCTATCTCCGGTCTCTGATCGATTTTGACAATGCCGTAATGACCCTTGCAGACTAGCACGGTCGAGCAGTCGATTCCTAGTCAAATTCTCAAGTCTATTGCGTTTAAAAATCCTTGAATGGCTTCATCGGATAGGCCAATTATCTCGTGAGTGGCCAACTCAGAGAAAAACACTATAGTCACATTGACGAAATGCCCATTTTATCCAATCGAAATCAGAACCTGAAATTCAGGATGTCACATGATGCCTATATATACGGAGTTAAAGTTATCGATTAGTTGAATAGGTGGTGTCCCACTTTATCTCACCTCTTTTTTGCGGATGATGCCATTTTCTTTTTAGATGGTAAATTACTTGAATGTCAGAATTTGGCTAACATCATCAATCAATATTGCTATGCTACTGGCCAAACAGTCAATCAAAATAAATCCGAAATCTTGTTTAGTAAGGATTGTCCTATTGCCCTCAAGGACAATCTTGCTCGGGAACTTCGAATACCTGTGCTACATAAGGCTGGTAAATATCTTGGTATACCATCTGACTGGGGCAAATCTAAGAGAGAAATGTTTGCTTGGCTATTAGGAAAAGTGAATGCCAACTTAGAAGGGTGGAAAGAAAATTTGATCTCTAAGGGTGGAAAGGAAATTTTACTAAAGGTTGTCGTGCGAGGCAATTCCTCGATACGCCATGTCAATTTTTAAGATACTGTGTCTATTTGTAAATCCATAGAGAAGAAAATTGCTAGATTTTGGTGGCAAAGTGATGGCAAGAAATCGGGTATCCATCGGAGGAATTGGGACACTCTTAAAAATAGGAAGCAAAGTAGGGGTATTGGTTTTCGTGATCTGCTAGATTTCAATAAAGCCATGCTTGGTAAGCAAGCTTGGTGACTACTTCAACATCCAAACTCTTTATGGAGCAACCTTTTTAAAGGTTTGTATTTTCATGCTCGAGACTTTATGCATGCTGACCTAGGTTCAAAACCATCTTGGGATTGGAGGAGTATTTTGCTTAGAAGGGATGCTATTATACCTCATTTACTATGGTCAGTTGGTAATGGCCATTCTATCAACATGTGGGAAGACCGTTGGCTTCCGAGTGGGGTTATTGGAGGTCCTGTCGCTCGTGAAGCTCCCAAAATGGTCACGGACCTATTTAATTCGAGATAACGATGCACTGAACATTTCCCTTCTTACTCAGCACTTTGATGCCCCCTAGTGGACGAGATTCTCTCTATACAGGTGTGCCCTAATTATGCTACTGATTGTGTTATATGGACCAAAACTCAAAATGGTGCCTACACAAGTCAAAAGTGCCTACCATACCATAAGGCAATTTCAGAATAGCATGCATCATACTCAAGCATCATCATCATATAAACCTCCTTCGACTCTATGGAAAACTATTTAGAAAGTTAAATTACCCCCCAAAATTCGCCCTTTCCTTTGGTCAGTTTGTCATAATGCCCAAGCTACCAAAGATAACCTCTATCAGAGGCACATCTCCACCATCCTGACATGCCCTATCTATAATCACAACAAACCAGAAACTACAGAACATCTGTTGCTTTTGTGTCCATGGACACGACGAGTTTGGTCACATCCCCAAATTCGCATTCCCATTGTCCCACGCTCAGTCAAGTGAATGGATGAGTGGCTCACAGAACAGATTGAAAGTAGGGATCGCTTACCTTCTATGGATCTTATTGCTGCATTGTTATGGCAGATCTAGAAAGCTCAAAATGGGTTTATATTTCAACACAAGCGGCCAAATCCCTTGCTGGTCGTTGAGGAGGCCCTAGCTCAGGTGCGGATCTCTTCGCTCTCATCCCAACCACTGCTGTGTATAGCCCGAGCTTCTTCCCAACCAGATCACCTGTGGCGACCTCCGAATCCTGGTGAAATCAAAATCAATATCGATGGGGCATACCAACGGGCAACATCACGGGTGCTATGGCATGTATACTCGAGAGATCATACCGGTACTTTCCTCCATGGCTTTACCTGCGATTACACAGCAAACTCGGCTCTGCATAGTGAGATCCGGGCGGTCCCGCACACTCTTGACTATCTCGCTACGACATGGAAAACATCATGAACAACTCGTGCTTGAATCGACTGTCGACTTTGATAGATGCGAAGCATAACCCATCCTCGACGCCTTGGGAGATGCGCCTTTTACTTGCAAAAGCGGCGGCGAAACTTCCTCTCTTCGATACCCTAAGGATTTGTCACTGTCGGCGTGAAGCAAATTGGATGGCTGATTGGGCTGCTAAGGCCCATTCTCATGGTACACTGTGTGAGTGCTAGTATGAACAAAATAAACCTTGGCAAATATATGCGGAATAATAAACTTCGAGTAAAATAAAGGAGTTAGGGAAGAGAATAAGAACACGAGATTTATAGTGGTTCGGCTTAATCCAAGCCTACGTCCACTCTCCCACGCTAACACCTTCTTGGCTGGATTCCACTATGCAATCAATAAGAGATTACAACTTTGAGTGCAAAACACTTAGTAGTAGATCACACTGTCTCACTAAGTCACTCTTTTGGTATTTCTCTCACGATCACAAACGTTTAAGCTCTCCAAAGACAAGTTGATGATCGAAGGTCGCTCAGACTTTGGAATTATAAATTCTACGCTCCGTCTCTTTTTTGCTCATCGGTCCATGATCTCCTTAAATACTCCTCCACTTCCAAACTAGCCGTTCGACAAAGATCCCGAGAATCGTCTTCCAATATACCCATTGGACAGCTCGTATCTAGAAGATTTGGTAGCCGTTGAGTGACAAAGGTAAAATCCCAAATTGATTCCGATCGCCCATACAAACGAAATCTTGGTTTCCATAAGTAAAGCTTCTTCGTGTAGAAAGTTCTTGTCTTCAATCAAATCAATCTTGATGTGGAATCCAAACCAGATCACTAGCCGTTGTATGATTAGGCTTGAGTTACGATTCATCGAATCTGGATGTAAAGTCTGAGTCTGTAGACTTTACAATCTGAGTCTGTAGACTTTAAATCTTGAGTCTAACAGTCTTGAGACTTTGACACAGAAGTCTGGAAATCTTCAGAATATACTTCGGACATGTGTTATGTTCAGTCTTCTGGCCGTCTTCAGACTTTGACAATATCCTTTACATGTTCTATTATCTGCATGGTCTATTACTTAACCATCAAACATGTTAGTAGCCTTTGATTTATTTTGTCATCTTCAAAACATCATAAGGGATTTCCCTAACACACTGTCACCAAACTGGGCCTCATCACTCCCTCCCCTTCTTTCAGATCTTATGTACGTGGATGCCCAAGCTGCGGGCTGTTGTAATACGTTTCTTTAGTAATATAATATTTCTTATTTCGACAAAAAAAAAAAGTTATCGATGAGTTATTGAAGGCAATGTCGATTACCGACAATTGACGAAATCCTAATACAATTTCGGTATCAACTATGTTATCGACAAGCTGTTGATGGCCAAGAAACTGGTCATGATTATGGACTACCATAACAGCGATTGATATACCATGGCGGTCGGTTGACACCAAAAGTTGGAGAAGTGTTGAATATAGAAGACCAAGCAAAGAGTGAGGGAGATATCGATTGACAGTAAGCCAGTAATATTTGAAGAGTTGCAACCGCTTATAGAGAAGGATATGTGATCATGAGGGCGATTATGAAGCCTAAAACAATGTGATGTAGTCGTAACATGCAATTCAAATGCCATGTCAAATTATTGTGAAGGATTTGCAATTATCAATACTTGTGTCTTTTCGATTCCAGTTTATCGATTTATCAATTTCTTGTACTTGTGTCTTACTTTACTTTAGAATTTGTCATCCTTGTTGCACGAATTACTTCCTGTCCAAATCGCTGCTGAACCTGATCCAATAAAAATTAGAGATTGACCTTTGGTGAAAGATATTTCGGTAGTTGGGTTAATTCTTGGTGAAACACTAACCAATTCCTAGATTTTCAATTTTATATTTCATTTTTTGACCCAAAAAAATTCAAATTTCAGTCATGCCATAGAAAGGATTGATTACTGATATGAAAAGTTTCAGCTTGTCTTTGAAGAGAATGTGGTACAAGACTCCTGGTGAATTCCTCGATCAGCTCGGAAAGATCAAGAGTGTGATGAGGAAGTGAAGAGACTGGTGCAACTAGCATCTAAAAGAAGATTTATTCATTTGTTTGTCCAGGGAGGGGTTGAAAGTGAGTGAGTGGAAGAATACGAGGACAAGATGATGGAGCTTATAGAGGAATTGACAATGAAGACCGACAAGTACTTCGATTAGGATGGGGCTGAGAGGGACGTTTTAGGTCCTAATAAAATTTGAAACCATGCATTTGTGGGTGAAAGCGAAACTGATGGCACCTCCTCCATTGATGATGGTCAGTCATACCCAGGAAATGCTGAATGTTCGTGGCCATGGGAAATAGGAGGCAAATGAGATAAGGAAGGATAAGGCACTATCGTGGTGTTGATGGAGGGAAAACAAGTATATAAAATAGGAAGAAGGACAAAGATGAGATCTATGAAATTTTATAAGATCACTATCAATTGTTTTAAAAATTTAAGTTGTTAGGTAACATCCCATCATGCTTAGTTTGGTCTTTTGTTTTTTAGTACTAAGCGTGGAAAAATTTAATTGGAGAAGCAAATGGAGTCTAGAAATATTTGAACTTGAGACCTCTAGCTCAAATATCGTGTGAGATTTTATAAGATCATTACCAACTATTTTAAAAGCTTAACATATTCTAATATTTTTGAACCTGCCAACCAAAAATGTTGTTGTCTGATCGATAGTGGTGTCCATGAAATTTATGTCAAATTTCAACGTGGCCCAGGTGAAGAGGGATAGAACTGTGGAGACTGACCCTGGAAGTGGGACCACATGCGCTTCAAGATACGAATGGATCTTGCAAAATGGGGCAGTGTCGAATGGCTTCAAGCTCGAGAAATGATAAGGTTCGAGGTCAGGTAGGACAGTGGCTTCTACTTCAGTGAAGCGCACGACATCAAATTCAGGAAGGGGCATGGCTTTAACTTAACAAAGCTGCACAAATTTGAGCTCAGGAAGGGGCAGAAGTTCAACTTCAGAACAAAAACGGAGTCGTTGCGAAAAGCTTTACTAAAACGACAAGCACTATATCAGTAGACCTTACGAACCCTACTTCTACAGCGCATTTATTTTAAACCGTACGCATCTTGCTTACACTCAAGCACCATGCCAACTGTCGGTACATTCTAGAAATTTAAAAGGGTTAAAATAAGTTAAGTTGACCCACATTTTGAAAATGTATCAATGAAATATGAGAGAGACGAATCGGGAGAACTTATACTTTGGACATATTAGAAAATTTCTTGAGTTTGAACCCAAAAGAAAAATAAAAGTTTCCTAATTCCATCTTATTTTGAACAAGTTTCTTAATTGAATGATTTCCTAGTTAAAGAAGATTTGCCATATTCGATGCAATTATTGCCTATATATAAGAAGTGGAGGCTCCACCTGCATCAACGACGCTCCAGGCCGGAACCCCTTGTTGCCAAGTTCCTACTAACGGCCGTGACGACTGCTGCTCTCTATCACAGCAGCAACTCGAGTCCCTACCGGTGAACTTTCGACAGCGTTTTTTGGTGCTTCCCGTGAGCATGAACGCACATACGTGACGGCAACTCCCAGGCGAAGCCTGGCTACCCTCCTCAACGCCGTTCCAGCAACTGAGCTTTCGCTGTTGCCTCTTGACTACAGGGACGTGCCGGATCTTGCGCAATTGAGATTGGTCCTACGAATTGCTTTTCTCTGAAGGTTTTCCGACCAGTCTTCATTCATGCCTTTGCTTCCCGGCAAACTCAGTCTTTTTCCGGTGCAGCCTCGGTTTTCTTTGGTCGTTGATCAGGTATTTCGCTGTCGCTGCAAGCTGCCGCCACCGGTGCAGATTTTTTGGCATCTTTTTGGCCTCCCAACACATACCAGCGAACGTTGATTGTCGCTCCAAGTCCGGCTGAGTCCCACGGGTTGTCTTGGCTGCTGCTGCACCTCCTTGCTGTGTGATAGCCGTCCCCGATGAGCACAAGTCTTTAATAGTGCTTGCTCGTCCGTCGCTGGCCATCGTGAAATCTCGCCGCAGGTCTCAACTTGGGAATGAACACTCCAAATTAGGTAATGATTCTAACCCGATTTCGGTTGCTATAATTCGTTGCCTAATTAGTGATGTTTGAAAAATATCATATCCAACTTGATTTGATTGATTTTAGGCCTTACCCAATTAGGGGATTTTCATATATAAAAAAAAATCATAATAATCATTAAGTTGAGCCGAAAGATGTCGGAATCATTTTTTTATCAGTATGACTTTTTTGGATCGTGGTGAATATTTTAATGTGGATGTGGGTTTATTGTTTATATGTTTTTGACTTAGGGAAAATTCTAAATAAGAGTTTAAAGTGTTATCGTTTTTTTTTCAAATTAGGACATGAAATAAATATTATTTCAAATAAAACCTTAAATGTCATCGGTTTCTTAGATAAGAACTTGAAGTGGACCTTATTCAAATAAGAACATAAAGTACCATGTCCGTCTCAAAGAAAGACCTAACTTCATTAACTGATTGAGGATATTTTCATCACTTATTTTTTTACTTTCTTTCCTTTTTTTTTCCTTTTTTTTTTTTTCTTTAAAAAAACTCAAAAAAGAAAAAAAGTTAAAAAAATTTAAAAAAAAATAATAATGATAAAAAAAAAAAAAAAAAAAAGGTGCGAAGGTTGGGGCTAGCCCTCTTGCCTGTGGCTGCTACCCCATCGCTTGCGGGTTGATGACCATGGCCGACGGGGTTGCTAGCAACCCTCGCCAAAATCGGGAGAGGGTGACCCTTTCTAGATCTAGGCGAGGGCCGCTACCCTCCCTTAGGAAATACTAGGTAATTAGAAAATTATGTAATTGAAAACAGGATTTAATAAAAATTACTTCCAAGCTGAATTAGGCAATCACGTTTTTTTTTTTTTTAAGTCATTTGATAACTAAACTTTAAAAGAAAATCACAAAAATGACATACATATATCATATTGGATTAATTGCATAAATTCCATTCATGTCATTGCCATATCATTTCCCTGTCATCATCTTCCCATTTCCCATTTACCCACAACGGAGGAGCCGCCCCCACCAGGTACTAGTTTCAGTGGGAGACTCCACCGAGAATGTATGAGTCAATGACAAGAAAGCCTTCGTGAACTCAATCAAAAGAGCAATTCAAGAGACAAGCTGGAGTCCGAGCTCAGAGGTCTGGGACAGGGAGGTCAAGGGTGGACTCAATATCCTAGTGCCGTTCAAAGGAGTGTCGCCCATGTCATCACCTCTACCACGCCATCGATGCCATCATGTTTAAGGTCATGTAAATCAAATTGCATATTATGTTATAATAGTCATATTAATTTTAATGGTCATTAAATTTAGGTCATATAGATTGCATATTACATGTCATTTTAAAATAGCATTACGTAGCCATAATTTAGAATTAAAATTGCATCCCATGCATTGCATATAGTTTATTTCACTAAAAAGAAAATTCCAAAAATAATTTATTATCTTTGCATTAAATACCATATTCAGGTTAGAGATGCATTTGTTAATTTACACATTGGAGATCGTTGGAAATTGACGAGGTTATGCTTTGTTTGCTTGAGGTATATAAGTCCTTGTCCTAATCTAACAATTTATTTATTACTTTGGTTTATTGAGTGTCAAATTATTTATTGCACACCAGCATTATAACTCTTGCATAATGATGGTTTAGGCTTAATACCAACCAAGACAGCTTGCAAATATTTTTGAAATAAAGAGAAGAGGTATGAAAGGGCATTAAATTAATCTAGTGTAATCAAATCTCGTATTCATGAATCTCTGGTTCACGAAAGTTAAGTGCTTTGCCACACTTTACTTAGGTGTCTAATTGATCTATCAATAGTTGATTAATTGCGACTCATGAATAAATTGATTTGTATGTTGAATTGATTAAATTGAGTACCAAGTTAGCATTAGTAAGGTTTGGGAGAGTTCGCATTGAGTTTTTAGGTTTAGTAATCCATTAACTTCCGTTTAGTGGTTCACTGTGGGAAGGTCATGACATGTGTAAAAAGGGGTGCGGGCTCCTAAGAGCAAAATGTGCTGTAGAAAATGTTATTACTTTGATCTAAATAACAAAGGAAATTAAAGTGCTTGAAATGTGAAGCGCAAAGATTGACATTGAAGGAAATCGAAAGGAAAGTGTTGGAATGAAAGGAATATTAAGGGAAATTAGATGGATGAACACTGAAATGAAAATGAAAGTGCAAATATAGGAATCAAAATCACTAAGAAATAAACTTTATTGAAATTGAAACATCTTCAAAATTACAGATACATTTATCCTCCAATGGATGAATTGGAATGAAAGTTACACTGTTACTCTCAAAGCACGTAAAAGGATAACAAACTTTCAAGGGCACACACTACCAAAAACTCTAAATTATGCCCAATGTGATACAAGTATTCTTAATATTGTTTTTTTTTTTTGTAAAATATTCTTAATATTGTTTGTATTACCCAAAACCCTAAACTTGTCTATTGAAACATAATTATCCCTAACATCTTTTTTGTGTCATTAAAAAGCTCAAACTTATGAATGTGTTTATATACCGTCTGTTACAATTCCATCTGGGTATTTTTGTCACACTAGTATGAATTCGGGGTCTTTTATGATGCAAAAATAAGTTTGGGGTATTTGTATTAAAATGGGCAAGTTTAAGGATTTTAGTGACAAAAAATAATTTGGGATTTTGTTTTACAATGAGCATATTTTGGAGTTTTTCATGGTATTAATTTAATTTTTTCAAACTATAAACTGCAATGAAAAGACATTTGTTCAAGTAGAAAATGATTAGGACGAAAATTTAGCAAATGTTTGGCACTACTAGACCGTTCCCTCTTTCTGTGTTCTTTCTATTTATATTCCTAGGATTTATTTCGATGGTTATTGGAATTCGTGCATGATCAGTTAACGGACAAAACTTTCTTCAAATTAATTTTCTAGACTTTCACTGGTTTGGTCTATTGAAAATGATCAGATAATGAAAACTATTCATGGTGAAAGAAAACATAATATTTAAAGGTTGGAAAATGAATTTCTTATCTTGAAAAGGAGACAACATTTTTTTAGAAAATGATTTCTTTCAAAGTAATTTTCTTTTAATATGAAGATTTTTTCACACAAATACATCCTCAACATGACTTGACTCCTTATACCGTCTCCTCAAAATCTGCGCCATAAATGTTCAGCACCAATAGGGGCTAAAGGATAATTGAGAGCACCAACGAGAGAAGTATGATATGAACTATCATTTTCATCTTTCATCTTATTATTACCTATTTTTTTGGTCGAAATTTTACCATTACTCTGCCTCACTGCATTTCATGTCGTATTTCCACCCGACGTAAATGTTTCATCATCTCCATGCCGAGCATCACGCGATCGATAAAGCTGCTTTGATCATGAAGTAATCGGACCAACAGAAGACCAAGTTAGTCTTGGTCGTCTTCACCTTTTGGCTGGTGAGCGGTGACACATTCACTTGGGTAGTTGATATTGAAAACCTCAGCTCACTTCTTAGCTAAAGCCACGAACAACCACCTTTTTCTTTATATAGAGAGACATCTGAAAGTAATAAGCTTCCTAGCTATGGCAAATTCAGAGGCTGGAACGAGGAGTGATGTTGCACGCGGATTAGGAGGTGGGTACCAAACGTACCTGAAAATCAGGAGATGGAGCCTCAAAGTTAAAATTGGTAAAGCGGAAGGATGAATGAAGAAGCGAATGAAGTCTCTGTGTCAAATCCTAGAGCACTGCCAGACAATTATGCAACGGACCTACACTTGCGAATTCGCAACGACATTAGTACATAAGACATACAGCTAAAACCATTGTAGGGCCGACCAAAGCTTAATCAAACTCCCACAAAGAGTCTCCACGCGCTCCTCCTCCTCTTCCTTCGGTTGCACTGCCTTTGAGTACTTCGTTTGAGATTCTGATTCTTTCCGTATTCGACGGGTACTATTTTAAGTTTAAGGCGCAAAATGGCGAAGGATTAGATAAATCACTATGCTCCAGATTTCGCATCGTGGAGCGAGAGACGAGGTTCAGTGCACAGTAGCTGTTTGTGAATATTCCTAGGTGAACATTGGAGATGAATACCTGTAGGATGGTAAGCCTAAACACTGCAAACTATAGAACATGGAAAGTCAAGATGCGTGATTTGCTTTATTGCAAGGAAATGCATGGTCCCATAGAGAGTGACGAGTTAAGCCTAATTACACTCGTCAACAATGGGAGTTGCTAAATAGGCAATGTGTAGGTTTCATTAGGTAATGGTAAGGGGACAATTTTTTTATCACCATCTAGAGAATGAAACTTCGCAAGAACACTATGGAAGAAAGTTGAAGTGTTGTATGAGAGGAATTGGCAAATAACAAGCTTTATTGCAGCAAGAAGCTGGTCATTTGAAATATGAAGAGGACACTCCAACGGCGGATCACTTGAATGAGTTGCAAAGCTTGATAAATGATGAGCTACAAGCATTGTTCTTCTGTAGCTTGCTCCCAGATAGTTATGGGTATTGGTGAAAACTCTCATCCCATCAGCATCACAAAGTGAAGTTGGACGCCGCGAAGTCTAGTTTGCTTGAGTATGAGACGTGGAAGAAACGTGTCTTGATTTCTCTGGAACACAACTTGCTGTCTCAGAGCATAAAGCGTGGAGTACATCTCGAGACTCCTACAACCGGGATAGATTCAAAGGAAGATCCAAGACATTCAAGGGCATGTATTGTTATAATTGTGGTAATCCTGGTCACATTAGACAACCGCGGAAATTTCCCATGAAGACTTTTTTGTTTGTCTACTTGCAATGATGATTGTTGTGTGGTTGCAAACTAGGAGTTGGACTGGGTCACGATAGATCGCGGGGCCTCATGTCATGCACCCCATGTGCTGTGGGGACGTCTTGGAAATCTGGTCCAAAGGGGGGATTAAGAAGCTTGTCAAGGAATCGCTCATTCTAGCAAGGAGGGGGAAGTGCTGTGCTCTTTTCTGCTTATGTGCTCCGGCGTGTGAGACTCAACCATATGAGCGAGAAAGCTACTTAAATCTTGCAAAGAAGGAAAATTACTGTATTTAGTTGAAAGTCATGAACAATAGGATCTCCAACTTTGCAAGAAAATAAGAAAACTTGCTATTATTTG
Source organism: Eucalyptus brandiana (assembly GCA_014182725.1). NCBI lineage: Eukaryota > Viridiplantae > Streptophyta > Magnoliopsida > Myrtales > Myrtaceae > Eucalyptus > Eucalyptus brandiana. The sequence goes on from CM024670.1 coordinate 38,925,970, forward strand.
AGGAAAATTACAAATAGAAAAGGAAAAGTACAATGAATGGGGCAGACAAATCACAATAGCTATAAAATTATCATCATTGGAAGAACGTTACAATGTACAATGGAAAATTAGGATCAATGATAAATAGGAGAAAGAAACTTGCAACTCCTTAGGAAAATTACATGAAAATAATGATAACGATCGCTAACCAATCACATTGTATATAGAAGTTGCTTTGAAAAAAGAAATCTGCAGCAACTTTAATGACCGTAAATATATCATTGTTCGTAAGTAATGTGCCATCAGGTTTTATATAATTTTGTTGATAATCAAGTAAATGAACTTCAGTTTTATGTTTGAGGGGTAATTTTGTACTCCATGATCTTAGCCGTCCATATGAATACTGTTAAATTGCCAACTCGTCGCAAAGAAAAGCGACATCGGTGCCTATATGCTAATAAATGGAGAACTTGAAATGAAAAAAAGAAAAAGAAAAAAAGGAACGTTGTTTCATGGATCAGCACATGCAATAGCTTTTATGGAACGAAACAAAAACGTCATTTGGATTTTGCTCGCTTGCCATTGCTTCTGCTAGGCTATGCTTATGAATATCAAAAATTTATAAAAAAAAAAAAGTCCCAAGGGCATATATATGAAAATTGTCTAATGGGTGCAGAATTACACGTGTTCTTTCATGTGCCTTTCCTCGGGACGGTTTGGAAAATATTTTTACCAGAGATTTTCATTTTTTTGGAGGATATTTTTGCCGAAGTTTTCCCTCTGGAAAAAGCTTGTGCCATTTTTTGGAAGTAGTCTAGGTAAAGAGAGAGTTCAATCGTGATGTCGTTTTTGCTTTCTTCTTCGGGCTCCCAAAGGGACTACTACATCTTGATTACCCTCTAATTCCTTCGATCGAAAACAAACCGTGTCCGCGGGATTCACCTTATTCTCCTCCCTGCAGCGACTGAACTATAGTGACGAACATGGAGGTCCACTTGATTTTCCAAAGCATTCAGGGTTGAAGTTGTACGCCACTCGCTCGCAACGTCAAAAATAACGCTTTCAATCTTCTGCCACTACATCCATTTGCCTTTAGGTACTTGAATCACCGCCCTTGTTACCGGCCATTGGTTTGTTGATATGTTCCACACCAACCGTCTGTCCAAATTCCTTTGGGGGGCGGGCTTTCGTCCAATATGCTTAGAGGGTCCTGCAAGAGAACAACTAAGGCGGGCGATGATATCTCCATGGAAACTAGCAACTTTTGTTTTTGTTTTTTGTCGAAAAAGAAGGTCATTCATTCATTCACCAAGTAAAATCAGAACAAAACATAGAAAAGTTTCTGGACAAAGTATATTCCAAAGAGGCCCCTATGGGTTAGCGATCGAGTAGGGAAGACTTAAAGAATTTTCTGCCGATAAGCTTTGGCAACCCAGTTTGAATTAGCGGACTTCAGCTTGGCCAGCGGCATCTTGCGATCATCCACAACAGGATATAGGGCCCACGGGCTTTCTACTTTTCTGGCTTAGGAGCTCCTCTACAAATCTACTGTCGGTCTCTATCTCTACAAAAAGCTGATCCGCTTTCTCCTTCTTCAAGTACAGAAGAGCTCGGAAAACGGCTACGGTTTCGTTGGTCAACGCCGTATCGAGTTGAAACATCCGGGAAGATGGACAGAGATGACGGATGCGATGCGATTGGCAATCTACCCGAGTCGGTTCTCCTCCATATTCTGTCCTTCCTGCCCACGAGAGACGCCGTCAGGACAGTGATGTGTAAGAGTTTTCCTGATGTGAACTAAATTAATTGATATTGTAATTTTCTGTTTTTACGGTTACCGTAAAACAGGGTTGGTCTAAGGTGAGATAGAAGGTTTCTTATTTAATCTAATATGGGCTGGTTAGTATGAGCCGAGTTGAGCCTGGCCCGTAATGAGAGGGACTGGCTGGAAACTCTATAAATAGTGCTCAAGTCTCTCCTCTAACCCTAATTCTCACATGTATCCTCACCTAAGGGGCGTTTACCTAACGCTACACGTGAGGGCCGCCTCATTGAGCCGGTGATATGGAGGGCATAGAGAGGAAGAAGGACTTGCACGTGGAACATTGTGTTTCCGCTTCCGCTTCAAGAACAATGGATCCCAAAACAGTGCGTTAATCTTTCTACTCAATTATGCATGTTCTTGTTCTAGTTATGGAGATCTTGGGGTTACGCAATTTGCGTCCAACATGTGGTATCAGAGCAACCATAATCCTAGAACTTGAACGCATAAAGTTTTTGCCCTAATTTGTACGGATTAGCCATAATTAGTACAGATCTTGCCATAATTTGTGATTTTTTAGACTTTTTGTTCAATTAAAATAAAATTAAATCACAAATTCGGACTGGGCTCGACGAGACGAGCAAGACGGTCGGTGGCACGTCGCCGAAGGAGGCCACACGTGCCCCCACGCGCGGCCACGCGCCGCCTGGGCATCGAACCCGCGCCGCGCGTGAGCTCCACGCGCCGCGCACTCAGGTGGCGCATGAGGGCGCGTGGAGCGTCGGATCGGCGCGTGGATGACGGCGTTGGACTCGTATGGTGATTTTCTATTTCGTGGTATATTTATTTTACATGTTTGATAATTTTATGGATGTGAAAATACATACGGAACCCTAAATACGTGTATTTTTAGCGTATTTTTGCGTATTTTTCTTATATTTTTTGTGAAATTGGAAATATAAGTGTTGGGTTATAGGTATGTTATCACATAAACATCATAATGGTGTGATTCATCAATAAAAATCAAACTTTATTATGAACTGAAGCTGGTTTAATGAGATACAATCATTATGGATAGTAATTGAGCTATGTATTGAACTGATGAGAAACGGTAAAGGTTATGAAACTTTTGTTGCTCAAGCATACTCCTTGACATGCTGATAATCTTTGAATGATGGACGTCTTAAGAACTCGTGACCAAATTGATTGTACTGATTGACATATCCGCTGTATGTGGGTAATGCATGTCGATTAAGTTACTACATATTGTACATGAACTCATCTGGTCACTTGTTAATGTCTATCAAGTTGAATAAATTTATGGTTAATGAGTATGACAATATTTATGCAGAGCAATAGTATCTACTGTTATAGTTTAGATATTTAATTATGTGGTTTGACTCAATTTATAGGCCATTGGTTGAAGTAATGATATCTGTTACCTAAATTGATTAATAAATCAGTTGTTGGCCTTGGAGTCATGTTTTGCCGTATGAAACTCATGAGCAATAGTTGATTAGTTGTTAAGCTTGTCGATATGGTGTACCCTGTATTATTATTGATGTTAATTTGTAAGAGATATTTTAGATCAGCATTCTTTTATGTTGTTCTGGTAATATGTAATTGGGGTGCATAAGAGATGTTGTATTCTCTGTTATGGGAAGTTTCTTGTATTACTGTGATCAATGATCTCATTGGAATCTGTATTTCAGGTTCGCTGTATATATATTTATATATATGTATGATTAATTTTTTATTAATGGATAAAGTAATGTAATTAGCATGATATGTGATTTTAGTGATAACCTACCCCTATCACTAAAGTTAAAATCACATGTATATGGTGTATGTGAGGAATAAAGTTTATATCCCTGGTATAAGAGAATTTCAAGGATTCAATTGAGTAGTGACCGCCAAAGTGGCACGTTTGATTGGGTTTGAGAAATTTCGGTCTCGTATGATGATTGGGATGTCTAATGCGTAGTCATACTCCCAAAGGAGGTGATTGTGTATTAGTTCATGGAGGGATATATGATAGCGTGGTGGAGGAGTGACCGATCCTAATGGTTCATATGCCCAAAGGTGATGAATTCACGAAGATTAGAATATATTCTCATAACTCTTATCATGTGGGGAGTGTACAATTGCATGTCATGTATTCTGCCCAAAGGTGATTATGTGATTTTGCATGTAACTCTCTGGATGTGTACTTGTACGTCAAGTTACACAATGCTCACATGATACTAATTATATATATTGCTTGGTTTTTAGTCATATTTTCTGTAATTAATAACTTCATTATTATTGAGGTTTTTACTGTTTCAAATTTTAAGTTATGGACATATAATTTGTTGCTTGAGAAAAGAGCAATTGAATTTTGCTTACTGTCCATAAAGCATTCCATCTTGGAACACTTGAAAAGAGGTTTGCCTGCGGACTGCACTGCTATAAGATGATGGAAGCCTTTAGTTGCTTGAAATTATATCTTGTCTGATACTGAAATTAGGACACATCTGTAAAGATGGTGTTTAAGTCCTAATAACATATACATCTTATACATGATTAAAAGGTTGTCAGGTTTAACAATGGCCGTGAGTATTTTGGTAAGTATGATGATGCGAAATAGCTTAAAGGGTCATTTGTCAAATACTTGGTAGATTCTGGGGTGGTAACTTAATTACTATGTCTAAAAATCCTGACAAAAGATTCACTCGAAATTATTTTGTATCTTACCTAAATTATTCAAAAGGATACTGATTTTAAGACTCTAAAGAAGATACAAGAATTATGGAATCACATACTTTAAAGTTTCTAAAAATTGACGTAATTGTAGAGGATAGCTGCTCTCAGACTATTAAAGATAATAGTATGATGGAAGATCACTGTGTCTTTGTCTTTACCTATACAGAAAATTATGAAATCTCCTGTACTATAGACTAAACTTGTTGAGGTTCAAGGTACTATTATTGATATAGTTTATAATGAAATTTCTTAAACCTCTCAAGTGCAGAATGAAGTGGTGGTAACTTTATTAAAGAGATTTGTTAGGGAAAGACGATCAGTTATTCCATTAGACTATATAATCTATTTGTGAGAGCATGACTATAATATTCACTACATGGTTGATTTAGCGACATAAATAAATGTTGTTTCTTATCCTCAATCAAGTATGTGATTAGATGCCATAAAAGGCGATATACAATCTATGAAACATGTTTGGAAACTTACTGACTTGTCTAAAGATCACAAGTTTATTAGTTGCAAATTGGCGTACAAAACTAAAAGAATTTCAAAGAAATATTGTGGAATTTAAAGCTAAATTGGTAACTAAAATTTTAATTCTGAAAGAGGGGTTGATTGTTTATGGTAAAGAAATAATTATTTTTTAAATATTCTTTCAGAGTGAACGTGGCATTAATAATTTATTTTGATATAAAGTTACGCCAAATAGATACAAAATCTATATTGTGCAACTGGATGATTTTGCAGCAGATTTAAATAAACTTGTGTGTAGACTGAAAAGTCTTATTTATAGTCTTAAGCAAGTTTCCAGACAATATTATTAAAGTTTCATAGTGTTGTTATTTTGTTCAATTGGGAACAAAGGAATTCAATATACTACAAGGTCAAGGTGGGAGGAAATTTATTTTTCTCATACTTTATGTACATAATATTTTGCTTACAAGTTGTGACCTTGAGACATTTTATATCCTTTGTACTGAGGTTTATAAGGATTGTTTTTACCATATTATATTAGATTTTCTCGAAGGACATTTGCTGATTGTATATTGGAAATATTCAATATACATTATTGCAAGTCAGGAATTGCTCCTGTTGTTAAGGGTGATGGACTAAATCTATCACATCGTCCTTATTTAGATATTGAGAAAATCTAATTAAATGGAGTACCTTGTGTCAGTGCACTTAAAAATATAATGTATGCTCGAATTTGCACTAAACTAAATGTTATCTTTGTGACGGGACTTCTAGGCAGATATCAGTCAAATCTAGGACATGATCATTGGGTTGCTATCAAGAATGTTTTAAGGTACTTAAAGAAGATAAGAGATTATATGCTAATTTATAGACATGTTCAATTCTTGCAGTTAGTAGGGTATTTAGATGTAAATTTTGCTGGCTGTTGGGATGATATAATATCAATAACAATATACAGATTTATGTTAGTAGAAAGTGCAGTAAATAAAGTTCTATGACATCTTCTACTATATAAGCAATATTAGTAACATTCTTTTAGGCTGTTACTTAGGCTTTTAGGCTCCAGAACCTCATGAAGGAGTTGATCGTATTAACTTTATGGATAGATCCATACAGTTGTACTGAGATAACAAATTTGTAGTATTATTTATTTACTACAGAGGTCTCAAGGGGTCTAAATATATGATGGTCAAATATTTTTTACCATAAAGAAACGGTACAGAAAGGTGACTTATAATATAACATATTTTCACATATGATGTGGTTGTAGATCCACTAACTAAAGGCCTACGCCCATGTGTATTTGAGTGACATGTCATTAGAATGGGCCTAGGAGTATCTTCGGATACTGTTGTTTAGTGGGAGCTATTTTGGCTTTACTCGATAAAGGTTTCATCTCGTGTTCGTTACACTTTGTAACGGTTTGATATGTATCAACTTTTGCATTCAATAAAATATTTTGAATGTGTTGTTATTATGTTGAATACATATTGATAAAGTCTCAAGGGATTGTATAAACCTTAAGTGAAGGCTAGGGGCATCCGGGCATCTGGTTATTAGCCTTGTGCATATGTCTTGTGATACATAAAGAAAGGTTAAAACCATAAGGACAAGACATATGTGGGTTCATTGGAACCATAAAGCATTCTCTAGTGGCACAAGTTTTTGTGACACCTAAAGTAAGAGAATGGTGATCGACAAATGGGATCTCTCTATGAGAGATGTTATCCATTTGCTACACTACCATATTGAATCCATATCAATAAAGTTGAGAACATTCGTGATCATGGAAGGCTCTGTGTGTATACATGCAGTTACCGCCATGATTCAGTGTTTAAGACTTTATGGGATAGGATTGACTATTAAGAATTATCTCTGGACCAAATGTGCGCACATACGGTACGATTTCAATTAATATAGTTTAAGTGGGAGAATGTAAGAGTTTTCCTGATGTGGACTAAATTAATTGATATTGTAATTTACTGTTTTTACGGTTACCGTAAAACATGATTGGTCTAAGGTGAGATAGAAGGTTTCTTAATTAGTCTAATATGGGTTGACTAGTGTAGGCCGAGTTGAGCCTGGCCCGTAATGAGAGGGACTGGCTGGAAACTCTATAAATAGTGTTCAAGTCTCTCCTCTAACCCTAATTCTCACCTGTATCCTCACCTAAGGGACGTTTACCTAACGCTACACGTGAGGGGGGCCGCCTCATTGATACGGAGGGCAATAGAGGAGAAGGACTTGTGCGTGGAACATTGTGTTTCCGCTTCCGCTTCAAGAACAATGGATCCCAAAACAGGTGCATTAATCTTTCTACTCAATTATGCATGTTTTTGTTCTAGTTATGGAGATCTTGGGGTTACGCAATTTGCGTCCAACATGATGGTCCCAAGGTTCCGTTACCTCTGGACCTCTACCCACCACTTATCTTCCGATCACTGTCCTTAGCACGACTGCCAAAAGTTGTAGACTGCTTTCGAAGTCGACGACAGATTCGTGAATTTTACCAACCACATGCTGACTCTGCATGAGAGCCCCACAATCGATTCGTTTCGTCTTAATTTAAACTGTGCATCTGAGGTGGACCCCCTATGTTCTGAAAATGAGGACTATGTAACTCTAGAGAGGAGAAGAACGTGGAACAAACTGGATACATGGATACGTTTTGTAGTGAGAAGAAAGGTTAAGTTCCTCGATTTGGACTTCTTGCAATGTGCTAGGGAGGAGCTCCCACGTATTCTTTAATTCCTACTCAATCTTTACGCGCTGCCAAACATTGTTCTTAGGTGTAGCAGCCTAGTAGAGCTGAACTTGGCTTCCTGTGTGGTCAGACTGGTGGCGGGACGGGTCCAACGAAGGTCGCTTAGAAAATTGTTTATGAAGAAAATTGACTTAACCAACAACAAAATGACCGACATATTATCTGGTAGCCCGTTACTGAAAGAATTGTCTCTCGAAGATTGTTATGGCCTCCACGAGCCCAAATTCTGTTATGGCCCATCTATTGAAGAGTTAAATTTGGAGAGGTGTGGAGGTCTTGAAAAGCTTGATCTTACACGATCAGATATCAAACATTTAATTATTGATCACTACAAGGATCCGGAGCTAATTTTTCTTAATCTGAATATTCTGGATATTGCTGGGTGTCTAGATTATCTGATTATGTCAAGGTGACTGATATGTTATCACTGGTTGATACATCCCTCTGCTTTGGTGATTATAAAATATTTTTGCCTGGAGAATATTGTGAGTTCGAATGCTTTGGAAAAGCTCGGCTCTAGTACTTATTTTATGCCATGCGATTAGTGCATACTGGTATGGTTTCTCTGCTGTTGCTCTGACCTATTTTGTCTTGCTATGAGGTACTTTTGAATGATTTGGGTGCTGATCCTTTAGGTAAGGAGTATTACTATTTGTTTGATAGGATATTCTCACATTTCAACTGTCCTAAATTTGTAGAATAGAAGTTGGATAAACTGATTTTGGATGGGTCTTACTTGAAATGGACAGGGGCTGTGCCGTTCCTCTGCTTTGGCTTCTTTGTTCTGTTGCTTTTTTTATGCTTCAGTTCATCGGGTAATGTCCTAGATGAAGAGTAAAAGAAAATATCATTTACTCAGGCTGGGTTCTTTTGTTTATGCCCACCTAAACTTTTATAAGGTGGCCTTCCTTGCATCTGCTGGCCTATGAACTTTGAGCAATTGTAAACTATTATTATCCACAACCCACTCATGTAACCGAAAACTACAGTTTATTAGGTGCCTGTCTTCCTTGTGTCACTGTTTCTTTTCAATTTTAATGTGACATTTATCACTATTTTACATGTGCATGTCCATGCTCTTGTGATTTGTCTTTCTAATATTCTACATAATCTGATGAATTTCCCGACAATCCTCTGAATTCAATGGTATCATACCAATTCATTTCAGTCAGTCTATACATACACGTGCTCTTGAGCATCCACAATGTATGTCCAGTACTAATTTCATCTAATGTCGGCCCAATTAATTCTTTTTAAATTAGGTATTAACTATGTGGGAGTTGACAAATCAGCCATGCCCATCTTTCGCCTGGAAACATGTGACACTACAAATGCATCTGAGAGAGTAGTAGGTCCCTGGCATTTGTAGCTTGCTGAGGAGCTCTCATTTTCTTGAGACACTCACTATCTTTTTTATCCTGGAAGAGATGATGATAAAGCAAAGGTACAAATGCTTGAACAGTAAAATTTTATTGGAATTTTCAAATTTGGAAGTGACGGAGATTAAAAAGTTGCTTTGAATTTCTAGCTTACCGAAACAGGGTGGAAGCTTGCATTTGAGTTCAATGGCTATAGTTATTTTGGAGTTCGATGGACGGCACATTTCCCCGCCTCGAGCACTAGCTTAAGCATGTTTAGATACATGGTTATGTACTGTAGCCTGTTGTGATTGAGCTCATTGAATTTCTATTCAAGAGTGCACAGGTCCAGGAGAAAATGGAGATTTCTACCGAGAAGACTCTGCAGCAAGTAGGCAGTAAGTACATGTTCTCTAGTGATATTGGTCGTCCATCAAAGGATTATTGTACATCGGATGCGCTACTAGAGTTTTCAAAGAAGTTGTTAGTTTGCTAAGGGCCTCAACACGTGCAGTATTACACGTGGGTTAGATACTCGTATTGGAATTGTGTTCACCCAATCCTTTTGGACACTTCTTGATGTTTCTATGTCAGGCATGTCTCACATCTGGTAGACTTTACAAAAGTAGTCGGCCTTTATGATGATTTCGCACTTTTGCCTCAGGTCTACGAATTTGCCACATCCACGACTCGGTACAAGCAGCTTCATGAATAGTTTGATGGTGGATGTGCCCTTTTTTTCAAAGAATGTTTCTCATAACAGCTTTTCTTTTCCTATTCCCAGCGCTTGCAAATAGTTTAACTAAAATTTTTGCAGTATAGATATACTTGAACAATCTATTGACAGCAGCTTCATGAGTAGCCTTCGCTCTTGCGGCTGCTGTCTCTCTCTTGGTTTTTCATTTTAGTGGGTGCCATTTTTTTGTTCTTTCACTTTTCAGTTTTACCTACCATTTCCCTATCTTGAAAGGAAGTCGATGCAGTTCAACATTCTTGAGTGCTGCCCCGAATAATTAGTATATCGACATCAATATCAGTACAATCCTAATCTACAGTGTACCACCAAATATTGAGTTGTGCAGTCCTCCAAGCACGTATCTTTTCTTAATGTCTACCCAAAAATTGCTATCATATGTGCTCCTCTCGCAAATTAACAAGATCATTTTGTCCCTTATCTGACGCGCGAGAGTTCTTTTTTTCTTTATAAATAACACGAGTATCCAACTTTGTGTCCTAAGGTAGTTTGGTATAATCGATCCCTTATACCCTTATACTATGAATTGCGTGAAATTAGTCCAACTTTGTATCTACTTCATTCCCTCCTGACACAGGTTTCCAAGGAGACATTTCATAGGAACATGTTCATAGAGCATCGATCGGTATATGCACTTCTTTTGCCACAATTTCACAGTAATAAGTAGTGTTCTAATACAAAATGAGCACTCTCACATTGTTTTCTGGAAACCTAATGGGAGCAATGCTAGATTTGACCAAAGTGCAATCAAATGGAATTTGATTTCTAAACCACATAGGGTTTCAACTTGATCGTGGCCATCTCGATCTGGTTCAACATTTGAATAGAACTTTTGCTACTCAATCTATTACATCGTAGTCCAAGTTGCTTCTTCACACTCCTCCACATACTTTCCTTGAATTGATAATCGCAATATCATGGGAGCTCACATATCAGTCATGTCCATCTTTCGGGCTTCAACTGCTTTTGAGCAAAGCGACACATCTCTCGTATTTCTAGCTCATTTGAGAATTCTTATTGTCTTGAGACCATCACTATTTATGCTCATCACGGATCTCATCGCATATTTATGTATGAATTTCCATTCAATATATCGCGAGTGATGGAGATGAAAGAGTAGGTTGCATTCAAATTTCAGCTCACTAAAATAGGCTGGATGCAAGCACATGACATCAACGGTAAAAACTAGTGCCTCAAACAATAGCTTAGGCATGTATAGATACAAAGACATGTCATTGAGCTCATCTAGTTTCTACTTGAGAATGCACTATTCTTGGAGAAGATAAAAGAAAATGGTAATTTTAGTTTCTAAAATAGTTGAGAAAAATGAAATACAATTAAATTGTAAAAGCTACAGAATCTTTTCAATTAAGTTAAATTAAAGTTAAAAACAATTTCTGCTCTTTTTGCCCATGAGTTAATTGAACCATCCATGTTACAGGCTACTTTTCACCGTTCTTGCTCCTCTTTGATTTCCCCAAACCAAAGACAATTCACATTTGAATCATGTGAGCACTCCACCGTGGGCCGGACTGGAACCGAAAACGTTTGCCATGTGGAAGACGAATCATCCATGCTCCCGGCACACGACGTCACTTGGCTTTTTTCTTGTTGCATTCTAGGTGTTTTCGTACAATGTCCCGACTGGGTTCCAACTTCCAATCCCGTTTCTGATATAATTTTGTTTAGACCCGGATTTTTCTATCAGATCCATTTCTTGTTTACTACAGTGGTTTTGATCACATTTTAGCGGTGTACAATGTATACTCTTTTATATGTATCTCCTGAAATCCTTTTTTCTGTTATGTCTGTATAATTCGCGGAGTGCGTCCTGGAGTAGATCACCTATGGAGGGCAATAATGTTGTCGTAGAAAGCAGCAACACAAAAAGTCGGAATAAAAAATGCGTATCCCAAATACTTTATCTTTGTCTAAAAGACTTTGTCTATGATAACAAATTATGTTTATTGACCAAACAAAACACTGAAATTAAAAATGAGAGTGTAAGCACGGGAATCAAAATCGCCAAAAAAATAAAATTATATTTATCCAAAATTGAAATATCCTTAAAATTACGAGCACACCGATGCTCTAGAATAAAAGCTACATTGGTATTCGCAATGCACATCAAGAATAACAAACTTTAAAATTAAAACTACAATGAAAAGACATTGGCTCAAAAAGAAAATGCTTCGAAATGAAAATTTAGCAGAGGTTTGGCACGACTTGATGTCTCCTCTTTCTTTGCGTTCTTTCTATTTATCCTCCTGAGATTTCTTTCCATGGCCCATGAAATTCATGCAGGATCCCCACTCTAGTCGCTCCACATTTCCTCAATCCCACAACGTTAGAAACTCCTAAAGCAATTGCGCGTCCTGCAATAACTTCCCATCCTTACTCTATGTTGACGCCTAAAATTAGGTTTTATTTTGTTTCTTTATTTGATTTTCGGATAATAAAAGAAAAAAGAAACGAAAAAGGAAAAGAAAAAGCGAGAAAAGCGAAAAAAGAGAAAACGGAAAGAAGGAAGTGGCCTCCGCATGGGCCTTCGGCCCATTCGCCTCAAGCCCGGCCCCCTCCGCGTCATCTTCTTCCTCGCGTCACTGAGGAGCACGCGCGGGCGAGCGCGACACCGGAGAAGCTGGAGCAGAGAGGGTTGCGTGCGAAGCAGAAGAGCAGAGGCGTCGACGGGACACGACCGGAGGAGGTGATGATGGCGGATGGGACGGCGGTCCAACCAGCGGCTCGAAGCCTCGCCGACCGGCCACTCCCGCGCCTATAAATAGGCCTTCACCGTCGACGAAGGGGGAGGAGACCGAAAGCAGAGGCACACGCAGAGAGATTCGAGAGAGGGAGGTCGAGGTGGCCGGCTCGAGGTCCCCCGAGAGACTTCGGGAGTTCGAGCATAGGGTCGGCCGTGGCGTGGTGAGTTCGGAGGGGTCCCCGAGAGACCTCGGGGAGTTCGCCGGACGATCCCGAGTGAGAGAGAGAGGGAAATCCGACGAGGGTCCGGCCAGATCTGACTGTCCAGGAGCCTGCGTTGCCGTCGCCGTTCGCCGCGTACGTTCATCGTCCCCGTTTGAGGTAAAAAGGTCGCCGCCGTCACCTTCACCGTTCACCATATCCGCCGTAGTCCGTCGTCTCCACCGTTGCCGTCGTCGTCGTGGCCGCCGCAAAGCCTCGGTTTCTCCTCCCTCGGCGCCGTGGATTCGCGAACCCTAGGGTTCGCGATTTCCCGGTCACCGAGTCGGATCCGGATCTCGGAACCGGGTAGGGTTTCGCGAATCTCGGCGGCGGCTGCGAGTCGGGTCGGGAGCGGGTCGGATCCGGGTAGGGTTTCGCCGGGAGCGGGTCGGCGAGTCGGGTAGGGTTCCGGAAGGAACCGGGTAGTCGGCCGGGCGGGCGTCCCCAAACGCCCGGCCACGGCGTCGTTTTCATTTTAAAAAAAAAAAAAAAAAAAAAAAAAAAAGTCGGGCCCGCGTAGCGGCCCGTCTCATTCAGGCTGGCCCGGGTCGGACCCAACCCACGGATCCGACCGGGTCGGTTTTTTTTTTTTTTTTTTCCTTTTTAAGCTTTTTATTTTAAATAATATTTTAATAAATAATTAATAAATATTTTATTTTCAAAAAATATTAAGAAATGTTTTAATTTCCAGAAAAAATCGAAAAAAAAATAAATAAAAAAATAATTTATTTTCCAAAAATATTAAAAAATATTTTATTTTCAAAAAAATCCAAAAAAAGTCAAAATTTCATGAAAAAGCCAAAAAGACTTGTATTTTTCCAAAATACCAAAAAAGGTCCAAAAAATCCCTTTTATGTCCAAAAAATAGAAAGTGACTCAAAAAAAAATATTTTCCTCCCAAAAATGCATGGAAAATCCTCGAGCATCCAAAAAAACCTCGGGGTTTAAACAAGATTAGGTACCGAAAGGGCATTAGTGATTAACTAGTGTAATCAATTCCTCGATCCTAATTTCTCTGTTTGCGCAGGAGTGAGTATTTCTCCAGATACTTCACTTGGGTTTCTAATCAACCCACCCCAAATCGATTAGTGGCGACTCCATTTTAAAAACTGATTTACAGGTTAAAAAACTTGAACCATTAAGTCGTGAATTGGTGGACTTGGGAGAGTCCGGGCTTACACCAATTTCAGCCGAGCCATTAGCCTCCTTAGGCGCTCGTACCCGACTCGGGCGCCAAAAAAGAGGTCGCGACGACTTGGCGACTCATTTGGGAACTTGGGACTTAGGCCATTTTTGTCTTGTTTAAATTCTTTCTTGACTTGTTTTTATTTTTTTCTTTATGCGGAGGTCGATAGTTTAGAAATTTATTTTAATTTTGTTTAAAATAGATTATCTTGTGATTGTAATCTATGTGCATGCTTTACTTGTTTTAACACTACACATGACACACACAACCGGCCGCCGGACTCCGGCCGCCATAGGATTTCTAGGATGGTGTTAAGAAAGATACGACCTCGAACGCGAGACTGCGATGTAGAGGTTGCCTTTCTTTTCCCCGAATTTCTTAGCCGAGGTTAAGGGGGTGTGCTGCTAACGCGAGACTGCGACGGGCGGGTACCCTTTTTAATTTCATCAAGCCTTCTGAGTTAGAAATCGAGCCGCACGTCCCATCTGTATGTCTTTGTGCTTGTCTTTCTTACTTAAAAGCAAAGTAATTTATTTACTTTTACTTAATCTTTTCGGCTCATGGCAAAATAGGGTCGGTCGTGTAGTTTTTTTTTTATACGATGGGAAGAATCGATATCAAGTTCATTCCTACCCCAAAGAAAGAACTCCTCGGTGGTGGAATCGGTTAGACCGGCTTGGCCAAGAGCGTGTTAAAATGAGGATTGGTCATCTCCTCCCATTGCTCCAAATCAATATTCACTGGGGATGATGCAAGCCCTACCACATTTCGGTGCCCGGAAACATCCACCTTCGTGTTTGGCAAGTTTGAACCGACTCCCACTTTGGAGGAATATAGTCTCGCCATAGGAATGCCCCCGGAGTGGGGCTTGCTAAGCCATCGATTGGCATCGACCCCATAGTCACTCTATCACGTTTTTTAAAAAATCATTCGGTAAGAGAAATTGTTAGAACCAACAACAATGCTTTCCCACTGTCATCCTTAACCGAATGCTTTGAAAAACAGTCGATGTCGCAAAAAACCAAAATCTTCCTTTTGGCGTTCTTTGGATTTATTGTCTTCCCTATAGAAAGAATGCCATAAATCCTTCAATCGTGAGGGTGATAAATCAAATCATTTTTGGAGCGAGGATATGTAAACATGGTTTTAGCCGAAACATTTTTATCCCTTAATCGTTTCAAGGATAAAAAAGAAAAGGTCATGAGAGCTGCCCCAGAAATTTTACAAATGTGGTTCTTTTCTCATACCAAAAGATTTGGGCACCTCATGCAAATATTTGAAATTAATGAGTCCAAGCACCCACTGCAAAAATTCCAAAGCTTGGAGAAATATTCTCCCGATGAAGAATATTCTCGATGGATTGACTTATTAAAAAACCCGGTCCCAGAGACATTCATATGGCGAACTAAGTGGTTCCTTGCAGGCGAGGCACGTTTGGCGCTTGATTATTATGATCCCATCCCACTGCTGGGCCTCTCCGGAGCTACCTCATACTATCCATATAGGGTGGCTCGCCGCACAGATCCTTCAAGAAGTCCCGCCACCACTCAAGTCAGGATTGTTTAGAATTTCTTTCGACCCCACCGGTTATGACTACTCAGAGGAAATCAACATAATTCAGAATGCTTGGGATAGGTGCCACCCAGAGAGGATTATTATACCCAGAAGATTGAAGGAACAGGGGAAAAAGCCCATCATGCATCCGCCTTTTACATCCTCAATCATGGGATTCCCGAGGAGTTGCGGCCGGTAATCCCTAATGTGAGTAATAAGCTTACCAAGCAAGAAAGGATCAACTCTCTTGAAGAAAGTTTGGAGACCAGCAAGAAACACATATCAAAGCTATCTCAAAAAAGCAAGCATCTGCGCAAGCGCAAGACTTCCCATCGCATATAAAAATAGGCGTTGTGTTTTTTTTAACATCTAAGTCGTTCTAGCTTGTGTCAAAAATCCGTTGGGCATTGTATGGACCTCTTGTTAATAAATAAGAACTCGACCCTTGCCGTGAGCCAGTGTTTCATGTGTTCCCTTTGTTTATATTTTCTCTATTTCTGTGCTAGCGAGGTAATCACAACATAGCCATATTCACCAAATCCAAAAGCTAGGATGGCTGAAGAAAATGTACCAAGCCGTGTCGAGATTATGGAAGGGGAAATGAAGCAGTTTTCAATGTGCTTCAACAACTCTCAAAGCAAATAGATTCCATTCAGGGCAAATTGGATCCTACCCCAGCCTCAATCGAAGTAGTATTACCGCAATCATCCACCCGAGGAGAACAAGGAAGAGAAGCCGATGATAACATGCCCGAATTGGAGGACGACGCGCACCAAATCATAGTTGAGAAAGTAAAACCCAGCATTTCATCTAAGACCGAGCATGATAAACGTCGTCGGAGAAGCTTGAAGAAAGGCTAAAGCAAGCTGCAGGGCCTACGGGATCCTACTCCAACAGACCTCTCCATCTACTCCAAAGTCAAAATGCCCGAAAAGTTTAAGATGCCGGAATTTGAGAAATACGATGGCACGACACGCCCAAGGGCTCATTTGCAAATGTACTTGGTTCGAATGACCCAAGATGCGTTAATAATGTGCCTTTAATGATCCAAATTGTTCAGTCAAGTCTGGTAGGTCCCGCTTTGAGGTGGTACATCAAGAAAAACATAAACCTCATCGAAACATGGAGTGAAGCAAGCGAGGCATTCCTCAAGCGTACAAATTCATAATGGACATTACCCCTTCTCGTGAAGATCTCGATCGCACGGAAAAGAAAAAGCGAGAATCTTTCAAAGAATATGCTATTAGGTGGAGGAATCTCGCGCCCGGATCGGTCCCGAACCGACTGACTTTGAATTAAGAAAAATGTTCATCAAAACCCTCCCCTATGAATACCGCAACCGGATGGTGACTACGATCGCTGAATCATTCAATCAACTCATTCCAGTGGGAGAGCAGATAGAGATAGGGTTAAGAGATGGTGGTTCACCGAGCCTACACCCGTCGGCGAAGGTTCGGTATAAAAAGGATAAAGAGCCCCGATTGATGTCAATGCCACCTACACTACAAATACCGGTCACCTCCCGACCGTTCGGTCGAGCACGGCCAACAGCGGACCAATGGCCGTCGGCCTCGCCGCGCTAAAGAACCGAAGACAATTCACTCCGCTTCCGGATCTCCTTCCCGTGTTTTGGCAATCCTCCGGAACAAGAATCTCCTCTCGACCGAGCCGAGACGACCTAACGTTGAAAGCTTCGCCAACTACGACCCATCCAAAAAATGCGATTATCACATGGGAGAAGTAGGCCATTCAACTGATGATTGTTTCATCCTTAAACATCGGATCCAAAACCTGCTGGATACTAAAGCCTTCTCATTCCAGACGACGAAACCAAATGTCCAAAGCAATCCACTCCCTGATCATGCTGACAAGGTAAATGCGATATTCGGTTCCGGCCGATCAAATCGAAATGTCAATACCCATATTGTTGACATTTATCGAGGGTTAGTGGAAACCGGGTATTATTCGGATGACGAAATACCACCTTTTGCAACAATGGAAGCGAGGGTATCAAGAATGATAGAAGCCGGAGTAATCGTGCACGTTGGTCACACCAACATAGTTTCCACTATATCACAAGTCCTCATCAAGCTGGGATGAGGAATGTGCCGCGCTAAATGCGAAATGAAGAAGAAAGATTCCACCCCACCGAGAGGACATAATCGAAGCATCGATAGTGGAAGCAGCTATAATCATTGAAATCCCCCAGCCTTACAAATATGAGCGTAACAACGCAGTACCATGGTCTTATGACCTTGATGTGGGTTTAGTCACGAGATCTGGGCGAACCTACGCAAATACGCGAGCTCGCTAAGCCCGTCACCGACGAGGAAGCCAAGGAGTTTTTGGCCGTAGTTAAGGCAAGCGAATATAATGTGGTTGAGCAATTACGAAAATCACCAGCACAGATCTCTCTGCTGGAATTGCTTCAGACATCTGTCAAGCACCAAAAATCCCTTATGAAGGTATTAAGTGAGGTGCATGTCCCTGAAACGATTGAACATGACAAACTCGAGGAATTTGTTAGCACCATCCTACTGAAGGATCAAATGGCATTCTCTGATGAAGAAATCCCTGAGGAGGGTAGAGGACACACCAAAGGCCTCTACATATCGAAGTCAAATGCAACGCATCTCACGTTGCTCGAGTGCTTATTGACAATGGATCTGCTCTTAACATATGTCCACTAGCGACACTCTGTCGCCTTCAAATAGATAGATCACGGATCCAAGTACCCAAGACTTCCGTTCGAGCATTTGATGGAACAAAGAAGGAAACAAAGGGAGAGATTGAGCTCGACGTTCAAATTGGCCCAACCGTATTCAAAATTTTGTTCCAAGTAATGGATATCTCCACTTTGCATTCAATTTCCTCTTAGGGCGCCCATGGATCCATGTCGCAGAGCAAGCGGTACCTTCAAGCCTCCACCAAAGTGTGAAGTTCGTGGTCGGAGGAAAGCTAATCACAATCCGAGGAGAAGAAGACCACCGTATCTACCACGAAACAGCCATTCCTTATGTTGAGCCTGGTGATAAGAATGAAGCTAGCTATCAATCGTTTGAGCTCGTGTCCACTGTACACGAAACTCGAGGGACCTTGCCCCTCGTCCCCGAAGTGTCAAATGCTGCGATCATGGTAGGAAAAATCATGGTTGGACACGGTTTCATTCCGGACAAGGGCTTGGTAAGGAAGGCCGGGGCATCCGTCAACCTATTGAAGCCCCGAAGAGACCCTACACTTTGTCGGTTTAGGATACCTCCCGGATAGAAAAGCAAAGAAGAAAGTCGGCCTTTTATACCCCGTCTCGAGGAAACTTTCCCTGTCCGGCCCGGATGATGCGTGAAGAGGAGGGAGCAATCAACACTCCAAAGTGGTTCAACCCCGGGAGCTCAAAATTGCCCGTAATCCAAGAGGGCACAACTTGGCCCTCAAAGAAAGAAGGGCCGGATGACATGACCGCCATGTTTGGAGACATTTCTATATGTGCTATTGAGGAGGAGCGGCTAGAAGGAGCGGACGATAACTTCTCGTTCATCCATCTTCAACGCCAAGTTGACGAACTGCGTGAAACAAGACACCACTTGACGGAAAACTTCGCTCAAGCTACCCGCGCATTCCGCTCTCGTCACAATGAAGATTTGGTAATGAATGAAGAAAACCCTACTGATGCAATCTGGCAAGGGATTCGGCTATCCCAGTCCTCAAAAAGCATGAGGCAATATTCGCCTCTTCTTAAATCGATGACCATCGTTTTTCCCATTCTCCTAGAGCAAGGACTAATCACCAAGGAGCTGAGTCATCCTACTCCCGAGTACTTCCTTAATTATGATCCATCCAAGCAATGTGATTATCATTCGGGGGAATTAGGACACTCGTTAGATGGTCTGTACCATCTTGAAAGACAAGGTTCGGGATCTTTTAGATCTTTGAGTGTTCACGTTCCGCTCTCCGTGGCCGTGTTTTGGCAAAGATCACCTTCTCGTGGTACCCAAAGACTCGCACCATGTTCCCGAGCATGCAAAGGAAGCACGTAGAGGAGAGATGATCATGGACACTTTGGGCCAACCAAGTGGTAAATTTGATTACTATGTCAATTATTCAATCCCCCAAAGTTTCTATGATCATCATCACCACATCGTCCCTGATGGATAGGAAGGCATGGATGATCTGGAATCTGCAAAGCCGCGAGCACAGGGAGACGTTGTTGGCAACTGGTATGAAGACTTCTTCGTGGGCGCTATCAGTGAAGGACCGCCAGGGGAAATGGGCGCAGACCCGCTCGAGAATGACCTAGCAGTAGGCAAGGGTATGGGGGTGGTCCAAACCAACAACGTGGGTAGCCATGATAGCAATTCTGATAGCTCAGATGATGACTTTGATAATTCCGAGGAAATTCAACGGGACTGGGAGCGTCATGAAGAAACAAGGCCCTCTACCACCGAAGACACCGTCACTGTCAATTTAAGCAGCACAGAGGGTCCAAGAGAGATAAAGATTGGCGCCAACCTTCTTGAAGAAGAAGCCGGCACTGATTGCTCTTTTAAAAGGGTATCAAGACGTATTCGCGTGGTCATACGCGGATATGCCGAGCCTCGATCCAATGATCGTGGAGCATAGTTTGCCAACCAACCCCGACGTAGCCCCCAAGAAACAACGGCTAAGAAGAACCAAGCCGGAATTGTCAAAAAGATTGAAGAAGAGGTGATGAAGCTCCTCGAAGTAGGTTTCCTCGAAGTCTCGCGATACCCCAACCGGGTAGCAAACATTGTGCCAGTGAAGAAGAAGGATGGTCGAATACGTGTTTGTGTCGACTATCGTGACTTGAACAAAGCAAGCCCGAAAGATGATTTCCCATTACCCCACATAGACGTTCTAGTAGACAAGATCTTTGCAGGTTCAAACTGTTCTCTTTTATGGATGGATTCTCGGGATACAACCAAATAAAGATGAAGGAGGAAGACAAGGAAAAAACGGCGTTCATTACTCCATGGGGAACTTTCCATTATAAGGTCATGCCTTTTGGCCTGAAAAATGCTGGAGCAACTTACCAACGAGCCATGGTCACCCTTTTCCATGACATGATGCACAAAGAAATTGAAGTATATGTCGATGACATGATCGCTAAAACCAAACATGGAGAAAACCATGTGAAAACCCTGGAGAAGCTATTTGAGCGACTTCGCCGCTTTAAGTTGCGCCCGAATCCAAATAAATGTGTGTTTGGGGCAACTTCGGCAAATTACTTGGATTCATTGTGAGCTGTAAAGGAATAGAAGTAGATCCATCAAAAACCAAGGCGATATTTGAGATGCCTCCTCCCTCAACCGTAAAAGAAGTCCTGAGCCTCCCGGGAGATTAAATTACATTGCCCGATTCATTTCCCAAATTTTACAAACTGCAAAGCCCTTCTTTAAGCTTCTCGGAAAGACGCACAAATTAAATGGGATGATGATTGCCGATTGGCATTTGAAGACCTAAAGCAATACTTGATGAAACCCCGATTCTAGTACCTCCAAATCCGGGCACCCTTTAATTCTCTACCTTACCATCAACAAGTGAATCCTTAGGTGCAATGCTAGCACAAAAGGAGCCCCATGACCGAAGGAGCGAGCCATCTACTATTTGAGCAAAAAGTTCACCACGTCAGAGCAAAACTACTCCAAATCAGAAAAAACATGCACCGCATTAGTATGGGTGTTGCATAGACTCCGACAGTATACCTTGCATTACCAAACCTTCCTCGTAACCGAAAGTGATCCAATTAAGTATTTGCTCGGTCGCCCAAAGATTGGTAGGAAAATTGGCCAAATGGCAAATCCCGATCTCGAAATTCGACATTCAAGTGATGTCACAAAAATCGCTTAAAGGGCGGGTGATTGCCGATATGTTAGCGGATTGTCCTAAAGAAGTATGCAAGGATAATCCCCTGGACGATCGAATTTCCGCGGTAGAAGAAGACGCGTGGAATATGTTCTTCGACGGAGCTGTAAATTTGTCGCTCCGGCAAGACTTTGGGGGCGATCTTGATATCCCCAAATGGACAAAGCATTATCCCGTGGCTGCAAAATTAATGTTTCCATGTACCAACAATATAGCCGAGTATGAAGCATGCATCCTCGGCCTGCAAGCGGCTATTGAAATGGGAGTGACAAAGCTGAAGGTGTTCGGTGATTCTACCTTAATAATCCTCCAGACATTGGGCGAATGGAAGACAAAAGACGCCAAACTTGTGCCTTATCATGGTTACTTAGAAAAGTCAAGGGGGAAAATTCCGAGACATCTCGTTTGAATACCTACCTAGAATTCATAATCGGTTCATTTGATGCACTAGCAACGCTATCATCTATGTTGCAAGCAACGAAAGGGTTAGAAGTTGAGCCTTTAAAAATCGAAGTCCTAGCAAGACAGGCCTACTGCATGGCCACAACTGAAGAGCCCGACGGGAGACCCTGGTATTACGACATCATGAAATACGTCCAGAAGCAGGAGTTCCCTGAACAAAGCACTCCCTCTGATCGAAAATTCCTAATGAAAATGGCTTCAAAGTTTTTCGTCAGCGGTGAAAATCTATACAAAAGATCATATGATTCATCCCCGCTAAGATGTGTGGACGCGGCAGAAGCCACACGAATAATGCAAGAAATACATGAGGGAGTATGTGGCCCTCACATGAATGGACGTATGTTGGCCAAGAAGATAATGAGACTGGGTTATTACTGGCTCCCCTTAGAGAATGATTGTGCTCGGCATGTACGAAGTTGTCACCATTGTCAAATTCACGGAGATAAGATAAATGTCCCTCCAACCGAACTACATCGCTTATCCGAGCCATGGCCGTTTTCAATGTGGGGCATCGATGTAATCGGCCCAATTAACCCAAAGGCGTCAAACGGGCATCGGTTCATCTTGGTTGCAATTGATTACTTTTCAAAGTGGATCGAGGCCACATCATATGCAAGTGTAACTGCACGGAATGTTACGAAGTTTATTAAACGTGACATAATCGCTCGATATGGCGTGCCAGATTCCATTGTCACCGACAACGGGACAAATCTGAACAACAAGCTGATTGATCAATTATTTTCTAAGTTCAAGATTCAAAGATTCGAACTCATCCCCTTATCGCCCGCAAATGAATGGGGCCGTAGAGGCCGCCAACAAGAACATCAAGAGGATCCTAGCCAAGACAGCTGAAAATTACCGCGACCGGCACGAGAGGCTACCCTTCGCACTAACAAAGATATCGAACTTCGATTCGAACTTCTACCGGGCAACCCCTTTTTCCCCGGTTTACGGTATGGAGGCGGTTTTTACCCGTGGAAGTAGAAATCCCTTCCTTACGAATTTTATCCCAGCCGGATTATCTAAGGAGGAATGGACACAACAAAGGCTCGAGCAAACTGAACATGATTGATGAAAAGCGACCGAAAGCCCTCTCTCGTCACGGTCGGTGTTATCGGCGAAGGTAGCTCGATCATTTAATCAAAAGGTGCGACCCGTGCACTTCGAGGTAGATGAGCTAGTCTTGAGAAAGACGCCGCGCAATCTTTCCGAGCCTCGGAGGCAAGTTCGCCCCAAATTACAAGGGTCCTTATGTAATAAAGAAGATACTCCCCGGAGGAGCCTTGATCCTAACTGAGATGGATGGGCGAGAGTTTTCTAAGCCAGTTAATTCCGATGCTGTAAAAAAGTACTACCCTTGAATGATGTTCATCATCTGGCATTGCCAAACACCTCTATCATATTGAAAATGCCTATGCACCTTTTATATATGAGTGATGTATTTACACCATCATAAAAATCGTGTATTTGGAGAAAATGAATAGTAATCGCCAAAGATTTAAGGAAGTGTCGAAAATCAAGTAGCAAACTCGATGGCATAACTTGAGCAAATCGACATTACCCATGCGACGCATAAGAGCAATCCATGTCAATTTCACCTAGCTTGGTGTAAAAGATGCGTCATTCGGGAACCACTGGTTAGAAGGAACCTTCCGTCCCGAGTCAACAATCTTAGAATTTGGAAGCCTCACTTCTTGTTCTAAGCGCATACCCTTGCAAGAAGCAATTGCTATTGGAAAGGTGGAAGTTTTGGTTGTCTATCTCAAGTTCCATAGAAGCCTGAGATACATGACTTTGCCCAATGCTGCTAATCAAAGACAGAAGGGGAAGTTCCATAAAAGAAAGGCGTTGAAAGTGAGTCAACAGCTAGCAATCATGCCTACGTGGTCACAAGTAAGAAAGGCCGGTCGAAGGAAGCGTGTAACTGGAAGGAGACTGTCATCAACATTCAAGTATCCCTAGAAGCCAGCTCATATAAACTCTGGGGAAATGCGCTTGGTGTCATTTCTAACACTCACTCTTTGAACTCATATTTACAGGAAGCATTGGAATTCAAGGGCTAGGCTTAATGGTTAAATGGGGCAAACCAAGTAATCCAAACCCAAGACAAGGGCAGAAATGCCCGATCAAATTCTCGGCCTCTAGCTGATTATTCACGCGTCATCAATAGGAGCATCCCTCGACACCCCTTTGTAAATAACTCTTGATATTCAAAATTTCAACACGTTTGTGAATGCCATTTCACCAAGCAAGCACCCTTAAAGCTGTTCGTAAGTTCTTCTTGAGTAAAAAACCATTCATTTATTTTAAGAGTACAAACTCCATCACATCATACACTCGCATGCATTTTTTAGGTGAATTCGCATGATGATTTCGTCTGTCTAAATCATTGATTCCATTGAGAATTATTAGAATAGACAGCTGATTGAAGAATACAAGAATAATTGAGCATGTTGGATAAGGCGCGTCAGAATGATGACAAGCAAGCCATATCCTACACACAATCCCCCATCTATACATTTGTGAGATGAGTGCAGAAAATTCCATGACTACAGGGTAAAGAGTTCTCTCGCGGATAGTACGATGATCAAAGCAGTGAGAGGCACCCCATCGCTCACTTCGAGCCCCATACACTGACAAATTTCTACCATACTCCCGACAAAGAACCACCCCCACACAAGGGCAAGTCGAAAGCAAATCAGCATCACAAGGTGAGAAAGGGGATAGAAATTTTCTTGCTTGCACTTGCATCAATCTTCGAGTGTCTTTATCGCATATGAACACTCGCGTTAATTTAAGTGCCCTAGAGTCGTGAAGAGCAATTCTTTATTTACGCACTTGTATCCATTGTACAACTCAATTGAGTCTGTAAATTCACCCTCACATGGAGGCAAAGCAGAAGCCATGGTCGTTTGAGTAGCATAATCGGGAGTGCCAAGAAAAGAGGAAGACTCCATAGTCTAATAAAGGCATTTGCTTGAACTTGTCAAGATCGGTTCCTCAAGCAACAAGAACAAAAAGTCTGGGGCATAAAAAAGCAAAGATACTGGTAAAAGCAAGGTCAATGCCCATGAATGAAAAATTGAGATGAGAAATAGGGGCATGAAAAAGCAAAGGTGCCTGGTAAAAGCAAGGCCGATGCCCCAAACAAAAATACAGCCATTTCTATTCCCAAGAGAAGTTGCTGATACAACCGTCATCTGACCGTGAAGAAAAACTAGTGACAAATGCCAAGACAATCACCAACCCTCACCCTCTTACATGTGAGCCAAGACTACGTTACATTCCCATTGTAAAAGTCTCTTCAGACTAGGGGCACTTCAATTAACGTAGGATTTCATGTGTTAATAAGCATTGTTCGAAGAAGTACGAGCAAGATTACTCTATCTCTTTTCGCACTTCTTGACTTGCAAACCCGGAGATGATCGTGCGGCACTTCATAAGCCTTGACCTTGACGGTCCCATTTGATGAGTCATTGACCAAATCTTCGTCACGCTTCAATAAAGACCTCTCACATTGGTAAAGTCGCATCATGCGAGAATACTCGGACCCCCGTTGACATGATGACAAAGTGAGATAGTGTGGTCCTTATAAATCCCGCATCAATGGTCGGGATAACCTTCTCCATGAGAGTGAGTGAAAAGCCCTTTCGGGACGAAAGTCCCTCATCCGGCATGCTCAAAACATCTATATTCCGAATAAATGTTGTCTTTCAAAATCTTCCCCAAAGTGGAATTCGAATGATGCAAAAACCGACAAAATTATCATGCATGAATCTCATTTAAAGTCATGAATTTACAGCATATACAATCATGTGTGCATATTGTTCAAATAGCGACACATACTCTCGAGGTCAGAGATATTGCCAGGTAAGCACATCCTAATCCCCATTTGTCTTAAAGTACCTACCACTGTTCAGGTACTCTTTTCTTAACACTCGACCTGTTCGAGTTGTCCCTAGAGTATTGATGCTTGTGACTGACCAAGTATCCGTTTATCGTTGAATACCTACTGCTGCCTAGGTATCCCTATTGTCTTTGAGTACTGGCCACTGCTCGGATAGTCCATTTTTCTGACACTCGACCTATTCGAGTTGTCCCTAGAGTATTGGTACTTGTGCCTGACCAAGTATCTCTTGGAATACCTACTGCTGTCTAGGTATCCCCATACCGTCAAGTACTCACCGTTGGCCAGGTACTTCCCTTTCATAACACTCACTCGTCCGAGTTGTCCCCAAATAATATAGCAACTATTCAAGCATTCCATTGCTTCGCTTGACACCACCGTCCGGTGTTCTACCCGTTTTAAATGCCCGCGGCAATCCGTAAGCCTCAAACCACATTCAAGTTTATAATACCGAGGTGAGAGACCTTCACAAATATGCGGGGCACGCCCTCGATATCCCCAATTACCGGAGGTGAGAGACCTTCACAAATATGCGGGGCACGCCCTCGATATCCCCAATTACCAGAAGGTGAGAGACCTTCACGAATATGCGAGGCATGCCCTCGATATTCCCATCTACCAGAAGGTGAGAGACCTTCACGAATATCTCAGGAGGTGAGAGACCTTCACGAATATGCGGGGCATGCCCTCAATATTACCAGGAGGTGAGAGACCTTCGCGAATATGCGGGGCACGCCCTCGATATTCCCGTTTACCGAGGTGAGAGACCTTCACAAATATGCGGGGCACGCCCTCGATATTTCGAACTACCAGAGGTATCCCCTAAGAATTCATAATTGTGATCATCCAAGTACCCCTTCGACGCCCGCAAAGGCCCAAATATCCTTCAGGTTAGTACTTGTGAATATCCATGTACTCTTTGATATGCCCGTGAATGTCCGGTATCTTCCGAAATGATGCCCCGAGAAAGGTCGGCGCGTCCTCCCGAGAAAGATCGGGTTCCAACCAGTGCCTTTGACAAAGGTCAGACACCCCCACAAAACAGATGCTCTGAGAAAGGTCGGCGCATCTCCCGAGAAAAGTCGGGTACCAACTGGTGTCCTCAATACAAATCAGGCACCCACAAATGAGATGCCCTGAGAAAGGTCGGTGCATCTCCCGTCAAGGCGACCGAAGATAGGTTCGGGTCCTAGACGAATCATTGATTGTTTTAACAGCGATCAAGAATGGTTCGGGTCCCGGGAGAAGCGATTTCTGTCACGGCGACCGAAGGATGGTTCGGGTCCGAGACAAACCACCGATTGCTCTAACAAAGCGACCGAAGAATGGTTCGGGTCCTAGACAAATCATTAATTGTTTTAACAGCGACCGAAGAATGGTTCGGGTCCCGGGAGAAGCGATTTCTGTCACGGCAACCGAAGAATGGTTCGGTCCGAGACAAACCACCGACTACTCCAACAGGCGACCAAGAATGGTTCGGGTCCTAGAGGAGCGCCTCTCTGTCAAGGCGACCGAAGAAAGGTTCGGGTCCTAGACAAATCATTGATTGTTTTAACAGGCGACCAAGAATGGTTCGGGTCCCGAAGAAGCAATTTCTGTCTCGGCGACCGAAGAATGGTTCGGGTCCGAGACAAACCACCGATTGATCTAACAGCGACCGAAGAATGGTTCGGGTCCCGGAGGAGTAATCCCCGCCAAGGCGACCGAAGAAAGGTTCGGGTCCGAGACAAACCACTGATTGCTCCAACAGACGACCGAAGAATGGTTCGGGTCCCGAGGAGCAATTTCCCGTCGAGGCGACCGAAGAAAGGTTCGGGTCCTAGACAAATCATTGATTGTTTAACAGCGACCGAAGAATGGTTCGAGCCCCGGAAAAGCAATCTCCTCATATCACCGGTAAGATGACGCCTTAATACTTGCCAAGCTCGGGGTTCACACCCTATCTCACTCACTCCCTAAGTAACTACGGGTATCTTCTTATCTCGTCTTAGTATATGTAAAGTTATATTACTATTTCTCCGCATAGGATAATAAGTCTCAAATAAAATATGATCCGCTACGCATATATGGCCAATTTTTAGGCATCATTTTGTCTTTGAATGCAACCTCTCGCAAGCTCACCTTCAAAGAGGGGCAAATGTTGACGCCTAAAATTAGGTTTTATTTTGTTTTTTTATTTGATTTTCGGATAATAAAAGAAAAAAAGAAACGAAAAGGAAAAGAAAAAGCGAGAAAAGCGAAAAAAAGAGAAAACGGAAAGAAGGAAGTGGCCTCCGCATGGGCCTTCGGCCCATTCGCCTCAAGCCCGGCCCCCTCCGCGTCATCTTCTTCCTCGCGTCACCGAGGAGCACGCGCGGGCGCGCGACACCGGAGAAGCCGGAGCGAGAGGGTTGCGTGCGGCGAAGAGCGAGAGGCGTCGACGGGACACGACCGGAGGAGGTGATGATGGCGGATGGGACGGCGGTCCAACCGGGGCTCGAAGCCTCGCCGACCGGCCACTCCCGCGCCTATAAATAGGCCTTCACCGTCGACGAAGGGGGAGGAGACCGAAAGCAGAGGCACACGCAGAGAGATTCGAGAGAGAGGGAGGTCGGCTGAAGCTCGAGGTCCCCTGAGAGACTTCAGGGAGTTCGAGCATAGGGTCGGCCGTGGCGTGGTGAGTTCGGAGGGGTCCCCGAGAGACTTCGGGAGTTCGCCGGACGATCCCGAGTGAGAGAGAGGGAAATCCGACGAGGGTCCGGCCGGATCCGACCGTCCCGGAGCTGCGTTGCCGTCGCCGTTCGCCGCGTACGTTCATCGTCCCCGTTTGAGGTAAAAGGTCGCCGCCGTCACCTTCACCGTTCACCATATCCGCCGTAGTCCGTCGTCTCCACCGTTGCCGTCGTCGTCGTGGCCGCCGCAAAGCCTCGGTTTCTCCTCCCCTCGGCGCCGTGGATTCGCGAACCCTAGGGTTCGCGATTTCCCGGTCACCGAGTCGGATCCGGATCTCGGAACCGGGTAGGGTTTCGCGAATCTCGGCGGCGGCGCGAGTCGGGTCGGGAGCGGGTCGGATCCGGGTAGGGTTTCGCCGGGAGCGGGTCGGCGAGTCGGGTAGGGTTCCGGAAGGAACCGGGTAGTCGGGCGGGCCGGCGTCCCCAAACGCCCGCCACGGCGTCGTTTTCATTTAAAAAAAAAAAAAAAAAAAAAAAGTCGGGCCCGCGTAGCGGCCCTGCTGCCTGCGTTGGGCCGGCCCGGCCGGACCCAACCCACGGATCCGACCCGGGTCGGTTTTTTTTTTTTTTTCCCTTTTTTAAGCTTTTTATTTTAAATAATATTTTAATAAATAATTAATAAATATTTTATTTTCAAAAATATTAAGAAATGTTTTAATTTCCAGAAAAAATCGAAAAAAAAAATAAATAAAAAAATAATTTATTTTCCAAAAATATTAAAAAATATTTTATTTTCAAAAAAATCCAAAAAAAGTCAAAATTTCATGAAAAAGCCAAAAAGACTTGTATTTTTCCAAAATACCAAAAAAGGTCCAAAAATCCCTTTTATGTCCAAAAATAGAAAGTGACTCAAAAAAATATGTTTCCTCCCAAAATGCATGGAAAATCCTCGAGCATCCAAAAAAACCTCGGGGTTTAAACAAGATTAGGTACCGAAAGGGCATTAGTGATTAACTAGTGTAATCAAGTCCCCGATCCTAATTTCTCTGGTTGCGCAGAGTGAGTATTTCTCCCGATACTTCACTTGGGTTTCTAATCAACCCACCCCAAATCGATTAGTGGCGACTCCATTTTAAAAACTGATTTACAGGTTAAAAAACTTGAACCATTAAGTCGTGAATTGGTGGACTTGGGAGAGTCCGGGCTTACACCAATTTCAGCCGAGCCATTAGCCTCCTTAGGCGCTCGTACCCGACTGCGGGCGCCAAAAAAAAGAGGTCGCGACACTCTAAATCTAATAAAAAAGATCACCGATTCACCTCATATCGAAGTCAAGTCACACAGCCATCGGGGGAAGTTAAATCGGATAAGCTCTAGATCGAAGATGGGCTTAAGGTGCTTTTGTTTGAGTGAAAGAATTTTTTGTGACTTGATTCTCTAGATTTTCATGTATTTAGTTTGCTACAAAATCATTAGTTGGCGGAAAAACCATTTACAGTAAATTATAATTAAGAAAATGAATTCCTTATCTTGAAAAGGAGACAACATTTTCCAGGGAAATGATTTCTTGAAAAGTAATTTCTTATATTATGAAGTTTTCCATGAAACAAACACACTTTCAGTCCAACTTGACTCCTTATACCATCTCCTCAATATATTGGCCATAAATGTTCATCACCAACAGGAGCTAAAGAATAATTAAGAGCGGCAACAAATGATATGATACAAACTATCATTTTCATCTTTCAGTTTACTAAAACTCTATTTTACTGCATTTCATGTAATATTTTTGCCAACGAAATTGTCTCATCATCTTCACCCCGTGCATCACATGATCAATAAAGTTGCTTTGATCTTGAAGTGAGCCAATCAACAAAAGACCAAGTTAGTCTTGGTCATCTCCACTTTTTTTGCTGGTGAGGGGGGGACGCATTCACTTGGCTAGTTCATATCGAAACCTTAGCTCTGTACTTATCTAAAGCTACGCACAGCAACCTTTTTCTTTATAGAGAGAGTAATTATCCTGCATGAGCATTTTGAAGAAGCCAATAACGTCTGTGGCAAATCCTTGAGCACTGCTAGACAATCAGACAACGGACTTACACTTGCCAATTCGCAATGGTACTAGTCCAGAATGTATATAGAAGTTGCTTTGAAGAAGCAAACTTGCAGCAACTTCAATGACATTAAATATTTCATTGTTGATTTTTGGATTCACATATTTATTTTAATCAATGAAATCAATCGTCTTGTTTATTTATTTAAATATTTATTTGACCTTGATAGGTGAAGCCAATGGGATAAGGATTCATATATAGCTTGCTTGGGGTATGTATCAGAGCTGCTTGCTATTTTATCTTAAACTGAAGAGACCCAAAAGCAATTTATAGAAGTCTATCCCCGGCAATTTGTCTGTATTGACTCTTGAGAAGTGAACTTTGTGTATGTACATGCGTGTATATATATGAATATGTGAATGTTACGAGCTAAGGGATGTTGACATCATTAATCATTATTGACAGATCTTAGACTAATTTGATTTCCAAAAATGTTTCCCGATCATCTGTTCCTCAATTGGTGAACTATTGATTGAGGTAGCTAGGTGTTGCCACTAATTTGCTCATGAAACATTTCCTCTTTTTATTAGTTCTTGTTTTGGCATTGGTGCAATGTAATTAATTTAGGCTCTAAATATGAACAGTGGACCATATCACCTAACTAGCAATTACACCATAGTGACTATACATATATAAGAAATAATTAGTTGACAGTCTTTAATCTACTATGAGAATAATAATTTGTCCTTTGTTAAATTGTATGGGATTGCTACCAACTGTTCTAAAAACTAAAACTGTCAAATAAATGCGTGGTTTAATATTTTAATTATGCTAATACTCCCCTTCACACTTAGTCTAGTCTTTTAGACATATTTAATTAATGAGGAAAATTGGATCTAGAAAGATTTGAACTGAAGGCATGGTTTAATATTTTAATTAAACTAGTATTCCCTCGTACGCTTAATCTAGTCTTTTGGATATATTTAATAGATGAGATAAATGGAGCTTGAAAAGATTTAAACTAAAGGTGTGGTTTAATATTCTAATTACACCAATACTCCTTCTCAAGCTTATTTTAGTCTTTTGTACATATTTAATTGGGGATGCAAATGGGGCCTGGAAAGATTTGAACTCGGGATCTTTAACTTTGATACTATGTGAGAATTTAGTAGAAATGAATGTATGCTTTAATATTTTAATTACGCTGACAAACACCTCATGCTCTGATAACAATTAGAATTTTATGCGACCACTATTAGCTGTTTAAAAGTTTAATTTGTTAAATGAATGCTTTTTTTAATATTTAAATGTTTTGATAATATAGAGCCTGTTGGTCAAAGTGAACCCATCAAGGTTGAATTTTTTTCCTATTTGGCTGTTTTCTTTGCTGCTGGTTGGCGGCTTTGTTGCCGTTCCTTTGCTGTCTGTAGCTTCTCTTTCTCGACACCCTTCCACTCATTTTGACTTGTATGTTATCATGAGTGTAAGTTTTTGGTGCCGAGTCTCCTTGCTATATAGCTGTATAGCTTCTTGGTTTAAAAGTCAATATATTCTTACATTATACCCAAAAAAAAAAAAAAATGACTTGGTCGTTATTCTGGACAAGTAGTAAATTGCCATGCATGGGTTGAGAGGTCAAACACGTATTCAAATTCAATTTTATATGGACAATTTCTTATCGTAAAATTTTAATTAAGAAGAGTGAACTTAATTGGATCGCCAAACATCATCGTTCGAACTTGGAATCAGAAAGGGACTTTAGGAGATGACTATCAATGGCCAGTAGCTAAATATCGAACACTTCTGCTAGAATTAAAAGGATAAAACCAACTTGCAAAGAAAAAGGTGGTGTGAAAGTGTGTATACAAAAAAAAAAAACCAACTCTTTGTCGTCGATAAATGATGGGACGTGATTGGTTGATCAAGAGTGATACTAGCAGAGATTTGAAGGACATGAGTTAATCGACACCTACACCAGAGGGTAATAAAAAACGAGCAGGGAATTATCAACAAGTACCATGGCTTAGCGACAAAGCAAAGGAGTGGTAACTCGCCATGAATTTTACCCTGTGTTGGGCAAAGAGATTACACAAGAGTGCACGCTTAAGTAAATGGCGAATGACAATACCAGCATCAAGTGGCAGTGACCTCAGTGAGATGAAAAATTATAATTTTGATGGATATTGGTCATTGACGTGTGGAAATAGAGCCTAAAATGTCGGAGAACGCAGTCGTGGTTATTAGAGCGGTTATTAGTGCGGGTAGTAACTGCTTATATGTAACCATTACTTTGCAGATTATAAATACCCGTTTATGTATTGTAATATCTCTCTCTGAATACTCTGACATCAAGTCAATTAAGGTTATTCCGGCAATTTCATTTTGTCCTTCATGCATTTACTTTTTCCATACCTTAAATTCACTCATCTTTCATTTACTTTAAAATTTCAAACCTAGTAAAATCTTGTTCAAGATAGACGCGAAACCCATTTTACAAAAAAAAAAAAAAAAAAAAAAAAAAAGATCAAACTTATCGGTGAAAAATATTTTCTCATTGGGTAAATTCCCATTTTCGGTGAAAGAGATGGTAGTACCATCTATTGCCTAGGAATATGAACTCTCCCTGGGGGATTTTACTGCTCAGTTTGATTTTCATGTTGATTTTCATGAAAATATCTGGATTTTTTTTTTTTTTTGAGTCTTAACGCTCAGTTTGATTTTCATGAAAATATCTGGATATAGGTTTTTTTGTTAGAAAAAAAAAAGTACGGCATGTCTCCTCCCAGTACTTTCTCCTTCTCTCGATTTCATTCCCAGCGCATTCGCATGCTCAAAGCATTTTTTTTTTGTCAAAAGTAATATTTATGTATTCGATTAAGTAGTCTTAGAACACAACGATGGTTTACAATCTGCAACTAAAAGTTCCCATAGAAATTGAGGGGGTGTATGCACCCAATTAAACGGAAGTTTCTTGGCTCGATGAGTACGTACCAGCCAATCGGCAGCTTTGTTTGCATCTCGGGGGCAACAGGTTACGGAGACGTTGTTGCACATGGAGAGCTCGTCTCGACAGCGTTGGATAATTTCGTTTAAATTCCAAGGTGTCTTGGCCCGGCCCATTATAAACTCCACCACCGCTAAACTGTCACTTTCGTAGGTCCAGTGAACTAGTTGACTTCTCACGTGTCTCGACTTTAACTCCTTGAGATAGCAGATCTCGTGTAAAACTACTTCTGCTTCCGCTTGAGACGCCGAGGAAACCCTAGCTTCTGCTGTGAAGCCATCAACGACACACCCATCTCCATCCCTGGCGATTCCAGCAACAGAACAAAGAAACTCGTCGGGGACCCATGACGCATCGACGTTCAATTTCAACTCCCGACTTCCCGGTGGTGTCCAAGACTTTGGTAAGTGTTGAGTTGTGCTTTGGCCGGACTGGTCCTTCGACCCTTTGCTGAAAGCGATATTCTAGATTCGTGCTAGATCAAGGATATCCGCCGGTTTGGGAGCCTTTGCTCGGAAGATCCAGGAATTTCGCGCCTTCCAGATTTGCCATAGAATCCCTGTGATGAACTCCCGATCAGGTGATTTTCTTCTTGAGTCAAAAATCGCCAGAAGCCACTGGTCGAGTCTCTTAAATTGTTTCATGATATTCGTTCCCTACATAAGTTTATCTTGCCAGATCTGTTTAGTCCACCTGCAAAAAAGGAAAAGATGTTCGGTGGTTTCAACTTGCGCATAACACATCTGACATAATGGATCTGGGCTGATCTTCCTTTTGTAGAGATTTTCCCTTGTGGGAACAGCATTTTGACATATGCTCCAGAGAAAGTTTCGGATTTTTGGTGGGACTAATAGGCGCCAGATCTGTGTCCATAAAGTGCGTGGAGGCTGGTAGGAACAAGTGGCTTTGTTTTGACTTGGTCTTATGGTCGATAAATGAGCCCTGTTATATCCGCTCTTGACTGTAAATTCCCCTGTACTGTTTCCTGTCCATATTCTGATGTCAGGTTTGGGGTTCTTACTCAAGGGAATGGCTTGAATCTCGTTAGCTATTTTGTCCTCAAAAAGCTGTTGAATGAGAGGCTGCTTCCAAGTTCGAGATTCTTCATTAATCAGACTTTCCACCCAGGTAGGTTCTGATTGAGTGACTTGTCCTCCTATAAATTCCTGTGATAACTATTTATCCTCCCTGATTTTGATTGATTTGCCGTCCTCGACTAACCATTTAATATCTACCTTGATGGTGTCTCGACCCAACAGCATACTATTCCAACCCCAAGATGATCTCCGACCCTTCTATGCATTCCATATATCGCCCTGAGGAAAATATATGCCTTTGAGAACTTTACTCCATATTGCATTCGGGGAAGTATGTAAATGCCATGCTTGTTTGCCAAGCATTGCACAGTTGAAGGTAATTAAATCTTTAAACCCCATCCCTCCTTCGTCTTTTCTATT
Organism: Eucalyptus brandiana; assembly: GCA_014182725.1. NCBI lineage: Eukaryota > Viridiplantae > Streptophyta > Magnoliopsida > Myrtales > Myrtaceae > Eucalyptus > Eucalyptus brandiana. The sequence continues at coordinate 38,960,925 of CM024670.1, forward strand.
TTTCAGAACTTCCCAGTTTTTCCAGTGAATGCCCTTCTTTGTATCCCCTTTCTGCCACCAGAATGAAGCTATTCGTCTTTCAATTGCTCTGCAGATGGACACTGGCAGCTTAAAGATCGACATGGCGTAGGTTGGTATGACTTGCACCACAGTCTTAATCAAGACTTACTTTCCTTCTTTGGTAAGTAACTTTTCCTTCTAACCCTCCAGCTTTGAGTTTACCTTGGTTAATATCCATGCGAAAATTTCTTTTCTAGATTGTCCCCATTCTGTAGGGAGGCCTAAATATTTACCTGTCTTTTCAAAAACAGGTACTCTCAACTCTTGGGCCATGTTCCTCTTAAGTGGTAAGGGACAATTCTTACTAAAATAAACTCCTGACTTGTTTAAATTTACAGCTTGCCCCGTTGCATAACAAGATCTTGGTTTAGTGTAAGAGTCAAATTCTGACATTCCATTATAGTGCCATCCAGGAAGAAAATAACATCATCCGCAAACAGAAGGTGAGATAGCTTAGGACAAGACCTATTCAGCCGTATACCTTTTATGCTGCCTTCTGCAACCGCCTTTTGCATCAGCCATGTTAGCACATTTGTGATAATGAGGAATAAATAAGGTGATAGGGGATCTCCTTGCCTGAGACCTCTGGATGGACTGAAAAAAGGAGTAGGTTCTCCATTGAGCTTGACACTGAAAGTCACTGTTGTTATGCATTGCATGATTAGAGTCACCCATTTCTCAGAAAAAACCCATTTTCAGCATGCAATCCCGAACAAAATCCCATTCTATTCTGTCATATGCTTTCTGCATATCTAATTTGAGTACTTGCGCCCGATATTTTTCTTTCTTTTTGTAATGCGCAGCTTGATGTAACACTTCCTGCACAATTATGATGTTATCTTGTATCTGTCTACCCTGAACGAATGCACTCTGTTCTGGTTCTATTTGTTGGAGAAATCTTCTTGAAGTGTTTTGAAGCTGACAAAACGTTTCCATCAGTCTAGTCTAAAGGTTTGTAGACTCTGATATTTAAAGTCTGAAGACCTCCGGACAGCTAGACTCAAGACTCAAAGTCTATCCTCATTGATAGTCTCTAATCCGTTGAAGAAAGGTTATCCAGAACTGGATGTTTCGTTAAGGATTCAACCTTATCAACTGGAGAAGATCTCGTGGCTGGAAAAGACGTAACGGAATCCTTTGATTGATTGAGATTGATTCGATGATTGAAGATTCGATGATTGCCTAAATAATCTTGGAAGGTTCTACTTATGGAAACCGAGATCCTGATTGTATGGGCGAGCAGGATTGATGGGCTATCGACACGTTCCTTTAATAGCTCGGACAATCTTCCTAATTGATTCCGTCCAACGGGTAGATTGGAGGAATTCCTTTGGTAAGTGCCAACGGGTATGATGGCATAAAGGAGTATATAAAGAAGACGTTCTAAGTTGTTGAGGTGTGCGCGATAGAAGAATTCCAAAGTCTGAAGCTCCTTTTTTGTTTAGACAATTCCTTTGAGCGAATACTTGTATACAAAAGAGAGTCTATATTTGTGAGAAATCCATCCACACTGTGGAATCAAGGCAAAGCTGTGCTGTAACTTCTCTTTTGTTCATAAGTGAAATCCAGCCGGTGGGCTGTCAGTGCGGAAGAGTGGACGTAGGCTTGGAATAAGCCGAACCACTATAAACCCTGTGTTCAATTTTCTTTTCCTTACTCTCTTTACTTTGATCGTACTTCATTTTCGTTAATCATAGTAAACTTCCTTTCTATCATTTGCCAAGAATCGCTTCTGTATCTCGATAAATTGTTTATGCACCTATTCACCCCCCTCTAGGTGCTTATACTAGCTATCTCACTATTATCTCTGGCAGCCACTTTTTCAATCTGTTTGCTAGTAGCTTTGAGATAATTTTATAACTGAAATTGCATAAACTGATGGGTCTAAATTGACTTGTTGTCTCAAGATTTTTCACTTTGGGGATCAAGGCTATATACGTCTGATTTAAATGAGGATCCATAATACCTGTGTTGAAGAAATTCTGTACAAGCTGGAACAGGTCAGTATGTATAATTTCCCACGCATTTTGATAGAAAAGCCCATTGAAACCATTAGGACCAGGCACTTTCAAGGCTCCCAATTGAAAAACTGCTGCTCGAACTTCCTCCATCGTGGGGTTTGCCACCAATGTTGCATTGATAGTGTCATTAATAGGAGAAAGGCATTGGCTTAATACTGGCTGATAATTTCGTTGCCTTGCTGTTTTGTATAAGTTGCTGTAAAAAGTTTGAATATGGTTTCTGATTCCTCCTGGATCCCGACACCACCTATTATCTTCCATTTGCAGCATTGTAATGTGATTTCTGTGCCTCCGTTGAACTGTTGTGGCATGAAAAAATCGTGTGTTTTTATCACCCCATTGTAACCATTTAATTCGTGATCTCAATCCCCAATATTGTTCCTCTTGCTTCCTTAGTGTGTCTAGCTGGTATATGATGCTTCGCACTTCCTTTCTGCTTGTATGTTCTTTTGATTGTTTAGTTATTGCTATTAAGGTCTGAGTTAGCTCTTTTATCCTGCTGGGTGCATGAGCAAACTTCTCCTTACTCCATTGTATGAGTTTCTTTGAGGTCTCCTGGAGTTTTTCGGAAAAGGTGGCTTGGGGATAAGCTGTATGGTTCCATGTGTGATGAATAACACCATGATATTCTTCATGTTCAAGCTAGAAAGCCTCCATTTTGAATTCTCTTCTTCTTTTCTTGCATTCAGGGTATAGCTTAGGGACAAGAGGACTGTGGTCCGAGCCTATTGCTGGAAGGGCATTGACTTCTGCTTCATGAAAGGTAATTCGCCATTCCAAGATACATAACACCCTATCCAATCGTTTTTTAACCAAATCCTCCCATTCTCTGTTGTTAGCCCATGTGTATGCACATCATTGGCTATCCATATCCATCAAAGATAACTCATTGAGCATATCTCTAAAAGCTGCAAGTCTTTTGTTATCTACTTCTCTTTTCCCTACCTTCTCCCATACATATAAAATCTCATTGAAATCCCCCATGCATATCCATGGAGTTGAGCTGTAAGGTTTCAATGTTTTCAATTGTTGCCATAGTTGCATCCTCTCTCTAAAATTTGTTGTTGAAGCGTGAATAAAAGTGATATGCATGACTTGTTTTTTGGCTGGATCAGTGTAATGTACATCAATGAACTGTTTTGAACTGTCTTGCACTTTCAATGTTACTTCCTCATTCCACATCAACGCCAATCCCCCTGCTATGCCTGTTGGATTTTCTAAGAATAGGTGCTGAAATTGAAGTTTTCTGCATATATTCTCCACCATCGTTGCTTTGTTTTTAGTCTCCATAAGAAAAACTATACTGGGCCGTTCAAGAGCAATCAATGCTCTTAGTTCCTGGATTGTCAGGGGGTTGCCCAGCCCCTGACAATTCCAGCTAATGATTTTCATGTCGTTTGTGGTGGCTTATTAGGGCTAGCCACCAAAGCCCAATCTGTTCCATCTGCGAGCAACTTCATTGGAGTCTCCATCATACTCGAATCATCTATGAGAATTGGAGGTGGTTCAGGTGAACATTTATGCTTTTTTGCTTTCTGCACCTTCATGTTCTTTTTGCTGCTTTTTCCTATTCTCAAAGAATTCTGTATGGGAACATCTGAACATATGATCTGTTTTCCATGATCTTTGATCACCTTCTGATTTGAAATAGGGACTTCCATAATTTCCTGCTCCATGGAACTTTCGGCTCTCTTTTTGCTGCAAGCTTCTAGTCGCATTTCTGGGCCTTTCTCTCATGTAGTTATATCCTGCTCTCTAACTGGAGAAGTTACTGCAGGTATAGTTTCTTTTATTATAAGTCCTTCCTCAATGTTTCCATAAAAAGCCTCCCAATAAGGACTATGATCACTTACTTCTACTTTCAGCCAGGGTCCATAGAGCCAATTTTGTCGACTACCCAAGGTGATTCTAAATAAGGGATTTCTGGACAATCTTGGGCATAATGACCAATTCTTCCACAAGAGTAGCAATAATGAGGCAATCTCTCATATTTAAATTCTACCCACAACCATTTATTTCCAATATCCAAAATGGCCCTTGCTTTCAAAAGAGTAGATAAGTCAATTTCCACTCTAACTCTTCCTCCTTTTTGCTGCATGGTTCCTATAGATTCGAGCTGGATTTCCTTTACCTGGCCCAGCTTGTTTCCCAGATCATGGTAAACTGTTTCAATCCTCCAACTAGGGGGTATACCTCCAATTCTTACCCAAAAGGCAGCTCTGGAAAAATCATAACAGTGTTATGGGATTTCAGGCTCACACTATTTAAGGACAAGCAAATTACTCGAGTAGGACCATGGTGCAGATTTCATAATTCTCTCATTTTCCTCCTCTGATTGAAAGACAAAGGTAAAGAGACCCGGTCCTTTTTGTACACACGTTACTGCTTCTGTCTTCCAGGCTTTCTTCATAGTGGTGAAAAATACAGGAAAATTGACGTTGGGTCTAGAATATAGTTTGCCCAAAATTGTTCTGTTGCATTCATCTCTTTTTTGTGAGGATATCTCCGGGCTTACTTCAACCACATCTTCCTCAGACCATAGATGTCCTAGTCGTTTACATAATGCTGCCACCCGCAACTCATTTTCTTTTTTACTATCCATACTGTCTGACTAGGTTAATAAAAGGAAAGGCTGGATATAAAAGCAAGGATAGACATCAACATTAACACATACTAATAGGGGCAAGGTAAGTTTTCATTACTTCCATCTTCTTCTCAGAGTCTTCTTGTTCTTTTACCAAACATCTGACTGACATATACTCATTACTACATGCATCAGGTTTCCTCATCAAGGCTCGACCCAGAAGCCAATCGGATCCATTTCACATATATCATTTGCTGCGATTTCATACCAGAGGTCCTGAACCAGAATCGTAACCACTCCAACAACAAATGCTGCATATATCCCAGTCGATACTACTCTCCGCTATTAGCTCCACCAACAATGAGAGAGATGAAGATGAGATCCTACCTTAATCGATCCCCGAGAGCGTGAACTCCAGCCGACCAAGCCACGACCGACACGATTGTTCTATTGAGTGAAAAGAAGGCTACTGCTCTCAGCATAAGCTAGATCTGAATGAGACATTTTTGGGTTTTCCTGTTTGTGAGTCATTGTGTGAAAAGAAACGAAAAAAACGGGAATGATTGCCGAGATTTAGAAAAGATCTAGGGTTTGGGGAGAAGACAACGCTACCAGAGGGTAGAGAGAGACTCGCATAAACGAGAGCTAAAGGCGAGACATGCTTTAGCATTTGCTTCGTCTATTCTTGCTTTTCCCGAATAGATTTGCTAATTTCCTTACCCCGTGGAGGATTCGGGCGAACATTCGAACTGCACATGGCGGATTGGGTCTGAAATGCCTGTCACTGCGTTCGGTGTGTGGGGTATGCTTTAAAGGGGAACGCTGGCGATCCATTGATTGAAGGACATCCTCGTGGAATGCATATATATGCCGCGGTTGATTCTGTTTTGCCCGTTCCGTGCTCTCTCCGTCGCATTTGTTCATCGATTTGATCAGAAGCGGCCATGAGAGAGAGGAAAGGGTTTAGAAGGAAATGGCGGGAGGGAAGCTCCACGCATGGAGGTTCTACAATGAATGCTCTCAGGCCGGGATCACCAGGACAGAGGCGTGATGAGGCAACAGACATTCAGCTTTGCACCGAGAAAGTATGGGCGATGTTGGCTGTTGTTTTTCGCTACAGTTAGATTTTCCGGGTCGACAGAAAAAATTTATTTCCATGTCTTCGTAGATGACACGGGTTATTGCCATCAAAGAATCCCACTAAGGCTGATGTTGAGGAAGCACAATTCGTCGAGTTTTAACCAGCTTTCTATTGCTATAGGACTCAAGCTGCATAATTACTGCTTGTCCTGGCGAATGCTGATTGGGTTTCCGTTGGTACTCAGCTCGGTTCAATAACAATTAGAGCATGCGAGTTCGGCCAATGGCGAGGGGTGCATATTTGGTGTTCTATGGGTCTCCGAATGGGGTGTCTCCAAAAAGACCATCTAGTTTGCTGCGATTGCTGAATGAGATACAGGTTGATTTTGTGTGCTATGAATTGATTTTCAAGCGTAGAATGGACCTTAGAAAGAAAGCATCTCTCCACATGATTTGTCAATTAATCTCATGGGGATGGTCTGTGATTTTCTTCTTGATATCTATTTATCTGTTATAGCCAATTCCAAGTTCCAGATATTGCTTCTCACTCTTGATTGTTTCTATGAGTGTCGAGCAATAGACTGAATCAAAAGCCATAAGCAGAAGCAGGAAGTAATAAGGACAGGGTGGTGAAATGGGTGTTGTATGTAATGTCATGTGTAGTGCATAATAGCGCTAGTACTTGAAAGAAGCATTTGGTGACATTACTTGGAACTTCTGTCTAACACTTAATGTAACAGTGTTTGCTTGTCATTTGGGTTTTTGAAATCTAAGTCTGGCTCTACCATTAATGAATTCCTTGCCAGGGTCTGCCTTGTCATTTATACTTTGACTTGGAGTTCCATAAGAGGGAAAATGCTGATAAAATGGAGATGAAATGGATGATCTTCTGATATTGGTTGTCTTGGAGGTATTGCTTGACAAGTAGTCAATCCAAGGAAACCAAGAATGGGTAGATTATAGGCTGACTTTGTGTCATGCTACTACTATTAACTGTCATTTCATCATCATGTCATGGGTGGTGTATGCAATACACACTCACATACTATGAACTTCATCTTTATGCCGTTGGATATCTTTACATAAATTTGTGTAGAGACCCCATCAAGTGAAAGGCCATCTTGTTCTTTTTCATGGTCCATCTTTGTTTTGAGTACTGAGTTACCTTAACATTTCATTTTTGAGGAATATTGCACTTAAAAGCAGTTATGAAGATGGAAATCAAAAAATGTTATGACTATGAATGATGTACCTCGTTTGGAAGTCGAGACAATTTTGATTTCATGGATGGGACGGGGAACATATTGCATGTTGTGCTGATCTTAGATTGAGCTATTTAGGCAACATTATTCAATTGATCTTTTCCATTTCGGGGACAAGTTCAGTATGATACTTCTTTTGAATGAGCATCAAGTATTGGAGCTGCATCGGACACTACCCAGATGCTTTCCTTGCCGCGATGATTTTCCATTTTTCCCCTCTTTGAAGCCAATTATCCTACCTCGAGTCACAATTTGCAGGCATAATGTCAAAGAGAAGGGGCAGCTGAAGACTGATTATAAATTCACAGTCTTGGGTCACTGGAAAGTACTAGTAGAGTGATGTTGATGGCACAGCTATGATGATTTATGCATAGTACACTAGAACTCTGTGTCAGATTTGAAGTGAATTTGAAATTCAGGCAGGGAAGAATCTGCGACTCGATGAGTCAGCATGTGCGTTATGATTACTACATCTGCCTATTAATGAAACACTGGGAATATCTTGTGTCATACCTTTTCTTCCCTTGCATATGTTAAATCTTTCCATGGAATATAACCAGTTTACTGTGATGTCAATAACAACACTGCTTGTATACAGAAAAATTTTCTCATCATTTGATACCCAAGATTGCTTTTAAGGACAACTCTCATGGGGGTGCATTAATTTCGGAGGTATGCTCTGACGAGAAGCTTTAGTTATTGTGTGGTAGAGACAATTGCAAATTCAATTATTCTGTGTAAATTTTGTTATTGTGCCTTCCAAGTTAGCCATCTATTTTGAGATAGTTTATCTCTCAAGAATAACATATATCTTTGACTCTTGCATACTTCACTGTACAGCCATTCTCACAACTTTACTGAACTATTGGAACTGTGTGTGGGGGGGTTTTTTTTATTTTTTTATTTTTGGGTGGGTTGGGGTTGGGGTTCTGGTTGATATGTTCATGCATGCACACCTTTTTGGAGAGAAATATAACATTGCATGCAATCATGATGCTCTTATGATGAATTGACAGGTATGTTCGCGGATTTCTAGTGCAAGGGAGACAGACAGAAGATATGAAAAGTTGTTTGTCAAGAAAGATTCCAGCCCATCGACAGGTCAGATATTTGTGGACACTGGTGTCTATTCAAGGAATCAATGCTTTTCTTTGGCTCTATCATCCAAGGCAGGCAAGAGTTCTGCCCTTCTGCCGATTTGGCATTTCAAATGCAAGGACATGGTACGTTACTCCTTGTAATTGAGGTCTAGAGAATGATGAGGCATCTTTGGAACATGGGAGTGATGAACTGTTCCTAGTTCACTCAAAATGTACCTCAAAACTACCAGCAGAGGGTTCTTTTATGCCTTTGTATCATTTGAGAAAGTAAGATTAACCCAAGAGAAAATGTGCATGTGCACACAGAAGAGAATTTATCGCGACAGTGCTTGAAACAGTGGTGACTCTCTATCCCATTTACTCTTTAAAGGTTCATGTGCTCATTGACACTCAAAATGCACCTACTCTCTTCTGACAGCGTGAGGAAGACATGATCATGGCTTCTTTGATCTACATTGTGGATTTTGATTGTCAGAAGCTCCTAGTCTGCAAATGGAGTTAGATTGTGGAAAGAAACTTCAGTTCAATACACATGTAGTTACAAATTTGAATCAGTTCTTGTATTGGGTCCCTTCATGAACTATATTCATATGACTTGCTGTACTTTTTATTATCAGCAAAAATATTAATCATCTTGAGTTGGTGGAGCCAATTTCAGGAAACATCTTTGCATAGGTGGACTAGTGTGCTAGAACTGTGTGTGGTGTCTTATGTGATGGACTTTTTCTCCCCTACACAGGTTAATATTGATTTGGGAAGATACTCTCTTGCTTCGCAAGAACTTAATTTCAACTCTTTCATTAGTGATGGTTCGGTGAATTACTTCTCTGGAAAGTCACCTTTCCCAATGTTGGATAAAGTCATAGAATCTGTAGCCTCAATTGGAACCGTATCAGGTGATTGCTATAGTTTTTATTTTCAGATAAACAGAGTGATGAAACATTTCAATTGCTTCATAGTTCATAGAATTCTACCTGAGACTGTAGGATATTGAAGTTGCTAACCTTACCTGAAAGAATTTTAATGGGACTGATATGTCCTATTTGAAAGGAAACTATTGATTGGTACTTTCCCCTTTCATGCAGAGTAGCGTCAAGAAAATGATCTGGTTTTAAAGGCCTATCGTTTCTTCTCCTTTTCTGCTGTAATGTTGATGAATATGTCACAGTATAGGTAAAATTTGAAGCTGGTACTGGTTCTCAGAGCGTGAACTCATGGTTTCTAGCATGTCAAGGAACAGGTTCTGTGAGCGGATAGGCAGAGAGCATAGAGCATTCGTGGAATATGCTATGTCTTTTCAATGGGAAATTTCTTGTGTTGAACCGTACTCTCTGAGTCTACCTTTAGTAGACACCAGCTTATTTTTTTCTCCAATTTGATGGCCTAGTTATCTATATTGCAGACCTGATTCGGGCTGTATATTACCAGAAATGTCGCAATCTTGATTGCAAAGGTACAGAAAATTTCTGCCCAACATTTATCCATTTTTTTTTCTTTTATGCGTGAAAATGAAGGTAAAGTGAGCTTAGAATAGCCCAGGTCACTGCTCTTCGCTGCGTCTGATCCTAGAGGATACTGTGCCTGATTTATCAGCATCCTTTGATTCTGGCAAATTCTCCTGATATAACTAATAACGTGGTTGACATTGACGAAAACACGACAGATTACTCCCCTATGGATGCTTGGTGGCTTCAAGTCATAAGAGTCGCAAATACAATAGAAAACCGACAGGTCATGGAGTATGACCACAAGGCAAGTCATCCACTTATTTGTGCAAATTTTTTTTTGGATCTTTCGACAGGTCGTGGAAGCTGAGGACAGGTGGGTAGATATAGAAATTAATACACCTTAGGTTGAGCTTTGGGATTGAGCTCAACCATTCAAACGGGGTTCATAGTTGCAATAATATGGGAGGAAAGTCGATCCGGCTTAGTTCTTCAGCTTGCAGACTTGAATAAGGGTAGCACTTTATGTTTTATTAAAATTCAATCGCATCAGAAAAAGAGCATCAGACTGAAAGTAATCGCCGTTAAGCTGTGGTTATCAGCCAAAGTACTCTGAGCTCCGATGTTTGGTTTGAAAATTACATTTGCTTGGCAGACAGTAGTACTTCAGAAGAGCCATGTTATTCAAGACAAAACATCAGGCCGTGAATCCATTCCGACTGCTCAAAGATGGCAAGAGCGTCATTTTATGGAAAATTCTTGGTTTATCAGGCCACGAAAGTTGGAACTTGAAGATTTTTCATTTCAGAAACCTCTCTGCTCTCGCTCACTACCTCGGGGTCACTTCATGCAACAATCATTGGTCTGAGCAGAGGCTCTTACTATTCAAGCATTTCCATTTTGTGCCACATTTAATTAGGTGCCTTGATGCTTTTATCATGGCACTCATTTTAGGTACAAAGCAAATTTCTCCAATTAGTGGTACATTTTCGCCCTTGCACCTTGCGAATTTGTTCTTTCTGTGAGGTTGATGGCTACCATCACTTGTTTGTATGCATTCATGCAGGGTGCTGCGTCTGTTACAATGATAGCATCCAGTCCAATGCCAAAAGTATTTTAAGAATAGGTAGAATGTATTCTAATGGAAGCGACATGTATCAAACCGTGACCTAATTCCTTTGTACATATACCATTAATTGTGATTTAGGTGTTCCCAGTGCATAAGGCCCAATAGTGAAACGAGACATAGGATAACATAAATTATGGCCTAAGAGCAGTCGTTCACAAATATGAGGAGTGGTAATAACTCAATTAAGACAATGTTCCCTAATCCAACAAGGAATAGTAGTAGAAGTGGTAAGATAAGTGACACGCTAGAGAAATGAGTATAATGGGAATCGCATTTCATAACACGAATAAAACTCACAAACATGCACAAAAGTACAACATACTCTAGAGTGCATAGAGATAAACTCCAATCTTATTCTCAAAGTTCAATGAGGCTTTGGAACTGTGTTTCTTTTTAGAAAGATTCTTGCACTAACGTGGCCATGGTAGGGTGCCTTGAGAGGAATTTCAGCTTGTTATCGGTGTGAAGTTGGATTGCAGCTCGTAGTCTACCTAGCTCAGCTGATTTGGTGCATCAACATTTTATATTAATTCTATTTTAAAAAAAACACAAAATGCTATCACTTAGCCTCAATATGCAATATGATTTCTGAATTTTAAATTTATTCAATGTGATTCTTGAAGCACAATACGCGATTTTCTTATGAAGCTCCGTTCATTTCACGGAAAATGATTTCCATGAAAACGTTTTCCGAATTTTCCGGTGTTCGTTTCACGGAAAATAAACTACTCAAGGAAAATGTTTTCTATCATTGGAAAAAACAATCTTCAAAGATGAGAAAAATATTTTTCACTTTTCAAAAGTGGAAAACATTTTCCATAACTTCTTCCACCTTACTTCTTTTCACCAACACATTTTTGTTTTATTTTTATGCTTTCTTTTCTATTTTTCTATTTTTCCTTTTCTTTTTTTCTTTTCATCTTTCTTCCTTAGCCTTGGCCAGTCGCCGGCCACAACGGCGGCTGGCAACCGACCGCGAGCCAAGCGAGGCTCCATAGCAAGCCGGCAAGTGGTCATGAGCCAAGCAAAGCCTAGGCCTCGCCGGCCTGGGGCGGAGCTCTGGCCTCGCTGGAGGTTCGCCGGGCTCTAGTGAGCCGCGAGCTCACTGAATCTGGCGGTGGAGGAAGGAGGAAGGAAAAGAAAAAGGAAAAAGGAAAAAGAAAGAAGAAAGAAAAATAATAAATAATAAATTTTGATTTTTTAAAAAATAAATAATTAAAAATTACCACCACTTTAGTGGCGGTGATAGTTTGGGCTCTCTTCCCCTTACGAAAGGGAGGAGTTCGAATCCCCTCACAGTCGATTAGGGTCTTAAGTGAGACGTCGGGAGTGGTGGGTCCTTCCACTTACGTGTCCCCCTGGTGTACTCGCCGGCTACCAGCTATACGGGATTCTGGTCAAAAAAAAAAAAAAATTAAAAATTCATTTTTTTAAATATAAAAAATAAAACTAATTTTTTGGTCAATTAAAAATATTAAAATTCAATTTTTAGGGGCATTTTTTTCTGAAGGTATATTTTCTTTCTTATATTACTTATTTGTCTCCTTTCTCTGTTCTTCTTCTTTCTTCTTCCTTAGTCTAACTCTCCAGTTCATCTTCTTCTTCTCTCCGGTTCTTCTTCCTTAGCAGCTGAACGAAACCCCTTCACGAAAAACACAGAGCAAAAGTAACGATTAGCTTCATAATTGCCCCAAGAATTCAACCACAATTAGGGACCATTTAAAAAAGAAAAAGGAGAGACCACACTTGCTATCCTCACTTGAAAAGTCACAAAGCACGAAGCAACCTCCAAAACAGCTGAAGCTTCGAAACTTCTCGCTCACAAACTCACAAATTCGAAGTTATTGTTATCTTCTAAGACTCAAAGTTCCTTCTTGTTAAAAAAAAAAAAAAAAATCGTGCAGAGAAAAATCACTTACCTACTTAACCATTTCATGTTAAAGACTTGGGATGGAGACAAAGAATTAAAGAAAATTATTTAAAAAAATTCCTAAATCTTTTGCATTTGTACTAATTCAATCATAAATATTTTTTTTTACCAATTCAGTTTATCTGGCCAATTTGGACTGCAAATCACTAACATGGATGCCGGTCATCTTATGTGGCGTGGCCAGTTTATGTGGCGTGGCCAATACTGATGTAGACCATTTTTAATAATAAGAAATAAAAAATAATACATAAATAAATAAAAATTTGAAAAATAAAATAAAATATTATTAAAAATTGTTCACGTCAGCATCGGTCGCATTATGTTGGAGAGTTAGCATCTATGTCAGAGATTTTCAATCAAAATTGATTGAATGGACTAACTTGGCACGATAAAAGAACATACTAAATACCATAACTTGACACAGAAGGACATATAAATGCCAAAACTTCCAAAATGTATATTTAAATGCCAAAATCATTATTTAAAAAAAAAAAAAAACAACACTTAAGTGCCCACAGCAAGAATTTCTAGCCAAACAATTGACATGGCTGTTTTTGGTGAGAATTTTAAATAATGTGGCATTTCTTCTAAAAAATTAAGGATAAGTATAACGAAAGTCCTAAAATTTGTCATAAAAATGCAATTGAGTCCTAAAACTTTAAAAAATGCAATCAAGTCCTAAAACTCGTCATAACAATATAGTTAAGTTCCAAAATTTTTAAAATATGCAATCAAGTCCTAAAACTTGTCTGAAAGTGCAATTAAGTCCTAAATTTTTTTAAAAAATACAATCAATGAAAGGATTTGATTAGACCAATTTGAAAAGTTTTAGGATTAAATTACACTTTTTGAAGTTTACGAATTCAATTGCACTTTCGTGATAAGTTTTAGGATTTAATTACACATTTTGAAAGTTTTAGGACTCAATTGTACTTTCGTGATAAATTTTAGGACTTCTGACGCACTTATCCGAAAAATTTATTCACACGGATAGGGCAAATACCAAGGTGCCATTTATGTAGACTATGCAAGACAATGCTAAACAATGTCGTTTTGGCACTTAAATGATCACTTTTTGCAAAATTTTGGCTTTTAAGTGTTTACTTTTAAACATCAGTGACATTAAATAATCACTAATACTATAACTTGAAACGTAAGTAATCATTTTTTAACCACGATTGGTACTTCAGTGAACATGGACGATGACATCATTTGGACAAGGATTGTTGAGTAGACATTCCAGAGAGCTACGTAGACCATTTTATTAATAAAATAATACTATGTCGGATTTCTAGCAAGCTCGTCGAAGGCACTTAGGGATGCGTTTGGTAATACTTCTATTCCTAAGAACAATTTCCATTTAAAAATAGTTTTTTTTTTTAATTTCTATTTCCTAAATAAGTTTCTAAGTAGAAGAATACGTTTCGTAATTGCACAAAATTTTTGTTCTCAAAATAGAAAAAGAACAAAAATACGTTTGGTACAACCCTAAAAATTTCTATTCCCAATTTTTTATTTAATTATAAAAAGACTTAACATTTCATCTTTGGATAAAACTAGACTTTTGTAATGATTTAATTAATCTAGATATTCTAAAATGAACTAAGAAAATCCAACATAATAGTTAGTCGAAGATAGATGATTGGAAATGGCAACAAAGAGTCATATTAGTTTATAACTCACAATGTGAGGAAGTCAATAGTAAATCTTTAGGCATTACAATAAATAGCTGCATAGATCTTTTGAGAAGAAGAGCAAACATTGATTGGAGTCACCAAGCGTTTGCATCTAGCATTGTCTCTAAAAGAAGCGGCATTCAAAAACAAATATACTAAAGCTCAAAAATTTATTCAATTTTGAATCCAATTTCATCAAAATATTTTATTATTTTTTTATGCCAAACTAATTCTAAACTAGAATTATTAAAATCTAGTAAAACTACTCAAAATCTACTTTCTAATTTTTTCCTAAATTTTTATTTTTCATCTTTCCGAAAAGTGAGACTCGAATCTATTCAAGAGACCGGTTGTGCCGATTATGTAAAGACGAGCATTAGGTTATGTTGAGCTTGTTTTTCTAAATTGACATTATTCTCTTTTGTTCACGGGAGTAAAAAGTATTTTTTTTTTCTATTTCTTATTTCTATTCCAAATTTATGCCTTGGCCACTAATTTGTTCCAAGGAATAGAAAAATTAGCTGACATAACCAAATGGAATTTTTTTTTTTTCTGTTCTAGGAAACAAAAGAACATAAACTTAGAGAAATATAAATATTACTAAACATGGCCTAAGTTGAAAATGGGTGGCACTTAAATGTATATTTTGGAAGTTTTAGAAAAATAAAAAAAATGTCCCCCAGTGCCAAGTTGTGGCAGTTGAGGTGTTCTTTGTACAAATTGGCACAAACGTAGAAAGTTTATGACTTAATTGAAAAAAAAAATGTTTATGATTGAATTAACATAATTTCAATAGGTTTAAAACTTTTTTGATAATTTTTCCCGAAGAATTATGCCCCTCCATGCTTACCACCAAGGGAAAAAAAAAAAATTAAATGCATGGACCTGAAATTCGTTGAAAATTAAAGAGGTGAAGGAGAATTGTTTGTTTATAGATGTGATGTTTGTAAGAGGAAAAATTCTGTGAAAAGATGTTTGTGGCCTCCTCTTGACCGGGGATCGCTCCTTTTCATGTGCACGCTCACAGATGAGTCCTTCTTAATGCCTTTCCGGGCTCTCGCCAAGTAAAGCATCGATAACTCCACGCCTCTGCAGTGCATCCTCCGCGGAAACATTATGGAGGTGGAGGTGATGGTGATGACTCGAGGGGTTTTGCCCACAAACTGGGGCTTTCGATTCCACTGAAGGACGGACCTGGGAGGGTCTGTTCTTGACGGGTTGGTGAAGGCTTTTTACCTGATTGCTCTTGCGGATATAGTTGGTGTGATTAGTTGGTATGATTTTTCATTTTTCTTTCTTTTTTGAAAAGAATTTAAGCATCAGGTGAAAGCAGGAAAAAGATGAATTGAAAAGATGAAGAACGAAGAAGATGAATAAAGAAAAAAAGAAAAAAAATGTGAACAAAAATGCCCCCATCATGGTGGCATGAGATGCACATGCTTTGCCAGTCTCTTAATTGGAGCTAAATTGTCATTTGATGCTCCTTTTTTAAACAATAACCTCACTTAAGGTCCCTACTTGAAATTTTTCCCAAAAAATTGGTCAAAGTTTTACATTATTATTGTTATTATCAGCATTGGCGCTGCTGCTAGGTCACTTCTTCTATTAATGTCTTAAGGATTATTTTGTCAAAGTAGTCAACTTTTCTAGATTTCATATTAATATGACTAAATGATTCACTTCAAGATCAAAAACTTTAAGCTAAACCCTTATTTTTACATGCCTGCACTCTCATTCACCTACTCCTCTTGATTTTTCTTTTTTCCCATATTTATAATTTTTTAAGATATTGAAAACATTTTTTTATATTATAATTGTCCCACAGGGTGGAAAGTCAGCGTTAAACGGCCATGTCAACATCTCCATTTATTATTTAATAGAAGGGTCAATTATGTTTAAAAGGAATACAGTTTGATTATTACAAGAAATTTAAAAAGACAAGCATTAGAAGTGTCACAATCCCACATGACCCTCTTTTCTTTTTTCGTTTTTTTGATCAAATCCTCTTTTCCTTAGGGTGCATATGGTAATATTTCTATTACCGAAAACAACTTTTGTTCGGAAATAGTTTTGTTTTTATTTCTATTTCCCAAACAAGCTTATGAGTAAAAGAACACATTTTGTACTTGCATAAAATTTCTATTCTTGAAATAAAAAAAGAAAACAAAATTGCGTTTAGTACGACTTTAAGAATTTATATTCTTAATTTTTTTATTTAATTAAAAAAATGTCAGTGGAGACTTAACTATTCATGTTTGGATAAAAGTGGACTTTTGTAAGGATTTAACTAATCAAGATATTCTAATATGGTCTCAAAAAATCCAATGTAAGAATTAGTCAAAGATGGATGACTGGTAATAACAGCAAAGAGTCCCACTGATTTAAAACTCATAATATAAGATGTTGATAGCAAAAATTTAGGCATTACAATAAACAAGTACATAGATATTTTGAGTTTTTTCAGCTATAAAAAGAACAGCAAATGTTGCTTGGTGGAGTAGGCAAAGACAAAACAACTAAGATGGTAGCGACCTCATCAAACCTTCAAGCAAATGACATCAGAAATCCATGGAAGCACAGGTTTATTCGACTACTATAAACACAAGACAAATGGTAAAGCAAAAGACTTGTTCAGAGCCATCTAATTTTCTATTAAAATAGAATTGCAGATGATCTTAAACGATGTCTCCAATAGAATCTTAAGGGAAGAAAACATCTTCTTTCAGTGGAGTCATCAAGTTGTTGCAACCTAGCATTGTCTTTAAAAGAAAACAACATTCAAATATCCATATGGTAAAGCCCTAAGAGCTAACTTATTCAATTTTGAGTCCAATTTTCATCAACATATTTTCACATTTTTTTTATGCTAAACTAATTCTAAACTAGAATTAACATTTAAATCTAGTAAAACTACTCAAAAAAAATTTCCTAAATTTCTGATTTTTTTATTATTTCTTTGTTCCAAATGGGGACCTGGATCGAGTAGGAAACTCTGTGCAGATGTGGGTCTCACCCGGACCTTGCGTCGATTGTGTAAAGACTAGCATTAGGTTATGCTAAGCTTATTTCCCTAAAATGACACTTCTCTTTTTGTTTCAAGGAACAAAAAAGTAGATTTTTATTTTATTTCTTATTCCTATTCTAGATTTATTTCTTAACCACTTTTCTATTCTCGGGAATAACAAAGTTAATTGACATATACAAATAGATTTCTACTCTCTTTTTTTTTTTTGGAAAAAAAGGGGAAAGAAAGAGAAATAGAAATGTTACATGCAATTGATGCACATTCCATACATAAAAAATTAAATTAGAAAGAAAACGCACGACTCTTTTCACCTTAGAAGAACCAAACGACATGGCGTTGCTGGGGGGAAGGAAAGAGCGCTCGCGCTTGGCAGTGAATGTGCCGAACATGCGGCATATTTCATCCTGCTGCACCGTCTCCCGATGCTCAAGTGCTTCATCTGTCATCCAAAATCTCTCTCTCTCTCTCTCCTTCTTCCCAAACCCCCCTTCCTTCCTCCTCCTCTCTTTTCTTTCTCTTGATTTTCCTTTTACTTTTTATTTAATTTGTTGTTTATTTTCAAGTTCTTTTAAAAAAAATTAAAACAATTTTTATATCATAATTCCCCCATAAGGTGCAGCATCAACATCTAGTGATGACATCGCATCTCCAAATATAATTTTAAGTGAATGACCAACTCGAACAAGAAGTATGCAAATAATATAAAGTTGAGACTTCTTTACTGCAAACGAAAACTAAAGTCTGATTGGCCTTTCTGGTCTCTCAAGGAGTCTTTAAAAATTCCAAACTCATTAAAAAAGTCTTGGACAACTTCACCGGCGTCCCCTTGATGATGCAGAACGTTAGGTGGGAGATAGCAAATAAATTTGATTTTAAAGTAAGCCGGCCAAGAATTAAAGGTACTGGAACTCATTTGCCTAATTTATGTCCAAAACCTCACCTCATTTCTTAGCTTGGTCACCCACACCAACCTTTTTTCCTCTTAAGGTAGAGAGAGAGAGAGAGAGATTTCTGGAATTAGTAAGCTTCCTAGCTATGGCAACCTCAGAGGTCGGGTGGAGTAGTGATGCCGCACCAACATCACAACATGAGTACGATGTGTTCTTGAATTTTAGAGGAAAGGACACTCGTCATGGATTCACAGACTTCCTCTATGACCACTTAGTAGATGCCGGGGTTCATGTGTTCAGGGATGAAGAAGTGGTGAAGTGATTAGTGAGAAACTTCAACAAGTTATCAAGAACACCGTGATCTACATACCCATCTTCTCTCAGACTTATGCTTCTAGTAAATGGTGCCTCCGTGAGTTGGTGCTCATGGTAGACTACGTGTCCAAGTCAAAGGGTGAAAAAAGTATCTTTCCCATTTTTTTTCATGTGGAACCTGATGATGTTAAACTCAAGAAATCACTTTATGAAGCTGATTTTAGGAAACACGGGGAGAACTTCGGTGATGAAGTCGAGGCATGGAAAGGAGCTCTTAGAAAGGCAGATGAACGAAAGGGATGGGTCATAAAAAGGACCAAAGGTAATTCTCTTTAAAGATCCCTACCTCTTCCATCTTTTTTCTGTTTTAGGGGATACGACGTTGCCTGTCGATTGACTTCTTTTATTCTTTTTCTTAAACGGAAAATACTGAAAACAACCTGCAATTGCTGTTCTTATTCAACTTTACATCCACTGCTGTTAGCATCTTCAAATTTTCCCCTACGATGTCAGTAACTTCAATAATAAATCAACTTCCCTGTCTCGTAAGACTGCAAAATATTCAAGAGCACCCATTTGCATTTGCTATTCGGGATGATTACAAATCAACTTCAGATTTTGCACCCATTTGGATCTGCATTCTCACTAACCTCGACCCAAAAAATAGAATTTCCCCACGTGATATGAATATCAGTTTTCATTTTTTATTAACGGAGAAAAGATAAACGAAATTAGAGATCGCATCTGGTGACAACTTTTATTTTACGAATTTCTGAGTGCTCCTCAAGAAACACCAATTACACAAGGAAATTAAGATTTAGTGGAGAAAGTTCATGTCTAAATATTAGATAAAAACGACAGCATCCTGAGAACATGTAAAATATGACGGGAGATCAACTCAGGGCCTCGATCTATAGAGCTCGCCGGAGATCCAAATCTAGGTCAAGCGACCTCCATCTGGACCGGGCTGGAGGCGACGACCGCTGCCAACCTCATCTGAAGTCAGCAATGGCGCAACCATAGACAGCGGCCGGGGACAGGCGGGGGCTGAAGGCCGATAGTGATAGGTGGAGGAGAGTGACAAGGGTAAATTTGACAAAATAAATATGGCAATTGATTTAATAAGTTAGGGGGACATATGCAATTTGAATATATAAAAAAAAAATGTGAAAGTTGGGGATTCAAATTTTATATAATAAAATGTGGAGAGGCAAGGTGATAAATGTGGATAATGTTTTTTGCAATTTCTCGTTAGTTTTTATTTTTCATCTTTCTTCATGGTTGTCTCAACTCTTAGGCAAACTAAAAAGCATGGCTATAGTAATCACCCATCTAATCTAATCCAAAGTAATAAAGGTGGACATGAATACAGGGCCACATAGCTTGAATTTGTATCTTGTTTTGGTTCACTTGGGACGCAACATGGCAGTAACGTGGTCAAGCGTGGCATTTGTATCTTGTTTTGGGAGTCATCGCATGAAATTTTTATTAGCAACTTTATATGCTTATCATCCCAACACATAATTTGGCTTCGATTAATAATTTAAACGTAGCATATAGTCAAATTAAACCCTTCTATTCATAATTATAGCATGTAGGTTCCCATTGGCTTCTCCAATGTAAATGAGCTTTTTTTTTTTTTTTTTTTGCCTAGCTTTTTAGAGTCGGCAATCTCTTATGCTTTTGGTTGGAAGTCCATGAACCCGACATGCCGCTTGAGAAGCTTGTGTTTTTAAGAAAAATATGGAGTTATTGGGAAGCAAACTGACTAGGCCCCTTCATTTTATTTTTATATTAATAATGATGTCCACCTTCGGTAGACTTATCCTACTAACTCTATGGACCAGGAAAGGTTCAAGCCAAAACCAAGGTAGGTGACCACGATACAAGAATGTATCCATTTGAGGGAGTGGAGAATCAAACTATGTGTTGTATGCCTAATCTGCACACATATCTTCATACTTTAACCGCCAAATTAACCTCATGATAGTCTCTGCTTCTCAATTTTCAGTTTTTGAATAAATCTTAATGTGACGCGGTTTTTTAAATGCCACTATACTTGACATAATCAGATGCATAGAAGACTAGCATGCATAAGTTAAGCAATACAAATGTTACAACAACTATATTGCTAGTGATGGAAAATAGTTACAGGTTATGGGATTATATATTTCTTCACCAAAATTCAATGGATGACGTTGCATTTGTTTACATTATCTTGGTTCATGATTTTCCTGTAACGAGTGCTGAAGTTAGGCTCAGCTATAAATTCAAAATTTTACTTACACACGATATAATAGCCACTTGGTAACTTTGGCCATCGTGTCAACCAATACTATATTCTTCAAAAATTTCTTTAATCAGGTATGACAAACGTGTCATGTGAATTCTATTAAATTAGCCTATACTAATTATACAGTGTACATAGATATGCCTCTAATGTACTTCAATCTTTTCATGTTTTGATTATGAGAATCCCACTAGTAATTCGTGGGTATATAATTAATTTATTCAGCTAATGAAAGTGCCTTTGTGCATGGCAGCCAAGCAACAATTCTCAGATTGGTTGTTGAAAAGGTTTTGGTGGAGCTGAAGGTAAAACAAAAATTAGTGACCGAACATTTAGTTGGCCTTGATGATCGAGATAAAAGACTTGACAAAGTTATTAGATGTCAACCAAGATGATGTGCGGCTCATTGGAATTTACGGAATGGGTGGTATCGGTAAAACAACCGTTGCCAAGGTCATCTTCAATCAACTATCTTCCCACTTTGGAAAGTATTGTAGCTTCCTTGAGGGCGTTCGAGAAAGGTCGACCAAAGAGAGCATAGTCCAATTGCAGAAGAAATTGCTATATGACATTGTTTCTTCTGGGTCTGTCGGAAAATTTGAGGATAGTGAAGAAGGAATGAGGAGGATTGGAGAAACACTTGGCAATAAGAAAATCCTTGTGGTTCTAGATGATGTCAATAAAAAAGAGCACATTAAGAAACTAATAGGAATTAATTCGTTATATTCAGGATCCAGGATAATCATTACAACAAGAAACACAACTATTCTACAAGTTGAGGGATTTAAAGGTGAAATTCTACTATATGAGATGCTAAAGATGGATGATAATCTTGCACTTCAGCTTTTTTATCGGCATGCCTTTGGTGGAGAATTTCCTTTAGGTGATTATCATTGGCTTTCAAGTGAAATTGTCTCACATGCAGGAGGGCTTCCTTTGGCAATTACAGTAATTGGTTCGTTACTAAAGGAAAAGGATGAAGAATTTTGGAAAGAGACGTTGGTTAGGTTAACGAAAGTACCTGAGAAAGAGATTTTAGAGAAGTTGAGGATTAGTTATGATGACCTAGACGAACATCAGCAACAAATTTTTCTCGATATAGCATGCTTCTTCTTCAATGAAAATAAGACTGATGCCATTCACATATGGACCGAATTTTATCCAAGAAGAGGAATTAAAGTCCTTATCGAGAGGTGCTTGATAAAGATATTGGACAATGATAAGTTGTGGATGCATGATCAACTAATAGACCTAGGATGGCAGATTGTCCATGAAGAAAGTCCGGGTGACCTTGGAAAGAGGAGTAGGTTGCCGATTGCAAAAGAGACCCTTGAAGTCATAAGAACTAAAGAGGTAAGTAAGAAATGTCTCATCTTTTAGTAATATTGTATATCTAGGGATTAAGGATTCTTCTTTGTTTAGGATCTTTTATCATTTTTTACCCATTCGAGTTGTAGAATATAGTGGTTGAAAGTTGACAAACTTATTCACATCATTGCAAAAATTTCATTTGTAGAGAAAGGACAAGGTTCAAGCCCTTCAAATAGACGGACGGGATGCCATAGAGATTACAAATGAAGAATTTGAAAGGCTACAAAACTTAAGATTCCTCAAGTTACATAATGGAACTTTTGTTGGGGACTTTGCAACATGTTGTTCGAAGTTGAGTTGGATTTCTTGGCAACCTCCATTTCGGGAGTTTGAGGCGGATAACATGTATTTGGATCATCTTGTTGTTTTTAAACTTGGCAAGAATGACTTCACAAATAATTCAAAAGCATGGGACTTGATCCAGGTAAATTAACTGTTTTAACTCTAGTCTAATAGTTCCAGCGTGTACTATGCAATGGTTCTCTTACTAAACATGTCATTTATTTTACGAGGGGCACAAAATTTGAAAGTTCTATCTCTTACCGACTGTGATAGCATAACGACAAACCCAAACTTCTCAATATGCTCGGGTTTAGAGAGGTTGACTCTTAGAAGGTGCAATAGGCTAAAGAGAATTGAAAGCTTCATTGGAAAGCTACAGATGTTGATTACATTAGAGATTGAATGGTGCCCATGCCTTACAAATTTGCCTAAAGAGGCAGGGGCATTAGTGAAGCTTAACCGCTTCTCATTGCGGGGATGTCCTGGGTTGAGGGAACTTCCAAGCTCTCTTGAAAATTTAACCTCATTGATAGAATTAGACTTATCAAGTACAGGCATTGCCGAACTTCCAGAGTCCATCAAAGGACTAGTGAAACTTGAGTATCTTCTTTTGACAGACACGGTGATAAGGGAACTTCCCAACTTCATTGGAAAGTTAAAATCATTACGCTTATTGTGTTTATCAAAAAATGGATCATATTCTCCACAGGATCATGTTTGGCAGTTACCCAATGGCATCGGCATGTTGGAAAATCTTGAAGAGTTGGATCTCTCTGGGCATGATGAAATGAAAGGTGAAATTCCTATCGGAATTGGAGAATTGTCATCTTTAAGAATCCTAAATTTAGAGGGAACCTGTATTTCTAGAATTCCAAGTACAATCAACAAGCTTCATCACCTCCAAACACTTAATTTATTGGATTGTCATGAGATTCAAGAGTTGCCAGAGCTTCCCACAAGTTTGACCTGTCTACGTCTTAAATCTAATTCACTACGATCATTCCCCAATCTATCAAACCTTACTAATTTGGTTGAATTGGGACTAAGTGATGGCTCTTCTTTTACAAACAAATCAAACTGGATCACAAGCTGCAATTTAAGTTGGATCGGGAGGTTATCTAGACTGACAAAGTTAGAGTTAGATCTATTAAACGTTTGTGCACCTCCGTAGTTGGCTTCTCTTTCTTATCTGGAAGAGCTTACTTTGGGTGACCTAGATCTAAAATCCATTGAGCAACTTCCCTCCTCTCTGCTGAGTTTGGAATTACAATTCTGTAGCATTAGGTGGGCAGAGTTGACCACTTTATTGGTCGGTTATAGCGAAGTGGAAGATCTTCCACTCGATGGACTTCCACAACTGCAGAAGTTAACCGTTTATCATTGTAAACTGCTTCTAAGATTATCCATTCCTTCGAAATTGAGGAAGCTACGGCAAGCGAGTATCTCATCTTGTCCAGACCTAGCCGAGATACAAATTGCAGGCCTTTTGAAATCATTGGAATCGTTCTCTGTTTATAGGTGTGAATCTTTGGGAAGAATAGGTGGGTTATCATATTTGAAGAACCTGGAGAAATTGGAAATTGGATCTTGCAATGCACTTACTGATGTTGAGGGCATAAACGAGCTAGAGTCTTTGAAATCCTTGAAGGTCATAGTGTGCAAATCATTGGAAAGGTTGATCGATGCATCTTGCGCAATTATACCAGACGATTGCCTCGTCCATATATTGAGGTGTGGAGAGTTTATTGATTCTCCTTCGAAATACCCATCCGGAATCTCTTTGAAGTGCTACATAGAGGAGATTCTTCTGGATACATCAAACAAGGTGTGACAACTTTTTCATTAATATACAATGGAAGCGCGTGGATTGACTTGTTCTAGTTTCAATTTTTGCTATAATTCAATAAAACAACACAAATTGTAAAAAGTTAAATATTACTTTGAAATTTACATGGATGAAAATATATTTTTTAATCCAAAGATGAAAATGAATCAGATATATCTTTAAATGATTTCAAATGCATCAATGTTCCTTCGACGAGTTCTTTTTAAATTGAAATGATCTCTGGTGTAAATTAAACAAATACACAAACACAAGTATTATAAATTGTAGTCTTAGATTTTCTTGTTATAAGCTTGAGTGTTGGATAGTGTGTGATAAGATTTGTTTATTTGATGTCATAATGTTTTGCAATAATTGCTCTCTTAAACTTTGGCACCGTCACGCAATTGCCCGCAAACTTTGATTTATGTTGCGTCCATTAACTTTTTTAAGCCTGCATAGCTGTTAAGTGTCTCCTTGAATGGGTGGGACTCGGTTTTTATGACCGAATGTCCTTAACTAATCTATTAAATATGCAAACAGGTTTAATATATATATTGTTTGGCTCTCATGTTGAACTTGTTACATCACAGATGGAACATCCCTTCACAATCGATTTCTTCCTAAAGATAAAGCAGCTCGGTCGTGTGATTCTTGTAAAATGGAAGACAAAAAAGGACGTAGCCCCTAATTCAATGACATACAAGGGATTCACTGCTGACGTTAAAGGTTTCGGCTTTGTTTTGAAGAGAATGTGGTACAAGGCTCCTCATGAAGAATGCGAGTTGCTTAGAGAGATCAAGAGCGATGAGCAAGTGAAGGAAATGGTGCAACTAGCATCTAGAAGAGGATTGATTCGTTTGATCGTCGAGGGAGGGGTTGACATTTCCTTGGAAGGAGCATTAATTAGGGCCAGCCAATGGGGCTGCACTGTGCCCTTTCTCGTTTTCTTTTTCTGTTTTGCCTTTTTCGTGATTCTCTCCCATTCCTGGGGAAAATGGGATTTCCCTGGCAATTAGCTAAAATGCGCCCGTTCAGTCTTTGTGAGGACTTTTTGGTTATTTTTTGTATTTTGGTTTATGTCTTTTCTTTGGGTTTAAATAATTTGGGATGAGTTTTGTTGTGATTGGATGACCTCGTACAAGTAGGGGTGAGCGTGGTTCCCAATTATCCGGGAACCAGAGAACCGCACCTATGGGTCCGGTTCAGTTTCCCTTCCGCTCAGCAACGCCCTGACGACAACTCAACACCGCTTGGCCCCCTCCGCTAGGCAACGACTCGTCACCGCTTGCCCCCCTCCGCTCGGCGACGCCCTCGACGACGACTCATCACAGCTTGCCCCCCTCCACTCAGCAACGGCCCGACAACGACTTGTCGCCACTCGCCCCTCCTCTGCTCAGCGACGCCCTCAATGACGACTCGTCACCACTCGCCCCCTGCACTCGGCGATGCCTTTGAACCGTTTGGTACTTTCTGCATTTTTTATGTCATTTTCTTCAAGGCATAAGCTGTGTGTAATCATGCTGATTTGTTTAATTCCGTAGGTACGACAAAGAAAGGAAGACACTAGGTGCACCAAGATGATGCTCAGGTTTAGGGAAGACAAAATCCAAAGGATAGAATCTCTCCGTATTGGTTCAATCACTGCAGAGGTATACTTAGGGGAGGAGAACAAAACACTTTTTAAAGAGATTCAGTTGCTTCTAGCCAAAGTTGATCGAAACCCCTAAGTAAACTCACTTCGCTTTGGAGAACATTAGGCTCTTGGATCAACTAAGGAGGTGAGGTTTTGGGCACGTCTTTGTTCTAGTTGGATATTCCTTAACCACATTGTTGCTCAAACCGATTGCCCTTTTAGGTTCCAAGAGTTCTATGAAGAAGGGGAGAGGGAACTGCTATTGGCAGAAGTAACCAAGCTGCGAGATCAAGTACTAGCAGAGACCACGCAAGTATATTGCTGATTTCTCTTATTTGTGATCGGTAGCTGGTATTAAACCCCAGAGGAGCTCACGAAATATATTCAGATTAAGGAAGGGGGGCGGGGAGAGTAGCTAATATGCCCTGGCTTTCACGCAAAAGTCTTTCGACTCTCATGTTCAGCGGTGCTTAGAGCTTCTCTCCAATAGGGTAGGGTATTGGTGTCCTGTTATAAGTGTAAATAACGTACTAGTCCCCCTTTTCTTGACTATAAGAAATCCACACTTTGACACCTAAGATTCGCATTTTTCTTCCTCGCCACCTTCAAGGGAAAGGGAAGACGCAGATGTTTTCATGAAAAATAAGCTCTGTGAATTAAAGTTTGTTGTTTTATTCACAATTGCTGCAATTCATGGACGGAAACTCTGAACAGCCCAACCATTTTAGTTCAGGTATCGAACCTCAGGTTGGTCATGTTCATCAAAACATTATTATTATTGTAGATGGTTCTCAGTGACAACATATTTAGTCTTACTTTCTCTAAGGCGCTTGAATTTACACCTACTTAGAGTGAAATTTCTTCTCATTCTTCTCCTTGCATCTTCATATGGTTCTTGACTTTTAACCTTGAAATTTCTTTCTTTGATACCGGAAGCCATTCAGGCAGGCAAAGAAAATGCTACACTCCAATTAGAGGTTTCTTTATTCTTCAACTTTCTAACTTTTCTTTCTAGATATAGTCCCTGTATTAATCTCCTATTTTGCATTGTTATTAGTTGAGGAACACGTCAAAAGAACTAGAGAAATGCAGACAAAATCTAACCTCTTGCAATGCTAAGCTTAGCAGGTAAAGTGATCTTGTCTTCTATTTGTCTTCTGTATTGAAGTCTTTTACTCTATTTTCATTGCTTAAAGATAATTTGTCGTAAAAAAGAAGTTTTTGAAACAACGAATGACTCATGTTGGAATACATTGTTGGTCCAAAATAACATTTTTCACGTTCCAAAATATCAGCTTCTCAAGCTTACAAAGTCAATGCATTGACTGCACAAAAGGACTTAATGGACTTATTCATAATGCATCACGTGGCCTCACGTTATCTAGTTTGTAGAGTACTTAGTTCTATTACCGCATTAATTGGGAATTCAAAGGCTTCTCAAGGTGCACTAGCTTCACAAAATGCTCATGTTACTTCTTTCGCTTTTGCAGAGAAATTCATCATCTAAGTTGCAAGTTAGATAGTCTCAATTCCCAAGACAACAATGGAGATGGCAATTCCAATGTATGTAATAGCTACCCCATCTGAATAAATCTGAAGCCAAGTACCATCTGGGGTGTTGATCTAATTTCATATTCTCCCCCAATTGATGGCTCTGAAAAGGAGAGAATTCTCTGCCCAAAGCACGAGAATTTCACAAAACTCCGTAGTTTGTATCTGCATCAATGGCATCTCCTAGCGGGACATATTCAGGGGTCATCCCTGGTTCGGAACTCAGCCTCCAGGGAGGACTCGCAGGTCGTGATGGACCAGAGGAAGAGGAAGAGGATGATCTAGAACCATGAGTCCGGATGAGGAAGCAGGAGCACCTGGACAATCTGCCGGATCATGTCGCCCAGCTGAACAAGGAGAAAACACCGGATCAGGACTGACATCAACATCACCGCACAGGCACAGCATTACTTGAGCATTTAGGCTGAGAACTCTGTGCTGAGAGCCCAGGCGGCTGAGCTCAGCCACAGGTTGGAGTCACTGGATGAGATCATTGAATTCTTGAATGCGAACAATGGAACTTTTGATTTGGGGTTGCCTATGATATAGCTAATACAAGTACCTAGAGGGAGGTGAATAGGTATATAAAAGATTTTTCTTGATGATTGCACAATACTTAGACAGTTGAAGGATTTGCGACAAATAATAATCAACGTAAGACTGAGTAAAGGAAAGAGAGAATTGAACACGCGGTTTATAGTGGTTCGGCTTGATTCAAGCCTACGTCCACTCTTCTGCACTGACAGCCAATTGGCTGGATTCCACTATGAACAAAGAGATGTTACAGCGTTGATCTTCCTTGATTTCTAGGTGTAGATGATCTACCACACTTGCTCAAGGTATCACCAAGTATAGACACTCTCGTGTGTATACAATTTCGCTCGAGAATGAATCGACTAATAATCAAGGTGCTTCGGACTGAATTTTTCTATCGATCACGTTACTAACACAACTAGAATGTCTTCCTTTTTATACTCCTTTATGCCATCATACCATTGGCACTTACCAAAGGAATTCCTCCAATCTACCCGTTGGACGGAATCAATTAAGAAGATCATTTGAGCTATCAAAGGAACCTGACGATAGCCCATCAATCTTGTTCGCCCATACAATCAGTATCTTGGTTTCCAAGAATAGAACATTCCAAGAATATTTCGTTGACCACCGGATCTTCAATTGATCTAGATACAAATAAAAGAATCCGATATTTTTATCCAACCAAGAGATCTTCTCCAGAGGATAGGATTAAATCCTCAACCATATACTTCGGCTCTAGATTTCTTTCGTCACTGGATCAGAAAGACTGTCAATAAGAATAGTCTTGAGTCTTAAGTCTTGAGTCTTGAGTGCTGAGTCTGGTGATCAGAAAGTCTTCAGACTTTAAACAGACAGTCTGCAAATATCCAAACTAGACTGATAGAAACGTTTTGTCAGCTTCAAAATATTATGGAAAGATTTCTCCAACAGCCTACAATGCCAAGAAGCTGACGAAAGGGAATCTCACCGCTCATTCGAGCAGGTGCTTGCCACGTCTCATTATCGGGTTGGTAGTGAAATTTGTCTTCCTTTAATTTTAGATTTTAGATTTTATTTATTTTATGAAAAATGACTAATTTAAAAATATTTTTTTAAAGATAATTTTTTATATCACTTATAAAAATGAATGAACCGATAATATTTTCATCTTTCATGACAAATATATTATTGATAATAAAAATATTATTTAATTATTTTTATCATTTTTTAAATCCTTTTTAGCATGAAATTATTATTTGAGAAAACTGGATGACTGGTGCGGATATTGTACAGATGGACAATCAAAGATAAAGTTGGTATGCTCCGAAGAATCTCATAAAAGAGAGGCGAATTACATTCAAAATTAGCATTATTCATGAGTAAATTTTATTTACAGTGAACCCAACCCCCCCCCCCCCTCACTCTAATGCTCCAATCAATGCGATTTTTCGATGTTCTTGACATTTCTTTTTTTCCCCTATTTCAATTCACTTTCGTCAATTTGTGTGCAGGGGTTTATACTTGCTAATTCATTTGCCTCAGGCTAACCAAACACCTAGCTACGGTCTAATTAGGGCCTGCAGCTATTAAATCACAAACTGGACAATTGTACGTTTTATAAAGTCTCTACCTAATCCCCTAATATCAAGTGAATGACGTTATTCGTTTGATCACTGTAATTTCGTTTGTTCTTCATGCATTTGCTTTTTCAGCACCTTAAATTCTAGTATTCATCTTTCATTTACTTCAAATTTTGAGCCTATTAATTTCTTGTCAAATCAACGCAAAACTCATTTCACAAAAAAACCAAAATCAAACTTTGGATGGAAGATATCTCACTTTCTAACTAAATTCGCATTTTTGGTGAAACAGAATGTATTGTCATTTTTTTTTTTGA
Source organism: Eucalyptus brandiana (assembly GCA_014182725.1). Classification (NCBI taxonomy): domain Eukaryota; kingdom Viridiplantae; phylum Streptophyta; class Magnoliopsida; order Myrtales; family Myrtaceae; genus Eucalyptus; species Eucalyptus brandiana. Next base: position 38,990,807 of record CM024670.1, read on the forward strand.
TAGAATATTTAAATATTAAATCATATTTTGGCCTATCAATTTAAGTTTCTAAGATAGTTATCAATAGTCCCATCATATCCCACACTTATCTAGGAAGATGAACTCTCTCTAAAGGATTTTAACCCTCAGTTTGATTTTGTAGATTTAGTTTCTGTAAAAACATGACCTGGGGTGGCACAATCAAACACGATTCAATAAAAGCCTGAATGCACATAATGTGTTGTAGTCCCTAACATGCGCTGCAAGGCGCATATTTTAGTATAGACAAGCCAACCCTGATTGTTCTAGTGCTTCAGGCGCGTCTCTCCTCCCAGTGCATTCGCATGCTCGGAGCCTTTGCTGTCTTTGTTCTTGTTTTCTCAGTTAGATTTGCTAATCTCATTCTCGATCGATGGAAAATTCGAGTGAACTTTTGAACTGCACATGGTGGATTAGGACTGAATTGTCTGTTACTGCGTTCAGTGTGGTATATTGCTTTAATGGGGAATGCTGGCGATTGATCGACTGACGGATATTATGGGGAATGCAATTAATGCTGCGGTTTATTCTGTTTTGGCTATTCCGAGCTCCCTTTGTGACACTTGTTATGGATTTGATCAGACTAGGCCACGGGAGAGAGAGAGAGAAGAGATTTAGAAGGAAATGGCAGGATGGAAGTTCCGTACATGGCAGACTATACATTGAGGGCTCTCGCACCAGGATCATCAAAGAATCAACTAAGGCTGCTGTTGAGGAAAGCTAGTTTATTGAGTTATAACCAGCTTTCCATTGCTATAAGACTCAAGCTCCATATTTAGTGCTTGTCCTGGCGAATGCTGATTGAGTTTCCATTTGTAACTTCTCAAATTGGCTCAACAACAATTAGAGCACGCAAGTCCAGCCAACGGCGAGGGATGCATATTTCTACAGGGGTGTTCTACGGGTCTCCCGGTGCCTCCCAGAAGACCATCTAGTTTGCTGCGATTGCTGAATGAGACATGGGTTGATCACGCTGCACAATGTTCATAAAAGTTAAGGTCCTCGTATGTTTTATCGTATTCCCTGCACATGCACTTTGCTTCCACTTCAGTGACTTTTCCTTTAAGATATCTGGCTTTGTATCTTCCTTGCTTTTCCATTAGAAACGTTACGATTCTCCTGGACAACCTGCATCTGAGGTGGAACGTTTTTTGTCCTGCTTTTGCTTTCTTCTTCTATTTAAATTGAAGTGCTCATACCTTCAGAATCCCACTTTAACACCTGCACCGCGTTTGCATTTTGATAGTCGAATAACCTGTTCCCTTTTTCTTTCAACCGTATGAAGGATATATGGACCACATTCCCAAGGCAAGGGGAAGCAATAAAGTTTGCTTAGGGTCATCCTCAGGTTCGCGTGTTCAGTTACCAAGACCATCGTAAGGGCCAGAAAAGATTTCTTGTACCTTCTTACCAGGAGTTCTAGAAGAGGTGGTCATCTTTTATTTGCTTTTTTAGGGTGCCTTTGCTAGGGATTAGTGTTTAATCGTGATATTCTCTTGAATTAGGTACAAAAATATGGATCCAAAGTTATGCCACTATTATGAAGTTTTTTCAACTGTTACACTAGTGATATTTCGGTGAATTACTTCATTGGAAAGTCACCTTTCCCAATTTTGGACAAATTCATGGTCTGTGGCCTCCATTGGTACCGTATTGGGTGATTGCTATCATTTTGTTTTCAGATAACTAGAGTGATCAGTCATTTCAATTGCTTCATACATAGTTCATGGATTTCTACTTGAGACCGTGTAGGATATTAAAGTTGCTAACTCTTTTCCAAGGAAGATGGTTGAGTTATATCTAGCTTTTCTGAAGTGGCAAACCTGAAAGAATTTTAATGGGACTGATATGTCCTATTTGAAAGGAAGTTGTTGCTTGGCACTTTCTCCTTCCATGTGTAATGGCGTCAAGAAAATGATCTGGTTTTGAAGGCCTATCATTTCTTCTTCTTTACTCCTGTGATGCTGATGAATCTGTCACGGTCTCAATAAAATTCAAAGCTGGTGTTGGTTCTCAGTGCATGGACTTATGGCTTATAGCATGTCGAGGACTGGATTCTATGAGCGGATAAGACGAGGGCATAAAAGTGATCACGGTATATGCCATGTCTTTTCAATGATAAATTTCTTGTATTGAATCGTACTCTTTGAGCCTACCTTAGTAGACATGAGCTCATTTTTTCTCTATTTTGACTGGCCTAGTTTTCTGTGGCAAAGGTACAGAAAATTTCTGCCCAACATTTATCCATTTGAAACCCTTTTTCTTTTCTGTGTGGAATTGAAGGTAAATTGAGCTTAGTAATAGCCCAGGTTGGTGCTCTCCGATGCGTCTGATCCCGGAGGATATCGTGCCTGATTTATCAGCATTCTTTGATTCTGGCAAATCCTCCTGGAGTAACTAATAATGTGGTTGACAATGATGAAAACACCACAAATTGCTCATGATATGTATGGATGGTTTTCTATAGCATTAGCGACTCCTATCTCTTTCCATCTCCACTGCATAATTTCTGATCAACTGCTCTTCCTCTATCTTCTTCCTCCATCTGTGCGTTTCCCCTCTCTCGAGCTTTTTTGGCCAGTCGAAATTCGAAGCTCTCGAGTGCTGGCATAGCCTCAGCACAGAGAGAGAGAGAGAGAGAGAGAGAGAGAGTTTGTGCAATATTAAATTCCACAACCATTGATTTTACTATTTAATAGAAATTGACAACCGATTTAATATGAAAAAACAACAATCCGTGTACTTGGTTGTCATCCGTCAATTTTGGTTTAGTGTACGTCCATCTCATGCCATCTTAACCATTGGGGATTGGGCGCTACAGCAGTGTCCATGGAAGGAAAATGACGAGTATGAAAAATAGGAAGAAGGACAGGGATGAGATTGGGGAATTTGCCAACCAAAATGTTGTCGTCTAGTCGAGTTGCCAAAGGTGCTAAGGAGTGGAACGTGATGAGAGATCCTGCAAAGCTACAAGTGAAGTTGAGGATCAAAATGACCTTTCTTCTGCAAGTGTCGAAGATTTGCATCGTCTTAATTGTGCAGTCCCTAAAGCTTTATGTGGAATTGCAACGTGGTCCAGGTGAAGCAAGACAGAGCTCTGACGATTACTTGCGAGAACAAGCAGAGGAAGCGAGACCAGATGTGCTTGAAATCCTAGAAGGGATCCTGCAGGAAGAGGCAGAGCAGGGGGTACAACTTTAAGTTCAAGAAACAGCAAAGCTTCAAGGTCGGTTTAGGGATGTAGCTTCAACTTCAGGAAAGGCGAGCCATCAAATTCAGGAAGGGGCATTACTTCGAGTTCACGAAGCAGCACAACTTTGAGTTCGGAAGGCGGGCAGGGGTTCGACTTTAGGAGGGGGGAACAACTAAAATGGGCGCAAGTTTAAGATCAGGGACGGACAAAAGTTCAAGCTCAAGCTCAGCCAAGGTTTGGAGCCTCAACCATCAAGGTCATGATAAGAACAATAACGCAAACTCGAACAAGCACTGAAGCAAGCAGAAGGACTAAGCTACGTTCTTCAGCGTCCGACTAACCTTCATTGTTTATGGGTGCCCATGCCACAGGCAATGCAAAATTATGTACTCTGCTTTTCAGAGGAGTCCCGAGACCAATTTGTCAAGGTAAACTTCTATTTTCCTAGATATTTCTTACATTTGTTTTTTCTCAAGGAGACTCGAAAATAACAAGTGGTCATCAGGGACCCGGATCAGTTGCCTCCTTCCGTGGGCCAATCTACCTATCTTCACGAAAAGGGAAGTTGACACGTGTCTTCAAGGTTTTCCATGGCGTGTTTTCATTCTGAAATAAAAGTGGTGAGCCTAACGTTGTGGACAAATTTGTGCATGAATTCTTTACTTACTGTTCGTTCTAATTTCATTATTTCTTCTATTACTTTATTTTCTTTTTCAATGAAAACGCGTGTACTGGTGACTTTAAAAACAGAGGACCGTCACCTGCTCTCGAATTTCATTTCTTGGTCACCTCCAATCAAATTGAGTTTCTTGTTTGAGCATATGAATGTTAAGAACATAATTACTTCGATTTTCGATCCAACATGCACTAAAATTAAGGTTTATTAAATGGAACACCAAACCCAATATAAAAAACTAACGAAAAAGAAGTTATATTAAATAATATTATTACCAAAACAATAAGTGCACTAGAAACTTAGTATAAGGGCAAGCACTATATGAGTAAATCTCATCGAACCCTACTTCATCAACATACTTATTGTAAAAGTCATAGGTATCTTGCTCTCTCTTAAAAACCACGGCAACCGCATTTCACATGACCTAGAAATTTAAAAGGATCAAATCAGCCCTTGAATCACATTTTCAGTATATATCAATGAAAAATGAGAGACGAATCAAGGACTTCTACTCATACATCATACTCATACAAATGGAATGGAAATCTACTTCTGTTCATTGACTTACTTCCTTGGTTAGCAAGATTTTGGGCCACTAGAGAAAGGTTAAAACACAGCGCCTAAAAATTTCATTAAAGCATGAGCATAACACGTGTCGACATGAACGCTTGAAATCTCTTTACTACTCCGAGATGAACTTTAGCTGTCGCGAGATGTAGGGTTGATAATTTCTAAGAATTTGACTCTCCTACAACCTCGGATTCTCGTTCCAGAATCTCGTCCACGAATTTCACGTGTCCAAACAATGCTGTTGTATGCAATGGAGTCTCACTATAAAACCACACCATAAATGTTATCAAGGATTAGTGTATCGTCTTTGAGCAAATCGAGCAAAGAAGTCGCATTTCCTTCGGCTGCCACTCCATAAAGCCCCCTCTCCATTTTCACTCCGAAACGAATCCGAGCTTTCACAATTCCGTGTTGCTTTTAGCATTTGGCTGACGGCTGCGAAAGTCAACCCCTTGTGAATCAAACATCAACAAACCATCTTTTTGTTGACATTTCAAATATATATTTTTTTAATGTTGACCAAGTCATCAGCCCAAAAAGAAACAGTAGGACCTGATTTATTCATACGCGGGCACAAAAGAATGTGGTTTTGATTGTTGTACATCATGCGTACCGGCGTGCTATTACTAGAGAAAACATATACTTTCAAAAGTAATGTATATACTGATTTGTACACTGCTTGTCTCTTGGTATGGGATGTATAAGCTTCTATGATGCATGGAACTCGTCTTTTAGTTTAATGCGGGGCTGCATTATCATTAACAATACCGACTGTGTTTAAAAGTTATGTCTATGCCGATTCCTACGCGGTTTGCGGCTCAGTTTCCGGATCTGACATCGACTGTGTGTGCTTATGAGCATGACAATTGATTTCGTAAGGTCTTGGAGTAGATGAATTGATGCTATTTCGTCTACTGGCATGCTTCGTTTGTGGCTAAAAGGTGAAGAGAGCCATCGGCACTTATTATGGAATACTGGATCAAGAGCATTGGCTTGGGGATCAGCAGGCCCAAAAGATATGTCCATGCTCTCCGAGGTCGGGCCTGCACATGAATTTTGAACTGTCGGTGCCGGGTCCATTTGATAGACAATTTCAATTCGGGTTGGCCGGGCAAAAACACTCTCTTTGCCCCAATAGGTAAATCGCAATTCCAACTGGTGCAAAGGCACGACGTGGCTGAAGCGCGCATATAGAAACAAACTCCTTCCGTTCCGCGGGCCAATCTGCTATCTACTGGGAAGGGGACATTCACACTTGTCTCCAGATTTGCTACGTGCGCCCCTTGATTTCGAAATACAAGTGGTGACTTTTTCTTGGGAGAGGATTGCTAGGATGTGTTGCTCATTTTAATGTATTGATGCATATATGCTTTGCATTCCAAATTAGTATAATATCTTTTTTTTACCCCGCACCGGATAATACTCTTTACTTGTTTAATATCTATGGAATCCCATCTTTTAATGTCTTGTTTAGGACGTGCGCTCCTTCATTTTGAAATACAAGTGGTGACCTCTTCTGCGGTGGGCCTGGACTGAAAATTTTGTCCATTAATTCTTTTACTAACTTTTCATTCTAATTTCTTTAATCCTTTTGTTCCTATATTTCTTTTAGTGAAAGGACATTCACCGGTGATTTCAACAATAGTGGACCATTCGATCAAAAAAAGAAAAATGAAAAACAATAGTGGACCACACCTGCTCTTGGATTTCATTTCTCGAGCACATTCAATCAAATTTAATTTCTTATTTTGGCATTTGACGTGGATGCATAATCTCTTCCATTCCTGGTGTCTTGAAAAATAGTGGACCATCACCTGCTGTTGAATTTCATTTCTTGATCACATTGAATCAAATTTAATTTCTTATTTTAGCATATTATGTTAAAGCCTAATCTCTTCCGTTAATCATCCAACTTGTGCTAGAAATTAAGGTTCATTAACTGAAACATTTAGAGAGTCCTGTGCATAACATTCTGTGTAAAAATGGTAAGCACCATATGAACAAATTCCAATGCACCCTTCTTGTTTCGGCTTATTTATTGTGAAAATAGCAAGCATCATGCTCACTCTAGAACACCATGCCTATTGTCGATACATACATCATGTCCTAAAAATTTAACAATGGTCAAAATGAGCCGACTTGAATCACATTTCAAAAATGCACCACGAAAAATGAGAGACGAGTAAAGAATTTATGCTCCTACGTACTCGTACAAATGAATAGAAATTCAAAAGGAAACACAAAATTGGAAACTCGCGAGAGTACAAGTATTGGCGGGTTAGAGAAGAAGACGACGTCCGAAACCCTTCCGCTTCTATTAAGATACTGGGGCCACTAGAGAAAGGTTAAAACATAAGGCCTACAAAATTCATTCAAGCCCAAATACGGAGCTCGCATTTTCACCGCCCTAGCGAGTTCCCTCTCTCGAAGCTTTCATTGGACACGTGTCAGCCGATCCATGTCCGTGGATTGGACGAGCGTTCAGGATTCTCTCGGACGCGGATGTGGTTTTAGTATGCCATTTTCTTTCAAACAGGTCGTGCTTAATTAGCCCTTTGTTATTGGTGGGTTGGAATTAATAAATAGATTTCCATATTTACATTGAATGTAGAGGGTAAAGTCTCCGTATAGCTGAATTTAAGGTGCCGAGAATTTCATGAATCTATTAAAGAAATAAATTCTCATTGCCTGAAAACTATAATGAAATCAATTTTTAAGTGAGAAAGCCGGCTATCTTTTTGCAATATTTTATGCAAATAGGCTATTGAGACTTTTATCTCCCACAAATGTATGATTGCCCTTTTCTATACTTGCTTAATTGTCGTTTCCTCAAAATTACCGAATTACCTCATCAATGGAAGATTCTTATAGAGTAGGTTCTAGTTAATTTAGCTATCGATTTTTTCCTTTATATAGACATTTATAAGATCTTATAATGTTCAAGTGAAGAAATATTTAGCAGCTTAAATAATCGTAAATGTTTGATGAGATATATTTGCTGAAAATTTTAAAACTTATCACCGAAGTTTAATTGAATCCTAAAATTTATAAAAAGTGCAAGTTAGGGACAATAGACATTGGATTGTGTTTCAAAGGAGATAGTTTAAGTTTGTGAGATCTTTTGAGTGTAATTGGAGTCTTTTTAACACTTGAGAATTGTTTGCTTTAAGCGATTGCAATTTCCTCTTGTTGATTATGAAAAAACAACTCGTGGATTTCTCTTCATGGATTAGACACGGTCAGCCGAACTACATAAAACATTTATGTCAAGTTTATTTTCTGCTTTTATTTCTCGCTTGATTGTTTGCATTTATTTCCCACTTCGGCCATTTCACATGACATTAGCTTTTAAAACGGAATTTTCCTTTTTATTACCCAAAACTAGCAAATTCCGCCCAAGTTTTCCATCTAACCGACACATGTCCTCTCCCATCAATAATTAGGAAAAAATTATTAACTAAGTTCATTTGTAAATGAGGATATATGACGAAAATAAAATTAAATATTGCGATGATCTCACTTTTCTTATCGCTGGACGTGAACCTGATGACATCTCAATTTATATTTGCTTGATTTGATAAAATATGCATAAACAATACTAATAACCTCACTCCATTTCTTGAGGGAGGACAAAAAAAAAAAAACTGTCAAATCCCTATGCAGTAAGCACCGCCACTGCTAGTGACACGATCCTTTACTCTCTTTTTTTTTGGTCATGTCGCGATCCTTTGCTGAATTGGCCATTTTCTAAAGGTCTATTTACTTAGAAAGAATGGAGAATTGTCTATCTCATGTGTCAGAGAGATCCAAGAGCTCAGCAAAATTTTATTTGTTTACCAACTGACGGATGGCTACCCTTGCAAGACTGACATTAGCTGTGTTAGCGTTTGCCAGACAATTGTACAACGGACTTACAGTTGCCAATTCGCAATGAAATTAGTACGGGGGATATATCATTAAAACAACAAGAGAGTACTTTTAGGTTATGGCACAAAACGAAATATCACCAATGGTGCAGAATTGGATAAATCATAGTGCTCCGTAGTTTTGCATTATGGAGAGAGTGACGAGGTTCGGTGAACACTCGGTGTTCTTGAAAAGTCTTTGGGGAAGTATTGACGTGAATACCAGTTTAATGGTCATCCTAAATAATGCCCACTACAGAACATGGAAAGGCAAGATGCTTGATTTGCTTTTATCGCAAGGAAATGCATGGTCCCGTAGCAAGTGACGAGGCTAAGCCTGATTACACAGATCGACAAGCATTGTTCTTCCTTGGTTTGCTTCCAGATAGTTATGGGATGGTGGTGATAACTCTCATCCCATCAGCATCTAGATGAAAAGAAAAGTTGGATGCTCCAAAACCTGGCTTGCTCGAATATGAGACTCGGAAGAAAGGCGTGGGACTCCATTCAACCACAACTTCTTGTCTCAAAACTTAGAGAAAGGATTAGATCTCGAGACTTTTACGACCGTGATAGAACCAAGTCAAGAAAAGGCATAATTGTGGAAACTATGGTAAGCCTGGCCACATGAAGAAAGAGTATCGATCCTCAAAAAGAAGAAAGTGAAAGTAAATGCCAAGCATGAGGAGAATGACGCAACCGAGGTAAGTTCCCAAGAAGACTTGTTTGGTTTGTCTACCTGAGATAATATTTGTGTTGATTTCTCTGCGAAGATGGATCAATATGATGTTGCGAAAATTGTGCGGATTGGTGATGTTTGTGTTCAAATTAGCTTGGGCTAGAAACTAATGCTCGAGCATGTGAGGGCATACTGTGGACCTTCGGTTGAACTCGAATTGTGCCAGAAAATTAGACAATGACGAATTGGATAGTCGGTTTTTGAATGGGACTAAAAAGCTTGTCGAGTGCTTGCCCAATATAGCAATGAGGAGGAAGAGTTGTGCTCTTTACCGCACAAGAGCTAAGGTCTGCGAGGACCATATTCATGACGTGGGGGAAGCAGTAACGCCTGATCTATGGCACAAGAGCTCGATCATATGAGGGAGAAAGGCCTCCAAATTCTTGCAAAGAAGGAACTCATCTCAAATGTAAAAGGATAATTAGGAATGCCAGATGAAAGTTATAATTGATAGGGTAGATCACAAACAAATAGAAAATTTACTGTTAACGGAGGTAGATTACTATTTTCTATGGAATATTACAAGCTATAGGACCTATATCACGAAGACTAACTGGAGATTATGTCCTTTAAGGAAAAGTTACGAAAGGATATTTAACTAGTAAATTACTGATAATGAGGACAACAACGAAAGTTAAAGGAAAGTTACGATGAACGAAGTAATTTGCTACCGAACAGGGGGAGGGAAACTTACCGTGGAGGAAGTTGACTATGTTTAGGGGAAAGTTAAGAATGATAGGAACCCATTTTTTACGAGAAAACGAGGAAAATTACCATCACTTGGGGATAATTACGATGAGTCTAGAACTATATATAAACAAAAAAATTACCATAATTGGAAGAACGTTAAGATGTACAAAAGGAAATTAGGATCAATGAGGTAATTTACTATAAATAGGATTAAAAAACTTGCGAAGCCCATGAGTAGGTTATGTAGAAAGAATCATAATACTCCCTAACAAATTACGACGTATATTTCGAAATTGCCCTAAAGAAACAAACTTGCAGCAACCTTCAGCGACCGTAAATATTTCATTGTGGGTAATCGATTAAATTAATCCACTTGTTTATTTATTTGTTTATTTGACCTTAATAGGTGAAGACAACGGGATACGGATTCATAAATATAGCTTGCTTGCGTATGTATCAGAGCTGCTTGCTATTTTTTCCTGATTTGAAGAAACCCAAAGGCTATTTATAAGAAGTATGTCTGGCAATTTGTCTCTACTGATTCTTGAGAAGTGACCTTTGTGCAAGTACATGCGTACGTGTCTATATATGAATATTACTAGTTATGCGATGTTGACGTGTATTCCTCATTAAGCTTATCAATAGATCATGGACTAATTTGATTCCCAATATGTGAATATTACTAGTTATGGGATGTTGACATGTATTCCTCATTAATCCTTATCAACAGATTATAGATTTGATTCCGAGAAATGTTTGCTGGTCATCTGTTCCTTAATGGGGGAACAACTAATTGAGCTAGCTAGGTTTTTGCCACCATTTTGCTCGTGGAACATTTCCTCTTTTTATTAGTTGCCTCTGTTCTTGTTTTGGCACTGGTGCAATGTAATAAATTTACGTTCTCAACATAAACCGTGGACCTTATCATCAAATTAGCAATTACACGATAATGGCTATATATACATATACATATATATAATTGATGATTGTATATCTTGATTAGTTGATGAATGCTGTTGAAATGTTAGCTTGTTGTCCAACGTGGCACTTGATGCCTACCTAAAGTGAACAAAACCAATGATCTTTCATGGATCGCATCATCCAATGGCCTTCAAGTAGAACAAAACTATCATGTAGATTATCTAATTTGCTAAGTTGCTTTTGCTGGTAGACCAGTCAATTCTTTTGAGTTTTATTCCTAACATGATGTAGTCAAGATGATGTCAAATCGAGCAAAGAAGTTGCATCTTTTTCAGCCACTGCTTTGTAAAGCCACCTCTCTATTTCACCTAGAACTATCATTTTGTTGGCAATGGAAATTCTTTAAATTTATTGACCACTTCATTAGCCCACAGAAACAATATGACATTATTCGCCAATATATCAGCACAAATTAATGTAGCTTTGATTGGTGTATATCATGAATAGATAAAAGCTTATGCAGTGTAATTAACAAGCATGTTGTTACTGATGAAATTATATATATTTAAAAGTTACGTATATGTTAGATTCGTACACTACTTGTAGCTTGGTATGGATGGATAAGCTTCTATATTCAATAAAATACATCTTTTGGCTTATCATCATGCTCCTTCATTGGTAACGATACCAACATGTGAACTAATTTTATAGGGTTTCCAAGGAGATAAATTGACCTTATTTCGTCTACTTGCATGCTTCGCCCTTTGGCCAAAACAAAGTTACTTAATATGGATTATTATTGGGTCAAAGGATTGGCTTGGCTGCTTGACAGGCCCAAAAGACATGTCCATGGTCTCCGAGTATCGGGCCTGCATGTGAATTTTGAACCCGTGAGAAGAGAACAATACAGTTAAAAGAGTTGGAGTTCATGCTGGTGTCGCAGAGAATGTAGCCCCCCTCGATATGGTCAACCAAAGAATTCCCTCCGTGTTCGACTACAAGTTGCAGTAATTGAAGTCGCATCTCCTTCGATTTCTGCTTTGTACGGCCTCCTCTTCATTTTTGCTTCTTAAGCTTCGAAGGAATCGGGCTTCGTAGTTGCGTTTTGCAGGTCGCATTCGGCTTTAAAATGGCTGCAAAAGCCAATTCCTTATAAATCGAACATTAACATCCTTAACAAGAAGCATCGTTCTGTTGACATTGGAAAATTTTCTAAATTGTTGACCAGAGTCATAAGCCCAAAATAATAACAACAATAATAATAAGATGCTATTAGTTTGTATATTGGTGCAAATGAATGTAGTTTTGAGTGCGGTATATCCTATGTGGATAAAATTTTATGCATTTTAGTCTACAACCACATGGCTACCACTAAAAATAATTTTTCCCTAAAAAAAATAAATATACTTAAAAGCAATATCTGTGCTAATTTTTTCTAGCATCCTTTGGCTCATGGATTATAGTTCTTAATGAGAAATCATGATACATGAGTGTAGTATATACACTAAACTTAATTTTGGTACAGAATTAATGTGATGAGTTCCACCTGAATTTTGCTCCACCGGACCTAATAGCTCAATTGAACTTAGTGAACGTATTAGCTACTCGAAATACTTGCTCGTTGATGGTCAATGTTGCATTTATTTAATGTTCTTGGAATTCAATTATTTATCCATCATGTGATGTTTGTACTCGATGGAATTTATAGTTCATCTTCATCGTTTCGTTGATAGTGGACTTGTCAATTCACTCCAACTTTTCCAAAACCCAATGAATATATGTGGCCCTTCCTTCATTATTTGTGTACCTCCTCCACTTTTGCACAGAGAAAAGTACGAATCACATGTCTATGTCAGTTTTATTCATCACGTGATGTTTGTACCGGATGGAATTTATAGTTCATCTTTATCATTTCGTAAACTTGTCAATTCACCCCAACTTTTCCAAAACCCAATGAATATATGTGGCCCCCTCCTTCATTATTTGTGTATCTCCTCCACTTTTGCGCAGAGACAAGTACGAATCACATGTCTATGTCGGTATAGCTGCATATCACGGGTTGAAAAGAGAGTTGGCCCCAAAACGCGTGAAAGACAAATAGCCATACAGTACTTATCCATCATGTGATGTTAGTACTATATCATATTGTCACAACGTGGGATTCACGTATTTTCACGGTACATGACTATTTGAAAGTAAATCAAGGCACATTTTACTTGAGGAATGGTCATATATTATATAGGATGTAACTTTTATATGAGTAAACTTATTATTTCACTAAGAAGTGCAATTTATGACAAAAGAAAGACTAATCAATTTTGAAGCATATTACTTTAGATTAAAAAAATACAACCACATACAGACTTTCATAAATGGATTTGAAACAATGTGTCCGATGGTTATGGATTTTTTATTTGAAAAGTAAAAAATAGAACTATTTTTTAATTTCCAAAATGCAAAATATTGAATTTATATTAGCATTATAATAAGAAAAAAAAAACTAACATTAAAAGATAGTAGTCCATAAAGTATGATAAAATTACCCAAAAAGAATAGATTAATGAAATCAAATTAGAGACAAGATGGAGAATGAAAGTTCACTAAAATAAAAACATATAAAAAGAAGAAAGAGAAACGGAACTTTGTATGGAATAAGACTAGTAAGAGTCCCTTTCTTTTTTTGCTTTACTTGGTATGGTATGGAATAGCTAGAGCAAATGATGATAAATTTTAAAGAAATAAAATTAGTAAATCAATCTAATAATTAAACTATCTAAGCCGTGTTGGAACAAAGTATGATGAGCCAAGAGCACCTTCATTCCTATCTATGTACATACCTGGGTAAAAGAATCCGAAAGGACCCTTCTTTCTGGTAGATTGCAAGGAGAAATATGTGAGGTAGTAGTAAGTCCGGCCTTTATGCTTTCTCTTTTAATATAGTTTGTCTTTTAGCTTTTGACCGCTTCCTCCTTTTCCATTGAAGAGTTCGTAAATTTCAGATTGCTTCATCAATCGTATAATATTATAAACGTGACATTCAAGTACGTAGATGCTAAGACTAGATGACATGGAACTAACTAGCTGGCTGCGCCATTGGTGATGGGGTGCTGTTGAGATAATGTAGCTTTTTGGGTAGGTATGATATCTACTGCTGAAGTAGTGATGTCTTTCCATAAATCTCAGCACCGGAATATGCATATGTCGACAGTAGCTACTTCCTAGGACTCGGGCATATGGGTTACTGTGCAGGTAAGCTTGAAATGTCAATTTAGAAAAGAAATCAAAGATTGGTGCTCAGCTTTGCTTCTCACACATAAGGCGTCACGATGCTTCCAATCATATACCTTGACTTTAGGCCTTTCAGGATCTCAACGGTGCTTGTTTCTTACAATTGTCAAGTTATAGTTGGTGCTTGATGCTACTAGAGGGTGAGATGAAAAGAGAGCATATGAGAATGAATCTTTGCTGCACTTCTAACAATTTATTCGTGTTTATCTTTAATTGTGTTTCTTTGGCAATTAGTAAAGAAAGCTGAAAATTGCTGTTATTTAACTTATTTGTGCTGAAGGTCTCTCTTCTTCACCACTTGTTTATGTTTGTATGAGGTACTCTGTCATGCAATAAATGACATATCTGAATTCTGGATTATTCCATTTTAGAGAGATCTTGGATTGGTCTGGCTTATCCTCTTGTTGGTATTCCTCATGCTAGGATGCCTCTGCCCCTTGACCTGGCAATGGCGGAAGGGCCTGTTTATGTAAATGCTCAGCAGGTTCACGGGATTTTGATACGAAGACAAGCACGTGCTAAGCTTGGAAAGCAGCCGATCAAAGTTAGACAGGTCAATTGTCTTTTTTATGCACGTTGATTTGGAAGCTCCTTTCGGCCTTTGCCAGGTATAAAAATTAATTATAAATCTGTTTTTTTTTTTTTTTTAAGGTACTCAGCTCGGGTTTGCTTCCTTAGCCACGTGTTAATACTGTCGTTGAATGCTATTTTTAGGAAATTTTATTTTGTGGGAAATAGTCTGACTGCATACTTCATCTTCGTTACAGCTTTTGCAGCTGCCTCAGCATTTAATTCATTGGGGATAAACTTAATTGATATTTTTGCTTTGCCCCTTCTCTGATATGGCGTATATCTTCATGAGTCGCGGCACCAGCATGCCATAAGAAGAGTCAGGGGAAGTGGAGGGCGGTTTCTTATATATTGTTAAGATTAATATTACCAAAAATTTCAAACCGATACATATATGATAAATTTATTTTAAATTTACTTTTTAATAACCAAAAATCCCAAATTAGTATATTTATAACTAATATACCATCCATTAAATTGGATTAATATATTCGTCAACTATCACGTGTTATCTAACTTAGTAATTTAAGAGTAAAATTTAATGAAAATTAATAAAAGGTAAATTTGTCATAAATATATTAATTTGGAGTTTTTTACAATAAAAAATCAGTTTTATGTAAATTTATCATATATATACTAATTTAAAATTTTCATTATATTAACTCTATATGTTAAGCTGAATTATTGCTCGGAAAATAATGGGTTCCATGCATATCTCTTCCCCATCAGATCTGAAGCCCGATTGAGCTTTAGCTATGGTAAACTCTTGCTCATTGCTGGTCAATATTGCTTTCATTAATCGTCCTTGTAATTGGTCATTCATCATATGAAGTCGTTTGTGAAATTTGTAGTTCTATCTTTATCATTTCCTATACAACGGATTTGTCCAATTACTCCAAATGAATATACATGGTACATTATCATCGGCCGCGGTGGCTCCGCTGGTAGGCTCTAAGACTTTCACGCAGGAGGTCTGGAGTTCGAAGCCCCTGCAACGCAAGTTGCAGGGAGGCAGGTGGGCCACTTGGTGACTTACTTGGGGTGTGTGGGTGGTGGTTTCTCTTTGCTCTCCCAGGGGTTTCTTTCTTGGGGCATTATCGGGCCATGTGCGGGGTTCCCTGAGTTCTATAAAATATATATATATATATATATATATATATATATATATATATACATGGCACATTCCTCCATTATTTGTGTACCCCCTCCACTTTTACGTGGAGTCATCGATAATGGTAGAAGATATTAGTCCATTTAGTCGGTACTTTTAAAAGCTCGATTATTGAATGAGGACATCTCATTGGCATACCATCCAGGATTGATTCTGACATCTCTGTACGTGGTCCATTCCCTCATTATTTGTGTACCTCCACTTTTATGTGGGGTCATTCATAATGGTGGAACAGATTTGATCCATTTAATCGATACTTTTAAAAGCTCGGTTATTGAATGATGACATCTCGTTGTCATATTATCAAGGATTGATTCTGACATCCATTACCTGTTAGTGCGTAGACATATCCAAAACACATGCCTATGTCGGTGTAGCATCACATCCATGAGCCATGCATGTCATTTAGCTTTGCATTGCGTGACTTTGACTTGCTCCCGCTTCACCCACGCTCATGCAAATGAAAAAGAAGATCAAAGCAATTTCCCAAATATCATTAACTCGGGATGCGAAGAAGGGGCAAGCTGCGTGGAAGAATCGACTTCCCAAGCAAAAAGGCAAAACGAATTCAGAGAACCAAAGATACAGAATTATATATATATATATACTAAATTGAATTTTGGCACCTGAAAATAATGCGTTCTATGTAGATCTTGCTCTGCGAATCTGACGGCCTAATTGAGGTTAATTGATATGCTAGCTACATGAAATAGTTGCTCGTTGTTGGTCAATGCTGCTTTCATTTATTGTCAGCGTAATTATTCATCAATGACATGATGTTTGTCCTTGTTTGTGGAATTTGTGGTTCATCTTTATTATTTCATATATAGTGGACTTCCAACTTTTCCAAACCTGATGAATAGATGTGGCCCTTCCTCCACTATTTGTTTACCCCCTCCGCTTTGATGTGGGGCTATCGACGATGGTGGATCAAATTTGACCGATCTATTCGATACTTTAAAACTCGATCATTGAACAATGACACTATTAAGGATTGATTCGACCTATATTCCCCATTATTGTATAGACATATACAAATCATATGTCTATGTTGGTGCAGCAACACATCCACGAGTCATGCACGTTGATATTGGCATTGCATTGCGTTACTTCGACTTGTTCTCACCATCACCCATGCCATGCAATTGTAATAGAAACTCGTAACAAATTCGCAAATATTATTAACTCATGTTGCGAAGAATGGGCAAGCTTCTTGCAAGAACCGACTTCCCTTACAAAAAAAAAAAAAAAAAAAAATGAATTCAGAGAACCGAGATAGAGGATTGGTGTTGCAAGAAATCTACTTCTAATGAGACTTAAGAGCATGAATGAGGTAGTGCTGAAAAATTAAGAGTGCCAATGAGAGTAATATAATAAGGACTATTAATTTCATTTCTCTAATTTTACTAGCACTTTCTCTTCTTACATGTCATACCATATTTCCAGCGATGAAATTGTTTCATCATTTTGATGGCGTGTATCATGCATTTGACAAAGCTACTTTTGATCTTTAAAGTAAGCTGATCAACAAAGACCAAGTTAGTTTTGGTCGCCTTCACATTTTTGTTGGTGACAGTTCACTCATTATTGGTTCTATTGAAAACCTTCACTCGGTTCTAGCCTCCCAGACCCAGTTTCTTTAGAGAGTCTTTTCTTTTTTGGTCTCACTCAATCTCTCTATATTGTGTACGGTAAGTGCATGGTGTTGCTACACACGTAAAAGATTAGAAAAAATTAGAAATTTGCAAACCCTTATATAGACATAACTACAAATCCCATTTCCCCGTATCTCTCAAGTTACTCTTTACATCCTGAGACTAAGATCTTTATATTTAAAATTTCTTCGCGTTTTGGAATGCGCAGTGATTTTGTTGGGATTTTGTTGGGGTATTTGGTTCAGTCTTTGCTCTCTACCTTAAGGTATTATACGATTTCTATGGACTGTGTGGTGATTTTCTTTATTTGTTGAAAAGTCTGGGGCATTTCATTTAAAGTAATTATCGGTCTTAGTCAAGTGGTATAGTCCACATTGACATTCGATCCGTGAACTTAAAATAATATGAAAATTTGTTGGATTAGCTGGCACATCAAGTTACTACGAACGGAAAATATTCTAAAGGAGATGGCGGACATTCATGATTGTCCAAGACAACAACGCTTTAGAGAATTGTTCCTTAATTAAACATCTCTCTGCCTTGGTTGTGTTCAGGATTGGCTTCCTTTCTAGCGAGCTTGGTGTCTCTACCACTTTAATTGAGCTCTTGATGCGGCTGCCCCCAGATGTGGAGGGTCCATGATCATGCTTCCAGGTGGCCTCGATTTTCATGTCACGGCTGATTTTACCACATATACACACGGAGAACTAGAAGGTCGAGAATGAAAAGAGGGAAAAGAGGAAAAGAAAAGAAAATAGTCAGAGTTGAAATATCTCAACTTTTCAAGGGATAAATTTAGAATGCGAAATTATTTTGTAATTTATGAACGATCTCAATATGCGAAGCGTGATCGCCTAAATTTATCATTTTGTGGACGGAATAGAAAATGCAGGTGGGCTGGGGGACAACGGATTCGCATCCAACAAGAGTCGCTAGATCTATTATTCGGAAGAAGCTTCGTTGGATCAACTACATCAAACTCATTCACCGATTATTTTTTCACTCTTCCATCTCAGGATTTTACAGATTATAATTATATGCACGGACCAGACGATGCCATGCATCACGAGGCAAATAGATCGTATTTGCGCTCTCATTTGTGAAGACATTGCTGATGACTCGTAGGGCCCCTCTAACCTGTAGCTAACTTCCGTAATTGACGCAGGAGAAGATTATTAGTACCAACAATCTAATATCCTTCAAACAAATATTTCTCCAATTGCAAGTCACGGGATAAAGCATGTAACCACATTTTACTTCCTTCCCAAATCCAAAAATATATCGTCTATCATAGTTTTGTCCAAAATAACAGTTAAAAATCGTACATAACAGCTTACGTGGACAATGAGTCATGTGTAAAATTAGTTATTTATGGAGTCATTCGTCAAATTATTGACCTTTCTCATCATGAAAAAGACAAACAATTCATATAGAGAGATAATAATAACAGATTATCAACCGAATAAAACAAATAAAAATGTGCAAAAATCTTAAGCGACTAGAACAACTGATTCTCGCCTCAAATCCGCTCCCTGGCATACACACACACACACACACACACACAGATGTTAAGAATCCACTTGCAAAAAGAACAAAATTCAGGTTATGATTAAACAATTTACAATAATTTAGGGATTCGATTCGACCTTTTGATTGGCCATACATTCTCCCAAGGAGCCTATGAAAATTTCCAAAACTTGTTAAAATTAGATTTTCCCAAAATAATTTGGCGATTAGCTGGAATGCATGGTGAGTTTGTTTAGAGTTTTGTGGGTGGTTAGTTGAGTCTGTGTTCTCCACCTGACGACACTATACGATTTGTGTGGACTGTATGGTGATTTTTTTTTCCCATATATTTCTTATATTTAAGTTAAATAATTTGGGATGAGATTTATTGTGATTGAATCAACATGGACATGGTCACACTGACAGTAATTTTTTTTATCCAAGCCGAGGAAATCATATACATTGAAAAAAACTTCGGAATGCTAAGTGACCCTCTTTAGCGCCTACTGTTTAATACATTGCAAAATGGAAAAAAGACCCATGATAGGACCTATTGAAACTCGACTTGATTGTTGGATGAAAAGAATCGTTGATTCCTTCTGGATTTGCTAATAGTATCATCCGATTAAACCGCTTCCTACATATATCAGCAACTTCATATTTCATTCGGTGTCTCACAATGTCAGCAACCAAATTAAGAACCACACGAAAATAGCATATGACCATCTTCTTCTTATTTGCCGTTGATACACACGGCCTTTTTTTTTTTTTTTTTTATATATCCATTTAAAAACTAAATTAAAAAAGAAAGGAACGAGCTTTACTTTAGAGGAAGAAAACGACATGACGTGTTCACGCGGTTTGCAGTGAATGTGCTGAACATGCGGCACCATTCATGCATCTGCGCTGTCCCCAAGTGCTCTCTCTCTCTCTCTCTCTCTCTCTCTCTCTCTCTCTGCGCACCATTCTTCCCCTTCTCTAGATTTTTCTCCGTTTATAATTTTACGGGAATGGCCAACTCTAATAAGTTTTAAAGTCCAGTTGCACAAGAAAAGAACGAGAGACTTGATTCAACATTTTGCAATAGTTAAATGACTGATGTCTTTATTCCAAAGGAAAAAAAGAAAACGAACTTCTTATTGGCTTGTACGGTCTCCCATTAAGTCTTTAAAAATTTCAAAACTCGTTAAAAGGTTTTGGACACCTTCCCCGTGTCTGCTTGCTAATGCAAAAGACCATTAGCTGGGAAATAGACAAGCCGGCCAGTTATTTAAGGTATTGGCGTTCGTAGCACTAGTTCATATCCAAAGCCTCAGTCGTTTTTAGCTAGCCCGTGCCACACCGACCTTTCTCTTAGGGAAGAGAGAGATATCTAGAAGTAATAAGCTTCCTAGCTATGGCAAACTCAGAGGCTGGAATGAGCAGTGATGCTGCCCAAGTATTAGGAGGCGAGTACCAAGTGTTCCTGAGTTTCAGAGGACCAGACACTCGTGATAAGTTTACTGACTTCCTCTGCCACGACTTGGTAGATGCTGGAGTCCACGTATTCAAGGATGATGAGGAACTTCGTGTTGGCGATGTGATTGATGGGAGCCTTTTGCATGCTATCAACAACTCCAAAATTTACATACCCATCTTCTCTCAAGCTTATGCTTCTAGTAGATGGTGCCTCCGGGAGCTTGCACACATGATAGACAACGTGTCCAAGTCAAAGGGTAAAAAAAATATCCTTCCAATTTTTCTTGACGTGGAACCTGATGATGTTAAACTCAAGACTCCCCGATATGAAAATGATTTACAAAAACACGAGAAGAAGTTCCCCGCTGAAGTGAAGGCTTGGAGAGTGGCTCTTGCAGAGGTGGGTAAAATCAAGGGGTTGAATGTGAAATCAAGGTAAAACTCTCTTAAGATTCCTACCTAATTATTTCATAGCGGAAATATTGAAAACTACGTCCAGTTGCGCTCTCTTTCAATAACTTTAATGACATGGACCTAAATATTCCTTTAAGCATTTTTTTCATCTTTTCTATCTCGTAACGCTACGAAATTTCAAGAGCACCCATTTACATTTATTGTTTGGGATGATTATTAAACTCTTCTTCAGTTTTGGCACCCATTTTGATCTGCATTCTCACGAATTTTGACCCCAAAAATCTATTTCCCCTGTGGTTAGAATATAGTTTCCATTTTCCAAAAAAGGAGATCGCACCTGGTGCCAACTTCAACGTAACATAAGGGTAGTATGCATTATCGTAGCATGTGGCCGCCCATTAGCTTTTCCAGTGTAAATGAGGTGTTTTCGCACCATTTTTCATGGTGGGCAATCTCTCATGCTTTTGGGTTATGTCGGCCGCTTGAATTTTTTTTAAAGCAAAATATGGAGTTTCTGGAAAGCAAACCGACAGAGCCTCTCCATTTTGCTTTTATATTGATAAGGTAGTCCACACTTGATGGTGTGGATAATCGAATGTGTATTGTGAGTCTAATTGACACAATTATCTTCATTCCTAATGGGAGTTGGATCTCTCTATTTTCAATTTTGAACAAATCTTAATGAGACACGGGTCTTTAAATGGCATTATACTTGATATAATCAGATCCATAGAAAACTTACATGCAAAAATTAAGCTATAAAAATGTTACAGTAGCAATATGAAGGCACCGGGAAATAGTTATAAGTTTTGGGATTTTATTTTTCTTCACCAAAGCTGCAGTGTTCAACGGATGGCGTTGTATTTGTCTACCTTACCTCGGTTCATGATTCTTCTATTAAGAGTGTTGAAACTTTTTCTAGGCTTAGCTATAAATGCCAAAATTTTGCTTATGCATGATATAGCTGCCACTTGGTAATTTTGGCCTTCGTGTAAATACTATGTTCTTTAGAAATTCTTGTAATCACATATGGAAAACATATCGCGTGAATTCTACTTAATTGGCCTATATTTAACTGTTCAGTGTATTTAGATATTTTTTGTGATGTACTTCAATCTTTTCAAGTTAAGGTTTTGGCAATCCCACCAATGATGCGTAGGTATGTAATTAATCTAGTCAACTAATGAACTTATGAAAGTGCTTTTGTACATGGCAGCCAAGCAAAAATTGTCAGATCGGTTGTTCAAATGGTTTTGGAGAAGCTTGAGACAAAACAAGAAACTGTGACTAAACATTTACTTGGAATTGATAATCAGGTAAAACACTTGATAGAGTCATTAGATGTCAATGATCCCGATGTGCGCCTCATTGGAATTTTTGGAATGGGTGGTATCGGTAAAACAACTATTGCCAAGGTTGTTTATAATCAACTATTGTCTCACTTTGGAAAGTGTTGTAGCTTCCTTAAGAACGTTCGAGAGAGGTCATCAACTGAGGAGGGCATAGTCAAGTTGCAGAAAAAATTACTATCAGACGTTGGCTCTAGATCTATGGAAAAGGTTGAGGATAGTGCAAAAGGAAAGAAGAGGATTGGGGAAACACTAAGCAACAAGAAGGTCCTTGTGGTTCTGGATGATGTTGATGATAAAAAGCACGTTAAGAAACTAATAGGAATTTCCAAATTATATTCAGGATCACGGATAATCATTACAACAAGAGACACAACCAGTATGGAAGTTGATGGATTTATAGGTAAAATTCTACGGTATGAGATGCAAAAGATGGATGAAAGTCTTGCACTTCAGCTTTTTTGTCATCATGCCTTTGTTGAAGACGTCCCTTCGAATGATTTTCATAGGCTTTCATGTGAAATTGTCTCACTTATGGGAGGGCTTCCTTTGGCCATTGAAGTGGTAAGTTCGTTACTTAAGGAGAGGAAAGATGAAGAACATTGGAAAGAGGCGTTGGGTAGATTAAGGAAAGTACCTGAGGAAGCTATTCTTCAGAAGTTGAGGATTAGCTATGATAACCTCGACAAATATCAGCAACAAATTTTTCTTGATATAGCATGCTGCTTTTTCAATGAGAAGAAGACTGATGCAACTTACATATGGGCTGATTGTGATTGTTTTCCCCTAAGGGGAATTAAAGTCCTTACCGAGAGGTGCTTAATAAAGATATTGCAAGGTGAAAAGCTTTGGATGCATGATCAACTAATAGCATTGGGAAGGCAAATTGTCCGTGAGGAAAGTCAAGATGACCTTGGAAAGCAAAGTAGATTATGGATTGCAAAAGAGGCCCTCAAAATCATAAAAACAGAAGAGGTAAGTAGGAATCATCTCATTTTAATATATAAGTTGTTTATCCTGAGATTTAGAATTTCTTTTTTGTTTAGGATCTTCATCATTTTTTTTTTTTTTCTGCCCATTCAAGTTGTAAAAATGGTGGTTGGATGTTGACAAATATCTTCAAATTATTGTAAAAATACCACTTGCAGAGGAAGGACAAGGTTCAAGTGCTACAGATAGTGAGACCATCTTACAACGTAGAGATCACAAATGAAGAGTTTGAAAGGTTACAAAACCTAAGATGCCTCTGGTTAAACAAGGGAACTTATGTTGGGGACTTTGCAAGGTGTCAGTCGAATTTGAGATGGTTTTCTTGGCATTCTCCTAAAGTGATGGATTTTAGGGCAACAAATTTGTATATGGATCATCTTGTTGTTTGTAAACTTGATGATCTTAACTTCAAGGATGATTCAAAAGCATGGAACTTGATTAAGGTAAATTTCATGTTTTAATTATAGTTTGATAGTTCCCGTGTATACTATGCAGTGGTTCTTACACTTGACATATGATTTACTTTTACAGAGGTCGCAAAATTTGAAAGTTCTATCCATTACTTCATGTTATGGCATAACAACAATCCCAGACATCTCTAGATGCTTAGCTTTAGAGAGATTGACTCTTGCAAACTGCTGGAATCTAAAGAAAATTGAAAGCTTCATTGGAAATCTACACTCGTTGATTGAGTTAAAGATTGAAAAGTGCAGTAATTTTACAAATTTGCCTGAAGAAGTGGGGGCGCTAGTGAAGCTGAAGCATTTCTCCTTGTCGGGATTTGAAGGATTAAAAGAACTTCCAGATTCACTTGGCAATTTAATCTCATTGACAGAGTTAGACTTATCAGGTACGAGTATTGGCAAACTTCCAAACTCCCTTGAAGGACTAGTGACACTTGAGTCTTTTCTTTTGAGAAACACGAGGATTAGGGAATTTCCGAACTTCATCAGAAAGTTGAAGTCATTACGTGTGTTGCGTTTGTCAAAAGACGTATCATATTTTTGGCAGTCATCTAATGACATCGGGTGGCAGAAAATTCTTGGAGAGCTTTTTGGGATGAGTGAACTTCTTGATATAAGTGAACTTCCCTTCTTCAGAATGTTGGTACCATCATGGGAATCGCTGGTTTTATCACGTTTGTCCAGGTCAGATGAGGGATCATATTCTCTGGAGGCTAATGTTTGCAGAATTCCAAGGACAATCAATAAGCTTCATCACCTCCGAGAGCTCAATTTATGGAATTGTGATGTAATTAAAGGGTTGCCGAAGCTTCCCTCGAGTTTGACCCATCTTGCTCTTAAATCTAAATCGTTGCTCTCAGTCCCTAATCTGTTGAACCTTACTAATTTGGTTAAATTAGAATTAAGTGATGGCTCTCGTGATATAGGCAGATCAAACCTGATCACAAAACGCAATTTCAGGGAGATTGGGAGGTTATCTAAACTGGAAATGTTGTATTTAGATCTGCTAAGTACCTCTGCACCACCAAAATTTGCTTCTCTTTCTCATCTAGAAGTGCTTGATTTGTATGGCCTAGACCTAAGACCCATAGGGAAGCTTCCATCCTCTAGCTGGAATTGGAGAAATTTGT
The DNA here is from genome assembly GCA_014182725.1 of Eucalyptus brandiana. Lineage (NCBI taxonomy): Eukaryota > Viridiplantae > Streptophyta > Magnoliopsida > Myrtales > Myrtaceae > Eucalyptus > Eucalyptus brandiana. The sequence continues at coordinate 39,015,514 of CM024670.1, forward strand.
TGACTTTAAATTTATATGGGTGTGAATTGGAAGACAATCCACTTGGACTTCCACGACTGGAGAATTTAATAGTTAGTGGTTCTACAGAGCTTCAAAGATTATCTATTCCTTCGGAATTAAGCAAGCTACAGCGAGTGCATCTGCAAAATTGTCTGGAGCTAGTTGAGATACAAGTTTTGGGTCTTTCACATTCATTGAAATCCTTGAGGGTCTGTGTCTGCGAATCTTTGAAAAAAATTGGTGGATTATCATACTTGAAGAACCTGAAGAACTTGCAAATCGAAATGTGCTACGTACTTACTGATGTCGAGGGCCTAAATGAGCTAAAGTCTCTGCAATCCTTGTCGGTCAGCGTATGCCCATTATTGACAAGCTTGATTGATGCATGTCGCACAAATATGCCAGTTGATTGCCACGTCCAAGTAGACATGTTTAGAGACTCTACTGGAGATCTTCTTTGGAGTGGAAGGACGTCAAAGCATTCCAGACAAGAGATTGCTTTGGCTATTCCATACAAGGTGCGACATCTTCTTAATCAATATACGGTTGTCGTGTATGAATGCACGAATATGAAGACTGATTGGTTATAATTTTAGTTTGATAATAGAATTCGGTAAAACAACACAAATTGCAAAAAGTTAAATATTATTCTGAAATGTAAACAGACGAAATTATATTTGCTAACCAAATGACGAATATTTATTAGAGATGATACTTAAGTAATTTCAAATACATTATTGTTCCTTCTAGATGTTCTTTTTAATTTGAAATGTTCTTTTGTATCAGTTAAACAAATATACAAATAAAAGCTTTAAAAATTTTATTTTTTTAAATTTGTTACACAATTGAGTGTTGGATATTAAGTAATATGATATGCGTTTATTTTCATGTCATACATGTTTAGCAATAATTTGCCTCTTGAATTTTGGCATTATTACGCAATAGCCAACAACCTTTTCTTTCCCCTCAAGAAAACTTTTAATTTATGTTGCATCCATTAGCTTTTCAGTCTGCATTGCCATGAAGGTTTACCTAAAATAGACTAATATTTTTTCTTTACCCATTTTCTTTAATAATTTTGTTAATCATGCTTCATTCTCTATTTTCTTAACTTCATAAATCATGTAGCATATGTTATTCTAGTCAAATTAGACGGCCATACAAACGGAAGAAGTGATTTCTGAAACAAAAATAAAAGTGAGTTCAGTTATCTATACATTTTCAAAGTTTGCATGCCACTGGGAAGATGTGCTAAAGTTCAGGAAAGCAATATGATATTTTTCAAAGTGCGGAGCTATTGTGGAAGGGGCTAAAGTTCAAGGGGGTTTTAAGTTACCCATAATGGCTAATATAAGAACGTCCATAGTAGATAATATTCAGAAATTTATTAGATAAATGAGGACTTTGTTTAATTTAAACTTCCATTAAATCTTTTTACGCATTACTCTCCGTAATAGAAGACCTAATATTTTAGGTTAAGCAGTCCAAATTCTTCAAAGAGCTAGAAACAGTTATGTAAATACTTATTAACAGAGAAACTTCTTTATGAACAGTAAAAATGTATGTCGAAGATGCATTCTTGTATTTTGTTAGTATCTAAATACGCACAGCACATATTGTTGTGTTACCCTCTTACTTGCTGCTTTGCCGGTGTATGCATATGTAAAGGGCTTGACTAGTTTGGACTTAATTAGTTGACCATGCTCTTCTAGTACTATAGCAGATTGCCACCAAGGGATTCACGTCTTTTAATACTACTTCACCTTTTCAAAGTAAATTAAAGGACATATGGCTTGAATAGATAGTCATATTATGTCACGATACAACTTCTAGGCAAGTGATCATATTATTTCTCAAAAAAGTGTAACTTATGACGAAAAGAGACTAATTCATTTTGAAGCGTGTTACTTTAGATCAAGAAAGAACACAACAAAATACAGACTTTAGTAAACTGAATTGAAACAATGTGTCCATGGTTGTGGATTTTTCATTCGAATAGTAGAAAATAAAACTCTTTTGTGGTTCCAACATGCAAAACAATTGATTTTATGTTAGTATGATAATAGAAATAAATAATGAAACTGAAGTACGACAAAATTATCCAGAAAGAAAAGATTAATTTAATTAAAATGAAAATAAGATGAAGAGCTAAACTTCACTAATATATTAACATAAAAAAAGAGAAAGAGAAAGGGAATTGGATACGGAATTAAAGTAGCGACGCTCTTACTTATTATTTTCCTTTACTTGGTCGGCATGGAACAATTAGCGGAAATGATGATAAATTTTAAAAATACATTAGTAAGTCAATCTAATAACTAAACCAACAAGGTTGTACTGGAACAAACCATGTTGAGCGATGAGCACCTTCATTCCTATATATCTACCCTTCCATGAGTGTTTGCAAGGTGTTTCCTACATTTTTAAATTTGTCGGAATAAACCCTCTCCATAGAACAATAAAGTACCATTTTCTCCGCTAATCAATCAAATAACTTCAACCCTATAATGACCCGAAAATGTCATTGCCTTAAGTTTGTAAATGATTAATTTCAATAAAATAAAGAGGAAACTCCCGTAATTAAAAGAAAAAAATTCATTGAGATTTTACCTGAATAAAGTAATTTAGATGTAGGACCGGCCAAATCTTTCATAAATGCCACAACCGTTGGTTTTGCTATCTAATAGGAATTGATTGCTGAGTTAGTCTGATATAATAATAATAATCCGTGTACTTAGCTTTCATTGGTTAATTTTGGACAAGTTTACGTCCTTCTCGTGCCATCTTAAGCATTGATCTCTTGGCCTTCAACAGATCAGGTTAATTGGCAGCAAATTAGGTCAAGTTAAATAAAGGACAAATCTAGATTAAAGTATCATCCACTGATATTGTCTAAGAGGAATAACTAGTATTTTTGCTGCAACACCATCTTCAAAATTGTTTAGCACCTGATTAACGAACTCAGAGAAACAGACTAAAGATCATCCTTCTTAACTGTCTGCTTTCCGTTCCGAATCATCCACCTAACAAAGAGAGAAATGTAATCTCTGCCCATAGAAGACTTGCCATTCTAAAGATGCCCGATGCCCTTTTTGCTACATAAAGTATTAGGACAGGAAGCTATTCTCCAAGATTGCTTGGCAAGCATAGCTCTGTTAAAGCTCAATAGATATTCAACCCCATTTCCCCTTCCTTTTTTCTCCAACGTACTCTAGTTCAATTTTAGAATTCCCCCCCCAAAAAAAAAAAAAGATGCTATTTTTCGCTCAATTGCCCCGCAAATAAAGTCCAAGATTTTAAATATTAAGATAGCATAGGTTACTTTAATAAGTACTCCCTTCCTAGCTCTTAATTGTAACTTTTCCTTCCGCCCTTCAAGTTTCATGCTAACTCTAGCTTAGATCTAGGCAAGCAATTGTTTCTTTGAAAACTCCCAATCGTAAGGACTGCTCCAATACTTCCCTTTTGTGCAATCTGTGAAGCTAAGCATTGGATATGTTTCCACATATGTTGACATCTAAATTTTTTCTCAAAGGTCATGAAACATTTTTCAAAAAATTTGGGATTTCATTCAAATTTATTGATTAATTTTTATATTCTTGCATTTTAGATTCTTTGGGAGGTAGGCATCTAGTAACGTAGAAGAGCATTATTTGTCTTTATAATAAGATATGACAAAATCAATGATAGTAATTGCAAGACACCAAGAATAGTTGCTGCAAGGAGTTTATAAGGATGATGAACCCTCATCTCTACTGTTCTCTCTCTCTCTCTCTCTCTCTCTCTCTCTCTCTCTATATATATATATATATATTTTTTTTTTTTGGTAAAGTTGTCTCTTCCGATATTTGGTCAACGCTAACTTCAACAAGATCTCATGCTTATAGACCTTGACTTTTTATTTGCCTTTTTGTATTGACTAACATTGTGATTCATGTCTTTGCATTTGTGATTCATGTCTTTGCATTTTGGGATTTGTAGATTCAACCCTTTATATCTAGATTATCTTTTTTAACAAATTCAGAGTAAAAATTTCTACTCTATTAACGCATTCATTTCATGTTTCCAAAGGATTGTCTATTGAGCATGGACTATAGACAAACAAAATAATAATTCAAAAACTAACCAATACCCATTCATCCACAAAAAATGCAATATGTTGACCCGTGTGCGGTGAACGTGTTCCAAATATTTGTCTGATAGAATGGACAGGCATAAGAGTCCACTACTAACTTTGTCCTTCGAGTCAAACTTTGATTGGATAGGCATAAAAATCCAGTCCCAATTATGTCCTTCAAGGGTCTACCATATTATTTCAAACAAATTTTTACCATGACTTAGATTTAGAGCTGACATGTAAACGATTCAGTTATCAAATCATGAATTATCATTTGTTCGTTCTATAGATTATTTCTCAAATCTTCTTATCTTATTAATGAAACTGAATACTTGAAAAAATATGCCATAAGGAAGACCTACTACGATAAGAGATAGAGCGCCATAAGCCAAAAAGTATCTTTAAAACAACAAATTTTAAAGGGGATATCTATTAATAATTATCTATGGCTCCGTTTGGTTCGGCTTTGGGGAAATGTTTTTACAAAAATGCAAATACCTTTAGGTGAAAGGAGTTTCCGAAATACAAATAGCGTTTGGTGAATTATAATTCTAAAGTGTATTGAGAAACAACTCTTGGCAAAATACTATTTGGTAAATATTGCATTTGTAAAGGACTTTTATTAAATTACAAAAAAAAAATTGTATTTTTTTTTTTTTTGAAATCTGGCCATCAACTGGCCATATTTGGTTGCTAGATCGCTGGATCTGGTGGCTGGATTGCCATACTTCCGGATGGCTAGATCTAGCCCCGGATGCCGTCGCTTGAGGTCGCCCACCTTAGGCCACCTCAAGTGAGGTCACTTGAGGTCATGCGACAGTCGCCTGGGTCGGGTGACCCTAGGCGGCCGCAACATGAGGTCACTCGACCCCAGGTGACCGCTAAACCTATGCGGGCGACGCTTGGGCAGTTCGGCCGTCGCGTGACCCTAGGCATCGCCTACTTGGGTTTGGCCGTCGCCCGAGGCAGCCCGACCCGGAGATCGTCGCTGGGTCACGCGACCTCATACTCGCCGCCTGGGTTGCACGATTCGGGTTATCAGTCGCTTGGGCTGCGCGACATAGACATCGCCTGAGGTCTGGCGACGGTCGTCGGGGTTGAGCAACCCTTAGGTGGCGATCGCCGGCGTGCGGGACCCCTAGCTAGCGATCGTTGGCCTTCAATCAACTTTTCCATGTGGCATTTGGAGAAAATGAACAGTAACTAAAACTTGCATGTCGAAAATACAACTTTCCAAAGTACCTTGAGACCTATTTTGGACTAAAGGCCTTTAGAGTCCTTTGGAAATGCAATTGTATTTTCCCAAAGTTGAGTAAAAACACGAACCAAATGCGTTTGCATTTGGCCAAGGGACTTTAGAGTCCCAAAGCTCATTTCAGATGCCGAACCAAACGGGGCCTATATTATTACATAAAGTAAAGAAAACCTAGAACTTTTAAAGTGCCACAAATCATTTTTACCATCCCAACATATGACTATATGTTTTCAACAAAATGCATGCGATTATTTTAACATCGCAAAAGACATTATTATCAAAAGTTAAGTTGATAATATTGTCTCAAAATAAATTATTAATAAAATTTTGTATTTTCATTCAAGCATATGCGAGCAGCCATTTTTTTCTTTCCAATAACGAGATTAATGGTTCTCTTTTGCGTAAAAACATCATAAATTTGCAATCATAGATAAATGTTCAGAACTATATAACCATATATTACAAATTTTTCACTTGAGAAAATTATCAGCATGTGGATAGAAGAGGGATTGAAATTGAGTAGAGTAATTGATAAGGAGGTACAAGTGAGAAAGAAACAGCGTAATCCTTTCAAGTCGTTGTGTATAAAGCTAGAAATAAATTGTCAGTAACTTGTTGCTCATTGGTGCTAGTAACAATAAGCATATATGATGAAAGATAATTTTGGAAATATAAATAGAATTTAGAAAATGAGAAATGTTTGGATGATAGTTTTTAATCTACTGTGAAAATAACAATCTATTTAGGATCACAAAATACTAAATAACAAATAATTATAAATTATTATAAAATAAAACATCTTCAAGAATTTGTAACTTATAACAAATTGTTATTCTCACAATAACTCAAAAATCATTATACTAGTAAAGCTCAGGGAAAGAAAAAAAAAAAAGGGCTCCTTTTCGTGTTTCTACAAGTGGTTAGAAGATGACTACATTAGGAAGGGAAATTTACATGCAAGGTAATGTACAAATAGGAATAATAAAGAAAAAGAAATAGCTCTAGACTAGTATTAGCAAACTAAAAATAAGTACATTACTTCACTAAATCTAGGATTCATGTACAAAAGACGATCTTTTGACATCAATTGTACAGTCTATTCAGTTACAAAAAAAAAAAAAAAAAATTGTATACATAAATTGCAAAAGACTCTCATGTGTTGGGCAGTTTAGGAAAATTTACTTGCTGTTCCACCTTGATTACAATTTTTCAATGTTAGCAAGGTAAACATTGCAATATACAAAGTAATCTCAGATGCGACACCTATCAAGACGTGGATAAAGCTTTATTTGAAGAGTGGAGATGAGTACCAATAAGAATTAATCAAGATAAAAGATAGCACTATAATATTCAAATATTTTTTGTAAAAAGGTTTCTATTGATCCGATTTTCCTGTAACTATAACAGTATAAAGACAATGTTTCTCAAGGGACCTAATATTTCCTGATTTGATAGGAAAGTTTTATTTGCACTAAGTAATATTAGTGAGATAGTACCCCGAATTAGATAATAATCTAACTTATTTGATGTTTAATTAAGAATTACATCACATACTTATTAAAATTTCAATTATAGTTAATGAAGTAAAAATCCAAATAAGTATTATTGATATTTCATTTGACAGCTGATTACAAGATTTGCCTCTAACTATTAAATGATGTCTCTGCCGATTGGATTTTGGGTAAAAATGCAAACAGGTCTGATAAATATGTCCCATACATATGTTGTTTGGCTCTGACGCCGAACTTGTTACATCACAGGTGGAACATCCCTTCACAATCATATTCGTCCTTGGGGCAAAGAAGAAGAGCGAGGGGTTTGGGTTTACTGGTGGAATAAAGTGGATGAAGGAAAATGTGACTCCAGGTTTAGTGACATATAGAGAATTGATTGCTGACGTCAAAGGTTGCGGCTTTCGTATGGAGAGAATGTGGTATGTGGCTCCTGGTAAAGACCACGTGTTGCTCATAGAGATCAAGGGCGATGAGCAAGTGAACGGAATGGTGCAAGCAGCATCTCAAAGAGGGTTCATCGATTTGTACGTCGAGGTCGGGACTGACATTCGTTCGCAAGGAGCAATAATTTGGGCCAGCCATCGAGACTGCTCCGTACATTTGTTCTTTCTCATTTGTGCCCTTTTCCTGAGTCTCTTGCTTTCGCGGGTTTTCCCGGGAAAGCCGCATTTTCTCAATTTCTCAGGGTATTATTTGGAATGCGTGTTGATCTTGTTGGGATTTTTGGTGGATCGTTGTTTCAGTCTTGGTTCTCCATGAAAAGACGCTATATGATTTATGGGGATAGTGGTGATTTTTTCTATACTTTTATCTCTTTTGTTTGGGTTCAAATAATTTGGGATGAGTTTTGTTGTGATCGGATGGGATGAGTTTTGTTATGACTGGATGAACCTGGACAACACAGGCAACCTTTTTTCTTTTTTTGGTTAAGTTGAGAAAATCATTCACAATCAGAAAAAAAACTTTAGAATGCCAAATGAGCCTTTGGAGGTTTGCGAGCATCATGTCAATCGTTGATGTGGCGCCTTGATGGACATGTATTCGCTGAGTTGGACTTATAAAGTTAAAAATCTAAATTTTCTCCTCTCTCCTCCACCCACTTTTTTCCACAGACCTAGCCGTCGTCCATGGCCATGGCGCCACGTTCAGGCATCTTTTTGGCCACCTCTTGATATCTGGCCGTCCATGGCCACCGGCGTCAAACAAGCCGTCGTTGCTTATGGCCATGAGTTTCTGATCTGGAGACATGGCCGCGAGCATGACCGCTCTAGTCTAGAAGTTCGGCCAAGCAAAAAACAGAGAAAAGGAAAAGGTTTGTCCATGATGGCGACGGGCACAAGAAAGGTTCGGCCATGAGTTCCAATAGTGAATTTTTTCTTTGTTTTCATTTTCTCCGGGCACAAGAAAGGAAACTTCCCTTCATATTTGGCCGTGCTGGCTCGTCCATGGCTATGGCGTGACTTCCAGTTATGCAACCATGCTCCAGCGCTCGTTCATGGTTGCGAGCGACAGTAGCCAACTTAATATTTGCAACTCTGTCCCCATGAACGTTGCAAAGACAACGTAGAGGGTTGGACGCCTGGCAGTCGTCACCTTACACACGGCGCTGTCAACTCTGCTGGTGGTGAGGATGGAGGAGGAGGCGATCAACTTGAACCAAATGGAGGACGAGGAAGTGTAGATAGAAGAGGAGAAAGCCCGGGAACACCTCCTCCAACAGTGGAAACCCTAGATGGAGGAGGAAAAGTGAGGTGGGTGGTTCTTTTTTGTTTTGCTCATCTAATTCATACGTGTTAATTTATGATTGGTTTGAAGTAAAGGAATCATGCCACGTCAACTATTGACGTGGCACTCACAAATCACTGAATATTATTTCCTAAACCTGCCGTTCAATCCATTGCAAAAAGAAAAGACCAACAATAGCATCTATTGGAAATTAGAGTTTGTTCGTTGGATTTCATGGTTGCGAGCAACGGTGGCTGACTTCAGATTTGCAACTCTAGCCCCATGAACGTTGCAAAGACAACGTACAGAGTTGGACACCTATCGCGACCTTTCCAAAGGTGAATTACTCAAAGAAGACTAATGTATTACTAAGTCTCGAAAACTGGGCACGTACTCTCCCAAGTTCTACCAATCGCGACTTGATACTACGAAATTAACCCATTTAAACATACAATTATACTCAATTTGGAGCCGCCACTAACCAATTAGGGTTGATTAGAAACCCAAGGAAAGTATGGGAGAATACTTCATTTTTGTGAACCGGAGATTCAATAGGTCCAGGGATATGGTTATGCTAGATTAATCTATTGTCATTTCAGTACCTTTTCATTTTAATTTCAAAAATATTTTGCAGGCAGTCTTGATTAATTTTAACCTAAGCTACTAACATGCAAATGGTGGTCATGCAGTGCACAATCAATAGAATAACATTCAATAAACCGAAGTGATAAATTGTAAGAAATTATAAACTACAACTTTATTAAAGTCTATTCTCTAAAAAAACTTACGAAATGCTAATAAAAATGCATGTCCTAGACACGATTTCTAAATGACATGATGCCTAATTTTTTTTCAATATTAATTATATGCAATCTTAATTTAAATTTAATATGCATGATTTTTACTCTAATGACATGTGAGATGCAGTTCAAATGACATAACTTGAACCATCACAATATGTGTTCAATCTAATTTACATAATCTTAATATATGCATGTGCTACATAATACGGGATGGATGATGTGGTAATTCTATATTCATGTTCGTTTTATGATTTTTCTTTTTTTAAAATAATACAACCCTGATAAATTATATATTTTTTTATATATATGCAACCTACACTAAATAACAATGACATGAAATGAGATTAATTATGAACTAACCCTATTGACTAACCAAGCAAATGACCTTTGTGTTTTCCTTTTTTTTTAATAAAAAATGACTTAATAATTTTTATTGAAAAGAAAGCAACATAATGATGCAACACTAATCTTTTGGCATTTTTTTATTATTAAAAAGACTACATGATGGGAATACTAAGACATTAAATCTAAAACGTATGACTCACTAACTAAAGCGCAACATATGGTGTGCATATTATGAAATCTATATGACCTAAATAACATTTTTTTGTTCTTTTTTTGGTTTTATTAAAAGAAAATTATCTTGAAATTTTTCGGATCTTAAAAATCAAGGTGCGTTGCTTTAAACATGAAATATGTATGGGCCTAAATTCTAGATATGACATATGACGCATGATATGTGATGTGCACGTAATGATGAAGCATCGAAAATATGTCCTATTGATAATCCACCAGTACAAATTAATGACATATTATTTTAATGGGGATAAGTACACTAATGGTGCCATAAGTTGTGTATGACGCTCATTTTGGTGCCAAAAGTTTCCGTCGGATCACTTAAGTGCCAAATCGGAGGAAAAATGATCACTTTGGTGCCAACGGCGAAAGATTCCGGCCATTGACGAAAGATTCCGGACAAAATTAATACGTGGCTTTTTAAAAAAAAAAAATCGATAGGCCTTTAAATGACGTCGTTTTCAGTCCTCCTTAAGAAAATGACGTCGTTTTGCCGTCCTACATGGATGGCTTCACGGAAATGACGCCGTTTAGTTCACACGGGATTGAAATTAGGGTTTCCGCTGCTCGGCCATCGTCGTTCGCCCGCTGTCGCTTGGCCACTGTCGCTGCTCGGCCACCGTCGCTCAGCGACCATTGTAGTTGCTCGACCAGGTGAGCAAGGAGAGACTGAGATTGTTGCGGGAAAAATCGAAGGTGAGGGCGGAGGAGGAGGAGGAATAAGATGGGTCAAAGGTGCTTTGCTTGGTGTCTTTGCTCTTGCTGGTGCGTTCTTTGGTGTCGCTTCTTTGGTGTCTGTCGGTGCTATTGCTTGGTGCTATCTTTGTGCCGTTGCTGGTGTGGGTCTTCGAGGAAGAAGAAGACACGAAGACAAGCCTCCCGCTCTCTCAATTTGGGGATTAGGGTTTCAAAGTTGGGGGAAAGATGCCAAACCGCATCGTTTTGGTGTTTGGATGCTGACTCAACTCTCTGACGAGTTACGTCGGCTTCAAAAATTAACTAAAAAAGGCCACGTCGGATTTCCGGCCAATTTCATCGGCGTTGGCACCAAAGTGAGCGTTTTTCAAATTTTTTGGCACTTAAGTGATCCAACGGAAACTTTTGGTACCAAAGTGAGCGTCGTACACAACTTATGGCACCATTAGTGTACTTATCCCTATTTTAATGTGAATCAATTACGCAAAGCAATCCGTAAATTTGTCATGAAAGGTCAAAATAATAAAAAAATCTAACTGAATTTAGCCTAAAGATTTTACCTAGTCCAAGGCACGGCTTTCTTGAGGGGCGGTGGCAAGGCTTGCGGATCGACAAATGAAGTATTACCAAGACTTCACGGGTGCTTGGTGAGTAACCGGTGATTAAAAGTTGGTGGTCTAATGACGATTACACCACCGTGAGGCCCAACCAATGAATCCAAAAACCTGTGAAAATAAAAGACTTCCGAGTGATGGAGGGCTGGTGCTCAGTGATGATGAACCTCACTATGTGATGCTCGACAGTGGCGTTTGTCGGGCAACCTGTGAAACAGAAAATAATCGCGGTGTAACTTGGCAAAGGCGCCTCAAGAACATCAATGGGAAGACCACAGCAGTGTTGGGTAACCAGCAATGCCGTCAAGAATTCACTATTTCTCGGCTCGCGGACAGAAGTAGAACACCAGTAGGTTCAAGTAGGCGATGTTGAGGAATAGCAGCAACTCGATGTCGGGGCTCGGAAAGGGATATGCTGCTCATCACAATGTCGATGTTGTTGGAATTCGCTAGAGGACAATAACCGGATGGTGACAAGGGGCATCGAGTTTTAGTGTCCCACCACGTGAGAAGCAGTTTCGGAATAGGCGTGTGATGGCAACACAAATGCGAGGGCAACCATGGAGCATGGGGGCTACCGTCAGCAAATCACAGAAGAAAAGAAAATATTTTCTATGGCTTTTCGCTCTCTCAAGAATTCTTCCCCCTCCCTTTTGTGAACGAAGCCTTGCACTCTCTATTTATAGGGGAAAAAAATCAAGTTTGTTTTGCAAGTGAAGATTTTCCAATATGATTGCATATATTCACTCAACTGCCCAAGATCATCTTTCGAAAAGAGGGGATGCGCTCAACAAGAAAATGACTCCCAAAATCTAAAATCTCCCTCCACGACCAAATGCTTTATTTCATATGTTATTTCTTATCCTCTCTTTTTTTTTCTCTGTTTTTTATAATAATAATAATAAAAGATAAGCTTGATCCTAAATGTTATTGTTAGCTAAATGCAATGCTATGAAATGCTTAATGTAATTTTTATATAATGAACAAGTAAGTAGCATGGTCAAAATTAGGTGTTAATAGTTGCCTTCAAAGATAAATGAGACCTAAATTTAAACCATGCAAAATGAATGCAAAATGAATATGCAAATGTTAATTGCAACGACTCTTTTTTTTTTTTTTTTTTTTTTTTAAGGAATGGACTCAAATGAGTTTAATCCTTTTCTTTTGAAATGCAAGGTCATGCAATAATGAATGCAATTTAAATGCAATGATTTGGTAAGGGACAAAGATCTCAATGTGTCTATGCCCAATTTAGAATGAAATGCAAATGCAAAGAAGAATACGTACCTATCGAACTTATTTGGAGATTCAAGAAAGCATAATTGGGTATGAAATGATTCCCATGAGACTCAACAAACATCTGGAACTCTCTTCGATAATTGAAAGGCTCAAATATTATTTTGAAAAATTCTTCAAGGATCTGGAATTCTCATAAGATCCCAAAAGAAACCAAGAACCTGGAAGTTACATCAAGTATATGAAGTTTCAAAAAATATGATTTTCATGTTAGACATTTGAAAACATTTACTAAACATCCAGAAGTCACATAAGATGTTTGAAAAGATAAACACTCGAAAGTCACATCAATCGTTTTAAGGTTCAAATATCTGGAATCTACACTAGACATTTGAAAACATTTTATAAATGGGTACTTAGAATTATTATCAAGTATTCGGAAAATTCAAAAATGACTAAACAAACTTTGGGCTTCAAAGACAAATCCTTTGGTCTTTGAGGAAAAATTCATTTTTAAAATTCAATGAAGGTTCATGCATGATGGCTTTATCAAATTTCCACTGGGAAAAATTATCATTAAGACAATTTTCACTTATAGCGTGAACTTCTTGAACATGCTAAATGAGACACTTTTAGTGTGAAAGGCTTTTCGCTTGCTCTCATTTAGGAGGGGTTATTTGTCCTGACCATTGATGCGGGAATATAAATCACTCGATCTTATCATCATCCCATCGACAAGAGTTTTTGTTATGCCCCGAACCTTGAGCGCATGCTCATCCCTCGGTGGTTGATAAAATTGCAATGTCCCAGAACGCGTCGCTGACCCATTCATTTTAATGCACATGCGAAAGCGAAAGATTACCCCTAACAGCAACTAATACGGGATAGAAAAGCAAACAATTTTATAAACACCCCGATTTATATACATCACTAGTCTATAGACAAAAGTCTACAAAAGCGAACAAGCCTAAAAGTCCTCTAGGCACTCGAATCCCCAACTGAAAACTCCGAGGTCTCTTAGGGACTCAAGTCTAGCATTGCACCACTAGGAGGGTCAGCTATACCCTCGCCAAAAGTGATGTCTATTACCAAAGCTGGGACATCAAACTCCTGCAAGGGACCCACTTTGTATCCATTGAGCCCGTGACGATACCATGCTCTAAATTGATGGGGTACCCTCTAAGGTAGGCCCACATCGACCTAGATGCTGGTCTTCACGAGTTCATAAACCCAGGCCTCGTGGCCCCCAGGAACGGGGATATGAGTGACCTGCTCGGTAACCCTCATAGGCCGACCAAAACGTTCCGGAGAAACCGCCATCTAAAGACCTGAAAAGTTAAAGTGCATGATGGGGTGAGACAATATCTTAACAAGTTCACCCCCTAAACTCCGACTAGGAAGGAAATACGCCTAGAGGTAGTCTATGCACACAAGACAGAAGACTTACCTCGCCCCAGTTTTCTTCTGCAAGTCAGTACAATTCATATACCCAATCGATCAATTCAATTCAATCAATCACATGTTCCACTTCAATTATTGCTCGCACAAGCATGAACTACTGATGAAGTGATGCTTGCATATGAAGTGATGCTCGCACAAGCTGATATGAATGCTGCTCACACAAGCTAATATGAAGTGATGCTCACACAAGCTGATATGAAATGCTGCTCACACAAGCTGATATGAATGCTGCTCACACAAGCTGATATGAAGGGATGCTCACATAAGTTGATATGAATGCTGCTCACACAAGCTGATATGAATTGCTCACACAAGCTGAAACACCGACTCACATTTGGAATGGGTTCATTTAACCATCACACGATCACTTAATACTAGCCAAGGACATTGTGCTTTGTACACAAACTCCTCAATTAAAATAATGGACTTGGCCTATTATCGTCATGTTAAAAATACCCGATAAAAATAATCGTGTGCGGGTACACAGTCAAATTGAATCAGAAAAATTGATATCCACACTTTTAAAATCCCACGATTCGATATAGTCCTTAAAACCATTTTCAGTGTCAAAACCCGATACTCGGGATTTTTCTAATTAGATATTAAAATTTCACAATTTTGGAATAAATAACCAAAATCACAATTATCACTCAAATTGCACAATTTAGCATTCAAATGCATAAACTAAGCACACAATTGCAATCAACACGAAATTCCGGTCGCTAGCTATCCCGATCTAATTTCCAAAAAATAATAAATAATTAAATAAATACCAAAAATAATTAAATAAATGCAATTAAATACCAAAATACCAACTTAGGCCATAAATGCTAAATTAACCACCTAAACGGCCTTAGAAAATTTTCGAATCTACCTAGATAAATGGTACAACTTATCTAATCCTTAATTAAACCGTTCTAACCACCTAACATGCACAAATAAATAATTAAATCGCTAATCCATTCTAACTAACCACCTAAACCTTAATTAACCTAAACTAATCATCCCATAAGCATCATTAACTCCATAAGCAGAGTTTAGCAAGTAAACTCATCGGTTTAGCGATCCGGTGAGTCCACGACGACGACAACGCAGAGACGGATGACAAACAACCCTGCAATGGCACCAAACGGAGACCGGACGAGCCTGAAAATAGGCCACGAAGTCCAAAACTCCTTGCTAGCCTTCGGCTATGCTTTGGGCCGAAGGAGATGGAACCAACGATTGAAACATCGAGGAAGGGCTGGTGGAGGCTGCAGCGGGCGACGATGGGCTACAGTGGCGGTTCTGGCGGCCTAAACAGTGGCCTGAGGAGGTCGATGGTGGCTTGAGGTGGCTCGGGGACACGGCTAGACACGAGACAAGCAGGATGAGCGGACCCGACTCGTGGGCGCGAGCAAGTGGCTCTAACGGGCGTGCGATGGCGGCAAGGGGCTCCGGCAAAGTGGTCGACGGGCTAGGGGGGAGGGCTGCTAGTTCCTCTCTGGTTTCTCTAAGCTTTTTCAAGGCCACACCAATGGATGAAGCAGCTCAAGCAAGAAGAAGAAGCTAGCTAAAGAGAGGGGGTCCCATTTTGTTTGAAAAGTCCATGCCTTCTATCCATTTCACCCTTGGCAAGGCCCCTCCATGCATGGCTATCTTCCAAGGCCAATTTGCAATAGCCAAAGCATCCTTAACAAGCCTCTAAGTGGTTCAAAATGTTGTCTCCCCCTTGGCCTACGAATTTTGTGCATTGGCCACTCAAATTAATCCAATTCCCCTTCAATTGAACTAAATTTGATGTTTATAAAATCAACCAAGGTGTCCACACTTGAATTCACATTTTTCCTCGCCAATTTGTCCAAGTTGAATCCCAAAATTGTGATCAGAAACGGCCCTCTAATTTTCCCGGTAAAAAACGGCCCTACTTTGAATTTTCGCCAAAAATCTCGGTTTGCAAAAAAATCTTTAGAGGATGAGTCGAAATTCCTAAAATGAATCATGAAATGACAGAACTAAATCGGGTTTAAATTCGCAGTTAATTTCAATCGGCGCGATTTTAACATGACCTAGCCTACCGGGCGCTTTTAGGAATTTCTAGTGCAATGACCCATGGTCGATTGTTTTCGAGCCACATTGTACATTTTCACACATTGGTGACTCTCGGTTGTCGTGAAAATTTCAAGGTTCCAAATACGGATACATAGTACAAAAATGACAGAAAAATCAGTCTAACGTCATTCAACAGAAATTTTACAATTAGGTGAAATCACCCATACCCTAATCACATATCTCAATCAAATCGACCTATCTCTGATCTCTGATCGATTTTGACAATGCCCTAATGACCCTTGCAGATTAGCACGGTCGAGCAGTTGATTTCTAGTCGAATTCTCAAGTCTATTGCGTTAAATCCCTTAACGACTTCACCCGATAGACTAGTTATCCCGTAAATGATCAGTTTAGGGAATAGAACTATAAGCGTGTCGATGAAAAGCCCGACTCATTCAATTGAAAATAAAACCTGAAATTCAGGATGTCACAATTTTCTCATAAACAAGTACAATATACCAATCTGAGGGGTCTTTACCAAGATTGTAATGTGAACTTGGTCAACGGCTCAACAAAGGAAGATTTGACGGCTTAGGAAGGAATATTTTATGATTATCATCTTTGGGTTTACAAGTCAAGAACCCTGTAAAATTAGATAGAAAAAACCTTGATCGCACTTCTTCAAGCGAGTATTATAAACATATGAAGTCCTACGATAATTCAAATGCCTTGACATGAAGAGACTTTTCAAGAGACATAACGTAGGCTAGGTTCATGAATTCAGAAACAAAATGATTCATCAGGCTCAAAGATGTGTATAGATGGGGTGAGAGTTGGTGACCATTCAGACCTTGTCACTGGTCTTTTTCTTCACCATGGATTGTCTTCTTGACAAATTTTCTCATTAGCTAAAGAGTTCATCACTTGATGCCAATGATTATTCTACTGGGGATCTTTTCTCAACATTTTTCAAAGTTATTTTCTTTGATGATGGGCATCGGCCTTGCTTTTACTAGGCACATTGTTTTTCATGCCCCCAATTCATTAGTCATTTTTCTCCTTTTTTTCTTTTTTTAGAAATTTTGTGCTCAGAGGTCTTTATCTTCCATTGGCACTCCATATTAGCTGCTCAAACAGTCATCTTGCCCTAATGTGGGGTATGATCAACAGTTGGGTTCATATGAAATGAAATTGCAGGCTCAAGTGGGCTATACAATGGATATAAGTATGTAAGATAGAGAAAGAAATGCTCTTCATCATCCCGAGGCACTTAAATTTCATATGGGTTCATTTGAAATAATAACACATGAAGATTGATGCAAGTGAGAGCAAGAAAATATTTATCAATTTCCCTCACCTCTAATGTCGACTTTCCTCCATTTGCCCCAATGTGGAGTGGTCCTTGATAGGGGTAATATGATAGAAATTCTTAAAGTATTTAGGCTCAAAAAGGGTTAAACAAAGGTTCACTTGTAGAGAAATGAACTACCTCTCGTCATTTTAGTTGTCATACCTTTTGCGAGAAAATTCTTCACCTTGCGGACACGAAAATTTTCCATACTCACCTCACAATGTATAGACAAGGGATTGTGTATGGGATAAGGCTTGCCTTTCACGCCTCATTTAGCATGTTCAAGTAACTTGATATCATTAATTGAATTATCCATTTTGATCAATTTCAAGTGGAATTGGTGAATTGCACAATATCATGTGAAAGCATTCCATAATGATAAAGAGGCCATGCTTTGCTCTTGCACATCGGATCATAAAGTCAAAGCTGTTAGGTGTCCATGTCTTGCCTCCTTTTTGTAAGGGAGCTCATAGAGGTTCCTTACAAAGATAGAAGACACTGTCGTTCACATCCGTTTTTTGCCCCTGCAAAAATAAAACATGCATCATTATACACTAGAGATTTGATCAACTTTGAGCGAGGGAAAGGCTTTTACGAGCCCCTTTTATTCATGGATAGCATTTCTTTATAGCATCAGGATTTACAGGATTCATGAATTCACATCCATCCATTTCTGCTAAGATTAAAGCACCTCCAGGAAGTACTTTCTTCACGATGTATGACCCACTGTATTTTGGAGTGAACTTGCGCCGATGATCAAGGTTAATTGGTAGCATCTTGCGTAGCACCAAATCATAGACCTTGAAATGTCATGGGTGAACCTTTCAATTGAAAGACTTGGCCACCCGCTACTGATAACACTAACCATGACATACGGCCTTCAATCATTTTTCATCGATCATATTGAGTTGGTCATACCTCTATTGTGCCCATTCAGCTTCCGTTAGCTTAGACTGAGACAATACTCTTAGAGAAGGGATTTCTACTTCAACTGGTAGGACTGCTTCCATGTCGTACACCAGAGAAAAAGGGGTTGCCCCAGTAGAGGTGCGCATTGAAGTCCTATATGTCATTAGAGCATAAGGAAGTCTTTCGTGTCAGTCACGATAATTATCAGTTGTCTTTGCCAGAATTTTCTTAAAGTTCTTATTTGCTACTTCAACAGCACCATTCATCTGGGGGCGATAAGGCGATGAATTCAAATGACAAATTTTAAACTCCTTGAATAGATCATTGACAAGCTTGTTGTTTAGGTTCATCCCGTTGTCTGTGATGATAGCTTCAGGCACGCCATAACAGGCAATAATATCACATTGCACAAACTTCACGACATTCTTTGCTGTAATAATTGCATAGGATGTTGCCTTTATCCATTTTGTGAAATAATCGATGGCGACAAGGAAGAAACGATGATTATTCAAGGCTTTTAGGTTAATTGGGGCAATTACATCGATGCCCCACATTGAAAAAGGTCATGGTTCAGACAATTGATGTAGCTCATTTAAAGAGACATTTATCTTGTCTCCATAAATCTGGCAAAGGTGGCAACTCCGAACATGTTGAATGCAATCAATTTCCAAGGTCAACTTGAAGTAACCTAGCCTCATAATTTTCTTTGCTAACACATGGCCGCTCATGTGAGGACAATACACTCCTTCATGTATTTCTTCCATCAATTGAGTGGCTTCCTTAGCATTAATGCATCTAAGTAGGAAGGAGTCAAAGGACTGTTTGTATAATGTATCCCCGCAAATAAAGAACTTGGAGGCAAGTTTCATAAGATGCTTTCGGTCAGCTGTATTGCTGCCTTTTGGGAACTCTTGCATTTGAATAGGTCATGATGTTATGGTACCATGGTTTTCCATTCGATTCTTCTGTCACTACTATGCAGTAGGCTGGCTTTGTAAGCACTTCAATCTTTATAGGTTCAATTTCTAATCCTTCTGTAACTTTGAGCATAGACGACAAAGTTGCATGTGCATTTGCAAACTGATTGTGAGATCTTGTCAAGTATTCGAATGATATTTCGTTAAACTCCTTTACAAGGTCTTCTAGGTAATCATGGTAAGGGACTAGTTTGGCATCTCTAGTCCTCCATTTTCCGACAGTCTGGAGGATAATAACTGCGGAATCACCAAACACCAACTTGCTAACTTCCATTTCAATGGCCACTTGAATGCCAATAATGCATGCTTCATATTCACCTATGTTGTTAGTGCAAGAAAATACCAACTTTGTAGCTACAGGATAGTGTTGACCATCGGGAGAGATTAGAACTACTCCAATACCAAACCTAGATAGGTTAACTACCTCGTCGAAGAACATGGTCCACGACTCCTTTTCCATTGTCAAAATGCAATCATCAAGGGAATCATATTCGTTTTCATCTTGCATCCTCATAGTGCCGTTTGCTAACATGTCCGTAATTACTCAACCTTTAACTGATTTTTGTGGTACACTTTGCACATCAAACTCGAAAATCGGGATTTGCCATTTCGCTAATTTCCCCACCAAAGCTGGTTGCTCTAACAAGTAGTTGATAGGGTCATTTTCACAGACTAGAAACGTCTGGTAATACAAGGTGTATTGCCGCAGTCTATGTGGCATCCGTATTTTGCCAACCTCGGAAAAATAACGATATGTTGTGAATTGACGAAATTATTATCGGATTTCGTCATTGGCACCGATTTTGGATCCCGTCGTATCATCGACAAGTGTGAACCCCGAGCCATCTCATCAATTTACTAAGTTGAAGACCTCGATTTTATACACGGCGTCACCACCACCCTCCCCTTAGACAGCCACACGAACGGCCATGCAGCCTTGTTGAACGCCCTTGCCCATGCAACAAATGGAGACTTGAAAACTATTGATTTGCATGGCCATATTCACGTCCATTTGGCCGGTCAAACGATGGAAAGGATGGTTGACCCATGCAACAAATAAGGACACGTTTGTGCATGGGGAAGGGAAATCGATGGCCAGAGTTCGGTGGAAGCCACGTCCCTCTTTTGATAGTCAACGGAAGAGAGACAAATTGACCGAGAGAGAGAGCCCACGATAGCTCATCGTGCGCTGGCAAAGGAAGGCCGAATGAAGGCCACGAAGTCTCCACCAGTCATCGCCTCCTTCTCTCCTTCGGCCAGCACGATGAAGACGTGAGCAAGGACAGCCACGTCCCTTCCACCCGTCGTTTTCTCCTTCTGCCGCCGAAGCTTTCCTTTTTGTTGACGGAAAGAATTAACCGAGAGAGAGAGAGAGAACGAGCGGGCGAGAGAGTGAAAGAGAGAGAGAGTGAACGAGCGAGTGCGCGAGAGGGAGCAGAGGGGGAAGAGGGGAGGGACCGCCCCTCCGCCGTGTGCTTGGATGCCATTCCTGTCGCACCGAAGCTGCTGTTTCACTCAAGCCGCAGCTGCTGCACCACCGCACCAAACCTTTTGCCGTTAGCACCGTAGGACTTGAGGCAAGTTGAAGTCTACTAATCAATGTTGTGTAGTGCTGTTGCTGTCTTAGAAAGTGTATTGATAGGCTGGATTGTTAGATTTTGATGCTCAATGACGATTTATTGAATGACTGAGATTGTTTTGAGGCTAAAGGGTTGAGGAAATGTTTGGATTTTTCATATCTGGTTTTGATTTCTTTGGACTTCATCCAAAACAGATTTTTATGACTATGAAATCTTGATGAATTCGGCCATTGATTTGATTTGAGAAAGAAAAACCTCCCGATCCGTATTTGAAGTTTTACTTACTACTGCACTGGCCTCAATTATTTTAAGAAAATGTACAATGCTTTCATATTTGAAATTATGTATCAATTCTTTTAAAATCATTAGAGATCGGGTTGACATTTCGGACTTGCTCTATAAGTTTTAAACTCATTTATTGTTTTGAACAAAAACCTGGCCATAGTCTAATTTGGAAAACCTCCCAACTCTTGCTGAAATTTTTTACTTACCGAGGCACCATTCATCAATGATTCAAAAGGAAAAGAAAATATTTTTGGTGCCTTCAAAATTACAAATCTTTGCACAAACCAATCTTTGAAAATCTCGAAGTCAGGAGTGTAGCTTCGAATTCCCAATGTGCTGAATTCAATCTATTTGTGTTTGATAACTCTTTTGGAATTTGGCCGTGAGGCGCAAGTACAACCCAAGATTTTACACATGGATTTTTGAAATGCTTTGAAGGTGAAACGTAAAATGGATTTATGAAATGATATTTTGTTGCTGAAATTTTGTGAATGTATTTCTTTGATGTAGAAATAGCATATGATTTCAAAGCTTGTTATTGTTGCATTGAAAGTGTTTTGGTATTGAAATAAATTAAGATGTTAATGCTCTTTGTTGGACCCTCGGGTCAATGATGCCCCGGGAGTCAAGATGCCCAAAGGTTTGAACAAATCGATGCCCTTTGGATGTTTGAGGTCCGCAGAGTCTCAGAGGTTCCCTGAGAGTGTTGGGATGCTCGGTGGTATGTTGGTATGTAATTCTGGATGGCAGGGGTAACCATTTTCATGGCAAACTCCGAAGGTTTCTCATGATGCCAGGTAGGGTGCGAGATGCCTAGAGGTGTGATGTAAACACGCTCTGGATGCCCGGTGGCCCAATGGCGTAATGCCGGAGGACTTCGCGATGCTAGGATTGGGTGCAAATGCCCAAAAGGACGCAAACACTGGTCCTCTGGGGAGTGAAACCTTTTGAATATTAAAACTGATGGCTCTACTAAGTGTGTGTGTGGTCAGTTGTAGGACTGAATTGTATAGCATGGAATGAGACGTGTCATAACGGTTTGGCCCTATAATCGGGACTTGTGTGACTGAAATGATACATTTTGGTTTTGAAACTGCGTTGCCATTGCTTTTCAAAAGTCTTATCAATCTGATGCATACTCATTGTTTGATTACCTGTTTTATCTATCTTGCATGGACTTGGATTGTGATTGTTTGCATAGTATAGCTTGGTAGATCTTCAATTGCTTTGGGTGGTTGTACTCACCCTTTTGGGGACTAACATTTCAAACTAGACAATATGCCTATCTTTGCCCCGTACCTCCCGGCACATTTTATGGAATCTCGGTCGACCTGCAAGTGGAAAGGAGTATCTTACTGTCTTCGTCCGTCGAGATGGACGCACGCTGGGGCCGTTATCACCGCCGCCAGTAGACGGATTGAACGGATGGGTGTGACCACTAGCGAGGATTAGCAGAGGCAGCATTTTTGGACGCTGACACTAAGTGATGGACTTTTGTGGGTGACTGTTGGAAAAGAAGTCGGTTATCTTTTGAAAAGTAGCCGGGTATAGAAACTTGGCATTTTGATGTACCAACCCGTGATGTCCATCTAGTTATGTGAATAAAAGTGTTCGGCTTTAACTTATAAAATGCTTAGTTGGTGCGCATTGTTTCTGAATATAGGGAAGGGAGTTGTTGAATACGCTTCCGCCATACTTTTGCGCAGGGACCAATTAAGTATATGAAAGAACCCCCATATGACTTCTCGGAAGTCCATTGATAAAGAAAAGGGATATCCGGGTAGAGGAAACAATGTGGTGACCCTAACGGATCGGGGTCGTTCGGGGTGCCACGGTCTATGTAAAACCCATACTAAAAGCGGACACATCTTCTCAACATTAGAGTAGTTCATTTCTTTGTTGAGAACTTCTTGCTTAAGTAGTAAATGGCACATTCCTTCCCATCTCGTTAATCTTTTTTTTTGCTAGCATTGCTCCCAACGACTCTCTATTAATTGTGAGATAGAGAATTAAATGTTGCCTTGGTGTTGGAGGAACAAGTATTGGCGGATTCATCAAGAATCGCTTCAACTCTTCAAACACTTCATAGCATTCATCATCCCATTTAACCTGAGCATTATTCTTAAGAAGCTTGAAGAAAGGCCTCATAGTTTTAGAGAGTTAGGAGATGAATCGAGCTATATAGTTCAACCTCCCCAAAAGGCTTGGGACTTCTTTCACCGTGGTTGGAGGGCGCAAATCATAAATTGATTTGGCTTTTGAGGGATCAATCTCAATACCCCTACTACTAACTATGAAACCCAATAATTTGCCAAAAGTTGCTCCAAACATACACTTTGCTGGATTAAGACGTAACTTAAACTCACATAGTCGCTCAAATAGCTTTTTAAAGTCTTAATGAGATCTTCTCCTTGTCGGGTTTTGGCAATCATATCATCAACATATATTTCCATCTCTTTGTGCATCATATCATGGAAAAGTGTTACCATAGCCCGTTGATATGTTACCCCCGGCATTCTTAAGGCTAAAGGCATGACCCTATAGCATAAAGTTCCCTATGGAGCGATGAATGTCGTTTCTCCTTGTCTTTTTCATTCATCCTAATCTGGTTATATCCTGAGAATCCATCCATAAAGAGAAAGAGCTCAAAGCTAGCAGTACTATCCACAAGAACATCAATGTGAGGCAGGAGGAAATCATCTTCGGGGCTAGCTTTGTTCAAGTCTTTATAGTTGACGTAGACTCAAATGCAACCATCTTTTTTTTAGCACTAGCACTATGTTTGCTATCCACTCAGGATATTGTGATACCTCGATGAATTTTACGTCAATGAGTTTCATGACTTCCTCCTCTATTTTCTTGGAGAATTAGGGCTTGATTCTTCGTTGTTTTTGCTTCTTGGGAGGTATATCGGGATTAGTCGGGAGACAATGTTCAACGATGGATGGATCTAGACCTGGCATATCAGCATAAGACCAAGCAAAGGCATTTGGTTTTCCTTCAGTAACTAGGTCAAGCATTTAGCTTCGGATTTGGTCAAGTCTACCCCAATTTTGACCTCCTCGGTGCCTTTTGTGTCATTAAGATTTATGGTGACAGTCTGTCCAATGGTGATTGGTTTCGAATTTTCTTGTTTTTCCCAACTACATTGAATATCCATTGAATCATCTTGCTCCTCATAACTTGAACTTAACATTTCATCTTCATTAAAGCAAATGTGCACAGGATTGCACCTGAAACATAAAGTAGATAATCAAAAGAAACAAATAAGGTAAATTAGATGCATGCTGGAAAATTGTTTTATTTTGAACTTTTCAAATGGGACATGAAGAAGCTCAGCCTTTAGAATTAACTCCTTGCCGTTTTTTTAGTAGGATTTCATCATAAGGCTAGTTCAGTGTAATTCAACATGCCCTTCAAACATGAAAATCTTCATGTATTTTATTAGATGAAAAGCAAATTACATTATTAAAATGAGAGAAATCCTAGAATTGAAAATGCAAATAAGGAAAGCAATAAAAACTTATGTGCAAAGGAATGTGCAAACAATTAAAATTCTCCAACTCTCAAGCTTCATCGATGGCAAGCACTATTCTCTTCGAATAATTCAGTCATTCCTTCGAGTGTGTCATCTTTTCCAAAGGGATCGAACTATGTATGCAATTGGCTTGTCTACCTCTCCCCATCCGACAGGAATAACATTATAAACATTAATGTCAGCACTTGGAGGCGTGGAATATTGAACACAAGTATCGATCACCCCTTTTTCCTCATGCATCATCTTCGCAGGCCCAAGGAATGTGGACCTAATATGGGGTATAGTGAAGCCAATTCGTCCTCGTCCTTGTCCTCTTCCTCTATAGGATCATCCACCTTTACCACGGTAGCCCAATCTAGTCGTGTCGATTTCGCCCGGCTTCAATTGGTTGGCAAGTGCCTTGACCATGTCAACCTAAACCATTACCCGAGGCTAAACCACTCCCCATCATGATCTTGCCTACCATAACTAGACTTTGATACTTCTAGAGTGGGTAGGGTAGGACGTGAATGGTTGAAACCAACTCAAATGCTTGAAAATTGGATTCTTCTTTACAATCTGGTTCAATATAAAGGATAACTGTCTCATGATAAATCTTGAACTAATATTCTCCTCGGACTATAATAAGTTTTCCTTTCGTCACGAACTTCACTTTCTGATGCAGACTTGAGGGAATTGCCCTAGCTACATGTATCCATGGATGTCCTAACAAAAAGTTGAATGATGTAGATATGTCCAAGACTTGAAAAACTACATTGAATAACACTGGCACTATTTGCAAGTCTAAATCAACTTCCTCGACTGCTTCTTTTTTGGTTCCATCAAATGCTCGAACAGAGGTCTTAGCAGTGCAAATTTTCCCCAAATCATACCCAAGGCGCTTTAGAGTTTCTAGAGAGCATATGTTTAAAGCCGATCCATTTTCAATGAGTACATGAGACATCAAGGTATTTTGACACTTGACTAAGATATAAAGGGCTTTGCCGTATCCTCTTCCTTCATCTGGGAATTCCTCATTTGAGAAAGCAATCCGGTCCTTTAACAAAATGGCCCCCACAAATTCCTCTAACTTCTCAGGTTCAATGGACTCTGGGACATGTACTTCGTAAAGGACTTTCATTAGGGACTTTTGATGTTTCTCTGATGTCAAAAGCAACTCTAATAGGGAGATTTGTGTTGGCATTTTACAAAGTTGGTCCACTACATTATGTTTACTTGGCTTAATTATAGCTAAGAATTCTTTAGCCTCCTCATCGGTGGCGGCTTGACGGGTTGTGAGTTGGCCTAAGCATAAGTGCGTCTCAATCGAGTGATCACATCTATCTCCGCATCATAACACGATGGTACTGCTTTATCGTTAGTATATGCATAGGGTTGCGTAACATTGAGAATTAATTCTTCATCATCAGAAAGTGGCACATTGTTAATGATTAACCCATCCTCATCTAACGCATCTTCCAATGGTGGCATGTCAAGAGCTAGGGAATCATTAGCTTCAATATTCAAGCCAGTAAACTCATCCTCAAAATTAGAAAACCCGTCCTCCAAATCAAGAATGATTGGAGTGATAGTTGAAACTATCTTTGGTATGATCTCGTGTAAACAATCATCCCCTTCTTGGACATTGTCTTAACTCTTTGCATCTTCGAAACATGGTGGGCTATTCTAAATTTGAATAATGTCCAAATCGAACTAAACCATTATAAACATCGTCTACATGTTCTTTCAAGCTCTTCTTTTTCGCTAGCATCAAAACTAAAAATGACATTCATAGCTTCTGGGTGATCAGGGAGTAGGTTATTCTGGATGTTCAGTTGTGCATTATGGAATGAGACCACCTTGGCATCCAAAAGATTTTGGATTTTGTGTCGCAGCGTATAGCAATCATCAACAAAATGCCCTACCTCCCTTATATGGTAAGCACATGTCTTGGAGGGATCATAGTTGGGGAAACGCTCAAGATTAGATCGCCTAGGCTGCACATGATAAAATTTCTGTTTATTGATTTATCTGTTTCTCTGTTCCCCGGAACAGATTTGGAACAGAAATCCGTTAGGTAACGCAATTTGATTTCTCTATTTCTGAAACAGATTTTTATTCCAGAAATAAATTTGAAGAAGAAATCAGAAGCTAAAATTTTTAACTTCTTAGTTTCTGAAATAGAAATTGAGAAATCAATTTTTAGCCAGAAATCAATTTCTATTTTAGAAATTTTGTCATGCGCACCCTTAGGCGCCTTAGCAAATAATCATTTCTTTCGAAGGGTTGGCAAGATCTTGGACGAGGGCTTAGGAAGTGGCGTAAATTGACGCTTGGAAGAGTTCTTCTGCTAGCCAAAGAATAGTCATGCTCCTCCCTGTTTGGTGCTTGGGGTAGGGCAAGGTGGTTGAACATAAGTTGCATTAACCTCCGCTATAGGTTCCTTATCCTTCTTGGTTGAGACTCTCCTATACGAGCTGATTTGATCGACGCCTATCCATCACGCAAGGCTACTTCAATTTGCTCGCCAACGAGAGATTAGCTTATTGAATGACTCGGTAGTCGAACCCGGCATTTGATTTCGATATTTAGGCGGGAGTGTCTTCCCCGAACAAATCCATTAGCTCCTTTTCCATCGGCTCCGGAGTTGAGCAGCTACGGTCCTCCATTTCATGACATATGCCTTGAAAGATTCCATCTTCTTCTTCTCAATGCAAAGTAAATCTTCTCGAGATGGAGTGACATCAATATTATACTTATATTACTTGAAGAAGGCGTCGAGTCAAATCCTCCCAAGTCTCTAGGAGATTAATTTTCTTCATGATGTACCATTGTAGCACTAGTCCCGGGCTTGCTTGAAATTGTTGAATCATCAAGGGTATGTTATCAAGATATTGGGTCATCTTCACTACATAAGTTTGTAGATGGATCTTTGGGCAAGAGGTGCCATCATACTTTTCAAAGTCGGCATTTTGAACTTCTTTAGTATCTTGACCTTTGCATAATAGGAGAGATCAATTGGGCCTTGGCTAAATGAACCCTGCAGCTGCTTAAGTTTCTCCTCGATTTTTGTCTAGCATTTT
This sequence comes from Eucalyptus brandiana, assembly GCA_014182725.1. Classification (NCBI taxonomy): domain Eukaryota; kingdom Viridiplantae; phylum Streptophyta; class Magnoliopsida; order Myrtales; family Myrtaceae; genus Eucalyptus; species Eucalyptus brandiana. The sequence goes on from CM024670.1 coordinate 39,043,244, forward strand.
TCTTGCTTAGTTTTCGGTACAGTCAAATGTATCACTTGTACCTCATCATCAGCAACGATTTGATGCACGTCAGTGATTTTAACCAAGGAGGCATCATCAGAGGTTGATGGGCCATTTGCGGACATATTCTTGCCTTTATCTCTCGGTTCAGCCATGGGAGCATGTTGTGGTAACACCACTTCAACTTGCGAAGCTAGTGGGACAGTGTTTGTTCGAAGAGAATTGATTTGTTTAGAGAGCTGCTCAAAAACATTTATGACTTGCTTCATCTCCAATTTGTGGACAACGATGTGAGTTTGTTTAGCAACACACATTTGTTCGATGTTATCGGCCATTGTTGTTATAGAACGAGTACAGATTGGTGATTTTGGGCGAGCCGTGTTGTGTCAAAGTTACTAGTAATGGAACCACCACCCGCTGTGGCCGCGATGGTTAAGGCTTGGTACCCCATCCGCCAGGGGGAAGGGTTCGAGACTCCGCGTCCGCATTCGCACGATTCACCTGTGGCTGGGTCAGTGGTGGGGGCCTAGTTCACCCCAGGGTTTACTCCCTGGGTCACCAAAAAAAAAATGTTACCGATAATGGAAAAGTACAATAAGCATCATAACAAATGAGATTGGTCCATGACAATGGTCAATTGCTTATTTTATCAAATTCCAAAGATATCGACCCAAGAAATTAAAACAACCAACCCAAGAAATTAAAACAACTCCCTAGGAAATTAAATTCCTAAAACATCAACTAAGAAATTGAAATAACACCCTAAAACTAGAATTAAACTCCTAAATCTAATGACTCTTTTTCATATACAATTGGGAGATCATTGTCTTTTGAAGCTTTTTGTTCTATCGAACCAACTTAGAGATATGGGCTTCATTCTTTTCCACCATTTCTTCAAGATGTTCAATTTGTGCTTTACGAGTGGGCTTTATAATCACTTCAGGTATCGTGGGAAGTAAAGCTGGAGGGATTTTGTGCTAGTGGATATAATAATCCAAGGCGTGAAAAATCATCTCTTCTCCCTTCAACCTTCTAGGCACCACTATCTTTTCCGAATGGCATTCCTTCCATGCACTTTCAAGCTGTTCGATCTCATTGAGGTATTTGTGATCCTTGCGCACAAAGCGGGCTTGAAATAGGTCCATTCAGAGAGGAGGTGGGATATCTTGGAGTACTCGATACTGGCAAGCCATTCTATAAGGATAGTAAGATGTTGCGCTAGTGATTCCCATCAGTGGAACTGGTTTATCTGTCTTGTGAGAAAAACGAGCCACACTAACATGGAACCATTTAGCATACCATAGGAAACCCCTAGGATTTGGATCTTTTAGAAAAGTTACTCAAGCGAAAAATGACTTTCTGGTATACTTTTTCTCTAAGATTGAAAATCTCTTTATTGGGTGATTAGAATCATCAATTTGACCTTGACGCATGAAATGGCCAAACTCCTTCATGTGAGAAAGAAACCAAATTTGTAAAAGTTCAAGAGAGGCATTCGTGAAAGAAACCAAATTTGTAAAAGTTCAAGAGAGGCATTCGTGATTTTTCCTCCATTTTGTTTAAAACAATTGAGGGATAAAAATGTCTCAGCTAAAATCATGTTTGTAAAATTCATACCAAAGACATACCGTTTGACCAGCCATGCAATCAAATGATTAATAGCATTTTCTCGATGAGGAAAGATTATAAATCCAAAGAATGCTAAGATGAATATCCTACCTTTTTGGCGCATTGAAGATTGATTTAAAAAATGATCAGCCAAAAAGGAGAATGGGCATGCATTACAATTAGCTTTCAAAACTTTCTTAACCTCATCAATTTTAATTCTTAGAAATTGAGATAAGATTGATGTGGGCTCCATACCAAGAGGTGGCCTAACAAGTTCAGTCTCAAGGGGCATTCTTATGATAACGCTATACTCTTTCAGTGTTGGAGTTAGCTCATTTTTACCAAAAATAAAAGTAGTCATCTCGGGACACCAAAAGTGTGATATAACTTGCAAAATACCACTATGGACTCCAATATCCAAAAGGGGGATGAGCTGTCCCAGTATCGACTCCACATAATCTTGACATTCTTTACTTAGTTTATTCCACCACCCCTTGAGCTCGATCTTGGGAGTTGGAACGAATTGAACATCGGATCTTCCCATTGTATATAGATTAAGACCCACGATCGACCTCTTTGTCATGGACCAAAAGAAAGTGCGATAAAGTAAATAGATTGCATAATATAAGGTAAGAATACTTACTTTACAAAGGAAAAAAGGCAACCACATAGACAGGCGCGTGCGATGTGAGGCTTGACACTTAAACTACAAGGCTTAGCAAGTTAGAGTCGAGATAGGTCGACTAGTTGCAGTCTCGCGTACAAAGGTTGGGTCCTCTTAGCTCTAGCTTAGTCAAAAGGAAATCCTATGATCACGTAGTTTTGCGGACAAGGATAAACATTTTCGCACCAAGAAAAATTTCCAAGGCTGAGAAAGGCACCTCTGCATCGCAGTCTCACATTCAAGGTTGGTTCATATCTTAACACCATCCTAGAATCCTTATATGCGGTCCAAGTCCAACGGCAAGTTGTGTGTGCAATGTGTAGTGCTAAAACAATTTTAAAATCATGCACAACAATTAATAATACAAGCAACACTTCAATATATAAGAAAAACATTCAATCTTAACACATTTCTACAAAACAAAGAGTTAGCAAGCACTACTCCCCTTATAACTCATTTCTATAAAAACATTTAACACTTCATGTTAGGAGCGTACCTTGTTTCTATGCGGCCAAACAAAAATATTTTTGAAAAGAAACAGGCCTATGTCCACTATGCGTTTTAATTCTGTCCCCGGCGGAGTCGTCAAGCTATCACAACCTTCTCGAAGGTGAATTACTCAAAGAACGCTAATGGATTACTAAGTCCTATGACTTAGCTCGAACCCTCCCAAGTCCTACCAATTGTGACTTGATACTAAGAAATTAACCCATTTAAACACGCAATTATAGTCAATTTGGAGCCGCCACTAACCAATTAGGATTGATTAGAAACCCAAGTAAAGTATGGGATAATACTTTATTTTTGTGAATCAGAGATTCAATAGGTTCGGGGAGATGGTTACGCTAAATTAATTTATCGCCCTTTCGGTACCTTTTCATTTTAATTTCAAAAATATTTTGTAGGCAGTCTTGATTAATTTTAACCTAAGCTACTAACATGCAAAGGGTGGTCATGAGGGTGCACAATCAATAGAATAACATTCAATAAACCGAAGTGATAGATTGTAAGAAATTATAAACTACAACCTTATTAAAGTCTATTCTCTAAAAAAAAAAAAAAAACTTACAAAAATGCTAATAAAAATGCATGCTCTAAACATGATTTCTAAATGACATGACACCTAAATTTTTCTTTTTTTTAATATTAATTATATGCAATCTTAATTTAAATTTAATATGCATGATTTTTACTCTAATGACATGTAAGATGCAATTCATATGACATAACTTGAACCGTCACAATATGTGTGCAATCTAATTTACATAATCCTAAATATGCATGTGCTACATGATATGGGATGGATGATGTGGTAATTCTATATGCATGTTCTTTTTATGATTTTTCTTTCTTTTTAATATAATGCAACACTAATAAATTATATATATATGCAACCTACACTAAATAACAATGACATGAAATGGGATTAATTATGAATTAACCCTATTGACTAACCAAGCAAATGACATTTGTGTTTTCCTTCTTTTTAAAAAAAAAATTACTTAATAATTTTTATTGAAAAGAAAGCAACATAATGATGCAACGCTAATCTTTTGGCATTTTTATTAAAAAAAACTACATGATGGGAATACTAAGACATTAAATCTAAAATGTATGACTCACTAACTAAAGCGCAACATATGGTGTGCATATTATGAAATCTATATGACCTAAATAACATTTTTTGTTCTTTTCTCGGTTTTATTAAAAGAAAATTATCTTGACATTATTCGAATCTTAAAAATTGAGGTGCATTGCTTTAAACATGAAATTTGTATGGACCTAAATTCTAGATATGACATATGATGCATAATATGTGATGTGCACGTAATGATGAAGCATCGAAATATATGTCCTATTGATAATCCACCAGTATAAATCAATGACATATTATCTTAATGCGAACTAATTACGCAAAGCAATCTGTAAATTTGTCATGAAAAGTCAAATAATAAAAAATCTAACCCGACGTCTCACAGCTCAATATTTTTTATTATTATGACTTAATATGACAAATTTCCTAATTGGATAACGATTATGTATGACAAAACAAATCAAGTTAGGATCACAAGCCAAGAATCCGAATATTTGAACTGAATTTAGCCTAAAGATTTTACCTAGTCTAGGGCACGGCTTTCTTGAGGGGCAGTGGCAAGGCTTGCGAATCGACAAATGAGGTATTATCAAGACTTCACGGGTGCTTGGTGAGTAACCGGTGATTAAAAGTTGGTGGTCTAATGACAATTCCACCACCGTGAGGCCCAGCCAATGAATCCAAAAACCTGCAAAAATAAAAGACTTCCAAGTGATGGAGGGTTGGCACTCAGTGATGATGAACCTCACTATGTGACGCTCGACAGTGGCATTCGTCGAGCAACCTGCAAAACAGAAAATAACGCAGTGTAACTTGGCAAAGGCGCCTCAAGAACGTCAATGGGAAGACCACAACATCATTGGGTAACCAGCAATGCCGTCAAGAATTCACTATTTCTCGGCTCGCAAACAGAAGTAGAACACCAATAGGTTCAAGTGGGCTGTTATGAAATCGCAAGTCGATTCCAGAAAAATAACGCTCGTAAACAATTTACCAAGTAGAATATGATAATAAAAGAACAAAATAAGAAGAACATGCCATAAAATTTGTTAACGAAGTTCACCCAAACTTAGGCTATGTTTTCGTGCAAAGGCACTCTGTGAATCCACTAGACTTTTAAAAAATTTGGAATACAATGATGATCTTCTCTTAAGATCAAGACACAGAGATTGAGAACTCTCGTAAAAAAAAAAAAAAACTCACTTTTTTCTTCTCTTTTTTTCTTGCCTCTCTATTTTCTTTTCAGCGTCTTGATGGCTAGCGTCTTGCCATCGCTAATATAAAGGCATCGCTTTTAACTTAAAAGCAAATCGATAGAAAAGACAAAAAGCTCTTAAAGATATTTGGCTTCATCTATAACAATCTCCCACTTGAAGACAAATAAATCCAAGCACCAAGCAACTTTGCATCCATCTTCTTCAAAAAACTAGTACTTGAAAAACTTGTGCCTCTGCAATACTCCTCATTAATCACCATGGAGTAATACCAATGGTAGTAGTATAGAAAATATGCTTCTCTTTCTCTACTACCTTGGTCAACATGTTAGCTGGATTCTTCAAGCTATCAATCTTCTGTAGCTTTAATTCATTATCTTTTAATGTTGATCTAATAAAGTGATAACGCTTCTCGATATATTTAGTCTTTGAGTGATAAGTTGCATTCTTTGCTAAGTACACTGCACTTTGACTATTACTCCATAGTGTATTGTGTTGGAAAAATCTGTCCAGAATATTTTGAAGCTGACAAAATGTTTCTATCAGTCTAGTCTGGATATTTGCAAACCTTATGTTTAGCATCTGAAGACTTTCAGATCAACAGACTCAGCACTCAAGACTCAAGACTCAAGACTATTCTCATTGACAGTTTTTCTAATCCAGTGACGAAGGCAATCCAGAGCCGAAGTATTTTGTTGAGGATTTATTCTTATCCTCTGGAGAAGATCTCTTGGCTGGATAATTATAACGGATTCTTTCATTCGTTATCAAGATCGTTTGAAGATCCGATGGTCGACCAAATATTCTTGGAAGGTTCTATTCTTGGAAACCAAGATCCTGATTGTATGGGCGAACAGGATTGATGGGCTATCGTCGGTTCCTTTAATAGCTCGAATGATCTTCTTGATTGATTCCGTCCAACGGGTAGATTGGAGGAATTCCTTTGGTAAGTGCCAACGGGTATGATGACATAAATGAGTATAAAAGGAAGTCGTTCTAGTTGCTTTAGTATATGATCGATAGAGAAATTCCAGTCGAAGCACCTTGATTATTAGTCGATACATTACGAGCGAAATTGTACACACAGAGTGTTTATACTTAGTGATACCTTGAGCGAGTGTGGTAGATCATCTACACCGAGAGATCAAGGGAGAACATCGCTGTAACATCTCTTTGTTCATAGTGGAATCCAGCCAATAGGCTGTTAGTGCAGAAGAGTGGACGTAGGCTTCAAATAAGCCGAACCACTATAAACCGCGTGTTCAATTTTCTCTTTCCTTCTCTCAGTCTTACTTTGATTATTGTTTGTCTCAAATCTATCAACTGTCTAGTATTGTGCAATTATCGAGAAAAATCTTGCATATACCTATTCACCCCCTTCTAGGTACTTAAACTAGCTATATCATATTGACCGATTGTTTTCGATGTAGCACCTCCATATAATCTTATAACCACATGATTTCCTTAAAGGCTTCTGCGATCGCCACGTATTTTGTCTCTGTTGTCAATAAAGCCATTAATTTTTGTAGTTGAGATATCCAACTCACCGTTGTACCCGCAATTGTAAAAAATATCCAAAGTGGTACTCTTACCACTATCTTGATCACTCGAATAATCTGCATCTACATAACCCTACAACTCTAGAGATGTACCACCATAATAAAGTGAGTAATTAAAAGTATCTGCTAGATATCTCAATATCCATTTCACTGCATTCCAATGCTATCTCGCCCGGGTTACGCATATATCGACTCACAACTCCCACTGCCTATGCAATGTCTGGTCTTGCGCTCACCATGGCATACATCAAACTCCCCACTGTTGATGCATGTGGAACTACCACCATCTCATCTTTTTAAAGCCTGAGTTCTCGAACACATATCATTGGAAAGTTTGAAGTGACTCACTAGAGGAGTTGCAACCAGTTTTACCTTGTCCATGTTAAATTTCTTTAACACATTGTTCACATAGTCTTCCTACGACAACTATAATTTCTTATTTTTCCTATCCTTGATGATTTTCATGCCTAAAATATTCTTGGCTTCTCTCAAGTCTTTCATAGCAAACTGTGATGATAACATCTTCTTCACTTCTACAATTCTCTTCATATTGGAACTGGCCACCAGCATGTCATCCACATATAAAGAGAGATACACAATGTTACCATCATTATACTTGCGAAAATAAACATAATGATCGAACTCATAGTGTGCAAATCCTTTTTTCTTTCATGAAACCATCAAATTTTAGGTACCATTGCCGTGGAGTTTGTTTCAAGCCATACAAGTTTTTTTCAAGCGACATACCATGTGCTCCTTACTTTTGACTTCAAAACCCTTAGGTTGTGCCATATATAGTTCTTCACCTAAGTCACTGTGTAAAAACGTTGTTTTTACGTCTAATTGTTCAAGATGAAGATCCTCCACTACAACTATACTCAGCAGAACTTTAATTGATGTCATTTTCATTATAAGTGAAAATATCTCGGAGTAGTCGATCCCTTTTTTTTTTAGAAAAGCCCTTGACTACAAGTCTCGCCTTGTATCTAATACTGCCATATGCTTCATTCTTAATCATGTATACCCATTTGTTTAATAAAGTTTTTTTTTTTTATCTATGGGCAACTTGGTCAACTCCCAAGTTTTGTTCTAAAGTAACGAGCTTATCTCGTCTTTCATAGCAAACTCCCACTGCAAGTGAGACGTGTCTACCTTTACCTCATCGTAAGTCTCTGGTTCCTTGAATCTGTATATAAGACATGGTTCAGAACAGTATTAGCAGATGGATCAAAAAATTACATTTGTCTTTCTCACACGTGTAAACCTCCTCAATACAGGTAATTCAAGGTTGTTAGTTTGCTCCAAATCACTGCGTTCCTCTTGACCTATCTCTTCACTAATAATAGACTCATTTTGAACCTCTCTTTTGAGTGCACTACACTTTGATCTACTGGAAACATCTTCACGGGAATTATGTCTAATTCAACATATTTTGGTTGTACTACATTCTCATGCTCTGTCTGACGATCCTTATACATCTTTTCTTCATGGAATACCACACCGACGGCGGATGACTTTGTTATTCTCATAATTCCAAAGCTTATAACCATACTCATCGCCATCGTATCCGATAAAGACGCACTTCTTTGACTTAGCATCAAGCTTTTTCCTATCCTCCCTATCAATCAAAGTATATGCAATACAACCAAACACATTTAGATGCGAATAATTAATCTTTTTACCTCGACCACCGTTCTTGTGGTATTTCTCCATCCAATGCACTAGATCGACTTCTGTTGATAAGATAAATAGCTGCATCAACTGTGGCAGCCCATAAGTGTAGAGGGAGACCTGCGTGTAGCCTCATGCATCTCGCACGTTCTAGAATAGTCCTATTCATCCTTTCAGCTATACTGTTCTCCTAAGGAGTTCTAGGAACAGTCTTTAACCCATGTAAGTCTTCTCGACCCAAATATTCTACAAATTCCTTACTCGTGTATTCACTATCATTATCAGACTTCAGAACTCTAATTTGATAACCTGTCTTTTTTTCTACCATGGTCTTCCACATTCGAACATCCCGAATATTTCTGATTTTTCTCTAAGAGCATAGACCTAAGTCTTCCTTGTCGCATCATCAATGAAAGTGACAAAATATCTCTTACCACCATAAGAGAGTTCTTAAGCTGATCTCCATACATTAGATGAACCAACTCTAGCTTCTAGCCTTTATTTTGTCGTCAATTCAATTGAAAACTAACAACTTTCTGTTTTCCATAAATGCAACTCTTACAAAAATATAATTCAACTTTTTGCAAACCTGTAAGTAATTTCCTCGAGTGTAACTACTTTACACATTTTTCATCAAGATGTTCCAAATGATAATACCAAAGAGTAGATAAATTATCTGTAACTATTGTAGTTGCAACCATATCACTAATATTGTCTCCTTGGAGAATGTAAGGTGTACCCGTACGATTTCCCTTTGTTACTACTCTTGCCCCTGAAGTTATCTTCCACTCTCCACATCCAAAGGTTGTTACCAAACCTTCCTGGTCAAGTTTACTAGTTGAAATCAGATTTTTCTTTAATTTTGGAATATGTCTAGTTTTACGCAAAATTAGACGTCCTCCACCTGAGATGTTCAAAGTCACAGTTCCTTTTCCAACAATGGGACACATGTGGCTGTTTTCCATAACCACTTGTTCGAAATCTCCACTGGCATAATCATCAAATATGTCTCTTTGCGAGGTGTAAAAAAAAAAAACATCAAAATCAATAAACCATTTACCCATCATCAAGTTAAACCATGCAGACAAACACAAATTATCTAGCAGAGATTCATCGCTAACCACGTTAGCTCCTTGATTCTCATCTCGCTGCTTCTTTTTATAGGCTTCACATTGAAACCTTCGGTGTCCGGTTAGGTGACAAAACCAACACTCATCTTTTGCAACCTGTCTCTTACCCCTTGATTGTGATATGTCGTGCTCGTTGGATTTACCTCTACTTTTACTTCGTCCACGTTCTCCACTGCGAGTGCTGTTAAAGATATAGATGCAGAAAAATTATCTCAACCTGAGACTTTCCTTCGCATCTCTTCATCTATAATACTACTCATAGTATTATCAAGAGTTAAATCATCATTCATAGTGCTCGAAATTCCCGCACCGCGATATTGTAGCTTTTTGGAAGAGACCATACAAATAATAAAGCTTGACGCTTCATATCTAAACTTATGCCTCTGATTCCAATTGACTCGTGACCTTCATGAAACTATTAATATAATCTGCCACATAACCTCTATCAAATAACTTCATATTAACCAGTTTCTATAGCAAAAATACCTGATTTGATGTGGACGGCTTCTCATAAATATTCATTAGAATATCTGTGGCCTCTTTTGCAGTTTTTGCTTTTGCGATGTGGTACCCTATCTTTTTCGTCAACCCTAGACGAATTGCATCTAATGCCTTTCGATCAAGAATTTTCCATCCGGCTTTTACTGTTGGATCCACTTCCGCCATCTCGGGTTTCTAACCCTCAAGTGGTGTATAGAGATATTTTTGATAAAGATAATCCTTGATTTGTAGTTTCCAACATCCGAAATCTTGTCCATCGAACTTATTGATTCTAATTTTATCTTCTGTCATACTATTTGCTTTCAATCGAACGTCACCGAAAAACCCTCGATGTGCTCGATTAGCCAACCCAGGCTCTGATACCAGTTGTTATGAAATCGCACGTCGATTCCAAAAAAATAACGCTCGCAAACAATTCATAGAGCAGAATATAATAATAAAATAACAAAATCAGAAGAACACGCTAGAAAATTTGTTAATGAAGTTCACTCAAATCTGGGTTACTTCTCCGTGTAAAGGCACTTTGCGAATCCACTAGACTTAAAAAAAAAAAAGTTAGAATATAATGATAATCTTCTCTCAAAATTAGGGCACAAAGAGATTGAAAACCCTCATAAAGAAAAAAAAAACTCACTTTTTCTTCTCTCATTTTCTTGCCTCTCTATTTTTTATTTCAGCATCTTGCCACCGCTAATATAAATGTATCACTTTTAACTTAAAAGTAAATTTGATGGAAAAGACAAAAAAACCCTTAAAAATATTTGGCTTCATCTATAACATGGGTGACATTGAGGAATAGCAGCAACTCTTCGACATTGGGGCTCGAAAAGGGATATGCTACTAGTCACAATGTTGATGTTGTTGGAATTCGCTAGAGAAATAAAACCGGATGGTGACAAGGGGCGTCGAGTTTTAGCATCCCACCACGTGAGAAGCAGCTTCGGAATAGGTGTGTGATGGCAACACAAATGCGAGAGCAACCATGGAGCATGGGGGCTACCATTAGCAAATCACAAAAGAAAAGAAAAGTTTTTCTATGGTTTTTCCCTCTCTCATTCTTCTCTCTTTCACAAATACACAAGTATTCTCTCAAGGATTCTTCCCCCTCGGCCTCTGTGAACGAAGCCTTGCACTCTCTATTTATAGAGGAAAAAAATCAAGTTTGTTTTGCAAGTGAAGATTTTCCAATATGATTGCATATATTCACTGAACCATCCAAGATTATCTTTTGAAAAGAGGGGATGCGCTCAACAAGAAAATGGCTCCCAAAATCTAAAACTTTTGTGAAGATTTTCCAAGATAATTCACACAACCGCTGACAATCGTCTTTTGAAATGAGGGGATATGCTCAACAAGAAAAATGCTCAATTATCACAAAATCCAAAATATTTCAAAATCTCCCTCCACAACCATATGCTTTATATTATATGTTATTTCTTATCCTCTCTTTTTTTATTTTCTCTATTTTTTTTATAAAAAAAAAAAGATAAGCTTGATCCTAAATGTTATTGTTACCTAAACATAATGCTATGAAATGCTTAATGTAATTTTTATATGTGAACAAGTAAGTAGTATGGTCAAAATTAGGTGTAAACAACGCCTGGCAATCGTCACCTTAGACGCCAACTCCATTAGCGGTGAGGATGGAGGAGGAGGCAATCAACTTGAACCAAATGGAGGATGAGGAAGTGTAGATGGAAGAGGAGAAAGCTCGAGAAAACCTCCTCTAACTGTGACATCCTGAAATTTCATTTTACTTTCAATTAAATTAATCGGGCTTTTCATCGACGCGCCTATAGTGTTATTCTCAGAGCTGATCACTCCTAAGATAACTAGCCTATCTGGGAAGTGATTAAGGAATTTTAATGCAATAGACTTGAGGATTCGACCAGGAATCGACTACTCGACCGTGCTCATCTACAGAGATCATTATGACACAGTAAGATTGATTAGAAATCAGAGATAGGTCAATTCGACTAAGATATGTGGCTAAACGTGGGTGATTCCACTAAATTGTGAAATTCTCGTCAATCAGTACTAAACTGATTTTTCTACCATTTTGATATCTTGTGTCTATAATTGAAACCTCGAGATTTTCACGACGACCGAGAGTCACCAATGTGTAGAATAAGTTCATTGTGGCTCGAAAAAAATCAACAATGGGTCATTTGCACTAAAAATTCCCAAAAACTACCGGATCGCCTAGGTTCAAACTAAAATCACGCCAGATGGAAATTAACCGTGAATTTGAATCCGATTTCAGAAATTGAAAGTTCTGTCATGTCACAAGTCATTTTAGGAATGTCAACTCAATCTCCGAACATTTTTCTGCAAACCGAGACTTTTTAGGAAAAGTCAAGGTAGGGTTATTTTGTCAAAAAAATTAAAGGACCGTTTTTTATTTACAAAATTGGGAAGCAAATAGATTCCATTGGCGAGGAAAATGCCAATTTGATTGAGGACTCGACAGGTTGAATTTTTAGGAGCCGAATTAAGTCGATTCAAGAAGGATTTGAGAAGAAATTGAAAGAATTGCACCAAAATTTGTGTGCCCCCATGGCCATGACTTGTGGATCATCTTAAAGCCTTCTAGAATAGGCATTAAGGTCTAAAAAATTGTGTGAACACCAGCTTGTGGAGGTGGGTCAAGCAAGGGACAAAAAGATGAGGATGAGGCCATTGGTGGCCCCCTCCATGCAAACCGGTCCCTCTCTCCCTCCTTCAGCCGTCGAAGCCCCCTTCTCCCTCCATTCTAGCCACCAAAACCTCCTAGCAAGACCCGAGGAACGAGCCAAGTCCCTCGCCGTCGCAACCACCTGTCGGACGTCGCTCGCACCACCGTTGCGCCCGGCCGTCCGTTGCCCACCTACTTGCAAGCCAAACCGCGCCTCCCGTGGCCATTGTTCCGCCTCAATCGTCAGTCCAAGACATCCCTAGAGCTAGTCGCAAGCTACCCCGATCACTTGAGCCGCCATGGACCGCCGTTTGGCCACCACTTGCCCTCGCCAAGCCGTCTGCCTCACCTTCGCCGTTTTCTGCCTCAACCAACCAACCGACTTTCCTCTCTCGGCCAAGATCAATCTAGCCATAGAAGTCAAAACCAGTGCGTTTCTCAGCACTGTTCAGCCCGTTTTTGGGTTGTTCTTGATCCTGATTAGCGATCCCAGTTGGCAAGCCCGCTTTGGAGTTTCTTGTCCCTGGTCACATCCCTGTCTTTTTTATCTGAGCTGATTATTAATCAAATGAGTTTAACTCACTAATCCATACTTAGTAAGTTAATGACGCTTAAGAGTTGTTTAGTTTAGACTAAGTATGGATTATGTGGATAGTTAGATTAGATTAGTAATTTAATTAACCATTATTGCATGTTAGGTGGTTAGAGTAGTGTAATTAGAGCTTAGACAAGCTCTAGTATTTATCTAAAGTGGTTCAGAAATTTTCCGGGCCCATCTCAACTTTTAATTAGGATTTACGAGCCTAAGTCCTATTTATTTGCGCTTAATAATTAATTTTCATAATTATTTAATTATTTATTTATTTTTCAAAAATTAGACCAGATAGGCGATGACCAGAATTTCGTGCTTGATTTCAATGGTATGATCCATTTATTTAATTGATTGTTATTTTGTGCAAATTGACTGTGATTAGTTATTGTGGGTAATTATCCCAAAAATTGATAATTTTGGTAATTAATCAGAAAATAACTAGGCATCGGTTTACAGCGCCAAATTTTTTTTTTTATCGACTATATAAATGGTGGGAGTTTTGAATGTAAAGATATTATATTTTTGGCTGAGACTGACCGTGTACCCACACACGATTATTTTACCGGGTATCTTTAACCCGAGGAAAATAGGTCAAGGTGTTATGTTAATTGAGGAATTTAATTATGAAGTTCAATGTTGTTGGCCATGGGTGGATAATCGTGGGATGTTATGAGTCAGATCAAGAAAACCGCCAAAGTATGGCCATGCTCGCTAGGCCATAATTTACCACATAATCAAGGTTGTGCCCATGGGGCCATAATTAATCACCTTATGGAGGTTGTGCTTATTGAGCCGTAATCAACCACCAACGTATGGCTATGCTCATTGAGCCATAATTAACCGCCAAAATATGGTAGTGCCCATTGGGCCGTAATCCACCGTCTAACTTGGAACAGACTGTGCCCGTTGGGCCATAATTTCACCACTGAAGATTTAGTAGGCTGTGCCCGTTGTGTCGTAATTATTAGTTGGACTGAGTAGTTGAAATGACCGTGTGATGGTCGTGATGACATGTAATCGACTGAGTCAATTGATCAATGATTCAATCTGATGTGATTGGATGATGTGGTTTGTGAGCATTTGAATTATACTGACTTGCAGGAAGAATATGAGGCAAAGGTAAGTCCTATATCTCATGTTTGTGCTTAGGCAGCCCTTAGGGCATATTTTCTTCCTAATTGGGGCTTAAGGGGTGGAACTTGTTGAAACGTCATCTCACCCCATTGTGGGATAACATTTTCAGGTCCCTAGATGGTGGTCGTGGAGAACTTGAAGCCTCGGAGTTTGGGAAAGTGGAAGAACCTGAATCGACAAACGTGTTTGACTAGTGGGTTATAGGACAGTTTCCTTTTGTTGAGCCAATATTTTTGTAAACAGCCTGGTATTGTATATAAACTTGTTTGTTTATAAAATGCTTGTTTTGGTTTGAAAATTTGTGGCCCTACTTTTCTATCACATCTGTTACTATGTGGGGATTATATAATTGCTTCCACATGCGCATATTAAAATTAATGGGTTGGTAGCACATCTTGAGACATCGCTATTTAATCGATCGTAAAGGAATGAGCACATGCTCGGAGGATCGGCGCGTGACACCAACGGTGGAAGCCCTAGATGGAGGAAAAGTGAGGTGGATGGTTCCTTTTTGTTTTGCTCATCTAATTTATACATGTTAATTTGTGATTAGTTCAGAGTAAAGGAATCATGCCACATCAATTGTTGACATGGCACTCACAAATCACTGAATATTATTTCCTACACTTGATATTCAATACATTGCAAAAAAGAAAAGACTAACAATAGCATCTATTGGAAATTAGAGTTTTTTAGTTGGATAAAAAAAAGTGTCCATTCCTTCATTATTGGTTAAATTATCACATAATCTAACTATTAACACCAAGTTTTATTCTTAATTGACATGATGTGTCACGCCCCGATCCTCAAACACGCACACATCCCTTACCTTGGTCGATTAATAGCGACATCCCAGGACACATCGCCGACCCTTTCATTTCTTTAAGTACATGCGAAAGCATATAAATTATCCCCAGACAATAAAACATTGGAATAACACAGTAGGATTAAATTTCAAACCTTTAAAACGTTCACTCATATATACATTGCAAACCAGTGCACCTATATATACAAGGTGAACTATTAAGTCAAATTCAACTTAAGCCAGTGTAAAAATAAGGTCTACAAACAAGAGTGGGGTTCTACAAACTACAGGTCCCTATCCTCCTCTCCATCATCCTCTACACTTCAACTGGAGCCTTCAGCAGACTGCACTGGACTTTCGAGATCTTCAAAATCCAAGTCTGCTGCATCCAAGGACCTGAAATGGTTATTCAATAACCAATGAGACCACGTCTCAGCGAGCTCTACCCCCTAATACCCGATTATTAAACCAATACACCGTCTAGGTTGCTTATGCACAGTACAAGTCAGAGAACTTACCTTGGCCTCAATTCCAACCTGCAATTTAAGGTTAAACACATATATTCAAACAATTCACGACATACGATCAAGCATTGATCAATCGACTTAGTCGATTACATGTCAATCGGACCATCTCTAGGTCATTCCCACTCATACCATAATTTCCCAATGGTGTACTCATTCACCAAATCACATGTGTTTCTCGGGCGTCGTTTTCGCCAATGACATACCGATCACCGACACCGTGCGTTCTTTAAGACACCGTTTTCACCAGTGATATCCTCGATCACCGAACCACGTGTCCTTTCTAGGATGCTGTTTTCGCCAATGTGACATCGGCTATAGACAACATCATGAGTTCTTTAAGGCGTCGTTTTCACCAGTGATATTTCCTTAATCACCGAACCACGTTTGTCTATAAGTCATTTACGTGTATTCTTTAAGGCGCCGTTTTCGCCAGTGATACTTCCAATCACCGAACCACGTATGTCCAATAATATCATACCTGATTGGTCTCAACCAATAATGTTCTCAGTTAACTCTCACCATTCTCCTTACTATATAGCCCATCAACGTAACTGGCGCTATATACCCATACTCGGCCATCCATCAATCAAATATTCAATAACAAATAATTTAGGACAAATCCTCAAATTTCACAATTAATTCAATTCCACACAATGTAGAGCTCAAATAAATAAACGGGCTACACCATGACAATCAGCACGAAATCCCTGGTCCACCGGCCATCCCGATTAAATTTCCGGAAAAATAATTAATTAAATAATTAATTTAGAAAATTAAATAAATAAATAATAAAAATCCAATTTAGGCCCATATTGCCTGATTGGAGCCCGAAACGGTTCGGGAAAAATCCCGAGATGCATTCAATAAATAACCGAACCTTTCTACTTGCTAATAACTAGGTCCAACCACCTAACATGCATCATTAAGTCACTAAATTAATTGTTCTAACATAATCTAACCACCTAATTGCATTTAATTAAATCTAATCAACCCTTAGGCATAATTAGCAAACTAAGAGAGCATTAGTAAGTAATACTCACTTGGTTGAAAGCGCAGACTAGATCACCGCGATAGCGACGCGACGGCGGCCGAAACCCGAATTTTCGACGGCGTCAATCACTCGGGCCGGACCCAAAGCCTTGCAAGCCCACAGCAAATTGCTGGGGCTTGGTTGATGGGCTTAACTTGCTGGGCTTTAAAGTCTGGGCTTGACTTTGGATGGGCTGACCTTGCGAGCTAGGTCGAACTTGTTAGATCCGTGGGCTTCACTGGCAAATGGAGGCAGCGAACTGGGCTGGGCTCAATTCTAGCCTGACTTAGGCCCAAAACGGGCTAAACTAACGGGCCCCAAAAGGTCTTGGCTTGCGCTGAAAAAATGCTGGACTGCTCGGTGGAATCGTGGGCTGTAGAAAATGCTTTGCTAGGTCGTTGATGGAGCTGCTGGGCTTCGAGACTTCAACTGGCCAAAGACACGCGGATGCCGTTGCTGCTGAAGACCACGCGGGTTGATGACGCATGAACGAAAGCAGCTACTAACAAAGACGTCCGTGGAGGTGCAGCTGGCATCGTTGCCGAGAGATGAAGTGGACGGACTAGCTTCACTCGGTGGTCAACAAAGTGGGAAGAAATCCGCTGCTGTTGACCGTGAAGGAGCAAGTCATGGACACGTGGAGTTGCTTCGTGGAGCCAGACCGAAGAAACTAGGACGTGTTGATTCGGTTTGCTGCGGCTAGAAAAGATTCACGGGCTGAGATGGGCCGCGAGATCTACTGACTTAGGCTGTCTTCGGTGAGTGGAGACACGGACAAAAGTGAAGATGGGCTGGCCGCTGCTTCAGTAAACGAAGGGGCTTCTATTCTTGATGATTGACCTGGCGTGAGCTGAAAGGACGAAGGAAGACGCGTAGAGATGGCGATGGACGAAGGTGGGGCTTTGGTGGGGTAAGTTACGTGAGGGAAGTGGACAGCAACACGGGACAAAAAGAAGAAGCAGCATTCGTTGCCTTCGTGGGAGCCGAATTCATGTGCGGATCCCAGACAGAAAGAAAAGAGAAAGGAGACAAAAAGGGAGGGGGTCATTAATGTCTTGGCCAGCTGGGGAAAAATATCCAATTGCTGGATAAACATGAATTGGCCAAAGTAAGAGAAAGTAAAGCATAGACTCAGTAGGAAAAGAGAGCCGTCGGTGGGGCATATACCGAGTGAGAGGAAGAGAGAGAGAAATGTGCGGCTGGAGTTCGCACACGAGGAAAAAAGGAAAAGAAGACGTGCGTGGAAGGGGAGAGTGCAAGTCCAAAAGAAATAAAAGAAGAATAACCTAAAAACTAAATTGAGATTATAATTTTAATCAACTATAAAACGACTTTGACAATAGGACATTCCCGGGCCAAATTCTTCCTCCATTTCGAAATTTGAAGTCTAAACGAAGACCAAGATAAAACAGCCTCTTTATCTCATGAATTTCTCTCAAAACAGAATTTTGATTCAATTTTCTTAGCATCCGATTTTCTGAACAAATAAATTCAGTTGAGGTCCGATTTGAATTCAGAAAAAGCCCGAACAACTTCCATTCACCAATTCACTTACACCAAATATCAAAAGTCTCTTCGAATTAACCAATCTGAATTTCTGCTCGTTCTCCAAATCATCCGTCCCGTTTCCCGAAAAATCCCGAACTCTCCACTTTCCTCAAAAGGTGAATCAACGTTCCTAGAATGACTCATGACACGACAGACTTTCAATTTCAAATCGAATTCAAATTTGCGGTTATTTTCAATCAAACGTGCTTTTAGTGTGACCTTACCTACTAGGTAGCTTCTAGAAATTTTTGGTGCAATTGACCCGTGATCGATTTTCTTCGAACCACAATGAACCCGTCCGACACGTTGGCGACTCTCGATGATCGTGAAAATCTCAAGGTTTCAAATACGGGCACAGGGTACCCAAAACGACGTAAAATCGGTTTAGTGCCAATCGATGAGAATTTTGCAAAAAGGGTGGCATCACCCACACTTGATCACACATCTCGCCGAATCGATCTATCTCCTGGTCTCGGATCGATTTTGACAATGCCGTAATGACCCTTGCGTACTAAGACGGTCGAGCGGTCGAGTCCTAGTCAAATTCTCAAGTCTATTGCGTTTAAAAATCCTTGAATGGCTTCACCAGATAGGCCAATTATCTCGTGAGTGGCCAACTCAGAGAAAAACACTATAGTCACGTTGACGAAATGCCCATTTTATCCAATCGAAATCAGAACCTGAAATTCAGGATGTCACATGATGCCTATATATACGGAGTTAAAGTTATCGATTAGTTGAATAGGTAGTGTCCCACTTTATCTCACCTCTTTTTTGCGGATGATGCCATTTTCTTTTTAGATGGTAAATTACTTGAATGTCAGAATTTGGCTAACATCATCAATCAATATTGCTATGCTACTGGCCAAACAAATCAATCAAAATAAATCCGAAATCTTGTTTAGTAAGGATTGTCCTATTGCCCTCAAGGACAATCTTGCTCGGGAACTTCGAATACCTGTGCTACATAAGGCTGGTAAATATCTTGGTATACCATCTGACTGGGGCAAATCTAAGAGAGAAATGTTTGCTTGGCTATTAGGAAAAGTGAATGCCAACTTAGAAGGGTGGAAAGAAAATTTGATCTCTAAGGGTGGAAAGGAAATTTTACTAAAGGTTGTCGTGCAGGCAATTCCTCAGTACGCCATGTCAATTTTTAAGATACCTGTGTCTATTTGTAAATCCATAGAGAAGAAAATTGCTAGATTTTGGTGGCAAAGTGATGGCAAGAAATCGGGTATCCATCGGAGGAATTGGGACACTCTTAAAAATAGGAAGCAAAGTAGGGGTATTGGTTTTCGTGATCTGCTAGATTTCAATAAAGCCATGCTTGGTAAGCAAGCTTGGTGACTACTTCAACATCCAAACTCTTTATGGAGCAACCTTTTTAAAGGCTTGTATTTTCATGCTCGAGACTTTATGCATGCTGACCTAGGTTCAAAACCATCTTGGGGTTGGAGGAGTATTTTGCTTAGAAGGGATGCTATTATACCTCATTTACTATGGTCAGTTGGTAATGGCCATTCTATCAACATGTGGGAAGACCGTTGGCTTCCGAGTGGGGTTATTGGAGGTCCTGTCGCTCGTGAAGCTCCCAAAATGGTCACGGACCTATTTAATTCAGATAACAGTACCTGGAACATTTCCCTTCTTACTCAGCACTTTGATGCCCCCTAGTGGACGAGATTCTCTCTATACAGGTGTGCCCTAATTATGCTACTGATTGTGTTATATGGACCAAAACTCAAAATGGTGCCTACACAATCAAAAGTGCCTACCATACCATAAGGCAATTTCAGAATAGCATGCATCATACTCAAGCATCATCATCATATAAACCTCCTTCGACTCTATGGAAAACTATTTAGAAAGTTAAATTACCCCCCAAAATTCGCCCTTTCCTTTGGTCAGTTTGTCATAATGCCCAAGCTACCAAAGATAACCTCTATCAGAGGCACATCTCCTCCGTCCTGACATGCCCTATCTATAATCACAACAAACTAGAAACTACAGAACATCTGTTGCTTTTGTGTCCATGGACACGACGAGTTTGGTCACATCCCCAAATTCGCATTCCCATTGTCCCACGCTCAGTCAAGTGAATGGATGAGTGGCTCACAGAACAGATTGAAAGTAGGGATCGCTTACCTTCTATGGATCTTATTGCTGCATTGTTATGGCAGATCTGGAAAGCTCGAAATGGGTTTATATTTCAACACAAGCGGCCAAATCCCTTGCTGGTCGTCGAGGAGGCCCTAGCTCAGGTGCGGATCTCTTCGCTCTCATCCCAACCACTGCTGTGTATAGCCCGAGCTTCTTCCCAACCAGATCACCTGTGGCGACCTCCGAATCCTGGTGAAATCAAAATCAATATCGATGGGGCATACCAACAGGCAACATCACAGGGTGCTATGGCATGTATACTCAGAGATCATACCGGTACTTTCCTCCATGGCTTTACCTGCGATTACACAGCAAACTCGGCTCTGCATAGTGAGATCTAGGCGGTCCTGCACACTCTTGACTATCTGCTACAGCATGGAAAACATCATGAACAACTCGTGCTTGAATCTGACTGTTTGACTTTGATAGATGCAGTGCATAACCCATCCTCGACGCCCTGGGAGATGCGCCCTTTACTTGCAAAAGCGGCGGCGAAACTTCCTCTCTTCGATACCCTAAGGATTTGTCACTGTCGGCGTGAAGCAAATTGGATGGCTGATTGGGCTGCTAAGGCCCATTCTCATGGTACACTGTCACCAAACTGGGCCTCATCACTCCCTCCCCTTCTTTCAGATCTTATGTACGTGGATGCCCAAGCTGCGGGCTGTTGTAATACGTTTCTTTAGTAATATAATATTTCTTATTTCGACAAAAAAAAAAGTTATCGATGAGTTATTGAAGGCAATGTCGATTACCGACAATTGACGAAATCCTAATACAATTTCGGTATCAACTATGTTATCGACAAGCTGTTGATGGCCAAGAAACTGGTCATGATTATGGACTACCATAACAGCGATTGATATACCATGGCGGTCGGTTGACACCAAAAGTTGGAGAAGTGTTGAATATAGAAGACCAAGCAAAGAGTGAGGGAGATATCGATTGACAGTAAGCCAGTAATATTTGAAGAGTTGCAACCGCTTATAGAGAAGGATATGTGATCATGAGGGCGATTATGAAGCCTAAAACAATGTGATGTAGTCGTAACATGCAATTCAAATGCCATGTCAAATTATTGTGAAGGATTTGCAATTATCAATACTTGTGTCTTTTCGATTCCAGTTTATCGATTTATCAATTTCTTGTACTTGTGTCTTACTTTACTTTAGAATTTGTCATCCTTGTTGCACGAATTACTTCCTGTCCAAATCGCTGCTGAACCTGATCCAATAAAAATTAGAGATTGACCTTTGGTGAAAGATATTTCGCTAGTTGGGTTAATTCTTGGTGAAACACTAACCAATTCCTAGATTTTCAATTTTATATTTCATTTTTTGACCAAAAAAAATTCAAATTTCATTCATGCCATAGAAAGGATTGATTACTGATATGAAAAGTTTCAGCTTGTCTTTGAAGAGAATGTGGTACAAGACTCCTGGTGAATTCCTCGATCAGCTCGGAAAGATCAAGAGTGTGATGAGGAAGTGAAGAGACTGGTGCAACTAGCATCTAAAAGAAGATTTATTCATTTGTTTGTCCAGGGAGGGGTTGAAAGTGAGTGAGTGGAAGAATACGAGGACAAGATGATGGAGCTTATAGAGGAATTGACAATGAAGACCGACAAGTACTTCGATTAGGATGGGGCTGAGAGGGACGTTTTAGGTCCTAATAAAATTTGAAACCATGCATTTGTGGGTGAAAGCGAAACTGATGGCACCTCCTCCATTGATGATGGTCAGTCATACCCAGGAAATGCTGAATGTTTGTGGCCATGGGAAATAGGAGGCAAATGAGATAAGGAAGGATAAGGCACTATCGTGGTGTTGATGGAGGGAAAACAAGTATATAAAATAGGAAGAAGGACAAAGATGAGATCTATGAAATTTTATAAGATCACTATCAATTGTTTTAAAAATTTAAGTTGTTAGGTAACGCCCATCATGCTTAGTTTGGTCTTTTGTTTTTTAGTACTAAGCGTGGAAAAATTTAATTGGAGAAGAAAATGGAGTCTATAAATATTTGAACTCGGCACTTCTAAATTTAAATATCGTGTGAGATTTTATAAGATCATTACCAACTATTTTAAAAGCTTAACATATTCTAATATTTTTGAACCTGCCAACCAAAAATGTTGTTGTCTGATCGATGGTGGTGTCCATGAAATTTATGTCAAATTTCAACGTGGTCCAGGTGAAGAGGGATAGAACTGTGGAGACTGACCCTGGAAGTGGGACCACATGCGCTTCAAGATACGAATGGATCTTGCAAAATGGGGCAGTGTCGAATGGCTTCAAGCTCGAGAAATGATAAGGTTCGAGGTCAGGTAGGACAGTGGCTTCTACTTCAGTGAAGCGCACGACATCAAATTCAGGAAGGGGCATGGCTTTAACTTAACAAAGCTGCACAAATTTGAGCTCAGGAAGGGGCAGAAGTTCAATTTCAGAACAAAAACGGAGTCGTTGCGAAAAGCTTTACTAAAACGACAAGCGCTATATCAGTAGACCTTACGAACCCTACTTCTACAGCGCATTTATTTTAAACCGTACGCATCTTGCTTACACTCAAGCACCATGCCAACTGTCGGTACATTCTAGAAATTTAAAAGGGTTAAAATAAGTTAAGTTGACCCACATTTTGAAAATGTATCAATGAAATATGAGAGACGAATCAAGGACTTATACTGGCACATATTAGAAAATTTCTCGAGTTTGAACCCAAAAGAAAAATAAAAGTTTCCTAATTCCATCTTATTTTGAACAAGTTTCTTAATTGAATGATTTCCTAGTTAAAGAAGATTTGCCATATTCGATGCAATTATTGCCTATATATAAGAAGTGGAGGCTGCACCTGCATCAACGACGCTCCAGGCCGGAACCCCTTGTTGCCAAGTTCCTACTAACGGCCGTGACGACTGCTGCTCTCTATCACAGCAGCAACTCGAGTCCCTACCGGTGAACTTTCGACAGCGTTTTTTGGTGCTTCCCGTGAGCATGAACGCACATACGTGACGGCAACTCCCAGGCGAAGCCTGGCTACCCTCCTCAACGCCGTTCCAGCAACTGAGCTTTCGCTGTTGCCTCTTGACTACAGGGACGTGCCGGATCTTGCGCAATTGAGATTGGTCCTACGAATTGCTTTTCTCTGCAGGTTTTCCGACCAGTCTTCATTCATGCCTTTGCTTCCCGGCAAACTCAAGTCTTTTTCCGGTGCAGCCTCGGTTTTCTTTGGTCGTTGATCAGGTATTTCGCTGTCGCTGCATGCTGCCGCCCCCGGTGCAGATTTTTTGGCATCTTTTTGGCCTCCCAACACATACCAGCGAACGTTGATTGTCGCTCCAAGTCCGGCTGAGTCCTACGGGTTGTCTTGGCTGCTGCTGCACCTCCTTGCTGTGTGATAGCCGTCCCCGATGAGCACAAGTCTTTAATAGTGCTTGTGTGACATCCCAGATTTTCAGTCTTGATTTCAATTGAATAAATCGGGCATTTCATTGACACGTCTATGCGCTGTTCCGGGCCGATCATTCTGAGATAACTAGATTATCCTAAACCATTAAGGATTTTAAGGCAAATAGACTTGAGAACTCAACCGGGAATCGAACACCGACCGCGTCATCTATCGAGATCATTATGGCACGATATAAATCGATTTGAGATCGATACGTTTGGCTCGATTGAGATGTATGGCTAATCGTGGGTGACACCACTAAATTGGAAAATTCTCGTCGACCAACACTAGACTGATTTTCTTATCGTTTTGGTACCCTGTGTCTATACTTGAATTCTCGAGATTTTCACGACAATCGAAAGTCGCCAATGAGTCGAGTGGGTTCATAGTGACTCAAAGAAAATCGACCACGGGTCATTTGCACTTAAAGGTTCTAAAAGTTACCCGGTAGTCTAGGTCACGCTAAAAACGCGTCGAAGGGAAATTAACCGTGAATTCGAACCCGATTTCAGAAATTGAAAGTTCTGTGGTGTCACGAGCTATTTTAGGAACGTCGACTCAATCTCAAAAGATATTTCGGAGGTTCAGGGATTTTTATGAAAAACCTTTTCAGACGTCGCGAAAATTCGATGGAAATTCAGATTGGCTAAATTGATGGAAAATTGGGCTTTCGAGTTGAGCCTTTGTGTGTCGGGGATTTATAGAAAATTACTCGGGATTTTTCTACATCGAAATCGGACCTCAAATTTGCGGATTTGAGTGAGGAATTGAAGCTATGTGAGTAAATTCGGAATTAAGAAAATAGGTATATTTTGGGGCACCAAAAATGGAATTAATTGTGAGGAGAAGACAAGAAGATATTTGGGAGACCAAAATGGATAAACATGAAGCCTATGGGGGACAAAGCATTTAACTCTTGGGATTTACTTTATTGACTTTAGTTTCTTCTTCCTAAACCTTCGGTCGCACGCCTCACCATCGCCCCTCCCGATTTATATCTTCGTATCTCTCTCTCTCTCTCTCTCTCTCTCACCCCTCTCTTTACTTTAACTTCACCGAAACTGCAGCATCAAAACCCCGCAGAATCAACCCTCCATTTTCCCTTTGGCTGCCGTGCTTCCATCCCCTTGCCGCGACATCCCAAGCGAAGCCAACAAAGTCCACGTCTTCCCTCCACCGAAACCGAACCATCCAGCGCCCCTCCTTTTCGTGTCTTCACGCCAGCTCGCGGTCAACAATAGCAACATCGAAGCCCCGGTTGACCGACTTCCACGAATCCCCAGTCCACCGAACACTTCTCAGCTTCGGTCTTCACGCCCGCAGCTCCTTAAACGCGCGCGTCGCTCCTCCACTCACGAAGACTCAACCGAAACTTTCTGCCTCGTGTCTTCATCTCCAACGCTGGGACTTCTTCGGTCAGTCTGCAACAGACGAAGCCACAAACCACCGAATCAACGCCGCCTGCTCCCATCTTCTTTCCGCCGCTCACGCCAGCTGGACCGAGCCCATCTCCTGCCAACAGCGTCGTCCACACGCCAGCGAAGCCGAAGATCTCCCACGAAGCTGTCCCGACCGAAGTCCACAAAGCAGGCCCGTGAAATCCAGCGTTCTCAGCCCATTCTCTTTGCAGCAATTTCACGACCCAATTTTAGCAAGTGCAGAAACCCAGCCGTGAGTTTTCAACTGCAGCAGGCCCATCCAGCTCAGCCCATCATCAATTAGAATTGAAGCCTAGCAATTTGGCTTATTTCAGCCCAAAGAGAGAGAGCCTATTGTCAGTTTAATTCTGGCCCAGCAAGCAGCCCGCAATTCAGTATTTTCAAGCCCAAGTGGTTAAAGAAGTCAGCCCAATCTTGAAGTCCAAAGTTTCTTCGGGCTTGCGAAGTTCTTGGCTCGGCCCAAGTTCGGCCGACATCGCGTCGCCGTCGCGGTGATTCGATCTTCGCTTTTACCAAGTGAGTTTTACTCACTAAAGCTTTCTTAGTTTGCTAATTATACTTAAGGTTGGTTAGATTTAATTAAATGCAATTAGGTGGTTAGATTAGTCTAGAACAATTAAATTAGTGACTTAATGATGCATGTTAGGTGGTTAGACTTAGTCATTAGCAAGTAGAGACGTACTTTTATTTATTGAATGCATCTCGGGATTTTTCCCGATCTCTTCTGGCGTCCAATTAGGCAATATTGGCCTAAATTGGATTTTTAGTATTTATTTATTTATTTTTGAAATTATTTATTTATTTATTTATTTTTCCGGAAATTCAACCTAGGATGGCCGGTGACCAATTTTATGCGATTGTCGTGGTGCAATCCGTTTATTTAATTGAGCTTTATTTTGTGCGAAAATGATTTATTTGGGAATTATTTTAAGTAATCTTGGAAAATTAATTGGAAATTAACCGAGCATCAGTTAATGATACCAAAATTGTTCTAGTAGAATACAAAATATGATGGGATTTATAAAAAGGAGATTATTATATTTTGGCTAGGGCCGATCGTGTACCCACACACGTCATTTTATTGAAAATGATAAAATTAATTATTTGATTGTTTGCTTGGAATGATGCGTATACCGGCTCGATGACTCTACGGAGCATCTGGAGACAGTACGGTATGATAAATTGTGTGTATACCGGCTCGATGACTCCACGGAGCATCTTGAGACAGGACGGTATGATCTACCGGCTCGATGACTCTACGGAGCATCTAGAAACAGTACGGTATGATAAATTGTGTGTATACCGGCTCGATGACTCCACGGAGCATCTTGAGACAGGACGGTATGATCTACCGGCTTGATGACTCTACGGAGCATCTGGAGACAGTACGGTATGATAAATTGTGTGTATACCGGCTCGGTGACTTTATATGTCATCTTGAGACAGGACGGTATGATCTACCGGCTCGATGACTCTACGGAGCATCTGGAGACAGTATGGTATGATTTGATAGTTCAATGACCCTATATGTTGTCTGGAGATAAGATAACATACTATCTATATATTACCTAGGGTGAGTAGTCTTGAATGTTGATCAGACTTATAGAAAGCATGGAAGGGATCGATCAAGAGATAATTTGGATGACATGTAATCGACTAGGTCGATTGATCGATGATTCAATCTGATTGGGTGAGGTGATGTGATGATGTATATTTGATATATATACTAACTTGCAGGAAGGAGCTGAGGCCAAGGTAAGTCCTCTGACTCGTGATGTGCTTAGGCAGCCTAAGGTGTATTGGTTTACTAATCGAGTCTTAGGGGGTAGAACTTGCTGAGACATGGTCTCATTGGTTATTGAATAACCATTTCAGGATCCTGAGGAGAAGCTGAGGAAGAGGAATCTAAAGGGAAGAAAGACTTTTGAAGAAGATGGTAGAACAAGGGATCTTGGGTATAACCCGGATGTGGATTGAGATCCCATCCCTTTTGTAAACCCTGTTTTAGTGTAGATAGGTGTGAGACAAGTACGTTGTGAATATTATTGTAAATATACTATGAGTTGTGCTGTTAATGAAAGTTTGGTTGTAAATTTCAATATGAAAAATATGGCATGCTTTCCTATCCCATTGTTTTATTGTCTGGGGATTTATAACTGCTTCCGCCTGCGTAAATAAAAAGAAAGGGTCGGCGATACTTAGTCCTGGGATATCGCACTTTACAAATTGACCAATAAGAAGGATGGGCGCGTCCCTAAGGATCGGGGCGTGACAGCTTGCTCGTCCGTCGCTGGCCATCGTGAAATCTCGCCGCCAGTCTCAACTTGGGAATGAACACTCCAAATTAGGTAATGATTCTAACCCGATTTCGGTTGCTATAATTCGTTGCCTAATTAGTGATGTTTGAAAAATATCATATCCAACTTGATTTGATTGATTTTAGGCCTTACCCAATTAGGGGATTTTCGTATATAAAAAAAAAAATCATAATAATCATTAAGTTGAGCCGAAAGATGTCGGAATCATTTTTTTATCAGTATGACTTTTTTGGATCGTGGTGAATATTTTAATGTGGATGTGGGTTTATTGTTTATATGTTTTTGACTTAAGGGAAAATTCTATATAAGAGTTTAAAGTGTTATCGTTTTTTTCAAATTAGGACATGAAATAAATATTATTTCAAATAAAACCTTAAATGTCATGGGTTTCTTAGATAAGAACTTGAAGTGGACCTTATTCAAATAAGAACATAAAGTACCATGTCCGTCTCAAAGAAAGACCTAACTTCATCAACTGATTGAGGATATTTTCATCACTTATTTTTTTACTTTCTTTCCTTTTTTTTTCCTTTTACTTTTTTTCTTTTAAAAAAACTCAAAAAAGAAAAAAAGTTAAAAAAATTTTAAAAAATAATAATGATTAAAAAAAAAAAAAAGGTGCGAAGGTTGGGGCTAGCCCTCTTGCCTGTGGCTGCTACCCCATCGCTTGCGGGTTGATGACCATGGCCGATGGGGTTGCTAGCAACCCTCGCCAAAATCGGGAGAGGGTGACCCTTTCTAGATCTAGGTGAGGGCCACTACCCTCCCTTAGGAAATACTAGGTAATTAGAAAATTATGTAATTGAAAACAGGATTTAATAAAAATTACTTCCAAGCTGAATTAGGTAATCACGTTTTTTTTTCTTTTAAAGTCATTTGATAACTAAACTTTAAAAGAAAATCACAAAAATGACATACATATATTATATTGGATTAATTGCATAAATTCCATTCATGTCATTGCCATATCATTTCCCTGTCATCATCTTCCCATTTCCCGTTTACCCACAACGGAGGAGCCGCCCCCACCGGGTACTAGTTTCAGTGGGAGACTCCACCGAGAATGTATGAGTCAATGACAAGAAAGCCTTCGTGAACTCAATCAAAAGAGCAATTCAAGAGACAAGCTGGAGTCCGAGCTCGAGGTCTGGGACAGGGAGGTCAAGGGTGGACTCAATATCCTAGTGCCGTTCAAAGGAGTGTCGCCCATGTCATCACCTCTACCACGCCATCGATGCCATCATGTTTAAGGTCATATAAATCAAATTGCATATTATGTTATAATAGTCATATTAATTTTAATGGTCATTAAATTTAGGTCATATAGATTGCATATTACGTGTCATTTTAAAATAGCATTACGTAGCCATAATGTAGAATTAAAATTGCATCCCATGCATTGCATATAGTTTATTTCACTAAAAAGAAAATTCCAAAAATAATTTATTATCTTTGCATTAAATACCATATTCAGGTTAGAGATGCATTTGTTAATTTACACATTGGAGATCGTTGGAAATTGACGAGGTTATGCTTTGTTTGCTTGAGGTATATAAGTCCTTGTCCTAATCTAACAATTTATTTATTACTTTGGTTTATTGAGTGTCAAATTATTTATTGCACACCAGCATTATAACTCTTGCATAATGATGGTTTAGGCTTAATACCAACCAAGACAGCTTGCAAATATTTTTGAAATAAAGAGAAGAGGTATGAAAGGGCATTAAATTAATCTAGTGTAATCAAATCTCGTATTCATGAATCTCTGGTTCACGAAAGTTAAGTGCTCTGCCACACTTTACTTAGGTGTCTAATTAATCTATCAATAGTTGATTAATTGTGACTCATGAAAAAATTGATTTGTATGTTGAATTGATTAAATTGAGTACCAAGTTAGCATTAGTAGGGTTTGGGAGAGTTCGCATTGAGTTTTTAGGTTTAGTAATCCATTAACTTCCATTTAGTGGTTCACTGTGGGAAGGTCATGACATGTGTAAAAAGGGGTGCGGGCTCCTAAGAGCAAAATGTGCTGTAGAAAATGTTATTACTTTGATCTAAATAACAAAGGAAATTAAAGTGCTTGAAATGTGAAGCGCAAAGATTGACATTGAAGGAAATCGAAAGGAAAGTGTTGGAATGAAAGGAATATTAAGGGAAATTAGATGGATGAACACTGAAATGAAAATGAAAGTGCAAATATAGGAATCAAAATCACTAAGAAATAAACTTTATTGAAATTGAAACATCTTCAAAATTACAGATACATTTATCCTCCAATGGATGAATTGGAATGAAAGTTACACTGTTACTCACAAAGCACGTAAAAGGATAACAAACTTTCAAGGGCACACACTACCAAAAACTCTAAATTATGCCCAATGTGATACAAGTATTCTTAATATTGTTTTTTTTTTTTTTGTAAAATATTCTTAATATTGTTTGTATTACCCAAAACCCTAAACTTGTCTATTGAAACATAATTATCCCTAACATCTTTTTTGTGTCATTAAAAAGCTCAAACTTATGAATGTGTTTATATACCGTCTGTTACAATTCCATCTGGGTATTTTTGTCACACTAGTATGAATTCGGGGTCTTTTATGACGCAAAAATAAGTTTGGGGTATTGGTATTAAAATGGGCAAATTTAAGGATTTTAGTGACAGAAAATAATTTGGGATTTTGTTTTACAATGAGCATATTTTGGAGTTTTTCATGGTATTAATTTAATTTTTTCAAACTATAAACTGCAATGAAAAGGCATTTGTTCAAGTAGAAAATGATTAGGACGAAAATTTAGCAAAGGTTTGGCACTACTAGACCGTTCCCTCTTTCTGTGTTCTTTCTATTTATATTCCTAGGATTTATTTCGATGGTTATTGGAATTCGTGCATGATCAGTTAACGGACAAAAATTTCTTCAAATTAATTTTCTAGACTTTCACTGGTTTGGTCTATTGAAAATGATCAGATAATGAAAACTATTCATGGTGAAAGAAAACATAATATTTAAAGGTTGGAAAATGAATTTCTTATCTTGAAAAGGAGACAACATTTTTTTAGAAAATGATTTCTTTCAAAGTAATTTTCTTTTAATATGAAGATTTTTTCACACAAATACATCCTCAACATGACTTGACTCCTTATACCGTCTCCTCAAAATCTGCGCCATAAATGTTCAGCACCAATAGGGGCTAAAGGATAATTGAGAGCACCAACGAGAGAAGTATGATATGAACTATCATTTTCATCTTTCATCTTATTATTACCTATTTTTTTGGTCGAAATTTTACCATTACTCTGCCTCACTGCATTTCATGTCGTATTTCCACCCGACGTAAATGTTTCATCATCTCCATGCCGAGCATCACGCGATCGATAAAGCTGCTTTGATCATGAAGTAATCGGACCAACAGAAGACCAAGTTAGTCTTGGTCGTCTTCACCTTTTTGGCTGGTGAGCGGTGACACATTCACTTGGGTAGTTGATATTGAAAACCTCAGCTCACTTCTTAGCTAAAGCCACGAACAACCACCTTTTTCTTTATATAGAGAGACATCTGAAAGTAATAAGCTTCCTAGCTATGGCAAATTCAGAGGCTGGAACGAGGAGTGATGTTGCACGCGGATTAGGAGGTGGGTACCAAACGTACCTGAAAATCAGGAGATGGAGCCTCAAAGTTAAAAGTGGTAAAGCGGAAGGATGAATGAAGAAGCGAATGAAGTCTCTGTGTCAAATCCTTGAGCACTGCCAGACAATTATGCAACGGACCTACACTTGCGAATTCGCAACGACATTAACACATAAGACATACAGTTAAAACCATTGTAGAGCGGAGCACCAAAGCTTAATCAAACTCCCACAAAGAGTCTCCACGCGCTCCTCCTCCTCTTCCTTCGGTTGCACTGCCTTTGAGTACTTCGTTTGAGATTCTGATTCTTTCTAAATTCGACGGGTACTATCTTAAGTTTAAGGCGCAAAATGGCGAAGGATTAGATAAATCACTGTGCTCCATATTTCGCATCGTGGAGCGAGAGACGATGTTCAGTGCACAGTAGCTGTTTGTGAATATTCCTAGGTGAACATCGGAAGTGAATACCTGTGGGATGGTAAGCCTAAACCTGCAAACTATAGAACATGGACAGTCAAGATGCGTGATTTGTGTTATTGCAAGGAAATGCATGGTCCCATAGAGTGACGAGTTAAGCCTAATTACACTGGTCAACAATGGGAGTTGCTAAATAGGCAATGTGTAGGTTTCATTAGGTAATGGTAGGGGGACAATTTTTTTTATCACCATCTAGAGAATGAAACTTCGGCAAAAACACTATGGAAGAAAGTTGAAGTGTTGCATGAGAGGAATTGGCAAATAACAAGCTTTATTGCAGCAAGAAGCTGGTCATTTGAAATATGAAAAGGGCACTCCAACGGCAGATCACTTGAATGAGTTGCAAAGCTAGATAAATGATGAGCTACAAGCATTGTTCTTCCGTAGCTTGCTCCCATATAGTTATGGGATATTGGTGAAAACTCTCATCCCATCAGCATCTCAAAATGAAGTTGGATGCGGCGAAGTCTAGTTTGCTTGAGTATGAGACGTAGAAGAAACGTGTCTTGACTTCTCTGGAACACAACTTGCTGTCTCAGAGCATAACGCATGGAGTACATCTCGAGACTCCTACAACCGGGATAGATTCAAAGGAAGACCCAAGACATTCAAGGGCATGTATTGTTATAATTGTGGTAGTCCTAGTCACATTACACGACCACGGGAATTTCCCATGAAGAATTTTTTGTTTGTCTACTTGCGATGATGATTGTTGTGCGGTTGGGAGTTGGACTGGGTCACAATAGATCGCGGTTCCTCATGTCATGCACCCCATGTGCTGTGGGGACGTCTTGGAAAGCTGGTCCAAAGGGGGGATTAAGAAGCTTGTCAAGGAATCGCTCATTCTAGCAAGGACGGGGAAGTGCTGTGCTCTTTTCTGCTTATGTGCTTAGGTGTGCGAGGACCAAATTCCTGTTCTAGGAGAAGCAACGACACCTGATCTACGGCGCGTGAGACTCAACCATATGAGCGAGAAAAGCTACTTAAATCGTGCAAAGAAGGAAAATTACTGTATTTAGTGGAAAGTCATGAACAATAGGATCTCCAACTTTGCAAGAAAATAAGAAAACTTGCTATTATTTGAGGAAAATTACAAATAGAAAAAGAAATGTACAGTGAATGGGGCAGACAAATCACAATAGCTATAAAATTATCATCATTGGAAGAACGTTACAATGTACAACAGAAAATTAGGATCAATGATAAATAGGAGAAAGAAACTTGCAAATCATTAGGAAAATTATATGAAAATAATGATAATGATCGCTAACGAATCACATTGTATATAGAAGTTGCTTTGAAAAAAGAAATCCGCAGCAACTTCGATGACCGTAAATATATCATTGTTCGTAAGTAATGTGCCATCAGGATTTATATAATTTTGTTGATAATCAATTAAATGAACTTCAATTTTAGGTTTGAGGCGTAATTTTGTATTCCATGATCTTAGCCGTCCATATGACTACTGTTAAATTGCCAACTTGTCGCAAAAAAGTGACATCGGTGCCTATCTGCTAATAAATGGAGAACTTGAAATGAAAAAAAGAAAAAGAAAAAAAAGAAACGTTGTTTCATGGATCAGCACATGCAATAGCTTTTATGGAGCGAAACAAAACCGTCATTTAGATTATTGGGTTCGCTTGCCATTGCTTCTGCTAGGCTATGCTTATGAATAACAGAAAATTTTTAAAAAAAATTCCCAAGGGCATATGTATGAAAATTGTCTAATGGGTGCAGAAGTACACGTGTTCTTTCATGTGCCTTTCCTCGGGACGTTTTGGAAAATATTTTACCAGAGATATTCATTTTTTTGGAGGATATTGTTGCCGAAATTTTCCCTCCGGAAAAAGCTTGTGCCATTTTTTGGAAGCTTAATAGTCTAGGTAAAGAGAGAGTTCAATCGTTATGTCGTTTTTGCTTTCTTCTTCAGGCTCCCAAAGACACTACTACATCTTGATTACCCTCTAATTCCTTCGATCGAAAACAAACCTTGTCCACGGGATTCACCTTATTCTCCTCCGTGCAGCGACTGAACTATAGTGACGAACATGGAGGTCCACTTGATTTTCCAAAGCATTCAGGGTTGAAGTTGCACGCCGCTCGCTCGCAACGTCAAAAACAACGCTTTCAATCTTCTGCCACTACATCCATTTGCCTTTAGGTACTTGAATGACCGCCCTTGTTACCGGCCATTGGTTTGTTTATATGTTCCACACCAACCGTCTGTCCAAATTCCTTTGGGGGGCGGGCTTTCGTCCAATATGCTTAGAGGGTCCTGCAAGAGAACAACTACGGCGGGCGATGATATCACAATGGAAACTAGCAACTTTTGTTTTTGTTTTTTGTCGAAAAAGAAGGTCATTCATTCATTCACCAAGTAAAATCAGAACAAAACATAGAAAAGTTTCTGGACAAAGGATATTCCAAAGAGGCCCCTGTGGGTTAGCGATCGAGTAGGGAAGACTTAAAGAATTTTCCGCCGATAAGCTTTGGCAACCCAGTTTGAATTAGCGGACTTCAGCTTGGCCAGCGGCATCTTGCGATCATCCACAACAGGATATAGGGCCCACGGGCTTTCTACTTTTCCGGCTTAGGAGCTCCGCTACAAATCTACTGTCGGTCTCTATCTCTACAAAAAGCTGATCCGCTTTCTCCTTCTTCAAGTACAAAAGAGCTCGGAAAACGGCTACGGTTTCGTTGGTCAACGCCGTATCGAGTTGAAACGTCCAGGAAGATGGACAGTGTCACGCCCCGAACCTCGAGCGTGCCAACATCCCACCATGGTCATGCAAATGCGACATCCCCAGGTAGTGTCGCCGACCCCATTCATTTATTATTGCGCAAGCGGAACGTATTATAAAACCCCTGACAATTTCATACGGGATAGAAAAGCAGGAAACCAAATCACAACATAACACTTTCATAATTCAACAGAATTACAAACAGAGGTCTATGGCCAACAGTCCACAAAAGACCGACTCTTAAAAAGAAATTGTCCTACGATCTACAAGTTGGACACATTCTCCAATCCTCATGACTTCACCTCTTCAACTACTTAAGGCCAACCAAAGCTATCTAGCCGCTCCATCCACCAGGGACCTGAAATTTTTAATCCCACAACCGAGATGAGACAATGTCTCAGCAAGTTCAACCCCCTAAACCCCTATTAGAAAGAAAATACGCCCCACGTGGCCTAGCCACATCACACAGAAGACTTACCTTGCATTAGCCTTCATCTGCAGGTTAACACAATTTATATAATTCAACCACGTACAATTATGATAACCAAACAACTGCAGCACAATTACATCATCAGAACAATTCAACCACTTGGATCGTCTCAGCGATCAATCGACTCGGCCGATTATATGTCATTCTAGCAAATCAATCACTGCTCTCAATCACGGCCCTATAGGAAGGTTTAACAACCAGTGGCAATTACGGCCCCACTCGGCACGACCTCTAATTAGGTGGTCCATCACGGCCTCACCGGGCACGACCTCTCATAGGTGGTACATCACGGCCTCCCTGGGCACGACCTCTCATAGGTGGTACATCACGGCATCACTGGGCACGACCTCTCATAAGTGGTATATACGGCCTCACTGGGCACGACCTCTCATAGGTGGTACATCACGGCCTCACTAGGCACGACCTCTAATAGGTGGTCAATCACGGCCAATCTCCCATCAATTTCCACACTTAGGATTCTATAAAGAATTCCTATTTATCACAATCACACTCTATTTGCCACAATCAATCATCAAACTCAAATTCTACAGGCATAGCGGCAATCAGCACGAAATTCTAAGAGAACAAGGTCCCGACAAAATTTTCGAATTTAATAAATAATTAAATTTATTCCGAAAATTAATTAAATAATAATATCCATATTTTTCGTCATCTACACTCAATTTATAATATCCAACCATCAATTTCAAAATCCGAATACACAAGCGATCAATCGACGAAATTCGAGCAAATAAGGTCCCCGAAGAAATTTTCAGAATTTAATAAATAATTAAATTTATTCGGAATTATTAAAATATTATTATTTTAATAATTCCGAATAATAAAATATTATTAAATTATTAAATAATTTCGAAATATTTATTTAATCCCAAAAGTAATTCATTTATGTCAAATCACCATTATACTAATATAAACCTCCATTTAACCTTAAATAAACATACTTTAAGTTAAACCAACCTCTTAATCTAATTCACAATTAAATAAACTAAACTAACCACCTAAGCTTAATTAACTTAAGCTAAGTACACCTAAAGCATAATTAACCCTCTAAGCGAGGTTTAGTAAGCTAAACTCACCGGATTAGCGAGCCGAGCGGACCAAAACGACGGGGACGCCGAGGAGAACAACTTTCCTCAAAGCGGGCCGAGCGTCCGGGCTCGGGAAGGCGGCCAAAACGGGCCAAACGTCCGCTGCATACCCATTTTTCCAACCACTGCTTTGGGGTTGGAGGAGGCGGATCCGGGCTTGATCGAGCGGAGGAGCGGCGGAGGAGAGGGGCGGCAGCTCGTGCGGTGACTAGTGGTGGCTCCGGCGATCTCTCGGTGGCCTTGGCGGCGGCGGCAGCAGCTGGACGACGCAGGTGACGGTGTTGGCGCGGGCGAAGCCGAGCGGAGCGAAGTGGCGAGGCGCACGCGTGCGAGCGCGGGGCGTCGCGCGGTCGCGCGTGGCGACGACGGTGACGGGCTCCGGCGGCGACGGAGCTGGCGGCGAGCGGGCAGGCGGAGGGTGGCCGGTCGGGCGTGCGGCTGGCTTGGTCCGGCCGAAGCTCTCCCTCCTCCTCTTTCTCTCTCTTCTAAAGGTTGAAGAAGAAGTTGGATCAATCTCCTCCCTCCATTTGTCAAATTCTTCTTCATTTTGGCCAACCACCATGACATAGGGTGATATCATCTTCCACTAAAATTCAAATCCCCCACAACTATCTTCAATAGGTCTAATTTCATTTTCCGTCGGGGCCTAAAACTTGTGCAACAATTTCTTCAATTCCATTTAATTCTCTTCCAATTAAATCTTAATCCCACTTGAATTAAATCAAATTAACCCCCATTAATTCATTCAACACCTCATCAATCAAATTGGTATTTTTCCTTACCACTGTGGCATACTTGCATCCCAATTTCATAATCTCTGGCTTCAACTGAATGAAAATGGCCCTATTTATTCAGTCGAAATTAAAACCTGAAAATCTGAATGTCACAGAGAGAGAGACGACGGACGCGATGGACAGAGACGACGGACGCGATGCGATTGGCAATCTGCCTGAGTCGGTTCTCCTCCATATTCTGTCCTTCCTGCCCACGAGAGACGCCGTCAGGACAGTGATGGTCCCAAGGTTCCGTTACCTCTGGACCTCTACCCGCCACTTATAAGATCACTGTCCTTAGCACGACTGCCAAAAGTTGTAGACTGCTTTCGAAGTCGACGACAGATTCGTGAATTTTACCGACCACGTGCTGACTCTGCATGAGAGCCCCACGATCGATTTGTTTCGTCTTAATTTAAACTGTGCATCTGAGGTGGACCCCTATGTTCTGAAAATGAGGACTATGTAACTCCAGAGAGGAGAAGAACGTGGAACAAACTGGATACATGGATTCGTTTTGTAGCGAGAAGAAAGGTTAAGTTCCTCGATTTGGACTTCTTGCGGTGTGCTAGGGAGGAGCTCCCACGTATTCTTTAATTCCTACTTAATCTTTACGCACTGCCCAACATTGTTCTTAGGTGTAGCAGCCTAGTAGAGCTGAACCTGGCTTCCTGTGTGGTCAGACCGGTGGCAGGACGGGTCCAACGAAGGTCGCTTAGAAAATTGTTTATGAAGAAAATTGACTTAACCAACAACAAAATGACCGACATATTATCTGGTAGCCCGTTACTGAAAGAATTGTCTCTCGAAGTTTGTTATGGCCTCCACGAGCCCAAATTCTGTTGTGGCCCATCTATTGAAGAGTTAAATTTGGAGAGGTGTGGAGGTCTTGAAAAGCTTGATTTTACGCAATCAGATATCAAACATTTAATTATTGATCACTACAAGGATCTGGAGCTAATTTGTCTTAATCTGAATATTCTGGATATTGCTGGGTGTCTAGATTATGTCAAGGTGACTGATATGTTATCACTGGTTGATACATCCCTCTGCTTTGGTGATTATAAAATATTTTTGCCTGGAGAATATTGTGAGTTCAGAAAGCTGTTGGAAAAGCTCAGCTCTAGTACTTATTTTATGCCATGCGATTGGTGCATACTGGTATGGTTTCTCTGCTGTTGCTCTGACCTATTTTGTCTTGCTTTGAGGTACTTTTGAATGATTTGGGTGCTGATCCTTCGGTAAGGAGTATTACTATTTGTTTGATAGGATATTCTCACATTTCAACTGTCCTAAATTTGTAGAATAGAAGTTGGGTAAACTGATTTGGGATGGGTCTTTACTTGAAATGGACAGGGGCTGTGCCGTTCCTCTCGCTTTGGCTTCTTTGTTCTGTTGCTTTTTTATGCTTCGCTCATCGGGTAATGTCCTAGATGAAGAGTAAAAGAAAATATCATTTACTCAGGCTGGGTTCTTTTATTTATGCCCGCCTAAACTTGTATAAGTTGGCCTTCCTTGCATCTTTTGGCCTATGAACTTCGAGCAATTGTAAATTATTATTATACACAACCCGCTCATGTAACTGAAAACTACAGTTTATTAGGTGCCTGTCTTCCTTGTGTCCCCGATTGTTTTCAATTTTAATGTGACATCTATCACTATTTTAAATGTGCATGTCCATGCCCTTGTGATTTGTCTTTCTAATATTCTACATAATCTGATGAATTTCCTGACAATCCTCTGAATTCAATGGTATCATACCAATTCATTTCAGTTAGTCCATACATACACGTGCTCTTGAGCATCCACAATGTATGTCCAGTACTAATTTTCATTTAATGTTGGTCCAATTAATTCTTTTTAAATTAGATATTAACTATGTGGGAGTTGACAAATCAGCCATGCCCATCTTTCGCCTGGAAACATGTGACACTACAGATGCATCGAGAGAGTACTACGTCCCCGGCATATGTAGCTTGCTGAGGAGCTCTCATTTTCTTGAGACACTCACTATCTTTTTTATCCTGGAAGAGATGACAATAAAGCCAAGGTACAAATGCTTGAACAGTAAAATTATATTGGAATTTTCAAATTTGGAAGTGACGGAGATTAAAAAGTTGCTTTAAATTTCTAGCTTACCGAAACAACAGGTGGAAACTTGCATTTGAGTTCAATGGCTATAGTTACTGGAGTTCAGTGGACGGCACATTTCCCTGCCTCGAGCACTAGCTTAAGCATGTTTAGATACATGGTTATGTGCTGGAGCCTGATGTGATTGAGCTCATTGAATTTCTACTCAAGAGTGCACAGGTCCAGGAGAAAATGGAGATTTCTACCGAGAAGACTCTGCAGCAAGTAGGCAGTAAGTACATGTTCTCTAGTGATATTGGTCGTCCATCAAAGGATTATTGTATATCGGATGCGCTACTAGAGTTTTCACAGAAGTTGTTAGTTTCCTAAGGGCCTCAACACGTGCAGTATTACACGTGGGTTAGATACTCGTATTGGAATTGTGTTCACCCCATCCTTTTGGACACTTCTTGATGTTTCTATGTCAGGCATGTCTCACATCTGGAAGACTTTACAAAAGCAGTCGGCCTTTATGATGATTTCGCACTTTTGCCTCAGGTCTACGAATTTGCCACATCCACGACTCGGTACAAGCAGCTTCATGAATAGTTTGATGGTGGATGTGCCCTTTTTTTTTCAAAGAATGTTTCTCATAACAGCTTTTCTTTTCATATTCCCAGCGCTTGTAAATAGTTTAACTAAAATTTTTGCAGTATAGATATACTTGAACAATCTATTGACACCAGTTACAAGCTGTTCATGAGTAGCCTTCGCTCTTGCGGCTGCTGTCTCTCTCTTGGTTTTTCATTTTAGTGGGTGCCATTTTTTTGTTGTTTCACTTTTCAGTTTTACCTACCATTTCCCTATCTTGAAAGGAAGTCGATGCAGTTCAACATTCTTGAGGGCTGCCCCGAATAATTAGTATATCGACATCAATATCAATACAATCCTAATCTACAGTGTACCACAAAATATTGAGTTGTGCAGTCCTCCAAGCACGTATCTTTTCTTAATGTCTACCCAAAAATTGCTATCATATGTGCTCCTCTCGCAAATTAACAAGATCATTTTGTCCCTTATTTGACGCGCCAGAGTTCTTTTTTCTTTATAAATAACACGAGTATCCAACTTTGTGTCCAAGGGTAGTTTGGTATAATCGATCCCTTATACTCTTATACTATGAATTGCGTGAAATTAGTCCAACTTTGTATCTACTTCATCCCCTCCTGACACAGGTTTCCAAGGAGACTTTTCATAGGAACATGTTCGTAGAGCATCGATCGGTATATGCACTTCTTTTGCCACAATTTCACGGTAATAAGTAGTGTTCTAATATGAGATTTTACAAAATGAGCACTCTCACATTGTTTTCTGGAAACCTAGTGGGAGCAATGCTAGATTTGACCAAAGTGCAATCAAATGGAATTTGATTTCTAAACCACATAGGGTTTCAACTTGATCAGGCCATCTCGATCTGGTTCAACATTTGAATAGAACTTTTCCTGCTCGATCTATTACATCGTAGTCTGAGTTGCTTCTTCACACTCCTCCACATACTTTCCTTGAATTGATAATCACAATATCATGGGAGCTCACATATCAGTCATGTCCATCTTTCAGGCTTCAACTGCTTTTGAGCAAAGCGACACGTCTCTCGTATTTCTAGCTCATTTGAGAATTCTTATTGTCTTGAGACCCTCACTATTTATGCTCATCACGGATTTGATCGCATATTTATGTATGAATTTCCATTCAATATATCGCGAGTGCCGGAGATGAAAGAGTAGCTTGCATTCAAATTTCAGCTCGCTAAAATAGGCTGGATGCAAGCACATGACATCGATGGTAAAAACTAGTGCCTCAAGCAATAGCTTAGGCATGTATAGATACAAAGACATGTCATTGAGCTCATCTAGTTTCTACTCGAGAATGCACTATTCTTGGAGAAGATAAAAGAAAATGGTAATTTTAGTTTCTAAAATAGTTGAGAAAAATAAAATACAATTAAATTGTAAAAGCTACAGAATCTTTTCAATTAAGTTAAATTAAAGTTAAAAACAATTTCTGCTCTTTTTGCCCATGAGTTAATTGAACCATCCATGTTACAGGCTACTTTTCACCATTCTTGCTCCTCTTTGATTTCCCCAAACCAAAGACAATTCACATTTGCATCATGTGAGCACTCCACCGTGGGCCGGACTGGAACCGAAAACGTTTGCCATGTGGAAGACGAATCATCCATGCTCCCGGCACCCGACATCACTTGGCTTTTTTCTTGTTGCATTCTAGGTGTTTTCGTACAATGTCCTGACTGGGTTCCAACTTCCAATCCCGTTTCTGATATACCTTTGTTTAGACCCGGATTTTTCTATCAGATCCATTTCTTGTTTACTACAGTGGTTTTGATCACATTTTAGCGGTGTACAATGTATACTCTTTTATATGTATCTTCTGAAATCCTTTTTTCTGTTATGTCCGTATAATTCGCGGAGTGCGTCCTGGAGTAGATCACCTATGGAAATCAATAATGTTGTCGTAGAAAGCAGCAACACAAAAAGTCGGAATAAAAAAATGCGTATCCCAAATACTTTATCTTTGTCTAAATGACTTTGTCTATGATAAAAAATTATGTTTATTGACCAAACAAAACACTGAAATTAAAAATGAGAGTGTAAGCACAGGAATCAAAAACACCAAAAAAAATAAAATAATATTTATCCAAAATTGAAATATCCTTAAAATTACAGGCACACTGATGCTCTAGAATAAAAGCTACATTGGTATTCGCAATGCACATCAAGAATAACAAACTTTAAAATTAAAACTACAATGAAAAGACATTGGCTCAAAAAGAAAATGCTTCGAAATGAAAATTTAGCAAAGGTTTGGCACGACTTGACCATCTCCTCTTTCTTTGCGTTCTTTCTATTTATCCTCCTGGGATTTCTTTCCATGGCCCATGGAATTCATGCAGGGTCCCCACTCTAGTTGCTCCACATTTCCTCAATCCCACAACGCTAGAAACTCCTAAAGCAATCGCGCATCCTGCAATAACTTCCCATCCTTACTCTAAATCTAATAAAAAAGATCACTGATTCACCTCATATTGAAGTCAAGTCACACAGCCGTTGGGGAAAGTTAAACCGGATAAGCTCTAGATCGAAGATGGGCTTAAGGTGTTTTTGTTTGAGTGAAAGAATTTTTGTGACTTGATTCTCTAGACTTTCATGCATTTAGTTTGCTACAAAATCATTAGTTGACGGAAAAATCATTTACAGTAAATTATAATTAAGAAAATGAATTCCTTATCTTGAAAAGGAGACAACATTTTCCAGGGAAATGATTTCTTGAAAAGTAATTTCTTATATTATGAAGTTTTCCATGAAACAAACACACTTTTAGTCCAACTTGACTCCTTATACCGTCTCCTCAATATATGGGCCATAAATGTTCACCACCAACAGGAGCTAAAGAATAATTAAGAGCGGCAACGAATGATATGATACAAACTATCATTTTCATCTTTCAATTTACTAATACTCTATTTTACTGCATTTCACGTAATATTTTTGCCAACGAAATTGTCTCATCATCTTCATCCCATGCATCACATGATCGATAAAGTTGCTTTGATCTTGAAGTGAGCCAATCAACAAAAGACCAAGTTAGTCTTGGTCATCTTCACTTTTTTTGCTGGTGAGGGGGGACGCATTCACTTGGCTAGTTCATATCGAAACCTTAGCTCTGTACTTATCTAAAGCTACACACAGCAACCTTTCTCTTTATAGAGAGAGTAATTATCCTGCACGAGCATTTTGAAGAAGCCAATAACGTCTGTGGCAAATCCTTGAGCACTGCTAGACAATCAGACAACGGACTTACACTTGCCAATTCGCAATGGTACTAGTCCAGAATGTATATAGAAATTGCTTTGAAGAAGCAAACTTGCAGCAACTTCAATGACATTAAATATTTCATTGTTGATATGTACAGTGCCTTTTGGATTCACATATTTATTTTAATCAATGAAATCAAGCGTCTTGTTTATTTATTTAAATATTTATTTGACCTTGATAGGTGAAGCCAATGGGATAAGGATTCATATATAGCTTGCTTGGGGTATGTATCAGAGCTGCTTGCTATTTTATCTTGAACTGAAGAGACCCAAAAACAATTTATAGAAGTCTATCCCCGGCAATTTGTCTGTATTGATTTTTGAGAAGTGAACTTTGTGTATGTACATGCGTGTATTTATATGAATATGTGAATGTTACTAGCTAAGGGATGTTGACATCATTAATCATTATTGACAGATCTTAGACTAATTTGATTTCCAAAAATGTTTCCCGATCATCTTTTCCTCAATTGGTGAACTATTGATTGAGGTAGCTAGGTGTTGCCACTAATTTGCTCATGAAACATTTCCTCTTTTTATTAGTTCTTGTTTTGGCATTGGCGCAATGTAATTAATTTAGGCTCTAAATATGAACAGTGGACCATATCACCTAATTAGCAATTACACCATAGTGACTATACATATATAATAAAAAATTAGTTGATAGTCTTTAATCTACTGTGAGAATAATAATTTGTCCTTTGTTAAATTGTATGGGATGTCTACCAACTGTTATAAAAACCAAAACTGTTAAATAAATGCG
Organism: Eucalyptus brandiana; assembly: GCA_014182725.1. Lineage (NCBI taxonomy): Eukaryota > Viridiplantae > Streptophyta > Magnoliopsida > Myrtales > Myrtaceae > Eucalyptus > Eucalyptus brandiana. The sequence goes on from CM024670.1 coordinate 39,086,809, forward strand.
TGGTTTAATATTTTAATTACGCTAATACTCCCCTTCACACTTAGTCTAGTCTTTTAGACTTATTTAATTAAGGAGGGAAATTGGATCTAGAAAGATTTGAACTGAAGGCATGGTTTAATATTTTAATTACACTAGTATTCCCTCTTACGCTTAATCTAGTCTTTTGGATATATTTAATTGATGAGATAAATGGGGCTTGAAAAGATTTAAACTAAAGGTGTGGTTTAATATTTTAATTACACCAATACTTCTTCTCAAGCTTATTTTAGTCTTTTGTACATATTTAATTGGGGATGCAAATGGGGCCCGGAAAGATTTAAACTCAAGATCTTTAACTCTGATACTATGTAAGAATTTAGTAGAAATGAATGTATGCTTTAATATTTTAATTACGCTGACAAACACCTCATGCTCTAATAACAGTTAGAATTTTATGCGATCACTATTAACTGTTTAAAAGTTTAATTTGTTAAATTGAAGCCTTTTTTAATATTTAAATATTTTGATAATATAGAGCCTGTTGGTCAAAGTGAACCCATCAAGGTTGAATTTTTTTCCTATTTGGCTGTTTTCTTTGCTGCTGGTTGGCGGCTTTGTTGCCGTTCCTTTGCTGTCTGTAGCTTCTCTTTCTCGACATGCTTCCACTCATTTTGACTTGTATGCCATCATGAGTGTAAGTTTTTGGTGCCAAATCTCCTTGCTATATAGCTGTATAGCTTCTTGGTTTAAAAGTCAATATATTCTTACATTATACCAAAAAAAAAAAAAATGACTTGGTCGTTATTTTGGACAAGTAGTAAATTGCCATGCATGGGTTGAGAGGTCAAACACGTATTCAAATTCAATTTTATATGGACAATTTCTTCTCGTAAAATTTTAATTAAGAAGAGTGAACTTAATTGGATCGCCAAACATCATCGTTCGAACTTGGAATCAGAAAGGGACTTTAGGAGATGACTATCAATGGCCAGTAGCTAAATATGGAACACTTCTGCTAGAATTAAAAGGATAAAACCAAATTGCAAAGAAAAAAGGTGGTGTGAAAGTGTGTATACAAAAAAATAACCAACTCTTTGTCGTCGATAAATGATGGGACGTAATTGGTTGATCAAGAGTGATACTAGCAGAGATTTGAAGGACATGAGTTAATCGACACCTACACCAGAAGGTAATAAAAAACGAGCAGGGAATTATCAACAAGTACCATGGCTTAGCGACAAAGCAAAGGAGTGGTAACTCGCCATGAATTTTACCCTGTGTTGGGCAAAGAGATTACACAAGAGTGCACGCTTAAGTAAATGGCGAATGACAATACCAGCATCAATTGGCAGTGACCTCAGTGAGATGAAAAATTATAATTTTGATGGATATTGGTCATTGACGTGTGGAAATAGAGCCTAAAATGTCGGAGAACGCAGTCGTGGTTATTAGTGCGGGTAGTAACTGCTTATATGTAACCATTACTTTGCAGATTATAAATACCCGTGTATATATTGTAATATCTCTCTCTGAATACTCTGACATAAAGTCAATTAAGGTTATTTCGGCAATTTCATTTTGTCCTTCATGCATTTACTTTTTCCATACCTTAAATTCACTCATCTTTCATTTACTTTAAAATTTCAAACCTAGTAAAATCTTGTTCAAGATAGACGCGAAACCCATTTTACAAAAAAAAACAAGATCAAACTTATCGGTGAAAAATATTTTCTCATTGGGTAAATTCCCATTTTCGGTGAAAGAGATGGTAGTACCATTTATTGCCTGGGAATATGAACTCTCCCCGGGGGATTTTACTGCTCAGTTTGATTTTCATGAAAATATCTGGATTTTTTTTTTTTTTTGAGTCTTAACGCTCAGTTTGATTTTCATGAAAATATCTGGATATAGGTTTTTTTGTTAGCAAAAAAAAAAAGTACGGCATGTCTCCTCCCAGTACTTTCTCCTTCTCTCGATTTCATTCCCAGCGCATTCGCATGCTCAAAGCATTTGCTTCGTCTATTCTTGCTTTTCCCGAATAGATTTGCTAATTTCCTTCCCCGTGGAGGATTCGGGCGAACTTTCGAACTGCACATGGCGGATTGGGTCTGAAATGCCTGTCACTGCGTTCGGTGTGTGGGGTATGCTTTAAAGGGGAACGCTGGCGATCCATTGATTGAAGGACATCCTCGTGGAATGCATATATATGCCGCGGTTGATTCTGTTTTGCCCGTTCCGTGCTCTCTCCGTGGCATTTGTTCATCGATTTGATCAGAAGCGGCCATGAGAGAGAGGAAATGGTTTAGAAGGAAATGGCGGGAGGGAAGCTCCATGCATGGAGGTTCTACAATGAATGCTCTCAGGCCGGGATCACCAGGACAGAGGCGTGATGAGGCAACAGACATTCAGCTTTGCACCGAGAAAGTATGGGCGATGTTGGCTGTTGTTTTTCGCTACAGTTAGATTTTCCGGGTCGACAGAAAAAATTTATTTCTATGTCTTCGTAGATGACACGGGTTCTTGCCATCAAAGAATCCCACTAAGGCTGATGTTGAGGAAGCACAATTCGTCGAGTTTTAACCAGCTTTCTATTGCTATAGGACTCAGGCTGCACATTTAGTGCTTGTCCCGGCGAATGCTGATTGGGTTTCCGTTGGTAACTTCTCAGCTCGGTTCAATAACAATTAGAGCATGCGAGTTCAGCCAATGGCGAGGGGTGCATATTTCTACGGTGGTGTTCTACAGGTCTCCAAATGGGATGCCTCCAAAAAGACCATCTAGTTTGCTGCAATTGCTGAATGAGATACGGGTTTATTTTGTATGCTATGAATTGATTTTCAAGCGTAGAATGGACTTTAGAAAGAAAGCATCTCTCCACGTGATTTGTCAATTAATAGTCTCATGGGGATGGTCTATGATTTTCTTCTTGATATCTATTTATCTGTTATAGCCAATTCCAAGTTCCAGATTTTGCTTCTAACTCTTGATTGTTTCTATGAGTGTCGAGCAATAGGCTGAATCAAAAGCCATAAGTAGAAGCAGGAAGTAATAAGGACAGGGTGGCGAAATGAGCGTTGTATGTAATGTCATGTAGTGCATAATAGCGCTAGTACTTGAAAGAAGCATTTGGTGACATCACTTGGAACTTCTGTCTAACACTTAATGTAACAGTATTTGCTTGTCATTTGGGTTTTTGAAATCTAAGTTTGGCTCGACCATCAATGATATCTTTGCCAGGGTCTGCTTTGTCACTTATACTTTGATTTGGAGTTCCATAAGAGGGAAAATGCAGATAAAATGGAGACGAGATGGATGATCTTCTGATATTGGTTGTCTTGGAGGTGTTGCTTGACAAGTACTCATTCCAAGGAAACCAAGAATGGGTAGTGAAGCTCGATTCTTCAACTGAAGGTAGGCTGACTTTGTATCTTGCCACTTCTATTAACTATCATTGCATCAGTAGTCACGGGTGGTGTATGCAATACACACTCACAGACTATGAGCTTCATCTTTATGCCGTTGGATACAAATTTTTGTAGTTACCCCATCAAGTGAAAGGCCATCTTGTTCTTTTTCACAGTGCCTACTTCCAGCTACAAATTTCCATGGTTCTTGTTGACACCTCAATTTTAATTAGGTTAATTTTCTTTTATTAAGTTTTTATTTTATTTTGTCATTTCGGATAATAAATAAAAACAACAAAACAAAGAAAAAAACAAATAACAAAAAACAACAAAAAAAAATCAATAAAAGAAAAGCAAAAAGCAAAAAAGTAGCCAGCCCCTTTTCTTTTTCCCTTCACACGACCAGGCCCCCCCCTCTTCTTCTTCCTCCTATCTTCTTCTTCCTCATCCGCCTCTGTGCATTACGCGCGGCGGCCGGCGACACGCTCAAGGGTAGCCTACGGTAGAGAGGCACGGAGGTAGGCCGCCAAAGGGGAGGGCGACGCACATGCGCCTTCAATGCGCGCCTTTAATGCTGAGAAGAGACGTCGGTTCAGCCGGGAGGTTCCGGTCGGCGTGTGAGAGCCGACGGCCGAACCTCCGCCGACCGGCCTGCTCCGCCTATAAATAGAGGAGCACCTCCGTCGACGAGAGGGCATCGCAAGCTTGGAGATCTTCCCACCGAGAGACTTCGGGGGAGGAATCGACGAGCGAGTGAGAGAGAGCTCGAGTTGTGAGCTCGGCCCCACCCTCCACCGAGAGACTTCGGGGAAGGCCGGCGGCGAACAGCCGAGAGGGTCGATCCGGCCGGTGGAGGCTCGGATCGGCCCGAGTGAGAGGAATCGGAGGAGGGAAGGTCGGATTCAGGGAGAAAGGAGCTGCCATAGACGCTGCCCGACGCCGTGCCGCGACTGACCCACCATCGCCACACCGGATCTGAGAGTCGGGGGACTGCCGTCGCTGCCCTGTCGTCGTCACCACCACCATTTGCCGCCACCAGGTATCCGCCGCCTCCGGTTGCGTAGCCATCATCGCACCCCTCTCTCTCGGAACCCATCCATCCCCGGATCTCGACCTCAGTAAATCGAGGGCCTTCGTCGTGTCTCCTACCGCCGCGCCACGGGCCCCGTCATCGATCCTGTTGAGTGGCCAGCTGCCGGCTGCGACGTCACCATCGTCGGACGCCGGGCTGCTGTCCGTCGAACCCCCTCTGTCCCTCATCAGCGCCGCGGATCGCCAGGTCTCGCGAACTCCAGCAAACCGGGTCGGCGAAGGAGAAGCCCGGTCGGAAAGCGGGTCGGGCATGGGTCAGCGATCGGGTAGGGTTTCCCCCATGTGGGCTCAACGCGCGTGTGGGCCGGTTAAGCCCTGGACCCTTTTTTTTTTTTTTATAACGAAAGTGGGCCAAAATCGGTTTGGGCCTTGTTTAAAAAGGGAATAGAAAAAGACAAAAAAAATGCTCGAGTCGGGCCCGCAACGCGGATCGCCGCCGGCCTCGGACCCAACCCGCGGATCCGACCCGGCCGGTTTTATTTTGTTTTATTAGTTTAATATAAAATAATATTTTAAATAAATAAATAAATAATAAATATTTTATTTCAAAAAAATCGAAAAATCAAAAAATGTTTTATTTTCCAAAAAATCGAGAAAAATCAAAAAATAATTTATTTTCCAAAAATATTAAAATATTTAAAAAATATTTTATTTTCCAAAAATCAAAAATATTTCATATTTTCCAAAAATGTCAAAAATCCAAAAAAGCCAAAAATTCATGAAAAAGCCAAAAATGTCAAAAATTTCAGAAAAAGCCAAAAAGACTTGTATTTTCCTAAAAATCCCAAAAAATCCCTTTGATGTCCAAAAAATTAGAAAATGACTCAAAAAAAAATGTTTTTCCTCCCAAAAATGCATGGAAAATCCCTCGAACATCCAAAAACCTCGGGGTTTAAACAAGATTAGGTACCGAAAGGGCATTAGTGATTAACTAGTGTAATCAAGTCCCCGATCCTAATTTCTCTGGTTGCGCAGGAGTGAGTATTTCTCCCGATACTTCACTTGGGTTTCTAATCAACCTACCCCAAATCGATTAGTGGCGACTCCAATTTAAAATTTGATTTACAGGTTAAAAACTTGAACCATTAAGTCGTGAATTGGTGGACTTGGGATAGTCCAGGCTTAACTAAATTCAGCCGAGCCATTAGCCTCCTTAGGCGCCCGTACCCGACTGCGGGCGCCGAAAAAAAAAGAGGTCGCGACAGCTTGGCGACTCCGCTGGGGACTTTGAGGACTTAGGCCATTTTTGTCTTGTTTAAATTCTTTCTTGACTTAGGTTTTTTTCTTTATGCGGAGTCAAAAGTTTAAAGAAATTTATTTTAATTTTGTTTAAAATATATTGTTTTGTGATTATAAATTATTGTGCATGCTTTACTATTTTAGCACTACACATGGCACACACAACCCGGCCGCCGGACTTGGGCCGCCATAGGATTTCTAGGATGGTGTTAAGAAAGATACGACCTCGAACGCGAGACTGCGATGTAGAGGTTGCCTTTCTTCTCCCCGAATTTCTTAGCCGAGGTTAAGGGGGTATGCTGCTAACGCGAGACTGCGATGGGCGGATACCTTTTTAATTTCATCAAGCCTTCTGAGTTAGAAATCGAGCCGCACGTCCCATGCGCATGTCTTTGTGCTTGCCATTTTTCTTTAAAAGCAAAATGATTTCTTTACTTTTACTCAGTCTTTTTATTTGGCCCATGGCAATGTAGGATAAACTTTTCAAGTCCCAGTTTATATGCGATGGGGAAAGACGATATCCAGCTTCATTCCTACTCCCAAGGCGGAGCTCTTCGGATGGTGGGGTCAATTAGATCGGTTGCCCAAGAGCGCGTGAAGGCCAAAATCGGTCATCTCCTATCGTTGATTCAAATCACTGTTCGTCCTGAAATCATACAAGCTATGGCACATTTTTGGTGCCCGAAGACAATTACTTTTATATTCGGTAGGTTTGAGCTAACCCCAACCCCGGAAGAGTACAAAGATCATCACCGGAATGCCTCTTGAGAAAAAGATTGTCAAGCCATCGATAGGTGCCCTCCCATGGCGCGGTTTAGCACGACTTTTAGAACTGAAATCCATGTCATGAGACAAATTCTTGAAGACAACCATAATACTCCGCCCACTAGAATTTATGAATGCCTGTTTCCAAAATCAGCCTATGACCCGGAAAAGTGAGATTTTCCTCCTGGCCTTTTTCGGGCTCGTCATCTTCCCCCATCAAAGAAATGCCATAACTCCCAAGATGGCATGGATAGTTGATCAAATCTTAAGAGGGGGGAATTATGTTAACATGATTTTGACTGAAACATTCTTGTCTTTTAATCGTTTTAAAGACAACTCGGAGAAAATCATGCGAGCCTCTCCTGAAATTTTACAAGTCTGGTTCTTTTATCACCTAAAAGAATTTCGAGACTTCATGCGATCGCTTGAAACAAATGCTTTTGAAAATCCATTACACAAATTTATGGTTTTAGGACCGTACATTCCCAATCAAAGTTGTTTAAATTGGATAAATTTCCTAAGAGACCCGGCTCTGAGGCATTCCAATGGTGTCTTTGGTTGGTTCCATGAAAAGAGGGCCCGCTTTGCTTACATGCGCACCCGCCCAATTCCGTTGCTCGGTCTCACCGGCGCCATTCCCTACTACCCGTATCGAGTAGCACGGCAATATGGAGCCCTTCAGGAGATCCCACCGCCTTTCAAGATGATGGTCCCTCCAGTTCTTTTCAACACGAGCCGTCACTATGAATTCGAAATTTCTACCGCTGAGGAAACCTGGGACAAGTGCCATCGCAAAAGGATTGTGATACCTGAAGGGCTTGAGGGAGAAGAAAAAGCCCACCACGCTTCCATGTCCTACATCCACAACCATTGTATCCCGACAAGATGGAAGCCATTAGTCCCTCACTCAATCGCAAGAGCACCAACACGAGCAAGCGAGCTCATGGAGAGAGATTTGGGAATGGACTGGATACACACCTTAGAGCCGGTCCAAGAAAGCAAGCATCTACGCAAGCGCAAGACTCCCATCGCATATAAATTGGCAATCATGTGCCCCGTAGCGTTAATAGTGTGAAAGTTTTGTCCCATTGTTTAGGGACTTTTGTTTAATATCTAGTATTTCATCCTGTCTTTTCAATTTCAAGTTCTAGATGTTAGGAGTTGGCAGTCTATAAATCCTCTTTTGATAAATAAAAAAGCAGTTAGACCATTGCCATGGGTCAATCTTTGTTTACTTTCGTGCTCATTCATTGTTTTCACAACAAACAGGTAATTATGAATCGCCGGCCACCAATCGCCCGTGATTGGCCATGCAATAGGACCCGATCAGAATGATGTACAAAATCGTCTCATTAACATTGAAGACGGCGTAGGACAGATGTCCATTGTCCTTCAACAACTCTCGAGACAAATGAAATCCACTCAAGCTAAGCCCAACTCTATAGTTGCCTCAAACACCGTCATGACGCCTGCAAATTTGCTAGAAAATAGCCAGTACCATAGACAGTTTGAAAGGATCATGAAAATGTTAAGCCAGCTGTAGGAGCAGAATCCCCTGGACCTGTCCAATTACGCCGGCATTGAGATCCCTGAAAAACTCAAAGCACCTGAATGCGAAAGGTATGCTGATACCTCACGCCCAGAGACCTACTTGCAGGCCTACCTGGTCCGAAGGATGATTCAATCGTACCAATCAAACTTGACTGGCCCTGCCTTGCGATGGTACATTGTCAGGAAGATTAGTCCCCTTAAAACCTGGAGGGAATTAATTCGTGTTTTTCACCAAGAGTACAATATTGACATCACCCCTGACCTCACATTACCCTACGAAAAGCCGATGATAGCAGAGCACGAGGAGTCGTTAGTTGCTGAGATAGGAGAGAAACGTGTCAATGAAGCATTGCATAATAAATGGGCAGCTGAGCAACATCCTGTTACTGGAAAATTTCCCACTAGGAAGGGCAAGGAGCCTTTATACGAGATCAAAGACACAGAGCCTGTTCAAGACTGGGGCACGACTGGACGACTCCCCAAGCTTACTCCAAGAGCTAGGGTCCAAAGAATACCAACCCCTATCAACCAAGAAAGTGAATCAGAGAGCGACACTCTAATATCTCTCACTTCCCCGGATAGGATCGAGCCGGCAAAACGAAGGGCCTTACTCAAAAGGTCCGGACCGGGAGGCAAGAAAAGAAAGCCTAAGCGGATCAATGCAAAGATCTACCGACGAGCCACCGCACCAAAGCTTCGAGCATTCCCAAGAATACAGCTTTGAAGGCCACCATCCTCTAGAGTACAACCCCAAGACTTCCCGCCCTAGAATACAATCCCAAGGACTTCCAGCGTTATTTTAACAATGAAACTAACGATTCATCGTATAACTGTTTCATACTCTCATCCGGGGATGAAGGTCCGTCAGAAGAGGAAGCGTACGTCTTTATCCGCTACGATCCTAATGAAGTGTTAAGCTTGTCCTCTAACCATGAGGATAGCTTCAATACTTCATCCTCATTCGGAAATTTTGACCAAGAAGAAAGCAATGGGGTAATCTCGGTAGAATCCAACTTCCCTGAAACAGAAAAATTCACCACTACAACAGATATGCAAAGGGAAAACCAAAGGGCCTAACCAAGATACATCAAGCCTGTCTTACGCTCATAGGATCATAACCCCTGGAGAGATATGGATACCTAATCTCCGCAAATATAATGGCACGACTTGCCCCGTGGCCCACTTGCAATACCTCCATGCTAAAATGAGTCGATACTATGGCCCGATGTCATTCACAACTCAGGCCTTCCAAAAGAGTCTTACGGGATCTGCATTACAATGGTTCATCACAAACAGATATCTACCTTATGAGAGATTGGAATGAGCTGTCTTCTCTGCATTCCCGCTTCGATATCAAAGCCGATTGGGACCGAAATGCCTTGTCAGAATTTGATTCACTTCAGAAGAAGACCAATGGAGGATTTCCGAGCATATGCAAGGAGGTGGGAGGCTTTTATGATGCAAATTTACCCTCAACTGGCCGAAGAAGAAATGATAAAGCTGTTCATAGGGGCTTTACCTCGCAAGCATCGTTGTTGGTTGCATGGGTTGCACTTCCATAGCTTCAATGAAGTGGTCCTCTCATGCGAATACTTCGAGTCTACTGGAGGCGAGGAATTCAAAGGCGCTTCATTTCAGAACCAACACTATCAAAGCCACTCCTTTACAGAGGAGTTTTCATGGGTTTCACTTGTTTTTATAATTTCATGTTTCTTATCTTGTCTAGTGTTCTACTGTTGTATTTTCCATTCCAAGTACTCTATTGTACAGTTATAATATTTTGTTTTAAGAGCATGAGGCAGTACTCCAAACCTGCCCAGTGATGCTATCCAGCCATGAAAAAAAATATATCATCCAAGGAGAATTCTGAGGACTGGGCTTCCTCATGCTTTCTTTCCCCCAAAGATACATACTTTTGAAAACAAAAAATGTTTTAAAAATCTTTTGTCAAAACAAGATGATTAAATCATGTTTGTTTTTCTAACTCACTCACTTCATGTCTCAGAAAATCATCCCCGTCCCCTTTGACTTAGTGTGACAGGGGACATTTAAAGCAAGCGCATCAGGTGAACTCGCCAAATTCAAAGACACCCTGCCAAGAAAACAGGGGCAAATAGAAAGGAGCATCCTGTTTCAAAAAAAGGGGTAAGTCTTATTCCCTTAACATAATATTAAGAATGACAACCCCACTTTTCTATTTACAGGATACAAAAGGTGAGACGTAATAGGTACAGGCATACAGTTGAAATCGAAGCATCCATGACATGCCTCACTCCTGCCCAGCTCCATCCTAAGCCAAAGAACTATCTTGTCGCACGACGCGCCCAAATGGCTAGATGTTACAGTATCAACTTCAACATAAGGAAGGAGTTCCTCCTCTTCCTTTTAAGTGATTACTGTCAACAGGGAGAAAATCTAGACAGTCAAGGCGATCTATAGCCCCACACCTTGGACAATGACTTTGGAATTTAGAAGCTTCACTCCAGACGCATACTCTCGCAAGAAGTAATTGCCATCAAAGAATTAGAGGTTTTGATTGTCCATCTCAGATTCCATAGAAGCTTGAAGTACATGACTTTGCTCAATGCTACTAATGGTCATATGGTTAAAGACGGAATTCCACAGAAGGAAGGCATTGCAAATCATCAATCGTGTACATAGGGCCACAAATGAAGAGGGCCAATCAAAAGAGACATTGAACTGCGTCAAAAACAAAAGGCCATCATTGACATTCAAATATCCCTAGGAGTCAGCAAATACAAACTTCGGAAAAGAGTAATTTGGAATCGTTTCCAATACTCCCAATTCGAACTCACTTTTGACATATTTTCTCCTATTGACAGAAGCATATGATTCAAGAAGCAAGCTTAATGGTTAATTTGGGCAAATCAAATAACCCATATCGATTTACCTAGCTTGGTATGAAAGGACATGTCGTCCAGAGCCGGTTCGGTTAAATGAAAAAGAAGCATCCTACGGACACCGTCGGCGCCTCTAGCCGAGTGGTATCCGGAAGAAGCAAAAGGTCCGAAGTCGGGGTTCGAATCCCGACGCGGCGCTTAGCCGCTTGGTAAAAAAAAAATTTTTGCACTTGCAAATTACGAGAGAGCAGGTGACCTAACGAAGCAAAAGACATAGGACTTCGTGTCCCACTTGTACTTCAAGTCCATCCAATCCAGTGAAGGGTAATGTTGTATCGCTTCCAAGTTATCCGACTCTTGAAAGAGCTTCTGACTAACATGATCCCTTTTATCTGTTGCAGGATCACTTGACCGTAAAAAATGCGGATAACAAATCAAGGAAAGACATGTCAAACTCTGATAAGCTCTCCTAAGTGAAATGACGTCCTGAGTAATTGCCAAAGCAAATGACAGAAAATCTTCAGGCCTCAACTCACATTTGATTTTGGCCAAACTAATTTATCTACTTGTATATCTTCTCTTCTGCAGGGGCAAAAGCAGAGATGCCCGATCAGATTCCCAATCATTGGCTAATCATTCATGTGTCATATCCCTAATCAATAGGGACAACCATCGACACCCATTTGCGAATAACCCTTTTGATATTTAAAATCTAACATATTTGGAAACACCATTATGTTAGCCCCTAAAGTTGTCAATAGGGTCTTTTTTGAGTCAAAACCATTCATTTGTTTTGAAAAATTCAAACTCCATCATATTCTAAATGTTGCATGTCGTTTCCAGATGAATTATGCATGATGATTTTGCCTGTCTAGGTCACTGATTCCACTAAGGATTATTAGAATAGACAGCTAAGTGAAGAATACAAGATCAATTGAGCATGCTGGATGAGGCACGTCAGAATGATGAAAGGTAAGCTATATCCTACACACAAATCCCCCCATCTATACACTTGTGAGATGAGTGCGAAGATTCCATGACTCGCGGGGTAAAGAGTTCTCTCGCGAATGGTACGATAACCAAAACAGTGAGAGGCATTTCATTGCTCACCCCTTTGAGCTCCTTACACTGGTGAAGTTTCTGTCCTACCCCCGTCAAAGAACCACCCTACACTGGGGCAAGTTGAAGGCAAGTCAACATCACGAGGTGAGAAAAGGGATAGGAATTCTCTTGCTTGCACTTGCATCAATCTTTGAGTGTCTTTATTGCATATGAACACTCGCGTTAATTTAAGTGCCCTAGAGTCGTGAAGAGCAATTCTTTATTTACGCACTTGTATCCATTGTACAACTCAATTGAGTCAGTAAATTCACCCTCACATGGAGGCAAAGCAGAAGCCATTGTCGTTTGAGCAACATAATCTGAAGTGCCAGCAAAAGAGGAAGACTCCATAGTCTAACAAAGGCATTTGCTTGAACTTGTCAAGATCAGTTCCTCAAGCAACAAAAAAACTGGGGCATAAAAAAGCAGTGTACCTGGTAAAAGCAAGGTCAATGCCCATGAATGAAAAATTGATATGAGAAATAGGGGCATGAAAAAGCAGTGTGCCTGGTAAAAGCAAGGCCGATGCCCCCCAGTCAAAAATACAACCAAGAAAAGTTGTTGTTGTGGTCCATAGAACCTCCATATGACAAGAAAGACTAGTGACAAATGCCAAGACAGTCACCAACTCTCACTCTCTTACATGTGAGCCAAGTCTACGTTACATCCCATTGTAAAAGTCTCTTCAGACTAGGGCACTTCAATTAACGTAGGATTTCATATGTCTATAAACATCGCTCGAAGAAGTACGAGCAAGATTATTCTATCTCTTTTCGCAGGATTCTTGACTTGCAAACCCAGAGATGATCATGCGGCACTTCATAAGCCTTGACCTTGACGGTCCCATTTGATGAGCTATTGACCAAGTCTTCATCACAATTTCAACGAAGACCTCTCACATTGGTAAAGTTGTACCACTTGCGAGAATATTCGGACCCCTGTTGACGTGATGACAGTGAGATAGTGTGGTCCTTATAAATCCTGCATCAATGGTCAGGATAGCCTTCTCCATGAGAGTGAGTGAAAAGTCCTTTCGGGCGAAAGTCCCTCATCCGGCATGCTCAAAGCATCTATATTCCGAATAAATGCTGTCTTTTAGAATCTTCCCCAGTGGAATTCGGATGATGCAAAACTGACAAAATTGTCGTGCATAAATCACATGTAAATTCATGAATTTGCAGCATATACAATCATGTGTGCATATTGTGCAAATAGCGACATACTCTCGAAATCGAGATATTGCCGGTAAGCACATCCTAATCCCCATTTGTCTTAAAGTACCTACTACTGTTCAGGTACTCTTTTCTTAACACTCGACCTGTTCGAGTTGTCCCCAGAGTATTGATACTTGTGACTGACCAAGTATCCATCTATCGTTGAAAACCTGCTGCTGTCTAGATGTCCCTCTTGTCTTTGAGTACCGGCCACTGTTCGGATACTCCCTTTTCTTGACACTTGACCTGTTCGAGTTGTCCTTAGAGTATTAATGCTTGTAATTGACCAAGTATCCCCTTATTGTTGAATACCTACTACTATTTAGGTATCTCCATATCATCAAGTACCCACCGTTGTCCAGGTACTTCCTTTTCATGACACTCAACCTGCTCGAGTTGTCCCCAAATTATATAGTAGCTGTTCAAGCATTCCATTGCTTTGCTTGGCACCGCCGTCCAAGTATGCTTTCTAGCACTTGGACCAGCCTGAGTGGTCCCAGATCATATCATTAAATACTTGTGTTTATCCAAGAATTCCAGTACTTTGTACATCTGCGGCTACTCAGGTGTTCCACCCTTTTAAGTGCCTGCGGCCATCCAGGTAAGCCTCATACTACATTCAAGTTTATGTTGCTAGGAGGTGGGAGACCTTCATGAATATCCAAGGTACGTCCTCGATATTTCCATTACCAGGAGGTGAGAGACCTTCACGAATATGCGAGGCATGCCCTCAATATTCCCTTTACCAGGAGGTGAGAGACCTTCATGAATATGCGGGGCACGCCTCGATATTCCCATTACCGTGGAGGTAAGAGACCTTCACGAATATGCGGGGCACGCCCGATATTCCCATTACCGGAGGTGAGAGACCTTCATGAATATCCAAGGTACGTCCTCGATATTCCCATTACCAGGAGGTGAGAGACCTTCATGAATATCCAAGGTACGTCCTCGATATTTCCATTACCGGGAGGTGAGAGACCTTCACGAATATGCGAGGCATGCCCTCAATATTCCCTTTACCAGGAGGTGAGAGACCTTCACGAATATGCGGGGCACGCCCTCGATATTCCCATTACCAGGAGGTAAGAGACCTTCACGAATATGCGGGGCACGCCCTCGATATTCCCATTACCAGGAGGTGAGAGACCTTCATGAATATCCAAGGTACGTCCTCGATATTCCCATTACCAGGAGGTGAGAGACCTTCACGAATATGCGAGGCATGCCCTCAATATTCCCAATTACCAGGAGGTGAGAGACCTTCACGAATATCTCAGGTACGTCCTCGATATTCCCATATACCAGGAGATGAGAGACATTCACGAATATGCGAGGTACGTCCTCGATATTCCCACTACCAGAAGGTGAGAGACCTTCATAAATATCCCAGGTACGTCCTCGATATTCCCAACTACCAGGAGGTGAGAGACCTTCACGAATATTCGGGGCACGTCTTCGATATTCCCAATTACCAGGAGGTGAGAGACCTTCACAAATATCTAAGGTACGTCCTCGATATTCCTATTACCAGGAGGTGAGAGACCTTCACGAATATCTTAGGTACGCCCTCGATATTCCCCAATCGCCAAGAGGTGGGAGACCTTCACGAATATGTGAGGTACGTCATCGATATTCGCAATTATCAAAAGGTGAGGGACCTTCATGAATATCCTAGGTACTCCTTCGATACCTGCGAACGCCATGTATCCTCCAAGAGTTTGTACTTGCGATCATCCAAATACCCCTTCGATGCCTGCAAAGGCCCAAATATCCTTCAGGTTAGTACTTGTGAATATCCAGGTACTCTTTCAATGCTTGTGAATGTCCAGGCACCCCCAACAAATCGATGCCCTGAGAAAGTTTGGTGCATCCTCCCGAGAAAGGTCGGGTTTCAACCGGTGTCTTCGACAGAAGTCAGACACCCCCACGAATCGATGCCCTGAGAAAGGTCGGTGCATCCTCCCGAGAAAGGTCGGGTTCCAACTGGTGTCTTCGACGAAGTCGACACCCCACAAATCGATGCCCCGAGAAAGGTCGGTGCATCCTCCCGAGAAAGGTCGGGTTCCAACTGGTGTCTTCGACAGAAGTCAGACACCCCACAAATCGATGCCCTGAGAAAGGTCGGTGCATCCTCCCGAGAAAGGTCGGGTTCCAACTGGTGTCTTTAACAAAAGTCAGACACCCCAACAAATATGATGCCCTGAGAAAGGTCGGCGTATCTCCTGAGAAAGGTCGGGTACCAACTGGTGTCCTCGATACAGATCAGGCACCCACAAGTGATGCCCTGAGAAAGGTTAGCGCATCTCCTGTCAAGGCGACCGAAGAAAGGTTCGGGTCATAGACAAACCAACTTATTGCTCTAACAGGCGACCGAAGAAAGGTTCGAGTCCTAGAAAAGCAACCTCCTCATATCAACAGGTAAGATGACGCCTTGATACTTGCCAAACTCGGGGTTCACACCCTATCTCACTCACTCCCGGTAAGTAATTACAGGTATCTTCTTATCTGTCTTAGTATATGTAAAGTTATATTGCTCTTTTCCGCATAGAATAATAGGTCCCAAATAAAATATAATCTACTACGCATGCATAGGTAAAATTGAGGCATCAGCCTCTCTTTGAATGCAACCTCTCGCGAGCTCACCTTCAAAGAGGGGCAAACAAGTTGACACCTCAATTTTAATTAGGTTAATTTTCTTTTATTAAGTTTTTATTTTATTTTGTCATTTCGGATAATAAATAAAAACAACAAAACAAAGAAAAAAACAAATAACAAAAAACAACAAAAAAAAAAAAATCAATAAAAGAAAAGCAAAAAGCAAAAAAAGTAGCCAGCCCCTTTTCTTTTTCCCTTCACACGACCCGTGCCCCCCTTCTTCTTCTTCTCTCCTATCTTCTTCTTCCTCATCCGCCTCTCGTGCATTACGCGCGCGGCGGCGACGCGCTCAAGGGTAGCCTACGGTAGAGAGGCACGGAGGTAGGCCGCCAAAGGGGAGGGCGACGCACATGCGCCTTCAATGCGCGCCTTTAATGCTGAGAAGAGACGTCGGTTCAGCCGGGAGGTTCCGGTCGGCGTGTGAGAGCCGACGGCCGAACCTCCGCCGACCGGCCTGCTCCTCGCCTATAAATAGAGGAGCACCTCCGTCGACGAGAGGGCATCGCAAGCTTGGAGATCTTCCCACTGAGAGACTTCGGGGGAGGAATCGACGAGCGAGTGAGAGAGAGCTCGAGTTGTGAGCTCAGCCCACCCTCCACTGAGAGACTTCGGGGAAGGCCGGCGGCGAACAACTTCGAGAGGGTCAGATCCGGCCGGTGGAGGCTCGGATCTGGCCTGAGTGAGAGGAATCGGAGGAGGGAAGGTCGGATTCAGGGAGAAAGGAGCTGCCATAGACGCGCCCGACGCCGTGCCGCGATCGACCCACCATCGCCACACCGGATCGAGAGTCGGGGGGCCGCCGTCGCCGCCCCCGTCGTCGTCACCACCACCATTTGCCGCCACTGGTATCCGCCGCCTCCGGTTGCGTAGCCATCATCGCACCCCTCTCTCTCGGAACCCATCCATCCCCTGATCTCGACCTCGCAAATCGAGGGCCTTCGTCGTGTCTCCTACCGCCGCGCCACGGGCCCCGTCATCGATCTGTTGAGTGGCTACCGCCGGCCGCGACGTCACCATCGTCGGACGCCGGCTGCTGTCCGTCGAACCCCTCTCCCTCATCGGCCGCGGATCGCTGTGTCTCGCGAACTCCAAAGAAACCGGGTCGGCGAAGGAGAAGCCCGGTCGGAAAGCGGGTCGGGCATGGGTCAGCGATCGGGTAGGGTTTCCCCCAGATGTGGGCCTGCGCGTGTGGGCCGGTTAAGCCCTGGACCCTTTTTTTTTTATAACGAAAGTGAGCCAAAATCGGTTTGGGCCTTGTTTAAAAAAGGGAATAGAAAAAAGACAAAAAAATCTGAGTCGGGCCCGCAACGCGGATCGCCGGCCCGGGTCGGACCCAACCCGCGGATCCGACCCGGGTCGGTTTTATTTTGTTTTATTAGTTTAATATAAAATAATATTTTAAATAAATAAATAAATAATAAATATTTTATTTCAAAAAAATCGAAAAATCAAAAAATGTTTTATTTTCCAAAAATCGAGAAAAATCAAAAAATAATTTATTTTCCAAAAATATTAAAATATTTAAAAATATTTTATTTTCCAAAAATCAAAAATATTTCATATTTTCCAAAAAATGTCAAAAATCCAAAAAAAGCCAAAAATTCATGAAAAAGCCAAAAATGTCAAAAATTTCAGAAAAAGCCAAAAAGACTTGTATTTTCCTAAAAATCCCAAAAAATCCCTTTGATGTCCAAAAATTAGAAAATGACTCAAAAAAATGTTTTTCCTCCCAAAAATGCATGGAAAATCCCTCGAACATCCAAAAACCTCGGGGTTTAAACAAGATTAGGTACCGAAAGGGTATTAGTGATTAACTAGTGTAATCAAGTCCCCGATCCTAATTTCTCTCGGTTGCGCAGAGTGAGTATTTCTCCCGATACTTCACTTGGGTTTCTAATCAACCTACCCCAAATCGATTAGTGGCGACTCCAATTTAAAATTTGATTTACAAAGTTAAAAACTTGAACCATTAAGTCGTGAATTGGTGGACTTGGGATAGTCCAGGCTTAACTAAATTCAGCCGAGCCATTAGCCTCCTTAGGCGCCCGTACCCGACTGCGGGCGCCGAAAAAAAAAGAGGTCGCGACAGTTCTTCTTAAGACCTTTCACATTTGATACAAGAGAATTGTGTTAGGTTTATTGAAGAAAAGCAGCCTTAAATGAGGTCTCTGACACTTGTGTGGTCCATCTTTGTTTGAGTGGTGACTTACCTTAACATTTCTTTTGGAAGTCGAGACAACTTTGATTTCATGGATAGGATTGAGGGAAACATATTGCATGTTGTGCTTATCTTAGATTGGGCTATCTGGGCAACATTATTCAATTGATCTTCCATTTAGGGGATGAGTTCAGTATAATACTTCTTTTGAATGAGCATCAAGTATTGGAGCTGCATTGGACACTACCTAGATGCTTTCCTTGCCATGATGATTTTCATTTTTTTCCTCTCTTTGAAGCCAATTATCCTACCTCAAGTCATGATTTCCAGGCATAAAGTCAGAGATGAGGGGTGGCAGAAGACTGGTTATAATTTCACAGTGCCGGGTCACTGGAAAGTACTGGTTTGAGTGATGCTAATGGCACAGCTAAGATGATTACGCATAGTACACTAGAACTATGTGTCAGATTTGAAGTGAATTTGAGATTCAGGCAGGGAAGGCAGGGAAGAATCTGCAACTTGATGAGTCAACATGTGCCTTATGCTTACTACATCTGCCTATTAAAACACTAGCAATATCTTGTGTTATACGTTTTTTTCCCTTACCTATGTTAAATCTTTCCATGGAATAGAGCAAGTTTACTGTGATGTCAATAACAGCATTGCTTGTATGCAGAAAAATTTTCTTATCATTTGATACCATAGACTGCTTTTAAGGCTACTCCCAATGTGGGTGCATTAATTTCGGAGGTATGCTCTGATGAGAGGCTTTAGTTATTGTGTGGTAGAGACAATTGCAAGTTCAATTATTCTGTGTAATATTGTTATTGTGCCTTCCAAGTTAGCCACCTGTTTGAGATAGTTAATCCATCTCTCAAGATTAACATATATCTTTTTTTTTTTGGTAGGTAAGAGATATAATAAAAGGGGAAGGAAAACTATACAAACCTCGGCTTCAAAAAACTTACACTCTCAATGAACATGCTCATAGAGAGAGGAAGGAAGCTGAAAGAAGAAAGCCAAACAGCAAGCAAGATTAACATATATCTTTGACTCCCCGCATACTTCACTTTACAGCAGCCATTCTCACAACTTTACCGAACTACCGCAATTGCGCGCGTGTGGGCGTTTTCTTTTCTTTTCTTTTTTTTTTTTTTTGGGCGGTTTTTTTTTTTTGGGGGGGGTGGGTTCTGGTTGATATGCACACACACCTTTTTGGAGAAATATAACATTGCATGCAACCATGATGTTCTTATGATGAATTGACAGGTATGTTTACGGATTTCTAGTGCAAGGGAGACAGACAGAAGATATGAAAAGTTGTTTGTCAAGAAAGATTCAAACACATTGACAGGTCAGATATTTGTGGACACTGCTGTCTATTCAAGGAATTGATGCTTTTCTTTGACTCTATCATCCAAGGGAGGGAGGAGTTCTGTCCTTCTGCAGATTGGGCATTTCAAATGCAAGGACATGGTACGTTACTCCTTGTAATTGAGGTCTAGAGACTCATGAGGCATCTTTGGAACATGGGTGTGATGAGCTGTTCCTAGTTCGCTCAAAATGTTCCTCAAAACTACTAGCAAAGGGTTCTTTTATGCCTTTGTATCATTTGAGAAGGTTAGATTAACACATGAGAAAATGTGCATATGCACATTGAGAAGAGAATTTATTGCGATAGTGCTTGAAACAGTAGTGACTCTCTATCCCAGTTGCTCTTTAAAAGTTCATGTGCCCATTGACACTCAAAATGCGCTTTCTCCTGACAGGGTGAGGAAGACATGATCATGGCTTCCTTGATCTGCATTGTGGATTTTGATTGTCAGAAGCTCCTAGCCTGCAAATGGAGTTAGATGTGTAAAGAAACTTCAGTTCGATACAGAGATAGTCACAAATTTGAATCAGTTCTTGTATTTGGGTCCCTTCATGAACTATATTCATATGATTTGCTGTACAATTTATATTAGCAAAAATATTAATCATCTTGATTTGGTGGAGCTAATTTCAGGAAACATCGTTGCATAGTGGACTAGTGTGCTAGAACACTGTGGTCTCTCATGTGATGAACTTTTTCTCCCCTACGCAGGTTAATGTTGATTCGGGAAGGTACTGTCTTGCTATGCAAGAACTTAATTTCAACTCTTTCACTAGTGATGGTTTGGTGAATTACTTAACTGGAAAGTCGCCTTTCCCAATGTTGGATAAATTCATAGAATCTGTAGCCTCAATTCGAACTGTATCAGGTGATCACTGTAGTTCTATTTGTAGATAAAGAGAGTGATGAATCATTTCAATTGCTTCATAATTCATAGAATTCTACCTGAGGCTGTGTAGGATATTAAAGTTAACAACCTGAAAGAATTTTAATGGGACTGATATGTCATATTTGAAAAGAAGCTATTGATTGGCACTTTCCCCTTTCATGTGGAGTAGCATCAAGAAAATAATCCGGTTTTAAAGGCCTATCGTTTCTTTTCCTTTTCCCCTGTAATGCTGATGAATCTGTCACAGTATAGGCAAAATTCGAAGCTGGTACTGGTTCTCACAAGGTGAACTCATGGTTTCTAGCATGTCAACGAACAGGTTCTGTGAGCCTATAGGCGGAGAGCACAGAGCATTTGCGGAATATACTACGTCTTTTCAGTGGGAAATTATTTGTGTTGAATTTTACTCTGAGTCTACCTTTAGTAGAGACACCAGCTTATTTTCTTCCCCATTTTGACTCGCCTAGTTATCTATGTTGCTGACCTGATTCGGGCTGCATATCACCAGAAACATCACGATCTTGATTGCAAAGGTACAGAAAACTTCTGCCCAACATTTATCCATTTGAAACCTTTTTTCTTTTGTGTGAAAATGAAGGTAAAGTGAGCTTAGTAATAGCCCAAGTTACTGCTTTCCGCTGCATCTGATCCTGGAGGATATTGTGCCTGATTTGTCAGCATTCTTTGGTTCTGGCAAATCCTCCTGATATAACTAATAACGTGGTTGACATTGATGTGGTTGACATTGATGAAAACACGACAAATTGCTCCCCTATGGATGCTTGGTGGCTTGAAGCCATAAGAGTCGCAAACGCTATAGAAAACCAACAGGTCTTGGAGTACGACCACAAGGCAAGTCATCCATTTATCTGTGCAAAAACTTTTAAGGATCTTTCGACAGATCATGGAAGAAGAGGACAGGTGGGTAGATGTAGAAAATAATGCACCTTAGGTTGAGCTCTGAGCTTGAGCTCAACCATTCAAACGGGGCTCATAGTTGCAACGATTTGGGAGGAAAGTCGGTCCTGCTTAGTTCTTCAGCTTGCAGACTTGAACAAGGGTAGCACTTCATGGATCCTTTCAATTCCATCGCATCAGGAAAAGAGCGACAGACTGAAAGAAATCGCCGAGAAGATGTGATTATCAACCGAAGTACTCAGAGTTCCGATGTTTGGCTGGAAAATTACTTTTGCTTCGCTGATGGTACTTCAGAAGAGCTATGTTATTCAAGACGAAACACCAGGCCGCAACTGCTCCCAGATGGCAAGAGTATCATTTTACGGAAAATTCATGGTTGATTCAGCCACGAAATTAGGAACTTTAAGATTTTTCATTTCAGAAACCTCTCTGTTCTCGTTCACTACTTCGGGTTCACTTCACGCGATGATCATAGGTTTGAGCTGAAGCTCTTACTATTTAAGTTTTTCCATTTTGTGCCATATTTAATTAGGTGCCTTGGTGCTTTTATCGTGCCAATTATTTCAGGTACCAAGCGAAGTTCTCCAATTAGCGGTACATTTTCGCCCTTGCACCTCGCGATTTGTTCTTTCTTTGAGGTTGATAACTACAGTAACTTTCTTTTTTTGGTCAGACCAAAAAAAAAAACTACAGTAACTTTTTTGTATGCACTCATGCAGGGTGCTGCACCTGTTACAAGTATAGCCTCCAGTCCAATGCCAAAAACATTTTGAGACTAGATAGGATGTATTCTAATGGAAGCAACATTTATCGAACCGTGACCTAATTCCTTTGTACATATACCATTAGTTGCGATTTAGGTGTTCCCAATACATAGGGCCCAATAGTGAAACGAGACACTGGACAACATAAATAATGGCCTAAGAACAGGCGTTCACAAATATGAGGAGTGGTAATAACTCAGTCAAGACATCGTACCCTAATCCAACATCCAACGAGGAATAGAAATAAAAGTGGTAAGATGAGTGGCACAATAGAAAAATGAGTAACGAGAATCACAATTCACAGTACGAGTAAAAATCACAAACATGCACAAAAAGTAGAAAAATGAGTATAATGAGAATCGCAATTCACAGTACAAGTAAAACTCACAAACATGCACAAAAGTACAACGTACTCAAAGCGCATAGAGATAAACTCCAATCGTATTCTCAAAGTTCAATGAGGCTTTGAAACTTTGTTTCTTCAATGAAATCAGACTCAAAATATTGCTCTTTCGAGAAAGATTCTTGCACTAAAGTGGCCATGGCAGGGTGCCCTGAGGGGATTTTCAACCTATTATTGGTGTGAAACTGGACTGCAGCTCGGAGTCTACCTAAGCTTAGCTAATCTGGTGCATCAACATTTTATATTAATTCTCTAAAAAAAAATACTACATGCTATCATGCTATTATAAAAATTAGGGATAATTACATAAATGGTCCATAAACTTAGTCCTAATATGAAATATGATCCCTGAACTTTAAATTTATTCAATGTCATTCTTAAAACACAATGCCATGATTTCTCTATGAAGTCAAGGAGTGTTGATCTTGCCCACATAGGTGCAATTAAGAGATGAAACTTGAATGACCTTGGATAAAGTATGACAATTAGTTGTCTACCAAGTTCTCCATCAAATCATTGGCTTTTCTCAACCCGAAAAAAGAAAAACTCGTTAGAGAGTGATAATAATAACAAATAAATTAAAGAGAATATCAAAAGAAATGAAACAAAGAGATAAGCGCAAAATTCTTTATATTGACTAATCAATTAAGGGTTGGATGATTTGTAGAACAATACATTTGAGGTAGTTTGTTGGTTGTTCAATGATAATAGTAGGATTCAAATATAAAGAAAAACAATGTTGACGAAATTTTTATCCTTTCCATGAAGTAGAGTCCAATAAATTTAATGTGGTTGCGCAATGTGTTTAGTTTTAAAAAGAAGAAAAAAATGCAAATCACGAGATAAACATACTATCCAAAAGCAAACATAATCTAAATTGTTATTAAAAAAATTAGATAAATGTGTCGATTCAATCATACTATTTAAAGAAGAGGTGTCTACATTTGGGTTCGAGTGTATCTCACCCTCGAGTGGCACCCTCCTTAGCTCTACGACCTTGTCCGATGATAGCAGCCCCCTCAGCCCCTCCACATCCCCCTGCTGCACCCCCGCCATCAGTGTCCCCATCTGGCTGTTGTTCCGCGTGTGATACATCGCTGGTCTTGTGCATGGAGGCACTAAAAAGGACGGTAACTGAGGGAAGGGCACTTAGCGTCGGTAAAATAAACTAACAGATGACTTGTACCATATTGAAAATATGTCAGTGTACACATGGATTAAATTTGGCATTAATTCTTGACTATTATTATTTTTGTTTATTAATGTCGAATATATAATTATAAAATAATCATTATGTCTTATTGAAACAGCTTAGAGCTGTGATTATTTTTTTATTATTTAATTTCAAATTTATTATTTTGCCTAACGGTTATTAGGTGCTCTTACAATCTTTGAAAGGTTGAGTGTATTCAAACATAGCTTCTTACCCTTTGGAAGGTTATGTCTACTCAGACATAACTTCTTCATCTTTGAAAGATTGGATCCGTTCAAATATATTTATTGAACATTATTATTGAATACTTTTCATAACTTTCGATTCTCCTTTTTAGGATATATAGTCACTATTTTCAATTGTTTCCCTTTGGGAGTTCCTTGAAAAATACCAGAATTGCTTTATAGTATTCTTATTAAAGGCTTTGTTGTATTTTGAAAGATTTTTGCCAATAACCATTAGCAACATTGTAGGTAGAGGTGTGTAAGAGAACTAGGAACTGCCTAGAACCAGACCAAGCTAGCCCAAAATCGACTTTTTCCATGGGAACTAATATAGTTTTCGGTTCCAATTTACTAGAATCGATGAGTACCAATTTGGTTTCCGATTCCAGGTTGCCTATTCGGACCGGACCGGTGTCTGTAGTTTCTCTATCAACTTTTTGTTTGTTCTAATGATCCATTTACTTACTTTCTCAGTCAAAATAAAATAAAGAAACAAAGAGTATGGATGAGACTGATTGGAAATATCCATAAATGTTGTGGTGCTTTGTCCTCATGATATAAAATTAAGAGTCAATGGCTCGTTTTAAAAATATAATTAGGTCTCTCCTTAGCTATCCCCATGATTAAATTATGTTGACGTGAAAAAAGATTGATCAAGCGATTAACATTGTGAATTCTATGGAGTTAGTACTTCTAACTTAGAGTCTAATTCTGAATATGTTCTTAGTGTTGGGAAACCCTAAGAGGACTACACTATGACTTTCGAAGAAATTAAGTTCCTAACTAATGAGTATTGTTGATTTATTCTGCCCTATAGTTTTCAATCCTTAATCAAAATCCATAGCTCGCAATTCAACCCAAATTTAAGGCCAGACAAGCTTTAGTGCTCTATGTAAACACTAGGTTCATCATGATATTAATTGATGAATGCAATTTTGTAGGGATCGTGAACTAGTTCCATGGACCTACTCGGGAATCAGACTAGACTGGACTGGCGGTCCAATTTTTAGGTGGATCCATGGAACCAACGAGCAATTCTTGATTTCAAATTTTCAAATCCGGTCCTTAATAGGCAGCTCCTAGTTCTAAGGTAGGAACCGCCCACCTAGACCATGCTCACCCTTAGTTGTCAGGCAAATAATTCCATAAAAAAAGTGTTATCACGCCTCAAAGTTTGATTCCATTCTTCTTTCCCAATCATTTTTTCCCCAACATCGAGTGCATGTTGAGTGTGGGGAACATTAACCGAGAGAAAAGAAAAAAAGAAAGAAAGAAAAAAAGAAAAAAATCAAGATAATTTATAAAATTTCTCACATTGACATCATTTTGAGTAGAATCCTACATGTCATATTGATGGTCATGACATAAGACGGCCTGCATTGACTAAGGCCCTGCATGTTTTTGTTTCTCAAAACTGTTTATAAACACTTTTTCTGTTTTTTTGTTCTAGGGAACAAAAAAAGAACAGAAACGCGTTTGTTTGCGTTTCTGTTCTTTTTTTGTTTTTTCATTTCTGGAACAAAATTGAAACAAAAATCAGAAACAACAAAAAGTTGTTTCTCTTCTCCGAAAACACTTCGGCAAACCGAAAAGAACAAAAACAAAGAACAAAATTGGAACAAAACGGGAACACTTTCGTTCGTGCCCGTGCGAAGCTCGTTCTCTCCCCCGACATCTCCCCTCTCCGGCGCCTCCCACTCGGGCGGACTCTCCGGCGACTTCCCCCCTCCGGCGACTCTCCGGCGTCGACAGGTGGTCCGCTCACTCTCCGTCAACCGGCTGAAGCTTCCCGGTCCAGGTAGGCCCTGCTGCTCCTCCATCTCCGTTCGAAGAGGCCTTCGGCAACAGCAACGTTCGCCGACCACCGCCGGACGCTTGCTCGAGCCTCAAGCGAGCGTCGCTCGCTGCGGCAAATGCTTCCGCGAGCTCGAGCCGCCGTGGTCGCTCGGCGGAGAGCGCTCGAGCGAGCGACGCCGACCCCCAAAGGGGGCCGCGCCCCAGATCCGCCGGATATGGGCGACGGTTGCTCGCCGGAGCTGCTCTGGCAGCTCGCTCGACCGTGGCTCGCTCGAAGCGGCGCGGCCCGGTTGTGCCGAGCTCCGAGCGGCGCAGCTCGGTCATGCGAGCTCCGAGCGGCTCGCTTGACCGTGGCCGCTCCGCCGAGCGAGCGAGCAGCCACGCTCGAGCGAGCGAGCTGCGCCGCCGGCTCGCTCGACCTTGGCTCGCCGGGAGCGGCGCAACTCGGTCGTGCCGAGCTCCGAGCGGCGCAGCTCGCTCGTGCCGAGCTCCGAGCGGCTCGCTTGCTCGGCGGAGCGCGGCCACGCTTGGGCAAGCGAGCTGCGCGCGCCCGGCTCGGTCGAGCGAGCTAGCTCGCTCGGCCGACCGTGGCTCGGGGGAGCGGCGCGGCTCGCTCGTGCCGAGCTCCGAGCAGCTCGCTTGCTCGGCAAAGCGCAGCCACGCTCGAGCGAGCGAGCTGCGCCGCCAGCTCGGACAAGCGAGCTGCGCCGCCAGCTCGGTCGTGCCGAGCTCTGAGCGGCGCAGCTCGCTCGGGCCGAGCTCCGAGCGGCTCGCTTGACCGTGGCTGCTCTGTCGAACGAGCAGAGCAGCCACGCTTGGGCGAGCGAGCTGCTAGCTCGCTCGACCGTGGCTCGCTCGGAGCGGCGCGGCTCGGTCGTGGCTCACGCGGAGCGGGGCTCGCGGGCGGCCACGGTCGTGGCTCGCGCGGCGCAGCCAAATTATGAGGTGCTTAGTAACATTGTGCGGTTATGCGAAGGGTTACAAGGGCATTAGTGAAGCTGATGGCTTGGGATAAGTTAGGCAGTGGAAGAGGGGATGAGGTGTGCTTGGGGAGTTTGAAACCTTTATAGCTCTACATGGTTACTAGCATAATTCTAGAAGCTGGGTTTTGAGGGGTTGTGGAATCTGTAATGTTTCAAATAACTTCTTGCAGGTAATTTTGAAGTTTGTCATTTGATATCTGCATGAGAAATAATGATAATTCATGGATCTGGTTTGCATGATTCTACAACTCCTCCCTAAAATGCTCAAATCATATTTCATCATGGTCAAATGTGGCTTAGCTCAATGATAGATTCGGTTTCTCTAATCATGGTACAATGATGTGAAAAAAGATATGGAAAAGAAATTTTGGTGATTACAGGTCAAATTTTATAGAGCTTTAGCTGTGGAACGAGCTCTTGATAAACACACTATTTCTTCATCCCCATCAAGTGGCTGATATAAAGTTCTCAACCCCTCTGCTGCGTATGGGCAGATTGCAGAAATTACTCGAGTGTTGAGAAGCGGTGGAGTTTTAGTGGGAACCACTTTCCTCCGGTACACTCCGTCCACTCCTGGATAATATTGCCTTTCGAGACAGTACATCTATATGCACACAGCTCGGTACATTAGACCCATTTTTAGTCTTGTAATTTAACTTCTACAGCCATGTGAAACAAGAGAGGGACCACTTTTGTACACTTTAACCCGCATATAATGCTACTCCACTTGGAACATGAAGAGATGAAACCACGGGAAAAAAAAAAAAAAAAAAAAAAAAAATCACATACAAGTGGATTGCCATTTCATCAAGGTCTCTGATGGAGGTTTAGAATCCGAACATCTAATGCATGTGGATCAACAAGTAATTCATCTTGTGGACTGGTGGCGAGGCCAGTAGCTCTGGTTGTACCATATTTCCACCTATATTTTTTTGTGTGACTGTTTGCAAGAACCACTTCACATCCGCCTTATAAAATGTAACACGTGAACTTGAGTTATAGCAACAAAATTATATTGTATGTAGCATTACAATGAAATGCTCAGGGTGATCATTTCGCATTACATAGCTCAAAAATAGGTTGGAGAGAGAGCATTCTGGTTGGTTGATCATTGCTAGTCATAGGTTGCATGTAATTCTTGTAGCTCAAATGTAGCTTATGATATGTTTTACACAAGTTAGTTCAAGAATTATTGTTTTTTAAAGTTAAGTCTTCTTGGCTTGCATCTCTTGATAATGCTTTATGTATGGCATATATAGTATTATGTTATTGATTTAACTGATAACTCATATGCTGCTCAACCGATCAAAGATTAAATGGCATCAGAGCCACAAAAATTCAGTGCAAAGTGGACCGAGTCGATGACCAACCTATTTATCGGTTTGTTGGTGGATGAGGTCAAAAAGGGAAATCGGACCTCTTCTACTTTCAACAAAGCAAGTTGGAGGAATATCCAAAATGAATTCTTTAGACAAACGGGTGCCAATATACCATGGTCCAAAGAGAAACAAGGTGAACAAACCGAGAAAACAAATGGTAGTTTTCGAAACTTATGTCTCAGTCTGGATTTGGTTGGGACAATGTCAATAGAAGAGTTACTGTTGACGATCCAAACATCTGGGAAGATCACATCAAGGTATTTTTTTTCTATTTTTTTGGTCATTTTGATGTCATTATATATGTATGTTTTACATTGTATAATTACATTGCTGAAATTTAATTGCTGTGAAAATTGTAGGAAAATGTAGAGTGGGCCAAATTCAGGAAGGATGGACTTCCCCAGTATCCCGAGCTATGTATTATATTTGGTGGTACATATGCTACTGGGGAATATGGCCTTGGAAATGCTGAAAATGCGACAGTGTCGGAGGAAGCTGACAACAGTGATGGCAATGGAGGTGGTGCCAACAGTGGTCACAGTGCATACGGTGGCAACAGTGGTGGCAATGCCTATGATGATGTTGGTGGTGGCCATACAGATGACTTCGGTGATCACCACACTGATGAGGGAGTCTTCCCATCAGACGATGCTGGAACTTCAATTCGTGGGAAACACAGATTGGATAGGACTCCAAACACTAAGAGGAGAAGGAAGAGTACTCAAAACAATATTTATGACACTTGCAAAGCCATACAAGATTTTTTGAAAGTTAAGTCAAGTCAATCTGGTTCTGCCTCTGCGACCTCCGGGGTTATGCCATCACCTATGGACCCTTTCTCCATAGAGGCTGTGATGGATATTCTATTAAGTATGCCCGAGATAGACCAAGAAGTTTACAACAAAGCAGTGGATCGAGCATGCGATAGTGCCTCATGGAGGGTGGCTTTCATTAAATCCACCCTTGAAAGGAGAAATGGACTTCTTTATCATCTTTAAAGATGTTTGGATTGAAAGACCTTGCATAAGATTGTATAACTTTATGTTATGTATTAATATTTTGTTTCTAAAGACATTAGTGTTGAGACTTTTGCTACTTACATATAATGGCATCTTCTATTATGTTATGACTTATGTTATTGATTGTTATTGGATATACTTTCAAAATCTATATTGATGTTTGTATATTTTTGTGATCGTATAGGTACTATGGAAGAGGGATCGGATAGTATATGTAGTGAACAGGTAGGACATGTTCAACAATTCTTGGATGATGATGATTTTCGCATATTTCTAGCGTGGTTGTGCACGGTTGCCATAGACAGGTCCGTGCATACAAGAGAACCTATTAGGGACAGCAAATTATTAGGATCCGAATGGATAATGGAGATGATTTCTGGACATTCAGATAGGATATATGAAGCCTTCAGGATGGAGAGGCATGTTTTTCTGAATTTATGTGATTTGATGAAAGTAAGAGGTTGGTTAAAAGATAGTCGATATATTTGAGTAGATGAACAAATTGGGATATTCTTATCTTTGGTTTGTCACGGTAGCTCAAACCGAGATTTATGTGAGAGATTTCAACATTCTAAAGAAACGATCAGCAAGTATTTCAACAAAGTGTTGAAAGCAATTATCCAACTTGCAAAGGAGATAATCAAACCACCGTCCTTTGATGTCATCCCACAAGAAATTCTTATGGATCCTAGTCATAAGCGCTACTTCAAGGTATGATTTCTATATCGACTTTATATCGTCAAATACATGTTGTTCATAATCTTATATAATCTTATATTGGCAATAAATTGACAGGATTGCGTAGGTGCTATGGATGGCACCCATATAAATGCTATTAGCCCAGTGTCTGAGCAGGTTCGATTTAGAGGCAGGAGAGGGACTACCACCCAGAACGTGTTGTGTGTTTGCTCATTTGATATGAAATTTACTTTCATCTATGCTGGATGGGAAGGATCTGCCAATGATTGTCGAGTGCTTTCGGCAGCACTTGAAACTCCTCGATTGCAATTTCCTCGACCACCACCTGGTATTTATTTTGTTTATATAGACATTTGTGATTATATTATGGTTGAATATGACAAAAAATTTATATATATCATGTTGTAGGGAAATACTACGTGTGTGATTCTGGTTATGCAGCACTTCCGGGATTTTTAACTCCATTTAGAAAGGAACGATACCATCTCAGCGAATATAGAGGGAGTGGGAGACGGCCAAGAACAGCAAAAGAGTTATTCAACTACAAGCACTCTTCACTAAGAAATGTAATTGAGAGGTCATTTGGGGCATTAAAGAATCGCTTCACCATTTTGAGACATATGCCTCCATTTACAATTCGGAAGCAAGCACTTGTTGTAATTGCATGTTGTGCTCTTCATAATTACATTCGTGATCAAGATAGGATGGACAGAAATTTTTCCATTTATGGAGATCCGGAGTATCCATTTGGACCTACAGAAGTGGAGGTTGCAGATCCTAGTCATGAGCAGGAATCTGGGATGAATATGCTTAGGATAAGTATTGCAAATAAAATGGCAAGGGATCACAATATGTAGGAGATTTGTTGACTTTTGTAATATTGTTTTTAAGTATTTACTATGATGAAGTTGAACAATGAACTATAATGCTTCATTATTGTGATGTCATGTATGGAAGGATTCATGTTGAGATGTACTCTTTTTTTTTTTATATATTTCTTATTGTACGAACTTAACTTATAATTATTTTTTTAAGTATGCATATATGATTATGTGGGAAATATTTTTCTTCACTCACCATTATCAAAATTAAATTGATGACAATTTCATGAGAATGAGAATTCAATCAAGTTTAAATGTTATAAAAATCAAAAATAAAAAAAAAAAAAAAAAGCACTTGAAAAAAATTTGATTCTAACTTTACATTTTCAATTTTCTACCAAGTATGAAAAAATTTGCCTTCACTCACCATGAACAAAATAAAATTAATGAGCATTCATGAGAATGATAATTCTCATCTCGTTTAAATTTTATTTAGAAAAAAGCATTTTAAAAAAAAAAAAAAAAAAAAAAAACAGAAATTTTGTACAGTTTACCAAAAGTGTTTCTGTTTTTTTTTTATTTCAAGAACAGTTTTTTTTACACTTACCAAACGCGTTCTTTTGTTCAAAAACTGTTTCTGGAACAGAAACACTTTTTTTTGTTTCTGTTCCCCGGAACAAAAAAAGAACAGAAACGTTACCAAACGCAGCCTAAGGCTCTGTTCGTTTCGCGGAAAATATTATGTTTCCGGAAAATATTTTCCTAGAAGTTATTTTCTAGGAAAATGACTCTATTTTCCGGTGTTCAGTCAAAATCTAAAATTTCAACGGAAAATATTTTTCACTGTTCGTTAGCTCATTTAATTATTTGGGAAAATTTATCAAAAGTTGAATTTTTAATTTTTTTAAATGACCAAAAAAATTATTTTATTTATTTATATTTTTAAAATGATTTTTTAATTATTTATATTTTTAAAATCGATTTTTTTCTTTTCCTTCCTCCTTCCTCCTCCTCCTTCTTCCTCCTTCCTCTGCCGTCGCCTCCTTCCTCCTCCTTCCACCGCCGCCGCCTCCTTCCTGCCTGACGATAGCTGGCTGCCCAGCGGCCGACCAAGACCCGGTGGCCAGATCCGGCGAGCTCGAGGCTCGGCCGATCTCACCCGAGCTCGCCGGATCTGGCGACAGAGCTCGAGCTCGCCTAGATCAGCGAGCCGCGAGCTCCGCCACCAGATCCGGCGAGCCGCGAGCTCCGCCGCTAGATCCGCGACCTCATCGCATCACCCGAGCCGCGAGTCGCAAGCTCCGCCGCCGCGGTGCTCCCTCTTGAGCCGGATCCTCCCGAGCGGCTTCGAACCGCCGGGGAAGCGGAGCACCGCGGCGGCGGCGGCGCCGCGGCCGGAGCAGGCGGGCAGGAGCGACCGGGAGGGCGGAGAATGAGGAGCGGCCGGGAGGGCCGGGGCTGGAGCAAACAGGAGGAGGAGGAGATCGAAACCCTAAGCGAGAGTGCAAAAATGAGAAGGAAAAAGGAGCGCGAGGGCGAGTGTGAGAAGCCAGGAAAATGTTTTCCTCTTTTCAAAAGAGGAAAACATTTTCCTCAAAATCTAAGGAGAATTTTCCGTTGACCGGAAAATGTTTTCCTTGACCATGAATTTTCCGTTCACTGAACACCGGAAATCCAGGAAAATATTTTCCTGGAAGTTATTTTCCGCGAAACGAACGGAGCATAAAACTCCACGTCAAGTTTTTCTAATCTAAATGGGCTAAATAAATAACATTAGAAAATCGTTAAAAGATTCAAGACTACATGCGTCAAATTGAAAAATTTATAACTAAATTAGTATCCATACATTAGGTTTATGACTTTCTGGGTAATTTCTCCTAGAGAAGCATACCTTCATGTAATATATTCTATTTTAAAAATAAAGTAACCTCCATCTTCTTTTTCTTTTTGTCAAATAGAAATACCATTTCATTCATTCAAAAGCTATACATGAGCGAAGTTGATAAGAATCAATACATAATAAGTCCCAAAGAGGTAGGGGTTACCTAGACATCTAATTGGAGGGGAGGTTCCTATTTAGCTGGTTTTGGCAATCCAGTCGGCGATTTGGTTAGCTTCCCGTGGGCAATAGGCTAGAGAAACACCTTCTAATTGGGCTACTAGTGCACTGCATTCCTCAAAGAGACATCTCAAAACCCATGGGCTCAAACTCGGTTCAATAGTGAATCTAATGGTAGATTAATTGTCTGACAGAACATTCACGTGCACCACAGACTATGTAGCATCGACACGGACATGCGACATGTGACACAACATAACACGACACGCCGACACGTTATTTTTAAAAAATAGAGAATTTCGACACATTCCGACATGTTATATATTAAATATATATTTTTTATAAATAATAATAATAATAGCCTAGAATTAATTTACATGAAAAATATTAAAAAATATCATTCATTATTTTAATTTGTTACAATAATACATAAAACTTAGAGGAAAAAAACATTGTTTAAAGAAAAATGTTGAAATGATATTTTTAAATTTATTTATTTATCATATATAGCATTTTTCTTTATTACTTCTTTCATAGTAAAAGACTTTTAAAAAAACTAAAACAATTTTAAAAAAAAACAAAACTGAAAAAAAAAAAAAAATTGACCCGTGTGTGCATATTTATAGCAATTTTATTACTTCTTTTATTAATTTTTTTGTGTATATTTATATTTTGACCCCTCAAATATTAGAAATTTTTAAAATTGACCCCGTGCGTGTCAGAATCACGTGTCGGAATTTTGGACTCACGTGTCAGAGCATGTCGGAGAGAGTTGATCACGTGTCGAATTTTTCGACACTCGTTGACCAGGTGTCGGAGCGTGTTGGGATATGTCGAAACGTGTCGGACACGTGTCAGAGTGTCGCACACGATATGAAAGCTTCCAGAAAGTGTCCATGCTACATAGACCACATATTCGTCCTTTTGCTCATACGGATCCCGTAGCCAGAGCAATGCTTCATTCACCGTTAGGGCTTCGATTTCGAGTGGAGAAGAATTTCATATGAATATATGCCAGGTGTAAAAAGATTTATTTTGTTAAGGATTTTGCAATAAATGCATCTACTACCATTTCAAATTTCATAACAAAAGTTCTATTAGATACTTAATAAAGGCTTCTCTTCTTTATTCTCTCCTCATGTGACATTTTCTTGCTCTCTAATTTTTTCTTTCCACGTCCTTTAACCGTTTTTTTATTTTTTTTTCCTTTTTCAATTTTCTGCACAGAGCTCACGTTTGCCCTCTTCCTTTGGCCCGCGAAACGAGTCAAAAAAGCTGAATGAAGGTTACCAATTTTCAAACCACTTGAGAATACAGAATTCTGCAGAAACTTGTTGGCATTTTGCCACGTTGGAGGCAGATTAATTGATTAACAGGTCAAATCCAGCCATGGCTTTCTCTTCGTCCCAATTGCACTTCACTCGAAGTCCAAGCACAAAAAACACGGTTTTGATATAGCAAAAACCTATGAAGCCCGGACACGTCGCCGGAGCTTCTGTGTAGCGTGTCAGACATCTCGACACGCTTGGACACGCGTTGACCGCGCGTCGGATTTTTTTCGACACGCGCGTCGGAGCGTGTCCGAGGGAGAGGGATCGTTGAAGAAGACGGAGGGTGGAGGCGAGACCGGGGAGTAGAGGCAACGCCGCGACGGCGAGGGAGGGCCAGAGGAAGAGCAGACGATCCAGAGGGCAGGGCCGCGATTGCGACGCTGCGATGGGGGCCGACGGCGAGGTTTCAAAGATGTTCGAGTTTTCATTGATCTGCCCGGATATCTTCTGGTACTCCTCGTCCACTTCATCCGCGACTGATCGAGGTCAGGCTCTTGTACGCCGGAGACGGAATGGGGCCGGAGGTATCGTCGCCCTTGATTCTGCGACCCCCTTCTCCCCCCAACGTGAGAGCGTGCGAAGGGAGAAGAAGACAGCTTGGGGGGATTGATTGCTGGCGGCGGGAGAGCAGGTGGTGGCGTGGGTTGGGGATGATTGATGGGGGCGGGGCAGGGAGCAGGTGGTGTCGTGGGTGGGAGGAGGGGAGAGAGAGAGAGTAGGGAAGAAACCGAAAGTTGGGAGAAAATATTGGAGAAAAGATCGGGTGCCCGGATTTTGGGGGTGGCGTGGGGGATTGGAGAGAGAGAAATGGGGGAGGGCAAATAATTTTTGGGGATGAGCGTATAGAGGGAAAAAAAGAGAGGGGAAAATAATTTTGAGAGGTTTTTGAGGGGAATAACTTTTGAGCGGTAAAGTTATTTTTGTTATAAAAATAAATAAATTAGTTAAATAATGATTTTAAAAAATAAAAATATTGAATGTTAAATAATGATAAATTTTGATGATTATAAAAGATCATAGATTTATTTAAATAAAGTTGATTATATATTTTTGTTAATTATTAGTTTTATCCATAATTTCTGTTAAAGTTAAAAATATGTTCTCAAATATGGTTAAGCAATATATCTTTCAAATTTTCTATGAATATATCTATTAATATTATTAGTGCAAATTCATTATAAGTTCTTGTTATTTATTTATTTAATTAAAACTAAAAATATTTATTCAATAATAACGTGTTATAACGTGTTGGAATTTTCTATTTTGAGAAATAACGTATCAGCGTGTCATGTCGTGTTGCGTGTACATGCTACTTAGGCAAAAACTACAATTATCTGAGCTCACGG
This sequence comes from Eucalyptus brandiana, assembly GCA_014182725.1. Lineage (NCBI taxonomy): Eukaryota > Viridiplantae > Streptophyta > Magnoliopsida > Myrtales > Myrtaceae > Eucalyptus > Eucalyptus brandiana. The sequence goes on from CM024670.1 coordinate 39,122,051, forward strand.
AGGCTTCTTTTGCTTGTCTTCGTCAGTGTTAATTCCAGATTCTAAATATCTTTGGACTAGTGCATCTCCTTTGCACGGTGAGTTCTAGCTGTTCTTGCTCCAATTCTTTTATTTTGGGCGTAAAAATATATATATTAGGATTAATATCACGAAAAAATCAAAATTGATATATATATAATAAATTTATTTCAAGTTAATTTTTTTAAGCATAAAAAAATCTAAAATCGGTACATTTATAACAATTTTATTTCAAATTAATTTTTTAAACACAAAAAACCCTAAACTGATATATATGTAATAAGTTTACTCTAAGTTAAATTTTTGACAACTAAAAACCCCTTGTGATAAAGCCAAAAATCCAAAATTGATACATTTGTAATAGATACGTCATTCATTAAAAAAATCGCAAAACTAATATATATGTGACAAACGGAGTGTAATTTTCCAAATTGGTATATTCGTCAACTACCACGTATTATCAAATTTAGTAATTTGATAATAAAATTGAATGAAAACTAATAAATGGTAAATTTGTCATAAATGTACCAATTTGATGTTTAAAATTAGTTTGTCATAAATTTATTATAAGTTTACCAGTTTATGATTTTTGTGGTCAAAAAATTAGTTTAATATAAATTTATTACAAGTATATATGTTTTAGATTTTTCATGATTAAAAAATTATTTTGAAGTAAATCTATCATATATGTATCAATTTAAGATTTTTCGTAATATTAATTATGTATGTTAAGTTAAATTTTTGCACGGAAAATAATGGGTTTCGTGCGGATCTCACCCCCATCACATCTAAAGCTCGACCGGGCTTTAGCCACAATAAATACTTGCTCCTTGCTGGTTGGTATTGCTTTCAGTTATCGCTCTTGTAACGGCTTATCCATCACATGACATGGTTCATCGAATTTGTGATTTATCTTTTATCATTTCGTATATAGTGGGTTCGTCCAACTTCTCTAAACCTAATGGATACGTGGTCCATTCCTCCACCATTTGTCTACCTCCTCCATTTTTACGTGGGGTCATCCATAATGATGCAATAGATTTGGCCGATCCATACTTTTAAAAGCTCGATTATTAAATGACAAGCTCAGTGTCATCATTCAATAATTGAATGATGCCATTATTGAGGATTGATTCTGACATCTATTCTCTGTTATTGCATAGACATCCAAATCACATGCCTATGTCGGTGTAGGCTTGTAGCATCACATCCACGAGCCATGCATGTCATTTGGCTTTGCACTAAGTGACCTTGACTTGCTCCCGCTATCACCCACGCTCATGAAAATGTAAAAGAAGCTCAAGCAATTTGCCGAATATCATTAACTCAGGATGCGAAGAAGGGGCGAGCTTCTTGCAAGAATCGACTTCCCCTGCAAAAAGGCAAAACGAATTCAGAGAACCAAAGAAATAGAATTGTTCTTGCAAGAAATGAACTTCTACGAGACGCAGAGAGCAACACAAGTTACACAACGGATGGGGTTCTACTTTTTATGTTATTGTTATCACCAGCATCGCTACCGCTACTAAGTTACGTGTTCAAAAACGTCTTATAAACTAAATTTTTATGTTACATGTTAAAAAATTGCTTGTCAAAATAGTTAACTTTTTTAGATTTTATTTTGCGTTTGTATTGAT